>CP136055.1:571612342-572862342 GCA_032464435.1 Aegilops umbellulata | reverse complement strand
CGAGAGGCAGGAGCATGCGACACGACCGGCGCTGCTTTGGGCGGCTGGAGCAAGAAGACCAGAGGTTGAAGAAGCACTACAGCCGTTGGATGGACATCTGTCACTGGAGCTAGAATCGTTCATATTGACTAAGTTGACAAAGCCCTTTGTCCCCGTCAACTTAGTAGGCCCACAAGTCAGCCTCCCAGCAAGGTGGGTCCCAGCTAGCCTGGGGAGTATTCATTTTTTCGTGCGTAATAAGGAGGCACATCCAGTGGGTCCGAGCTGATAGCGGGGGGAACGTTTTTTCGTGAAATACGGTGGCCCGTTTGGTGGGTCCCAGTAGTCAGGGGGAAACGATTTTTTGGCAAAATAGCGGTGGCCCGTCCGGTGGGTCCCCGCTGTCAAGTGGAGGAATAATTATTTTCCACGTAATAAGGAGGCACTTCCTTGCGGCTGCCGTGGACCCAGCTGTCAGCCTCTCCACGTAAAGTACTCTTCCGATGGAAGTCGGTCGTTGACCACATTGACCATGCCACGCCGAGAGCACCACGACGGTGGACGACGGTGAGGCCTAGGAAGGGGACGACACGGAGCCGTGCAAGACGCAGCAGTGGATGCCCACGTGGAGAGGAGTACGAGCGTTCACTGGTTCGGCTGTGGTGTGAGGCTGCCGTCGCCGCAGAATAACAGGGGGTGTGGGTGAGTGGAGGGATAGCCTGGCCAGTGGTGGGAGTAGTATGGGGGCGGTGAGGCCTCCGCGGTAGCACAACCGGCCATGGGAGGCAGGAGCAAGCGGCACGACCGGCACTGCTTTGGGCGGCTGGAGCAAGAAGACCAGAGGTTGAAGAAGCACTACAGCCGTTGGATGGACATCTGTCACTGGAGCTAGAATCGTTCATATTGACTAAGTTGACAAAGCCCTTTGTCCCCGTCAACTTAGTAGGCCCACAAGTCAGCCTCCCAGCAAGGTGGGTCCTAGCTAGCCTAGGGAGTATTCATTTTTTCGTGCGTAATAAGGAGGCACATCCAGTGGGTCCGAGCTGATAGCGGGGGGAACGTTTTTTCGTGAAATACGGTGGCCCGTTTGGTGGGTCCCAGTAGTCAGGGGGAAACGATTTTTTGGCAAAATAGCGGTGGCCCGTCCGGTGGGTCCCCGCTGTCAAGTGGAGGAATAATTATTTTCCGCGTAATAAGGAGGCACTTCCTTGCGGCTGCCGTGGACCCAGCTGTCAGCCTCTCCACGTAAAGTACTCTTCCGATGGAAGTCGGTCGTTGACCACATTGACCATGCCACGCCGAGAGCACCACGACGGTGGACGACGGTGAGGCCTAGGAAGGGGACGACACGGAGCCGTGCAAGACGCAGCAGTGGATGCCCACGTGGAGAGGAGTACGAGCGTTCACTGGTTCGGCTGCGGTGTGAGGCTGCCGTCGCCGCAGAATAACAGGGGGTGTGGGTGAGTGGAGGGATGGCCTGGCCAGTGGTGGGAGTAGTATGGGGGCGGTGAGGCCTCCGCGGTAGCACAACCGGCCATGGGAGGCAGGAGCAAGCGGCACGACCGGCACTGCTTTGGGCGGCTGGAGCAAGAAGACCAGAGGTTGAAGAAGCACTATGGCTGTTGGATGGACATCATACGGTCATTGGAGTATTGACTAAGTTGACAAAGCTCTCCGTCCCTGTCAACTTAGTAGGTCCACAAGTCAGCCCAATAATATGGTGGGTCCCAGCTAGCAGGGGGGTATTCATTTTTTTGGGCATAATAAGGAGGCACTTCCTTGCGTGCGAAGATATAGCTGGTGGGTCCAACCTGTCAGCGGGGGGAACGTTTTTTTCACAAAATACAGAGGCCCTTCTTGTGGGTCCTAGCTGTCAGGTGGAGGAATCATTATTTTGCGCGTAATAAGGAGGCATTTCCTTGCGTGCGGCCGTGGACCCAGCTGTCAGCCTCTCCACGTACAGTCCACTTCCGATGGATGTCGTTCATTGACCACGTTGACCAGGCCGCGCCGAGAGAACCAGGGCGGTGGACGACGACGAGGCCTAGGAAGGGAACGACACGGAGCCGGGGAATACTCTGCAGTTGTTTCCCATGCGGAGGAGTATGAGGGTTTACTGGTTCGTCTGCCGTCGCCGGAGAATAACAGCATGTGTGGGTGAGTAGAGGGATGGCTAGGCCAGCTATGGGAGTACGATGGGGCCGTGAGGCCTGCGCGACAGCATAGCCGGGCGCGGGAGGAGGGAGGAGGCAGTCCCGCCGACGCTTGTTTGAGCGGCTTGAGCATGAAGAGCAGAGATTGAAGAAGCACGACAGCCGTTGGATGGACATCCAACAGTCACTGCTCTCGTGTGTTAAGTTGACAGGGCGTTGCGTGTGCGTCAACCTTTTTTTATGAAAGCATACGCGTCAACCTGTAGTAGGCACACAAGTCAGCCTCAAATCTGTGTAAAACAACATACAACCCATCTGCCATTATTTATAATAATGTACAACCCATTTGCAAATTCTTAAGAATTTTTTTGGAGCTCAAGCATCACACCCCATATTGTGGTCACGGTTAAAAAGTGTACGAAATTTTGCATATTTCAGTGCGGTCCGCTGTTTTTAATCCAGAAATATCGATTTCACATCCAAACTATTTTGAAAAATAATTTATATAAATATAAAATCGGAATAATTGTCCACGCATAAAAATCATTGGAATTTAAGATCTTGTAATGAAACAAATTGAAACTAATTCCCGGTTTGATGTGTTTTAAAAATGTACAGCCCATTTCCGGGCAAACCGAATGAAACTCTCCTCATCTTGAAAGATTTGCAGCCCAGCAGGGCCGATAAAGCAAGTAGGCCTTGTTTGGGTATTTCTTTAAAAAAATAGAAATGGGCTAGCCATTTTCAGCAAGAAAAAAAAACAACTAGGCTCATGATGTGGTAAACATAAATAAAACCCTCACTAGACGGGCCACAGCCCCCGCACAGCCCCGTTGTTACCCTGATCCGTCGCTAAAACTAGTATAAATAACAACTGCTTGTTCCTAAAAAAACTGCGCGACTTGTTGGGTCCCTGGTGTCAGCCGCTCGTAGTGTAATTCTCTCGTTTATTGACTACGTTGACAATGGCGTGAGCCCCATATGTCCAGCCTTTCCTATGAAAATTTACAGCCCATTTGATGTGCTAGTTCGAAATAAATTTGTGGGTGCTGGTGGGGGCTAATCACTTGGCTTCTGTAATGCACAGTGAGCTCAAGCAGCCGCCGAGAGTGATGTTATTTCCCTTGGTTTGGATTTGTTACAATATTTCACTCTAAATTCAATGAATGGCAAGCCATTTGCCTTGTTTCAAAGAAAATATGACAGTCACAGCCAAGTTGAAAAGGGCAGGAACATCTAACTCCAGCTTACAAACTATACAAAAGCACGAGGGTTAATTGTTCATCAGGTTTACAAAAAAACCAGATTGAAAAGGGCAACAACATCTAACTCCAGCACTGTTTTCGGCAGTCACAGTCAAATGGATTGGTCAGGTCCATAGAATGAACATCCTGGGTCGTAAAATTTACTGGATTATGACCACAATATGTTGTAAATAGAAGCCCGGCACGTTCAGAAGCTCTTTTGCCCACCTGAAACTCCTTTTTTTTTGCTCTTAGACATACCCATCCGTCAAAACCATGCTGCTGATAAACTTAAGCCTGATGGACAATAGTAACCTCGCATTCAGCAGGAAGAATTTGACAAATCTTGTGTTTGCACGGTTGGCTACATATAGTTCTAGCGTTATTGTCTTCAATCGAATCTCATGAGAAGTGAGAAAATCCCAATGCTTACGAATCCACCGATTGGTTATAACTTTCTTACCCCGTCCTGTTGCCTAAATAGACATGAAGATTGAAAACAGTTAAGGTCTAAAAGAAGAGTGTCGAAAGAGCAACAGCTGAACGGTTAATTCTAGTACACTATATGCGGGCTTCCTATGTGCGTGAAATTATCACCTTTATATACAACTTCTCCAGACATGGAAAACATTGCAGCAAACCAATAATCTTGTTCAGATCAAAACTGTTCATTTGGATATATAAGATCTTGACAGAATCCAGCACCATTGATAGGCCATCCATGGACAAACTCTTCATTGAGAATAGAACATAATACAACAACAACAACAACAAAGCCTTTAGTCCCAAACAAGTTGGGGTAGGCTAGAGGTGAAACCCATAAGATCTCGCAACTAACTCATGGCTCTGGCACATGGATAGCAAGCTTCCACGCACCCCTGCCCATAGCTAGCTCTTTGGTGATACTCCAATCCTTCAGGTCTCTCTTAACGAACTCCTCCCATGTCAAATTCGGTCTACCCCGCCCTCTCTTGACATTTTCCGCATGCTTTAGCCATCCACTATGCACTGGAGCTTCTGGAGGCATGCGCTGAATATGCCCAAACCATCTCAGACGATGTTGGACAAGCTTCTCTTCAATTGGTGCTACCCCAACTCTATCTCGTATATCATCATTCCGGACTCGATCCTTCCTCGTGTGGCCACACATCCATCTCAACATACGCATCTCCGCCACACCTAAATGTTGAACATGTCGCCTTTTAGTTGGCCAACACTCAGCGCCATACAACATTGCGGGTCGAACCGCCGTCCTGTAGAACTTGCCTTTTAGCTTTTGTGGCACTCTCTTGTCACAGAGAATGCCAGAAGCTTGGCGCCACTTCATCCATCCGGCTTTGATTCGATGGTTCACATCTTCATCAATACCCCCATCCTCCTGCAGCATTGACCCCAAATACCGAAAGGTGTCCTTCTGAGGTACCACCTGTCCATCAAGGCTAACCTCCTCCTCACACCTAGTAGTACTGAAACCGCACATCATGTACTCGGTTTTAGTTCTACTAAGCCTAAACCCTTTCGATTCCAAGGTTTGTCTCCATAACTCTAACTTCCTATTTACCCCCGTCCGACTATCGTCAACTAACACCACATCATCCGCAAAGAGCATACACCATGGGATATCTCCTTGTATATCCCTTGTGACCTCATCCATCACCAATGCAAAAAGATAAGGGCTCAAAGCTGACCCCTGATGCAGTCCTATCTTAATCGGGTAGTCATCAGTGTCGACATCACTTGTTCGAACACTTGTCACAACATTATCGTACATGTCCTCGATGAGGGTAATGTACTTTGCTGGGACTTTGTGTTTCTCCAAGGCCCACCACATGACATTCCGCGGTATCTTATCATAGGCCTTCTCCAAGTCAAGGAACACCATATGCAAGTCCTTGTTTTGCTCCCTATATCTCTCCATAAGTTGTCGTACCAAGAAAATGGCTTCCATGGTCGACCTCCCAGGCATGAAACCAAACTGATTTTTGGTCACGCTTGTCATTCTTCTTAAGCGGTGCTCAATGACTCTCTCCCATAGCTTCATTGTATGGCTCATCAGCTTAATTCCACGGTAATTAGTACAACTCTGAACATCCCCCATGTTCTTGAAGATTGGTACTAACATACTCCATCTCCATTCTTCTGGCATCTTGTTTGCCCGAAAAATGAGGTTGAAAAGCTTGGTTAGCCATACTATCGCTATGTCCCCGAGACCTTTCCACACCTCAATGGGGATACAATCAGGGCCCATCGCCTTGCCTCCTTTCATCCTTTTTAAAGCCTCCTTGACCTCATACTCCTGGATTCGCCGCACAATACGCATGCTGGTCTCATCAAAGGAGTCGTCCACTTCAATGGTAGAACTCTCATTCTCCCCATTGAACAGCTTGTCGAAGTACTCCCGCCATCTATGCTTAATGTCCTCATCCTTCACCAAGAGTTGGCCTGCTCCGTCCTTGATGCATTTGACTTGGCCAATATCTCTCGTCTTCCTCTCTCGGATCTTGGCCATCTTATAGATGTCCCTTTCACCTTCCTTCGTTCCTAACCGTTGGTAGAGGTCCTCATATGCCCAACCCCTCGCTTCACCAACAGCTCGCTTTGCGGCCTTCTTCGCCATCTTGTACTTCTCTATGTTGTCTGCACTCCTATCCAGGTATAGGCGTTTGAAGCAATCTTTCTTCTCTTTAATCGCCTTCTCGACATCATCATTCCACCACCAGGTATCCTTATCTTCGCTTCTCCTTCCCCTGGACACTCCAATATGTGTACTCCAAGATGATATTAGTACAAAATGTGTACTCCAAGATGATATATAAATTATGCGCAGAAATTTAAAATGCAGCTTATGGTTACAAGTGTAGATGATAATATAAAGTACCTGAAGAACTGTGGAGCCAAACACCATATTGAAATGAGCACAGAGATCATGTATTACACCCAAGGTCTCCAGTTTAGGAGCAGAGAGGACGGTTATTTGCAACGGTGAATAACTAGAATCAAGGATCAACCTTTGAAGTGAAGGGGCATCTTGGATGATGAGCTGCCTTCCGTCAAAAGAAATTCCAATTCTTACAAGGTTAGGCGACTTTATTTGGAGACAACCGATTCTAACTATGAAAACAAGCACCAAGCACTCCAGCGCAGGGCAACTGGAGTGGATGATGCTGTGCAATGAGGCCTCCGATATACGAACCCACACAAGTGAAAGTTTCTTGAGAAATGGGAGTCGAAGGTTTAGTACCAGATTGTCTGGTAGGTAGCACTGCGCAAAGGTGGCGGTGTGGAGAGAGGACGGAAACCCCGAGATGGACATCGGTGCTGAGGGCACAAGTTCATGGCGTTCGGTATGTGGTATGTGATTTCCCGGGGAATAGTAGAACTCAAGCAGCTGTAGTTCTATGAATTCAGGGGATTCCAGCCAGGCGTCCACCATGCAGGGCATGGTATGCTTGCTCAGGTAGCATGACGGGATGCAGAGGCTTTGAACGGAGCCCTGGTGGGAGGAGATGATGGCTCTGGGGATTTCAAAATCATTGAAGAGAGATAGCTGACGACAGTCGAGATTAAGGGGAACGGCGCGCCATAGAGGGCGCCACCGAATAGAGAGGGCTTGGGTGCGGCAGAAATCCTTTGTGGGGAGAAGCGAGATGATCTCCCCAAGGATGGCGTCCGGGAGATCGCTAATGCGGTCCACCCTAGATTCTACAGGTTCCTGGGATCCGGTGGGGGCGGGGTCGCCGTTTCTCCCCGCGCTGCTGGGTGCGGGATCTACAACAGGCGTCGCCGCTGGCAGGAGCCTCATCTTCTTGGCGCTGGGGTCAGCCGACTCCATTTTCCTCGAGGGCGTCGCGCTCACAGATTTGAGCAGAGTAACGAATGACGAGACTAGTTGTAGTGCGAGCGAAGAAGAAGAGGATCTGGGGGTTTTCTATAGGAGTGAGGAAGAAGGGGAGCTGGGGTTTTCTGTAGGAGTGAGGTGAGGTATTTGGGGGTACGAGTGGAGCGTGCTGACGTGAGGTGGGTGGGAGCAAGGAGGAAGAAGAGCACCTAGGTTTTTTTTGGGGGGGGGGGGGGCTGTGTGCTGGGTGTGGGTAGCGCCTCTCATTCAGTAAATATATGGGCTTTTGAATTGATTTTACTATTTACTAGTGTGGATGGGCTGTTTTGTCACAATTATTACTAGTACAGTGGAGACACTCTACAGCTACCCAGAAAAACAATTACTACTAGTACAGTGGAGACACTCTACCGCTTCTGGCTCCTCCTAGGTCATTGAAACGTCTCCCTCTACTGAATGCCGTCATACTTTTGTTCACCGACATGCGGGCCATGTAGCGCGCGGGCCCAAATGCCATCCACCAAATTAGAAGGCAGTATGCAGGCGGCGAGTCACCCCGGTCGTAGCGCGGCAGTAACGAGCCGTCGTATCACAAAACCCCACCTCCCCGCAGTCTAAGTTTGACGGATGAAGCAACCATCATTTCACTCTTCGCTGAATCCCCTTCTCCCTCACTGTCTTCAAGAAAGGCAACACTTGCATCTGCCACTGTTCTTCTCTCCGAACGAAGGGAAGGTAAGCGGATCCGTGATGGTATATTTTCGTTCAGAGGAAAAAAAAGAACTTTTGCAAAGCAGTAACCGATCCTCACTCTCTTTCTTGTTTCATTGTCATTGCGATTGTGTTTTCCTTTCAGTGGTCTCCTAGTATTCATCAGTTTCATGATGGACCAAGGAGAACCAGGCAAAGATCTGCCGATATTGGAGCAGACGCGGGGGGCTGATCCCCACGAGACAGAGAGCTCCAAGAAGATGGAGGCAACCACCGAGGCGACCCCAGATACTGAGATGGTCAACGCCCCGTTTGAGGTTACAGCCCCCGTGGCACTGCAGGAGCAGTTTTCCCCCTTCGAGGATGTGTCCCCCCCCGCTGAGCTATCCAAGGTGATTTCCTTCTTTGCCGATCTCGATTGTGGTTTTTCATCTAAGTATGTGGTGAATTTTTTTTAAAAGGAAGTATGTGGTGATTAATAATGCAAAATTTTATTAGCTTCGATGCCATGGTATACGTAGTGGTTTAAATAACTTGTGTTTCTTATACTGAAAAGTAATTCAGAATTTGTTTCTGTTTCAATTAGAGCCCTGATGCAGACAATGATTGTGTGGTTGTACATGTCACTCGCTATGAGGCGGACGACCTGAATATATGCACTGGGAAAACAAAGTTCTTAGGCTGTTGGATCTTGGAAGCCATTTGCGGTTATACCAATGAAGAGTTGTATTCCAGCCTCACTGTTGTCAGGTGTGTTGTCCAGGGTGTACTGAAGCACAAGAAGTTCAAAGCTACTCCTTCGTTTGTGAATACTGTTCTTGTCAAGCTTACGCAGGAAGATGACGTGGCATGCCTCCACAAACAAGTTTATCAGTGGCAAGGCCACAAGGTTGTCTTCATGAAGGTTCATAGGATTGAGCTGCTGCGGGACGTCCTCGATGATGTTCATGGCAAGGTCCGTCTTGTGTCCAGCCCAAATTAGATCGAGGCATGAAATATTTGCCCTAGCTAGTGTTCAATAGTAGTTTGGATTGTGTCTAATTATCCGAACCTTGCCTGTTATCGACCCCTCTGGGCTAGTACTCTGTTTGAATCCGTCTATGGGAACTGCTGCTACTTTTGTGTGCCCGTGATTCATGTGAGAACCATCGTAATTGTTGCCGAAACAGATGCGTCCTCACTAGTATTTTTTCCTGAATATGGCAAGGTAAGACATAAGTTGTCACGGTTTATCATACGAGCAGTGTGTGTTTTGATGAAATAGAGCACTCGTTCGAGAACTGTGCGCCGACGTATACATAAGTACTTGTAAACACTGTTGGTGCTACCCCACTTGTAAGCAGTTGTGCAAAACACGGCACATTGGCTCAGCTCGCTTCAACACTAGGCTATCGACCAGCTAACAATCAACAATCTGCTGTCTGACATATAAGCAACTATGTATCTTGTTACAGTGGTTCATGCAGTTAATTGAGGCCACAATGTAATAAATTCCAAACGTTCACACGCTAGTCCAGCGCTCATGTGGAACACTCACATTAAACTCGTCTTCATACAAAACTTGAAAAGCATAAGTTAAGCAATTTTATACATCTCAATGATTCATAGAACATAACAAACATATACTAGTTCACAACAAAAGACAAAGTTGTGAGAAGGTTTACAAATCAGGAAAAAACAAGCAAGGCTTCTCTTTGAGCAAAGGGCCTCCCGACAGGCTTAAATTTCCTGGAGTTCACTCTGGTTTTTTCTTGTTGCCACCATTCAGGGCTAGGTTCTCTCATTCCAGAATAACTAATTATAATTGTGGTCTTAGTTGGAATGCTGAACTGAACCATGCAGTGTACTGACCAGCATAAAGTCTTGTGCATTCCACTAAATTTAAGCACCGCTATTTGTAGAAATAAGCAGACCACAATGCCTCTTGTCCGCGCACCTGTCCAAAAAAACACCGTGCAGCCGTGCCAGCTAGTCCTTGGTCCATGGATGAACTGGTAGAAAGTGCATTCCGGACTAGGATGCAGTTGTTTTCGCTCGTCCCTGCACTGCAATCAGGAAGTAAAACATACGAATCAGCTTCTTTTAGATTGCGTTGGTCATTCTACCTTCGTTACTACCAATGTAGGGATACCTTGAAGACGGGAGGTTAGACGACGACAGCAAGGGATAGCCATCTCATTTTGCGCAGTTGTACTAAAACTGAGGTGTGTGCTTTTGATTGCGCGGATAGAAACGATACGGAGACAGACATCCCGAAATGATATGGAGACAGACATCCCTGTTTGCGCAAATAAGAAATACGGTTATTTAAACAGTGACAGATATTACTACTTTCCCCCGTTTCCTCTTAGAACCAAGTCCTAGATTCATGCTATAGCTTTCCCACTTTCTTCCCTGTTTGGACCAATGCTTTGAGTCGACTGTATGAAATAGCTTTACTTCTAATAATAGTAGAAGTCTAGGTGGCTTTGGAACAGCGGACGGAAGTAGAAAAGGATCCACACGAAGGGAGCTGGGGCAGTAGAGCAAGGCAGGTTTCGAAGGAACATATACATGAGGGTCGTCGGCATGTCGCAAAGACGGCGTCGGGAGGCCGCATCTTGGCCACAATACCGCAGGGAGGAAGAAGGGGTCGGAGGCCCTCCCGAGCTGGCGCTCTCTCGGAGAGAACGGCACGGCCGCCGATCGGGACGCGCGGGCAGCCGTTGGTCTCCTCCCTCGCCGCCGACGACAGCGTGAACGATGCACCTACACCCCTGCCCCGGTCGAGGTTGTCCGGCCAGATTTGTGACCAGTCGTGAGCTGAGAGAGAGTGTGGCCACCTATGTGTTGATTAGATCTAGAGAGCATGAGAGAGTGAACGAGAGGAACCCTAGTAAAGCAAGCGCTAAGGCTCCTGCTTTTATATATAGTGGAGTGATTTTGTTGTACCAACTTAAAAAAAATGCGCTCCTACGTGTACCCGCGAGTGGGTGTGAGATAACTAGTGCGTGCGTGCACCGCTTCTCTTCGTGAGAGTACAATATACTATGCCCAAAGAACGTTCGCCGCAAGAGTAATAGTACAAGTGTGTGACGTGTGAGCTAAAATAAAATGTGTGTGCCGTCTTTTGCTTTTTTAGAAGTTCTGAGGGTAGGGTGTGAAGAGCACATATGTGCGTGACGTCTACCTGCAGATAGATGGTGGGTGCGACGTGCGAGTCTGCGAGAGGACTCGGGAGAGTCGTGACTCGTGAGGGTGCGTGTGCGTGAGAGAGAGGGGGGCACGTATCAATGCAATGCATGTGTCCATAAATCATTATCCGACAAACGTTCGCCACAAGCCTTTTCCTGACGAACGCTGTAAGAACCGTTAGATCGACATCCGACAGTGTCAGTTTTGCCATGTCATTTAACAGAACAGCCATTCCTCCTACACACAAATCTTCCACGTGAGTGTTAGCTACTGCCGTATGCTCCTTCCATTCTGAAATGCAGTGCATATAGCTTTATTGAAAATTCAAACCTCGCAAACTTTTACCGAGTTTTCGTGTACCAAATTGCACATGTAGAATACCATGTATATATCATTTCATTCATCTTCGAGAGGTAACTATAAAGTTGGGTGAGGAGTCTACAAAGAAAGACCATCGTATCACCCGCAACAATTTCAAGCATCCTTTAGTGTCGAGGAATATCATAGGAACTCTATATGATATGATTTTTATAGGATTTTTTCCTTAATTTAGAGCCAATTGGTTCATAGGAATAGATTCATATACTCCACATTTCAAAGGAAATAAACATGATATCATTTCTATAGCTTTAGAGCCACTTGGTTCATATGAATGTATTCTTATACTCCCTTAATTTCAAAGGAAAATAAACATTAGCGTATATTCAATAGAAAAGTTCCTATGATATGACCCAAATTACATCTCTTTTCTAATCCCTCCTCATAGGAATTGAGATACATGTCATCTCTAGATTCAATAGAAAAGTTCCTATGATGTGAACCAAATGACATCTCTTTTCCAATCCCTACTCATAGGAATTGAGATGCTCCATGTAATCTCTTTCCCTACAACTTCCATGTATACATCTTCTATTCCTAAATAGATAGTATAACCCACTAGTAGCTTTTTTCCAAAACATGCAACTATGGCACAAGAACTATATAGTGTGCCAATAACTTTGAAAGATGGTCGCTGGATGAAGCTAACCCGACAGTGCAGAGATAGGCAAATCCGAGCACTACTGGCCGTTGGATATCATCAACATTCCACCAGATCCGCCACACGTACAATTTAGAAGACTCCATGGTTGAACTTAAGCATAATGCACAAACCTCAAAACACAAGCACTTCTCCTTTGTTCTAGAATCTTCTATATCATAATTGATTATTATTTTCTAAATTAATTGCCATTATTTGTTTTTTACTTTATGATTTACTCCCTCCGTTCCAAAATAGATGACCCAACTTTGCACAAAGTTAGTGCAAAGTTGGGTTATCTATTTTGGAACGGAGGGAGTACAATGCACAACCCCATGAATCTTAACATTTTTATAAAACTTATTGATTTTGAATGAGATGAACTATAAGAACTAAATGAACATCTACATCATGCATATATGACTCAAAGCTTTACATGCTATAGTGTGTATTTATTCATAATTTGGTTTCGAAATCTCATGCATTCAATACATGTTTACCTTACTAGTTTTGAGGAGAGTAGCAAATTTCACGTGGCCCCGGGTATATCAAAATGCAGGGCCCATGCATCATTGCCTTTCGGTCGAACCTACGTCCACAATTTTTTGTACGTACTATATCTGCACTGGTCCCCGAACCCAAAATGCTGCCTCGTTCCCGTAAAACCAAGCGGCCCACACATATTTAAGGCATCGGCTCGAACCCGTTTACTACGACATGGCCCCGCACGCCGTAGTACTCCTACAAACCCTACCGCCGCATTCATCATCGGTTTTCTTCAAGAGGACGAGGGAGAAGCCGATTTGTAGTGGAGGCGCTTTAAAAAAAGGATATGTAGTGAAGACCCCTACCCTAGGGTAACCTAGGTAGCTGCCGCACGCATCATTGTTTTCTCTTTTCTTTATGCTCTTGCGCCCTAGAGTGAAATGATGGTTGCTTCGTCCGTCCAGCTTAATGCGGGAAAGGTGGGGCTTTGTGATTTGACCCCTTGTCGCTCATTTTCTACTACTGCGGCGCTACGACCGGGGTGCCTCCAATTCCAACCGCTGCTCCGAACTGTAATTTGGTGCATCGCACGTGGAACAAGACGGTGGATGAGCCACATGTCGGCCAAAGGGGTCCAGTTAAGTGTGTCGCCATTTCGTGTGCGGACTGACCCTGCTTGAGTTGCTACGCCAACACGACAAGAGCAGCCTACCACTTGGTTTTGCTCCTTGGTGAATCCCGACTATATATTGATCTAAAAAGATACATGCTGAACTACCCTCTCTGTCTCGATTTTTTTATTTTTAGGCCCTCGGTTTATAGGGCCTGCACGTAGTTCTAGGTCATCCATTTGACCAACTAAATATGAGTTACTATGTCACAAAAAGTATATCATTGGATTCTTAAGCGGATGTAGTTGTATTTAAAAGTCGAGGGCGGGGCTTTTCCTGCGCGGTAGGCGGCGGGGCAGTTCCGCCTAGTCGGTTCGACAGAGACGCGAGAAGACGAGGGAGTAGGCTGCTGCAAACGTAGGGCTGTGTGATTTGACAGCGAGTTACTGCTGGACAGGTGGGCCCCCATGATTTAACTTGACATTATCATTTTAACTGCGGCGCTACGACCGACGTGAGTCTCCCAGATTCCGGACCACCTCCATATAGGTGCCTCTCCCAATGCTCCACCATGTAGTAGAGGCTAGCTCTTGCATGAGAGCCCTCTTCTCCACTTTTTCCTTGCCTCTCTTTCCTCCACATATGCAAAAATGCCATGTAAAGCGTACTATTGTACTTACTTTTACTTACTCCTACAGGCTACATGTGCTTAAGCTTGCCACATAGGCATAAAGTCTGATGTGGCAAGTTAATCAAGAAGAGAGAGACTAGTTGGGTGACCCAAGGAAGAAACGGTGCTAAGCGCGTGTACCTAGGTGAAAAGACAATTTTGAGTCTATAGCTAATTAAATGAAGCAAACTTAGCAACACCATTTCATTGGAAGAGGTCACTCCTTGGCAAATGCAATAAATACACGTGCTTACTAGCACCGTTTCTTCCTTGAGTACGAAGAAAGAGATAGAGAAGAGTAAAAAAATACACTTATAGCCAACCTTGTTGTAGTATGAGTGACTAAGTGATGACTATGTATGACATGCCAACATCAGATAGCCTAACGCACCGTGTTAAATCTCCAAGGGCGCGACCGCGCGAGCGACGCGACGGTCATGGTAGGCGCGACCATGATACGGGCTGCTGGCAGCCCTTGGATCTGAGATCAAACGGTCGCATGCTAAGTTGCTGAAAATTTGTAGAATAACCCTCCAGGATAGGATATTCACCCATAGGTCTAGAATCACGCCATGCAACCGTCGATCTCAGATCCAAGGGCTCTCGGAAGCCCGTATCATGGGAGAATGGAAAGCCACTACCCTGCCGTTCGCACACTGGCAGTTCGCTCCTACTCGTCCCCGCACATCCTTCAATACCACGGTGATTCGCTCCTAGTCGTCCCGTTCATTCACATTACGGCAGTTCCACTAATCCTAACCCTCCTCCCAAATCAATGGCGTCCCAAATCTCCATGATCGGCGGTGAGTACAAGGTTAGAACCATCACCGGCGATGAGTTCGACGTCATCTACACCCGTTCTTCTACGACGGTGAAAGGATGCCTTTCTCGCTTCAGACGCATGTTCGAAAACTCAGATGATGAGTGGGTCACTGGGCTAGATGTTGAGTACACCACAGTCGTGGGACGAGAGAAGGATCTAAAGGACGAAGAGAGGAAGAAGCCCGCCGTGATCTAGGTTTGCATGCATGACTTATGCTTGGTCTACCACATATGCCATGCCGACGTTGAGTGCCAGGATTTTAAGGACTTCCTCGGGAGCATCCTAGTCAAATTCATTACTGTAGACTTTGGTAACGACAAAGAAATCCTGGGTCAGATAGGCCTCGTTGTAGGCAACCCCTTCGACCTCCAGAAGAATCGGCTGGTGCCCTCTCGTCAGCCTTCAATGCTGACCCTGGCAGGAGCCATGGTTCATCCTTCATACGGTAAACTGGTGAAACCTCCATACACGTTCCATCGTCATGCATGGCAGCGGAATGTACTAGATATAGACCACATCCACTACACTGCAATGGATGGCTACCTTTGTTTCAATATCTACAAGGGTTGGATGAAGAGCAACAGCCAAGTGTGCGGTTCAAGCAAAGAAGTATCGGCCAAGAGGAATAGGGACAAGGACGAAGTCGAGGACGTGGACGAGGACTCCGAGTAAGGTGGCAGTGTTGTTACTCATGGTGGTTCTAAACTTCTAATGCAGTGTCTACCGGATTAGTTGCATAGTTTAATTTCAGGTGTGCTTAGTTTAATTTGAGGGGTGTGTTGTGCTGAGCCCCTAGCAGAACTATGTTATGTTTCTTCTCGTTACTTTAACCCTTCAGTATGCACATACTACTAGTATTTCTTTAATAGAATTTAGCACCCCAATTAAGCACGTACTAGCTTTTTTAATAGTACTATATGCATAATTTGGCGACGAGCGCTCTCTATATGTACCACCTTTTTTTTAAATTTCAGTTTTTGCTCCATAGCGCAATCCATCGATAGTACTACTGTACAAAAGTATACATTTTTTAAAAGGCTAGAGTACTGTTCATCACATATATAACTAGTTAAATTCTCAACCTAGAACGATGTGCATGCCATGTAGTAAGCCGATACGGAGGAAGTATAGTAAAAATGAGGTGATTTTATCGAGCGATCGGCGGGGGAGCATGGCCTGTCATGCGGTCCCACGTGTCATGATGTACCAAGGCGTTGCGCGTGTCCCTCTTGAGGCAGAAGCAATACTAGTACGTGATTTGAGATGATGGCAAACCGAAGTGTGAAATAATGGTTGCTTCGTCCGTCTGGGAAAGTGCGGCATTGTGATTTGACGTCTCATTGCTCATTACTACTACTGGGCCGGTACGAGTGGGGTGCGTCCCCCCTGCTGTTCTGCACTGTTATTTGGTGCTTGACACGTCGACCCGGTTGCTATATGTCCCACATGTCGGCGATAGGAAGTACAGAATTCATGAAAGGGAGCGTCGACGGAGGAGTATACTACTACAGAATTCATGAAAGGGAGCGACTTAGTTTTGGAAAAATGTGTTTTTACGGAGTACGTATCCACTAGGGTTTATAGGGCTCATCTAAAAACATTCGTTTTTCCATTTGATAAGTGTCAATTCTACTATACTAGTAGTAGTACCATTACATGTTGGATTTCGAGGTGCCTTAGATCACCTGACGCAAGCAGTGTCAAGAGGAAACTAACCAATGCATGTACAAGTTCATGGAAATTTAGTGGTCATTCATGCATTCGTTCTAATTAATGCCTCGGTAAACACAACTTCTTGAGAAAAACAAGCATACTAATTACTTGTGCAAACTACGAAATTAATTCGACCACTCACCGTCTACCTTGGTTGGAGAGATTTTGAAATTGAGCCATAAACTGGAAAGGAGGGAGTAGTAACTTTTGTCTCGATTACTATTTGTGGCCTTGTATAGATGCAAAATGTATTTTTTTATAGTGGCCTTGTATAAGTAAATGGAGGGAGTACTAACCAAAGTACGTAGTAGGGACGAGGTGTAAACAGAGGGAGTAGTAAAATTTTCTCCTCGTGCTGCGAGCCACCGCGCACGTGGGCGAGGGAGCAAGCTTCACCTCATCCTGCGAGCCACCGCGCCCGTGGGCGGGGGAGACGGCGTATTAAGCAAGCTTCTCCTCGTTCTGCGAGTTGACGGGACACATCAAAAGTGCTCCAATGTATAGAGCCTTGCCTCTAAGGTAGGACCCACATGGTTTGCCTCTTTTTTTAATTTAACATAACGTGTCAAGTCGCATTTTGTTTGTTCACCCGTGGTAGACGATCCTCCCTCCACCAAGTGGACAACCAGTACACGTGCCAAATTACCACGTGGGCTGCCTTTTTCGTACATAAATGAGCTCCACCGTGTACCCGCACGGGTGTGGTTGGGAAAGAGATGGGAGTACGTGCGCCGTGTGTGCACCTCTTCTCTGCGTGCACGTCCCCCACCTACGTGTGTGTGTGAGAGAGAGAGAGAGATACAAACCTAGACATAATGCGCCGTCCATCCCGATGCCTCCGCCCAGTCCGACCACCAGTCACCACCACGCCCCACTCCTCCTGACCTTATCGCTCATCTTTCTCCCTCCATTTTTATATACAAGGGGCCACTATCAAAATTACAATTTGCAGATATACAAGGCCACTAAAACTAATCGATGCAATATTAATGGTGTTTGCCTTGTGGTACTAGAAAAGGAGGACATTAATTATCCCTTGCATGCATGCGGGAGTTTGTAAAAAAATGCATCTTGATGTTCCGTGCAATGCATGGGCATCTTGCTAGTCCATGAAAACAACACATGCCAAAATTCCACGGCAAATGAGGGATTTGAATCTGTTGGGAGGGGCTGTTTGGATCTTGCCCGGGGTAGCCAAAATATTGGCGACTACTTCACCATGGCCGGCACCGGCTCGAGTTCATCCTAACATTACCCTCTTCTGTGGAGCCCATGCGGGGTCGACGAAAGTCCTCGCAACAAAAGGATCCGGCAGGACACCTGCTGTGTACGCCGGCGTCGCCTCCACGGTGGCCTTCATGGGACCCAAGCGGCGGCGGCCTCCCGTGTTCTACTTCCCCTCGATGATGGCGGCGAACGCGGAGGCGCTGGCCACCGACTCGCCGCTCTCCGCGCACCCGGCTTCTGTCGCTGCTTGCATGGCATAGCCGCCGGCATTGGACTCTCGGCCACAGAAACGGGAGATGCAGTACGAGGCGGCGGCGTGGACGGCAGCAACGATGCCCATGCGCCGCTCCTCGTCGAGCTGGCCTGGAGCGGCGAGTTGCTGAACCGCACGCCGACTTGGGGCGGCAACTGGCTCCGTCGGGCGTGGGGAGGGAGGTGGATCAGCGAGCTGCATAGCTCGTATCCGGTGGGCTACCCAGCTGGCTTGGATGCGGAATAACTACTCTTCGTAAGCCATTGTAAGAGTGGACAAAATGGTGGAGGAGATAGGGGAGCGGCGGAGGTGTGCGATTCTTGGCCGGCGTTTGGCCTCGTTTAAATAGGAGATTAAATAGACGGCGGACGGGAGGAGCTCGGCCGGCGTTGCGTTTAACGCTGTCCCGGTCATGAACGGACGTGTGTCCAGAGTGGGTTTCTCGGCTTCCACACGGGCGGGTTTCATGGAGGCATTTGAATGCGGCACGGAGGCGTGTTCAGCCGGGCGTGCCGCGAGTGGCGCCCTCGACTCTGAACTAGGACACCGCGCCGTTCTTTCACTGACGCGTGGGCTCTTTGGGTGCATGGCCGGCATGTTGGTGACCCAATGCCGGCAGCGCACAACAGAGGAACCTTTGGTGGGCAGGGCGGTCAGAAGCGGGCATTTCATAAACCGATGATTGTTCATTGAGTGTGACGTCATCTTTTTTCATAAGCCTACTATGTTGATAGCCCATTCGATACGTTGTGATTCATAAAGACCGCTGCAAACATCAATGTTCTGCTTATCACCCGTAACAATCCATGTCCTTACAAAGGTTGCATGCATGTATAGGTTGAACGTGTGTCTTGCGTCGTGTGCTGTGTGCATGCAGGCGCGCGAGTGTTGCGTGCGTGCAAGGGTACGTTTCAGTGTTGCATGCATGGGTGCATATGTGCGTGTGTTCATGAGTGCATGTGTACATGTCAGTGTTGCACGCCAGCATGCGTGCATGTGTACGTGTCAGTGTTGCACGCCTACATGCGTGCGTGTCTTGAGTGCGTGCATGTGTACGTGCGGGGTGAGGCTACACGTCAGTCGATTGACTTTTTCATCTCTGATCATTAGATTTTCCAGCCGTTGGATAGGAAATCAAGGGCCTCCAGTTTATCATCAAACTCCACCCCCCTGAGCCGCCAGCCACAACCGGCCGAACCGCCAGCCCTCGCCGCCCGCGGCCGGCCCGCCCTCCCCGAAACCACTCCCCACTGCCGGTCCGCCGCCGCACCGGCCATCCCTCTAGCCCCCCCCCCCCCCCCGCCGAGCTTTTTCTCCGGGGATCCCCACCCCACCGCCCAATGAACGCCCCCAACCGCCGGTGACTGCCGACTAGAGGTCTCACGACTTCGAATACCCACCGACCACTAATTTATTACCATTTCTGTCCTTGATATACGCGCTAACGGGTGGGCCCTATGGTAATGTGCGCTGCTGAATGTGGACCGTTTGACTGGTCAATTGATCGTGTTATCAACAAATTACGGAGCTGTATGGTGAGCCAGTGACCGTACGATCACCCTAAAATGTACTCCTATTTTATTAACACAGTGCAGACTCAAACTACCATTTCTTTCTTTCATATACGGGCTAACAGGTGGGCCCTACAGTTACGCGCCCGATGGTGCAACACTAGTTGCCCAACGAGGAACGTTTGACTGGTCAATTCATTGTGTCATCAACAAAATACGGAGTTGTACGGGTGAGGCAGTGACCGTATAATCATGATATGTATTTGTTTAACACGGTACAGATGCAAGGGATCATATATACCTGCAAGCACTCACCGCTATAAGCGCACACACGCGAACCCTACCCCTATGAGCACCTTCGAGAGAGTGGGCCAGCATATATGATCTTGAGATTTTACGAAGTCACCATAGGTGCCTCGTAGTCGAGTGGAACGTCTCCTCCCACTGAATGTACGTCGCCGAAAAATACTGAAATTAACACAAGATAAATGCGAGCACCGGGACTTTAACCTTGGTGGGCTCGAGAAACCACTGTCCTCTAACCATCCAACCACATGTTGGTTAGCATGACAAAATGTATGTGGTGACCGTGATGAGCTTATTCTGAAGTCTAGTGACCATATCGTGCTTTCGCTTCCCTTAGTATGTTATACAAGCTTGGGGGCTAGTTCGTCAATAGTATACACACACACACAATGTCTGGTATTCACGTGTACTTTGTACACACCCCTATCACTAATATACAGTACCATGAGTAGGCTCTTTCTTCAACTGCAATTGAATTCTAGCATGTGCATGTGTTTGTTTCATATTATCGATCCATAGAGTGAGAGCGGTTTGAAATACAGGCAATGGATGCTTTTGCAATTCATATATAAACATTAATTAGTGCACTCCATGTTGTTAGTGTGAAGAACTTTATACATTTGTCACTTGCATGGATACATTCCAAATTGCTAGCTATGAAATAGAATACATGTCGAATTCAACATAAAGGTGGTTTCAAAGATTCAAATTCATAGGAAGTGCATTCATCTATTTGAACCCGAGATAATGGCATTTGTAAATCAGATGTAAAAGGGGGCATCAATCTTTGTTGTGAGTTTGAACATGCTATATATATTCATACGCATATGTAACTTTTTTTTGCAACCAAGGAGATTATATCTGGAACCATGCATGAACTGAGGTAAGTTGCATATTTTAATATATACTCGTGTACAATGTATATTCAAATGTACCCCCTCCATTCCAAAATAATCGTAGCTTTAGGATTTTCAAGAGTAAAGATTTGTGAAGTTTGACAAATCCTGAAAGTCCAATTCAAGAGAACCGAAAACGTTAATGCTTCTGCTCCCAAATATTGAACGAAGCGCCAAATAGGCCTCTGGTCACCCGAAACCGCGCGAGACTAATGTTTTGGTGGTAGGAAATTACTGTCCCGACTCTGGCCCGTGTAGCCTATCGGCCCGATGTCCAAAGGTCTAAACCGGGGTAGGTTTGTAACTTCACCAAGACGCCAGAGAAGCATTCACACGCCGTGGGCGCCTACCCTTGCGCTCGGCCGAAATCTATCCCGCCCACATTTGGGACACCTGACATGACTGTCCTACCCCCAACCCGCAATATATCCAAAATTTTATATGGGGGGAAAGTTTGTAACTTTCCCCAAATTTCAAACAAGCGCGTCTCAAACCGAAACATTGTTCCCCCTTAGTTCCCCGCCTCCCTCCGTTTCCCCATTCATACTCCGTGGGCGCGAAAACGCCCTCTCCACCAGCCGCAAAACCCCAGCCTCCTCCGTCCTCCACCCCATAGCGGCCAATCCACCGCCGCCCTCCTCCATCACGCCAGAGCCGGTACCCCGACGTCATCGTCCAACGCAACCGCAACCGCAACGCCCTTAAGGACTTAGCAGCTGAAGCCGAGGCAGAGCTGCCTCCACGACGCCGAAGCCGACGTGCGCCGTACCAGAACCACTCTGACCACGCCGTCCTGTGCCTCACAGTTGCGGCTCCACTGTCGCAACCGTCCACCGCACCAGAGCTGTTCCCGCTACGCCATCGTTCGCCGCCTCGGATTTGCTTCCCCGCCGCCGACAGACGGCCACCGCACCACACTCAACAACTTGGCCATGGGTTTGTCCAAGGCTGCACCGTCCTCCACAACTTCTGGTTTCCGGCGAACAACAAGAAGATCGTCGGAAAAATAGAAGGAGGACACAACACTGCCAGCAGAAAGAGGTACTCCTCTTCCCATATTCGTGCAAATCTTACGTCTCCGCTCACACCGTATTCATCCCACGAAAGAAACTAGTTGAGCGCTTCTTACTGCATCTTCTTCGTGATACTAAATGCACAAGGTTTCCTCCCTTTTACTATTTCACCTTTGCTAGAGATCAGTAGCCCGCCTGGATTTCAATTCAGGGTCAGTCGAACCGCAATTAAAAGAAGCAGCACCCGCTTAGGCGCGCGGAGCACCTAGTCCGCCTGCTCCCCGGGGAAGCGGGGTGTGGGGCGCAGGAGCTGCTTGCGCCCGATCTGGAGGTCGGCGGGGCTTGAATGGATGGCCGGGGGGGCGGTGCCAAGCACGGCGGTGCGGTGAGGTCGACGGGAGGGCGCAGGCAGGGGAGGAATACTGGGCCGGTGGTCGCTGGCGTTTCGAGGAAGATCGTCAACACTGGCTGGCTGGAGGTAGATGAAGGCAATCTGCCCATTCTTTGTACATCGGACGGTGCAGAAAAAATGGACTGACCTATTTGCTTTGAGTCGACTGTTATTTTCATAGAATCCTGTAGTAATTTAGTGTGCCATGCATGTTGTAGAGCTATCATATGTCTCCCGTCATTTATTTCTCACCGACCTGCTATCTGCTACCTTTACACTGTACTAATTGTGCACACACTTCACCCATACTCACACTATTGTTTTTTTATGCATGGGTATTTCAGACTCTGACGCAGTGTTGATGAATGCAGAAAAGAAAAGACAGAAGTCGCTCCAGTGTAATTCGAAGATAAGCACTAAGCGTTCCAGCACTCTAACGGGTGCAGTGTCAGCAGTTGGAGACAGTAAACGTAACTCTGCAGTTGATGATCTCAATTGCCACACACAACCATCCCAGGTGCTTGCTTTAACTTCACGCTGTCAAATGTGGTTGCATGTTGCATATGGTGTCTAGCTTGTATTGCTTCCAATTTGGTTAATGCATCTGCTTACTTTACACATTATACCTTTGATAATGACATGCCTTCCTATTTTCGATACATACTACATATGTCTATTAACCATGTTCGTACATCAAACTAATGCTTTTTTGTATCCCTCGTCAATCACTTATGATGAGACAGTCACCCGGGTGGGTTACTATGAGATCCCATACTCATTTAAAGAGTGCAGTGTCATCCTCCCCACATGATTCTTAAGAAACAGCAAGGCTAAATGAAGATAGTCAACGTAGCTCTCTAGTTGATCACCTCAATTCCCCCACACCACCATCGCAGGTGCTTGCTCTTACTTGGCAGTGTGATATGTGGTTGCATGTTGCATATGGTGTCGTACCTTGTAATCTTATATATTTACTAATTGGAGGCACCATTAGAGCCTCCACGTTAATCCTAAACAACTAAACAATTTGTCCGTTCGTTCTCCAGATTAATTATCTACAGCCATCGGATGAGGTAGCTTAGGAGTCCTGGGATATTGTACCACGTGCAACTCTTTTGGAGAAAAAAAAACATTTGCCTAATCCTGCCGGCGTAGGCACAATCCCTTCCTCACATATGAATAAATTGCGTATCCATCTGATCTGTGAAAAGTAAAAAAAAAACAATCGATCTGAAAAAGGCAAAAGGCCTCGCCCCATGTCTTATCGATCAACCCCTTTAGCTCGCCATGGATCCTCCTCCACGCAAGAATTGCAGCTAGCCACATTAGAGAAAAACAAAATCACTCTAGGCTTTCTTCCCCTTCCTCTCTCCCGTCAATTCCATGCGCTACCTCCATCGGATCTTCTTGACTTGCGTTTGCAGGATGTCCATCTCTTTGCCCAGGTGTCCATGGCCATCCTTGATTTCATATTAGACTAACCGACAGGCGAACGCTCCACGAGCAGATGGTCCCAACTACATGTCCTGCAACGATCTCATCCGCAACTTCTTCACTTCTGCAGCATCCGTCTCATGGAAGTCGCAGTTTCCTTGATCTGATGAAGGTGTAGTATTTTGTGTAATTCATATGTGTGGGATTCATGCATGATGGTCTTGAGCTCTGAACAAATATTGGTTGGAGTTGAGATCTTCTTCCAGCAATACGAGATGCCAGAGGTTAGTTAAGTTTCTGATTTATATATAAGAAGATACGAGACAGTTAGATTTTGCAAAACCAACAATTAACTAATTAATTAAGCATGTATATATATAGCCTTAATTAGTGTTTTTGTGCAACAAGAATGTAGCAGATGAGGCGAGGGGTGACTTATGGAGTTACAGAAGATGAAGCAGGAGCTGGCCCTGGCCGTACTGCTTCTCAAGGAGTAGGTGGAGGGCGAGTATGTGTACGTGAAGAAGATGAAGGCGAAAGGAGGAGTTCACCAAGGCGCTAACTCTCTTAGGGAATTCCTCCTGTCACAAGCACAACACCATGACCTATTTGGCTATCTTAGCTAATACATGCAAGCAAGGATCGATCCAAGCATGTACGTATATATACTGAGAGTTATATGTGATTGATTAATTAGCTAAAACTTGAGAGGGTAAAAGGGCAAGTCCTGGCCAGGCCGCGCCAATGGATCGCCAACAGCGTCAGAATCCATCACGAGGTCATCATTACTTAATAACTAATGCTGGCTTCATATCCCAACTTGCATCCGCCTTGGGAATGTCGACCAAGAGGAATTACCATTAGCAGCTTTGCATAAATATGCCACCTGGATTGATCTTCCCCATATGTATATACTCCCACAATAATATAGATGCAGACAAGGTTTGGTAAGAGTGAAATTTCAGTCGTTCATGCTATAGTCTGGCTCATCAGAGTGCACCCTGGAAATCTTGCTGAAGGGGTTGGAAGTCGAGCACTCACTTGCTAATTAAGAAGAGGACACCAGTCAGGTGAAGTGGCCAAAGACTCAATCTGTGGTCACCCTGCAGTTTCTGAAAAAGGTTTATTGAGTTTTCTTGCACAAGATGATCTTTGTTTTGTTTTGCACCTTTCACTGCACTAGCAGTGTTGTTGTAAGTTGATCCATATAACCCTGTTCTATGTGTTTCATTCTAAATGAAAAATGCATGGAACCGAGCCTGAGAGGGCCTTTTGATCGAAACTAAGTTATCATCATGAGTTCATTCAGTGCTATTATTGTATAGCAATCCAGTTACATCAGTGTAAATGTATCCGAATGCATATCCATAGTTGTTGTAGTAGAATGTAGTTCGCAGTCAGTTTGTAGAATCTTGCACAACAAACCATATGTACGTGTTCTCTATACTCCTGCATTGAAGAAATTCTGAATGTATATCCTTAAAATAGGCACACATCAGTACAAATAAACCACACATTCAATTAGATTTAATTTTGTTTCATTATTCTGCTTAGCATACTAATGTTTTGTCTATTGCGAGGGGAGATAGAAATCCATGATATAATTGTGATACTGTTAGTTGCTATCTAGAGCGCCTTGCATCAGCAGAACATTCAGTTGGGTGGGTTGTGTTCTTCAGGTACATACATATTTCCCCATTTTACATTTCATTTTCTTCCATGGTTCTTCTTGGAGACAAAAATTGGGTTCTCTTTGCGTTCGTATAATTGAATTTTGACCACCTAGCCTCCAATGCCACTGCTTCCTGTGGTTGCTCTAGGAAACCAGCCTCTCCCAGTGTCTCATGCTACTCGCTGGCTTGCGATCCTGTGCATCCGAATGGCATCTTCTCATCACATAGACTGCGCCTCCACGGTGTCGACTTTCATCCAGTACATTACTAATGGCTGTCTCAGCTTGGATCCCCATATTTTGCCATTTACACAGGTAAGCAATCTTGCCTCTTTCATTTGAATCTAACCAGAAATATTGGTGCCCTTTTACTTTTTTGTCTATTTGCGGCTTCCAAGACGAGTCTGCTAAGTACGTTGTGACCATAGGTTATTGATACTGCATTAGGAAAAAATACTTTCAAACTAAGCTCCTAAGAGCTTTTTAATCATATAAGTTACATTTATACTCATGCAGTTAATTCTAATGTTGATTTGTAAAATCCTATAGCTCACTAGCATCATCGGTACATTGTTGTTTTGTTGTTCCAATCAAAACTGAAACATAAACATTTTGTTTATCAATGGCTTTCCAGCAAGATTAATACATGATCCCTGACCACACAATTTTATTGACCTCACCGTGTCACCGTTTGAATTGTTAATTTTATATAATGTAAATAGTTACAGATGTAGCAATTTAGGAAATTAATAGGCTTAATTCTTGCGGCCAATTGACAGAAGGTCTTATCTTACTAACATTCTAATGATCAACTTTAGTACTTACCATTTTTCATTGTATTACTTCGACTAAGGACACTGCCCTTTATCCTTTGCCATAGGTTGTGCAGCCATTTAATTTATTTTTTATTATGGCACGCTGGTAATTCAGAATTATAAACCATGAAATTTCATAAATGATGTTTGTGTGTACCACATGCTAGATTTTCTAAAAGGTTCTAATTTTTGCCGGTATTTTGAATTATCACCTTTAAAAAGATCTTGCACTACAGGTGATACCTCTCCATACCAATACGACTACTTCCTTACAGTGAAGTGAATGTTAGACATTGCAATTATTTGCATCTTTGAGGTAAACACATGCTTCTTTGTAATTGATTTACTCTTGGGACATTGAACATAATTGTAGATTTAAGTTGTATTGCATATATCTACTACATGGGTGGCCCAGTATAGTTTTTACTTATTGTTGCAAGATACTAACAAGCTTCATCCAATATGTAAGTTGAGCCTTACAAACAATATTTTAGCAATTTCAAGTTATGGCGATCGAGTATTGGTTTCTACTTTTCGGGTTGCAAAGTTTTTAAAAATTAATTAGTACTTGAATTCATGTCCATGCATCAACTAATTTGTGGCTTTTACTCGTAACAAAGGCATGTTGCAAAATAAACCTTCCACTATAATTCATTTTCAGTGTAGTATTCTATGAAAAGTAAAAAAAATCAAATTTTATGGTTCATGGAGTTGTAGCTCTAATTTATAAACCTCTTGAATTACCTTAGTAGGAAAGTATATATATTGCTATCTCCATGACACATTAGAAAATAGACTATGCCAGCACTATTGTGACATGTTTTCATTTTTCCAACATATATTAATCACACACAAGTTTCTTCTACTCAATGTTGCTATCCTTCAAAAATATAAATACGAAAGCCAGTAGGAAGGTTTCTGTGAACCCCTACAACAAATCAAACTTTGCGTAACAACAATTAATTAGGTCTTCAAAATCGCAATAGTTTCGCACATTTGCACTAAGTGGTGGTATTCAAATTCTTCTATATTTACTCTAAAATTATTAATGATTTGTAACACAGCCGCTAGCCCGTGCAGGTGCACGGGTTGACGGCTAGTGCTTCTAATTAGGGTAAATTGCATCTGCTTAGTTAACACATTATACCTGTGAATATGACATGCCTTCCTGTTTTCGGTACATACTACGTCTTTCTATTAATCATGTTCTTACATCAAACTACTTTTTCTTGTGTATCCCTCATCAATGCTCCTAATTTGTTAAATTGCATCTCCTTAGCTTACACATTATACATGTGAATATGACACGTCTTCCTGTTTTTGGTACATACTACATCTGCCTATCACACCATGTTCTTACATCAAACTACTGTTCTTGTGTATCCTGCGTCTATCGCTTATGATGAGACAGTCACGCGCGTTGGTTAATATGAGACGCAATACTCTTATAAAGAATGCAATTTCATCCTCTCCACATGATTTTCAAGAAACAACAAGCCTAAATGAAGATATTGAACGTAGCTCTGTACCTGAAGACCGCACTTCCCCTACACCACCATCACAGGTGCTTGCTTTAACTTCGCAGTGTGATATGTGGTTGCATGTTGCATACGGTCTCTAGCTTGTAATGCTTCTAATTAGGGTAAATTGCATCTGCTTAGTTTACACACTATACCTGTGAATATGACATGCCTTCCTATTTTTGGTACACACTACATCTATGTGTTAACCTTGTTCTTACATGAAACTACCTCTCTTCTGTATCCTGCATCAATCACTTACGATGAGTCACCTTTATTCGTTGCATATTGCATATTATTTCTAGCCTGTTGCCATGTATTGCTTCTTATTTGGTCAAATACATTTGTTAGGGCACCCTTTTAATTTGGCAGAGTGATATTGGTTTCATCTTTCATATGGTTTCTAGCTTGCATCGATTCTAACAAGTTCAAGCACCTTGTTCTTAGTTTACACTTTATATATCATACATGTCAATATGTCACGCCATCCTGTTTTTCATACATATTCCATCCTCCTATCATGCGGCTGCCTTACATGAAAGTAGTGTTCGTCAGTATCATGCATCAATGAGTTCTGAAGAGCAAATTTTATTCCTTTTTCTTGTGGGTTTGACTTGACAAGGCAAAATCAAGAAATAGGAAGGAAAAGAGTAAGGAAGGCGATGATGGTGGTCCTCTGCAGCAACGTAAACGGAGCATCTGTACCGATTCTCCTTGTACTGATAGTGCTTTACAAGGTCCAAGTCTCTGCTCCCCTACTCCACCATCCAAGGTGCTTGCTCTAACTTGGCAGTGTGATATCTGGTTGCATGTTGCATATGGTGTCTAGCTCGTATTGCTCCTAATTAGTGTAAACTGCATCTGCTTAGCTTACACATGATACATGTGAATATGACATGCTTTCCTGTTTTTGGTACATACTATATCTGTCTATCACACCATGTTCTTACATGAAACTACTCTTCTTGTCTATCCTGCATCAGTCACTTATGATGGGACACCTTTAAGTTGGCAGTGTGATATTGGTTTGCGTCTTGAATATGATCTCTAGCATGTATTGCTTCTAGTTTGATGAACGTCACCTATGACGAGATAGTTTTAACTTGGCAGAGTGATGTTGATTGCACCTTCCATATGGTGTCTTGCAGTGTTTCTAATCCCTTTTTCTTATCGGTTTGACTTCACAATGCAAAATCATTACAACTGAAGGAAATTAGTCTGGCAGTGGATGATGGTGGTCCTTCGGAGCAACTCAAACAGGGGGTCTCTACAGATCCTACTCCGCCATCCTCCCAACAATATTCGCAAGACAACACAAGGCTGGACAGTCAACGTAATTGTGTAGATGATGACTCCCCTACTCCACCATCACAGGTGCTTGCTCTAACTTGACACTATTATATGTGGTTGCATGTTGCGTATGATGTCTAGCTTGTATTGCTTCTAACTTGAATTGCATCTGCTTACTTTACACATAATGCCTGTGAATATGACGCGTGTTCCTGTTTCTAGAACATACATGTACATGATGAGCACATCTGCCCTACTCCACCATCACAGGTGCTTGCTCTTACTTGGAACTGTTATACGTGGTTGCGTTTTCCACATGATGTCTAGTTTGTATTGCTTCTGATTATGTTGAATTGCATCTGCGTAGCTTACAACTTATACGTGCAACGATTACTTACCCATAAGACACGCTATCGTACGTGTGAATATGAAACGTTGTCTTTTTTGTATATATTCCATCCTCCTATCCTGCGCTTGCCTTACATCAAAGTAGTGTTCGTCTGTATCATGCATCAACCAGTTATGTAGAGCTAATTTTATTCATCTTCTTGTGGTTTTGACTTCATAAGGCAATATCAGAAAATAGGAAGGAAACGAGTAAGTTAGGGGATGTTGGTGGTCCTCCGCATCAACGCAAACAAAGACTCTCTAGATTTGCCACTGCTACTGCTACTGCTACTGAAGTTGAAGTCCCAAGTCTACATGATGAGTTCATCTCCCGTACTCCAACATCGCAGGTGCTTGCTCTAAGTTGACAGTGTGATAATTGGTTCCATGTTGCATATGTTGTCTAGCCTGTATTTCTTCTATTTTGATTAAATTGCACCTGCTGAGTTTATAAGTTATATATGTGCATATGACATGGCTTTCTATGTCTAGAATACACTGCATCTATCTATAATACCATGTTCTTACATCAAAGTACTGTTGTTGTGTATCCTGCATCAGTCACTCATGATTGGACGCTTTTAACATGGCAGTTTGATAGTGGTTGCATCTTGCATTGATTTCTATGTTGTACTGCTTCTAATTTTTCGAATTTCCACTTATGACAAGACACTTTTAACTTGGCAGAGTAATATTGGTTGCATCTTTCATATGGTGTCTAGCTTGCATTACTTCTATTTTCTTGAAAATCCTTCTGCTTAGTTTGCACATCGTAGCTGTGAATATGTCATGCCGTCCTGTTTTTCTTACATATTCCATCCTCATACGGTTGTCTTACATCAAAGTATTGCTTGTCTGTATCATGCATCAATGAGTTCTGAAGAGTGATTTTATTCTTTTGTGTTGTGGGTACAGCTTGACATGGCAAAGTCAAAAAAGAGCAAGGAAAATAATATAGTAGGGAGTGCTGTTACTCGTCGGGTGAAATGGAAAAGGTTCTACTGTCGAGATTCTGCTGGTACTTATAGTGCAGTAGAAGGTCCAAGTCCACCGGCTAAATCTACAAACACAGTATCACCTGCTCCACCAGCTGCAGCATCCGCTTCAACTGTACCAGCATCTCAACCAGTTACTCGTTCGTTTGCTCTGGAACTGGCCAGTTCCCTAGCTGCCTTCACACCTAACACTACTTCCGAAGCACTGCTGACACAACAGGACTTGGCAAGATCAGATGAACCTCATGAGCATCAACACCAAGACGGTACCTGCCCGAGTCAAGTTGCAGTTGCATGCTCCTTTATATATACTCTCACAGTTTGATGTACACTAACACTTTCCATATTCGTTGTTGAACTAGCACCGCGGCGCAAGCGGAAACAGACATAAGGGATAATGCTTGACAGATTAACAAAATCTAAAGGAGGAAGAATGGAGATCCATTTTGAGGCAGGTTTAAAAAGGCCACGTGATGCTACAAAGTCAGCCAAGTTAGTATCAGAGGCAGCTGTTGCCGTTAGGTGTCATGCACGTATCCTCCCAACGTGGATCCAGTACAGGAATGAGAAAGACAATACCCAGTTTAACACCTTCCTTGACCATTTATCCGTAAGTAATGTTATTCATCGCAATTAGTAATATTGTCTTGCTCTGTCCCATACTTTCTAGCTTCCTCCTAATAAGACTCGCATTCTTTTTTCAACAGATGAGGTTCAAGTTGGATCCGAAAGATGATGCAACTAGACAAGCATGCACTCATGTTTTTTAGTCTGCTCTGTGACAGTATTGGTACCACCTTAGAAAATCTCACTTTGAAGGCAAGGCTAACAATGAAATCGCCCAAACATCTCCAGTGGAATATATTACAGATGAAGACTGGACATCCCTCGTTAAACACTGGTTTGATCCAAAGTATCAGGTAGGCTATATGTATTTGATTAGACCACATATTGAACTTGTATTTATGTATGTGCCTTACAAGTGTATCTTCTTCTAGGCTAATTGTTTGAAGAACAAAACCAACCGTTCTAAAGTGAAATTCCAATAGACCACAGGATCTCGTAGCTATAATGCACACTGCGAGGCTCTTGTAAATAGCTGCTACTTCCTTATTTTTTTGTGCCACATTATCGTATCTATATTGACTTGTTCCAAATACAGGGGGAATCCCGTGCGGACCAAAAAGAACCTTAACCGAATGTAGTGCAAATCTTCAAGGATTGCCACACCAGCAAGACGAAGGGCATGAGCACACCAGTTCAAGCCGATGTTGTAAGTCCTTACTCCTCCTGCCTTGAACTGATTGGTACCGTGATGTGTTCATTTAACTACTTGGTTTGCAGCCAATGTCAGTTACTCTGTTCACTTTTATTCACAGTTGTCTTAACGTATCATTTCACTTTACATGGTTTAAAAGAGATGAAGGATATTCTTTTGGTCTTGATCTGTAATCTAGTTGTTATGTTCACATGCGCACACAATGATAAAACAGTCTGTTTGTTTTATATCTGTTTGCCCATGATACAAATGATGTCATACTATGTTAATCCTACTTTAAACCATGTCTCTTTATCCTTAGATGTCAAAGAATGTGAGGAAATAGACAATACAGTAGGCATGCTACATGGACATATGTTCCGAAAGTGATTTTATTATGTAGTTGGCACTACAATACATGCTAATGTATTACAGTAGTTCACCAAAATAAGTTATGTATAAACGTTTAACCTACTTTGTTTGTTTTTGTCTCATTAGTAACTCATCTGGTACACTAATCTACAAGTTCAAACTTTCAGGAAGCTATGGAACAAATGATTGAACAACCACAACCACCTGAAGGTGACGAGGCTACTACAGGCACAATGTCACCTCTTGCTCCAGTGCGTTAGTATCTCTGCACTAACAGTCAAAAAGCACCTTCCTGCGTAATTCTGGGTTGGTTGTCAAGGTAACCTCGTCCAAATCGCCTACTGAACAAAATCTTCCTGCTAGACAGAGTGATATATCTGTGCTCCAGACACAAGTCCAATCCCTAATGGACGTTGTTTCGGAAACAAGAATAGTGGTTGAGAAATGTCGTCAAGATATGAATGGTTTTGAAACTAGACTATCAGACATTCGCTTCATTGTTCAAGAGCAATGGCAGAAAAAGGTGGAGATCGTGCTGCTCCATCAGATTCTACAGCCTGAAACATTAGCACTCAGGTCAAATGATCTGTGCTTCTATACATCTGATGGTACTTTTATGTGGAAGGACTGTAAACTTTATGCCAACAGGCCTTTTGTTGTATGGTTGGAATTTATTTTGTTGTGATACAACATTTATGATGCGGCCTCAGGCTGCAGTAATTACGACGCTATTTTTGTATAGTGTAGGTTTATCTTAGTAACGTAATCGGCCGAAAGCTTCGTAGGAGCCCAACAAGCCAACATTCGTCGGGCCCATTCCAATTGGGCTAAAAACGATTATGGGCCGAAATTGGCATGTAGCCCACTAAAAATATCTGGGCCTAAATCAGCATAAGCTTTCATATTTTTCTGGTAGGCATGTGCCCATAGTGGGCCTTTAACAGGCCTAAACATAATTTGGGCCCTCAGTAAAAATAGGCCGTTTACAGGTGTACATATCTCGAGCCCATAAAATACATGGGCCCTTAATAGACCGAAAGTGAGATTGGGCCCTGATTGTGCCAAATAACCCACTGGACTTTAACAGGCCGAATTCGGATGGGCCGTAAATGCACTTACCTAATACACGGGCCTTTAACAGGCCGGAACTTCGGCCGGGCTAGATTATCGTCATTTTTATATGGGCCTTAATGGGCCCGATATGACATTGGGCCACATATGGCCCATGGTTTACGTCTGGCGTTAATAGGCCGAAAATGACAACAGGCCGAAAGTGGCCCAAAGATATAGTGGGCCTCTAACAGGCCGAATGTCAGACATAGCCAAATATGACCCAAATACTTCATGGTCATTTATGGGCCGAAAGTTTTGATGGCATGCAAATGGTCCCAAATGAAGCCGGACCTTTAACAGCCCGGAAATACACCGGGCCGTAATTCGGCCAATTACTTAGCGGCCTGTTAACGGGCCAGAAGTGACCATGGGCGCGTTGATGACAAGTTTAGGACAGGCCGTTGACGGGTCGATTTGACAAAGAATGTTGGGCCTTTAGCAGGGCCGGCCCATTATGGTCGGCAGAATCTTGTGGGCCTTTAGCTGGGCCGGCCCATTGTGGTCTGCAAAATCTTATGGGCCTTTAGCTGGGCCGGCCCATTATGGTCTGCAAAATCATGTGGGCCTTTAGCTGGGCCGACCCATTATGGTCTGCTATATTTTGTGGGCCTTTAGCTGGGCCGGCCCATTATGGTCCGCTAAATCTTATGGGCCTTCGGTTGGGCCGGCCCATTTAATCTTTGTGGGGCACTTTTGGGCCGGTCCACGTGTCAACATATCATAGGCCCATCTTGACCGTTGCATCCGTCAGCCAATGAGAATTTTACACGTGGAAAATCGGCATTGGTCGTGGCTGTTAACGGGTTATCGGATCTAAAATCCGACCCGATAGCTTAACGGCATTCCGTTACGGTGGATGCCACGTGTCGGTCACCCTTGACGAAGGCACTTCTGTGACGCGCGATTTATCGTCATGGAAGTGGACACTTCCGTGATGATAATTTTGGCGATGTCATGGAACACTTCTACGACAGCACAGGTATGACTATCTTGATTCTGTCATAAATTTTTCATGGATGTACATGCATGACAGAAAGCGCGACCTACTATGACAAACACGTATCATCACGGAAGTGTATTTTTTTTGTAGTGGAGGCCCAAATATAATTTGCCTCGCACCGCGGAGGTCAGGCCGTGTGAATGGCCTTCCGATGATTTCTTGAGAGAAGCCATGATTTACAATGATTTTTATGAATTGGTTGAGAATGCAGTCCTCACCGACTTCCTTCGCGACCAACGTCATCAGTATCTCTTACTCACCAATACTTTTGTGCAAAACTTCTACTATTTTCCTAAAGAAACACCTCCTTCAGTAGAGTTTCATTTATATGATGTTGTTAAGAAGATGCCACTAGATGAATTTTTCAAGGTTTGGAAATACCCTTCGAGGGTACCTTAGATGAACCACATCGTAAAGATGTGGATGGGTTTATTGACACTATCACTGTAGGGGAAACTAGGAAGGTTTCCGATGCAACAATCACTAGCATAAATTTTCCTGTTTTATGCTACTTTGCCATGTTTGCTAGTCGTTGTTTGATTGGTTGCGGAAACTGTGGAAACCTTAGTGTTCCTGATATTATCATTTTGTTCCATGGTTTATTTTCCAATAACACTGTTAGTATGGGCGGTATTATTGCTAAACGGTTAAGTCTGAACCGTACTAAGGGTCCCATCTTTGGAGGTATTTACGCTTCACGCCTAGCTGCATATTATAATATACCTATTAGGCACTATGAAAAAGAAGAAAAATTGCTGCCCAATGCTTATTTGGATTATAAGAGTATGGTAGCGCATGATTTCATTGTTAAGAACAAGGAAGGGGAGCTTAAATACAAATTGTTCTTTGATAAACATCACCCTAAGACTATTACCTTACCTGCTCCTTCCTTGTTTAATTTATCTGAAGGTCCGTATCTTGTTCCGTGGGCGGCCATTCAAGCCTACCGGAACCCTACACCAGCCCCGGAGCTGGAACCACAATTTGAGCCTCCACGACAGTCTAATTATTTTTGGGATCCGGAGATGACCGCCAGCCAGTGGTAGTCAAAGTCCTCTTCATCTCATTACGACCCCGGCTACAACTATGGATATCCGCCAGGCCACTCGTGGCAATAGACCAACTTAGGCCAAAAGCCTAAGCTTGGGGGAGTACGTATTTCCCACCGACATTACATTTATGTTCACACATACTCATTGCTAGATGTCGGTGCTCATACTCTTTCACTGTAATATCCATGCTAGTTTATTTTTTTCCTGCTTTCTTCTTGTGTGTTTAACAAATCTTAAGAAAAACGAAAAAAATAGTAGTAACTTTTAGTTAGTTTACTTTTCTTGCTGTAGTAATAATTAAAGAGAAAACCCAAAAATAGTTTACTTTTCTTCTTTTGCTTATTGGGATCTTTCCCGTGTAAATAGTTTTTTTCTTTTCTTTTCCTTTCTTTGGGGGTCGATAGGAGAAGACCATGATTAAATTGTTGAAGTGGCTCTTATATGCATTATTGTTGATTTAACCAAGAGCCCATATTGACTTGTCTTCTCCTGTTTATTGAATGCTCGCAGATTCCAGCTTAGTCCAATGCACTTGCACTCTTATTATATTCACATTGTTCGGTCGTGCAAGTGAAAGGCAATTATGATGATATATGATGGACTGACTGAGATGAGAAAAACTGGTATGAACTCGACCTCTTTTGTTTTTGTAAATATGATGAGTTCATAGTTCCTGATTTAGCCTATTATGAATAAACATGTTTGCAATGACAATTAGAGATCATAGTTGCTCGTGCCATGCTTGATTAGCTATGATTTATAATGGTTTACCTTGCGTGCCAAAATGCTATCAAAATGGTTGTGATGTGGCATAGTGGGGTGGTATCCTCCTTTGAATGATTTAAGTGACTCGACTTGGCACATGTTCACACATGTAGTTGAAACAAATCAACATAGCCTTCACGATATTTATGTTCATGGTGGATTATATCCTACTAATGCTTGCACTCAATGTTTATTAATTTTAATGCATGTTCATGACTGTTGTGGCTCTCTAGTTGGTCGCTTCCCAGTCTTTTGCTAGCCTTCACTTGTACTAAGCGGGAATACTGCTTGTGCATCCAATCCCTTAAACCCCAAAGTTATTCCATATGAGTCCACTATACCTTCCTATATGCGGTATATACCTGCCATTCCAAGTAAATTCTTATGTGCCAAACTCTAAACCTTCAAATAAGCATTCTGTTTTGTATGCTCGAATAGCTCATGTATCAACTAGGGATGTCCGTATCTTCCATGTTAGGCGGGTTATTCTCAAGAGGAGTGGACTCCTCTCCTCACTCACGAGAAAAGGGCTGGTCACCGGGATGCCCAGTCCCATGCTTTATGCAAATCAAATCAAAATAATTGCAAACAAAACTCCCCCGGGACTGTTGCTAGTTGGAGACACTCGTTGTTTCGAGCAAGTCATGGATTGATGCTTGTTGGTGGAGGGGGAGTATAAACTTTACCATTCTGTTTGGGAACCACCTATAATGTGTGTTGCATGGAAGATATCGCCATCTCTTGGTTGTTATGTTGACAATGAAAGTATGCCGCTCAAAATATTATTTATCTCTACTTCAAAACCGAGCTCTGGCACCTCTACAAATCCCTGCTTCCCTCTGCGAAGGGCCTATCTATTTACTTTTATGTTGAGTCATCACCCTCTTATTAAAAAGCACTAGCTGGAGAGCACAGCTGTCGTTTGCATCCATTACTATTAATTTGTATTGGGTATGACTATGATTGGATCTCTTTTACCATGAATTACAATATCTAGTCAGTCCTTAATCTTTAAAGGTGCTATGCATTTATGTTTTGCGGTCTCTAAAAGGGCTAGCGAGATACCATCTTGTTATATCATATCATGTTTGTTTTGAGAAAGTGTTGTCATCCGAGTTTTATTATTATCGCTCGCTAGTTGATTATGCCATTGATATGAGTAAACATGAGACCTAAGAGTTATTGTGAATGTGGTTACTCATAATCTATGGTTGCTAGCTTTACATATTTACAACAACAAGAGCAAACAGAGTTTGTAAAAGTTTTTCTTTATCACTTTCAGTTTATCAACTGAATTGCTTGAGGACAAGCAAAGGTTTAAGCTTGGGGGAGTTGATACATCTCCGTCGTATCTACTTTTCCAAACACTTTTGCCCTTGTTTTGGACTCTAACTTGCATGATTTGAATGGAACTAACCCGGACTGACGCTATTTTCAGCAGACTTTCCATGGTGTTATTTATGTGCAGAAACAAAAGTTCTCGGAATGACCTGAAACTCCATGGAACATCTTTTCGGAAAATATAAAAATACTGGCAAAAGATCAAGACCAGGGGGCCCACACCCTGTCCACGAGGGTGGGGGCGCGCCTGCCCCCCTGGGCGCGCCCCCTACCTCGTGCCCCCTGGAGTTCGTCCGACCTCAACTCCAACTCTATATATTTGCTTTCGGGGAGAAAAAAATCAGAGAGAAGAATTCATCGCGTTCTACAATCCGGAGCCGCCGCCAAGCCCTAAAACCTCTCGAGAGGGCTGATCTCTAGTCTGTTCGGGGCTCCGGAGAGGGGAATCCATCACCGTCGTCATCATCAACCATCCTCCATCACCAATTTCATGGTGCTCACCGCCGTGCGTGAGTAATTCCACCGTAGGCTTGCTGGCCGGTGATGGGTTGGATGAGATCTATCATGTAATCGAGTTAGTTTTGTTAGGGTCTGATCCCTAGTATCCACTATGTTCTGAGATTGATGTTGCTATGACTTTGCTATGCTTAATGCTTGTCACTAGGGCCCAAGTGCCATGAATTCAGATCTGAACCTATTATGTTTTCATGAATATATGTGAGTTCTTGATCCTATCTTGCAAGTCTACAGTCACCTACTTTGTGTTATGATCCGGCAACCACGAAGTGACAATAATCGGGACCACTCCCGGTGATGACAATAGTTTGAGGAGTCCATGTATTCACTATGTGTTAATGCTTTGGTCCGGTACTCTATTAAAAGGAGGCCTTAATATCCCTTAGTTTCCATTAGGACCCCGCTGCCACGGGAGGGTAGGACAAAAGATATCATGCAAGTTCTTTTCCATAAGCGCGTATGACTATATTCGGAATACATGCCTACATTACATTGATGAATTGGAGCTAGTTCTGTGTCACCCTATGTTATGACTGTTACATGATGAACCGCATCCGGCATAATTATCCCTCACCGACCCAATGCCTATGAGTTTTCCATATATTGTTCTTCTTCTTATTTACTTTTCCGTTGCTACTGTTACAATCACTACAAAACACCAAAAATATTACTTTTGCTACTGTTACTTTTGTTACCGTCACCACTACTATCATACTACTTTGCTACTAAATACTCTGCTGCAGATATTAAGTTATCCAGGTGTGGCTGAATTGACAACTCAGTTGCTAATACTTGAGAATATTCTTTGGCTCCCCTTGTGTCGAATCAATAAATTTGGGTTAAATACTCTACCCTCGAAAACTGTTGCGATCCCCTATATGTCGGGGGTTGGATGCGACATATGCCAAAGGATGGCTTATCATGGTGGGGGCGAGTAAAACGTCGCCGGTGCCTGGAATCGGGATGAGGCGTAGACATGCACGCCGCCGAATCTTACCCAGCTTCAGGGCTCTCCGAGGAGATAACACCCCTACTGCTGCTCTGCGGGGTCTCCGCATGATCACTATGGCAATAATGTGTACAAGGTTGCTCCTCGAGCTGTGTTCTAGAGGTAGGAGAGGGCAAGGCTTGCTCCCTCCCTTCTATGCTTTTGGTCTGGTGTCTAAAGGTTCGAACCCTTTGCATGGGTGTCCCGGGGGGTTTATATAGGCTTACCCCCCGGGGGTACAATGGTAATCTGACTGAGCGCAGGTCCTAGCCGTCTGTCTCTCAGGTGGCCGTCTTCTCCGCCGACTCCTGGGGCCCGCCTCTGGTGGGCCCCGTCGACTGACGTGGTCACTGTAGCCGCGCCTCTAATGACGTCGTCTTGGTCACGGGGTCGTGGCAATAGTGCCGCCGTCCGGCGGGCGATCACTGTGGCCACTCCCCGTCTTGTCTGGTTAATGGCGTGCGGGACCCGTGGGAGGGATGGGCCGACTCTCGGAGGCTGACTCCCACGAGGTCCGTCTTCGGGTGCTCTCGCCGTCATTCGTCTCCCCCGCTGACTAGCGGGACCCGCCGTCTCCAGGTCGTACTGGCGGGCCAACATGGGAACGGGGTTCCGCCGCTGGGGCGGACGTCAAGGCCGGTATGGCCACAGTGCCGCGCCGGACGGAGATCTCCTCCGGTACGTCGTACTGTAGCCATACCTGCCCTTGGTAATCAGGGTAGGGGAGGGCCGTACTCCGGCCTTCCCCGGTCTCTTCCTTCTTCTAGAAGGCAAAGGGTGGTGAAGTCGCGGGCCGACTCCCCATAGTCAGCTTTCCTGGAGTCACCAACTGGGAGTCGGCTTATGTCGTAGCCGCCTCTGGGATTCGGCCGGGAGTGGGTAGTTGGCGATGCTGCTATTGACTCCCAGAGTCGGCCCTTCGTCTTGGGATCCTTTGAGGGGCGAAGCCGGCCCCGATGTCTTGAAAGGTTCTGGGTCTCGGGTTAGCCTACCCGTGGCCCATTACTCCGACAGTAGTCCCCGAAGCTGGTGAGGCGCCGAGGGAGACGAGCCCAGGGGCCTCAACAGTTTCTTCCTTCGAGTGGTTGGAGCCGGAGCTCGCCTGCCGTCTTCCTCCGAGGCCGAATCTTGGGAGGTGATCTCGCTCGGGCCGTCTTCGACGAGCCGACTTTCGGAAGTCGGACTCACCCTTGAGTCGTCTTATTCTTCAAAGAGTTTGAAAGTCCTGGCGGGATTCAGACGGCGTGCTCGATAAGCCACACGGCCGCCGCCCGCCGCGGACCTGCCAAGGGGCGCCACGTGGCCGGGCCAGTCTGCCAGCCCACGCGCGCGACGGGACAGGCCCGCGGGTGGGGCCCGCTATTACCGCGCCTTGGCCTTTGAACGGATCTGTTGTGGCCGCGCGGGCGGTTGGGCTTCCCGGCGCAGTAAATGCGCGTGGTAAATTCCTGGTAAATCGTGGGGGTCGTGGGGGCGTGGGCGCAGTTAATCCCATGATGCCCCCTCAGCTTCTCAGCCCGCAGGCCTATAAGTAGGTGGAGGGAGCGGGGCGGCGAAGCACGCGCGCCCGCTCTCCTCTGCTCCCTTTGCTCCTTCTTCTTCCTTCTTTCTCTCACTGCTGCCGCGCCGGACCATGCCCTGCTCCCGGCGATGAGCTCTTCCTCTGCCGCCGCGCCCGCTGTCATCCGCTCCGGCGTGTGGGACGGCTTCGAGATCGACAACGACATCATCGAGTTTCTTCGCAAGACGCGTCGCCTCCCCGGCGCGCACCTCGTGCAGGCCCGCGCTCCGCCGCCGGAGGAGGTGACGCCGGCGCCGGCGAGCGGCTCGTGTTCCGCTCCCACCTTACGCGCGGCCTGGGGCTGCCGGCGAGCGGATTCTTCTGCTCGTTCTTGGAGTTCCATGGCCTCCAGCCGCACCACCTTACTCCAAACACAGTGGTGCTTCCGGCGGCCTTCGCCTCGTTGTGCGAGGGATTCCTCGGCGTTCTCCCCACCATCGAGTTGTGGGGGGAGTTCTTCCATTCTAAGCTCGGCACACATGTCGCCGGCGTGCCAGCTCAGTGCGGCGCCTTCATCGCGCTGCGGAGGTCGGCTGCCGACAACCCGTTCCCCGCCATCCAGCTGATCAAGTCGGTGAATATGTGGCAGCGTTCTTACTTCTATGTAAAGAACGTCGCCGCAGACGGCGATTGGGTTAATCTGCCGGCCTACGAAGCCGGCGCGCCGGCTGGGAGGCAGCCCAGCTGGTCCTACCGCGCCAAGACGCTGACTCCGGCTGGAGCCGCCGCCGTGCAGCGACTTCGGGTGCTGACGCAGTCGGCCGGCCTGACTGGAGCCGACTTGCTGGCTGCCTTCGTGGCGCGCCGAGTCCTCCCGCTCCAAAGCCGGCCTCATCTGGTCTGTCAGATGAGCGGCCACCGGGACCCCAGTCGTACGTGCACCAAAGACATACCCCACTCGGAGGTAGCAGACACGGTGAACTACATCACGAACTGGGGCCTCTCGGGGAACTGGCAGTTTGGCATGGAGCCATACTCGCGCGCCAACCACCCGCCGGCGGTAAGTTGTTCTTCTTCTTCTTTTTTACAGCCGAATCCGGCTTCTGCTTTTTATTACTCTTATCATTTCAACCAGAACTCTCTCCTTCAGCCCTCGTCTGGCGCCACGGGGCCGCCTCGCCAGTTCGCCCCTGATCGAGCGAAGAGCGATGTCGACGACCCCGACCTGGGGGCGGTGGCAATGGAGACCGACGCCGAAGGAGGCGGCGAAGGAGAAGAAGGCGGCCTGAGGCCCTCGGCCACCTTCGCCGACTGGCCCGCTGGCGAAGAAGGGGAAGTCGCCCCGCGCAATCAACCGCGGCAAGACGGCGCGAGGAAGCGCCGGGCCGGGCCGAGTTCCCTCGGAGGCCGGGAGAAGAAGTTCAAGGGGGCAACCGCCGCGACAAAATGGGAAGAGGCGGTTGCGAAGGCCCAACGCTTCCGTAAGGAAGTGAAGAAGCCGCCGCTATCCTCTAGGTAAGTGTTTCTGCTTCTTCGTCTTGTTTTATCTTCTGGTGGATTCGGTCCGAGCTTTTGCATGTCTTCCCTGTTCCAGGGCTCCTCTCACCCTTGGGAAGGTCGCCGCCGCCTCCATCAGGGGGTCGGTAGAGTCGTCCGCCACAACTCGGCGTGTTGACCCCGCTGCCGACCTCCGGGAGGCGACAGAGCGGAACGCGCGGGAGAAGCGCGACGAGGACGAAGCCGCCCGCCGGGAGAAAGCGGAGGCCAAGAAGGCGGCCGCCTCCACCCAGCAGGGTCTGGAGGGAGCCGAAGCCGCCGCCGCGGCAAAAGAGCGGGCTGAAGAAGCCGTGCGCCGCCAGTCGGCGCTGCTCGTTGTTCCTTTGAACTCGGCGCCGCCTCCAGTTTATACGGATCGGTCTGGGGAAGCTGGCGCGGAGTACGCCATTGCGGAGAGGGAGGGCGGCGAGATCCCCAGGCGGGACATGGTGGTGCCACCACCACCGCCCCCGCCGTCACCGGAGGGCGCAAAAGATAAACAGCCGGCGGATCCGCCGGTGCCGCCAACTACGGACGAAGCCACGGCGAACTTGCTTCTCCAAGTCGCCCTGCCAACGCGCCGTCGTCTGGAGAAGGCGACTTCGGCGCGGCGCCCTCTGGAGACCGAGGAGGACAGCTCGGCTCCGCCAGACGTCGAGGCGATGAGCTCCGCGCCCGTCGGGTGGGTGCACGGAGGCGGCACGGGCCCACTGAACCAGGCGCTCCTGGACGTCCAGGCGAAGCTGCGAGCCGAAAGCGACGCCACCCAGAACTGCACAAAGGCGCATCTGGCGTCGCGAGCGGCTGTCCGGGTATGTTTCTTCTGACTTTGTTTCTCCTTGCTCTTCTTTGTGGGGGCGCGCCAGCGCACCCACTGGGTGTAGTCCCCGAGTTCCGAGCCGGCTGCTGAGCAGGCGGGTTGGAACTCCATTGGCGAGTTCCAGGTGCTTATTCTTTTTGAAATGCTTATTGCAGGACTACCACAACCTCCGAGCCACCGTCTTCAACCGCAACGTTGAAGAGCTGGGCAAGCGGACCGCCGACTTGTCGGAGAGCCGGAGTGAGTTTCCTTCTTTGCGGGGGCGCGCTGGCGCACCCGCGGGCTGTAGTCCCCGAGTTTCGGGCCGACTGCTGCGCAGTCGGGCCGGATCTTCTTGGCGACCTTTTCTAATGGCTTGTGTCCTTTTTTCTTCTTTCTTCAGAGGCCAACGCCGTTCTTCAGCAGCAGCTGGGCGAAACCAATACCGCCTTGCGCGCCAAGGAGGTGGAGTGCGGCAAGCTCGTTACGGAGCGCGACCTGCTGGCGGCGCAGCTGGCGGAGCAGAAGGAGCTTCTCAAGAAGGCGCAGGAGGAGGCGAATGAGAGAGAGACTGGACTCCAAGCCGAGTTCGAGGCCGAACGCTCCTCCTGGACTGATAAGGAGGCGATGCTGACCTCCGGCTTCCACGAGATTGAAGATATCATTGATGGTAAGTTTTGTTTACTCGCTTTCTTTGAGCGGCCGACTGTGGGTCAGGCCGACTCTTGCTTTTTCTGACTTGCTTCTTTTTTCGTCTTGGCAGACTTCTTCCCGGGTCATGCACAAGCCGCCGTTCAAGCCATCGAGGCTGATCGCGAGGCACGGAGGGCGGCTGGCGAGGAGGTTGCCGCCAACGCCCCCCGAACTCTTGACGAACAGCTTCTGAGCGTCGAGGCTCGTCTGCGGCCGGCTCACCAGATGCTGCGCCGTGTTCAGCGCATCGGCGCCCAGGCGATTGCTGCCTTGTGGCCCGAGATGCCGATTCTGCGCACTCCCAGCCGGACTGCCAACTGGCTGGAGGTCGCAGCAGGCCGTCTGGAGGCTTGGAAGGGCTCCTCGGCACGTGCCAGGGCGCGTTGTGCCTTGGAGTTCGTCAAGGCGTGGTATCCAGACCTGAGTCTGGACCAGCTGGCCACGCTCCGAGCCAAAGCCCAGCCGGAGCTGGCAGCCATGGAGGACGACTTCGTCAAGCGCGCCGCTGCAATCGCTGAGTACGTCGACACCAATGTCTTCGTTCCTGAGCGAGCCGACAATGGCGAGGAGGCGCCGCTGGAGTGGTTTGGGATGAACCCGAACTACGGCGAGGACTCGGCGGAGGTGATCGGCTCCAGCGTCGAGGAGGAAGACGAGGTGGAGGCCGACGATGAGATGGAGGTGCCAGAAGCCGGAGCGGGCGATCAGCCTCAACTCGACCGTGCCTCCAACAACGAGCCGCGTCGACTGCTGCTGGAGGTGATCAAGCCGAGTCTGCCCAGCCGGCCGCCCCAACGTCCAACACCGCCATCTCCTCCGAGCTACCGGACCCGTCTGCAGCTTTATAGCCCGTTGCCTTGCTTTATTCATCTGCTTAGTAGTTTCTTGAAGAACTTCGTTAATTCGCACAATTCCACCCGCGGGGTGTATTTTGAACTTCTGTTTAAGGATTCGGCCAATGGCCTCTGTGATGTAAATATTTATCTAAGCTCTATCGTTCCTTGCTTGTTGCTCTTTTGGCTTTTTTCCTTTGCCGCCTTCCCTTGGGCGCCGTCTTTGCCAGTCGGACAGCCGCTCCGCGGACTGCTGCTGGACCAAATACTTGGCTGCCTTGGGAAGGCAAGTACTAAGCCATTCTAGAGTTTCTTTAGCAAGTCAGATAGAAAACATCGAGTCGACTTCTCGGAGTCGGTTTGCGAGGATCAGCTGGAAAGCCGGCTCGAGCTATGCTTTATGCTTTGAGTCCTTAGCCTTTTTCATGTGGGTGCCCATTCTACCTTACTCCGGCCCACTAGACAGTCGCTCTGCGAGCTGTGGCTTATGGCGGGAGTCGGCTTAGGTGCCGCGCACTACTTGTCTGACCGCAGGAAGCGTTTTCATAGCGCGAGATGGCGAGTCCCCGGGCCGACTGGTCGAGCCCGGTGCCAAGCGGCATAACAAAGGGTAGCGTACTCGGAGACATAATACTTTATCATACAGATAACAAAAGGGGCAGTCCCCGAGTTCGTCTCGGGGGGCCCAGAGTCTCGGTACTTTAAATACAAAGGGGTAGCATGGTACATACTACATCAACTGTAAAATCTTCGAAGAGGATTCGTGTTCCATGGTCGCTCTGTCTCTTTGCCGGAGTCGTCCCTCTTCCATGCTCGGGGCTTCTGGGCGTCGATCAGGTAGTAGGAGTTGTTGCCTAGCACCTTGCTGATGATGAAGGGGCCTTCCCAAGGAGCCAACAACTTGTGCTAGCCAGCTGTTCGCTGGATCAGCCGGAGCACAAGGTCGCCTTCTTGGAAGGATCTCGGCCTGACCTTCCTGTTGTAGTAGCGACGTAGGCTCTGCTGGTAGATGGTGGACCGGCTGAGTGCCAACAGCCGGCCCTCTTCCAGCAGATCGACGCCGTCTTGTCGTGCTTCTTCTGCTTCCTCCGCGGTGTACATCGTAACTCGTGGGGAGTCGAACTCTATATCCGTTGGGATGACTGCTTTAGCACCGTAGACGAGGAAGAAGGGCGTGAAGCCGGTCGACTTGTTTGGAGTCGTATGCAGACTCCAGAGGATGGCCGGCAACTCGTCAAGCCAACAGCCGGCTTCCAGTAGCCGGCAGGTCGCTCCAATGGTTCGACCAACCGAGGCTTGATGCCGGACAGGATGAGGCCATTCGCCCGCTCCACCTGGCCGTTTGACTGCGGATGGGCAACGAACGCTAAGTCCAGTCGGATGCCCTGTGTCGCGCAGAAACGGGCCAAGGCGCCTTTGGCAAAGTTGGTGCCGTAGTCGGTGATGATGTTGTGCAGTATGCCATACCGAATTGTGATGTCTGAGATGAAAGTCACAGCAGTCGGACCATTCAACTTCTTGATGGGCTTCACTTCTATCCACTTGGTGAACTTGTCCACCGCGACAAGCAGATGAGTTAGGCCGCCTCGTGCCGTCTTGAAGGGTCCCACCATATCCAGGCCCCAGACTGCAAAGGGCCATGCAATGGGGATAGTCTTGAGCGCTGAAGCCGGCTGGAGTGGCTTGGAGCGGAAATTCTGGCACCCTTTGCATTTCTGGAGCAATTCTTTGGCTTCTTCGAGGGCAGTCGGCCAGAAGAAACCGTGTCGGAAAGCTTTGGCGACGAGTGCTCTTGAGGCCGCATGGTGGCCGCACTCGCCTTGATGGATGTCTCTGAGAATTGCTTGGCCTTGCTCTGGCTCGACGCAGCGCTGGTAAACGCCAGTGACGCTGCGCCTGACCAGCTCTCTGTTGATTATGGTGTATGCTGCTGCCCGGCGTTGTATTTGCCGAGCTAAGGTTTCATCAGACGGCAGCTCCTTGTTCACCAGGAATTGGAGGATGGGTTGGGCCCATGAGGGTGCTGCTATCTCTTCAACTGCCAGAACTGCGACTTGGACGAGGGCGGCTGGGCTGGGAGGCGGCGGGCTGGAGTCCGCGGCCGCTTGCTGGATCAACGAAGTCCCCGGGCCGACTGGTGCAGTCCCCGGGCCGAGTTCTAAAGTCTTTTCTCTGGCTGCCTGAGTCCCCGGGCCGAGTTCTGAAGTCCCCGGGCCGGCTCTGACTGCGGCGTTCTTGGAGTCATCTGCAAGGGGTCTTGTGCCGTCTGCTTGGGCTTTCGAGCCGGATCCGGCTTCTTCAGGGGGAGTCGGCACAAAAATGGAATCTGACTCTGGTGAGGGCTTGATGGACGGCTTGAGGAGGCGCTGGAGAGCGACGCCCGAAGGTATTGCTTGGCGAGTGGAGCCGATTCGTGCCAAAGTATCTTCTTGGTTATTGTCGTTTCTTGGCACGTGGAGGAACTCGCACCCCTCGAAATATCCACTGAGTTGCTGCACGAGGAAACGGTAGCTTGCCATATTTGCATCCTTGGCGTCCCAGTCGCCTAACGACTGCTGTATCACCAAGTCGGAGTCGCCGTAACACAGGATCCGGCGGATGCCAAGCTCTTTGGCAAGCCGGAGCCCGTGGACAAGCGCCTCGTACTCGGCGACGTTGTTGGAGGCGGCGAAATGAATCTGCAGTGCGTACTTGAGCATGTCGCCCTTGGGAGAGGTGAGAACAACGCCGGTTCCCAAGCCGGTGCGCATCTTGGAGCCGTCGAAATGCATCCGCCAATGAGTGGAGTCGGGCGCTGGCGGCAGGTACTGTGTCTCGGCCCAGTCGATGAGGAAATCGGCCAGTGCTTGCGACTTGATGGCGGTGCGGGGCTGATAGTAGATCGTGTAGGGTGCCAACTCTATGGCCCATTTGGCCACTCGGCCAGACGCATCTCAGCTTCCAATGATCTCGGCTAATGGGGCCGTGCAGACCACGGTGATTGGATGTTCTTGGAAGTAGGGCTTCAGCTTCTTGGCGGTGAAGTGCACGCCGTAGCACATCTTCTGGTAGTGGGGGTAGTTTTTCTTGGAGGTCGACAGTACTTCACTCAGGTAATATATCGGTCTCTGGACTGGCAGTGCCTTGTCTTCCTCCTTGCGCTCAACTACGATGACAGTGCTGACTACTCGGCTGGTGGCGGCGATGTACAGGAGCATGGGCTCTTTGGGAGTCGGAGCCGCCAGCACAGGGAGAGTAACCAACATCTTCTTCAGCTGCAGAAAGGCTTCATCCACCTTGTGGTTCCACTCGAAAAAATTGGTCTTCTTCATGAGTTGGTACAAGGGGAGAGCTTTCTCGCCCAACCGACTGATAAAGCGGCTGATGGATGCCAAGCAGCCAGTGAATTTCTACACGTCCAACAGTCGGCTAGGCACCTCCATCCTCTCGATGGCCTTGATCTTTACAGGGTTGCACTCTATGCCGCGTTCGGAGACTAGGAAGCCGAGTAGCTGGCCGGCTAGTACTCCGAACACACACTTCTCGGGGTCAAGCTTGATCTGGAATCGGCGCAGGTTCTCGAAGGTCTCTTTGAGGTCTTCCAGCAGAGTTCCGCGCTTCTCCGTCTTCACCACCACGTCATCCACATAAACGTGGGCATTCCTGTCGAGTTGCTTGAGGAGGCACTTCTGCATGCAACGCTGAAAGGTGGCGCCGGCATTCCTCAAGCCAAACGTCATGGTCAGGTAGCAGAAGGCTCCGAACGGCGTGATGAAGGCGGTCTTCAGTCTGTCTGCCGGGTTCAGCTTGATCTGGTGATACCCTGAATAGGCATCTAAGAAGCTCAACAGCTCGCATCCGGCTGTGGAGTCTATCACCTGATCGATCCTCGGTAGAGCAAACGGGTCCTTGGGGCAGGCTTTGTTCAGGCTTGTGTAGTCGATACACATTCGCCACTACTTGTTCTTCTTCAGCACCAAAACTGGGTTGGCCAGCCACTCTGGAAAAAAACACTTCCATGATAAAGCAGTCTGCAAGGAGTCGGGCTATCTCTTCTCCAACGACTCTTCTTTTCTCTTCTGACAGGCGGCGCAAGGGCTGCCTGACGGGCTTCACATCGGACCGGACATGCAGCTTGTGCTCGGCGAATTCCGTCGGTACACCTGGCATGTATTTGGGGGACCATGCGAAGATGTCACGATTCTCACGGAGGAAATCGACGAGCTCGCCTTCCTATTTGCTGTCGAGGTTCGCACCTACGACAGCGTACCTCTCCGGGTGCTCTGGGTCCAAAGGTATCTTCTTTGTTTCCCTAGCCGGCTTGAATGAGCCCTCAGCTTCCATCTCCTTGGGGTTGGGCGACAACTCAGGCTGCTTGCCAGCCATCGCCACAACTCGGTCAAGAAGCCGCTTCTCTGCTGCAATAACCAGGGACTCGGCCAGCCGAGTACTTTCGGCCACGCAAGCGGACGACTTCCTGTAGTTGCCGGCTACAGTCAGGATTCCCTTGGAACTCGGCATCTTCATATTGAGGTAGGCGTAGTGGGGAACTGCCATGAACTTGGCCAGGGCAGGCCGGCCAAGCAGTGCATGGTATGGGCTCTGGAGGTCCACCACTTCAAACCAGACTGGCTCTCGGCGGAAATGATCCTTGTCTCCGAAGAGGACATCTATCAAAATATTGCCGATTGGGGAGCAGGAAAGGCCTGGGACAATCCCGTGGAATACAGTCCGACTGCCCTGGAGTTGTCTTTTCTTGATTCCTAACTTCTCCATAGTATCATTATACATGATGGTGATACTGCTACCTCCATCTATCAGAACTCGAGAGAAGCGAGCTGCCCGCCTATCAGTGGCAAATGTGGCCTCCAGAAGCAGGGCGTAGGAACCTGGATTCGGCATCACCTCTGGGTGATCAGCTCTGCTCCAACTGATAGGTTTCTCGGACCAGTGCATGAACTCTGGGGCGTCTGACGCCACCGCGTTCACTTCTTGCCGCTGCAGCCGCTTGCTGCGCTTGTCGTCTGCCATGCTGGTGAACACCACGTAGTACCCATGCTCTTCGGGGTACTCGTCTTGTACTGCGCCGACTGGCCTGACAGCCGGCTGCGGGGGTGGAGGCGGAGGCGGCTGTCCAGCAGGCGGAGGGGCACCAGGCCGTCTCCCTTGGCAATCCTAGTCAGCCAGTGGCACTTTCGGGTGGTGTGGTTTGACGGCTTCGCGCCGCTGTGAAACTTGCAGGGACCATCCAGAGTCTGCTCGTAGGAGAAAACCGGCAGCCAATTGGACTTGCCGCCCTTTTGCCGTTTGGGTGGAGGCTGCCCTTCTGGCTGCTGATCATGAACTGTCGCGACCTGCCCGCTATTGGAAGCCGGCTGCGGGGCCTTGCGCTTGTGATCATTTTGCTGCTGCCGCCGGCTGGCGTCTCCAGCCGGGGTTCTGGGAGCCTGAGGGGCTACTTTGCCAGCCGTGCTGACTTGGATCTCCGCCTTCATAGAAGAGTCGGCTGTGGCGTACTTGTCTGCTATGATCAGCAGCTCATCCAGGGTCTCTGGCTCGTCGCAGAGGAGCTTGTGCTTGAGAAGGGTGCCTTCTCTGCACCCGGCGGTGAAGTACTCGATGGCCTGCAGCTCGTGCACGCCCTCGCAGGAGTTTCGGAGCTCGGCCCAACGCGTGAGGTAGTCGCGAGTGGATTCGTCGGGGCCTTGCACGCACAAGGAGAGCTGGCGGGGCTTGGGAGGTCGCTTGTACGTGCTTGTGAAGTTGCGGACGAAAGCCTCGGTGAAGTCGACCCAACTGTTGATGCTGCGGGGTTTCAGGCTGTTCAGCCATGTCCGGGCCGTGCCCTGGAGCATGAGCGGAACGCACTTCACGGCGACGCGCTTGTTGCCGCTTGCTATGTCGACGGCGGTGGCGTAGTCGACTAGCCAATCCTCGGGCTTCACAGAGCCGGTGTACTTGGGGGTATCTCTGGGGAGAGTGAACCCTTTGGGAAAGGGCTCATCTCGGATGCGGGGACCGAAACACGGCGGCCCCAGCTCATCTTCTTCTTCCAGCACCAGAGATCGGTGGAGTTGGTCGATCCGGTGGCGGGCATCGTTCTCTCCGACTCCTCCTCGGCGGCCTAGGCGACCTCCGAGAGTCGGATGCTCAACGGGCGGCGGGGAGACTCGCCTTTCTCTGCGGGGTGGCGGAGGCACATAGTCATCCCGCCGCTCTACTGCTCTCGGGCGGCCGTCTCGGTCGCGCTCGATGGTGATATGAGTCCGACTGCGGCTTGCAGCCGGCTCCTTGTCTTTTCTTCCGCGGACGCCGCCAGTCGGCGTCCGAGATGTCGCGCCTTGATCTCGGCGGGGTGGCTGGTCACCGTTCTGCTGCTGCGGCCCCTCGGTGCGGCAGCCGGCCGCGTTCTACGTGCCAGCCGCATCGAGGAGTTGCTGGACTCGCTCCGTCATCAGTCGGCGCTCTTCGCCCTCGAGGTTGTCCTGCTCGTCTGCCGCCGCCTGGGCGGCTCGGATGTTTTCTGCGGGCGTGGCGTACACGGGGCGATTGGCCCCGAACATGCTGGCGATGTCCGCGCCGCGCTGGAGGACCGCGCCTAGGCGGCTTGGCCCCGTCGGGGCTGGCGAGCCGCCCACAGCGCGATCCATCTCACGCTGGTAGGCCTCTGACAAGCTTCTCATGCTTGCCAGCTTCTTCGCGCCTTCGATGAGCTGAAGGCGGCGTGCCTCCAGTGTCTCGGCGTCGGCGTCCTCTGGGATAGGCGCATCCAGGTCTTGCAGTGCCGCATCGAGCGGGTCGTGAGCTCTTCCGTCGGAGTGCTCGCCATGGCCGATGATGAGCACCTCGGTGACGGTGCTTCCACCACTCTCCGCGCGAGGGAGCGGTTCATCGTAGATCACCACGTTGGTGGGAAAGGCGTCGACCGACGCAGTGTCGGAATCGACCAACATCGGGTCGGTGGAGCCTACGGACTACAGGTCAGCGGCAGGCTCGCCGGTAACATGGAGCTCATCGAGGAGGCCCATGAGAAGGCTCTCGGGGCCGCCGGTTCCTGCGTCAGATGCAGGCTCGTCAGAGAGGCGAACCTCGCCGACAAGATCGGCGAGGCATCTGGCCGCGCAGATTGTCTCAGCGCCGTGGAGCGCGTCGGCGCAGACTCCCTCTGGCGTGCCGGGCTGGCTACGCTCGCCGGGGAGGAAAAGGGTTCCCGTCCAGAACAGATCTCCGGACGACGGTGCACCTCGCCCCATGGTGGGAGCCAAATGTCGGGGGTTGGATGCGACATATGCCAAAGGACGGCTTATCATGGTGGGGGCGAGTAGAATGTCGCCGGTGCCTGGAAGCGGCATGAGGCGTAGACATGCACGCCGACGAATCTTACCCAGCTTCAGGGCTCTCCGAGGAGATAACACCCCTACTGCTGCTCTGCGGGGTCTCCGCATGATCACTATGGCAATAATGTGTACAAGGTTGCTCCTCGAGCTGTGTTCTAGAGGTAGGAGAGGGCCAGGCTTGCTCCCTCCCTTCTATGCTTTTGGTCTGGTGTCTAAAGGTTCGAACCCTTTGCATGGGTGTCCCAGGGGGTTTATATAGGCTTACCCCCCGGGGGTACAATGGTAATCTGACTGAGCGCGGGTCCCAGCCGTCTGTCTCTCAGGTGGTCGTCTTCTCCACCGACTCCTGGGGCCCGCCTCTGGTGGGCCCCGTCGACTGACCTGGTCACTGTAGCCGCGCCTCTAATGACGTCGTCTTGGTCACGGGGTCGTGGCAATAGTGCCGCCGTCCGGCGGGCGATCAGTGTGGCCACTCCCCGTCTTGTCTGGTTAATGGCGTGCGGGACCCGTGGGAGGGATGGGCCGACTCTCGGAGGCCGACTCCCACGAGGTCCGTCTTCGGGTGCTCTCGCCGTCTTTCGTCTCCCCAGCTGACTAGCGGGACCCGCCGTCTCCAGGCCGTACTGGCGGGCCAACGTGGGAACAGGGTTCCGCCGCTGGGGCGGACGTCAGGGCCGGTATGGCCACAGTGCCGCGCCGGACGGAGATCTCCTCCGGTACGTCGTACTGTAGCCATACCTGCCCTTGGTAATCAGGGTAGGGGAGGGCCGTACTCCGGCCATCCCCGGTCTCTTCCTTCTTCTGGAAGGCAAAGGGTGGTGAAGTCGCGGGCCGACTCCCCATAGTCGGCTTTCCTGGAGTCACCAACTGGGAGTCGGCTTATGTCGTAGCCGCCTCTGGGATTCGGCCGGGAGTGGGTAGTTGGCGATGCTGCTATTGACTCCCAGAGTCGGCCCTTCGTCTTGGGATCCTTTGAGGGGCGAAGCCGGCCCCGATGTCTTGAAAGGTTCTGGGTCTCGGGTTAGCCTACCCGTGGCCCATTACTCCGACACTATACTTGTGGGTTATCAGGCCCCACCATCGCCCCCACAACCAAAGTCCCCACCCAAGCCCCTTCGTTCACACCAGCGAACTCCGGCGAGCTGTAAAAAATCGACTGACCCAATTTTGAAATTTAGTCTACTGTGATTTAACTAGTGTGAAATATAAAAGGGGAAAACCATAAGCATTGAGAGTATAGTGTTGAGCGTGCCATGGCGGATCTGAAGGTGCAAACCGAACAAAGGCAACTTCACAACCAATGTTTGCTCTCAAATAGCAAGTAAGTGATGGATAAGAAATAAGAGTAAAGCAGTGGCGATCTATTTTCTTGCTACGATAAATAAGTTGAGAAGATACGAAAGAGTACCGCCTCTGGTGCGGCGCCGTGTATGCATCTGCTGAGAATTTGACGTTGCTGCGGTAGCGATGGCTGTCGGCGGCGTGGAAGCAGATCTAGGAGGGTAGACGGTGGTGGCGGGGCGCGGTGGACGAGACGGTCGTAGGAGCGGCACCGGCAAGGTGGACGACGGCGGGGATGAAGCGAGAGGACGAGATGCAAGGATCCCGGTCCGAAGCCGTGGATGAGAGAGGTCGACCTCTTGTAATGGACATCGGCGTCGAGGTATCAGCTCCGGCATGGTGGAGGAGGACATAGGTGGATGGGGTGGCGGACGGAGGAGGCTGGGGTGGAGAGGGTGTTTTGGTGCCCACGGAGTACGAATGGGGAAATGGAGGTGGCGAGGAAGCGGGGAACCATGTCTTCAGGGTGCGCTTGTCTCAAATGCAAGGAAATTTACAAACTTAGCCACCATTTCAAATTTCCTACATCACAGCAATATTAGTCGGTTGGGGATAGGACGGTAATCTCGCATACACCGAATATTTGCCGACGAGAGTTTGTTTTTGGCGCCCATCGTGTATGAATCAGGGATGGAGTCGATTTCGGCCGACAACACACCGTGTTTTGGCGCCCACCATGTATGAATCCGGGTGAGAGGAGGTTATGCCACGTTTGAGTGAAATTATAAACCTACCCCTATCGAAACCTATAAAAATCGAGCATATAGGCTTTGCGTGGCACGGATAGGCAGTAGTAATTTCCATCTCGCAGATTTTGGTTTCGGGCGGTTACTGCGACTTTCCCCGCTTCGTTCAAATTTTGCAAAGTGCATGTTTACCGTGCCAACTCAATTCGAATCCCGTTTGTATTCTATTTTTTTCGGGCGGGGTCCATTTTCGATTGGAATAAAATTCTATATACATCAATTTTTATATACTTTCAAAAGCACAACAAAGAATTCTACTCCTTTATATGTATAATAATATGATTTACAAATACAATGATCTCAAAATCATAAGGTTGAATTCAAAAAATTAAACCAAATTATGTTCTACTAAAATGTATGGATCAGTAATATCTACATATTAAATAACATAGATGCGCGTGAATTCATATGAGTATGCATGTTTGATAGATCAATTTTGGTTCGAGTATGGATTACATGTATCATCATCTTGAATTCAAATATTTAAATCCCTTTTATGTTCACTCCTTTCATGCCCATCTCTCTCGCATGCATGCTCCTTCATGTAGCTATCACTCTCTTTTCTCCAGCTCACCCGCACGCTCACTTCATGTTTCTCCTATCCTCGCAAACATGGTCCCTCGACGTCTCCCTTGAGAAGTGTCACACTCTCCCTATCATTATACGTTACATGGTTTTCATTATCTCTCACGTCTCTACCGTTTTCTCGTATCCCTAGGTACCTAAGCTTTCTTTTTCACCGCCACACACACAGTCTCCACTCGTCTTTCACTTTGTCTTTCTCTCTATGGGATTCTCTCACACACCTGTAACATCCCAAATTTTCAATTTGGAATGTTATACATAGATCATCCATGCATATCATATTTTATTGCATTTTGTTTCGCGATCCTTGAAATCCTAAGCAACTCAAGGACCCTCGGAGAGAGTTGGGGATTTCATTGTTTTCATATTTGATATTGAAACGAGGATTTTGGTTTAAACTATTTTTCTCTCCAAAAATATTTCATACTAAAATTTATGAGAGGAGATAATATGACTTCTCCAAAATAATTGAAATATTGGAGGAAAAATATTAAAATCAAATATTTGATTTTATTCGGATTTTATTGCTATTTTATTTGCATTAGAAAAATTGCACATTTTTCAAAATTGCATTTTAGGGCCAAGAAAATGTTCATCTCGTTCTAAATATTTTATTTAGACGGTGAAAATTTGTTTTGGTATTTTTAGATTTTATTTTATTTTCTATGATTTATTTAAGTTCCGGCGAAAATATTTAATGTAAAAAAATCTCAGCGCCCGACTGGGCCAAAGCCCAGCCGAGCCGGCCCGCTAGCCCCGCGCCGCCGTCTCCTTCCAGGAGACCTGGAGGCCGCCGCCACCGCGACGCCGAGTCTGGCCAGGACTCCCGCGTCGCCTTGCCCCTCCCCCAAGCAAGCACCCCCCTCCTTTAAATACCCCGCCCCGGACCCCTACCACCATCGCCCTGCAGCGCCGCACGCCGCCGCCTAGCCGCGTCGCGCTGCCGCCCTTTGCCGCGCACCACCGCTCGCCGTTGTCGCCGCCCTGCACCGCCCGCTGCCGGAGCCACAGACCCGCCTCGCCGGACCTCGCCGGAGGTAAATCCACCGTTGCCGCCGCCGGTTTTTAGAGAAAACCGATTCTTTTTTTAGAAAAACCCTAGTTCGTTCTTTTTTAGATCGGTTCGCCGGTTTTCTCGGTTTAGTTTTTATAGCGGACGTTCGTCCGTAAGTTCGTTTTAACGAACGGTTTTCATTCATTAGTTACAGACAACGAACGTTTGTTCGCTAGCCTGTTCGTCAGTTTTCTTTTTCTCGGATTTTCCGCGATTACTTTCGATCACGATTTCTGATCCGATTTTTGTTTCAGTTTATCTTTTCGCTTGTTTATCGGAATCAGGCCATTCAAGCGCCTAGATCTTCGTCTCGAAACCCTCTTTCTGTTTAACCAACTTGAACAAGATTTTGGTACTGTAAAATTTGTCTTTAGTTCAGATTAGCAAACGGATCTTGTTTCTTTCGCAGTTTGAGTTTCCTTGTTTTGTTTGATTTGATTCTTTTTGCAAACCGGAGTTTTTAAGTTGCACTTTCTGGTCAATTCTTCTTATTTGAGTTTTGCCCGTGCATCTTTCGCAGTCCCTAGGTTTTGCGGATCGTCAGCAGGGCAAGTAACACATTGATCATACTCTTTTCATACCCAGTTTTTATGCATTAGTTCCAAACCTCAAACATTGCATGATTAGGATGTAATTAACTTGTGGGTTGGGAAGTAGTTGATGAGGTAGAACCTATTGCCCTATTATATTCAAACCCTTGGGAGTTACTTCTACGTATTGCTTATATTGCTATGCTATGCTCGTAGACGTGAATTGGGTGAGTGAAATCCATGACAGATGTGAGATTGTTAATTAATGGTTCAACTTAAGGTGGCAACTTTAATACACATCTGGGTGGATTGCTTGTCGGTCACCTAGAGAATCCAGTGTTGTCCTAGGATATCCCGGAGTACCCGTGTGATCATCCTAAGGTCCGCCACCCAGGCTCAAAGGAACTGAGATATTTTCATGCTAGAAACTTCCGTGTGCAGCCACAAGCTATTATGTGCTCTAGCATAGTTGAGTAAGTTGCATGAGCTCTTGAAGAGGTGGATCAGCAGGTAGAGGGATGTAGGTTTGGTATGGTCTGCCCGGAGTAAAGAGTTAATGTTTCTGAAAGACTGTGTCTCGGTCATCCGGTTCTCAAACACCATGTAGTGCGAGAAATCTAACGGAGGAGATCGAGTCTTGTGGGGAAAAGTGCGCAAACCTCTGTAGAGTGTACAACCTAATCATGGTTAGCCGTGTCCCCGGTTATGGACAATCTTGAGTATCTAGTACTTGCAGTATCCTAAGTATCTCATCACTCTTAATTAATATTGTTGGGTTGATAATAACTTTAATTGGGATTGAGTTGGAGGAACCTTCTCAATGATGTTTCAACTACCATGATAGTTAAAATAAAATTTATTCCTTTGTTGTAGGAGAAAATTGGCTTTTCACAAAACTATAACCATAGAGCTTTCCACCAGCCAAATATGCATGTGGTGATAGCATTATTCTGTTCTTGCTCTACTGTGTTATATTGCCACCATATTCCATGTGTTGGCCCGTTTACGGGCTGCAACGTATTATGTTGCAGACTTTTCAGACGAGGAGTAAGGTTCGTTAGGTCGTTGCCATGCTGCTCAGCTGTGCCGTCGGAGTTGATGGACTCACTTTATCTTCCAAGCCTTCCGGTGTTATCGTATTAGATGGCCTTAAGCCATATTTATTTTAATAAGTTCTCTGTTGGGACATTCGATGTAATAAGTGTGTGATTGCTACTCTGTTATAAATCCTTCGAGTACTGTGTGTGTCAGCATTACCGATCCAGGGATGACACTGAAGCACAGAGACTTGACCCTTTGAGGTCGGGTCGCTACAAGATGGTATCAGAGCACGCGCTGAGTGTAGGACATGGCCACTAAGATAAGCCATAGGTCACTCTTTTCTACTCATTTCTGACTCCTCTCCATTTTATACTCTTTAGGATGGAGGATTCGAAGAACAAGTTTGCACAACCGGATGAAGACACACCCTTTGGACGCCACTTGAAGGAAGTCACTAGGTACCTGAACATCGGAATACCAAGCTTCACCGGGACTTACAACGCCACTTTACCAGAAGAGGAGCGCTGGATGATTCAAGTTCAAGTTCCAGGAAGGACGTTCTCGCCAACCACTAAGCCCATAGAATTCTCTTTTGAAGCACCCACTTGGAGCCTAGGCAAGATCATGGCAGCCCACATTACCATGGGATGCATTGGAAAAGTCTACAAAAAGGATCTTAAGGACACTATCTACCAGATATGTGGGCGCCGAGACGAGCAATGGGAGATGATCAGCACCAAGAAGGACATATCCATTGCAGTTTTCATCCAGGAGTTAAACTAGCACATTCGACGCTAGGAGAATCAGATGTGCGCAGACTTGATAGATTTGAAGAAGGCGAAGACAAGGATCATCGAGCTGGAGGAAGAACTTAAGTCTACACACGATGGGTATGAGGAGGAAATTGCAACACTATTGGAGAAGAATGACGACCTGATAAAGAAGATTAGAGTATTCATGGGAGATCCCGCGCCCGGAGGAGAGGATGACGATTCCACTTGCCCGGAGAACTATATCATCATCGATGACACCGACTTCGACCCCAGTGATGATGACTTTGAAAACAAAGCTGGAGCAGACATCATGGAGTCTTCCACCGATCAAAATTTCTAGATGACCACCAAATAATCAGTAGTATTCCCCCATGTATATAGTAGTAGTTGAGCACTTTTAGCGATAGTTCTAGACCATTTGTATGCCCTTGCTTGATTGATTGCGTGAAATGATTGTGTTTGTCTCATGTGCATATGGGTAGTGCTTTCTCACTAGACCCCTTTTCTATTCTAATCTCTCCCCTCTAAACCAACCAGATGTCTCCGAGACGTGACACCGGATTTGCCTTCCTGCCAGAACTTACTCAGTTGATCCAGCAGCATAATGCCTTGATGCAATTCTTAGTCCAGAACCAAGGCAACAACAACAACAACAACAACAACAACCCGCCTCCAGTCGACAACTTAGCTCGCTTTCTGAGGTTGCAGCCGCCGGTGTTTTCCAGTAGCACCGAGCCTATAGTTGCTGATGATTGGCTACGCCGTATTGGAAGGGAGTTGACCACCGCAGGATGCACAGATGCTGAGAAGGTGTGCTTTGCCGCACATCAATTGGATGGACCAGCAGCCTCATGGTGGGAGAATTATACGGCCACTTTCCCTATAGCCAACGTCACTTGGGATCAGTTTCAGCAAGCTTTCCGCACAGCCCATGTCTCAACTAGAGCTATGAATATGAAGAAGCGTGAGTTTCACAACTTACGCCAGGGGAACCGTACTGTAGCCCAGTACGTGGATGAGTTTAGCAAGTTATCTCGCTATGCCCCTGATGATGTGGCCACAGATGCCGCAAAGCAGGAGAAGTTTATGGAAGGGCTGAGTGATGAGATGAGCATGCAGTTGATGGTGGCAACATTCAACAACTACCAGGAGTTGGTAGATAAGGCTCTTATGATTGAAGGGAAGCAGCCGCAAATTGAGAGCCGTAAGAGGAAGTATGGGCAAGGGAGGTATAACTCGGGAGCTCAGCAGAAGCCTCGCCTAACCCCGAACTCAGGAGGACTTGTTCATAAACATGGAGGTCATAACTACACTGGAGGAAGTTCGCATAACCACAATGGTGCTAAGAATGGGACTGGGAATGGAACAAACAAAAATCAGAACCGCCCCAATCCAGCCACACCCGCCAAGAGAGATCTAAGTCACATTACTTGCTTTAAGTGCGGGAAGACGGGACACTATGCCACGGAGTGCCCTGAAGCGAAGAATGGAAACGGCAATGGGAGCGCTGGGAAGAAGCCCAATCCATTCAACAAAGGACAAGTGAACCACGTTAATGTGGAGGAGGTTGAAGAGCAGCCAGCCGCGGTTATAGGTAAGTTTTTGGTTAAGTCTTTTACTACCCTTGTTCTTTTTGATACTGGTGCATCGCATTCATACATATCAAGGGGATTCGTGGATAAGTTAAACTACCAACCCAAACCCATAGGACCCCTCTGTTAGTGAGTTCACCTGGAGCAGAGTATATGGCTAGTCGATGGTGCGACCAGATACCCTTAACCATTGGTAGCCATGTTTTTCCATCCGACCTAATAATCTTGGAGTCACAAGGATTGGATGTGATATTAGGCATGGACTGGATGTCAAAGTATGGAGGAAGCATTGACTGTGTTAGTAAGTCAATTTATCCCACCACCCCGGAGGAAAAAATGATCATGTATATATCTAGGCATGCACCTAGTAGGAGCCAAGTAAATACCCTCACGGGAGTTGTTCAGGAGGAAGTGCCTGTAGTGAAGGATTATCCAGATGTTTTTCCAGAGGAGTTACCAGGCATGCCGCCGGATCGAGACATCGAGTTTTTGATAGAGCTATTGCCAGGTACAGGACCTATATAAAAGAGACCCTATCGGATGCCCGCAAATGATCTGGAGGAGATTAAGAAGCAGATCAAGGAGTTATTGGAGAAAGGTTACATTCGACAGAGTTCATCACCATGGGGAGCCCCAGTGCTTTTGGTTGAGAAGAAGGATAAGTCTCTAAGAATGGTTGTTGATTATCGTGCGTTAAATGAGGTGACGATCAAGAACAAATACCCACTGCCAATGATCAATGATTTGTTTGACAAGCTGCAAGGAGCTAAGGTGTTTTCAAAGATCGATCTGTGATCAGGATATCACCAGCTAAAGATTCGGGAGAGGGATATACCAAAGACAGCATTCACCACCCGATACGGATTGTATGAATATATGGTCATGTCGTTTGGACTGACTAACGCCCCTGCCTACTTCATGAGCATGATGAATAAAGTGTTCATGGAATATTTGGACAAGTTTGTTGTGGTGTTCATTGATGATATAATGGTATACTCGAAGAACGAGGAGGAGCACAAGGAGCATTTGCGTTTAGTTCTCGAGAAACTCAGGGAACATCAGTTGTATGCCAAGTTCAGCAAATGCGAGTTTTGGTTGAAGGAAGTCGGATTCCTTGGACATGTTATATCAGGAGAAGGTATAGCAGTAGACCCCACCAAGGTTCAGTCAGTGACTGAATGGTTGGCACCCACTTCAGTTAGCGAGATCCGCAGTTTCCTTGGACTCGCGGGATACTACCAAAGATTCATTGAGAATTTTTCCAAGATTGCAAAGCCAATGACGGAGTTATTGAAGTAGGATACTAAATTTAAATGGACGGAAGAATGTGAGGCAAGCTTTCAGGAGTTAAAGAAACGTTTGACTACAACCCAAGTGCTGATTTTGCTGGATATACGCAAGGATTTCCAAGTGTATTGCGACGCCTCTCGCCTAGGACTTGGAAGTGTGCTTATGCAGGATGGAAGAGTTGTTTCGTAGGCCTCACGACAACTAAAACCGCACGAATTGAATTATGCCACACATGATTTGGAGTTAGCAGCTGTAGTACATGCGTTGAAGACTTGGAGACATTACCTTATTGGAAATCGTTGTGATGTGTACATGGATCATAAGAGTTTGAAGTACATTTTCACACAGAAGGAGCCGAACCTTAGGTAGAGGGGATGGTTGGATCTTATAAAGGACTATGACATGAAGCTGCACTATCATCCAGGCAAGGCCAATGTTGTAGCAGACGCTTTGAGACGGAAGAGTTATGCTAATACCCTAGTGAGCACGGGATTGCCAAAGGAGTTAGCAGAGGATCTCATGGAACTTCGATTGGAGATTGTTCCTAGAGGTTTTGTTGCAACAATGGAAGTTCGGTCTACATTGTTAGGAAAGATTCGGGAAGCTCAGAAGGATGACAAGGAGATTGCCGAGATAAAAGAAAGAATGAGCAAAGGAAAGGCCAAAGGTTTTCGTGAGGATGAGCACGACACCTTATGGTTTGAGGACCGTGTTTATGTGCCCAATAACACAGAGATCAGGAAGTTAATACTTCAGGAGGCTCATGACTCACCATACTCGATACACCTCGGAAACACCAAGATGTATTTGGATTTGAAGGAACATTTCTGGTGGACTGGTATGAAGAAGGATATTGCCGAGTATGTAGCCATATGTGATGTATGTCAGAGAGTGAAGGAAGAACATCAAATGCCAGTAGGATTGTTACAACCTATGCCGATACCCGAATGGAAGGGGGATAAACTTGGCATGGATTTTATCACTGGATTGCCCAGGACCAAATCAGGATATGATTCTATATGGGTAGTAGTTGATCGCTTGACCAAAGTGGCTCAATTTATCCCAGTGAAAACCACCTATACAAGTGCAAAGTTGGCCAAGATATATATGACCAGGATCGTATGTCTGCATGGAGTTCCGAGGACCATCGTATCAGATAGAGGAACATAGTTTACCTCAAAGTTTTGGCATCAACTGCACCAGACTTTGGGAACGAGATTGGAGTTCAGTACAGCATTCCACCCGCACACGGATGGACAAACCGAGAGAGTTAACCAGATTATGGAGGATATGTTGAGGGCTTGTGCGCTAGGTTATGGATCTAGTTGGGATGACAATTTGCCCTACGCAGAGTTCTCATACAACAATAGCTACATAGCCAGTTTGAATATGGCACCGTTCGAAGCCCTGTATGGACGAAGGTGCAGAACACCGTTGATGTGGGATGAAGTTGGAGACCGATAGTTGTTTGGACCAGACTTGATCAAGGAGTCTGAAGAGAAAGTTAAGTTGATCCGAGATAGACTAAAGGTAGCTCAGTCCAGGCAGAAGAGTTATGCAGATTCGAAACGCAAGGGGTAACCTATGAAATTGGAGACAACATATCTGCGAGTATCACCCTTGCGAGGAGTGAAACATTTTGGAGTTAAGGGAAAGTAAGCCCCGAGATTTGTAGGACCGTATCGTGTTTTAGAACGTATGGGAGAAGTTGCCTACAAGTTGGAGTTACCTGAAGGACTGTCAGGAGTTCATGACGTGTTTCATGTTTCACAACTAAAGAAGTGTCATGCTGGGATGGCCGATATACCGTTAAGAGATACAGTACCCTTGGAGGCGATTCAGTTGGATAGTGATCTGACCTATGAGGAGAAGCCAGTCAAGATTCTTGAATTTGCCAGCCGAGTCACCCGCAGTAAGGTTATCAAGGTTTGCAAAGTGCAGTGGAACCACCATACCGAGGATGAAGCCACCTGGGAACGAGAGGATGATCTTCGCAAAGACCACCCACACCTATTTTCTAGCCAACCCGAATCTCGAGGGCGAGATTCATCTTAAGGGGGGTAGGTTTGTAACATCCCAAATTTTCAATTTGGTATGTTATACATAGATCATCCATGCATATCATATGTTATTGCATTTCGTTTCGTGATCCTCGAAATCCTACGCAACTCAAGGACCCTCGGAGAGAGTTGGGGATTTCATTGTTTTCATATTTGAATTTTATCAAATATTGAAACGAGGATTTTGGTTTTAATTATTTTTCTCTCCAAAAATATTTCATACTAAAATATATGAGAGGAGATAATATGACTTCTCCAAAATAATTGAAATATTGGAGGAAAAATATTAAAATCAAATATTTTATTTTATTCGGATTTTATTGCTATTTTATTTGCATTAGAAAAATTGCTCGTTTTCAAAATTGCATTTTAGGGCCAAGAAAATGTTCATCTCGTTCTAAATATTTTATTTAGACGGTGAAAATTTGTTTTGGTATTTTTAGATTTTATTTTAGTTTCTAGGATTTATTTAAGTTCCGGCGAAATTATTTTAAAAAAATCTCAGCGCCCGACTCCGCCGAAGCCCAGCCGAGCCGACCCGCTAGCCCCGCACCGCCGTCTCCTTCCAGGAGGCCGGGAGGTCGCCGCCGCCGCGACGCCGAGTACGGCCAGGACTCCCGCGCCGCCTTGCCCCTCCCCCAAGCAAGCACCCCCTCCTTTAAATACCACACCCCCGGACCCCCCACCACCGCCCCGCAGCGCCGCACGCCGCCGCCTAGCCGCGTCGCACCGCCGCCCTTTGTCACGCACCGTCGCTCGCTGTTGCGGCCTGCCTCCGCCCCGCGCCGCCCGCCGACGCAGCCCCGCCTCGCCGGAGGTAAAGCCGCCGTTGTCGCCGCCGTTTTTTAGAGAAAACCGATTCGGTTTTCCAGAAAAACCCTACTTCGTTTTTTTAGATCGGTTCGCCAGTTTTCTCGGTTTAGTTTTATAGAGGACGTCTGTACGTACGTTTGTTTTAATGAACGGTTTTCATTCGTTAGTTAGAGACAACGAACTTTGTTCGTTAGCCTGTTCGTTAGTTTTCTTTTTCTAGGATTTTCCGCGATTATTTTCGATCGCGATTCCTGATCCGATTTTCATTTCAGTTTATCTTTTCGCTCATTTATCGGAATCAGGCGATTCAAGCGCCCAGATCTTCGTCTCGAAACCCTCTTTCTGTTAAACCAACTTGAATAAGATTTTGGTACTGAAAATTTTGACTTTAGTTCAGATTAGCAAACGGATCTTTTTTCTTTCGCAGTTTGAGTTTCGTTGCTCCGCTTGATTTGATTCTTTTTGCAAACCAGAGTTTTTAAGTTGAATTTTCTGGTCAATTTTTCTTATTTGAGTTTTTCCCATGCATCTTTGCTTGATTTCTTATGTATGCAATTGTTTTTTTGTGATAGAATTCCCGGAGTGCGAAGCGTGCTACTACGAGTCCCTAGGTTTTGCGGATCGTCAGCAACGCAAGTAACACATTGATCATGCTCTTTTCATACCCACTTTTCATGCATTAGTTCCAAACCTCAAACATTGCATGATTAGGATGTACTTAACATGTGGGTAAGGAAGTAGTTGATGAGGTAAAACCTATTGCCCTGTTAGATTCAAACCCTTGAGAGTTACTTCTACGTATTGGTTATATTGCTATGCTATGCTGGTAGACGTGGATTGGGTGAATGAAATCCATGAAAGATGTGAGATTGCTAATTAATGGTTCAACTTAAGGTGGAAACTTTAATACACATCTGGGTGGATTGCTCATCAGGCACCTAGAGAATCCAGTGTTGTCCTAGGATATCCCGGAGTACCCGTGTGATCATCCTAAGGTCCGCCACCCATGCTCAAAGGGAACTGAGATATTTTCATGCTAGAAACTTCCGTGTGCAACCACAAGCTATTATGTGCTCTAGCATAGTTGAGTAAGTTGCATGAGTTCTTGAAGAGGTGGATCAGCAGGTAGAGGGATGTAGGTTTGGTATGATCTGCCCGGAGTAAAGAGTTAATGTTTCTAAAAGACTATGTCTCGGTCATCCGTTTCTCAAACACCATGTAGTGTGAGAAATCCAATGGAGGAGATCGAGTCTTGTGGGGAAAAGTGCGCAAACCTCTATAGAGTGTACAATCTATCATGGTTAGCCATGTCCCCGGTTATGGACAATCTTGAGTATCTAGTTCTAGGAGTATCCTTAGTATCTCATCACTCTTAATTAATATTGTTGGCTTGATAATCACTTTAATTGGGATTGAGTTAGAGGAACCTTCTCAATGATGTTTCAACTACCATGATAGTTAAAATAAAACGTATTCCTTTGTTCTGGGGAAAATTGGCTTTTTTGCAAAACTATAACCATAGAGCTTTCCACCAGCCAAATATGCATGTAGTGATAGCATTATTCTGTTCTTGCTCTACTGTGTTATATTGCCAGCATATTCCATGTGCTGACCCGTTTTCGGGCTGTGATATGTCTCCAACCTATCTATAATTTTTTATTGTTCCATGCTATTATATTATCTGTTTTGGATGTTTATGGGCCTTATTAAACACTTTTATATTATTTTTGGGACTAACCTATTGACCCAGAGCCCAGTGCCAGTTACTGTTTTTTCCCTTGTTTCAGTGTTTTGAAGAAAAGGAATATCAAATGGAGTCGAAACAGAATGAAACCTTCTGGAGAAGTTATTTTTGGAAGGAAAGAAACAAGGGAGCCACGAGGCAGGGGGCGCGCCCTCCACCCTCGTGGGCCCCTCGTGGATCCCCTGACGTACTTCTTCCTCCTATATATATACCAATATACCCTAAAACGATCGGGGAATAGAATAGATCGGGAGTTCCGTCGCCGCAAGCCTCTGAGTCCACCGAAAACCAATCTAGACCCGTTCTGGCACCCTGCCGGAGGGAGGATCCCTCACCGGTGGCCATCTTCATCATCCCAGCGCTCTCCATGACAAGGAGGGAGTAGTTCACCCTGGGGGCTGAGGGTATGTACCAGTAGCTATGTGTTTGATCTCTCTCTCTCTGTCTCTCTCGTGTTCTTGATTTGGCACGATCTTGATGTATCGCGAGCTTTGCTATTTTAGTTGGATCTTATGATGCTCCTCCCCCTCTACTCTCTTGTAATGGATTGAGTTTTCCCTTTGAGGTTATCTTACTGGATTGAGTCTTTAAAGATTTTAGAACACTTGATGTATGTCTTGCCGTGTGTATCTGTGGTGACAATGGGATATCACGTGATTCACTTGATGTATGTTTGGGTGATCAACTTGCGGGTTCCACCCATGAACCTATGCATAGGGGCTGGCACACGTTTTCGTCGTGATTCTCCAGTAGAAACTTTGGGGCACTCTTTGAGGTTCTATGTGTTGGTTGAATAGATGAATCTGAGATTGTGTGATGCATATCATATAATCATACCCACGGATACTTGAGGTGACATTGGAGTATCTAGGTGACATTAGGGTTTTGGTTGATTTTTATCTTAAGGTGTTATTCTAGTACGAACTCTAGGGCTGTTTGTGACACTTATAGGAATAGCCCGATGGATTGATTGGAAAGAATAACTTTGAGGTGGTTTCGTACACTACCATAATCTCTTCGTTTGTTCTCTGCTATTAGTGACTTTGGAGTGACTCTTTGTTGCATGTTGAGGGATGGTTATATGATCCAATTATGTTATTATTGTTGAGAGAACTTGCACTAGTGAAAGTATGAACCCTAGGCCTTGTTTCCTAGCATTGCAATACCGTTTACGCTCACTTTTATCATTTTTTACCTTGCTGTTTTTATATTTTCAGATTACAAAAACATATATCTACCATCCATATTGTACTTGTATCACCATCTCTTCGCCGAACTAGTGCACCTATACAATTTACCATTGTATTGGGTGTGTTGGGGACACAAGAGACTCTTTGTTATTTGGTTGGAGGGTTGCTTGAGGGAGACCATATTCATCCTACGCCTCCCACGGATTGATAAACCTTAGGTCATCCACTTGAGGGAAATTTGCTACTGTCCTACAAACCTCTGCACTTGGAGGCCCAACAACGTCTACAAGAAGAAGGTTGCGTAGTAGACATCAAGCTCTTTTCTGGCGCCATTGCCGGGGAGGCTAGGTAAGCGACACTCACACCCCGTCAACTAAGCTCTTTTCTGGCGCCGTTGCCTGGGAGGTGAGTACTTGAAGGTATATCTTTAGATCTTGCAATCGAATCTTTTTGTTTCTTGTTTTATCACTAGTTTGGTTTATAAAAGAAAACTACAAAAATATGGAATTAAGTTTGTCTCATACGCTTCATATTTTTAATATCTTTCGTGAGTATGATGGAAAATAAAATTGTGCCAAAGTGTTAGAAGAAGAATGCTATAAAATGTTTGTCACTAAATCTTTGAATGATGAGCATGATTGCAATATTGCTAGTATGAGCTCCTTGAATATCCATAGTACTAATGATGATTGCACTAGTTATGATGAAAATGTCTCCTATAAACATGTCAATTTTTGTGGAGTGCATTGGGTTTGCAAGTACACACCAAATAGGGAAGACAGATATTGCAAGAGGCATAAGCATTTAGAAACTAAATTGTTGAGAGAAAGGTTAGATGTTTGTGCTGAAAGATTCAATATTTATCGCCATCCTTGTGAACTTTGCAATGAACATGGTCATTTAAAGCTCCAATGCTATTAATTTCATGATCAACTTGATTACCCTTGAGCATCATAAAGAGCTTAGTCTTCTTTTGGGTTATGAAGAAATGAAACGTATAACTGAGGGTATTCCAAAATTTAATCTCAATAAATTTCTTGATTTTGATCTAGAGGAAATTTATATGTATTGTGCGGTGAATTGCATTAAAAATCATTATATTGCCCATTACATAAAGAAAAGAAAACAAATAGAGGATGAAGAGAATACTAATGAAAGGGAAGAGACTTCACAATATTCTCCTATTGTTTCTTATGATGAATCAGGTGACGAGGAGGAGCCTTCTATTCAACCAATCTCATTAATAAGGATCTCCAAAAAGAGGATTGAAACCACACATGATGCTGTGGAGAAGAAGAAAAGAAAAAGGAAGGGAGGTAAAAAGATATCTCTCCCAAATAATGTTGCTCCTATTATTGTTGTGCCTCATGAAAATGAATCAAAAATAATTGTGGAAGATGATGCACTTGATGATGATCTCGTTATGCCTATTGCTTGTTGTGATGATTATGATTGGGAAGATAATGATACTTCTTATGAACTTGAAAATATTTTTGGCACTTGCTTGGAAGAATATGATAATTGCTATAGTATTGGTGCTATCCATACAATTAATGATGAGAGTGATTATGCTTATGATATGAAAAGGCCCAAGCTTGGGGATGCTATGTTTGATGAAGATGATGTTTTTGAGAGTATATTTGCTGCAATTAATGTTTGTTCCAAGCTTGGGGATGCTACATTTAATGAAGATGATATTTTTAGACTCCCAAGTTTTGATATGCAAAGTTGTTATGATGATAGCATGCCTTCTACCTATGATGATTATATTGATGAAAGTGGGTTTGGAAGAGTGTAAACTTTAGGAAGTAATGATCCCACTATTTTGGAGGATGTTGAATCTTATAATATTTATAAAAGTGGATTTGGAGAGGTCATGGCTTTATTTAGTGATGAGTCCACTAAATTGGAAGAGGTTTCAATCGATTATGATGAGAACAAAGTTGCTACTTATGATGATTATTGTGATGATACTTATGCTATAAAAAGTAGTGATGATTATATTTATAAAGCTTGTCATGATTATGATTACCCTTTTTCTGAACATTACTCTAATAATGTGGAAATAATTTATAGAATTCAAGTCTCTTATGATACTCCCACTATTCCGAATGAGAAGAATTTTGCTTATGTGGAGAGTAGTAAAATTTCTATGCTAGTAGATCATGAAAAGAATGCTTTAGGTGTTGGTTATATTGTTGTCGGGGGAAAACTGCCTCCACGAGCACCTATGGGGACCGAGCCCCTTTCTGGTTCGGCGGGGGCGGAGGTCGCGCGAAGAGCGGATCGAGACGATGCACACGAGGGGTTTACCCAGCTTCGGGCCGCACGGATGCGTAAAACCCTACTGCTGCTTTGTGGTTTGTATTGAGTTCTTGCTCGGGAGCGCTGAGTGCTACAGTACACTCTAGCAGCTAATGAGAGCGAGTGTGAGCGGCTTCCTCCTCTTGCTCTATGTTGCGCATGGGCCTCCTTTTATATGCTCAAGGGGTCACTGACAGGTGGCAACGTAGGCAAGGGTAAAATTGGAAAAGTGTTGTGTTGGGTACAGCTACTTGTACAGTGTTATCATACCGAACCCTGACAGCAGGGGACAAGGGCATTAAATGCCCGTCTGCGTCGCCCAAACAGTGCAAATAGTGGTCGTCACGGGCGCCACCATTCGCCACGATGGCTATCTTGTCAGCATCGCTTCGCCACCGCATACCCCTGGCTGCACACCCTCTCGCCACGTACGCCTGGAATGGTCCCAGAGCGACACGTTGGTGGATGAGCTGGAGCGTGGGTTGCGGAGTAGTAGCTTGCCGCGGCAAGCGCCTTGCCGCGGTCGATGTCTTGTCGCGTCCGGGAGCTTGTCGCTCACCGGGCCTTGCTGGGACGCGGGGCGCGTCGCGGCAGGTCTCTTGAGATGCCATGGTTGGCCTTCCCGGCAAGCTCCTCTTGCCGGGGTCTTGAGCCTCGAGCGGCCTTCCCGGCAAGCTCCTCTTGCCGGGGCCGTGTGTCTTGGCTTGAATACTTTGTTCTTGAATGGCTCCTAAGGAACCACGGAGGACCTTGGCTGTCACCTGGCAGGCCTTGCCGCAGGGTGCTGTGACTGCCCGTGCACAAGTTCGGGGTACTAAGGTACCCCTACTTTAGTACACCGACAGGAGCCCCCGGGCCTGGGCTATACACGGTGCCGAGCGCTGTTGGGCTAGGCCCAAAACAGGGCACGGGCACTCGCGGCCTGGGTCACGCCGCATCTTTCTCCGTATCCATCGCGCCCTCCCCGAACGGCACGTGTCGATTGCGGCGTCGTGGGGAGAGACGTGCGTGACGTGAGAGGCGGGCGCGGGGCTGAGCCCCGCATGCATGTGTCACGTCGTAGGTGGTTTCTTTATTCGGAAAGGCGAAACGTCCGCCCCCTCCTCCTTATAAGCAGGGGAAACAGGGGCAGTTCGCCCATCCGCCCGTTGCTATTCTGCCTTCCAAAAATCTCCGCCACTCCCCTTCTTCCCAAAGCCGAAAGAGAGCAGCGCTCCGCCCCCATCGCCGCCAGCACCACCAACGCCGTTGACCTCTTTCACCACTTCCGCCATGGCTCCGAAGGGTGACAAGGGGAAGGGAAAAGCCTCGAAGTCGGCCGAGGCGCAGCGGCTCGAGGCGCTACGAAAGGAGCGGGCCATCTTCCCCCCCAGGCTCGACGCGGGGGAGCTGAGGGAGGACTTTTATCTCTTCTGGTCGGCGGAGACGCGGGCGCACCCGCGCACGAAGGTACTTCCAGCCGCCGCCCGGGCAATGGCCCCGACTGGATACCCTTTCTTTGCCTTGTTCTTCTACTGCGGGCTCTGCCCGCCTTTTTCTGAATTTTTCTGCGACATCATGAACACCTACGGGTTCCATCTCCTTCACTTCACCCCCAATGCTGTCCTGACCATGGCAGTTTTCGCACATCTCTGCGAAAACTTTGTCGGAGTCCACCCCAACATAGCCCTCTTCCGCCACTTCTTTTCGCCTCGAGTTGAGAGAGGAGAGCCTCTTTCCGGCGGAATCGCCTGGATCTCAAAGGCCGGCAAGAAGGAAGTTATCTGGAGGGAGAGCTCCGCAGCAAATGGGAGGAGTGGAGAGCAGACTGGTGTTGGATCGTCGAGGAGGACTCACACCCATTTACTGCCCTGCGCCGAACCGCAGCAGTGCGCGGCAGCGATTGGAGTAACGCGGCCCCGGAAGACGACAAGCTGAAGATTGCCGTCGCCCGGATCCTACGCCTCAGGCTTGCCGGGCTCACTGTAGGCGCCGTTGGCGCGGATTTCCTTCGCCGCCGCATCCCCCCCTGCAGGAGAGGAGGAGGCCCGCCTGGGAGTTCCAGAATGCGGCGGATATCATGAGGCTGCGCCCGGTGTCAGGACCCCGATCCTAAGCCACATCGATCCAGCGTGTAACACATCATATCACTTTGCGGCCTCACGCACGGTACTCCCATGGGTGCCACCTTACCTGGCCCGGGACCGTTTGCGCCTTTTGGCTCACGTATATGATAGTGTCGCTAGCATCCATATGACCGAGAACCCGGGCCAACATGGCTAGTCGTGAACCCAAAGCGGCGCTAGCCTATGAGGACAGGCATACATGAATCACATCGAGCATGTCGGTCAACAACGTATTTATTCGGGCTGTAGCACTTGGCTAACAGGGCTCCGGTAACCCGGGATGTAGCAGGCTAGGCAGGACTCCGAATAACAGCGCGTGACATTTCCCCGAAGGGACAGACATAGGAACGACGTGAAACACATGCCGGCCAGTCAAGTGTCCAAGCAGTAGTGCTGGGCTAGCAGGACTCCGGTGAACCGGGCTGTAGCGGACTACTATCGCTCAGAAGCACAAGACTTACATTTCCCCATATGAAAGGCTGCCAAGGATAAACAACTAGATAGTCGGATCCCACTCATACCAAGCATTTCAATCATACACACAATATGCCCGATATGAGTAAATACAACATGGCATCACAACAGTACTCTACGACTCAAGTACTTTATTTAGAAGGCTCCGAAGAGCCATACATATCATCCATACATACAGGGGTCACATGACCCAACACTCAATTCATACAAACATACAAGCACATGCGGAAGCAAAGTAGTCTGAGTACAGACACTAGAAAGAAAGAAGGCTTGACGAAGCCTGTCTATCTACAACGACCCTTCACAAGTCTTGGATCACCACCTGGGTGATAAGTCACTCGTCAACGTCGATGTCTACATAGAACCCATCAGAGGGGTTGGTGCAGTCGTCCGAAAAACATGATTAAAGCAACATGAGTACGGAGGTACTCAGCAAGTCTTAAAACAGGAACCTATCATACATGCACATTCTCAAGAAGGTAGTGGGGTTATTGCAGCAAGCCAGCTTTGACTCTTGGCTAAACTATCCTACGATAGACACCACTTGTAAATCTTTTGTCGCACACGAGTCCACTATCACCAACACAATACTCCACCGTGGATCCTCTCTCGCCATCCTACGAGAGGGCCATCCGCGGTACTCACACTTATCTTGAGATTTTTAGTAGTATCCATTTACTTGTCTATGAACTGTTATAGGCAACCCAGAAGTCCATTACCGCGGACACGGCTATTCGAATAGATCATTTATAACCCTGCAGGGGTGTACTTCTTCACACATGTTTCCACCACTTAGCGTCTGCACACGACATGTGCTCGGCAGACTTCAAGCAAAAGCCGACGTGGGTGTAGACCACGACCTACCTAAACACTCAAGTCTCTAGTCCAGGTTTATCGCCTATTCGGGTTCCATCCGCAGGGAGTCCGGCCGAGGTTTCCACTAACGGCCCCGAACGATGTGAACAGGGTTCCCGAGACACCAAACGGGCGAGTCGGTACACCGTGCCACGTGCCTACCGCAACACAGCCCACCCCGATGGTCAGCGCCGCGTGTGGCCCCCAGCATACTACAAACACCAGAAACTACTTGCAACTCCTGGACAGAGGACAAGGGTGGTTAAGAAGTCGAGCGGGGTCATATTTCAGGGCCCAATGTGTGGTAGTAACTGTATCATGGATCACAAACACAGATCTCAGTTCTTAAGGACGGCCTCAATGAAACAACCCACCATGTACTCCTACATGGCCTCTCATCGATTCCTTTACCAAATCGTGTTCAACACTTCACTCTTGTCACCGACACAACCTTTCACTCCAGTTCATCATCCCGATGAGCCAGACCTGACACAACTCTAAGCATAGCAAGCATAGCATGGTAGGAACACACACACATGTATTGGCTCAATCAACTCCTACACATGCTAGTGGGTTTCATCTAGTTACTGTGGCAATGACAGGTCATGCAAAGGAAGTGGGTTCAACTACCGCAACACACAGCAGTTTGAAACGCGTTGTCTTAATGCAGTAAACGAGAGCAGAAGCGAGAACATGGGTTTGTATCGGAATGATCAATGGGTTGCTTGCCTGATGGAGTGGTAGTGGGATACTGCCCTTCAGTTGGATACTCGGAGATATCCTCGGAGGCAGAACCTACCACGAAGAACACATCGGAACACAATCAACTCATGACGATATGCAACAATATGATGCATGCTATGACATGGCATTATGGATGTGTCCTGACCTAATGCAAGTTAAACCAGAAAGGAATGAACTCATTTGAACCAAAGGTTCAAATGGTAGCTCATTTAACATAGCCTAATGGTGCATAATCTTATATTGCCTAAACAGCAGGTTTAACTTGTTCTTACATGCATGAAACCAGTACCAATGGATAGGTTGGATTTTTCTGATAATTTTTCATATATAAAACTTTACATTTGGAGTTATAGATTAATTTCTATGAATTTTTGAAGTTTGGGTTAATTTCTGGATTTTCCTGTATAAAATTAATTCCAGTAAATTAAATTACCGCGTCAGCATGAGGTCATGCTGACCTCAGCAAGTCAACAGCCGGTCCAGGTCAACTGACCAGTGGGCCCAGGGGGTTAGTGATTAATTAAACTCGTTTAATTAGTTTTAAGCTAATATGGTGGTTAACAGAAGGGGGCCCCACCTGTCATTGACTCAACAGAGTCAACCAGGGCCCACCAGTCAACGGTCAAGGTCAACTCGCCGGCGTCTAGCCGCCGGCGAGGCCAGACGCGGCAGAGCAAAGTGGATTTGTCCGTTCCGGCCACCAAATGGGGCGCGGAGGGCATCTACGTGGAGCTGGAGCTGACCCGCAACTCTTGGTGGAGTTGGTTGGGGTCGGGGTGGCCGGAGTTGGCGCCGGCGACGAGTTTGGCGGCGCCGGGGCTCGGGTGAGCTCGGACTCGTCGCTAGGGGGCAAGGTGAGGCGCGTGGAGTGCAGGGTTGGACCCAACGCAACGTGGTGAGTGCGATGGACACGGTGGCGTGGCCGTTGGGTGGCCGGAGCCTCGTCGGCGACGAGCTCCGCGGTGGCGCGTGCGGGTGAGCTACATGTAATCGCTACGGGGCTCGAGAGAGAGAACGGGGAGGATGGGAAGGTGGCCAGGCTCACGGTGGTTGCAGCGAGCGTCGAGGCGGGCTCGGGGAAGGTCGGAGCTGAGCGGGGCGATGATGGCGATCTCGGCGGCCGGAGTTGGGGAAGACGGGGTCGGGGGCGACTCCAGAGCGGGCGAGCGCTCGGGGCTCGACTTGCTCGAAGAAGAGGAGGGTGGCGGAGCTCGTGGACACGGTCGGGTGGCGCGGGGACGACGGTGGCTATGGCTACGACGGCGGAGCGGCGACGGTGGCGTCGGCCATGGCGAAGGGGAGTGAGGGAGGCGAGGCAGCGACGAATGGCGTGTCCAGGGGCTCGGGGCGGCGACGTGGAATGCGTCCAGGGCAGCGGGGCGGCGAGGAGGTGAAGCAGGGCGGCGGGGAGCTGCGTGGCGCTCGCTGCTGCCGGCGTCGAGCACCTGCGCGCCTGCCTGGCCAAGCCAAGCAGCTCGCTGGCGCGGCAGCTGGGCTGGGCCGGCAGGTGGGCCAGTTAGGCGCCAGGTAAGTTTTCCTCTGCTTTTCCTTTTTCTATTTTCTGTAACTTTGTGGACTTATTAAAAATACCAAAACACTTCAAAAAAACACCAAACTTCATCTGGTCCTTAGCTGGAGTATTTCCAGCAAGGAACATTTTGGTTTGGAAATATTTGAGCATTTGAAATATTTTATAAATTTTAAATGCCCAAATTCAAATACTAATGCATTAATTCAATGACCTTCTGTTGACCTAGAAAAATATGCACCATTTTTGCCAGAGGTTTTAATCCAAGACAAAGAGGGTGAACATTTTAGAAGGGCATTTCAGGTTCATTGAAAATATTTTTAGCAAACCCTAGTTGATTTCAGGAGGGGTGCTGGGGGTTCTGCCTTCCCCATTTCAAATTTCTGTCAAAAGTAAACATGATGCACACTCTAAAGCAAGAGCTAGCTAGGATGTGACACCCGGGCCTCAACTTCAATTTCACTGTCCTGGAGCTTGACGGGATACTCCGGGAGCTGTTCAAGCACGACCCTGAGCATCCCGAATGGTTCAGGTTGCCGCCGGGTGTCGTCCCACTGTGCAACAATTCCTCGCTCAGCCGCATCCTTGCAATGATGCCGCTGTGCGACTCGCATGGGATCGACTCAACTTGGCAGGAGCCTGCAGACGACGTTGTGCACGCGTTCTTCGATGGCTTGGTAGAGGTGTCGATCCGCCCCGACGAGCAGAAGGGCCTCACCCGGGACACCACCGAAGATGAAATGAAGCGCATCGCCACTCGGCTGGAAGAGGCGGCGGCAGCCGTAGCCGCGGGCGAGTTTGGATTCACCGTGGATGAGACAGATGCAGCAAAGGCGACAAGCCTTGCCGAGCGAACGGAGCTCGCCGGCGAGGAAGAGCCCGCCGGGCACGACGTCGAGTCGGGCGAGCCCGTCGAGGATACGAGTGGCTTGCCGTAGATCAACTCCTCTTCGGCCCCGCCTTTGGGCAGCTCGTCACAAGCAGAGCCCCCGGCTCTGCCAAGAAGGCGTCTCCGCAAGGCCGGGGACGTAGCGGAGCGGCAGGCGGGCCAACAGCCGCCGCGCCGCGCGACACGTTCCACCGCGGCAACTGGAGCGGGGTCCTCGCGGACCGCCGCTTCTACTCCTGCCGCTTCTAATGCCGCGGAGGCAGCCGGAGCGGGGTCGTCTCAGACCACCGTCCCTGCTCCCACCAAGCGGCCAAGGGAACCTACTCCTCCGCCTCGTCGCGCCGGAGGGGGGCCAAGCTTTGACTTCTCCGCGCTCAGCTCCGACGAGGAAGAAGACGAGTAAGATCCTTGTCGCACTTACTTTTCTTCAATTCTTGTTGTTTTGTCTTGTATCTCATTTGCCCTACTCTGAACTCATTCCTTTTCAGGACCCTGGCCCAGAGAACGGCAAAGAAAGCCAGGGTCCCGCTGATCGTCATCGAGGATGAACCCACCGTGACAGCAGGGGGTGCGCCCGAGATAAACTTGCCGGAACCGGCAACTGATCTTCAGAGCAGCCCCCAGCGCAGCCCCCAGCGTAAGTATATGGTTTTACTTCCGCTGTTAGGCGCGCATGGGTGCTCTTCCTTTGCTGACATCTGATTGCTGGTTTTTGTAGGAGCAGAGCAGCCCCACCAGGAGCGTCCCGAGACCGCCCCCGAGGTGCCACCTGCTTCGACTACGCCGCCAAGGGGGGGTTCTCCGGCAAGGGAGAATCCTCCGACAAGGGAGAGCACCAGCGACCCCTTGGCGGAGGAGACCGTGACCGTAGATCCTGGTACGGGCAATCCTCTCGCTTGAGAACTTCCCTTGGGTTCTTCCTTTGATCTTCTTTTTGGATATTTGCTTGACTTCTCTCTCTTTTTTCGGCTGCCAGGCCCATCCGTCACGGAGCCGATGGAGACCGAGGTCGCCGTCGACGACGCCGCCGCCACCGACGAAGTGGACGGCGCTGGCGATCCTGCCGGCGAAGAGGCCGCCAAGGCTGCCGCCGCAGCAGCTGGCGAGGGGACCGGCGATCGCACTGACGGCCCTGAGGCTGCAAGAGCGCCAGGCGCTACGCTGACCGCCGACCCTGCCGCTGCCGCATCGTCAGGCTCCGAAGAGCCCCAGCCAGGCGCCTACTTGAAGGCCGGCGACGGTGTCTTCGTAAAGCTTCCCTGGGAGTCGAACTCTAGGGCGCCGGTCGAGGGAGAAACCTTTGACGGAGAAGTGCTCACCTCCGCCGGGCTGACGCTGGTTGACGCGCCAAGCAGCAGCACCGGTGAGTCTGAGGAGGAGCTGCTGCTCTGGAAGCTGGTGTCGCTCTACCGCGCCCGACAGGCCAAGCTGGAGTCCCGCGAGGCGCTTGGCGCGAAGGCGGGAGTAGATCTTGAGAAGCGTGCGGAGGAGCTCCGGGGTCAGAGACAGGAAGCTCTCCGGACCCTGGCGGAGGAGCGAGAGAAACTTGCCGAGGCGCGAACAGCCTTCATCCTCGAGAAGGCGGAAGTTGAAGAGCAACAGCGGCTTGCCGCCGAGGGGCTATATATCCGCGCAGGAGGGCGAGTTGGCGCAGCGGAAGGTCGACCTTGACAGCCACGAGGAGGAGCTCGCTGCGCACGATCAAACGCTTGGCGGGGCTGTCAAGGAAGCACAAGACACTGCCACAGCTGCCGAGGCCGATAAGAAGGAGCTGAAGACAATGGTGGCGCAGCTGGAAACCGACCTCAAGGGGAGTGGTGAAGCGCTTGCCGCGCTCAAGCATGAGCGCGAGAAGGACGCCTACACCTTTGGCGAGCTGTAGGGCCGTCTCGCCGAGAAGGTCAAGAAGCTCGACGCCGCCAAGGATTCCAACACCGATCTTGAGTTGAAGCTGGCTACTTTGACCAAGACGCTGGACGACGCCAAGGAGTAGGAGGTGGCCTTGAAGAAGGAGATCAAGACTGACAAGGAGTTGCTGGAGAGGATTGCTGTCACCTAGAACGCCTTTAGGGAGACGGTGGAGCAGTGGACGGAGGGCCTTGTGGACATCGCCGCAACCATCGACAACGAGCTGGCGCTGCTGGAGATGGAGGATCTCGGGTATCCCACCGACGAGAACCTCCCATCCAGCGCCATGCTCACCTTGTTCTTGAAACGCGTGGCGGTGGCCCTCCAGCGACTCCGGGAAAGGATCCCAAGGCAGCTGGCGGACGAGTCGCGCGATATCTGCGCGGGAGCTCTCGAAAAGGTGCTGGTGAAGGTGGCCTACCGCAACCCGAGCCTCGACCCCACCACCGTCCTCAAGTCCTTGCCGCCTAACGCTGATCTTGAGGCGCTCAAGGCCCTTGTCGCACCCATTGTGAAAAGGGTGAGCGAGATCAAGAGGGTCGAGGGCGACCGCGTAGACTAGGCCGCCTGCTTTCTTCTTTTCTTGCCGCTGCTGGTCATGTTATTAAAACAATTTATTAGAGCCGCGACAAGTTACCTTGTAATATAACTCTATTTTGGGTAGTGATTGCAATGTTATTTCCTCTACTTGATTCCTTCCTTTGTATGTTTTTGCCCTATGCTTTTGGGGAACTTGCCGGCGCGGGCACCTTTGCCGCGAGCGCTGAGTGCGGGACGTCAGCTTCCTGTTGGCGGTGCCGTTACCGACAAGAAACCTTGTCGTAACTAGTTGCAGCTCACTTAAGCTGTTGAGTAAGCTCGAAACAAAGTAAGGGCGCGACTCTAGTCGCAGCACGCTTAAGTTGTTGAGCAGACTTGAAACAGAGTAAGGGCGCGACTCTAGTCGCAGCACACTTAAGTCGTTGAGCGGACTCGAAACGAAGTAAGGGCGCAACAAGCCACGAGCTGGTTCCTCCGCGCACGGGTTTTCCATACAAAACATGGTCGTTCAAGGAAGATAACTTCTAAAATTTAAAGAATCTGATTGCTCAAACTTTGGCAACTTAGCTTTTCTGTTGTTTGTTTTCCGACAAGGCCGCTGCCCGGCAAGGCGAAACTTTCTTGAACAACGCCCGGTCCATACCACTACCTTCTCCTTCCCCCCCGGCAAACTTGTGGGCGAGGGAACCTTCCTTTTCTTAAGAAGAAATAGAAATAAGAGAAGATAAAAATATGGAGCCTTATGGCTCGTTATCGCTTACCGGGGGTTGGTGCTGCACAAAGTGTCAGATAACTCATGCAATAAAAAATAAAGAGCATGAAATTGACAAGATGTGCGGGGCACATAAGCTTAATCTATGCACAGGGTCTGCGCCTGGCTTTGTACAAAGTATTACATGCAACAGCGGCAAGACTTGTACAAAAGGTGGTTGCCGGAACAGGGTCCGACAACCGCGCCTTACGGGTGAAACTTACGAAGATGCTCAACATTCCAGGAGTTGCTCACTGGAATGTCATCTTCGGTCTCAAGGCGGACAGCGCTAGGCCTAGTGACTCGTTTCACCCGGTAAGGGCCTTCCCATTTCGGCGCCTCGAAACTTCTGGCTTTAACTTTTCGGCTATGGTAGCAGCGCAAAGCTTGTTGGTAGCGAGTAGCTCGCACAGCAGCCTGAAGACGGTCCTCCTCAAGGAGCAGCGCGTCATCTTGACGCGGCTGCTCTCGCTCAAGCTCATCATAAGCGAGCACTCGAGGTGACCCGTATACGAGTTCCGTGGGGAGAACTGCCTCTGCTTCATAGACTAGAGCAAAGGGTGCCTGGCCAGTGGCTCAGTTTGGCGTTTACCTGCCCCTTCCTGGCGCGCCAAAGATGTCGGGGGAAAACTGCCTCCACGAGCACCTATGGGGACCGAGCCCCTTTCTGGTTCGGCGGGGGGTGGAAGTCGCGCGAAGAGCGGATCGAGACGATGCACACGAGGGGTTTACCCAGCTTCGGGCCGCACGGATGCGTAAAACCCTACTGCTGCTTTGTGGTTTGTATTGAGTTCTTGCTCGGGAGCGCTGAGTGCTACAGTACACTCTAGCAGCTAACGAGACCGAGTGTGAGCGGCTTCCTCCTCTTGCTCTACGTTGCGCATGGGCCTCCTTTTATATGCTCAAGGGGACACCGACAGGTGGCAACGTAGGCAAGGGTAAAATTGGAAAAGTGCTGTGTTGGGTACAGCTACTTGTACAGTGTTATCATACCTAACCCTGACGGCAGGGGACAAGGGCATTAAATGCCCGTCTGCGTCGCCCAAATAGTGCAAAAAGTGGTCGTCAGGGGCGCCACCATTCGCCACGATGGCTATCTCGTCAGCGTCGCTTCGCCACCGCATACCCCTGGCTGCACAGCCTCTCGCCACGTACGCCTGGAATGGTCCCAGAGCGACACGTTGGTGGATGAGCTGGAGCGTGGGTTGCGGAGTAGTAGCTTGCCGCGGCAAGCGCCTTGCCGCGGTCGATGTCTTGTCGCGTCCGGGAGCTTGTCGCTCACCGGGCCTTGCCGGGACGCGGGGCGCGTCGCGGCAGGTCTCTTGAGATGCCATGGTTGGCCTTCCCGGCAAGCTCCTCTTGCCGGGGTCTTGAGCCTCGAGCGGCCTTCCCGGCAAGCTCCTCTTGCCGGGGCCTTGTGTCTTGGCTTGAATACTTTGTTCTTGAATGGCTCCTAAGGAACCACGGAGGACCTTGGCGGTCACCTGGCAGGCCTTGCCGCAGGGTGCTGCGACTGCCCATGCACAAGTTCGGGGTACTAAGGTACCCCTACTTTAGTACACCGACAGGAGCCCCCGGAACTGGGCCATACAAGGTGCCGAGCGCTGTTGGGCCAGGCCCAAAACAGGGCACGGGCACTCGCGGCCTGGGTCACGCCGCATCTTTCTCCGTATCCATCGCGCCCTCCCCGAACGGCACGCGTCGATTGCGGCGTCGTGGGGAGAGACGTGCGTGACGTGAGCGGCGTGCGCGGGGCTGAGCCCCGCATGCATGTGTCACGTCGTAGGTGGTTTCTTTATTCGGAAAGGCGAAACGTCTGCCCCTCCTCCTTATAAGCAGGGGAAACAGGGGTAGTTCGCCCATCCGCCCGTCGCTATTCTGCTTTCCAAAAATCTCCGCCACTCCCCTTCTTCCCAAAGCCGAAAGAGAGCAGCGCTCCGCCCCCATCGCCGCCAGCACCACCAACGCTGTTGACCTCTTTCACCACTTCCGCCATGGCTCCGAAGGGCGACAAGGGGAAGGGAAAAGCCTCGAAGTCGGCCGAGGCACAGCGGCTCGAGGCGCTACGAAAGGAGCAGGCCATCTTCCCCCCCCCCCCCAGGCTTGACGCGGTGGAGCTGAGGGAGGACTTTTATCTCTTCTGGTCGGCGGAGACGCGGGCGCACCCGCGCACGAAGGTACTTCTAGCCGCTGCCCGGGCAATGTCCCCGACTGGATACCCTTTGTTTGCCTTGTTCTTCTACTGCGGGCTCTGCCCGCCTTTTTCTGAATTTTTCTGCGACATCATGAACACCTACGGGTTCCATCTCCTTCACTTCACCCCCAATGCTGTCCTGACCATGGCAGTTTTCGCACATCTCTGCGAAAACTTTGTCGGAGTCCACCCCAACGTAGCCCTCTTCCGCCACTTCTTTTCGCCTCGAGTTGAGAGAGGAGAGCCTCTTTCCGGCGGAATCGCCTGGATCTCAAAGGCCGGCAAGAAGGAAGCTTATCTGGAGGGAGAGCTCCGCAGCAAATGGGAGGAGTGGAGAGCAGACTGGTGTTGGATCGTCGAGGAGGACCCGTTGCCATTTACCGCCCTGCGCCGAACAGCAGCAGTGCACGACAGCGATTGGAGTAACGCGGCCCCGGAAGGCGACAAGCTGAAGATTGCCGTCGCCCGGATCCTACGCCTCAGGCTTGCCGGGCTCACTGTAGGCGGCGTTGGTGCGGATTTCCTTCGCCGCCGCATCGCCCCCCTGCAGGAGAGGAGGAGGCCCGCCCGGGAGTTCCAGAATGCGGCGGATATCATGAGGCTGCGCCCGGGCCTCAACTTCAATTTCACTGTCCTGGAGCTTGATGGGATACTCCGGGAGCTGTTCAAGCACGACCCTGAGCATCCCGAATGGTTCAGGTTGCCGCCGGGTGTCGTCCCACTGTGCAACAATTCCTCGCTCAGCCGCATCCTTGCAATGATGCCGCTATGCAACTCGCATGGGATCGACTCAACTTGGCAGGAGCCTGCAGACGACGTCGTGCAGGCGTTCTTCGATGGCTTGGTAGAGGTGCCGATCCGCCCCGACGAGCAGAAGGGCCTCACCCGGGACACCACCGAAGATGAAATGAAGCGCATCGCCACTCGGCTGGAAGAGGCGGCGGCAGCCGTAGCCGCGAGCGAGTTTGGATTCACCGTGGATGAGGCAGATGCAGCAAAGGCGGCAAGCCTTGCCGAGCGAACGGAGCTCGCCGGCGAGGAAGAGCCCGCCGGGCACGACGTCGAGTCGGGCGAGCCCGTCGAGGATACGAGTGGCTTGCCGGAGATCGACTCCTCTTCGGCCCTGCCTTTGGGCAGCTCGTCGCAAGCAGAGCCCCCGGCTCTGCCAAGAAGGCGTCTCCGCAAGGCCGGGGACGTAGCGGAGCGGCAGGCGGGTCAACAGCCGCCGCGCCGCGCGACACGTTCCACCGCGGCAACTGGAGCGGGGTCCTGGCGGACCGCCGCTTCTACTCCTGCTGCTTCTCATGCCGTGGAGGCAGCCGGAGCGGGGTCATCTCAGACCATCGTCCCTGCTCCCACCAAGCGGCCAAGGGAACCTACTCCTCCGCCTCGTCGCGCCGGAGGGGGGCCAAGCTTTGACTTCTCCGCGCTCAGCTCCGACGAGGAAGAAGACGAGTAAGATCCTTGTTGCACTTACTTTATTTCAATTCTTGTTGTTTTGTCTTGTATCTCATTTGCCCTACTCGGAACTCATTCCTTTTCAGGATGCTGGCCCAGAGAACGGCAAAGAAAGCCAAGGTTCCGCTGATCGTCATCGAGGACGAACCCACCGCGACAGCAGGGGGTGCGCCCGAGACAAACTTGCCGGACCCGACAACTGATCTTCAGAGCAGCCCCCAGCGCAGCCCCCAACGTAAGTATATGGTTTTACTTCCGCTGTTAGGCGCGCATGGGTGCTCTTCCTTTGCTGACATCTGATTGCTGGTTTTTGTAGGAGCAGAGCAGCCCCACCAGGAGCGTCCGGAGACCGCCCCCGAGGTGCCACCTGCTTCGACTACGCCGCCAAGGGGGGGGGGGTTCTCCGGCAAGGGAGAATCCTCCGACAAGGGAGAGCACCAGCGACCCCTTGGCGGAGGAGACCGTGACCGTAGATCCTGGTACGGGCAATCCTCTCGCTTGAAAACTTCCCTTGGGTTCTTCCTTTGATCTTCTTTTTGGATATTTGCTTGACTTCTCTCTCTTTTTCCGGCTGCCAGGCCCATCCGTCACGGAGCCGATGGAGACCGAGGTCGCCGTCGACAACGCCGCCGCCACCGACGAAGTGGACGGCGCTGGCGATCCTGCCGGTGAAGAGACCGCCAAGGCTGCCGCCACAGAAGCTGGCGAGGGGACCGGCGATCGCACTGACGGCCCTGAGGCCGCAGGAGCGCCAGGCGCTACGCCGACCGCCGACCCTGCCGCTGCCGCATCGTCAGGCTCCGAAGAGCCCCAGCCAGGCGCCTACTTGAAGGCCGGCGACGGTGTCTTCATCAAACTTCCCTGGGAGTCGAGCTCCAGGGCGCCGGTCGAGGGAGAAACCTTTGACGGAGAAGTGCTCGCCTCCGCCGGGCTGACGCTGGTTGACGCACCAAGCAGCAGCGGCGGTGAGTCTGAGGAGGAGCGGCTGCTCCGGAAGCTGGTCTCGCTCTACCGCGCCCGACAGGCCAAGCTGGAGTCCCGCGAGGCGCTTGCCGCGAAGGCGGGAGCAGATCTTGAGAAGCGTGCTGAGGAGCTCCGGGGTCAGAGACAGGAAGCTCTTCGGACCCTGGCGGAGGAGCAGGAGAAACTTGCCGAGGCGCGAACAGCCTTCATCCTCGAGAAGGCGGAAGTTGAAGAGCAACAGCGGCTTGCCGCCGAGGGGCTATCCGCGCAGGAGGGCGAGTTGGCGCAGCGGAAGGTCGACCTTGACAGCCACGAGGAGGAGCTCGCTGCGCGCGAGCAAACGCTTGGCGGGGCTCTCAAGGAAGCACAAGACGCTGCCACAGCCGCCGAGGCCGCCAAAAAGGAGCTGGAGACAATGGTGGCGCAGCTGGAAACCGACCTCAAGGCGAGCGGTGAAGCGCTTGCCGCGCTCAAGCATGAGCGCAAGAAGGATGCCTACACCTTTGGCGAGCTGCAGGGCCGTCTCACCGAGAAGGTCAAGGAGCTCGACGCCGCCAAGGATTCCAACGCCGATCTTGAGTTGAAGCTGGCTACTTTGACCAAGACGCTGGACGGCGCCAAGGAGCAGAAGGTGGCCTTGAAGAAGGAGATCAAGGCCGACAAGGAGTTGCTGGAGAGGATTGCTGTCACCCAGAACGCCTTTAGGGAGACGGTGGAGCAGTGGACGGAGGGCCTTGTGGACATTGCCGCAACCATCGACAAGGAGCTGGCACTGCTGGAGATGGAGAATCTCGGGTATCCCACCGACGAGAACCTCCCATCCAGCGCCAAGCTCACCTTGTTCTTCAAAGGCGTGACGGTGGCCCTCCAGCGACTCCGGGAAAGGATCCCAAGGCAGCTGGCCGACGAGTCGCGCGATATCTGCGCGGGAGCTCTCGAAAAGGTGCTGGTGAAGGTGGCCTACCGCAACCCGAGCCTCGACCCCACCATCGTCCTCAAGTCCTTGCCGCCTGACGCTGATCTTGAGGCGCTCAAGGCCCTTGTCGCACCCATTGTGAAAAGGGTGAGCGAGATCAAGAGGGTCGAGGGCGACCGCGTAGACTAAGCCGCATGCTTTCTTCTTTTCTTGCCGCTGCTGGTCATGTTATTAAAACAATTTATTAGAGCCGCGACAAGTTACCTTGTAATATAACTCTATTTTGGGTAGTGATTGCAATGTTATTTCCTCTACTTGATTCCTTCCTTTTTATGTTTTTGCCCTACGCTTTTGGGGAACTTGCCGGCGCGGGCACCTTTGCCGCGAGCGCTGAGTGCGGGACGTCAGCAGCCTGCTGGCGGTGCCGTTACCGACAAGAAACCTTGTCGTAACTAGTTGCAGCTCACTTAAGCTGTTGAGTAAGCTCGAAACAAAGTAAGGGCGCGACTCTAGTCGCAGCACGCTTAAGTTGTTGAGCAGACTCGAAACAGAGTAAGGGCGCGACTCTAGTCGCAGCACACTTAAGTCGTTGAGCAGACTCGAAACGAAGTAAGGGCGCAACTAGCCACGAGCTGGTTCCTCCGCGCACGGGTTTTCCATACAAAGCATGGTCGTTCAAGGAAGATAACTTATAAAATTTAAAGAATCTGATTGCTCAAACTTTGGCAACTTAGCTTTTCTGTTGTTTGTTTTCCGGCAAGGCTGCTTCCCGGCAAGGCAAAACTTTCTTGAACGACGCCCGGTCCATACCACTACCTTCTCCTTCCCCCCGGCAAACTTGTGGGCGAGGGAACCTTCCTTTCCTTAAGAAGAAAAAGAAAGAAGAGAAGATAAAAATATGGAGCCTTATGGCTCGTTATCGCTTACCGGGGGTTGGTGCTGCACAAAGTGTCAGATAACTCATGCAATAAAAAATAAAGAGCATGAAATTGACAAGATGTGCGTGGCACATAATCTTAATCTATGCACAAGGTCTGTGCCTGGCTTTGTACAAAGGATTACATGCAACAGCGGCAAGACTTGTACAAAAGGTGGTTGCCGGAACAGGGTCCGACAACCGCGCCTTACGGGTGAAACTTACGAAGATGCTCAACATTCCAGGAGTTGCTCACTAGAATGTCATCTTCGGTCTCAAGGCGGACAGCGCCAGGCCTAGTGACTCGTTTCACCCGGTAAGGGCCTTCCCATTTCGGCGCCTCGAAACTTCTGGCTTTAACTTTGCGGGTATGGTAGCAGCGCGAAGCTTGCTGGTAGCGAGTAGCTCGCACAGCAGCCTGAAGACTGTCCTCCTCAAGGAGCAATGCGTCATCTGGACGCGGCTGCTCTCGCTCAAGCTCATCATAAGCGAGCACTCAAGGTGACCCGTATACGAGTTCCGTGGGGAGAACTGCCCCTGCTCCATAGACTAGAGCAAAGGGTGCCTGGCCAGTGGCTCAATTTGGCGTTTACCTGCCCCTACCTGGCGCGCCAAAGATGTCGGGGGAAAACTGCCTCCACGAGCACCTATGGGGACCGAGCCCCTTTCTGGTTCGGCGGGGGGTGGAGGGCGCGCGAAGAGCGGATCGAGACGATGCACACGAGGGGTTTACCCAGCTTCGGGCCGCACGGATGCGTAAAACCCTACTGCTGCTTTGTGGTTTGTATTGAGTTCTTGCTCGGGAGCACTGAGTGCTACAGTACACTCTAGCAGCTAACGAGACCGAGTGTGAGCGGCTTCCTCCTCTTGCTCTATGTTGCGCATGGGCCTCCTTTTATATGCTCAGGGGGTCATCGACAGGTGGCAACGTAGGCAAGGGTAAAATTGGAAAAGTGTTGTGTTGGGTACAGCTACTTGTACAGTGTTATCATACCTAACCCTAACGGCAGGGGACAAGGGCATTAAATGCCCGTCTGCGTCACCCAAACGATGCAAAAAGTGGTCGTCAGGGGCGCCACCGTTCGCCACGATGGCTATCTTGTCAGCGTCGCTTCGCCACCGCATACCCCTAGCTGCACACCCTCTCGCCACGTACGCCTGGAATGGTCCCAGAGCGACACGTTGGTGGATGAGCTGGAGCGTGGGTTGCGGAGTAGTAGCTTGCCGCGGCAAGCGCCTTGCCGCGGTCGATGTCTTGTCGCGTCCGGGAGCTTGTCGCTCACCGGGCCTTGCCGGGGCGCGGGGCGCGTCGCGGCAGGTCTCTTGAGATGCCATGGTTGGCCTTCCCGGCAAGCTCCTCTTGCCGGGGTCTTGAGCCTCGAGCGGCCTTCCCGGCAAGCTCCTCTTGCCGGGGCCTTGTGTCTTGGCTTGAATACTTTGTTCTTGAATGGCTCCTAAGGAACCACGGAGGACCTTGGCGGTCACCTGGCAGGCCTTGCCACGGGGTGCTGCGACTGCCCGTGCACAAGTTCGGGGTACTAAGGTACCCCTACTTTAGTACACCGACAATTGTTGAATTCATTCATGATGCTACTGAAAATTATTATGAGGGAGGAATATATGCTTGTAGAAATTGCAATAATATCAAGTTTCCTCTCTATGTGCTTAAAGTTTTAAAGTTATGCTTGTTTTGCCTTCCTATGCTAGTTGATTATTGTTCCATAAGTTGTTTTCTCACAAAATCCCTATGCATAGGAAGTGGGTTAGACTTAAATGTGCTAGTCATATTCTTCATGATGCTCTCTATATGTTTCAATTCCTATCTCTTATGTGAGCATCATTGAAATCATCATGCCTAGCTAGGCGCGTTAAACGTTAGCGCTTGTTGGGAGGCAACTCAATTTTATTTTAGTTTCTTGCTTTTTGGTTCTGTTTAGGAATAAATAATCCATCTAGGCTCTGGTTAGATGTGGTTTTATGTTTTAATTAGTGTTTGAGCCAAGTTAAACCTATAGGATCTTCTTGGATGATAGTTATTTGATCCTGCTAAAAATTACAGAAACTCTTTGTTCACGAAAACAATTGTTTAAAATCACCAGAACGTGATAAAATATTGATTCCAATTACAGCAGATCAATAATCAAATTGTCTAGGTCCTATTTTGGTAGAATTTTTTGAGTTCCATAAGTTTGCATTAGTTACAGATTACTACAAACTGTTCTGTTTTTGACAGATTCTGTTTTTCGTGTGTTGTTTGCTTATTTTGATGAATCTATGGCTAGTAAAAGATTTTATAAACCATAGAGAAGTTGGAATACAGTGGGTTTAACACCAATATAAATAAAGAATGAGTTCAATACAGTACCTTGAAGTGGTGGTTTGTTTTCTTTCGCTACCGGAGCTTACGAGTTTTCTGTTAAGTTTTGTGTTGTGAAGTTTTCAAGTTTTGGGTAAAGATTCGATGGACTATGGAATAAGGAGTGGCAAGAGCCTAAGCTTGGGGATGCCCAAGGCACCCCAAGGTAATATTCAAGGACAACAAAGAGCCTAAGCTTGGGGATGCCCCGGATGGCATCCCCTCTTTCGTCTTCCTTCATTGGTAACTTTACTTGGAGCTATATTTTTATTCACCACATGATATGTGTTTTGCTTGGAGCATCATTTTATTTTCTTTTGTTTTGCTTGCTGTTTTAATAAAATACCAAGAACTGAGATTCTTAAATGTTAGAGAGTCTTCACATAGTTACATAATTATACAACTACTCATTGATCTTCACTCATATCTTTTGGAGTAGTTTGTTGTTTGCTCTAGTGCTTCACTTATATCTTTTAGAGCACAATGGTGGTTTTATTTTGAAGAAATAGAGGAACTCTCATGCTTCACTTATATTATTTTGAGAGTCCTAAACAGCATGGTAGTTTGCTTGGGTTATGAATTTAGTCCTAATATGATGGGCATCCAAGAGGGATATAATAAAAACTTTCATATAAAAGTGCATTGAATACTATGAGAAGTTTGATTCCTTACGATTGTTTTGAGATATGAAGATAGTGATATTAGAGTCATGCTAGTTGAGTGGTTATGAATTTGATAAATACTTGTGTTAAAGTTTGTGATTCCCGTAGCATGCACGTCTGGTGAACCGTTATGTGATGAAATCGGAGCATGATTTATTTATTGATTGTCTTCCTTATGAGTGGCGGTCGGGGACGAGCGATGGTCTTTTCCTACCAATCTATCCCCCTAGGAGCATGCGCGTAGTACTTTGTTTCAATAACTAATAGATTTTTGCAATAAGTATGTGAGTTCTTATGACTAATGTTGAGTCCATGGATTATACGCACTCTCACCCTTCCACCATTGCTAGCCTCTCTAATATCGTGCACCTTTCGCCGGTATCATACACCCACCATATACCTTCCTCAAAACAGCCACCATACCTACCTATTATGGCATTACCATAGCCATCCCGAGATATATTGCCATGCAACTTACCACCGTTCCGTTTATTATGACACACTTCATCATTGTCATATTGCTTTGCATGATCATGTAGTTGACATCGTATTTGTGGCAAAGCCACCATTCATAATTATTTCATACATGTCACTCTTGATTCATTGCACATCCCGGTACACCGCTGGAGGCACTCATATAAGAGTCACATTTTGTTCTAAGTATCGAGTTGTAATTCTTGAGTTGTAAGTAAATAAAAGTGTGATGATCATCATTATTAGAGCATTGTCCCAGTGAGGAAAGGATGATGGAGACTATGATTCCCCCACAAGTCGGGATGAGACTCTGGACGAAAAAAAAATAAAAGAGGCCAAAGAAGCCCAAATAAAAAAAGATAAAAAAAGAGGCCATAAAAAAGAGAAAGGCCCAAACAAAAAAAATAAAAAAATGAGAGAAAAAGAGAGAAGGGACAATGTTACTATCCTTTTACCACAGTTGTGCTTCAAAGTAGCACCATGATCTTCATGATAGAGAGTCTCCTATGTTGTCAATTTCATATACTAGTGGGAATTTTACATTATAGAACTTGGCTTGTATATTCCAATGATGGGCTTCCTCAAATTTCCCTAGGTCTTCATGAGCAAGCAAGTTGGATGCCCACCCACTTAGTTCTTGTTGAGCTTTCATACACTTATAGCTCTAGTGCATCCGTTGCATGTCAATCCCTACTCACTCACATTGATATCTATTGACGGGCATCTCCATAGCCCGTTGATACGCCTAGTTGATGTGAGACTATCTTCTCCTTTTTGTCTTCTCCACAACCACCATCCTATTCCACCTATAGTGCTATGTCCATGGCTCACGCTCATGTATTGCGTGAAGATTGAAAAAGTTTGAGAACATCAAAAGTATGAAACAATTGCTTGGCTTGTCATCGGGGTTGTGCATGATTTAAATATTTTGTGTGATGAAGATAGAGCATAGCCAAACTATATGATTTTGCAGGGACAACTTTCTTTGGCCATGTTATTTTGAGAAGACATGATTGCTTTGTTAGTATGCTTGAAGTATTATTGTTTTCATGACAATATTAAACTTTTGTTTTGAATCTTATGGATCTGAATATTCATGCCACAATAAAGAAGATATCATTGATAAATATGTTAGGTAGCATTCCACATCAAAAATTCTGTTTTTATCATTTACCTACTCGAGGACGAGTAGAAATTAAGCTTGGGGATGCTGATACGTCTCCAATGTATCTATAATTTTTTATTGTTCCATGCTATTATATTATCTGTTTTGGATGTTTATGGGCCTTATTAAACACTTTTATATTATTTTTGGGACTAACCTATTGACCCAGAGCCCAGTGCTAGTTCCTGTATTTTCCCTTGTTTCAGTATTTCGAAGAAAATGAATATCGAACGGAGTCGAAACGGAATGAAACCTTCTGGAGAAGTTATTTTTGGAAGAAAGCTACCCGATAGACTTGGAGTGCACGTCAGGAAAGAAATGAGGGATCCACGAAGCAGGGGGGCGCGCCCTCCACCCTCGCGGGCCCCTCGTGGCTTCCCTGGCGTACTTCTTCCTCCTATATATACCAATATACCCTAAAACGATCGGGGAACATAATAGATCGGGAGTTCCGCCGCCGCAAGCCTCTGAGTCCACCGAAAACCAATCTAGACCCGTTCCGGCACCCTGCCGGAGGGGGGATCCCTCACCGGTGGCCATCTTCATCATCCCGGCGCTCTCCATGACGAGGAGGGAGTAGTTCACCCTCGGGGCTGAGGGTATGTATCAGTAGCTATGTGTTTGATTTCTCTCTCTCTCTCTCTCTCTCTCTCTCTCTCTCTCTCGTGTTCTTGATTTGGCATGATCTTGATGTATAGCAAGCTTTGCTATTTTAGTTGGATCTTACGATGTTCCTCCCCCTCTACTCTCTTGTAATGGATTGAGTTTTCCCTGTAAGGTTATCTTATAGGATTGAGTCTTTAAAGATTGGAGAACACTTGATGTATGTCTTGCCGTGCGTATCTGTGGTGATAATGGGATATCACATGATTCACTTGTTGTATGTTTTGGTGATCAACTTGCGGGTTCTGCCCATGAACCTATGCATAGGGGTTGGCACACGTTTTCGTCGTATTCTCCGGTAGAAACTTTGGGGCACTCTTTGAGGTTCTATGTGTTGGTTGAATAGATGAATGTGACATTGTGTGATGCATATCGTATAATCATACCCACGGATACTTGAGATGACATTGGAGTATCTAGGTGACATTAGGGTTTTGGTTGATTTGTATCTTAAGGTGTTGTTCTAGTATGAACTCTAGGGTTGTTTGTGACACTTATAGGAATAGCCCAATGGATTGATCAGAAAGAATAACTTTGAGGTGGTTTCGTACCCTACCATAATCTCTTCGTTTGTTCTCCGCTATTAGTGACTTTGGAGTGACTCTTTGTTGCATGTTGACGGATAGTTATATGATCCAATTATGTTATTATTGTTGAGAGAACTTGCACTAGTGAAATTATGAACCCTAGGCCTTGTTTCCTAGCATTGCAATACCGTTTACGCTCACTTTTATCGTTTGTTACCTTGCTGTTTTTATATTTTCAGATTGCAAAAACCTATATCTACCATCCATATTGTACTTGTATCACCATCTCTTCGCCGAACTAGTGCACCTATACAATTTACCATTGTATTGGGTGTGTTGGGGACACAAGAGACTCTTTGTTATTTGGTTGCAGGGTTGCTTGAGAGAGACCATCTTCATCCTACGCCTCCCATGGATTGATAAACCTTAGGTCATCCACTTGAGGGAAATTTGCTACTGTCCTACAAACCTCTGCACTTGGAGGACCAACAACGTCTACAAGAAGAAGGTTGCGTAGTAGACATCAGGCTGCAACGTATTATGTTGCAGACTTTTCAAACAAGGAGTAAGGTTCGTTAGGTCGTTGCCGTGCAGCTCAGCTATGCTGTTGGAGTTGATGGACTCACTTTATCTTCCAAGCCTTCCGCTGTTATCGTATTAGATGGCCTTAAGCCATATTTATTGTAATAAGTTCTCTTTTGAGATATTCGATGTAATAAGTGTGTGATTGCTACTCTGTTATCTACTGTGTGTGTCAGCATTACCGCTCCAGGGATGACACTGAAGCACAGAGACTTGACCATTTGAGGTCGGGTCGCTACAACACCCTATATGTCTCTAGATATGAATCATACCACTAAAATTACTCTCACTCTCTCCTGTAGACACAACATTTGTTGCGGTCTCCTTTTCGTCTCCATCCCAGACTGACATTATTCATTTGTTTACCGATCAGACAAACTCCCCACTCTCTCTCTCTCTCTCTCTCTCTCTCTCACACACACACACACAACTCCTGCTTCCACTCCCCTTCCCGACTACCGTCTCTCTCTCTCTCACACACACAAAACTCTCGCTTTCGCACCCCGACTCGTATTTCTCTCAGAAACATTTATCGACTAGCCTCTAGATAGGTTTATACACCCGCACACTCGTGCTTCCACTATCGGATACATGTCTCTCTCTCGCTCCTTGTATCTATGTATATTTTTCTTCCCTTCTTGAGACACGCCCTCTCGATCGTGCACACACACACTATCGCCTCATTTTAAGCTGATACCTCTCGCACACACTCTCTTTGTGTCTTTGTCACACATGCACTCCGTCCTCCTCCTCTCTCCCTCTCTCTCACACACACACATGGGCTTTTTGCAACAACTAGCAAGATGCCCATGCGTTGCACGGAACATCAAGATGCATTTGTATGAGTATTTTATCTTGTGGGAGAAAAGGATGAACAAGGGAAGGCCTTATTTGCAAGTGTGGAGAGGGCTGTGGGTATCTTTTGCAAAATTGCCATAGTTTCCTTCCTATCTGTCAGAAATAGATCGGACGGCCTATATTGCAGGATGGCAGGCACACGATCATCACCGACTATGATTTTTATAAGAGTAGGGATTAAAAACAGAGTTGGTGATGATGGTGGGCCTGCCATCCTGTAATATAGGCCGTTCGATTTATATCTGACGGATAGGAACGAAACTACGGCAATTTACCCGCACTTCTCTCCACATTTGCAGATAAGGCCTTCCCTCGTTCATCCTTTTCTCCCACAAGATCTTGATGTTCCGTGCAACGCACGGGCATCTTGCTAGTAAGAGTAGAAATTAGACATATACCACTTCTCGAATCTTCAAACCAACAACATTCCTCCCTTATCTCATCAAAACCGCCAAAGGAATATACTTTGTGTGAAACATAACAATTTTTTAGTGATATACGTATTTCAAAACCAAACTTTTTTTCTATCAAATAGGTGAATATGTATTAATCTACTCAGATCGTGTGGCAACGCATTGGCACATTGCTAGTAGTTATTATAATTTTTTGGACACCAGACAAATGGTGGAGTACATATACGAAGAGAAGAGGCGCACGCACGCAGTCGGTCTCTCGCTGTCTCGCACACACGAGTGTTACATAAAGGCAACGTTAACAAATAAACCCTAAAACCCTAGGTGCACGATTGCTGCATTTGCGGGTACCGGGTACGTGGTGGAGCGCACCTTTGTAGTAATAGTCAGCTCGCGTGATAATTTGATCCGTAGGAGTTGATGGTCGGGACCACAGGTGAACGACTTGGAGGCGGGCGGTGGCTCGCCATTTGCCACAGATCGAGTAGCCACGTTTAAAATATCATTTTTTTAGTGGGGTTAAGAGTTCCGATTTTCAATGGCGCGTTATAAGTACTAAGCAGTTTTTAGAACGATTGGTATGGAGCGAAAATGGAATTCATAGTACTACGTACCTCCTTGGCGTATGGTTGTATGGGTTTATGTTGCGAGATGTTGAACCTGGTAGTTCTAGGGCAAATACTATGTTTAGATTTAGTTGTTGGTTTTCAGTAATGAAAATCGGAAGGGGGAAACCCTTCTTTGATTAAAAAAACTACTACCTCCGTTCTGGTTTACTAGTCCCCATCGTATTTTGGGTCAAAGTTTGTCCATGAATTTTACTTGTAAAATGTGAATGGAAAACGAGATTTTGTTATACGCAAACAAAAAAGGACTGGAGGGAGTGATTGCTCTGACACGGACGCGACCTCTCATAGCACAGGCATTGAACCGGCGCGCTGGCCAAGAGGGCCCCACTCGCTGCAGGCCCGGTTGAACACACCTCCTCGCCGCATGCAACCGGCTTCAGACTGCCCCGCTTGCCTTCATTGAATCCACGCGTGTGCTGGCAAAACGTCCTTCCGCGAGCCGACCGACATTTTGGAACACAAAAAATGACCAAAATATAATTAATTATGCATGGTCTTGACTTGTTGTGCTGGCACTGGTAGCAGGAACTAGAGGTTTTCTCTATTCATAACTCTCCTCAATTTTTTTTGGCTTTGAAGTGAATCATGGTTGTGGACATTATGTATGAATGTGGAGATATCTGTGAACATGACTTTGATGTGGAAGTTGAACTTGGAATGTCGGGCTTGCGCGTGAACTATACCATGTCCAATGCTTCGTCTGTTATTGTTTGGAAAGTAATTGTTGTTATTACATGACCCGAAAAAATATATTTTGTGCCACATGAGTAGATGCACGGACATCACAATAGGCATGCTGACTGGATAAACATTTGAACCTAGCTACAATGAAGGAAATTTTGTATTGACAACAGTTTTAGATAGTAGGAGACGCCTAGCCTGCTCTGCCTCTGCTAGCTTATTTCTGGCTTCTTCCATCTCTTCTTTGGCATGGGTGAAGAGAGCATCTGATTGCTCTTGCACTTCTTCAGGAACTCAGCTACATTCTCAAGGGCTGCTGCACGCTTTCTTTCAACCTTTACTAGAGCCACGAGGACACGAACAGCTGACGACTCCAACTGGCTTGTGTGTAATCCAGCATCATCTGGGAATTTGCACCTTGTGTCTAATCCAGCATCATTAGGGAACTGGCACCTTGTGTGTAATCCAGCCTCATTCTGGAAACATGATCTCGAGGTTGACCATACATCCCTCCTTGCAGGAACTGCATCCTGACATGAAGTTACTTCTTTTTTAGCTAATTACTCAGAGCAACCCAGATCCATTTAGTAGAATCCAGATAAACAGAACTGGGAGAAGTGAATTCAAAAGGAAAAAAAATATAAAAACAGACTACAAGGTGAGAACACCCACTTCCTACATCAAGCTAAAAACGAAAGCATTAGGACGATTAAGACTCTTCTTATGACACATCGAAGAACATGAGGCTTAAGAGAAACAGAAACTACAACATATACACATCGAAGAACACGAGGTTTTCATTGCTCCTCTGCATGTTCGCACTCATGGTTTTAAAATCTCAACATGGCAAGAAAAATATACTACTAGTAATACTCGCGCATCTTGTGGGCAACATTAAAGCACTCGTCTGCCAAGTTAGAGCATCTCCAACAGAATCGCAATGTGTGGTGCTTTAAAAAAGCGTTTACAGTGCTCAGATCGAGAAGTAAAGATCGAGAGTAGAGGATAGTTCTCAGCATAGATAGATAAAAAAATAGATTATTCAACTACTCCTCGTTGTCCGACTCCTCCTCGGTGATGTCCTCCTTCGACGTCTGACTGTAGGCCTGAAGATACCGATCGTCGTCGGATTCCCAGGGCGACGCTACTGCTAGCCTCATGTTGAAGTGAGCGTCCGATTTTCGCCTATGCTTGTCCTCACGATAGGTAGCTCGCTTCGCCCTCCTCTTATCCCTCTCCGCTCTCCTTTGCTCGTAGAACTCGCGCTCGTTGATGATGTCCTGCGGGAAGCGTTGGCGCCACAACACCATGGCTTCCTCGTCCATTTCGGCGATGCCGAGACGGTGCTCCCGCCTCCGGTTGTCGCGACGATCCTCGTCGGTGATAAGCTGCGGCAAAGACGCGAGCTCCTATGCCCGCTCTTGTGTCGGCATGTTGGGGAAGTTCAATGTTCTATGAGGCCACTGGAGGCGCCATGCCGCCGCGTCGTACGTGCGGGCGGCCTCGTTGGCGGTGTCGAAATTGCCGAGGCCGAGGCGCATCCCGCGGAACCGGATCTCGGCGGAGAAGCCGCCGGAGGGGCACGCGCGGACGCCGCGGTATCCCCAAGTTTCCCGGTGATGCGGCGGCATGGTGGCGCGGTGGCGACGAGGCGAGAAAGAGCGGGGAGAGAGCGGCGGCAAGGCAGAGAGCGGGGAGAGAGCGGTGGGAAGGCACAGAGCGGTGGGAGGGTGTTGGATTTTATAAAGCACGCCGGACGCCACGCGCCAAAACTAGCGCACACCTGGCCGCTTTTACCCGCGTGTGCGCAATCCTTTCCCGACGTCTCTGCTATCTCTACTCTCTTCTCTACTATTATATTTATTTTATATTTAATATTTATCTCTAGTTTTCTACTCTCTATTTTTTCTCTACTTTTTTCCTACTCTTATAAAAAACAGAGTTGGTGATGATGGTGTTCCTGCCATCCTGCTATATAGGCCATCCGATTTATATCCGACGGATAGGAAGGAAACTATGGTAATTTTGCAAAAAGATACCCACACCCCTCTCGGCATTTGCAAATAAGGCATTCCCTCATTCATCCTTTTCTCCCACAAGATAAACTACTCATACAAATGCATCTTGATGCGTGCAACGCATGGGCATCTTGCTACGTATAAAAAACTATCCATCATTTGCCACACTACTGGTTGCAGATGAAATACCTACCCAAGCACAACGCGATACAGGAGCGACGCACAATTACAAGATGATATTCTGTTGGACAATGGAGGCTATAACCAATTACTTTTACGGGAACATTAGCACCCAGGAAATTTGAAGGGTAGGTATGAACAAAATTTGAACTGCACATGTACTGCTATGTGATTCAATACACACATTACCAATCGAGGAGTAGAACGGTGGTCGCGGCAGCGTCTTTGAGTCATGGTCGACAACGGGAGTTAGTTCATTGTCCACGACGGTGGTGCTTCTGCGCTTGGCGTCGGCTTTCGGGAAGCAGATCCGAGACCGTGGAAGACGGTGCTGGGGAAGAGGCTCCGTGTACGACGACGAAGGTGGACCGGCTCAAGTGGGTGTACGAGGTCATCGATGAGGCAGATGCGCTGCAGTGGACGAGTGCGCCGATGTAGAAGGGGAGGAGCACGAAGGCTGCAGTGCCGTGGAGAAGTCTATTTTGCGGTGGGGATAGAAAATGGGGAGTATTCAGGTGTACTACTCTGGGTGCTGGGGTGGGGTTGGCTGGGTAGGGTGAACCTGAAGTTATGAAACAGCCCCCTACCAACTGTCATCCGTAGGCCTGTTCCGAAGGCTATGATGGTAACTTCCCACTGCTCGAATCAGGGTCGCGGGAGATTTTCTCGCCGACCTCAAAATTTTGTGACACTGAACTCCCCGTGTGGCGTGTTGGGTGATTCGGCTAAGCAACTAGCGAGTAGTACTAGTAAACTCTGCATATTAGGTTTGACCGAAGTCAAACTTTCTAAAGTTTGACCAAGTTTATAGAAAAATATAAACATTTACCATAACAGATATGTATGATGTGAAAGTACATTCAATAATGAATCTAATGGTATTTATTTGTTATTGTATATGTTAATATTTTTGTTATAAACTTTCTGAGAGTTTACAAAACTTGACTTTGACCAATGCTAATACGCAAACTTAAATAAAAATGGAGGGTGTACACATTTGTTTTCTTACTATGTAGTGAATTAATCATTTGTTGAAATTGTGAAATAGATATATAGGCTACTGACTTCGAATATAATGGTCTATACAATTTAATAGTTACAATCATTGTCGCATTCCAAGATGTATACGAGGTCTATAGTACTTCACAACATGCTCAAACTCACATAATCCCAGTCCAATGACAATCAAAATGCTTTTCATAGTTATTACTTTGTAGGATGCAACAAAACCAACAATAACTCTACATCAGCCATTATAAAAGCAACATTTTGAACATATTCCAATGTGTGAATGAATTGTGCAGAGAGAGCTTGCGAAGATGGAGCAGATAGGGCGGGAAAGATTGTATGTATGTGGACGAGAGAGTAGGAGACAAACCTAACGAAACAAAGAGAGGGAGATAGAGAGAGAAAGAGAGAGGAAGAAGTTAGGTCTATGAGAAGGATGGAGACATGTAATATACGTGATATGCGTGTGCATCCGGATTCTGTACACGTGGAAGGAGAAGAGATAACAGGTTTGATGAGAGAGCTGGAAAAACATGGACGAGAGGGGAAGGATCTCGTGGGTTGAGGGATTGATAAATTTGTGCGGGGGAGAGAGAGAGGGTGGGGGGAAGAGTCAGTCAGCCGTCGTCACATCATCCTGCTTCCAAATGGCCCCGCATTCTCTAGCGCAGTGTGGTCGCCGTCTTCGATCTCCTCGATGCCATCTTTGAAGATTGAGGTGTTGTGCATGCTGGGGTGCAGAGAAGCACAAGCGAGAGTGGTCGCCGTATAACCTTGGATGGGGATGAACTGTGTGCTCGGGGGAGGGTGTGTGTCTGTGCTATGTGCTGTTTGTGTGTGTGTGTGTGTGTCAGATATTGAGAGAAAACAAACCTAAGGAGAGAAATGTGTGTGTATGTGACGGAAAGTGCTACTTCTTGAGCATTGAATTGGTTTTCCCTTGAAGAGGAAAGGGTGATGCAGCAAAGTAGCATAAGTATTTCCCTCAGTTTTTGAGAACCAAGGTATTAATCCAGTAGGAGGCTACACGTGAGTCCCTTGCACCTGCACAATACAAATAAATCCTCGCAACCAACATGATAAGGGGTTGTCAATCCCTTCACGTTCACATACGAGAGTGAGATCTGATAGATATGATAGGATAATATTTTTGGTATTTTTATGACAATGATGCAAAAGAAAAATAAAAGCAAAGGAAATAACTAAGTGTTGGAAGATTAATATGATGAAGATAGACCCAGGGGCCATAGGTTTCACTAGTGGCTTCTCTCAAGAGCATAAGTATTTTACGGTGGGTGAATGAATTACTGTTGAGCAATTTACAGAATTGATCATAGTTATGAGAATATCTAGGTATGATCATACATATAGGCATCACGTCTGAGACAAGTAGACCGACTCCTGCCTGCATCTACTACTATTACTCCACTCATCGACCGCTATCCAGCATGCATCTAGAGTATTAAGTTCATGAAAACAGAGTAACGCCTTAAGCAAGATGACATGATGTAGATGGATAAATTCATGCAATATGATAAAACCCCATCTTGTTATCCTCGATCGCAACAATGCAATACGTGCCTTGCTGCCCCTGCTGTCAATTGGAAAGGACACCGCTGTCGGCGTTCTGGGAACGGGGTCCCCAGACTTGCCTGCCTGCGGCCCGCGGCGTGGCTCAAAAGGGGCCCAGCACGGCCCATCTTCATCAACATAGACCCAAGACCCTCGCGACGGGCCAAGCCTCGCGGGGCGGACTATGCGGAGCTTCCTCAGGCACGGCCTCATCAGGCTGGCTCACGAGGAGGCGGAGAGATCAAGGCGGGGTACCTCATGAGGTGCCCATGACACAAGCCATGATGACCAAGGGCGCCAAGCGGGCGCCAGCCCGCGTAGTGTCCTCCTTTCCTCTTTGGTGCAAAGGGAGCAAGCGCAGGCAACAACATCAAGCAAAGGCACCCGTTTCGGTGCAACGAGACCAAGACCAGTCCAGTGGTGGGGAGGAAGTCATTGTGGAGCCCAGGCCGGCATCACCGCCAGAGCCTTTGGCAGGCGAGGACCAACTTTAGTCAGGATAAGTGTACCAGATGCTCCCCTTCAAAATGGCCAAATGTTGGCGCCCTTCCCGCTCAATATTTGGGAAGAGGCCCAGGGCCTTTGCCTATAAATAGGACTAGCCACCCCCAGGGTAGAGACATCATCTAGCAACCCGACAATCAGTTAGAAAGGCATAGGCAACAGACAGAGAGAGAGAGAAGGGCGGCTGAACTCCTCCTAGCAGTTCATCCCCCCCAGCCAAGAACAGACTCTCGCGAGGCTGTTCTTCCTTGTATTGTTCATCATTATCAGCCCAAGAGGCAATCCACCAGGCCACAAACTAGAGTAGGGTATTACACCACAATGGTGGCCCGAACTAGTATAAACCTTGCGTCTCTTGTGCTGTTCTTTCCATAGCTTAGATCTCAGCGAGGCGGCGGGGTGCAGGTAGGTAGAAGGCGAGATCTCCGCGCGCACCCCAGAGTTCGAACCTCAAGGGTCTGCCAGAACCCGAAATCCAACATTTGGCGTGCCAGGTAGGGGTGTGCCGGAATCCACCCTTCTACCGCTTCGTGTCCCGTCGCGTCGTCATCACCATATCCGGCGACCAGGCGGGCAACCCAGATCCATGGGCGGCGTGGCCCGCCCGCGCCGAGCCGCTCGCCTCGGGCGACCCCGCGCCCCAGGCAGCTCGCGGTCCGCAGGGTGCTGCAGGCCGCGGGTGACGCAGACAGGCTTCGATAGCCCTCACACCGCGACAAGCGCGGTCGGCAGCAAGGGCCTCCAATCATGCCGCGACCACGACACCGTACACCCGCCGGGAGCAGGCGAACACGAGGGCCGCGCTCACGGTGGCCGGAGAGCTGCGGCAGTGCAGGCTGCTGGAAGGCGACCGCGGCGTGCTGCTGGAGCGGGTCGCTGAGCTCCTGGGCATTGCCGCCTCGGGGGCTCACCCCTTCTGCACCCAGCTCCCATCTTAAGCCCAGGGCGGCACGCACGGGGGCTCCGCGCGCGCCCGCGGGCTCCAAGGCTACTCCAACGCCAGTGTAGCTGTCAGCACCGGACCAGCGGCGGCGATGCCCCCGCCCCCGGTCCGCGAAGGGAGGGGTGTGGCGTACCGCAAAACAGACGAAACGGACCTCCTACGGTCGAAACGGGGGTCCTGTTCATCAGGAGGGGTGTGGCGTACCGCAAAATGCGACTCCACGGGATACTGTTCATCTCCACCATTGACCCCCTCCAGCCTCCACGGGCTACTATTCATCCACCGTCGACCTCCTCCAGCCTCCACCTGCAACTGTTCATCCACGAGCTCTTGTTCATCGAGCCTCCACCGTGCGCTACTCCACCAGCTAATGTTCAACCAGCACTCTCCATGGGCTCCTGTTCAACCCCCCCTCCACGGGCTACTGTTCATCCAGCCCTCCACCATCTACTGTTCAACCAGCCCTCCACGGGGTGGTCCTGTTCATCCTGCCCTCCACGGGGTCCTGTTCATCCAGCCGCAATCGGCTCGATCGATCGGGGTCCTATTCATCCAGAGGCAACACCATGGGGTCCTGTTCATCCACCCACCGGGAACTGTTCATCCAAACCCCCCCAGCAATGCTCACTGTTCATCCAGAGGCAGCATCGATCGGCTTCAGTTAGCAGCAGTAGCGAAGGAATCGCTCGATCGGGTTCAGTTAACAGCCATCGATCGATCGCCCGGGTTCAGTAATGCGTAGCCTACAGTGCAATCGCTTGGGTTCAGTTAGAGCCCAACGCCTCGCTCGGGTTCAGTTAGAGCCCAACGCCTCGCACCCACGCGCATGTGTGTATGAGAGAAACGCGCATCGCTCGGCCCCGACCACCCACCGTAACCGGGAACACCCCGATATTTTCCTCGCCCTCGCTTCTACCACGGTTTTTTCCGTCATGGACGGCCCAAAGAATGTCATGCAGCTGCGTCTCCAGCCCGCCTAGGACGAAAAGCCCATTTTCTGTCATGATTTTTTGTCATAGAAGTAGGACCCACCACATCTATGGTGATACCGGGTTTTGTCACAATTATCGTCATAGAAGTGTCATAAGTATGACATAATTTTTTTTTCGTTCGACCCAAAATGTCACGGATGTGTCTTTTTTTGTAGTGTAGTCCGGGCTGGGCGTAGTTCGGAGGTGAAACTTCCGTAATAGTGAGAGATCGCATTAAGTCCAGGGCCTCGTTTAAGAGCGAAGGCCAGACAAGGAACTGGGGTCCCGCGAGTAGGGCATGGTATATGACACCTGGCCGTGCTCAATGGGCGCATCCTTGATAGTTCGGAGCTAGCCTCCAGGGGCGAGTTCGGTTCTCCGATGATAGGGAGAGTCCCGCTTGATCCCAGGCTTGCCGACGATATGGTTGCCTCTGGATCTCCGGCAAAGGGCTCCGTAGTTGAAGAGAGTCCCGTGGGTTCAAAACTCCCATCTTCGGATGAGGCGGCCTGCCTTGGATCTAGGGCCAGGGCAGGGATGATGGTTGGTTTTTGGACGATGCCTGATGGTGAATCTGATGGGTTTCCCTCCTGGAGATGAGGAGTAGTGGCCGAGGCCATGAACCCTTTGAAGATCAAGTCTCCTTGGATATCAACGACGTAATTCAGGCTCCCGAATCTGATCTGATGACTAGGGGTGTGGCTATCAATCTGTTCGAGGTGACCAATCAAATTGGCCCGCAGAGTGAAGCCGCCGAACATGAAAAGCTGACCAGGGAGAAAAGTTTCACTGGAGACAGCATCGTTGTTATTGATCGAATGAGCCATCGAACCTTCTACTGAAGACACAGTGGAACTCTCAGTGAAAGCACCAATGTCGGTGTCAAAACCGGCCGATCTCGGGTAGGGGGTCCCGAACTGTGCGTCTGAGGATCGAAGGTAACATGAGACAAATGGGACACGATGTTTACCCAGGTTTGGGCCCTCTTAGTGGAGGTAAAACCCTACGTCCTGCTTGATTGTATTTGATGAGTATGGGGGTTACAAGAGTCGATCTACCTCGAGATCGTAATGGCTAAACCCTAGATGTCTAGCCTATATGAATTCTGATGATCTCTATGGACCGACCCCTCTGGTTTATATAGACACCTGAGGGGCCTAGGGTTGTACGTCGGTTTAAAGAAGAAGGAAACTACACATCTGGACGCCAATCTTGCCATCCATGCAAAGGAGAGTCCCATCCGGACACGGGGGAAGGCCTTCTACCTTGTAACTTCACGGCCCATCAGTCTGGCCCATAACACACGGGCCGGACACCTGAGGACCCCTTAATCCAGGACTCCCTTAGTGCTGCAAGTGTTTGATGAGATCCTCCTGCCAGGGGCTGACTGCTGCCCGTTCGTGCTCCGACGCTTGGAATCGGGTTTACCATCTCTAAGCAACATATGTTCATGCCAAGGCCGGATTTTGTGGTTGGTCAGAGTGATGCTCTCACATTATGGTGTCGATATTGGATCGAGGCATCTCTAGGAGGGTCGTTATGTCATCGGCTGGATAGGTGTCGATGACCACGAGCATGGCATCGTTTGGTTTCAGCTTGGTTGAGGCTTGCTCAGAGCTGGCCATCGGCAGTCACTAGGTCATGTCCACCCGGTCCACCTGTTGGGGAACGCAGTAATTTCAAAAAATTTCCTACGGTCACGCAAGATCTATGTGATGCATAGCAACGAGCGGGAGAGTGTTGTCCACGTACCCTCGTAGACCGTAAGCAGAAGCGTTAAGTGATGCGGTTGATATAGTCGTACGTCTTCACGATCCGACCGATCCAAGTAACGAACATACGACACATCCGAGTTTAGCACACATTCAGCTCGATGACGTCCCTCGTACTCTTGATCCAGTTGAGGCCAAGGGAGAGTTCCGTCAGCACAACGGCGTGGTGACGGTGATGATGATGTTACCGGTGCAGGGCTCCGCCTAAGCACTACGATGATATGACCGAGGTGTGTAACTGTAGAGGGGGGCACTGCACACGGCTAAGAAATCAACTTGTGTGTCTATGGGGTGCCCCCCTCCCCCGTATATAAAGGAGTGGAGGAGGGGGAGGGCCGGCCCAGTACTATGGCGCGCCCTGGGGAGTCCTACTCCCACCGGGAGTAGGATTCCTCCCCTTCCATGTAGTAGGAGTAGGAGAGAAGGAAAGGGAAAAGAGAAGAGAAGGAAGGAGGGGGCGCCGCCCCTCCCCCTAGTCAAATTCGTACTAGGCCTTGGGGGGCGCGTAGCGTCCTCTCTCTCTCTTTCCCCTAAAGACCAATAAGGCCCATATACTCCCCGGCGAATTCCCGTAACTCTCCGGTACTCCGATAAATACCCGAATCACTCGTAACCTTTCCAATGTCCGAATATAGTCGTCCAATATATCGATATTTACATCTCGACCATTTCGAGACTCCTCGTCATGTTCCCGATCTCATTCGGGACTCCGAACTACCTTCGGTACATCAAAACTCATAAACTCATAATACCAATCGTCACCGAACGTTAAGCGTGCGGACCCTATGGGTTCGAGAACGATGTAGACATGACCGAGACACGTCTCCGGTCAATAACCAATAGCGGAACCTGGATACTCATATTGGCCCCTACATATTCTACAAAGATCTTTATCGGTCAAACCGCATAACAACATACGTTGTTCCCTTTGTCATCGGTATGTTACTTGCCCGAGATTCGATCATCGGTATTTCTGAAAGTGCTAGTTATCGACTAGAGGGGGGGTGAATAGGCAATTTTTATGAAAGTCTTCAAAACATGGAAGTTTCAAAGACAAACAATAGAAATGACCCTATTGATATGCAGCGGAAGGTAAACTACACTAAGCAAGCCATAGTCAAGTATGCAATGAAGTGAAAGCACGAAGACTAATAACAGCTAGGTAGAAGGATAAGGATGGAAGATGGTATGAAGCCAAACAACAGTAGTAGCAAAGCAGTGAAGTCAAACAGGTAAGGCAATCAAGCAATGACCTCACAAAGACAAAGTTTAAGTAAAGAGAGGGAGAGAATAGAACCAGTCACTTGATGAGGACACATGATTTGTTGGACTAGTTCCAGTTGTTGTGACAATTGTACGTCTGGTTAGGGAGGCTGAGATTAAACTCATAAGACCACGTCTTCACCTTATTCCCCTTGAGCTCAGGACACCCAGTCCTCGCCCAATTACTCTGGTAAGTCTTCAAGGTAGACTTCCAAACCTTCACAGACTTCGTTCATCGGCGATCCACAATGACTCTTGGATGCTCAGAACGCGACGCCTAACCGGCTGGATGATTCACAGTACTCAAGTTTAACAAGTCTTCAGGTCACGCAGACAGAAAGACTTCAGTGATGCCTAACACTCTTTGGCTCTGGGTGTTTGAGCTTTGTCCTCGCAAGGACTTCTCTCTCTCAAAAGCTTCGGAGGTGGGTTGCTCTCAAACGACAAAAGCCATGTACTAACTGTGAGCAGCCACCAATTTATGGTGTAGGGGGTGGGCTATTTATAGCCACTAGGCAACGCAACCTGATTTGTCCAAAATGACCCTGGGTCACTAAGGAACTGACACGTGTTCCAACGGTCAGTTTCAAACACACACGACAACTTTACTTGGGCTACAAGCAAAGCTGACTCATCCAGCTCTGGATAAGATTTGCTCTCATTGTGTTCGCTCGAAGACATAGGATTTTGGTTGAGCATCACTTCAGTCACTCTGACTTTGTTCACTTGGAACCCACTTAACAGTACGGTGGTTCCTATGACTCAACAAAGAAGAAAAGGAAATAGCGAAACATCTAAGTCTTCGCGCTCCATAGTCTTCACTCAATGTCTTCTCATGTCATAGTCTTCAATGTGAATATCTTCATGTACCACAACTGCCTTCAGTGTCTTCATACATTTTTAGGGGTCGTCTCCGATAGGTAAACCGAATCAATGAGGGACTACTACCTGTGTTATCCTGCAATTCTCACAAACACATTAGTCCCTCAACCAGGTTTGTCATCAATACTCCAAAACCAACTAGGGGTGGCACTAGATGCACTTACAATCTCCCCCTTTTTGGTGATTGATGACAAACTTGTTGAAGTTTTCAACGGGGATAAAGTATGTGAAATTGTAAGGATAAAGGTATTGTCTTCATAAGTGGCAAAGGCTCCCCCTGAAGATGTGCATATAAGTAATTTGCTTTTGGAATGCAAATGTACATGGCAGATTGTACTTGTGGAGATCCTCTTCAACTTATGATGAAAATTCATCATGCATGATTTGATATAACGAAGGTAATGACATGCATAATGAAAAATGGACGTCTGCAAAATGACCTAAGTGCGGAAGTTATCATCGCACATGCGGAATTTATCATAGCATCACAGAATAGCAAATAAGTAGCAGACGCCCATCAAGTTTAAGTGTTATAACTCAAAGAACCAAATGTATCAAAAGAGAGATTTGTAAACACTAGGCAAAATATAAAGCAACCGCCCATATGGACCCGCTTGAAGGCTATCAACTCATATGCTTCTCCCCCTTTTGTCAGCAAGGACCAAAAAGGTTTGAAGACATAGAGCCTCTACGCGTTCCCAGAAGGAGGAATAGATGCAGGGTCGGCGTCGGGGTTTGGCGGTGCAGACGAACTTGGTGCAGTGTCGATACGAGATGAAGCTTGAGGTGGTGAAGTAGCATCATCTTCATCATCGATCACTCTGGCATTCACCATGGCAGCGGAGGAGGAATAGTCAGAGTCTTCAAGAGAAGGAGTTCGACGTAGGACAGCATTCCTTGGGGGAGTGGTGTCAAACTTGAATCTTTCAGTGAAGCCATCGTCTTGAAGATCTGCTTCAGCACAGAGCAATGTCAAACTCTTCCGTGATCGCCGACAGGTCTCGTGAGTGACAAAGGCATTCTTGGTGGCAAGATTTCGAATGCGATTGACGTCCACCAAGAGGATTTGCATCTGTTGCTTAAGCCAGAAGTGATGCTTGTCTTGTTTCTGATGCAGTGCCACAAGAAGTTCTCGGTCATTCAGTACACGAGAGCGCTTCCGAGGCCTTTGTGCAATGGTGCTCTCAGTAGCTTCAGTCTGTGCACGGTGAGGCAAGCGAGTATTTCCAGCCAATGGATAGACACGAGTGACTACTTGAACTCTTTCAATGGTTTGTGATAAACTTTGGTGTTCAGCATTTTGAAGACTAAGAGGCTTTGGGTATATGGCTTCAACTGACATATCAACCTCAGGCAGAAAAATCAGATGATTGCGAGCAGAGGGCTGATAGTTGACAACTGAGTGTAGTTTGATGAGGCGCATGACCCATGGAGCGTAGAACTTCAGGCCAAAGAGATCGGAGCCAGACGCAGCCAATTGTCTAATAAAGAAGTCTTGAGCATTGAAGCTGATGCCATTGAAGATGTAAAAGACCAAAGTCTTCATTGCTCCTTCAAGTTTTGTAGCTAATGAATGTCCTTTGACAGGCCATAGAGTTCGCCTGATGATGTGATAGATTGTGCGAGGCAGATACTCGAGGTCTTTGACAAAGATTTCCTTTGGGTAATCAGCGTCAGGTGGCAGAGGCTTCATCATGCTCAACATTTGGCTCATGTTGGGCTCGGGCTTATGGAAGATACTCTCCAATGCATTGCGGTGAATCTGACAACCAGGTTCATAAAGCTCTCCTGGAGTGGGCAGGCCAGTAAGCTCAATGATGTCAAAGGCTTTGGCTTCATGATGGACATTGCCTTTCATCCACTCAAGGACCCAAGTCTTTGGATCCCTGTTGTAGCCGCGAATGTGGAGGGTAGCATAAAATTGGAGAAGAAGTTCTTCATTCCAATGCTCCTTGTCAGTCGCAAAGTGGAGCAAACCCGCATCACGAAAGCAGTCAAGGGCTTCAAGGCATGGCAGTCCAGCAATAGCTTCAGTGTCAAGACGCATATTAGGGAAGATGCGCCCTTGATCATCCAGAACACATGAATAATAGCCGCGCTGTTGATAGCTCCAGAACCGATCAGATGAGATCCTTGCCTTAGAGTAGGGGTTCTTGGCGCTGTCGAAGAAGGTGTTGTGCGCTATGAAGCATTTGCATTGAAGGACCCTGGTGAAGTGGCAGTCCCGAGAAACCTGGGCAGTCTTGGCTTTGGCTTTTGAACCTGAGGCCTGTGCTCGACGTGGTAATCAATTTGAGGACCAGTAGCAGGTGGAGGAACCAGAAGAGGCCATTTGACAGTGATTAGCTGCCCATAGTTGTATGCTTGCTCGATAGTATGTGGCCTTGAAGGCGGAACAGGAGCAGTGGCATTGACTTCAGGTTGCAGATTGGCGGTAGTTGCAGCATTAGCTTCAGGTGTTGTCACTTCAGGCACCATATTGACTTCAGGCGCCACATTAGCTTCAACCATGACAACGTCATTGGCTTCAGTGTTGGTGTTGGTGGCCGCCTCAGTATTTGTAACCTCCACTTCAGGAGCTGGAGGGTTGGACATGTTCTCCTCGAGAACAACTTGGTTGGCAGGGGGTGTGTCAACACGTGCATCTCTTGGTTCTTCTTCTTTGTCATCGGCTGATGCAGCGAGAATATCTTCAGCCTCTTTGGCTTCAGACTCAGGGATGTTCACAGTACGAGAGGCTTCAGGAACACTTGGCATGAAATAGATTGGCGCTCATCTCCTTCTGGAACACTTGACAGATTTACTTGAGGCCTTGGTCCTTTACGAAGCCTGCGAAAAGCTGGCGACGCTTGTGGAGATGGAGTTGGTTGGGCCTCAAAGTCTTCATCGTCACCCACTAGAGTGGTGACATGTGTTGGGGTGTAACTGGTGTGTCTTCATCACGTGGGGATCCTTGAGGGTGATCAGCCCATGAGTCATCCTGAGCAATTGGCGTCAATGGACGACCAATGCTGATGAGGTCGCTGTTCATGAGAACAGGCGATGATACCACATTATGCTCAATCTGAGGAAGGACTTCATCATCTTCAACATTGTTGTGGTGACCAATGTCTTCAGCTGCGGTGGGGTCAACAGCTGGAATATCTTCAGCTTTAGGAGCCTCTGTGCAAGCAGGCCCATGAACTATCATGCGTTGTTCTTGGTGTGCAGAATCAGGACGAGCAACAGAGGTTGGCTCGACTACAAGGGGCTCTGTCGAAGCAGCCCGGTCTTTCTTGGTCTTGCGCTTCTTGGTGGGTAGAGCAGCATCAGAGGTGTTCTTGTTCTTGCGCTTCCTAGCCTTGGCTACAGCTGCCCTAGTCTTCTGAAGCTCTGAAGCCACTTTGGGGACCTTAGGCTTCACGCCTGTCATGCTGGCAGGGAAGACAATGCGAGGCTCTTCCCGCCTTGATGGTTTAATTTGGTCCACAGATGGCTTCTTCTTCTTGGCAGCCATCCTGGGATCGATGCCTGGACGCCCAAGAGCCTTGCGCTTTTCAGCCTCATTGTAAGCTTGGCAGCATTTGGCAGCAAGAATCTTCATGCACTGACGTGAACCTTTAGCTTCTTCACGTTTCTTGTGAAATGCTTCCTTAAGCTCATGCAGCATGACCTTGAAGTTCTAGACATCCTTCACACTGAGCCTGGCCATATGCTTCTTGAACTGACCCTTTTCAAAATCAATCTTGTGCTTCACCTCAACAATTTTCTGAGCAAGCGATAGCTCGGGAGCAATGGTGCCGTGAAAGGAGACGCTGAGGCCAATCGAAAGTTGTAGATCATCAAAGCTGAGATTGGGGGTGTCAAACCACTCATCAATGAAGTTGTTGATGATAGCCACGTCAAAGAGAGGCAAGTCATTGAAGATTTCTGCTTCTTGCTTGCTCTTTATCAGTTGCTCAAGAGCGTCATCAGCAAGATCTTCGTCACTTGACAGATCAATGGCTTCATTCTCGTTTCTCAAAACGGCAATAGGAGTCAGAGCAGGACTGGAGGAGTGCATGGGCTTCTTATTTTTCTTCTCGGTCTTGGAGACGCGAGAGAGATCTTCAGACTGCACACTTGGTGCAGGAGGAGCAGTGGCCAAGGGCTTGACTCGTGAAGCATTTGTTGGAGAGGGAGGCTTCGGAGCCTTGGGTTTCTTCTGCTTCTTCGGCTTCGAAGGTACAGGTGCTTCATCAGAGTCAGCGTCATCTGTAGGTCGATCCACATCTGCCCCTTGAACCCTGATATGAGTGATGAGACCTCCTAAGTCATAGAAGGGCCCAACAAGATTTGGTTCAGCTTCGCGCGTGCCATCGGCACGAGGCGCAGAGGGGCCAGGGTTGAAGTCTAATCCCCAAGATTTCTTGTCCTCCTTGGCCGAGTTCTTGGCAAACTGAAAGTTGCGTTTGAACAGAGTGTCATCTCGACACCATAGCAAAGACGATGGGTCAGCATCAGCTGGTTGTGGCCCATGGACCATGCAAGGATAGAAGCCTTGCTTAATGGCTTCAGCTCTGGACCTGGGTGGAAGATTTTTGTACAAAATGTCTCCCCATGGTTGCTTGATGGCATTCTTCTCGGCATACTCCTGGGTCATGAACTTGTACTTGTACCACTGTTCTGCCCAATATCTTCGAATCCATTGGATTCGGGTTTTTCTCTGATTATAGTCCTCCTCTGGATCAGTCTTGTACAACTCATAGAGGTCAGGAGGCAAATCTCTTGAGGTGTTTCCATGGCGCTGTCTGCGACCATTCCTAGCTGATTTCTCTGTTGCCATGAAGTTTAAAGTGAAAGGCTTCAATACAGTCAAAGGTTTCCGTCTGCTGGTCAGACAGGAACTGGATTTGGGAGAGTTGATGTGATGCTGTAAGAATTCTGCAAATGAATGCAGACTATGAGAACCAAGGTGTTGGGGATATGACTATTTGTGTAAGCCGTCCAGGAGGGGCCGGGTTACACAAAGAGAGGTTCATCAGAAGCCCAAGACCAAGACATGAAGATGGCGGTTCACTAAAGGGCCTAAAGGCCCACTGGCGACTCTGAAGCCCGTAAAGATAAACCGCCGTGATGGTATAACTTGTACTGTAAGGTAGAAGTAACTAGTCACCGAGCCGTACACTGTTTATGAGCCGGCCGGACTCTGTAGGCCGCAGCGCGTCCATCCGTGTATATAAGGGGACGACCCGCAAGCGGCTTAGGGCAAGAAACAACTCATCAAGAACCGGGCATAGTGTATCTCGCTCCCTGGTCATCGAAACCTCAAGCAATACCAACCCAACTAGACGTAGGCCTTCCTTCACTGCAAGGGGCTGAACTAGTATAAACCTCTCGTGTCCTTTCTCCCGATTAACCCCTTTAAGCTTCCTAGTTGCGATGGCTCCACGAACAAGTCCTTGCAAGAGGACATCTGCCGTGACAATTCCACGACAGTTAAATGTTGGGGATATGACTATTTGTGTAAGCCGTCCAGGAGGGGCCGGGTTACACAAAGAGAGGTTCATCAGAAGCCCAAGACCAAGACATGATGATGGCGGTTCACTAAAGGGCCTAAAGGCCCACTGGCGACTCTGAAGCCCGTAAAGGTAAACCGCCCTGATGGTATAACTTGTAATGTAAGGTAGAAGTAACTAGTCGCCGAGCCGGACACTGTTTATGAGCCGGCCTGGACTCTATAGGCCGCAGGGCGTCCACTCGTGTATATAAGGGGACGACCCGCCAGCGGCTTAGGGCAAGAAACAACTCATCAAGAACCGGGCATAGCGTATCTCGCTCCCTGGTCATCGAAACATCAAGCAATACCAACCCAACTAGACGTAGGCCTTCCTTCACTGCAAGGGGCTGAACTAGTATAAACCTCTTGTGTCCTTTGTCCCGATTAACCCCTTTAAGCTTCCAAGTTGCGATGGCTCCACGAACAAGTCCTTGCAAGAGGACATCTGCCGTGACAATTCCACGACAGTTGGCGCCCATCGTGGAGCCAGCACACGGTGGATTTGAGTTCTTAAGGGCAGCTTCGAAGGGCTCAAGGGATACGCGGTTGGCCGGATGACCAAGAGTCGTCGCGGCAAGATTTACATCGACGATGAAGGCTGGGGCCCCGACGCTGGCTCAATTGAGTACGGGTACCGGGTCCCCTTTGGCGGAATTCACGTCTTCATCGGCTGGATCGGTGAGCCGGGCCCTGAGCCGGACAACTGCACCGACCTCATCGAGACGGCTCAGCGTGCGAGACCCGCCCGAGCTCAACCCGTCGTGAAGCGTGCCTTCGTGGGTTGCATCCACGGAGGTGAACTTTGTGAAGGATCTAAAGATGATGGTGAGACGGCCGTCCTCTCTGACGGTGATTCGTCCGCCGGCTCAATAGATTCGCTGTATCAAGTTCAAGAAGGCATGCTTGGGGGCTGTTCCGATGGCAGTATTATTCCGGACCCCTCCGAGTCGCCACTGGGCAGGAGTCTTCATGGCTGGTACTCAGCCCGGCCAAAACTCTACGGCATCAGCAGCGATAACATCCGGGCTAGGAGCAGCCGGGGCAGGAGGTCCCGTGCGCTCACCGGCTCAGGTGCTGATGGATCTTATGGATAAACTTACGGCCCTGTTGTTGGGGATGTTGCTATCCGGGGTAAACCGGCCTGCAGGGCCCGGGTTACCTCCGTCAACAGACTCGAGATGTTAAAACCCAAGGAGAGATAGAAGGGCCTAAGGCCCATAATCGGTTTAAAGGTTTATGGTGTAAACCGGCCTGATGTAAACTTGTATTGTAAGTTAGGAATAGAGAGACCGACCTGGGCACGTTTATTAGCCGGAGGTTGGGACTTTGCAGACCGACGGGCGTCACCCGTGTATATAAGGGGATGACCCGGCGGCGGTTTGGGGACAGAGAAGAAGAACTCGAGGTTTAGGCGAAGCTTATCGCTCCCTAAGCCCTCGAAACCCATCAATCCCATCACAACTAGACGTAGGCTTTTACCTTCATCGAAGGGGCCGAACTAGTATAAAAACCGTGTCCTCGTGTCCACTTTTAACCCCTTCAAGCTAACCCGCTGCGATGGCTCCACGACTAAGTCCTCTCACTAGGACATCTGCCGTGACAAATCCACGACAGTTGGCGCCCACCGTGGGGCTATCGCGAGATGGTTTCAGGTTCTTGGAGGGCCGCTTTGAAGGACTCGAGGGTTACGCTGTGGGACGGATGACCAAGAGCCGCCGCGGAAAACTCTACATCGACAGCACAGGCTGGGGCCCCGACGCCGGCTCGATCGAGTACGGGTACCGGGTCCCCTTTGGCGGCATCCATGTTTTCATCGGCAAGATCGGAGAACCGGGCCCCGAGTTAGGCGTCTGTGCCGACCTCATCGAGACAGCTCAGTGCACGAGATCGACCCTGGCTAAACCGACCAGGAAGCACGCCTTCGTGGGGGTCACCCACGGGGGAAGCTACGAGGAAGGATCCGAATCTGGTGACGAAACCGCCATCTACTCTGGCGATGAAACGTCGACCGGGGAGACCGAATCTCTTTACCAGCTACAAGATGATCGGGTTGGGGGCGGCTCCGATGGCAACAGTATTCCGGACCCCTCTGATCTGCCCTATCGGGTTGGGATCTTCATGGCTGGGACACAGGCGGCGCCACGATCATCAACTGCAGCAGCAGCGATCTCCGGATCGGCAGCAGCAACGGCTGCGCGGGCAGGAGGCCCTACGGGTTCACCAGCCCAAGTTTTGTCAGACCTGTTTGACGCACTAGCAGCGCTCATGGCGGAAGCCAACCCGGTGGATCAGGAGGTTCACAATGCTGAGATTGCCAAAGTGAGAGAGCAGATCACTCGGGCTAAAACGGAGCTGGCAGCAGAAGAGATCAGGATGACGGCGGAGCGCGCCGCTTTAGATGCACAGGCTTACAGGCTCATGATGGACCAGAAGGCGTCTCAGGAGGTCCTGAAGAGAAAATTCCGGTCTCGGTTGCCCGCCGCCCTCGACGCTCGAAATCTCTTCAACACCCCGGGGGTAAACCGTGCGGAGGCGACAGCCGGCGCCCCGGTTCAGCACCGGATTATAGACCTGCCTCGTCATAACGCTGATACGCCACCGGCCATGCCAACGCCGTCAGGTCATTATTCCAACCCGATGGATAACCTCGTCGCGGCGGCGGCTCGGTTGGAAGCCATTCCGATCGAAGGAGATTCACCGCAGGATGAAGAGACACGCCGGGTCAAGGAGCTCCTTAGGACCGCGTTGGCCCAGCAAGAAGCGTATTCGCAAAGCCGAGATCGGATTCACTCCACCCCTCGCCCCAGCAGGAGCTATAGTAGGCGCGTGGAGGAGCCGGCCGTTTCAAGTAACGCCAGGCGTGAAGCGCTCCGCGGCAACAATCCGGCGGGCGTCGACAATACTCACGAGAATGTGGATCGCACCCGTGCACGGGAGGCCGGATTAGCAGCGCAGCATCAGGCTCGTCAGCTTACACCTATCTTCCCAGCAGCTACGATTGAACCGGGGGTGGTTTCCAGTTCTTTGGGAGTACCGTGCCTTGTTCCCGCTTTACGCAACGTACGCCTGCCCAAAGACTTCAAAGGCCCCCGCAAGGTACCAAACTACACGGCAGATCAGCCTCCGGAGACATGGGTGGAGAGCTATGAAATGGCTATGGAGATGCTGGATGTGGATGACACGGCGTGTGCCAAGTATTTCACTATGATGTTAGAAGGAACGGCCCGGACTTGGCTAAAGAGCTTACCGCCTAATTCAATTAGTTCATGGGCCCAATTGCGCGCCCGGTTTATCAAGAATTTCAAGGACACGTGCAAACAGCCAATGTCAATAGTTGACCTAGCAGCCTGCGTTCAGCAAGAAGGGGAATCAACTACCCATTGGGTACGGCGGGTATCAGAAGTTTTGCACTCGTCAGATCGCATCAATGCAGACACCGCCGTGGTGCTGTTGGAGAGCAACTGTCGGTTTGGCCCTTTGAAGCTAAAGCTAGGCCGGATGAAGCGTGATTGTACAGATATAGGAACGCTCATGACCGCTTTAGTGAAGTATGCGGATTCTGACAGTACCAAGGATCCTGACTCTGGTGATGACAAAGCAGGGAAGGGAAGGAAGAATAGCAACACCAAAGGCCAGCAGCATCGGCCGGCAGGTAATGGAGGCGGAGGAAAGCGTAAACCGGACGGGAGCATGGACTTGGTGGCCAGCACAAGTGCACAGGATAAAGGCCAGCGGCGTAAGGGGAAACAGCCAAGTTTTCGCGCGCATCCCGGTCCTAACCCGGAGCGTTTGAACTTTTTCTTAAACCAGCCCTGTCCGAAGCACGGAACAAAGGAGGAACCAGCAGCCCATCTTTGGAAGGATTGTTATATCATGAAGGAATTCAAAAGCTCAAACACTTTCCAATATGATCACAGCTCCGGCGGCGGTTCCGGTTCCGGATCAGGGTACGGTGGCGGAAATTCCGGTCCAGGGTTCCAGGGTAATCCGGGCGGACAGGTCAGCCAAAATAATCAAAATAATCAAAGTAATCAAAGTGGTTATCAGAACAACCCGAAACAGTTGAGTGGTGGACAGTATCATGTCTTTACTACAAGCTTGGATAAACGAGATAGAAAGCTTCAGAGGCGGGCAGTCAGTGCTGTCGAACCGGCCACGCCTCACTATCTGCGTTGGTCGGAGCAGCCTATCATATGGAGCCGAGAAGATCATCCTCCCAGGGTGTATAATCCGGGTCAGTTAGCGTTGGTGGTGGCGCCTCAGGTGGGAGGTTATAAGCTCACTAAGGTGCTCATGGACGGAGGGAGCAGCATTAACATCTTGTATTACGAGACCTTCCGTCGTATGGGACTGGTAGATAAGGATCTCAAACCGACCAATACAGTGTTCCACGGGGTCGTGCCTGGCAAATCTGCATATCCGGTTGGTAAGATAGCCCTTGAAGTGGTATTTGGCGATAGTCACGATTCCAGATCAGAGACGCTGACGTTCGAAGTGGTTAAAATCCAAAGTCCGTACCACGCTTTGTTCGGACGACCAGCTTATGCAAAATTTATGGCACGGCCCTGCTACGTGTATCTGCAACTTAAGATGCCAGGTTACAAGGGCACTATAACGGTTCATGGGAGCCGTCGAATTGCTTTGGAATGCGAGGAAGGAGATGCGACTTATGCAGAATCGGTTTGTGCTACGGAGGAGCTAAAGCAGTACAAAGACAGTGTTGATCCGGAGGATATGACTTCATTAAAAAGGCCAACCACGGACCACGATCCGGCCTTGAAGTTCAAGTCAGCGGCCGAAACTAAGCTTGTTGACTTCGTGCCTGGCGATTCATCCAAGCAGTTCAGCATCAGTGCAAACTTGGATCCAAAATAGGAAAGCGCGCTCATCGAGTTCATCCGTGAGAATCGGGACATCTTTGCATGGAAGCCGTCTGACATGCCTGGTGTACCGAGGCAACTCGCTGAGCACACCCTTAATGTGGATCCTAAGTACAAGCCGGTAAAGCAATTCTTACGGCGGTTTAACGAAGAAAGACGTAAAGCGATTGGTGAGGAAGTGGCCAGGCTCCTGGCAGCTGGGTTTATCATTGAGGTTTTTCATCCCGAATGGCTCGCTAATCCGGTGCTAGTTCTTAAGAAAAACGGCACCTGGCGCATGTGTGTGGACTACACAGACTTGAATAAAGCTTGCCCAGCAGATCCTTTTGCTCTCCCCCGGATTGATCAGATCATTGATGCTACGGCAGGTTGCGAGCGTTTAAGTTTTTTGGATGCCTATTCGGGTTATCATCAGATCAAGATGGCAGTTAAGGACCAGGAGAAGACAGCATTCATTACTCCCTTTGGAGCCTTCTGCTATGTGTCTATGCCCTTTGGGCTTAAGAGTGCGCAGGCTACTTATCAACGATGTGTGCAAAATTGCCTCCACGAGCAGATTGGTCGTAATGTGCATGCTTATGTGGATGATATTGTGGTCAAGTCACGAAAGAAGCAGACCCTGGTTGGCGATTTGAAGGAGACTTTCGATAACTTGAGAGTGTACCAAATGATGCTCAACCCGGCTAAATGTGTTTTTGGTGTACCTGCAGGCAAGCTGTTGGGATTTTTAGTGTCCCATAGAGGAATTGAGGCCAATCCAGAAAAGATCACAGCCATCACCTCCCTGGCCAAACCAAAATGCATCAATGATGTTCAGCGCATGGCCGGGCGGATTGCAGCGTTAAGCCGGTTTATCAGTCGCCTTGGTGAAAAGGCGATCCCCTTGTATCAAATGCTCAAGAAGACGGATCAATTTGTCTGGAGTCCGGAGGCTGATAAAGCGTTTAAGGACTTGAAGCGACAGCTAGTCAATCCGCCAGTGTTAGCAGCCCCTGTAGATAAAGAGCCACTCCTGTTATATGTTGCAGCGAATGCCAGAGCGGTCAGTGTGGCGATGGTGGTAGAACGAAAGGAGGCTGGAAAGGAACATCCGGTTCAGCGACCAGTTTACTATATCAGTGAAGTACTTATCGAGTCCAAACAAAGGTATCCGCATTGGCAGAAGCTGGTATATGGCGTTTTTATGGCAAGCCGGAAGCTGAGGCAATATTTTCAAGGACACCCAATCACGGTGGTCAGTTCTGCTCCTTTGGGTGACATTATACAGAACCGGGAGGCGACCGGTCGGATTGCCAAGTGGGCTATCGAGCTCGGGCCGCACGATTTAAGGTACGTACCCCGAACGGCCATAAAGTCACAGGCACTTGTCGATTTCATAAACGATTGGACAGAGTTACAAGCGCCTGAGGAGAAGCCAGATAACACCTATTGGACCGTTCATTTTGACGGGTCAAGACAATTGGAAGGCTCGGGGGCTGGAGTCGTTTTAACTTCCCCACGAGGAGATAAGTTTTGTTATGTCCTCCGTTTAATGTTCCCCTGTACAAATAATGCGGCGGAGTATGAAGCTTTGCTTCATGGTCTTCGGGTGGCTAAAGAGATGAATCTGAGCAGAGTTAGGTGCTTTGGTGATTCGGATCTGGTGGCTCAGCAGGTATCTGGCACCTGGGATTCTAAGGATCCGCTTATGGCTGCATACCGACGTGAAGTAGATATGGTGGCTGGGCATTTCAAAGGCTATCAAGTGGATCATGTGGACCGCAGAAAGAATGAGGCAGCGGACGCTTTAAGTCGCTTGGGCTCTCAGCGTAAACCGGTCCCACCCAATGTTTTCTTGGATGTATTATACCACCCATCGGTACAGCTGCCCGGTGAGCTGGAGTTGGCTGTTCCTGATCCGGAGGCTCAGTTAGTGGCGGCTCTCCACGCCACCCCGGATTGGACGCTCCCTTACCTGGCATATATGAACCGGGGTGAGTTGCCAGAGGATGAAAGCTTAGCTCGACAGATAGTACGACGGTCCAAGTCTATGACCATTTTCCAAGGAGAGTTACATCATCGCAGCGTGTCAGGAGCGCTGCAACGGTGCATATCCCCTAAGGAGGGGTGCGAGATATTACGAGAAATACATGAAGGGGATTGCGGCCACCACGCCGGTTCAAAATCATTGGTGGCTAAAGCGTTCCGCCACGGTTTCTACTGGTTAACTGCTCATGCTGATGTGGAAGACCTGGTCCGGTTATGTGATGGTTGCCAGAAATTTTCTAGACGAGCGCACATACCGGCTCAAGAATTGAGGATGATTCCAATCACTTGGCCGTTCGCGACTTGGGGGCTTGATATGGTTGGGCCTTTTAAGCGTTCCAAAGATAAGAAGACCCACCTACTGGTGGCGGTTGACAAATTTACAAAGTGGGTGGAGGCAGAACCCGTCAGTAAGTGTGATGCTGCCACGGCGGTTCGGTTTATAAAGAAGGTGATCTTCCGGTTTGGATTTCCGCACAGCATCATCACAGATAATGGTACCAATCTATCCAAGGGGGCCATGAAAGAGTTCTGTGCACGGGAGCATATACGGCTTGATGTTTCTTCGGTAGCGCACCCACAGTCTAATGGTCAGGCAGAACGAGCGAACCAAGAGATCTTGAGAGGTATCAAACCCCGGCTTCTGGTCCCTTTGCAAAGGACACCGGGTTGTTGGGTGGAGGAGCTACCGTCTGTATTATGGAGCATCAACACCACGCCTAACAGATCCACGGGGTTTACGCCGTTTTTTATGGTCTATGGAGCCGAGGCGGTTCTCCCAAGTGATATACGACATGACTCACCTCGCGTGGCAGCATATGTTGAAGCGGACAATGAGCAGGCACGGCAGAACGCCCTTGACTTGTTGGATGAGGAGCGTGACTTGGCAGCTGCCCGTTCAGCGATTTACCAGCAAGATCTTCGCCGTTACCACAGTCGTCGGGTTAGGACCAGAACCTTTCAGGAGGGGGATTTGGTGCTTCGGCTCATCCAGGATCAGTCTGACCAGCATAAATTATCCCCGCCTTGGGAGGGACCTTTTGTGGTCAGCAAGAATCTGAATAATGGGTCATATTACCTGATTGATATTCGAGAGCGCAAGGATTCACGCACATCGGAGGAGGAAACCAGCAGGCCGTGGAACATAGCTCATCTTTGACCTTATTATACATGAGCCCTGGGCTCTGTTCATGTACATATCATGACCATGTATATATTATGATTAATACAATAAACCGAAGCCTCGAGTAAAACGGGGTCTCTACTGTTCTTCACATCATGTGTGCTTACCCCTGGAGGTCGTTTCACAGAAGTTCAAATTATAGATTCCGGTTTAAAAGCCGGTTCAAAGGAAGATGTCTCCTATAAGGCTGTGAAGCTCTGAATATCCGGTTCAATATCCCGGTTCAAGCATAAGGCTTACTGTTCAAACATAGGCCGTATTCGAGCCAAAGAGAACATAGCCATTCAGCATGAGGCTTCCTGTTCAAACATAGGTCGTATTCGAACCAAAGAGAACATAGCTATTCAAACATGGGGCTTCCTGTTCAAACATAGGTCGGGTTCGAACCAAAGAGAACATAGCTATCCCTATAAAGTCAGTTGGGGACCTGGTCGGCCTGAACCGTAGCTACACCTCCGGGGGGCTTGGTCATGTCTTGACGACGGTAATGCCTTCTGGCTGGCACATTTGCCACTGAATCAGTTGGGGACCTAATCGACTTGAACCGTAGATTACGCCTTATGGGAACTCGGTCATGTCTTGATGATGGTAATGCCTTCTGGTCGGCTTTTTAGCCAATGAATCATTTGGGGGCTTGGTCGTGTCCGAACCAACGCAATGCCACTTGATCGGCCCTTGGCCATTGAGTCACTTGGGGGCTTGGTTGACGAACCAATGCAATGCCATTTGGCCGGCATATTTTGCCACGATTCAGTTAGGAACCTAGTCGACCTAAACCGTAGCTACACCTCTTGGGGGCTCGGTTTTGTCTTGACGATGGTCACGCCTTCTGAACGGTTCATAGTAGCCACTATTTGCATGCGTTTTACTATCGCGTTGCCTTTTCATATTTGGTTTTTGTTTTCTGCCTTATTGTGGTGTTTTTTGTTCTTCAGAACGTCAAGTGTTTTTAAACCGATTCAGCTGACATAGCCTGGTCCGTTTTTTAACCCAGAGGCAAGTTGCCCGGGTTGGCAAGGGCGCAGCACGGTTCATAGGGCCGGAAGATCTTGTGTACTCAATAAAGACAGGAAACAAAGTTGGAAAACGTCATTGGAAAGAGCATCAGTACCCGTGCGCGAAGGCATATTCAAATGCAGAGGTATTAAACTATCTTATTACAAGGCAAACGTAGTGCCTGAATATATTGTTCGTTGACGGATTAAAACGTCACCAAGTAAGGTGAACCGGAGCGTTGATTAGGCCTGTTCGCCGCCTCGGTTCGAAGGCTGGGGATCGTCTTGCGCCGCTTCAGCTCTATCTTGGTTACCCATTGGCTGGAAATCAGCAGTGGTCCAGTCGATTCCCATTAGCGCTTGAAAGACGGCTTCTTCGTGAATCAGCAAAGACGGTTCAATGTCAGGGGCGTAAGTATGCTTACGGATTGGAGGAATAAGGTTTCCCGCTTCAGGGACCGGAGCAGCCACTCGTTTGTTCTGGTTGTCGTATTGGGCTTGGTAACGTGACAGATCCGCTTCCTCAGCCAATTGACAAGCTAGGGGGCGCACCGCCCGATTTATCGCCCTCAAATCGTCTTCACCAAAGTCTGAACCGTCTTCCTTCAAGCTGGGGTATCCTTGGGCCGCTTCGACAGGATCGAAATCTGGTACCCATGCTTTGGCCCGGATCAAGGCAGTAATGGCTCCAGTTCGATCAGCCGATCTTTTCAATTCTTCAATCCGGGCTGGAAGCATGGACAGCCTCTTTAATGTGTCTTGAATCAGAGACGGCGCAGGGTTGTTATGCGACGCAGTGGTGATAGCCCTTTGTGCTCCGGTGTACAACTGTTCAATCAGAGTATAAGCAGCTTTGAGTTTCATCCGCACATCAGAACCCAAGTGTCCAATACGTGAGCCTGCAGTGTTTCAAGATGGATTACAAACCGGACATAGGATGTAACAGACAAGGTACAAATTGGAAAAAGGGCGTCGAAAAGCTTACCAAAGACAGCAGAGGTCATGGAGTGTATCTGTCGCTTCACGGTGGATAATTCATCGACCACCGGTTTAAGAGCAGCTTCGGCATTTTCAGCCCTCTTCGTCAAAAGAGCTCTCTCAGTAACCCAATCAGCTTGTTCTTTCTGGTGGCTTTCTTTCAGCTGTTCCATAACGGTTAAGGCATGGGCCAATTCGTCCTTCGTTTTTTCAGTTTCAGCCTGTTGGGTTTTTAAGATTTCCTGAAGGTCCGAGACTTGTTTCGCTTTGGTCTTTAGATCCCCCTGCAGCAGGTCGTCAAAAGTGTTCAGAAAATATTGCACGGTTTGGAAGTATCAACCACACAAGCAAGTTATGTGCTCGATACTTGGGGGCTAATGCATATTTGATTTTAACGCAGGTTTCCCATTGCAAAAAGTCCCAAGATTAATACAAGTATTTAAACTTGGCACTTGGGGGCTAATAGTTATCTAATGATGTTTTCTGGTTATGACCTATGTTGAAGCCTTGGGTTTTTTAAAGCGGACTTTAATTGTCAAGACAGCCTGATCCGGTTTACCATCTCGGTTTGGAAATATTGATAAGCTAAGTGGCAATGGAATGAAGCACAAGGGAGTTACCTCAAGTTTCTCCTTCATCATCTTGATCATGCCAGCTTCATAATCCCGACTGGTGTACAGTCGATTCAGGTACCCGGAATAAAGATCCGGGGCGCTTAAAGCGGCGTACGTAGAAGAGTCAAGGTCCCATTTGCCCTTCATGGCCGAGATTTCGTCCTTGGCAGTATGCTTGGCTAAGGTAGCAGTGTTCCCCGGTTCAGAGTGACCGATGCCGGTAATCACAACATCATCATCCTTGGAATCGCTGCTCTGCAGTGGCCCTGTCGGTTTATCAGCAGTTCCAGAAGGGGGGATGGATTCCTCAACCCGAACAGGACTGGCAGGCGGATCAGTATGGCTGGCAGGTTCGATAATCCTTTCTTCAGCGCAGGTGTCATCTTGCGGAGATAGATAACTCTGAGTATCTTCACGACCCAGAGTGTCAGCACCAGGAGTTTTCTCCGGTTCAAGAGCGGCAGTTCCTCCAGCCGGGTTATCCAGACGAGCCTTCTTGCTCGGTCTAGGTTTGGCCCTGGAAAAAGCCCAAAGATTGAAAAAACGGTATAAGATGGATTAAGAGACTCATACAGAGATATGTTGTGATCGGTCCAACTTACCCAATAACTGTCTTCAACGGTGGCAGTTGAGTGGCTGAAGATTCACCGGAAGATGAATGGGAAGTGACCTGATAATCGGAGTCAGATGGATTTAGAGGCTGACGAGTTAAACCTGCTTTAGGAGGAAAGCTAGCGCATAAATCGGAGACCTCTGAGCGGCGTTTCCGAACCGGGCTGTTCGGTAAACCGGCGGAGGTAACTACCTGGCCGCTGTGCCGGGTGGTGCGTCGGGCTTCATGTTGCTGGGTCTTCACAAGAAATTTGGGATCCAAGTAAGCAAGAGGGTGAGAAAATTTAATTTTCCGGTTTGCTTGGCGAGGGTTTTTCAAAGGCAAAGGAACAGCATCAGAAGAAAGAATAGTTACCTCTGGGCCTTCGGCATTGCTCGCTTCAGCATCGTCCTGACAAATATCATCATCAATAAGACGTACAAAAAGTAAGCCAACTGAATCAAGGTCTACCCCAAGGTCCGGATTACCCACATCATCCTCCTCTAAATCGGGGGTACAGGAAGCAGTGTGCCTTTTCTTTGTAGCAGGCTTCTTCACCCTTGTCTTGGGTCTGATTATCTTTTCGGTTGGCTCCTGAAGCTTCTTGCTCCAAAACGGATCATCTCCCTGTTTCGGAAAGGACTGGAAGTTAGCAATATATATAAGGAGATCAAAAATTCTATAAACAGGGAGGAGTTACTTACAGCAGGTGGTTTGTTTGTGGCGCAAAATGGAAGCAGGCCGGTTCGAGCGCAAACATGTTCCGGTTCGTTCAGCATCTTTTTCACGGCTTCAGCGACTTCGTCCTCCGTCAGCTGAATGTTGCAGTGCCTCAAAGGATCATCAACCCGACCCGTGTATTGGCACATCAAACCGGAGCGGATGCTAAGGGGCAGGATGCTCCATGAAATCCAGCAACGAGCAAGATCAACCCCCGTTAAACCATTAGCCATGAAGGCTCTGAGCTTGGACAGCTGAGGGGCATACTTACTCCTCTCTTTGGCAGTTAGCCGTGGGGGGAAGGGGTGAGTGTTGCTAAGTCTCTCTGGACGGAAACCGGGCAGTGGATTTTCTTCAGCAGGGGAAGTATCCTTGCAATAGAACCAAGTGCAATTCCATTCTTGCGGATGACTATGCAACTTGGCGTGAGGATAAGTCACCTCTTTCCTCTTCTGAATCGCCATACCACCCAGTTCCATATTAGGGCCGTCGGTAAATTCAGTACGTCGGTTCAAATGGAAAAAGTCCCGGAACAGCTCTACAGTAGGTTCTTCTTGGAAGTACGCCTCGCAAAGTACTTGAAAATGGCAGATATTCGTGACTGAATTTGGACCAACATCTTGTGGGCGCAGCCTAAAATTAGCCAAGACGTCCCGATAAAATTTTGAACCGGGTGGATTAAACCCCCGGGCGAGGTGATCCGCAAACACCACCACTTCTCCCTCCTGCGGGGTAGGAGGACATTCGTCTCCTGGAACCCTCCAATGGATGGTACTTTTGCTACTCAAAGCACCAGTCAGAACTAAGTTGTTTAGTTGGGTCTCAGTGATGCAAGAGGGAACCCAGTTGCATTCATACACCTGTTTTGCCATGAGGAAATCTACAAGGCAAAGGTATTCCGGTTTGAGAGCAAGTATGATTGTAAACCGAAGATGCTCTTATATAGAGTCAGGTTATCTACAATAATATCAACCGGCGGTTCATCAAGGGGACTAATGGGTGTGTAGATCGGTTTGTTCGCTTTGCTAAGAGTTAAACCGACCAGATCTAAACAGTTGTGAGTATGAAAGCAGAAACAGATCCTGTACGGATTCTTTCAAAGCAATGGATCTACAGCTAGGGCGAAAAAGAAATAAAAACAGGTAATATGAAGTCGGGCTCACAGCAGAACAACATAAGTTCGACAAGCAGGAACAAGAGTGAGATCTAAGGAAATGAGTGCAGATTTATGGCGACTGCTAAGAGGAACTACAAATCCAGATACAGGTATCATCATCTGTTCGCAAAGGCTGCTATGGGGATGAGCAAGAAACAGTAGCAGGACGATGAACCCTAGAACAGATCTAAAGCAACAAGAACAGGGGCCTTACCGGGGTCCAAACAGATGTGGAAAGTCGCCGCGGTGCTCTGATCCGATCAGGTTGATGCAGCGGCCGGAGTTGATGCAGCAGCTGACGGCGGCGGCGGAGCTTTGAGGTCTGGGTCGCGAGGAAGACGAAGAAGGGGAGGAAAGGAAGATGGCCTTCAAGTCCTATTTATAAGGCGCGGCGCGCGTGTCAGGCGCGCGAATCCAGGGGCCGGAGATTTCGGAAGCCCAGCCGTCGCCCTGATTCTTGCGGGTTAGCGAAAGGAGACGGTAGCTTGCGCTGACGTCATATCGGTTTACCACAGCAAGAGGAGACGGAGAAACGACGGTTTAACAAGTCACTGGGAGACATTTGAAGACAGAAATTCTTATTAAGGATTGACATGAACCTGTTCAAATCAATCTGGGGCCTAATGTTGGGGATGTTGCTATCCGGGGTAAACCGGCCTGCAGGGCCCGGGTTACCTCCGTCAACAGACCCGAGATGTTAAAACCCAAGGAGAGATAGAAGGGCCTAAGGCCCATAATCGGTTTAAAGGTTTATGGTGTAAACCGGCCTGATGTAAACTTGTATTGTAAGTTAGGAATAGAGAGACCGACCCGGGCACGTTTATTAGCCGGAGGTTGGGACTTTGCAGACCGACGGGCGTCACCCGTGTATATAAGGGGATGACCCGGCGGCGGTTTGGGGACAGAGAAGAAGAACTCGAGGTTTAGGCGAAGCTTATCGCTCCCTAAGCCCTCGAAACCCATCAATCCCATCACAACTAGACGTAGGCTTTTACCTTCATCGAAGGGGCCGAACTAGTATAAAAACCGTGTCCTCGTGTCCACTTTTAACCCCTTCAAGCTAACCCGCTGCGATGGCTCCACGACTAAGTCCTCTCACTAGGACATCTGCCGTGACAAATCCACGACACCTGTCGACTGTTACAGTCATCCCTGCCAATCAAGATGAGCATGAAGCAGAGGTGGCACGGGTTCGTGAAGAGATCGCTCGGGCCAAGGAAACCTTAGCAGCTGAAGATACCAGATTGGCCACACAGCGGGCGGCTTTGGACGCACGGGTGCAGCAACTTCAGGCAGAGGCTTTTCAGCTCATGCTAAGCCTGAACAGATCTAATGAGGTAATGAGGAGGAGACATCAGAAAACTCAGTCCCGTTTACCTCAGATTTATGATCCTAGGAATCTCTTTGCTACACCCGGAGCCGGCCCAAGTAACCCGCCAGGTGCAAATCAGTTTATGACATCCGGAGCGGGAGGCCCGGTTCAGCCTCAGGTGACGGCGCCTCTTCATGGCAATATGGCACCACCATGTTACGTGCCAATACCACCGGGTCACTTCTCCAACCCCATGGAGAATTTAATCGCAGCATCAGTACGTTTGGCGGCTCTCCCAGTGGACGGTGATGACCCGACAGCGGTGGAGACCCGGAGGATCAGGGAACTTGTCCAAACAGCTCTGGCTCAGCAAGAGACCTACTCCTATAGCCGGGACAAGATCCACTCAACTCCTCCGCCCCGGTTAGCTCCGCCCCGTCAAAACCAGAGCCCGAGTTACAGCAGACGCATGGAGTCAGAGGCCTTGTCAAGCAGCGCTCAGCGTCGGAACCAGCCTGGCGGGTATAACCCGGTGCAGGATCGAATACGTCAGGAGGACGAGCGGGTGGCTCAGCTAGCGGCTCAGCTGGCAGACCAACATGACTTACCGGCTTATCCAACGACTTCTATTGAGGCTGGAGTTGCTACTAGAATCGGAGGTGTTCCTTGTCTGGTACCGGCCCTACGTAATGTACGTCTGCCCAAGGATTTCAAGGGGCCTCGAAAGGTGCGGAATTATATGGCCGACTTACAGCCTGGGTGTGGATTGAAAGTTATGAGATGGCCATGGAGCTGCTGGAGGTTAGTGACGCAGCGATGGCTAAATACTTCATCATAATATTGGACGGAACGGCCCGTTCTTGGTTAAAGGGCTTACCGCCCAATTCTATTAGTTCATGGGCAGAGCTAAAGGCTCGTTTCATCCAGAACTTTAAGGACACTTGCAAGCAGTCTATGTCGATTGTGGACTTGACAAATTGTAAGCAGGAGGAAGGCGAATCCACGACTCATTGGGTGCGCCGGGTCAAAGAGATAATACTTTCGTCTGACAAGATGGACGCCGGCTCAGCAGTTTTCATGCTGGAGAAAAATTGCCGCTTTGAGCCTTTGAGACAGAAGCTGGGGCGCCTTAAGCGTGATTGCAATGATATGGGGACGCTGATGGCGGCTTTAGTCAAATATGCTGATTCTGATAGTACCAAGGATCCCGCGTCTGATGAGGAAAAGACAGGGAAGGGAAAGAAGAACGGTAATGGAAAGGGTCAGCAGCATAACCCGGCAAATCAAGGAGGCAATAAGCGTAAGGCGGACGGTAACCCAGAATTTGTGGCTAATGCACAGGGTAACAGTCAGAAGCGCAAGGGGAAACCACCCCCTCGGTCTGGCGGGTCAGGTCCATCTCTTGAACAGCTACTCAATGAGCCTTGTCCGAGGCATGGCACCCGGGAACGGCCAGCGACTCATTTATGGAAGGATTGTGCAATCATGAAAGCTTTCAAGAATTCCAATATGTTTGATGGCAATCAAGGCCTGGGCGGCGGCTCAGGGGGTGGCGGCTTTCATGGCCCGTCCGACGATTCAGGGTCCGGTTTTCAGGGAAACCAGGGCGGTTATAACCAGCAGCAGTCTGGTCAAGGAGGTCAACAGCAGCAGTAGTCGGGTTATCAGAGCCATCCAAAACAGCTAAATAGTGGGCAGTATCACATGTTCACCACCAGTTTGTGCAAACGTGATCAGAAAATTCATAAGAGGGTTGTGAATTCTATTGAGCCGGCAGTCCCCCGTTACTTAAGGTGGTCAGAATAGCCCATTGTCTGGAGTAGGGAGGATCACCCTCCCCGAGTTGATAATCTGGATCAATTAGCCTTGGTGGTGGCACCGTAGGTCGGCAGATATAAATTAAGTAAGGTGCTCATGGATGGAGGTAGCAGCATCAACATCCTCTATTATGAGACCTTTCGGTGCATGGGTTTAACTGACAAAAATTTAAAGACTTCCAATACCGTCTTCCATGGAGTGGTGCCTCGTAAGTCGGCATATCCTGTTGGTAAGATTGAGCTGGAGGTGCCCTTTGGAGACGAGCACGATTCTAGGGCTGAGAAGTTAACCTTTGAGGTGGTCAAAATCAAAATTCCATATCACGCTTTGTTCGGGCGGCCGGCTTATGCCAAGTTCATGGCGCGGCCGTGTTATGTTTACTTGCAGCTCAAGATGCCGGGTTACAAGGGCACCATCACTGTGCATGGAAGTCGAAAGGTGGCCCTGGAGTGCGAAGAAGGCGACGCGGCTTATGCCGAGTCTGTCTGTGTAGCAGAGGAGCTCAAGTTTTATCAAGATAACGTTGACCTGGCGGATATGACCTCCCTCAAAAAACCAACCACGGAACATGACCCGACCATGAAGTTTAAGTCGGCTGCAGAGACCAAGCTTATTGATTTTACTCCAGGCGATTCGTCTAAGCAGTTCAGCATCAGTGCCAATTTGGATCCTAAATAGGAAAGCGCGCTCATCGAGTTCATTCGTGAGAATTGGGACATCTTTGCATGGAAGCCTTCTGACATGCCGGGTGTACCGAGAGGACTCGCTGAGCACACTCTTAATATTGATCCGAAGTATAAGCCGGTCAAGCAGTTCCTGTGGCGATTCAATGAGGAACGACGAAAAGCTATTGGAGAGGAGGTCGCCCGGCTCTTGGCGGCTAGGTTCATTATTGAAGTTTTTCACCCGGAGTGGTTGGCTAACCCGATGCTCGTGCTCAAGAAAAATGGCACTTGGCAGATGTGTGTGGATTACACGGACTTAAATAAGGCTTGTCCGGCTGATCCTTTCACTCTCCCCCGTATTGATCAAATCATTGATGCTACGGCGGGTTGTGCGCGTTTGAGCTTTTTGGATGCTTACTTTGGTTATCATCAGATCAAAATGGTAGTTAAGGACCAGGAGAAGACGGCTTACATCACTCCGTTTGGAGCCTTCTGCTATGTGTCTATGCCTTTTGGGCTCAAGAGTGCCCAGGCGACTTATCAGCGGTGTGTACAGAATTGTCTCCACAATCAGATTGGGCGAAATGTTCATGCTTATGTGGATGACATAGTGGTGAAGTCCAGAGAGACGGAAACCCTGATATCTGATCTCAGAGAAACCTTTGATAACCTCCGGGTTTACAAGATGATGCTTAACCCGGAGAAGTGTGTATTTGGTGTACCCGCAGGCAAGCTTTTGGGATTCCTGGTCTCAAACAGGGGCATTGAAGCTAATCCGGAGAAGATCAAAGCAATCACCTCCTTGGCTAAGCCGGCGTGCATCAATGATGTTCAGCGACTAGCGGGTCGTGTTGCCGCTTTAAGCCGATTCATAAGCCGGTTAGGTGAGAAGGCCCTGCCGCTGTATCAGATGATGAAAAAGGCAGACACCTTTGTCTGGAGTGATGCTGCTAATGCTGCTTTTGAGGATTTGAAGAGGCAGTTATCTGAGCCGCCGGTTCTTGCAGCTCCCATTGACAAAGAGCCTCTGCTATTATATGTGGCTGCTAATTCAGGAGCTGTCAGCGTTGCAATTGTGGTGGAACGCAAGGAGGCTGGTAAGGAGCGTCCGGTTCAACGGCCGGTTTATTATGTTAGTGAGGTGCTCATTGAGTCAAAGCAAAGGTATCCTCATTGGCAGAAGCTGGTTTACGGGGTCTTCATGGCAAGCCGGAAGCTGAAACAGTACTTCCAAGGTCACCCTATCACTGTGGTGAGTTCTGCCCCCTTGGGAGACATCATCCAGAACAGAGAGGCCACAGGACAAGTCACCAAGTGGGCCATTGAGCTCGGGCCTCATGGTTTGAAGTATGTGCCACGTACTGCCATTAAGTCTCAAGCCTTGGTAGTTTTTATCAATGACTGGACAGAACTACAGGCACCTGAGGAAAAGCCCGATAACACATATTGGACTATTCACTTTGATGGGTCCAGGCAGCTGGAAGGCTCGGGGGCTGGAGTCGTATTAACTTCCCCTCGAGGTGACAAATTCTGTTATGTGCTCTGGCTTATGTTTCCTTGTACTAACAATGCAGCTGAGTACGAGGCCTTACTCCATGGTCTCCGGATGGCCAAAGAGATGAACTTGAGCCGGGTAAGGTGGTTAGGAGATTCAGACCTTGTGGCTCAACAGGTGTCAGGCAAGTGGGACTCTAAAGTTCCCCTTATGGCGGCTTACCGTCGTGAAGTTGATGCTGTAGCTGGACACTTCAAGGGTTATGTGGTGGAACACATTGATCGAAGGAAGAATGAGGCGACTGATGCTTTAAGCCGGCTGGAATCTCAGCGTAAGCCGGTGCCGCCTAACACCTTTCTTGATGTTTTGCATAATCCTTCTGTTAAGTTACCTATAGAGGAAGATCTGGCAATACCAGACCCGGAGGCACAGCTGGTGGCGCCTCTCCACGTTATCCCGGATTGGACAGTGCCTTATTTGCCTTACATGACCCGGGGGGAGTTACCTGAAGATGAGACCTTGGCAAGACAAATCGTCCGGCGGTCCAAGTCCATGACAATTGTTAATGGTGAGTTACATCACTGTAGCGTCACTGGAGCGTTTCAACGTTGCGTGTCACCCACGGAGGGTCAGGAGATCCTTCGTGAGATTCATGAAGGCGATTGTGGTCATCATGCCGGTTCAAAGTCTCTAATGGCCAAAGCTTTCCGTCATGGGTTTTATTGGCTGACGGCTCATGCTGATGTAGAAGATCTGATCAGTAAATGTGACGGATGTCAGAAGTTCTCATGACGAGCCCATGTGTCGGCCCAAGAATTGAGGATGATTCCAATTACTTGGCCGTTTGCAGTCTGGGGGCTTGACATGGTCGGACCTTTCAAAAGGTCTAAGAATAAAAAGACACACCACTTGGTGGCGGTTGATAAGTTTACAAAATGGGTTGAGGCGGAGCCAGTCAGTAAGTGTGATGCAGCCACGGCGGTCCAGTTCATGAAAAAGGTGATTTTTCGTTTTGGCTTTCCACATAGTATCATAACTGATAACGGCACTAACCTCTCTAAAGGAGCCATGGAAGAGTTCTGTCAATGAGAGCATATCCGGCTTGACGTTTCGGCTGTGGCTCATCCTCAATCCAATGGCCAAGCAGAAAGAGCCAATCAAGAGATCTTGAAAGGTATCAAGCACCGGCTCTTGGTCCCCTTACAGCGGACGCCGGGTTGTTGGGTGCAGGAGTTACCCTCTGTACTTTGGAGTATCAACACTACACCTAACAGGTCCACGGGTTACACACCTTTCTTCATGGTGTACGGAGCAGAGGCGGTTCTGCCAAGTGACATCCGACATGACTCACCTCGCGTGGCGGCTTACGTTGAGGCTGACAACGAAAAAGCTCGTCAAGATGCACTTGACCTGTTGGATGAAGAGCGAGACTTGGCAATATCCCGCTCGGCGATTTACTAGCAGGACCTGCGCCGCTACCACAGCCGCCGGGTTAGGTCCAGAACCTTTCAGGAAGGCGACTTAGTGCTCCGGCTCATCCAGGATCAATCTGACATGCACAAGCTATCCCCTCCTTGGGAAGGACCCTTTGTGGTCAGCAAGAATCTGAACAACGGGTCATACTACCTTATCGATGTTCGTGAGCACAAAGACTCACGTAAGTCGGAAGAGGAGACCCGCCGGCCGTGGAATATCGCTCATCTTAGGCCTTACTATACTTGAGCCACCGGCTCTAATGTGTATATATTTATACTATGTATATATTACATAAAGCAATAAAGTAGGACCTCTGTCCTTTCTTCCACTCCCAAAAAAGGTTTATGTGTCTTCTTTTTCAGGTGGTGGAGATAACCAAGAGGGAGCGGGTCACATCTGAACCGGGCTTTTCCTTTGGTCCAGCTTATGATCATATCTGAATCTAGCCATGATCACCTGGGGGCTTCCTGTTCAAACATAGGTCGTATTCGAACCAAAGAGAACATAGTTGTCGATACCCACTTGATCGGCATACTGCCAAACCCACTTGGGGGCTTCTTGATCATATCTGAATCATAGCTTAACCCCTTTGGGTCTGACGTGGATCGTATTCGAATCAGCATCATTAAACAACTCTTATGGTCACTTGGGCGCTTCCTGTTCAAACATAGGTCGTATTCGAACCAAAAAGAACATAGCTGTCGATACCCACTTGATCGGCATCGCGACAGCCACTGGGGGCTATATGATCGTATCCGAATCTTAGCTCAACCCCTTTGGAAAGGTTTACTGATCGTATTCGAATCAGAGGCCTTTTAAATTTTGTTTATTATTCATCATACTTTCTAGGTGTCAACATTTGATTATATTGAGACCCTCTTGAAAATACAATGAAGTAAATTGCAATCCTCCGGGTTAACATTGGTTACATCAGGTTCATAAGTACCAGGTGAACTTTTACGTGCCGATTTTCAGGAGTTAAACTTACATCAGGGTTTGGCTTATATAAGCCGGAAAAGGTAACCATAAGCACCACAGGTATATCATTATGATTACGTCCATTAAGTTTAATCATAAGCTGGATTTCCTGTAATTATTCGGTGTATATTCCGGGTTATCAGAAGCTTGTGTGACACTCCAAAGCGATAAGTCGCCAAGGGATTTCTGTTTGTCTTATGTGTAGGGCAATGCAAGACATTTTCGCAAGGACATAACAGATTCATATAAACTGCGAGTGCATAGTGACGGCGGCTTATGCAAGTATTAAGGGCCATAAGCATGCGCGAAGGCATAACAAAACTCAAAGTATTTTCTACTCTATTACAAGACTCCCCGAGTCTGAATGATGCGGCATTGTTTTTCTACAACGACATAAGCAGGTGGCGCCTGGCAATTTACTCTTGGGGTTGACCTGAAGCTTCCGGGTTATCCTTCTCCGCCTCTCCGCCGGCTGCTGTGTCCTGGAAGGATGATGAGGCCCAGTCAATGCCACTCAAGGCCTCAAACTCAGCTTCATCATCTATTAAACCGATTGGGTCGACTTCAGGGGAAAAAGTGTGCTTACGAGTTGGAGGAACCAGACTGACTGCATGGAAATGAGGTGTTGGAATCCTCCGGTTCTCCCTATCGTAACCCGGTTGATATTTGGTCAGATCAGTGTCATTCCCAATAAGAGTAGCCACCGGGTGTATGTCTTTCACACAGGCGGTAAAATCTGCCTCGTCAAATAAGGTGCCATCCTCCTTTAGACTCAGGTATCCAAGAGCGATGTCGGCTGGGTTTAGTTCTGGAATCCATGCTTTAGCCCGGCTCAACGCTGCTATCGCCCCGGCTCTTGCGGATGCCCGCCTTAGCTCTTGAACCCGTTGAGGGAGTACGGCAAGCCGTTTCAGCACATCTTGAAGGAGATAAGGAACGTCATTAGATAAAGCCACAACGGCCAGAGCACGTTGTGAACCAGTGTAAAGTTGTTCCACCAGTGTATACACTGCCTTCAGCTTGATCAGCATATTTTGCTTAAGGTTGGTACTCCTGGGACCTATATTGTTAAAAGGCATAAGGTAAACCGGAGATAAGAATTAAGCCGGACAGTTCGGTGTTTACTTCTGCAAGTGATGCTTCTGCTGTCTCGGCCCGGGTCACCAGTAAGGCTTTTTCGTCAGCCCAGATTTTCTTGTCTGCTTCAAAATTCTTCTTCAACTTCTCTTGTTCAGAGACGCTAAATTCAAACTTGGAGTTGGCATTTTGAAATTCAAGTTCCTGGGCTGACAGGCGGCTCTTAAGGTCAGCAATCTCCGATTCAAATTGACTTATGGTGGCCTGCATTATCCCGGGTTATAGTCAGAGTCATGATGAATAATTTTAAGTCCCAAGCATTTTGCAAACAAAGATGCTTGGCACTAGGGGGCTAATGTGTATCGCAAGTTGAAGGTATTGTGTTACAACCGGTTTAAATATTTCTTCTTTAAGCCGGGCAAGCAGCTCTAACAATGTTTCTAAGTCTACAGCATATTTATTCATAAGCAATAGACTTGGGGGCTAGTACAGTAAGTATGATTGAAAGTAAGGAAGTGTAAGTTATACCTCAGATTTTTGCTGTATTTGCTTCACCATGTCAATCTCTAGGTCACGGCTACTTTGCACCTGGTTGATGTAGCCCGAAACGATCTCTCCAATACCCAAATGAGTATAGTCGGTGATATCCATCTTGGCCTTACGGCGTTCTAGCAACTCCTCTTTATCCGAACACTTGGCAAGGACAGTGGGCCTAGCCGGTTCAACAAATTGAGCCTTGAGAAATTCCACCTCTGGGTCAGCCGTTTTAACCGGGCTAGGTGTTTCCGGGTTAACAGAACCATCAAGAATATCTTCAGCAGGCGGATCAGAAGTGGGTACTGAAGTATCCTGAGCTGGTTCAGATGGCGGTTGATGTGTGGGAGAGCCGGGAGCAGCTGTGCCCAGTTCCGATTCAGTCACCATATGGTCTTGGGCCGGCTTATCTTTCTTCGTTTTCTTCCTGGGCTTCACTTGCGCACTGTGGACAAAGCGGAAGAATGAGTAAAGGAACATGAGGAAGGAAAAACGTAAGGTAAATAAATTGATATTACCCAGGGGCAGTCTTAAAAGCTGGCATGTTTGACTGCATAGACTCGCCGGATGAAGGAGATGTATCCTGATAATTGGGGTCAGATGAATTGAGAGGTTGACGGATTAGACCCGCCAAAGGTAAAAAAGGGGATAAGTCGGAGATAACCTCAGTCCAACGCTTCCGGGTTGTGTCAGTCAAGCCGGAGGAGAGCTCTGCATCCTTCCTGGTCCGGGTCTGCCTCCGGCTTTCAAATTGCTGTTGCTTCAAAAGAAAGTCAGGATCTTGGTAAGCCAAAGGGTGTGAAAATCTTACTTTCCGGGTTACTCTTCGAATTTTCTGACGCGGCCGAGGCTCGGAGTCGGAGGAGATTATAGTTACCTCTTCCTCGATGGGTTGGCTGTTCCCCGTGTCTTCCTGAAAAGGAGAATAATGTTAGTAAGGTAAGGATAAAAGAGTAAGGGAAGTTGAAAGGTTACCTCTTCTTCGTTATCATCAGAGTCATCGAGCTGGAACATCTCTGAAGCACTTGGTTTTCTTTTCTTTGAAGTAGAAGGCCTGGTGGTTCTTTTTTCGGCCCTCTTTGCCGCCCGGGCTTGTTTGGCCGCCTCATGATCATACGGGACTTTCCAGAACTTGTCGTTTGCCTGTAAGGAGTTGTAAGGGGGTATGAGTAAACATAAGGTAAACATATAAAAGGCAATCATTGAGGTTGATGACTTACTGCGGGGGCCGGGTTGTTCTTACAGAAGGGGAGTAAGTTGAAGGTATTATTCACCACAGTCCCCTCTTTCAACAGTGACTGGATCATAGCCTCGACCGTGTCATCTGGTAAATCATCAGGGCTGTGACGCAACGGGTCATCCTTTTCCCCCGAGTAAGTACACATTAAGCAGGGTCGGCGGATTAACGTAATCACCCGCCAGGTAATCCAGGTCCGGACCAAATCAATGTCGTCCAAACCATTGCCCAAAAGAGCCTTAATCTTCTTTATGGTGGGGGCAAGTGGAATACGTTCAGCGGGAGATAATTTGTCAGCCAACGAGAGGTTGGACTCTTAGCGCAGAGCGCGAAAACCGGGTAGTGAATTTTCACTAGCCGGAGAGGTATCTTGGCAGTAGAACCATGTCTGATTCCACTCTTTCGGATGGCTTGGCAGCTGTGCATAAGGAAAGAGGCAGTCTCTTCGCCGCTAGATCGAGATGCCACCGAGTTCTAGGCTGGGCCCATTGGCATGTTCATTTTCCCGGTTCAAATAAAACAGCTCTCTGAACAAGATCAAATTTGCCTCTTCTCCAAGTTACACCTCGCAAAACACTTGGAAGTTGCAGAGATTCGACACGGAGTTGGGCCCGATGTCTTGAGGTCTGAGATCAAAGAAATGCAAGACATCTCTGAAGAATTTTGACCCGGGTGGAGCAAAGCCCCGGTTCATATGATCCTAAACACAATTACCTCCCCTTCCTTGGGTTGAGGTTTCTCCTCTGATGGGTTAGGAGCATGATAGGACATGATTTCCTTTTGAGGCAGATGGCCGGATTTCACAAACCCAGCTAAAGAGCTCTCTGTAATGGTGGATTTGACCCAGTTGTAGGTCACCGGGGGTTTGACAGCTTTGGGTGCCATTGTGTAAATTGAAGCCTACAACAAGATAAAGGAAATTTTCCGGTTTATAATAACCCGGAGAATAAGCATTATTGGGTTATTTAAGATGGCGGCTTAAGAAGGGGCCTAATGACATATAGGTAATTATGTGATAATGTTTAAACAGCTCCAGGTATTAAAGATGATTAATATTTTCTTAAGTCGCCAGAAGCAAGCGGTGCTGAGAGCTGGTATTATCTGAAACCGGTTACACGAACTCAAGATGACTTTAGTGCAGATCTGAGAAAGGGGAAAGGAGAACTTACAGATGTGGAAGAACTACGGAGGGTCGCCGTCGTTTTCTGGTCAGAATCAGGGTGATGCAGCGGCCTGAGTCGGTGAAGACGAGGGGTTCGACAGCGGCGGCGGCGGAGCTTGAGCGACAGAGAAGGAGATGCGAGGAGGAAGACGACCGGAGGAAATGAAAACGACCTAGGTCGCATCTATTTATAAGGAGGGGCCGACCGAGATGGCACGAGAAACGAGGAGACCGAGACATCATTATCCAGCGGCCCCGACGCCTCGATTTTTGGGAGGGTCAGTAAAGGCAGAGATCCGTTGAAGATATGACGAATTAAAATAGAAGTTTTATTGAAGATGACGTCACGATGATTTAACCCGGGTCCAGATGATGACGTCACGGCGGGTTACAATTTTCACACAAGACAGAAGATTAAAGGCCAGTTCATAAGGTTTTCAAAGATTGACATGAACCGGTTCAAATCAATCTGGGGCCTAATGTTGGGGATATGACTATTTGTGTAAGCCGTCCAGGAGGGGCCGGGTTACACAAAGAGAGGTTCATCAGAAGCCCAAGACCAAGACATGAAGATGGCGGTTCACTAAAGGGCCTAAAGGCCCACTGGCGACTCTGAAGCCCGTAAAGATAAACCGCCATGATGGTATAACTTGTACTGTAAGGTAGAAGTAACTAGTCACCGAGCCGGACACTGTTTATGAGCCGGCCTGGACTCTGTAGGCCGCAGGGCGTCAACCCGTGTATATAAGGGGACGACCCGCCAGCGGCTTAGGGCAAGAAACAACTCATCAAGAACCGGGCATAGCGTATCTCGCTCCCTTGTCATCGAAACCTCAAGCAATACCAACCCAACTAGACGTAGGCCTTCCTTCACTGCAAGGGGCTGAACTAGTATAAACCTCTCGCATCCTTTGTCCCGATTAACCCCTTTAAGCTTCCTAGTTGCGGTGGCTCCACGAACAAGTCCTTGCAAGAGGACTCTACCGTGACAATTCCACGACACAAGGGATTCTCCCACGGACATGTACCTGTGACAGCATTAGTGATGCGAGGGAAGGGGAAGAGGTCATATGTATTCTCAGAAGATTTTGAAGATAAATTAGTTTAGAAGACATTGACCTCATAGCGCGAAGACATTCACTTATTTGTTGAGAGTTGGTTCCAGATTTGTACGAATCCAAGAATAAGTACAAGTGAGGAATCTAACTATGTGTGAAGCATAAGTGAATATACTAGGCATTGCATGAGATGTAGACAGGATAGATCTAACTTTGTGGAGACAGAAACCACTTTGGTAAAAAGGATGAATCTATAGGATCAAAAAGATGGTAAAAAGAGGGTTTTTATTTACCACACGAAGAACTGCTAGACGGAGAAGTGGAGGCCGAGCAGTTCAATCTTCCGTGCCCTAACTTGGCGACGGAGGACACCTACGGCGGCGGCGGAGAAGACGATGTTCGCGGCCGGCGTGAAGACGACGTCAGAGAAGTCGCGGCAGCTAAGCGCTTCATCGTCGGCGTCGTCGAAATCTAGCGGTGGCACTAGGGTTTGGTGAGGTGGAGAGGTGGAAGAAAGATTTTGACAGCGACTGGACTTGCATTTATAGGGAAAGGGACGGAACAGCGCAATTACGCAGGTTCCCCTGGCGGTTCACATTTGAGGGACACGTGGTGTACATGCAACACATTTTGGGTTGTCCCACGTTCCCACGCCCGCCTGGACTGTCGAATCGTCATTCCGGCTTCTCCGGATTTGAGGCAATAAGAATATAGCATTTAAAATAGATTTAATGTTTGTCTCTGTATCTTCTGCTGACAAGGATGCGGAGAAGACATTCGACAGTTTCAACAGAATGCATATGATTTGGATAGATGGAGTTTGAGGTAGGAAGCATAGAGAGATTAGGGTCCGATGACATTCACTTATTTCAAAAGATTCAAAGCCAGGAGGTTGTGCAACATATACTTCTTCTTCAATCTTGCCGTTGAGAAATGCAGTCTTCATGTCCATTTGATATAGCAAGATGTTGTGATGGTTAGCATAGGCTAGCGGTATGCGAATAGCTTCAAGCCTGGCCACAGGAGCAAATGTTTCATCGAAGTCAATTCCTTCAACTTGAGTATATCCTTGAGCAACAAGACGAGCCTTGTTTCTGACGACTTGACCATGCTCATCTTGCTTGTTGCGATATATCCATTTTGTTCCTATTATGTTGTGCTTGTGAGGGTCCGGTCGCTTGACCAGTTCCCAGACATTGTTCAGTTTGAACTGTTGAAGCTCTTCTTGCATAGCTTGAATCCATTCAGGTTCCATAAAGGCTTTAGCAACTTTCTTGGGTTCAGATATTGAGACAAAAGCAAAGTGCCCACAGAAATTTGCTAGCTGTGTTGCTCTTGAACGAGTGAGTGGACCAGGTGCATTTATGCTATCAATTATCTTCTCAATCTATACTTCATTTGCGACACGCGGATGGACTGGACGAAGATTTTGCTCTTGCTGATCATTGTCATCATTGGGAGGATTGTCTTCGGGCTGAGCAATGTCTTCAGGTTGATTAGGTGCATAAATGATAAGTTCCACTTCAGGTTTTGCTTCAGACGGCATGATTTCACCAGTTCCCATTAGTTTGATTGATTCACTAGGTGGAACTTCATCTAGCACATTTGGCAAGTGCTCTCTTTGTGAGCCATTGGTTTCATCGAACCGTACATCCACAGTTTCAACAACTTTATACATAAAGAGGTTGAAAACTCTGTAGGAGTGCGAGTCCTTTCCGTAACCGAGCATAAAACCTTCATGTGCTTTTGGTGCAAATTTTGATTTGTGATGTAGATCCTTGATCCAGCACTTAGCACCAAATACTCTGAAGTAATTGACATTTGGCTTCTTGCCTGTGAGGAGTTCATAGGATGTTTTGTTCAGAAGCTTGTGAATATAAACACGCTTGATGACCTGGCATGCAGTGTCAATAGCTTTAGGCCAGAATTTTCTTGGTGTCTTGTATTCATCGAGCATTGTTCGGGCCATCTCAATGAGGGTTCTGTTCTTGCGCTCCATGATGCCATTCTGCTGAGGTGTGTACGGAGCTGAGAACTCATGTGTGATTCCCATTGTATCCAGATAAAGATCAAGTCCGGTGTTCTTGAACTCAGTGCCGTTGTCACTTCTGATATGCTTGATTTTGACACCATAGTTGTTCATGGCACGATTGGCGAAATGTCTGAAGACATCCTCCACTTCAGTCTTGTAGAGAACTATGTGCACCCACGTGTATCTTGAGTAATCATCAACAATGACGAAGCCATAGAGACACACAGGTGTGTAGGATCGAAAGTATGTCTAGAGGGGGGGGGTGATTAGACTACTTGACCAATTAAAACTATGCTTTTCCCAATTTTAGTCTTTGGCAGATTTTAGCTATCTTAGCACAAGTCAAGCAATCTTAGCACAATTCAAGCAAGCATGCAAAGAGTATATGAGCAGCGGAAAGTAAAGCATGCAACTTGCAAGAATGTAAAGGGAAGGGTTTGGAGAATTCAAACGCAATTGCAGACACGAATGTTTTTATCGTGGTTCCGATAGGTGGTGCTATCGTACATCCACGTTGATGGAGACTTCAACCCACGGAGGGTAACGGTTGCGCGAGTCCACGGGGGGCTCCACCCACGAATGGTCCACGAAGAAGCAACCTTGTCTATTCCATCATGGCCATCGCCCACGAAGGACTTGCCTCACTAGCGGTAGATCTTCACGAAGTAGGCAATCTCCTTGCCCTTACAAACTCCTTGGTTCAACTCCACAATCTTGTCGGAGGCTCCCAAGTGACACCTAGCCAATCTAGGAGACACTACTCTCCAAGAAGTAACAAATGGTGTGTTGATGATGAACTCCTTGCTCTTGTGCTTCAAATGGTAGTTTCCCAACACTCAACTCTCTCTCACAGGATTTGGATTTGGTGGAAAGAAAATTTGAGTGGAAAGCAACTTGGGGAAGGCTAGAAATCAAGATTCATATGGTGGGAATGGAATATCTTGGCCTCAACACATGAGTAGGTGGTGCTCTCTCAGAAAATGTGTATTGGAAGTGTAGATATGTTCTGATAGCTCTATCCACGAATGAAGAGTGGGTGAAGGGGTGTATATAGCCTCCACACAAAAACTAATCGTTACACAAAATTTACCAATCTCAGTGAGACCGAATTGAGAAACTCGGTCGGACCGATTTAGTAAACCTAGTGACCGTTAGGATTTTCGGTGGGACTGAGATGCAACTCGGTAGGACCGATATGGTTAGGGTTAGGGCATAACGTAATCTCGGTGAGACCGATTACACAAACTCGGTGGGACCGATTTTGATTATAAGCTAACCAGAGAGTTGGTCAGGTAAACTCGGTGGGACCAATCCGCTCATCTCGGTGAGACCGAAATGTTACAAAAGGGAAACAGAGAGTTTACATTGCAATCTCGGTGGGACCGATTCTCTCATCTCGGTAGGACCGAAATGTTACGAAGGGAAATAGAGAGATTACAATCCCATCTCGGTGAGACCGAGATCCCTATCGGTGAAACCGATTTGCCTAGGGTTTGTGGCAGTGGCTATGACATCTGAACTCGGTAGCGCCGGATAGAAAGAATCAGTGGGGCCGAGTTTGACTTTTGGTTTAGGTCATATGTGGATGTGGGAAGATAGTTGAGGGTTTTGGAGCATATCACTAAGCACTATGAAGCAAGAACCTCATTAAGCAACACCTCATCCCTCCTTGATAGTATTGGCTTTTCCTATAGACTCAATGTGATCTTGGATCACTAACATATAAAATGTAGAGTCTTGAGCTTTAAGCCTGAGCCAAATATTTTGTCCTTAGTATTTTGAGGGGTCCACTTTCCTCATCCATGTCATGCCATTCATTGAGCTTTTCCTGAAATATTAATCTTGGAATAATGTTAGCTCAATGAGCTATATGTTGTTAGGAATTACCAAAACCACCCAGGGATAGTTGCACTTTGAATCTCCCCCTTTTTGGTAATTGATGACAACATATAGATCAAAGCTTCGACAAATGATAATAAGAGTGAAAAATATTATCGCTTTGAGAAGTATGTGAAAAGCAAGAGCTCCCCCTAAATTTGTGCATATATTGAGATTTGCTTTGGACTGCAAATGCACAATGAGTTAGGATCATGGGTTACTCTTCCATGTCACATACATCTTGGTGGAGCGCTCAAAATGATAATAATTAAATACATGCACTCATAACCAAGCAAAGTGAATGATCATATAGGGATAAAATGATAATGTCATCCAACAAGCAAAGCATTAATGTAACATATGATCAAACACACATGATCATCCAAGTTTCACACACAAGCATAAAGTATCTCAATCAAGCAAATAAAGTTCAACCACCAAAGGAAGAGAGAATAAAAAGTAACGCTCTCTCTCGAAGCCTATGATCTATACATTTTTCTCCCCCTTTGGCAACAACTTACCAAAAAGTTCATAGAAAATGCATAGCACTAAAACGTCTCTCAAGCTTGGTCTTCAGGTGGTGGTGTGCGGAGAACTCCCAGAACGAAGGCTTCAGTCGAAATAGATGGAGCTGCTGGAGTAGATCCTGGAGCTGGTGGCACTGAAGCTGTAGCTGGTGCAGATGAAGTGGCTCTGGTGTCTGTTACCGGTACTGCAGTTGACCTCTGAGCTCTAGGCACTCTGGTAAATGCCTCAGTTGTTGTCTTGCCCTTCCTCTCCTGCATGTCATCCTGAAGTTGCTCCACAACAGACTGGATCTCAGTTACCTTCACATCCATGTCATAGAACTTCTGCTCCATGATTCTTTCCAAGCTCTCCTGGTTTCGAGTCAGGGTGGCCAGTCCTTTCTCAATCCTTAGAGTGGATGCAATCAAGTAGCCAAGCTGATCTTGCTTGCTTTTTAGAAGATATTGAGATGCCTCCTCCTGGGTTGGCATCTTTGCAGCTTTCTCTGCCTTTTCCTTCTCCCTCTTGGCTTGTGCTTGTACTGAGGATGGTTCATCTTCATCCATAACCACTTGGTTGTCCTCAAAATCTGGATAGATAGCCAAGTGTTCCTTGTCCAACAAGTATGTGCCAGTGCCCATCTTTGAGTTAATCAACTCCTGGATCTGTGGGGCATACCCACAGCTTCTCTTTTGGTCTGCAGCAGTCCTCTTGATAGTTTCAACAATGAGACTCATGACCTTGAACTTTTGTGGCACGTCAAATATATGTAGAAGATTTATGGAGTGGCCTCTGATCATCATGTGATCTCCAGACTTGGGCAGAAGAGTATGCCTTAGTATCCAATTGATAGTAGGCAGTCCTGACAGCAAATGTTTCACTGACCCAAACTGGTGAGTCTCAAGGTCTGCATATGGAATTTCCTTGTACATGCTAGCCATGGAGTTGTTATCCTTCTTCTTCTTGGCATAGACATCCAAGTCATCTTCTTGCTCTTCTAGGGCATTGATCAACTGAGCCCATTCTGCAACTGTAAACTGGTATCTAGTGCCTTCAGACATCCAGACAATTCTTCCATCTGGGTAGAAGTGAGCTGTGGAGTAGAACTGCATGATAAGCTCATCATTCCAGTTAGTGAGCTTTTGAGCCACAAACTCATCCACTCCACAAGCCTTGAAACTGTCATACACACCAGGATAGTGTTCCTCATTCTCCTTCATGTAGGTCCAGTCGACCCACCTCATGTCACGCACTATAGGTTTCTTGTCAAGCAGCACTGTCTCATAGAAATCTTGTTGTTCCTTGGTGTGGAACCTGTAATCCACAGCAGTTTTTCTTCTGGTAGGATATGGATCTGTCTCTCTCCATTTCCTCAGTCCCGAGTCTCTCCTGATCTTCATGTTCTCAGCCATAGGATGAGCATCATTGTGGTCTGGAATTTATGGCTTCAATTTTCTCAGAACATGCTCTTCATCTTCTTCTTCTTCAGCAATAGTCTCAGGCACTGGGGCCTTGTTCTTCTCAGCAGCAGATATGTTTCTGGTATTCCTCTTTGGTGCAATCTTGTGCTTGGAGGCAGCTTTGGGTGCTTCTTTGGGCTTTGATGATGCAGCCCATGTCCTGATAGCATCACCCATAAGCTTCTGGGCTTTAGGTGCTGGTGCAGCAACCTCTCCCTCTTCTTCTTCTTCTTCTTCTTCTTCTTCTTCTTCTTCAGAAGAGTGCTTCTCAAATTCTGCCATTGGATCAACTTTCTTGCACCATCTGCCCCTGTTTCTTTCCTTATTCTCTTTTGCAGCCTCATCTCCTCTAGTTGACTTGGAGGGTTTCTGAGAGGATGCCCTGACTTTGGACATTGGTTGTCTTCCTGCTGGCCTTTTGGTCTTCAGACCTGGCTTGGATGCAGCAGCTGAGCCATACTCCTTTTTCAGCACTTCCCTTTTGGAAGTGGAATCATCCTCAACTACCACATAGTCTTCATCCTCAGACTCTGAAGTTCTCTTCTTCCTTGTTCTGGTGGCAGCTTTGGGCAAGTTGCTGGGAGTGCTCCTGCTTCCATCATCTGAGCTGCTAGAGGGACTAGTACCCTCACTCATGTGAACCTGCTCCTCTGACTTGTTCTGACTATCACTCTGATCAGACATGATGCAAACACTGACAGCTGACCCTGTGAATAGATTGTAGATGAGGTAGAGTAGATAAACATCACAAAATACAGAGGTTTTTGCAAAAGAATGAATCAAAAACTTAGTCCTAGTTTTCCTCATAAAGCATTTTGGATCGATCGATTTGTAAACTGAGTGATACCGAAGCAGCTGTTGGAACCTAAACTAGTGAACTCGGTCAGACCGAGTCATAGTTCGGTGGCACCAAGACTGCTAGGGTTTCACAAAGTCCTGAACTCGGTCACACCAATTTTCAATTCTCGGTCAGACCGAGAATCTCATGTGCAATGGCCTGAGCCGTATCGGTGGTACCGAGTTCCACAACTCAGATGGTCCGAGATGGTTTCGGCGGAAACCTAACCCTAAATTTTCAATTCATCTCTAATCTACGGAGTGTTTTGACTGGATAAGATCGTTTCAATCGTGGCAAGATTCATGGCGAACACAATGTGCTAGGAATCGGATAAGGATAGCACAGTGATCAAGTTCATACCCTAGTTCGGTGATGAACTCGCTACGGCGGCAACGACGGGGTTGATTTCTGTTGACGGCGGCAGAGACCAGCGGCAGGAGGCAACTGGCGACGAGGAGGACGATACGGAGACACTGGAGGCAGAGCGGGCTAAGCGCGGGCGAAAGTGTTCGGAGAAAATTTTCCAAAAATTTTCCCGTGGGTATATATAGCCCGACCCACTACGGGAAACAGATAATTTGCCGTCAGGGTACGTCTTTGCCATCAGCTTTTCGTCGGGCAGATGGCAAAGAAAGGGTTTGCTGGCATCACCAGACGACAAAGAAAAACTGACGGGAAAATAAACTTTGCCATGTGCGAGAAAAATCACAGACGGCAAAGAGCTCACTTTGCCGTCTGCAACAAAAATCACAGACGGCAAAGATTCTTTGCTGTCTATATTTTTTTCCGCAGACGGCAAAGATTATTTGCCGTGTGTGTTTTGTTTTGCAGACGGCAAAGTGAGATCTATGCCGTCTGTATTTTTTGTTGCAGACGGCAAAGAGGAAGCACATCACACGGATCGATCACATGTATCGATGACTTGGCAACATCGTAGACGCACATCCCACGCACCAGGTCGTCCACACCCCACCCACCCACGATGCACACGTCCCCAGGCAGCACCCACGCGCCCCACGTCCTGTCTACCTTATCCCCATCCCCACCGCACGTCTCTCTCTCTCCCTCTCGGTCCATCGAGCAAACCGACCGGCGCCCGCACCACCTCGACCACTGGCCTCGGCGCTCGCCCCCCGTTCCCTGCCTCGCCGGCAACCACTTTGCCTGGCGGCCGCGGCCACTTCCCTTGTCGCCACCGTAGGCCTGCCGGCGCCCACCTCCACCTCGCTGGCCGCCATCTCGCTGGCCGGCCCGGGCAACACTGGCCATCATCTCGCCCGCCGGCCTCCAAGCTCCGTCGCTCGTCGTCCCCGTTGGCCCCGGCGCCGTCGCGCCCGCAGGCCTCTGCCTCCAAGCCCCGTCGCTCGTCGCCCCTGGCAGCCTCCACGCCCCGTCGCCCCCGCTGACCACCGGCGGCCCCAGCCCCGTCACCCCCGCAGGCCTCCGCCGGCCTCCACCCCCGGCACCAGCCCTGGCCTTGAGGTCCCGTGCCTGACTCGCGAGCTCCGCCGCGGCAGCAGCCGGTGACTCCGCCTGGCGAGCACCGCCCATCCCCGACTCCCTTGCATGCCTCCCGAGCGCTGCTGGGACGAAGCCGCGCAGCTGAGCGGGTCCAGACGGCGGCGCGACGAGCAGGACAGGGCGGCGACGCGGCAAGCTGAGCACGATAGAGTGGCGTGGTGGGCATCGGGCTGGACGGTTGGGCGAGCAGACCTCTGCAGCGAAAAAGAAGGACCTGATTGCTTTTCCATTTTATGTTTTAGGGTCCTTTTTGTATATTTGAAGGACTATTCTGTAACTTTAGTTCTCTCGTGGTCTGGTTTACATTTTGTACTCCTCTAATGTTGAATGAAAGGCACTAGACACGGACAAGCCTTTCCCTCTTAAAAAGATGAAGAAAGGTTAGATAAGGTGCACTTGCATGCGTTGACAACATCCTTTGGGAGCAACGCTGCTGTAATTTTTTTAATTTGACCCATTCATTGCCGTCTCTGATACACGAGGTTGAAGGGACACAAATAGCTCACGGCAAAGATGTAGTCTAGCTGACGGCAAAACCACTTTTCTTTGCCGTTTGTGATTTATAAGGCAGACGGCAAAGAAGTTTCGGCTAACGGTAAAGAATTTGCCGTCTGTCAGATAAAAAGCTGACGGCAAAGTATTCTTTGCCGATTAATCTTTGCCGTCTGACTTTGCTGTCTGCTTTCTGACGGCAAACTCTTTGCCGTCTGGATTTAGGTCTTTGCCGTCTGTGATCCCCAGACGGCAAATTTCCTGTTTCCTGTAGTGACCCTGTCGGTGTGACCGAGTGGAACAACTCGGTGGCACCGAGATGCATAACTGGAAGCAGTTACTGCAACTCGGTGTGACCGAAAAGTTCAAATCGGTTGCACCGAGATTGAAAACCTAGATCGACTTAGTGATCTCGGTATGACCGAAATTAGTGAATTGGTCAGACCAAAACGCACAAAGAAGGTTTGGAAGTTTAAGTCTATGACGAATCGAGGACTCCGAGTGCTCCTCACACAGAGTGGTTCGAATCTGACTTGATCAAATTTTGTGATGTAGCATGAATAGAGTTTGAGACGAGAAAAGCATAGATAGCTAGAGAAGGTTCTTAGGCATTCTTGTCCATCCACTTGGCAAAAGAAAAGAAACCAATCAATCAAAATAACAAGTGGATGTCCTCGAATGAGTAAAATATGCAATCAACATGCTCACTCAGTAAAATGGCAATTGAAATATGTGGCAAAGCATGCACAACCAATTCTAGCATCTATCAAGAAATTCGCGATGACTAGGTCATCTATATATGAGTATATTGACTTAGGAGTCAAGTGAGCACACTTGATCATAGGTCATACTCATCGTTTAAGCACACGTGGAGTTACCACTTTTACATAAAGCGTTGTTGTGTTCACACCACTAGAGTTGCTTTAGCTCAATTCTTAGAGTAAAGCTCCCCCTAGATCTGAGATCCCCCCTAAAGAGGGATGAACTAACCTTGGGTTTTGTCGATGATGACTTCATGTAGATGTTGAAGATGTGGATGCTCAATGTTGATGTGGATCATTTGGAGCTATCCTTTGGAGTGAGTTGCACTTTCAATACCTTCACAGATTAGTCCAACAAGGAACAAACAAGGATATCCATAGACATAGAGTGATGCACACACAAGATGATATCTATGAAAGCTTTAGGTTACCTTGTCCCTTGTCTTACCAACAAGAGGGTTTGTGACTCCTTGAACTAGTGCAAGATGTGGAAGTTGATTGCACTTGTTCTTGCCAAAATGATAAGAGTGAAGTATGTTGGCGGAGTCACCCTCAAGAACTCTCTAGTTCTTCTTGTTTGGGATCCACATCATCTTGATGGGAATCCTCGGAGTTGTAGTAGTGGAACTTGAAGTAGTCTTGGGAACCCACTTGACCAAGGCCTTAGGAGCTTCTTCAAATGCATCAATTTCCTCTTGAAGCTTGTCCCTGCCTTTTTGCTTGTGGTCATGTGGTGGAAGATCATCTTGAGTTTGTGCCCCTTTGAAAGAAGTAGGATCATACTTCTCTTGTTGAGGAACAAGCTTCGTCTTGGGGTATTGATCTTCTTCCCACTCAACACCATTGGCATTGAACTTTCGTTCAAAACAAACACCTTGGTTCTTCCGATGCCTTCCTTTCTTGCGTACAATTTCCTCGAATTGCTTACTCCCGGCAAGGCTCTTGTAGACACCTTTCTCTATAATTCCCTTCAGTAAGCTATTTTCTTGCTCAAGTGTAACTTGGCTAAGAGAATCATTAGTGGAATCAAGAGAACTACTAGAAGCAACAACATTGGATTTAGCATGATTATTGTTACTACTAGAGGAAGAATCTTTCATGTACTTGTTACTATACTTGACTTGAGGCATGTAAGTAGATAAGAGTAAACGCTTGGCAATGTAAGAAAAACTTTTCTTACGAAGATCATCATTGATTGCTTTTAAGAACTCATGCTCTTGCTCAAGGTTGAGCTTTTCAAAGCGTAATTTCTCATGGGTCCTTAAAAGTTCTCGATGATCTCCTAAGATAGTTTCATGAGCTAACTTAAGACTGTTTAGTTCTTTAGTTAGAGACTCAATCTTCTCCTTATCATTGTCATTCGTTTCATCTTGATTAGCATGATTAATTGACGTTTCATCATAGTATTCATCACTAGAGTTGTAAACAAGTAAATCATCATCACCTAACAAGTCATCTTCATCACTATTGAAATCAACATACTCGGGGTGTGATACCTTTGGACCTTTGGCCATGAAGCATCTCCCAATTCCTTCATTTGGTGAATCAAATATGTCGTAGGAGTTGGTTGACACAAGTGCTAGACCGGCAACACCTTCATCTTGAGTATATTCAGAGTCGGAGTGATAGCTTCTCTCGGAGTGGTTGTCGGAGTCGGAGCCGGATACCCATTCACCAACATGAGCTTGATGTCTTCGTTTTGTGTAGCTCCTTGATGACTTGTCCTTTCTTTCCAAATCCTTGCTTCTCCGTGAGGGTCTTCGTTCATAACGATCATCTCTACTCCTTCTTTCTCTAGGTGGTGATTCTTCTCTTCTACTTCTTCTCTTGGGGGAGTCCTCTCTTTTCTTGTAGGGGCCCGTACACTCATTGGAATAGTGTTCGGGCCTTCCACAATTGTAGCAGTTTTGCTCTCGACTAGAGGATCTTTTATCATTGTAGGACCTTGACTTGGAGCTTCTCTCTTTGCTTCTACTCTTGTATAACTTGTTGAAGTTCTTCACCATTAAGCTCAATTCTTCATTGAAGATTTGTTTCTCATTTGATGATGTGGGGGCTTCACATGAGGCTTTGTAAGCACCACTTGATTTGTTGTGAAGTTCCTCTTTATCCTTGAGTGACATCTCATGAGCAACAATTCTTCCAATGACTTCCGTTGGCTTGAGATCTTTGTAATCGGGCATCATTTGAATCAATGTGCACACGGTATCATAATTTCCATCCAAGGCTCTTAGGATTTTCTTGATGATGAATTTGTCGGTCATCTCTTCACTTCCTAAGCCGATAATCTCATTTGTGATAAGAGTAAGCCTAGAGTACATTTCAGCGACACCTTCACCATCCTTCATTTTGAACTTGTCAAGTTGACTTTGAAGTACATCCAACTTGGATTCCTTGAAGGAGTCAGTACCTTCATGCATGTCAATCAAAGTATCCCTAATTTCCTTTGCATTCTCAAGACGGCTGATTTTGTTGAATTCTTCGGGGCACAATCCGTTGAAGAGTATATCACAAGCTTGAGCGTTGTATTGCAGCATTTTCAACTCTTCCGTGGTGGCTTCACTGTTCTGTTCTTTCCCATCAAAGAATTCACCTTGCAAGCCAATACACACAATAGCCCAAATGGCGGGGTTATGTCCAAGAATATGCATTTTCATCTTATGTTTCCAACTAGCAAAATTAGTACCATCAAAGTAAGTACCTCTACGGTGATAATTTCCCTCGCTATACGCCATACTCTCCTAGGTTGTGAAACCAAGGCTATGACCACCAAAAGCTATGGAAATCAAAGCAAATGGAGACCAAAGCTCTGATGCCACTTGTAGGATCGAAAGTATGTCTAGAGGGGGGGTGATTAGACTACTTGACCAATTAAAACTATGCTTTTCCCAATTTTAGTCTGTGGCAGATTTTAGCTATCTTAGCACAAGTCAAGCAATCTTAACACAATTCAAGCAAGCATGCAAAGAGTATATGAGCAGCGGAAAGTAAAGCATGCAACTTGCAAGAATGTAAAGGGAAGGGTTTGGAGAATTCAAACTCAATTGGAGACACGGATGTTTTTGTCGTGGTTCCGATAGGTGGTGCTATCGTACATCCACGTTGATGGAGATTTCAACCCACGGAGGGTAACGGTTGCGCGAGTCCACGGAGGGCTCCACCCACGAAGGGTCCACGAAGAAGCAACCTTGTCTATTCCATCATGGCCATCGCCCACGAAGGACTTGCCTCACTAGCGGTAGATCTTCACGAAGTAGGCGATCTTCTTGCCCTTACAAACTCCTTGGTTCAACTCCACAATCTTGTCGGAGGCTCCCAAGTGACACCTAGCCAATCTAGGAGACACCACTCTCCAAGAAGTAACAAATGGTGTGTTGATGATGAACTCCTTGCTCTTGTGCTTCAAATGGTAGTCTCCCCAACACTCAACTCTCTCTCACAGGATTTGGATTTGGTGGAAAGAAGATTTGAGTGGAAATCAACTTGGGGAAGGCTAGAGATCAAGATTCATATGGTGGGAATGGAATATCTTGGCCTCAACACATGAGTAGGTGGTTCTCTCTCAGAAGATGTGTATTGGAAGTGTAGATATGTTCTGATGGCTCTCTCCCCGAATGAAGAGTGGGTGAAGGGGTATATATAGCCTCCACACAAAAACTAACCGTTACACACAATTTACCAATCTCGGTGAGACCGAATTGAGAAACTCGGTCGGACCGATTTAGTAAACCTAGTGACCGTTAGGATTTTTGGTGGGACTGAGATGCAGCTTGGTAGGACCGATATGGTTAGGGTTAGGGCATAACATAATCTCGGTGAGACCGATTACACAAACTCGGTGGGACCAATTTTGGTAATAAGCTAACCAGAGAGTTGGTCAGGTAAACTCGGTGGGACCGATCCGCTCATCTCGGTGAGACCGAAATGTTACAAAAGGGAGACAGAGAGTTTACATTGCAATCTCGGTGGGACCGATTTGCTCATCTCGGTAGGACCGAAACGTTATGAAGGGAAATAGAGAGATTACAATCCCATCTGTCACACCAAAAAAAAAATTGACCTTGTTTTATCAAAAATTTGCCAGGAAATTAAAACTTTTATTTTCTGGGCTCCCTTTTTATTTTTGAACCATTTTCTCCCTTGTCATTATGGAGTTTTTCCCCAAAGTGAAAACTTTTCAAATATGTTATTGGACTTGTTTAACCTCTCAAGAAAAACTCTTCTTTTATTAGTAGAACAAATTACATAATTAATTTGCTTGATCTTTATTTTCTTGAAAAATGGTTTTTAAAGGTTATATGGCCATACTTGAACTACAACCATTTGATAAATTCACTTAAAATTCCAACCAAATTCTGGAGATGTCATGTGATGTTTTTAAATCACTTTTGTACAAAAATATATTCTATTCTTGAAATATTTTGAGCTCTACACCCAATTTTCTTCTCTGATCCAGAGTGCAATTTTGCACTACAACTCATTTAAATATTTCTTTCTAGCCTCCACCAAAATTATGGGATGTTAGTAGTAGCATATGATTCAACTTTATGCAAAAACCTAGTGTTGTTATATGAAAGTTTTGAGTGAATCAACCTCTCTTTCATTCTGGTCCAACTTGAGGATTTGTACTGCAACCACAGTTTTAGTTGCTCCTTTTTCCATGATTCCTTTTTCTACTCTTAGTCCTCCCTACTAAACCCCAAAGTCCAGGAGCATGCACCCATTGGAATGTTTTTGGTTCATGGAATGATGCCATTTAACTTCTATACAGAACTGAATTTCTGCAATTATTGCACTAACAAGTTTCTGCTTTTGACAAACTAACTTCACCACCTCCTTAGGCATCTAATGAGACCACCATCTGGAGATTTTGGCCACTCCAAGAAATGCCTAAGTGCCCTTGGCATTTTGTCAAACACCTTATGGAGATTTTGACATTGCACTGTGAACTTGCACCTCTGATCAAACTAGCATGTCCACTAGCATCCCAACTACCCCTAGACTAGAACTACTAATCCCCAGCTCCAACCAAGCCACCTAGCAGGCCATGGCATTTCACCGAGCAGATGGTGGGCGGGCACTGGGCGCGCCCAGAGCGCGCCAACTACAGCCGCGCACACGAGCCGCCGTCGCGCCCCTGTTTTGGCCTACACTGCAGAACCATGCCACGCGCTCCCCTTCTCGCCACAACACGCCAGCCCGCCCTGGCGCCCTACAGCGCCACCGCCAGTGCCCTCTTGGTGGCCTGCCGGCGTCCGCATTACGCCTCTGCCACGGTCGGCGCCGCCCGAGCCACCACAGCTCGCCACCTGCCCCCTGGAGCTTCGCAAGCTTATCCCCCGCTCGTCTGCAAGCGCTCGTCGCCGCCACGTCGCCCTAGCTACAGAGAGGCGGTTCGTCGGTGAACTTATCCACGGCCGCCGCGGAACCGCCTTGCCTCGCCTATAAAAGGAAGCCCGAGCTCATCCCCGCACTCATGCAACCTCAGTACACTTCTCCAGTTTTCCCCATGGCAGCCAATCGACCCGAGGAGGTCGTCTTCTTCCTCTCCGGCAACAACGGCCGCCGCCACTGCCTCGTTCACTCCGGCGCCACCAGGGCCTCCCCCTCTCTACTCTCTCCACCAGAAGCCACCTCTTCGTCTCGTGAGTCCATCCCCCTGCCCAATTCCGATCAGGAACCACCGGAGGCAAAATTCCACTCTACCCGACGACCACCGCCCGCTGCGGAGCTCGCCGCCGGCGACTCCGTCCACCCCCAAGACCGTAGCAACCACCGACGGGACCGCCTCGACCCCCTGAGCCCGTGGATGGCTTCGGTTTCTCGAACGGTGCCGCCGTTCGCCGGCGAGCATCGCCGGAACCTCGCCTCGCTCGGACACAAGAGGGAGAAGGGAGCGCGGCGACTGGTCAAACCTGACCAGTGCGCCCCCTGGACCCATTGTTAGTGACCCCGCGGCTATCCACATGGGTTATGTGAAGGCGTAATCCACCCAGTACGTTTCCCCCGCTCCGAAAGCGTATCCCCCCTTGAAACGTTTTCTTTTTGTTTTATTTTTAAAACAGATTTTGACCAGAACTTTGACTGGTTATATCTTTTTAAGCATAACTCCAAATGAGTTGATTCTTTTCCCTACATCTCTCAAATTCTGTCTAGTTTATTTTAAGATTTATTTGAAAATTTTCCAAACAACTTTTTTATACTGTTTTTGAAATATGTGTTATTTGCATATTTCTGAAAATAGGATTTTTTGAAGAGAAGGAAGCTTTCAAAAGATTTGGGGTGCACCCTGCCTTTCCACACCATGGAGGCAAGCATCTTGAACCCTGGCATAATATTCTTAATGTGTTGGTTGACACATTTATAACATCACCTCATTTCGGAGAACTCGTTATTTTATGTGGTGATACGATCATTTGCATGAATGCACATTAGTGACTTCCTTGCTGTTGGGAATGAATATACTTGTGATGGTAATCATCCTCATGTGCCTTGCATGCATGCCAGAAAGGAATCCGGGAAAGCCTCTGCCTTGGGTAGGCGTGAGCTTGTCGCCGGTCCCCGTCGGGATGGTTATGTCCGATATGGCATAGTGAGGTATTATGGGTGGTGATTTTTGTTGGTGGATACATTTTTTTATACATGTCATGCAGGGAATTGATAAGCCTCCAGAGTCGGCCATAGATCGAGTCTTGTTCCGGTAACCCCCATACTTGTTTCGTACTGCCACTGGTCCCTACCGTAGGTGGGGTATGGTTCAGTAAGTTGTTAACCCTTGTCTTGGCACACACCGTACAGAGAGGCCATGGTGGAAGATACCGGCTACATCCGGTAGGCATGCCACCTGGTCCGGGAGCATGGGTGTCTCCGGTTGGGACCGAGAGGGGGGCACCCCTTAGAGCGCGCGATAGAAATTTGATCCCATGCTACGCGAGGTTGTAGCCTCCCCACTTAGAGTTTTGCTTAACAGGTGTCATGGGTGATTCCAGACACAAGTAAAAGCTAGTGTGTGCAAGTCAGGTGTGTTTTCAATTAAAAGACCGTAGACGGAATTAGTCCCGATGGACTAAAGGAATCCGTTACTCGTGGGTAAAGAGTACACCCTCTGCAGAGATATTAAACCTATTCGAATAGCCGTGTCCATGGTTAAGGATTACAGTCTGGGATGGGTCAAGTGTCGGTCTTAGTGGCGGTCTTCGGAGGAGAAACCACTAAACTCGAATATTGATTATGACTTGTGATATATGATGGTTATGATTATTATCATTGTGGACTAACCGTTTGCATGATTTGAAATAATGAATATCCCTGGGACGGTACCACCTCCTGGATATTCACTATGATTATAAGCCCTTTATGTGGCGTCGCTCAGACGCCCGACTGTGGCATGTTCGTTATTTCATTTTCATATAAGCCCTTTTTGTGGTGTCGCTAAGACGCCCGACTGAGGCATGCTCACTTTTACTATCCTTTCGAGACGTCGCTTCAGACATCCGATCGGTGCATTTTATTACTATCCTATCATTACACATTCCAGTTGCATATAAATAACATGCTTGCATGCAACAAGATTTTATTTATGACTGGCGATGTGATCATAGAATATTTCAGTACGTGTTTATCATTTATAATATTCTAGTGTTCATAATGTTTGCGAGTAGATTCAAAGTACTCACTGGCTTGTCCCTGGCTATTGTCTTGGCCAGATTGCTTGCTTGGAGAGGAGCGTTGCGACAACATCCCCGGAAACTAGGCAACGGTGATAGCAGCCTCGCGAAGATATGAGTTAACCTGGTCAGCTGTTCCTGTGGGAAATGGAGTCCCATAGACCATGGTGAACCACAAACCGCTTCCGCCATCAACCACTAGAAACCAATTGTTGTACTCACAGACCCGAATGGTCTTGTACTACATATTTTGTACTTTTGCTTGGAATTTCTGTAACAAGTTGGTGCCTCATCAGCTAACAGTAGTCCTGGGGCTGGTGAGCACAACGACCATTTTATGGAAATTAATGCCCAGAAAACCGGTCGTGACAAACTTGGTATCAGAGCCAGGCTGACCATTGGCTAATCCTATCTTAGTCAGGTCTATAAACTTAGGTAAACCAACCCTCCAGACCTTAACCAAACCCTAGCCTAGCTTCTCATGCAAGATGACCCGACAGTGACCCGGGCCTGTTGATTACGCACCAGTGACCAGCACCCTAGGCGTCTCATTCGCAAGCGTGCGAAGGAAGAATTCGTCCCCTTTTTCCTATAAAAAGGGCACGCTAGCCTCAATCTAGCACAACCGCTACCCAAAACCGAGCCATAATGCCTGGCCCCGTCGTGCACAATGAGACCACAGCAACCAACCTTGGAGGCTTTGTGACCATACTCGCAAACCTCACCCGTCGTGCCTATGCGTTAGAAGAGCCCCAAGAATATGTTGTGTACCAAGGGTCCATGAGCGGTGAGAGCCGTCAATTCTGGGCCACTGTGCACATCTACGGTAGGGGTCTAGCGCCTGAGCGCCCCTACAGGTTCACAGGAAGGACAACTTCCTTTGAGCCTCAAGCCATCCAACTAGCTGCTCGAGAGGCTATAGTTCATCTCCGGCACTTGTCGCCCAGAGTTAACTGTCGCTCGTTCCACTACTACCCCAGACGTGAAGGGTATGGTAGACCACCCCAAGTGGCCAACGGAGATCACGAGACAGATCCTGCATTGTTGCACCTGGTGCGCTATGTAAGTGCACTAGAGGAACTGTTCGAACAAATCACTATTGATCTGATCGCAACTCGTGGAGAGATGGTTCGTCAAGCCTCGGCGAGAGAAGAGAACGAACCCGACGCCGACAACCCAGTCGTGCTGTTTGGGCACCCGATCGAGTCCCTGAGGTCTGCCCCAACCGTCGGCCAAGGTACTCTGACGACCCCAGAAGTGCTTCGTTGCCTCTTGGGAGCACACTCCAACGGGGTTGTGGCCAACAATCCCCGTAATGGTCATCATCGGTACCCCAAACCTGCAGCCCCTCAGCCCACGCCAGCTAATTCCGACGGTGAGACCCGTGGAGAAGCCTCGACATCCACAAGGCACGCCCGCTTGGATGTAAACGAGGTAGACTGAGTCACTCGAGTAGTGTCGAGTCACAGTGTATTCCCCGCTTTGTAATCGTGTGACCTTGTAAATAAACGCCGCCTGTCGTTGTGCCCCTGTAGCCTTGCATGGATATACCAGCATTTCTATCCCAGGCACAGTTAACAACCCCCCCGACAACCCCCACAGTAACACGTCACTTTAGTGAAATATGTGTATCTGTGGCTTGGCTCCGACCCTTGGAGCAGAGCTGACAATTTCTTTACCATTCACCACGGTAAAAATGACCCAGCTCTAGTGCTATAAAAGGCCACCGCATGACCTTGCCAAAGCACCCCTCACCTTGTGCACCATCCTCACAACCATTTCTTGCCATGTCGAGCCCCAGCATTTATCTGAGAACCCCAGATGCAACCCCGGGTAGTTTTGTCAAGATATTGTGTGATTTTACCTGCAGTACCATGGGCGCTACCCAGCCACCTCAGTACGAGCTGTTCAAATCGAGAATCACCCCTTCCACCTCGAGATATTGGGCAGCAGTGCAAATCGCTCCCGTAAACTCAAACCAAGACCCAACGGAGGTCTCCTTCGTGGGGACATCTATGCCGACCCCACATATGGCCATAGAAGCTGCTGCATACGAAGAGCTTGCTCGCCTTTGATTTGCGGTACCCTATACCAGCGAACGAGGGTATTATTACTTTCCGAGCCGTGTAGCACCCGGAGGAATAACATCTTTTCCCGGTGGACGAATTGAGAAAGACCCAGTCCTGGCCAACCTTGTCCAGTACGTCATCGCTCAAGAACGTTTAACCCAACATGTGATGGGTTATCTCCAGAGCCTCGCAGATTTAAATCCTCAGATCGCCATCGGCAGATCACTAAGGCCCGAGCGGGAGAAACGCTTTCATCGACTGGTCAATCCTCTTTCCCCGATAGAAGAGGATTGTATCTCCGTACGAGAGACGTTTTCACGGGACCCCGTCCAGTTACCCTTTCCATTTTAGACGTCGTTGTTGTGTTCATTATTGCAACATTTAATTATGTATTCTAACTTATGCGTGATACCTTGAGCTTGCGCGACGAATAGATTATTAGCTTCTACTAATGTGTGTAGTTTTTGTTGTGGTTTGTGCTCCTTTAAATTAACTGTTTTCTCTCGCGAAAAATCCCGGAGTAAGATTACTTTTCCCGGATGCTATTGCATCGTACACCTTTTCACGACGTGGATTATTTAGTTTCACACAGCACCACGGCAGCAGACTCACAACCACTCGAGCACATACCCGGCTTGCAAAAACGCGTAACCGTGGAGTATTTGTTTTTCAAAACAGCCCTTAGCAAATCTCGAGGACGAAATTTTTCTTAAGGGGGGTAGTGTTGTGACACCAAAAAAAGATTGACCTTGTTTTATTAAAATTTGGCCAAGAAATTAAAACTTTTATTTTCTGGGCTCCCTTTTTATTTTTGAACCATTTTCTCCCTTGTCATTATGGAGTTTTTCCCCAAAGTGAAAACTTTTCAAATATGTTATAGGACTTGTTTAACCACTCAAGAAAAACTCTTCTTTTATTAGTAGAACAAATTACATAATTAATTTGCTTGATCTTTATTTTCTTGAAAAATGGTTTTTAAAGGTTATATGGCCATATTTGAACTACAACCATTTGATAAATTCACTTAAAATTCTAACCAAATTTTGGAGATGTCATGTGATGTTTTTAAATCACTTTTGTACAAAAATATATTCTATTCTTGAAATATTTTGAGCGCTGCACCCAATTTTCTTCTCTGGTGCAGAGTGCAATTTTGCACTACAACTCATTTAAATATTTCTTTCTAGCCTCCACCAAAATTATGGGATGTTAGTAGTAGCATATGATTCAACTTTATGCCAAAACCTAGTGTTGTTATTTGAAAGTTTTGAGTGAATCAACCTCTCTTTCATTCTGGTCCAACTTGAGGATTTGTACTGCAACCACAGTTTTAGTTGCTCCTTTTTCCATGATTCCTTTTTCTACTCTTAGTCCTCCCTACTAAACCCCAAAGTCCAGGAGCATGCACCCATTGGAATGTTTTTGGTTCATGGAATGATGCCATTTAACTTCTGTACAGAATTGAATTTCTGCAATTCTTGCACTAACAAGTTTCTGCTTTTGACAAACTAACTTCACCACCTCCTTAGGCATCTAATGAGACCACCATCTGGAGATTTTGGCCACTCCAAGAAATGCCTAAGTGCCCTTGGCATTTTGTCAAACACCTTATGGGCATTATCAACTTTGACATGTATTTTGACATTGCACTGTGAACTTGCACCTCTGATCAAACTAGCATGTCCACTAGCATCCCAACTACCCCTAGACTAGAACTGCTAATCCCCAGCTCCAACCAAGCCACCTAGCAGGCCATGGCATTTCGCCGAGCAGATGGTGGGCGTGCACTGGGCGCGCCCAGAGCGCGCCAACTGCAGCCGAGGCGTCGCGCCCCTGTTTTGGCCCACACTGCAGAACCATGCCACACGCTCCCCTTCTCGCCACAACACACCAGCCCGCCCTGGCGCCCTACAGCGCCACCGCCAGAGCCCTCTTGGCGGCACGCCGGCATCCGCATTACGCCTCTGCCATGGTCGGCATCGCCCGAGCCACCCCAGCTCGCCACCTGCCCACTGGAGCTTCGCAAGCTTATCCCCCACTCGTTTGCAAGCGCTCGTCGCCGCCACGTCGCCCTAGCTACAGAGAGGTGGTTCGCCGGTGAACTTATCCACGGCCGCCGCGGAACCGCCTTGCCTCGCCTATAAAAGGAAGCCCGAGCTCGTCCCCGCACTCATGCAACCTCAGTACACTTCTCCAGTTTTCCCCATGGCAGCCAATCGACCCGAGGAGGTCGTCTTCTTCCTCTCCGACAACCACGGCCGCCGCCACTGCCTCGTTCACTCCCGCGCCACCAGGGCCTCCCCCTCTCTACTCTCTCCACCAGAAGCCACCTCTTCGTCTCGTGAGTCCATCCCCCTGCCCAATTCCGATCAGGAACCACCGGAGGCAAAATTCCACTCTGCCCGACGGCCACCGCCCGCGGCGGAGCTCGCCGCCGGCGACTCCGTCCACCCCCAAGACCGTAGCAACCACCGACGGGACCGCCTTGACCCCCTAAGCCCGTGGATGGCTTCTGTTTCTCGAACAGTACCGCCGGTAGCCGGCGAGCATCGCCGGAACCTCGCCCCGCTCGGACAGAGGAGGGAGAAGGGAGCGCCGCGACTGGTCAAACCTGACCAGTGGGCCCCCTGGACCCACTGTCAGTGACCCCGCGCCTATCCACATGGGTTATGTGAAGGCGTAATCCACCCCAGTACGTTTCCCCCGCTCCGGAAGCGTATTCCCCCCTGAAACGTTTTCTTTTTGTTTTATTTTTAAAACAGATTTTGACCAGAACTTTGACTGGTTATATCTTTTTAAGCATAACTCCAAATGAGTTGATTCTTTTTCCTACATCTCTCAAATTCTGTCCATTTAATTTTAAGATTTATTTGAAAATTTTCCAAACTACTTTTTCATACTGTTTTTGAAATATGTGTTATTTGCGTATTTTTGAAAATAGGATTTTTTGAAGAGAAGGAAGCTTTCAAAATATTTGGAGTGCACCCTGCCTTTCCACACCATGGAGGCAAGCATCTTGAACCCTGGCATAATATTCTTGATGTGTTGGTTGACACGTTTATAACATCACCTCATTTCGGAGAACTCGTTATTTTATGTGGTGGTACGATCATTTGCATGAATGCATATTAGTGACTTCCTTGCTGTTGGGAATGAATATACTTGTGATGGTAATCATCCTCATGTGCCTTGCATGCATGCCGGAAAGGAATCCAGGAAAGCCTCTGCCTTGGGTAGGCATGAGCTTGTCGCCGGTCCCCGTCGGGACGGTTATGTCCGGTATGGCATAGTGAGGTATTATGGGTGGTGATTTTTGTTGGTGGATATATTTTGTTATACATGTCATGCAGGGAATTGATAAGCCTCCTGAGTAAGCCATAGATCGAGTCTTGTTCCGGTAACCCCCATACTTGTTTCGTACTGCCACTGGTCCCTACCGTAGGTGGGGTATGGTTCAGTAAGTTGTTAACCCTTGTCTTGGCACACACCATACAGAGAGGCCATGGTGGAAGATACCGGCTGCATCCGGTAGGCATGCCACCTAGTCCGGGAGCATGGGTGTCTCCGGTTGGGACCGAGAGGGGGGCACCCCTTAGAACGCGTGATAGAAATTTGATCCCATACTACGCGAGGTTGTAGCCTCCCCACTTAGAGTTTTGCTTAACAGGTGTCATGGGTGATTCCCAACACAAGTAAAAGTTGGTGTGTGCAAGTCAGGTGTGTTTTCAATTAAAAGACCATAGACGGAATTAGTCCCGATGGACTAAAGGAATCCGTTACTCGTGGGTAAAGAGTACACCCTCTGCAGAGATATTAAACCTATTCGAATAGCCGTGTCCATGGTTAAGGATTACAGTCTGGGATGGGTCAAGTGTCGGTCTTAGTGGCGGTCTTAGGAGGAGAAACCACTAAACTCGAATATTGATTATGACTTGTGATATATGATGGTTATGATTATTATCATTGTGGACTAACCGTTTTCATGATTTGAAATAATGAATATCCCTGGGACGGTACCACTTCCTCGATATTCACTATGATTATAAGCCCTTTATGTGGTGTCGCTTAGACGCGCGACTGCGGCATGTTCGTTATTTCATTTTCATGTAAGCCCTTTTTGTGGTGTCGCTAAGATACCCGACTGAGGCATGCTCACTTTTACTATCCTTTTGAGACGTCGCTTCAGACATCCGATCGGTGCATTTTATTACTATCCTGTCATTACACATTCCGGTTGCATATAAATATCCTGCTTGCATGCAACAAGATTTTATTTATGACTGACAATGTGATCATAGAATATTTTAGTACATGTTTATCATTTATAATATTCTAGTGTTCATAATGTTTGCGAGTACATTCAAAGTATTCACTGGCTTGTCCCTGGCTATTGTCTTGGCCAGATTGCTTGCTTGGAGAGGAGCGTTGCGACGACAGCCCCGGAAACTAGGCAACAGTGATAGCAGCCTCGCGAAGATAGGAGTTAACCTGGTCAGCTGTTCCTGTGGGAAATGGAGTCCCATACACCGTGGTGAACCACAAACCGCTTCCGCCATCAACCACTAGAAACCAATTGTTGTACTCACAGACCCGAATGGTCTTGTACTACATATTTTGTCCTTTTTCTTGGAATTTCTGTAACAAGTTGGTGCCTCATCAGCTAACAGTAGTCCTGGGGCTGGTGAGCACAATGGCCATTTTCTGGAAATTAATGCCCGGAAAACCGATCGTGACACCATCTCAGTGAGACCGAGACCCCTATCGGTGAAACCGATTTGCCTAGGGTTTGTGGTAGTGGCTATGACATCTAAACTCGGTGGCGCCGGATAGAAAGAATCGATGGGGCCGAGTTTGACTTTTGGTTTAGGTATGTGGATGTGGGAAGATAGTTGAGGGTTTTGGAGCATATCACTAAGCACTATGAAGCAAGAACCTCATTAAGCAACACCTCATCCCTCCTTAATAGTATTGGCTTTTCCTATAGTCTCAATGTGATCTTGGATCACTAAAATATAAAATGTAGAGTCTTGAGCTTTAAGCTTGAGGCAAACTTTTTGTCCTTAGTATTTTGAGGGGTCCACTTTCCTCATCCATGCCATGCCATTCATTGAGCTTTTCCTGAAATATTAATCTTGGAATAATGTTAGCTCAATGAGCTATATGTTAGGAATTACCAAAACCACCCAGGGATAGTTGCACTTTCAAGTTGTTGTGAGGGTAGAGTAGTGAGTAGGGCCAAATAAGTCCATGCGTAGCAGCTCGAAGGGTTGAGATGTAGTCATGATTGTCTTCGAGGGGTGCTTGGCCCTAGTCATCTTTCCAGCTTCGCGAGCACCCACAAATGATCCTTCTTGAACTTGACGCCCTCGATGCCTATGACATGCTTCTTCTTGATGAGAGTGTGTAAGTTCCTCATGCCAGCATGCCCTAGCCTCCGATGCCAGAGCCAGCACTCTAAAGCTTTTGCAAGAAGACATACAGCAAGCTGTGGACCTGCTGAGAAATCTACCATGTATAGATCATCTTTCCGGTACCCTTCAAAGACTAGAGACTTCTCAGATTCCATAACTACAAGGCAACGATATTTTCCAAATATCACAATCATGTTCAAGTCACAAAGCATTGAGACGGACATTAAGTTGAAACCAAGGGATTCAACAAGCATCACTTTATCCATGTGTTGATCCTTTGAGATTGCAACTCTACCTAGACCCAATACCTTGCTTTTACCAGTGTTAGCAAATGTGATGTGACTCTTATCAGATGGACGTAAAGTTGAGTCCATGAGAAGACTTCGATCACCAGTCATATGATTAGTGCATCCGCTATCCATAATCCATTCTGAAGCATGAGGTGTCATACCCTACAGTACAGTCAGGGGGATAGGCCTCACCAAGAGATGTGTGAAGCATAAACATTTGACGGGCAATAGGATTATTGAAGCTCAGATCAAGATTAGGACTGATAGGATGAATGGCAAATGATTCAGGAACAAAATAAATAGTAAGACCATTTGGGCATTTGATCTTGCGCCCTACAAGATGTTTTAGGTCCCCAGCAATAGCATCAGACGCCTTTGATTTCCGGCTGGAGACCTTTCCCTGCAATAGAAGGTTAATTCTTCTTAACCACCCACATCTTCAGGGGTGGCTTAGAAGCAATGAGCCTAAGTGCAGCATCTGAGAACTTTGGCTTTGGAGCCCTAGCAAATAGCCTTGCAGGAGATGAATGATACTCATATGAATAAGCAGAAAAGTTCTTAGTTCTATGAACATAGTGGTTTGAAGACACACGCTCATATTCATAAGTCTGAGTATGGTTTCCCTGCAAAACATTGGCGTTAGGGTGACTCAGGTGAGTCCTCTGTCTGTATGAAGCCTTTGGACCATATGAAGCCTTAGGCATGGGGTTTGTCTTCTTCCCAGGTGGTGTCATGATGACATTCACTGGAAGATTCTCAAGACAGCTTTTGGGAACCCAGATCTTCTTCATAGGTGGCCCATTCCTGCAGTTAGTTCCAATATACCTGGCAAACACTTCACCATTCTGATTCTTAATCAGTTTATAGTATGCATCAAAGGATTCATCAATGATAATGGGGTTAGCACAGGTAAAGCCAGATAAGGTGGATGGGTCCACTGAAGGTCCCTTTGCAGCAACCAAAGTGGTTTTGGGGTACTGCTCAGGCTTCAAGTAGGAACCATCGACATTCATTTTCCTCTCGAACCCAACACCCTCCTTCCTAGGGTTTCGGTTCAGAATCTGCTTTTTGAGGACATTGCACAGTGTCTGATGCCCTTTCAGACTTTTGTACATCCCTGTTTCAAGCAATGTCTTCAACCTAGCATTTTCATCAGCAATAGTAGTGGTATCCTCATCAGAGGGGTTAGTTACCACATCAACAGTTGAAGACGATGCAACAGTAGCAGCAGTAGAACATTCAGCAACAGAGGTGGCGTTGTCACGCTCAAGGCATTTTAGACATGGTGGTTCAAATCCATCCTGAGCGGGACTGATCTGTTGAGCACGAAGTGACTCATTCTCTTTTTGAAGATCTTCATGAGCCGCTCTCAATTTCTCAAGCTCTTGCTTCCTTTGAAGATAATCATAGGAGAGCTTTTCATGATTGGTTGAGAGCGTTTCATGACGACTTTCAAGTTCTTGGTACTTAGCATGAAGATTTTTTATGTCTTCAACTAAGGAATGTGAACTGGTCATTTCCGCGTCCAACAGGTCATCGCTTTTGTCTAACAGTTTTTGAGTATGTTCCATAGCCTTTTGTTGTTCAGTTGCAATTTTAGCAAGTGTTTTGTAACTGGGTTTGGATTCACAATCAGAGTCATCTTCACTTGATGTTTGAAAGTAATCATCACGTGATTTTACCTTGGCACCACGTGCCATGAAGCAGTAGGTGGGAGCAGAGTCGTCCTTGTCATTAGCTTCAGCGTTGGTGATGGAGTCATTGTCTTCAGTGTTGAAGATGGACTTGGCAACGTAGGCTGTAGCTACATCCAGACTTGCAACACCGGGGTTGGACTCCTCCTCAGACTCCACCTCCGCCTCCTCAGAAGCAGACTCCTCCTCTGAATCCATATCCTTGCCAACAAAAGCACAAGCCTTGCCAGATGAGCTCTTCTTATGAGATGAAGACTTGGATGAGTACTTGGAAGAAGACTTTGAAGATTTCTTCTTCTTCTTGTCATCAGAATCATATTCCTTGCTCTTCTGCTTCTTCTTATCATTGTCCCACTGTGGACACTCAGAGATATAGTGTCCAGGTTTCGTGTACTTGTGACATGTTCTCTTCTTGTGGTCATGAGTGGAGGCTTCATCATTTCTTGAGCTGGATCGTGAAGACTTTATGAAGCCCTTCTTCTTAGTGAACTTCTGGAACTTCTTTACAAGCATAGCAAGTTCCTTTCCAATGTCTTCAGGATCATCAGAACTGCAGTCAGATTCTTCTTCAGATGAGGAAACAACCTTTGCCTTCATAGCACGAGTTCGGCCATAGCTGGGACCATAGATATCTCTTTTCTCAGATAGGCGGAATTCATGTGTGTTGAGCCTCTCAAGTATATCAGACGGATCGAGTGTCTTGAAGTCAGGGCGTTCTTGTATCATGAGGGCAAGGGTGTCAAAGCAGCTGTCAAGTGATCTCAGTAGTGTCTTGACGATTTCATGCTTGGTAATCTCAGTAGCGCCGAGAGCACGCAGCTCATTTGTGATGTCAGTGAGGCGATCAAACATGAGTTGGACATTTTCATTGTCGTTTCTCTTGAAACGATGGAAGAGGTTGCGAAGAACACTGATCCTTTGATCTCTCTGGGTTGAGACGCCTTCGTTGACCTTGGAGAGCCAATCCCAGACTAGCTTCGACGTTTCCAGAGCACTCACACGGCCATACTGTCCTTTGGTCAGATGACCACAGATGATGATCTTGGCAGTAGAATCCAGTTGAATGAACTTCTTGACATCAGCAGGGGTGACACCTTCACCAGTCTTGGAAACTCCATTCTTGACGACATACCAGAGGTCGACATCAATGGCTTCAAGATGCATGCGCATTTTTCCAGTAGGGATATTCAGTTCCATCGAAGATGGGGCAAAGCAGCGGAGACTTTGATTATCCCTGCAGTCGACATAGCTAAAACTCCAGGTGGTTAAACCGAATCACACAGAACAAGGGCTCTGATACCAATTGAAAGTGCTAGTTATCGACTAGAGGGGAGTGAATAGGCGATTTTTATGAAAGTCTTCAAAACATGGAAGTTTCGAAGACAAACAATAGAAATGACCCTATTGATATGCAGTGGAAGGTAAACTACACTAAGCAAGCCATAGTCAAGTATGCAATGAAGTGAAAGCTCGAAGACTAATAACAGCTAGGTAGAAGGATCAGGTGGAAGATGGTATGAAGCCAAACAATAGTAGTAGTCAAGCAGTGAAGTCAAACAGTAAGGCAATCAGGCAATGACTTCACGAAGACAAACTTTAAGTACATACAGGGAGAGAATAGAACCAGTCACTTGATGAGGACACAAGATTTGTTGGACCAGTTCCAGCTGCTGTGATAACTGTACGTCTGGTTAGGGAGGCTGAGATTCAACTCAGAAGACCACGTCTTCACCTTATTCCCCTTGAGCTAAGGACACCCAATCCTCGCCCAATTACTCTGGTAAGTTTTCAAGGTAGACTTCCAAACCTTCACAGACTTCGTTCACCGGCGATCCACAATGACACTTGGATGCTCAAAACGCAACGCCTAACCGGCTGGAGGATTCACAGTCCTCAAGTGTAACAAGTCTTCAGGTCACGCAGACAGAAAGACTTCCGTGATGCATAACACTCTTTGGATCTGGGTGTTTGGGCTTTGTCCTTGCAAGGATTTCTCTCTCTCAAAAGCTTCGGAGGTGGGTTGCTCTCAAACGACAAAAGCCGTGTACTAACTCTGAGCAGCCACCAATTTATGGTGTAGGGGGTGGGTTATGTTGGAAATATGCCCTAGAGGCAATAATAAAATGGTTATTATTATATTTCCTTGTTCATGATAATTTCTATTGTTCATGCTTTAATTGTGTGAAAGCACAAGTGCTCCCTGGGTGGTTTTGGTAATTAATGTCAACATATCTCTTGTTGGACTAATACTTTTACCTAGTATGTTTCAGATAAGTTCAACAATGGAGTGGCATGGACTAGAGGATGTGGAACCCCTTCAAGATGCTAAGGACAAAGAATTGGCTCAAGCTTCAAGATCAAGACTCTACATTTTCTATTTTAGTGATCCAAGATCACATTGAGTCCATAGGAAAAGCCGATACTATCAAGGAGGGATGAGGTGTTGTTTAATGAGCCTCTTGCTTCATGTGCTTAGTGATATGCTCCAAAACCCTCAACTACCTTCCCACATCCACATATGACCTAAACCAAAAGTCAAACTTGGCCCCACCGATTCTTTCTATCCGGAGCCACCGAGTTTCAGATGTCATAGCCACTGCCACAAACCCTAGCAAATCAGTTTCACCGATAGGGATCTCGGTCTATCCGAGATGGGATTGTAATCTCTCTGTGTATGTCCATTACCAAAATCGGTCTCACCGAGTTTGAGCAATCGGTACTACCGAGATTACAATGCAAATCCTCTGGTTAGCTTATTACCAAAATCGGTCCCACTGAGTTTGTGTAATCGGTCTCACCGAGTTTGCCTGACCAACTCTCTGGCTAGCTTATTACCAAAATCGGTCCCACCGAGTTTGTGTAATCGGTCACACCGAGATTACGTTATGCCCTGACCCTAACCATATCGGTCCCACTGAGTTGCATCTCAGTCCCACCGAAAATCCTAACGGTCACTAGGTTTGCTGAATCGGTCCGACCGAGTTTAACCATTCGGTCCCACCGAGTTTGGCAAATTGTGTGTAACGGTTAGATTTTGTGTGGAGGTTATATATACCCCTCCACCCACTCTTCATTCGTGGAGAGAGCCATCAGAACATACCTACACTTCCAATACACATTTTCTGAGAGAGAACCACCTATACTTGTGTTGGGCTCAAGATATTCCATTCCAGCCATATGAATCTTGATCTCTAGCCTTCCCCAAGTTGCTTTCCACTAATATCTTCTTTCCACTAAATCCAAATCTGTCGGATTTCGGGTTCCGGCAGACCCTTGAGGTTCAAACACTGGGGTGCGCGCGGAGATTTCGGCTTCTACCTACCTGCACCCCACCGCCTCGCTAAGATCTAAGCTATGGAAAGAACAACACAAGAGACACAGGGTTTATACTAGTTCGGGCCACCATTGTGGTGTAATACCCTACTCTAGTTTGTGGTGTGGTGGATTGCCTCTTGGGCTGATGATGATGAGCAATACAAGGAAGAACAGCCTCGCAAGGGTCTGTTCTTGGCTGGGGCGATGAACTGCTAGGAGGAGTTCGGTCACCCTTCTCTCTCTCTCTGTGTGTGATGCTACTCAATCCGATCCCAGCTTTTTTCTGGATTGGCCGATTGCCTCTACCCTGGGGGTGGCTAGTCCTATTTATAGGCAAAGGCCCTGGGCCTCTTCCCAAATATTGAGCGGGAAGGGCGCCAACATTTGGCCATTTTGAAGGGGAACATCTGGTACACTTATCCTGACTAAAGTTGGTCCTCGCCTGCCAAAGGCTCTGGTGGTGACACTGGCTTGGGCTCCACAATGACTTCCTCCCTGCTTTTGGGCTGGTCTTGGTCTCGTTGCACCGAAACGGGTGGCTTTGCTTGATGCTCTCGCCTGCGCTTGCTCCCTTTGCACCAAAGAGGAAAGGAGGACACTGCGCGGGCTGGCGCCCGCCTGGCGCCCTTGGTCGTCATGGCTTGCATCACGGGCACCTCTTGAGGTACCCCGCCTTGATCTCTCTGCCTCCTCACGAGCCAGCCTGTTGAGGCCGTGCCTGAGGAAGCTCTGTGTCGTCCGCCCCGTGAGGCTTGGCCCCTCGCGAGGGTCTTGGGTCTGTGTTGATGAAGATGGGCCGTGCTGGGCCCCCCTTTGAGCCACGCCGCAGGCCGAATGCAGGCAAGTCTGGGGACCCCCGTTCCCAGAATGCCGACAGTAGCCCCCGGGCCCAAGGCGCGCCCGGACTTGGCCGTGCAGGGAGGCGAAAGGGCAAGGGCGAAGCGCCGCGGGCCCTAACAGCCTGCGGGCTTGGGCGCCGCGTGGCGGTTGATTGGACATTAGCGTCTCCACTTCCCCATGACGCCTCGGCAACTGCACGGATTGGACAAGTCCCTGCATGCAAAGCGGGTCATGATTACCTGCGATCATGGAGGTCGACGGTTGGCCTTCGCTGGCCATAAGTACGGAATGGCACGCGCCCTTCCAGTCCATCTATTCTTCCTTCTCCTTCTTCCCGGCCCTTGCTCCGTCTTGCTGCGATGGCTCCGATCCGCCGGTTTTCGGCGGCAGAGAAGGGAAAGGCTCCCCGAGAGGAACCAGACCCGCTCCCGCCGAAGAAACGGCTCGCCCTCTGCCGCCGGGACGAGGGGGCCCATCAGGTGGTGTCGAGGCCCTGGTGCGAGCGACCACCGCCGGGGTTCCCGCTTCCCTTGTACACCCACATCGAGGGCTCTGAAGTTGTCGATGCCGATCGCCACGGGCGGCGCCGCCGTCGGCGCCGACGGGTCACGAAGGTGTGGGTCGTCCCTCCTAGGGTCCACACCGAGGGCTCCTCCCGAGAGTTCGTGGTCCACGCCGCCATGCCTCCTCAGTCTTGGATTCGCCTTCCTCCGTTCTTCGCCTCCATCATCTCGCAGGGAGAACTCCTGGAGCTTTGGCTGCAGCACGCCGGCTGCAGCACCCTCGCGACCGAGGTAGAGGTCGTGGTCATTGCCCTGGGCGAGGTCTTCATGACTCGAGGTTGGGGCGAAATCGCCCGGGTTTGCAGGACAAGAGGCGCCTTCGCGATCCACTTGGAGTACGACGGTGCTTCGGTGATGTTCTTCAAGGTCTTCGATGCGAACGGGCGCCGGCTGGAGTGCTGCCCCGGGAGAGGTGGTCGGGACCCTGCTACGGCGAGGACTAGGCCCGCCGACCGCTCCTTTGGCGGCTCCTCAGGCGGCGGAGGCGGCGGAGGATCCAGCGACTCCGGCGAGCTATTCGCGACTCTGGAGACGAGCGACGATAGCTAGGAGCCCCCGAGCCGGCGCCGCTCCTGGAGCAGGACGGGCTCGTCAGGCCGTCACCGACTCTGATCTGGATGGGATTGGCGCCGGTGCTTGACGGCCCACTATTGATGATGGCGTCTTTTGCAGGGTCGCGTGTAGTAAGCGTCCTTTTAGGATCTGTTCCCTGCGAGGAATCAAAGACGCGTCCCGTGGGGGCTTGTAAGGTGCCTGTGATCCTGTTTGTTAATATAACCCTTGTCGTAGAATTGTGTGAGTTGCTCATTCCGTCTTAGCTCAGTTCTCCCTTTCGAACCTCACGAGGGCTTGGTGCTCTGCGCCGACAGGTCCTAGTCCCAAGGCGGCTTCAATTGTCGCTGGTATGCCAGGTCGCGATGCCACGGTCAAGGCCAGGAGGTGAGCGACCTGGGGTCCGGTAAGAGCCCCAGAGTCGCGATGCTCAGGAGGTCCCCTTTGGCGCTCAAGAAGCCGTAGTTCGGTGAGAAAGGAGAGCGGCGTCGCTAACACAGGATTGCATTAGGTGCGGGGATGGTGCCACGGTAGCTGGTGCTTCCGGGTGGTGACTTATCTCGAGAATCAGGGACCGCTCCCTGGTGTGTCGCCGGGTCTGTGCATCGGCAGGCGTGAGGTTGCTCGTCGAGGTCCCCGCGTGTCCCTCCCCTCTCGCCTTTGCTCCCCTTTCTGCTCCACGTCCTCGGGTCCCGGCCCTCGAGCGAGTCTCAGCCATCGCTGGTATGCCAGGTCGCGATGCCGTGTACAAGGCCAGAGGGTGAGGGCTGGAGAGCCAGTAGGAGCCCTGAGTCGCGATGCTCAGGCACCCCCCCTTTAACGTGCAAGCGGTTCACGCGGATGAGAGTGAAGGAGACACCGCAAGGGCCTCACCTGATGCAGCCCCTTTAGGAGATCCTGTAGACCCATCATAGAAAGAACGAGGGGTTGCCATGACAATTGACAGTCAGCCGTTGGTTGCTTCCGAGGGGCGATGAGGCACTGAAGGCTTGACGAGATGGCGCCATGCAGGGCTGCCATGGACAGAGCTCAGCCATTCAGGTTTGTCGGCGTTGCAGGGACGGACCCATGCGCAAGCGCCGTGCAGTTTTGGGAGCAGCCCCGTCAGTTGGCGTCAGTTGAGCGGGCAACTAGGTCAAACACATTAGCCGCGAAGGAGTGGATTCATTCAAATAGATGCTCGGAAGGCGGACATCACTGGGTCAGGCCCGAGCGACTTGGGGATGATGCAGCCCGAGGGGCGCCCCCAACAAAGTAAGCTAACAACATGAAATAAAAGGGATACATGCCGTAGGGACGGACCCACGCGTCATGGGAATAATGCAGCCCTGGGGGGCACTCCCAGCTGGAAATGAAACTTGAAAGATGTCACCTGATGATGTTGAGGACAAAGGAGTGTTGGTGTAGCAGACTCGGTGGGCTGCGGAAGCCGATCCTCACGAGCCCCCAGGCCCAGGGGCCTCGGGAGGCTCCGGAGGCGCTGGTGGCTCCTCGCGGACCATCTCCATCTCCGCCAAGGCTGCAGAACGCCTGGCCTCTTGAGCCTCCATCATGCCCCTCATGAGGCGCTGGTACGTGGCAGCCGTGTTCGGCAAGCCGTAAGGCATGCGAACATAGCTGTGGGGTGGACCTTCGCAGCACCCCACTCGCGAGGGCCAGAGGCGCTCCAGAGAGGCGACTCGATTGAGCCCTGGTATGTCGATGCAGATGCGCAGCCCACCATCCTCGCCTGGATGGGGAGCCACAGCTGGTAGGCGGCGGCCGCCTCTCATGACTCTTGACTCCTGTAGCTCCTGAATAGCCTTGCTGACGAACTCCTGAGGGTCTGGCCCTCCTTGCCTTACTCCTTGATGGAAACGTGCTTCGAAACACGCCTCCATGTGGTGCCCAAGCGCCTCCCTCGTGACCTTAGCCAGGTCGGTGGCCCTCCAGGGGAGAGCCCTCGAGCCCTGCCTGAGGAGGGCGCCGGGCGCGCTTTCCTATGCGATCGAAGGAGGTTCCCCCTGGGCAGGCGCGGGCCCTGAGGGGCCGGGCCGGACGATGTCTTCTTCTTCTTGGGGGTGGTCTCGGGAAGCCTCCTGCTTCCGCGATCCGGGTCTTCCAGTGATGCGGCCTGAAAGGCTCGTCCCAGGGAACACACCGCGTCCTTCTCTTCACAGGGCACCGTGATGACTCCGCCACTTCCTGGCATCTTGAGGACGTTGTAGCCGTGGTGAGTTACGGCCATGAACTTGAACAGCGCTGGGTACCCAAGGATGGCGTTGTACGGCAGGCGAATGTGAGCGACGTCGAAGTCGATGAGCTTGGTGCGGTAGTTGTCGTGTGCCCCGAAGGTGACAGGGAGGCGGACCTGCCCAATCGGGACCGTGGAGCCGTTGGTGACCCCGGAGAAAGGCTTGGTTGGCTGAAGCTGGTTGTAGGGAACTTGGAGATTGTTGAATATTTCCATGGACAGGACGTTGAGCCCTGCCTCGCCATCGATGAGGGTCCTGGTGACGAGCACATTGCTGATGATTGGGGAACAAAGCATCGGGAGGACTCCGGCTGTGGCCGCACACTTGAGCTGATCCACTGAGCTGAACGTGATGACGCACGCCGACTACCTGAGAGGGTGCGTGGCTTCTAGCTTGGGGAGGACTGCATTCACTTCATGGGCGAACTGCTTGAAGATGCGTTGAGAGGCTGGGGCTTGAGCCCCGCCTAGGATGCAGGCGATCGTGCGCGGCTCCTGGAAGCCCCCAGCCCCCTCGTCCTGATGGCGGTCCTCGTTTCTCCTTGGCTGCGGCGGCGGCGGAGGGAGGCCCGCGTTGCCTTGCGGGTGATCCTCGCGAGGCTGATCCCTCCAGTATCCCTCGCGAGGCGGGTCTTGCCAGCGATCCTCGCGAGGTTGATCGCGCCACCCTTGGCGCGGGCAACGGTCTTCCCAGCGTCCTGCATTCCTTCCTCCTCCTCGACCGTAGCCCCGCTCACCGCGGTCGGGACGGCAGCCGATCCTTCCTTCTCGCACGGCTCGGAGCTCTTGACATTCGTTGGTGTTGTGGGTGTGGAGGTTGTGGTACACACAGTATCGACTGCCCTTGGAAGATTTGGGCTGATCTCTGCCCCGCTTGGTGTCTGGTTCTGCCGCGAGCACGGCAACCCCCTTGCGCTTCACATCCTTGGCCTTGGGCTTCTTCTCTTCTGGGTCTGCGGCAGGCAGCTCAAGGAGGGAGAGACGCCCTTCCTTAGCCCTGGCGCACTTGGTCGCCAAGTTGAACAGCTCCAAGGAAGTGCACAGGTCTTCATGCATCGCCAGCTCCTCCTTCATCTTGACGTCGCGCACGCCGTCGGAGAAGGCTGAGATGATGGCCTCCTAGGTCACCTTGGGAATCTTGAGGCGTGCGTTGTTGAAGCGCTGGATGTACTTCCGCAGGGTCTCTCCGGGTTGTTGCTTGATGCGGCGCATGTCGCTCACGGCAGGTGGCCGGTCGCGCGTACCTTGGAAGTTGGCGATGAAGCGGGTGCGCATCTCCTCCCAGGAGGAGATCGTTCCTGGAGCCAGGTTCAGGAGCCAGGTGCAGGCCCCGTCCTTGAGCGCCATAGGAAACCAGTTCGCCATGACCTTCTCGTCTCCGTTGGCAGCTTCGATGCCCAGCTCATAGAGCTGGAGGAACTCCGCAGGGTCGGCTGTGCCGTCGTAACGAGGAGGCAGGTCTGGCTTGAAATTGCCGGGCCACGCGACGCTGCGTAGCTCGATGGTGAAGGCACGACAGCCTGCTATGGCCACGGGAGGCCTTGGGTGACAGAGAGCTTGGTCTTGCAGGTCCCCATGCGCTGCAGCTGAGAGCAGCGCGGGGTCTTGACGTGCGGGAGCAGGAGCATGGTCACGACATGCTGGAGCAGGGAGCGCCCGGGCAGCTTCTTGCGGGCGAGGGACTTCTTGGCAGCTCTGCTCTTGCCGTGCTGGCACCTGACGGAGCGGGTTCCGCCCAGGGGCCACGCGCCTTGGAGCCAGGGCGCCTTCTTGAGGAGGAGGCGGTTGGGGCGCCCCCGGAGCTTCGTCGCACGCGCAGGGCGGGGTGCGGTGCAGCGGAACGGAAGGCGCAGGAGAGCCCCCTGCGGCGCGGACGAGCTCGGCGACGCGGTCGAGCCATTCTTCATAGACATCGTCGACGGGACGGTAGCGCGGAGCTCGCGGGACGAAGAACCAGCTGGGGTGAGCGACAGAGTAGCGGTGCGGCCGTCTTGCCACACGGACGAATGCTGAGACGACGCTTGCTGCTCGTCTCCCGCCGGGCCGGTGGCGACGTTGACGGCAGGTGACGGGGAACGGCGAGGACGCCCGCCGACAGGAGCCGTCTGGGCGACGCGGAAAGCGAGAGCGGCTCGGCGCGGGCCCGACAAGTGTCATACATGGACGCGATGGTCGGAGGAGAACGGGGCGGTGGAAGACGAATTTCGGCGCACCCCTACCTGGCGCGCCAAATGTCGGATTTCAGGTTCCGGCAAACCGTTGAGGTTCGAACACTGGGGTGCGCGTGGGGATTTCACCTTCTACCTACCTGCACCCCACCGCCTCGCTAAGATCTAAGCTATGGAAAGAACAGCACAAGAGACACAGGGTTTATACTAGTTCGGGCCACCATTGTGGTGTAATACCCTACTCTAGTTTGTGGTGTGGTGGATTGCCTCTTCGGCTGATGATGATGAGCAATACAAGGAAGAACAGCCTCGCGAGGGTCTGTTCTTGGCTGGGGCGATGAACTGCTAGGAGGAGTTTGGTCACCCTTCTCTCTCTCTGTGTGTGATGCTACTCAATCCGATCCCAGCTTGTTTCTGGATTGGCCGATTGCCTCTACCCTGGGGGTGGCTAGTCCTATTTATAGGCAAAGGCCCTGGGCCTCTTCCCAAATATTGAGCGGGAAGGGCGCCAACAATTGGCCATTTTGAAGGGGAACATCTGGTACACTTATCCTTACTAAAGTTGGTCCTCGCCTGCCAAAGGCTCTGGTGGTGACGCTGGCTTGGGCTCCACAATGACTTCCTCCCTGCCGTTGGGCTGGTCTTGGTCTCGTTGCACCGAAACGGGTGCCTTTGCTTGATGCTCTCGCCTGCGCTTGCTCCCTTTGCACCAAAGAGGAAAGGAGGACACTGCGCGGGCTGGCGCCCTTGGTCATCATGGCTTGCGTCACGGGCACCTCGTGAGGTACCCCGCCTTGATCTCTCCGCCTCCTCGCGAGCCAGCCTGATGAGGACGTGCTTGAGGAAGCTTCGTGTCGTCCGCCCCGCGGGGCTTGGCCCCTCGCGAGGGTCTTGGGTCTGTGTTGATGAAGATGGGCCGTGCTGGGCCCCCCTTTGAGCCACGCCGCAGGCAGGCAAGTCTGGGGACCCCCGTTCCTAGAACGCCGACAAAATCCTGTGAGAGATAGTTGAGTGTTGGGGAGACTATCATTTGAAGCACAAGAGCAAGGAGTTCATCATTAGCACACCATTTGTTACTTCTTGGAGAGTGGTGTCTCCTAGATTGGCTAGGTGTCACTTGGGAGCCTCCGACAAGAATGTGGAGTTGAACCAAGGAGTTTGTAAGGGCAAGGAGATCGCCTACTTCGTGAAGATCTACCGCTAGTGAGGCAAGTCCTTCGTGGGCGATGGCCGTGGTGGAATAGACAAGGTTGCTTCTTCGTGGACCCTCCGTGGGTGGAACCCTCCGTGGACTCGCGCATCCGTTACACTATCGGAACCACGCCAAAAACATTCGTGTCTCCAATTGCGTTTGAATATTCCAAACCCTTCCCTTTACATTCTTGCAAGTTGCATGCTTTACTTTCCGCTGCTCATATACTCATTGCATGCTTGCTTGATATGTATTGTGTTTGTTAAACTTGTGCTCACACTCCACTTAAACTTAACAACATTGAAAACTATAACTTTTGGCACTTAGTGTCTAATCACCCCCCCTCTAGACACCTCTTCTCGATCCTTTCAATTGGTATCAGAGCTTTGGTCTCCATTGCCTTGGTTTAAACACCTTTGGAGGAAGATGGATGTGTCTACTTTGGGAAGTCTTATACATAGAGTGCCTATTCTTGACGGAGAATATTTTCATGAGTGGAAAAATGAAATGCTTGCGATTTTCAATGAATATCATTTTAACAAGTACATTGCTAGTCCTTGTGCACCTCATGTTGATCCTTTGCACCCTACCCTAGAAGAAGATCTTGACATGATTCGCAATCTTAGAACCATCAATCTTATCATAAGAGGATTGCCCAAAAATTTGATTGCCAGTTTGCCTAATCTTGATTGTGCCTATACTATATGGAAATTTCTTGAGGAACGATTTCCGGATTATTCCTTAAAAAAATTAGACAAAATTCTCCATAAGTCTATTGCTTTGAGTAGGATGAACTCTAGTGATCCTAATTTTGGTGATTGTCTATTTGAGCTTACCAATCTCATGCATGCTAAAGGAAACGTTGGAAACATTAGCAATATCGTATCCGAAGCTATTAGATTTCATAAAGGTAACCATTGTGATGATCATTTATCTAATGAAATACCCTCTCTAGGAATTGATCAATCACAAGATGATGTTGAACATGGATACGATGATGAAGATGATGATAGTGACTATGATCTTGATGATGCAATGAGGCATTTTGGTCTTATGGCAAATCATCGTGGCTACATGGCTGGAGGAAAGGAATGGGTTCTTGACAGTGGATGTACTGATCATATGACCGGAGATGAAGAGATGTTCCATGAGCTTGCTGAAAACGACGGCCCTCGAAAATATGTTACTTTTGGTGATAACTCAAAGGGTAAGGTGGTTGGCCTTGGTAAGGTGGCCATCTCACATGATAGCTCCATACAAAATGTCATGCTCGTGGAATCCCTTGGATACAATTTACTTTCAGTTTCTAGACTTGCGGACTTTGGTTTCAATGTCTTATTCACTGAAGTAGATTGCCAAGTGTTTCGTAGAGACAATCATAAAATGGTCTTTACCGGTATACGTAGAGGAGATCTTTACATTGTTGATTTCACTAAAAAGGCTCAACCTAAAACTAGCTTAATTGCTAAATCTTCTAAAGGCTAGTTGTGGCATAGAAGACTAGGTCATGTTGGAATGCGAAATCTTGATAAGCTTATTAAAGGTGATCATATCCTTGGAATAAAAGATGTCATATTTGACAAGGATAGACTTTGTAGTGCTTGTCAAGCAGGAAAACAAGTTGGAGGAAGTCACCGCGCGAAAAACATCATGACCACAAGAAGACCACTTGAGCTACTTCACATGGATCTCTTTGGTCCAAATGCCTACAAGAGTCTCGGTGGTAACTCATTTGGTCTAGTTATAGTTGATGATTTTTCAAGATTTACGTGGGTTTTCTTTCTTGATGACAAATAGCAGGTCCAAAAGATCTTCAAAAACTTCACTAGGAAGGCCCAAAATCAGTTTGACGTGAAGATCAAGAAGGTTCAGAGCGACAACGGAACGGAGTTCAAGAACGCAAATGTGGACACCTTTCTTGACGAAGAATGGATTTCACACGAATTCTCGGCTACGTACACACCTCAACAAAATGGAGTTGTTGAGAGGAAGAACCGGACTCTTATCGATATGGCAAGAATGATGCTTGATGAGTACAAGACGCCAAAGCATTTTTGGGCGGAAGCGGTTGAGACAGCTTGTCATGCAACAAATCGCTTGTATCTTCACAAGCTACTTGGCAAGATGGCATACGAGCTCCTCACCGGTAACAAACCCCAAGTTGGATACTTTCGAGTATTCGGCTCAAAGTGCTACATTCTTGATAAGCATCATCGTTCTAAATTTGCTCCTAAATCTCATGAAGGTTTCCTACTTGGTTATGGCTCAAACTCTCACACTTACCATGTCTACAACAATTTCACCTAAAAGGTTGAAGAGACGGTAGATGTGAAGTTTGATGAATCTAACGGCTCGCAAGTAGAGCAATTGGCAATTGATGTAGGAGACAAAGACCCTTCGGAAGCAATTCAAGACTTGTCCATTGGCAAGATTCGTCCAACGGAAATGAAGGAGAGTACCTCGTCCGTCCAAGTGGAAGCTTCTACCTCACGACTGTCGGATTTCGGTTTCCGGCAGACCCTTGAGGTTCGAACTCTGGGGTGCACGCGGAGATTACGGCTCCTACTTATCTATACACCTCCGCCTCGCAAAGATCTAAGCTATCGAAAGAACAACACAAGAGACACAAGGTTTATACTGGTTCGGGCCACCGATGTGGTGTAATACCCTACTCCAGTGTGGTGTGGTGGATTGCCTCTTGGGCTGATGATGATGAACAATACAAGGAAGAACAGCCTCGTGAGGGTCTGCTCTTGGCTGGGGCGAAGAACTGCTAGGAGGAGCTCAGTCGCCCTTCTCTCTCTGTCTGTTGCCTATGCCTTTCTAACTGATTGCCGGGTTGCTAGATCTCTCGATTCTGATTGCCTCTACCCTGGGGGTGGCTAGTCCTATTTATAGGCAAAGGCCCTGGGCCTCTTCCCAAATATTGAGCGGGAAGGGCACCAACACTTGGCCATTTTGAAGGGGAACATCTGGTACACTTATCCTGACTAAAGTTGGTCCTTGCCTACCAAAGACTCTGGTGGTGATGCTAGCTTGGGATCCACAATGACTTCCTCCCTGCCTTTGGACTGGTCTTGGTCTCGTTGCACCGAAACGGGTGCCTTTGCTTGATACTCTCGCCTGTGCTTGCTCCCTTTGCACCAAAGGGGAAAGGAGGACACTGCGCGGGCTGGCGCCCTCCTGGCGCCCCTGGTCGTCATGGCTTGCGTCACGGGCACCTCGTGAGGTACCCCGCCTAGATCTCTCCGCCTCCTCGTGAGCCAGCCTGGTGAGGCCGTGCCTGAGGAAGCTCCGCGTCGTCTGCCCCGTGAGGCTTGGCCCCTCGCGAGGGTCTTGGGTCTTGTGTTGATGAAGATTGGCCGTGCTGGGCCCCCCTTTGAGCCGCGCCGCAGGCCGCAGGCAGGCAAGTCTGGGGACCCCCGTTCCCAGAACGCCGACAGTAGCCCCCGGGCCCAAGGCGCGCCCGGACTTGGCTGTGCAGATAGGCGAAAGGGCAAGGGCAAAGCGTCGCGGGCCCTAACAGCCTGCGGCCTTGGGCGTCGCGTGGCGGTTGATTGGACGTGGGCGTCTCCACTTCCCCATGACGCCTCGGCAACTGCGTGGATTGGACAAGTCCCTGCATGCAAAGCGGGTCATGATTACCTGTGCTCGTGGAGGCCGACGGTTGGCCTTCGCCGGCTATAAGTACGGAATGGTGCGCGCCCTTCTAGTCCATCTCTCCTTGCTTCTCCTTCTTATCGGTCCTTGCTCTGTCTTGCTGCGATGGCTCCGATTCGCCGGTTCTCCGCGGTGGAGAAGGGAAAGGCTCCCCGAGAGGAGCCCGACCCGCTCCCGCCGAAGAAACGGCTCGCCCTTCATTGCCGGGACGAGGAGGCCCGTCAGGTGGTGTCGAGGCCTTGGTGCGAGCGTCCACCGCCCGGGTTCCCGCCCCCCTTGTACGCCCACGTCGAGGGCTCTGAAGGAGTCGATGCCGATCGCCGCGGGCGGCGCTGCCGTTAGCGCCGGCGAGTCACGAAGGTGTTGGTTGTCCGCCGTGGGGTGCACACCGAGGGCTCCTCCTGAGAGTTCGTGCTCCATCCCGCCATGCCTCCTCAGTCTTGGATTCGCCTTCCTCCCTTCTTCGTCTCCATCATCCTGTGGGGAGAACTCCTGGAGCTTTGGCTGCAGCACGCCGACTGCAGCACCTTCGCGACCGAGGCAGAGGTCGCGGTCGTTGCCCTGGGCGAGGTCTTCATGACTCGAGGCTGGGGCGAGATCGCCCGGGCTTGTAGGTCAAGAGGCGCCCTCGCGATCCACTTGGAGTACGACGATGCTTCAGTGATGTTCTTCAAGGTCTTCGATGCGAACGGGCGCCGGCTGGAGTGCTGCCCCGGGAGAGGTGGTCAGGACCCTGCTACGGTGAGGACTAGGCCCGCCGACCGCTCCCTTGGCGGCTCCTCAGGCGGCGGAGACGTCCGAGGATCCAGCGATCCGACGAACTCTTCGCGACTCCAGAGACGAGTGACGATAGCTACGAGCCCACGAGCCGGCGCCGCTCTTGGAGCAAGGCGGGCTCGTCAGGTCGTCGCCGACTATGATCTGGATGGGGTTGGCGCCGGCGCTTGACGGCCCACTGTTGATGATGGCGTCTTTTGCAGGGGCGCATGTAGTTAGCACCCTTTTAGAATCTGTTTCCTGCGAGGAATCAAGGATGCGCCCCATGGGGGCTTGTAAGGTGCCTGTGATCCTGTTTGTTAATATAACCCTTGTCGTAAAACTGTGTGAGTTGCTCATTCCGTCTTAGCTCAGTTTTACCTTTCGAACCTTACGAGGGCTTGGAGCTCTGCGCTGACAGGTCCCAGTCCCAAGGCGGCATCAGCCGTCGCTGGTATGCCAGGTCGCGATGCCGTGGTCAAGCCAGGAGGTGAGCAACCCTGGGTCCGGTAAGAGCCCCTGAGTCGCGATGCTCAGGAGGTCCCCTTTGGCGCGCAAGCAGCCATCGTTCGGTGAGAAAAGAGAGCGGCGTCGCTAACACGGAATTGCATTAGGTGCGGGGATGGTGCCACGGTAGCTGGTGCTTCAGGATGGTGACTTATCTCGAGAATCAGGGACCGCTCCCTAGTGTGTCATCGGGTCCACGTGTCGGCATGCGCGAAATTGCTTGGCGAGGTTGTAACGCCCTCGATGCGGCTATATCTCCCACGTGTCGAAGCACGACTTAGAGGCATAACCGCATTGAAAACAATGTCGCAAGTGAGGTAATCTTCACACAACCCATGTAATACATAAGGGAAAGAGATACATAGTTGGCTTACAATCGCCACTTCACACAATACATGAGTAAAGCATTACATCATACAGATACAATCAAGGTCCGACTACGGAACCAAAAATAAAAGAAGACTACCCCAAAAGCTACGCAGATCTCCGATCGTCCCGACTGGGCTCCACTACTGATCAACTGAAACGAAACGACACAATGAACAAGATCTTCATCGAGCTCCTCCTTGAGCTCGGGTGCGTCACCTGCACGGTTTCATCGGCACCTGCAAACTGGTTTTGGAAGTATCTGTGAGTCACGGGGACTCAGCAATCTCACACCCGCGAGATCAAGACTATTTAAGCTTATGGGTAGGAGAAGGTAGTGAGGTGGAGCTGCAGCAAGCGACTAGCATATATGGTGTCTAACATACGCAAAGGAGAGCGAGAAGAGAAGGCAAAAGCACGGTCGAACAACTATGATCAAGAAGTGATCCTGAAACTACTTACGTCAAGCATAACTCCAACACCGTGTTCACTTCCCGGACTCCGCCGAGAAGAGACCATCACGGTTACACACGCGGTTGATGCATTTTAATTAAGATCAACTTCGGGTTTTCTACAACCGGACATTAACAAATTCCCATCTGCCACATAACCGCGGGCACAGCTTTCTAAAGGTCAAACCCTGCAGGGGTGTCCCAACTTAGCCCATTATAAGCTCTCGTGATCAACGAAGGATATTCCTTCTCCCCGGGAAGACCCGATCAGTCTCGGAATCCCGGCTACAAGACATTTCGACAGTAATAAAACAAGTCCAGCAAAGCCGCCCGATTGTGCCGACAAATCCTGATAGGAGCTGCACATATCTCAGTCTCAGGGCACATCCGGATGAGACAGGCTACGAGTAAAACCAGGCATCGAGTTTCCCCGAGGTGGCCCCGCAGGCGGCTCGGTTCGGACCAGCACTTAGAGAAGCACTGGCCCGGGGGGGCTAAATAAAGATGACCCTTGGGTTAATTACTCCCAAGGGAAAGGTAGGTGGTGGTGAGGCAAATGTAAAACCAATGTTGGGCCTTGCTGGAAGAGTCTTATTCAAAGCGAACTATCAAGGGGGTCCCATAAATCACCCGACCGCGTTAGGGACGCAAAATCCGGGAACATAACACCGATATGACGGAAACTAGGGCGGCAAGAGTGGAACAAAACACCAGGCATAAGGCCGAGCCTTGCACCCTTTACCAAGTATATAGATGCATTAATAATATAAGAGATATTCTTATATCCCAACAAGTAAACATGTTCCAACAAGGAACAACATCTCCATGTTCCAACAAGGAACAAACTTCATCTTCACCTGCAACTAACAACGCTATAAGAGGGGCTGAGCAAAGCGGTAACATAGCCAAACAACGGTTTGCTAGGACAAGGTGGGTTAGAGGTTTGGTTTAACAATATGGGAGGCATGATAAGCAAGTGGTAGGTATCGCAGCATAGGTATAGCAAAAGAGCGAGCAACTAGCGAGCAAAGATAGAAGTGATTTCGAGGGTATGGTCATCTTGCCTGCAAAGTTCTCAGGGTTGTCGAAAGCTTGGTCCTCGTAAGCGTTCTCAACAGGTTCCTCGGACACGTACTCGTCTCCCGGCTCTACCCAAAGCAAGAACACAAGCAAAGGAGACATCCATCAATCACGATGCAATGCGCAAGCAACATGATGCAAAACATGGCATGATATGTGAGATGTGGTATGCAATGCATATGCGTGCTCCGGAAGGGAAAAGATGAACAAGGCATAATCTTGGCAAACCAAGTAGTCCACTGGAAAGGTGAGATGATTTCGGTTGAAATCGATATAAAGATCACCGGAATCGGATGCACGGTTTGCAAATGACAAGTAAAACAAGAATGGCATACTTCTGCGAATAACAGCATGATGCCACTTAGCAAGCAACAAGAAATTAAGCTACTGCACCCAAACGTATCCACAAAGCCTATGACAGTGATCTACTCAAGATGCTTGACAAAAGATGAACACCGAGATATGTCTAAATCATACCACAATAGGTTCAAACAAGCATGGCAAAAGTGCAAAAGATAACAGGTTCACAGACTTGGTGAAATCAAATGCCAGAAATCAACATCAGGATGACATGTTTAGAGCAAGCAAACAACCTGCTACAGGATCAGGACATAGCAAAATATGGCATGGAATGAAACTACTCAAAGCACTTAACAAAAGTCCCTTACTGACCATAAGCCAAAAGGGATCAGAAAGTATAATAACAAGCAAGTGAACATAGCAAGTTTCGTTACAGATTGCAGACTTAGCAGAAAACTGGACATGTCAAAAACAGATAACAAGTAGGCATGTTCGTGAGCTCGACGCACTCACTACAGAGCATTTCATGATAAAATAAGCATACATCCAACAAGAATACGTGCAATATAAGCTAGACATGTCAATAAAAACATCATAGCATGCAAGGATCAACTACAACAAGCTTGGCAAAATCGAATAACATGTAAACAATCTGCCAGGAAACATTTTATAGCAAAAGTAGAGCTCGATTGACTCAAGCCATAGCACTCCATAATTACAAACAAAAGCATGGATGGATATAGCATGACATATATATCAAAACATCCTTACTGAATATACTCAAAAGAGGCATGGATCTCATTGAAACAACATGAACACTTGGCATAAAAATAACAGCAGGACATGACAGTGAAAATACTAAGTCCCTGAAATCAGCAACAATATGATCCCTAGTTTGCATGCTTGTGCTAGTCACCACAAAGATCACAAAAATACATGGCATACACCCCTGTAAAGATGGCATGGCATATAACAAAACTCATGTAGGACTCAACTTCATAGGATGCACACATCAATCATGGCAAAAATGACAAAAGTGCATGTTCTGAAACAGATCTGAAACTAACATCACATAGCCCTCTTCTAACAACATTTCGGGCATCAAGATGAGCTTAAATGAGAATGACTCAATGAGATGAAATGATGTACTCGTCGGGGCGAACAATTTGATATACTATACGCCCAAACCGGAGAAATATGCAGAAAGTTATGGCATGTTGAACAGTGCATAAAAACTTAACAGAAAAAGGACTTGGGGAAAAATCGGGGCAACCTTCAGATCCAGATCCGGGGCACACGGCCCGAGGTTCGCCGGAGTGGCGCCGGGGGAGCCGCCGGAGAAGAGGGAGATGGCGGGGCGGCGAGATCCAGCCGGATCATCACTGGATCTGACCGGGGACGAGGAGGCGGCGGGGCGCGCGCGGGCGAGAGCGCAGGCGGCGCGGTCCCGCGGCGAGGGAGCTGGCCGGCGGCGAGACGGAGGGCGGCGCCGGCGAGCTAGGTGGCAGGGCGGAGCGAAGGCGCGCGGCGGCGGGGCGAGGCGCGGGGGCGCGCGCGGCGGGGCGAGGCGCGGGGGCGCGCGCGGGCCCGGTGGGCCTACCCTGGGCTCACGGGCCGGCCGGAGGCGCGGGGCGGCGGCGCCCACGTGGCGGCGGCGGAGTGGACGCACGCGACGGCGAGGCTGACGTGGCCTCCTCCGATTGGTCGGAGTGAGGTGGCTGGGGCGGCGGACATGTCCGGCTGCGGGGTGGACGCGTCCGGCTGCGGGAGGAGGACGAAGCTAGGGTTTCATCCTCGAATTTCGGGAGGGGATCACATATTTATAGGTAGGAGGAGCTAGGAAGCTCCAAATGAGGTGCGGTTTTCAGCCACGCGATCGCGATCGAACGACCGAGAGGATGGAGGGGGTTTAGGTGGGTTTTGGGCCACTTTGGAGGGGTGTTGGGCTGCAAAGAGAGAGGGGCTTTATCGGTTACCCGGTTAACCGTTGGAGTATCAAACGGACTCCAAATGACCCGAAACTTGACAGGCAGTCTACCGGTGCTATGCCAAGGCCGCTTGGCAAACCTCGGTCCATTCCGAGAATGTTTAATACCTGCACACGAAAAGAGGCAAAAGGGGGCGCCGGGGGACATAGGAGTGCCGGATTGCAAAACAGACAACGGGGAAAATGCTCGGATGCATGAGACGAACACGTATGCAAATGCGATGCACATGATGACAAGATATGAAATGCAGATGATGACATGGCAAAGAGCAACACGCAAGCACATGACATGGCAAGGACGGCAAATAACTGACGGACACCTGGCGCATCAGATCCGGGGCGTTACAACACTCCACCACTACGAGAGGATCTCGTCCCGAGATCTAGAATGGCACCGGAGGGGAAAACGGAAGAGAAAGAGAAGAGGTAACACTAAGTTGCTTCTTTGACAAACGAGTGAAACCAAAGAACCTTGAGAGGTTGAGCAAAATGAAAGAAAGAATACCATGGAGATGAACGAAATGAAATACTCCGTTGGACAAGGAACAAGGAATACGGCGAGAAAGAAAAGCTTAAGTGACAAGATAGACGTTGAAACCACTCCGGTTGAAACAAGATGTACAAGGAACGATAAAGAACAATTACAACAACACTCCGGTTGGAAATGGAAGGAATAGACTATGAACTTGGCAAAAGAAAACCCTTGGATGAGACTCCGGTTAAAAGAGGATTGATAGACACAACACTCCGGTTAAATGGATAAGCACGAAAAGAACACGATCTTGACAATTCGGGATGATGAGCGAAGAGAGAAACATCACATTGCCTCCGGAAGAAGGAATAGAAGATGGATCATTGGAGTAAAAGAATGGAGAAGGAAATGCCAATTTCTACCACAAATGATCTTGGAAAGCACCCTTCCAAGAAGGTTAGAACGGAGTTGTTGGAAAAATCAACAATGATAAGATATGATTCCCGAGGACTTATGGAAAACATCTCAAAATTATGAGGTGACGACCGACCACCAAAGGAAGCAATTGCTTGCTTGAGATCAACAAAGAGAAGAACATTTCTTTCACCGAGAGGAGAGGAGAAAACTTGGATCATTGATAAGCACCACAAATAGCAACAATCCTTAGGGAAGGCTTTAGGTGAAATCTAAACAAAGATAACTCCAAGGAAGAAATTGGTGGATTTAAAATATCTCATTATTGACAACATGTGAATCATGAAACGCGAATTCGAATTGTCAAGAATGACATAACACCACCTTAAAAGATAAGGTAGAAAGAATTGCACTCTGGAATGCAGGAAGAAGAATATTTGAGCTCTTCCAACAAGAATCTTGAGAACACTTTGAGAATGAATTAAATCCTTGATGAACCACCATGAAGAAACTCCATGAAGAACTCCAGTAATAAAAGGATGATAGAAATAAAGAGAAGTTGAAAACACAAGGTGAAGCCTTGCAGTGATAAGATGAAGCTTTGAAATGATATAACCGAGATAACTTTGAACTCCGGAAAGAAAAGATGAAGCATCTCGGACCGAGAATGTGATATGATGAACAAACACCGGAAAGAAGAGATGAACAACTCAGAACTGAGGAATTGATACCATTATGAACTCCGGAAGAATGAATCAATCACTTGGATGAAACAAGAACAAGAATTATGTTATGCGTATCCTTCATCAATTTAAATTGATGACAAGCAACGGATTAGGCATACTACTTATTCTCGTAGAAAGGATTAAGATAAATATGGCGCAAACTTGGGAAGGTCTTCAACGAACCACCGGTAGGATTGGAAAGAACGAATGAATCTATATAATAACGAAGGAAGAGAACTCTTGAACGAACCACCATAAGAATTGAAAATGAAAGTAGCAAAGGCAAAAATCACTGAGAAGAATTGGAAAATGAATGAAGATACTTGAGAGGATTTAGATACAAATGAATGAATAGATCACGAGCTGATTATAGAATACTTGAATGATGCAACGGTAAGATTTGGAGAACGAGAGCTGAAAGCTGATAATGAATAATTCTGACATGATGGGCTTCGTAGGAATAAAACTGAAAAGACTCCTGCAATGCTCCGGATGGGTATGAAAAGAGTTCTCGCAATCGAAAATAATTATGAGAGGATGGCATCAAAGCTAGAACCATGAATCTTGAAGAGAATGGAGCAAGATTAAAGAGAAACTCTTCTTCGGTCTTCAAATGTTGAGAATGACGATGAGAAACACCACCATCAATTGTTGAGATACTCCGGGATGAAAATATATAAGGTTGACCCAAGGATGAAAAGAATTGAAGGATCTTGGAGAAAGACATTTGACTGATGATAATTCATTCTTACATCAAACTTTGAAAAGAATTTTAGAAGCTCCGGGAAAATTAGAAGAGTCAGGTAAGATCCTGGAAAAAGACCTGTGGGTTAGGGCCCACTCAAAAGAACCGCCGTTGAACGATTGCTTGAAAGGAGAGATTGGATCGGTTGAATTAAATGGCTTGAATGAGATGGCATCCTCAAAAGAAATTGAGTGAATTGAGAATGGAAACTTGAATCTTCTGAGATATCTTCAGCACACCGGAACAAATGAATAGCAAGAGGTGAATGATTAAGAGGTGCACTGGTACGAGAAAACATTAGGAATGAGGAAAAGATATGATCGACAAAGCTTGAATTGAATCCACCGGAGACGAAAAAGAACGAAGAATAATAAACTTGAAGCTCCGTTAGTATCATCCTGAGAATCATCGGATACGAACATTGGCGGAAAAGAATGGAGAGACTTCACAAGAATAAAATGGATACTTGATTAAGAAATCTGCGTCCTTGAAGAAATAAGGGTGGGAGGGCGGGAAAACAAAGACAACTTGGAACGGATGAAGCAAACACCGTTGCAAAGAACTGATAAATGATTTGGCAGAAATTGCACGAATATGATGAACGTGAAGGGAAGCACACCGGTTGAAAAGTATTGACATGACAACCTCAATGATCAAGAAGGATTAGTATCCACATAGGAATATGAGAACACCACGTAGAAAAGGTATGGAATCAACACCTGACATTGAAGCAACTCGAATACCACAAAACAAAACAAAAACAAAGGATTGGCTCGCAGAATAAGCCGGAACAAATACATACGATAGAGATTTACCCAATCCCATATCATGCATCTGTCGGGAAGATATTCTAGGAGCTACTTGAATTCCCACCTATAAACTCCCGAAACTTTCTGGTTATGCAATCAGGTGTTGGGGATACAGGGGACACAAAATATATCACCCAAACTAACAATACCTAGATCCAGCTGTATCCATCCTTCAATACATAACCAAGAAACCTTCGGAAATCGTTACCTCAACTTTCGAAAAGCATCCGTTATACGAGTTATGGCAATACTCCCGCACTCGCCTCAGTACTGGGCTATCAGGGTTATCTCACCAACAACTATACAAAAGAAATTTTCGATGTCAGCGTACTAAACTCAGGTATTCCAGAACCGCAACGATAAAATTATGACGACAACACCTCAGAGCTCAACTCCCCGGGACACCTCCACTAAACCCCTGCTGACAGGAGGCGCCAAGACAATGTTGTCATCACAAAACAATCGGAACGATTCTAAGATACCCGCGTGATCCTAAAAAAAATTAGTGAAATTTGAGAAGAGAAGAGTCAAAACTCTACGTCAGGATGCCTTACCAGAGCGATGAGGAGACTGGGAAGTAAAAAGAATTCCTAAACTCTCCGATACATAATTCCTAAATGACTCAAAACATTTTTCTAGACACAACTCGGCCGCTAAAAAGATCAATCAGTGGGGGCTCCTAAGGTCGGGGAAGGCTCTGATTACCAACTTGTAACACCCTCGATGCGGCTATATCTCCCACGTGTCGAAGCACGACTTAGAGGCATAACCGCATTGAAAGCAATGTCGCAAGTGAGGTAATCTTCACACAACCCATGTAATACATAAGGGAAAGAGATACGTAGTTGGCTTACAATCGCCACTTCACACAATACATGAGTAAATCATTACATCATACAGATACAATCAAGGTCCGACTACGGAACCAAAAATAAAAGAAGACTAAGAAGACTACCCCAAAAGCTACACAGATCCCCGATCGTCCCGACTGGGCTCCACTAATGATCAACTGAAACGAAACGACACAATGAACAAGATCTTCATCGAGCTCCTCCTTGAGCTCGGGTGCGTCACCTGCACGGTTTCATCGGCACCTGCAAACTGGTTTTGGAAGTATCTGTGAGTCACGGGGACTCAGCAATCTCACACCCGCGAGATCAAGACTATTTAAGCTTATGGGTAGGAGAAGGTAGTGAGGTGGAGCTGCAGCAAGCGACTAGCATATATGGTGTCTAACATACGCAAAGGAGAGCGAGAAGAGAAGGAAAAAGCACGGTCGAACAACTATGATCAAGAAGTGATCCTGAAACTACTTACGTCAAGCATAACTCCAACACCGTGTTCACTTCCCGGACTCCGCCGAGAAGAGACCATCACGGTTACACACGCGGTTGATGTATTTTAATTAATATCAACTTCGGGTTTTCTACAACCGGACATTAACAAATTCCCATCTGCCACATAACCGCGGGCATGGCTTTTGAAAGTTCAAACCCTGCAGGGGTGTCCCAACTTAGCCCATTATAAGCTCTCGCGATCAACGAAGGATATTCCTTCTCCCCGGGAAGACCCGATCAGTCTCGGAATCCCGGCTACAAGACATTTTGACAGTAATAAAACAAGTCCAGCAAAGCCGCCCGATTGTGCCGACAAATCCTGATAGGAGCTGCACATATCTCAGTCTCAGGGCACATCCGGATGAGACAGGCTACGAGTAAAACCAGGCATCGAGTTTCCCCGAGGTGGCCCCGCAGGCGGCTCGGTTTGGACCAGCACTTAGAGAAGCACTGGCCCGGGGGGGGGGGCTAAATAAAGATGACCCTTGGGTTAATTACTCCCAAGGGAAAGGTAGGTGGTGGTGAGGCAAATGTAAAACCAATGTAAAACATGGCATGATATGCGAGATGTGGTATGCAATGCATATGCGTGCTCCGGAAGGGAAAAGATGAACAAGGCATAATCTTGGCAAAGCAAGTATGCCACTCGAAAGGTGAGATGATTTCGGTTGAAATCGATATAAAGATCACCGGAATCGGATGCACGGTTTGCAAATGACAAGTAAAACAAGAATGGCATACTTCTGCGAATAACAGCATGATGCCACTTAGCAAGCAACAAGAAGTTAAGCTACTGCACCCAAACGTATCCACAAAGCATATGACAGTGATCTAATCAAGATGCTCAAAAGATGAACACTGAGATATGGCTAAATCATACCACAACAGGTTCAAACAAGCATGGCAAAAGTGCAAAAGATAACAGGTTCACAGACTTAGTGAAATCAACATGCCAGAAATCAACATCAGGATGACATGTTTAGAGCAAGCAAACAACCTGCTGCAGGATCAGGACATAGCAAAATATGGCACGGAATGAAGCTACTCAAAGCACTTAACAAAAGTCCCTTACTGACCATAAGCCAAAAGGGATCAGAAAATATAATAACAAGCAAGTGAACATAGCAAATTTTGTTACGGATTGCAGACTTAGCAGAAAACTGGACATGTCAAAAACAGATAACAAGTAGGCATGTTCGTGAGCTCGATTCACTCACTACAGAGCATTGCATGATAAACTAAGCATACATCAAACAAGAAGATGTGTCATAGAAGCTAGACATGGCAAGAAAAACATCATAGCATGCAAGGATCAACTACAACAAGCTTAGCAAATTCGAATAACATGTAAACAATCTGCCAAGAAACATTTTATAGCAAAAGTAGAGCTTGATTGACTCAAGCTATAGCACTCCATAATTACAAACAAAAGAATGGATGGATAGATCATGACATATATATCAAAACATACTTACTGAACATACTCAAAAGAGGCATGGATCTCACTGAAACAACATGAACACATGGCATGAAAATAACAGCAGAACATGACTTAGTGAAAATACTAAGTCCCTGAAATCAGCAACAATATTATCCCTAGTTTGCATGCTTGTGCTAGTCACCACAAAGATCACAAAAATACATGGCATACACCCCTGTAAAGATGGCATGGCATATAACAAAACTCATGTAGGACTCAACTTCATAGGATGCACACATCAATCATGGCAAAAATGACAAAAGTGCATGTTCTGAAACAGATCTGAAACTAACATCACATAGCCCTCTTCTAACAGCATTTCGGGCATCAAGATGAGCTCAGATGAAAATGATGCAATGAGACGAAATGATGTACTCATCGAGGCGAACAATATGATATACTATACGCCCAAAACAGAGCAACATGCAGAAAGTTATGGCATGTTGAACAGTGCATAAAAACTTAACAGAAAAAGGACTTAGGGAAAAATCGGGGCAACCTTCAGATCCAGATCCGGGGCGCACGGCCCGAGGTTCGCCGGAGTGGCGCCGGGGGAGCCGCCGGAGAAGAGGGAGATGGCGGGGCGGCAAGATCCGGCCGGATCCTCCCCGGATCTAGCCGGGGACGAGGAGGAGGAGGCGGGGCGCGCGCGGGCGCCGTCCCGCGGCGAGGGAGCTGGCCGGCGGGGAGACGGAGGGCGGCGCCGGCGAGCTAGGCGGCGGGGCGGAGCGAAGGCGCGCGCGGCGGGGCGAGGCGCGGGGGCGCGCGCGGGCCCGGGCGGGCCTGCCCTGGGCTCGCGGGCCGGTGGGAGGCGCGGGACGGCGGCGCCCACGTGGCGGCGGCGGAGTGGACGCACGCGGCGGCGAGGCTGACGTGGCCTCCTCCGATTGGTCGGAGTGAGGTGGCTGGGGCGGCGGACATGTCCGGCGGCGGGGTGGACGCGTCCGGCTGCGGGAGGAGGACGAAGCTAGGGTTTCATCCGCGAATTTCGGGAGGGGATCACATATTTATAGGTAGGAGGAGCTAGGAAGCTCCAAATGAGGTGCGGTTTTCGGCCACGCGATCGCGATCGAACGACCGAGAGGATGGAGGGGGTTTAGGTGGGTTTTGGGCCACTTTGGAGGGGTGTTGGGCTGCAAAGAGAGAGGGGCTTTATCGGTTACCCGGTTAACCGTTGGAGTATCAAACGGACTCCAAATGACCCGAAACTTGACAGGCGGTCTACTGGTGCTATGCCAAGGCCGCTTGGCAAACCTCGATCCATTCCGAGAATGTTTAATACCTGCACACGAAAAGAGGCAAAAGGGGGCGCCGGGGGACATAGGAGTGCCGGATTGCAAAACGGACAACGGGGAAAATGCTCGGATGCATGAGACGAACACGTATGCAAATGCGATGCACATGATGACAAGATATGAAATGCAGATGATGACATGGCAAATAGCAACACGCAAGCACATGACATGGCAAGCACGGCAAATAACTGACGGACACGTGGCACATCAGATCCGGGGCGTTACAGAGGTCCTCGTGTGTCCCTCCCCTCTCGCCCTTGCTCCCTTTTCTGCTCTACGTCCTCGGGTCCCGGCCCTCGAGCGAGTATCAGCCGTCGCTGGTATGCCAGGTCGCGATGTCGTGGTCAAGGCCAGAGGGTGAGGGCTGGAGAGCCAGTAAGAGCCCTGAGTCGCGATGCTCATGCACCCCCCCTTTAACGTGCAAGCGGTTCGCGCGGGCGAGAGTGAAGGAGACGCCGCAAGGGCCTTGCCTGGCGCAGCTCCTTTAGGAGATCCTCTAGAGTCATCATAGAAAGAACAAGGGGCTGCCATGACAATTGCCAGTCAGCCGTTGGTTGCTTCCGAGGGGTGATGAGGCACTGAAGGCTTGACGAGGTGGCGCCATGCGGGGCTGCCGCGGCCAGAGGTCAGCCATTCAGGTTGGTCGACGTTGCAGGGACGGACCCATGCGCAAGCGTCGTGCCGTTGTGGGAGCAGTTCCGTCAGTTGGCGTCAGTTGAGTAGGCAACTAGGGCAAACACATTAGTCGCGAAAGGGTGGATTCATTCAAATGGATGCTGGGAAGGCGGGCATCACTGGGTCAGGCCCGAGCGATTTGGGGATGATGCAGGCCGAGGGGCGCCCCCAACAAGGTAAGCTAACGACATGACATGAAATAAAAGGGATACATGCCGCAGGAACGGACCCACGCGGCCTGGGAGTAATGCAGCCCTGGGGGGGCGCTCCCAGCTGGAAATGAAACTTGAAAGATGTCACCTGATGATGTCGAGGACGAAGGAGTGTTGGTGCAGCAGACTCGGTGGGCTGCAGAAGCCGATCCACACGAGCCCCCAGGCCCAGGAGCTTCGGGAGGCTCCGGAGGCGCTGGTGGCTCCTCGCGGATCATCTCCATCTCCGCCAAGGCTGCGGAATGCCTGGCCTCTTGAGCCTCCATCATGCCCCTCATGAGGCGCTGGTACGCGGCAGCCGCGTTCGGCAAGCCGTAAGGCATGTGAACGTAGCTGTGGGGTGGACCTTCGCAACGCCCCACCCGCGAGGGCCAGAGGTGCTCCAGAGAGGCGACTTGGTTGAGCCCTAGTACGTCGATGCAGACGCGCAGCCCACCATCCTCGCCTGGATGGGGAGCCACAGCTGGTAGGCGGCGGCCGCCTCTCATGACTCTTGACTCCTGTAGCTCCTGAATGGCCTTGCAGACGAACTCCTGAGGGTCTGACCCTCCTTGCCTTGCTCCTTTTTGAGGGAAACGTGCTTCGAAACACGCCTCCAGGTGGTTCCCAAGCGCCTCCCTCGTGACCTTAGCCAGGTCGGTGGCCCTCCAGGGGGGAGCCCCCGAGCCCTGCCTGAGGAGGGCGCCGGGCGCGCTTTCCTATGCGATGGAATGAGGTTCCCCTTGGGCAGGCGCGGGTCCTGAGGGGCCTGCCTCCTGAGGGTCTGGGCCTGACGATGTCTTCTTCTTCTTGGGTGTGGTCTCGGGAAGCCTCCTTCTTCCGTGATCCGGGTCTTCGAGTGATGCTGCCTGAAAGGCTCGCTCTAGGGAACACACCGCGTCCTTCTCTTCACAGGGCACCGTGATGACTCCGGCACTCCCTGGCATCTTGAGGACATTGTAGCCGTGTTGAGTCACGGCCATGAACTTGGCCAGCGCTGGGTACCCGAGGATGGCGTTGTACGGCAGGCGAATGTGAGCGACGTCAAAGTCGATGAGCTCGGTGCGGTAGTTGTTGCGTGCCCCGAAGGTGACAGGGAGGCAGACCTGCCCAATCGGGACCGTGGAGCCGTCGGTGACCCTGGAGAAAGGCTTGGTTGGCTGAAGCTGGTTGTAGGGCACTTGGAGATTGTTGAATGTTTCCACGGACAGGACGTTGAGCCCTGCCCCGCCATCGATGAGGGTCCTGGTGACCACCACGTTGCTGATAATTGGGGAACAAAGCATTGGGAGGACTCTGGCTGTGGCCGCGCACTTGAGTTGATCCGCTGAGCTAAACGTGATGGCGCACGCCGACCACCTGAGAGGGAACGTGGCTTCAAGCTTGGGGAGGACCGCGTTCACCTCGTGGGCGAACTGCTTGAAGATGCGCTGAGAGGCTGGGGCTTGAGCTCCGCCCAGGATGCAGGCGATCGCGCGCGGCTCCTGGAAGCCCCCAGCCCTTCGTCCTGATGGCGGTCCTCGTTTCTCCTTGGCTGAGGCGGCAGCGGAGGGAGGCCTGCATCGCCTTGCGGGCAGTCCTCGCGAGGCTGATACCTCTAGTCCCCCTCGCGAGGCGGGTCTCGCCAGCGATCCTCGCGAGGTTGATCGCGCCACCCTTGGCGCGGGCCATGGTCTTCCCAGCGTCCTGCGTTCCTTCCTCCTCCTCGGCCGTAGCCCTAGTCAGCGCGGTCGGGACGACGGCCGATCCTTCCTTCTCGCACGGCTCGGAGCTCTTGGCATTCGTTGGTGTTGTGGGTGTGGAGGTCATGGTACACGCAGTATCGACTGCCCCTGGAGGATTCAGGCTGATCTTTGCCCCGCTTGGTGTCTGGTTCTGCTGCGAGCACGGCAGCCCCCTTGTGCTTCACGTCCTTGGCCTTGAGCTTCTTCTCTTCTGGGTCTACGGCAGGCGGCTCGAGGAGGGAGAGACGCCCTTCCTCAGCCCTGGCGCACTTGGTCGCCAAGTTGAACAGCTCCAAGGAAGTGCACAGGTCTTCATGCATCGCCAGCTCCTCCTTCATCTTGACGTCGCGCACGCCGTCGGAGAAGGCTGAGATGATGGCCTCCTCGGACACCCTGGGAATCTTGAGGCGTGTGTTGTTGAAGCGCTGAATGTACTTCTGCAGGGTCTCTCCGGGTTGTTGCTTGATGCGGCGCATGTCGCTCACGGCGGGTGGCCAGTCGCGAGTACCTTGGAAGTTGGCGATGAAGCGGGTGCGCATCTGGTCCCAGGAGGAGATCGTGCCTGGAGCCAGATTTAGGAGCCAGGTGCGGGCCCCATCCTTGAGCGCCAAGGGAAACCAGTTTGCCATGACCTTCTCGTCTCCGTTGGCAGCTTCGATGCCTAGCTCGTAAAGTTGGAGGAAGTCCGCAGGGTCGGCCGTGCCATCGTAGCGAGGAGGCAGGTCCGTCTTGAACTTGCCGAGCCACGCGACGCTGCGTAGCTCGGCAGTGAAGGGGCGGCAGCCTGCTGTGGCCACAGGAGGCCTTGAGTGACGGAGAGCTTGGTCTTGCGGGTCCCCGTGTGCTACAGCTGGGAGCAGCACGGGGTCTTGACGTGCCGGAGCAGGAGCGTGGTCGCGACGTGCCGAAGCAGGGAGCGCCCGGGCAGCTTCTTGCGGGCGAGGGACTTCTTGGCAGCTCTGTTCTTGCCGCATCGGTACCTGACGGAGCGGGTTCCGCCCAGGGGCCACGCGCCTTGGAGCCACGGCGTCTTCTTGATGAGGAGGCGGCTGGGGCGCCCCCGGAGCTTCGTTTCCCACGCGGGGCAGGGTGCGGTCCAGCGGAACGGACGACGCGGGAGAGCCCCCCGCGGCGCGGACGAGCTCGGCGACGCGGTCGAGCCATTCTTCGTAGACGTCGTCGACGGGACGGTAGCGCAGGAGCTCGTTTGCCGCGATGAGCGCAGCTCGAGCCTCCATGGGTGCGCGGAGCGCACGAGACAAAGAACCAGCTGGGGTGAGCGAGGGAGTAGTGGTGCGGCCGTCTTGCCACACGGACGGATGCTGAGACGACGCCTGCTGCTCGTTCCCCGCCGGGCCGGTGGCGGCGTTGACGGCGGGTGACGGGGAACGGCGAGGACGCCCGCTGACGGGAGCCGTCTGGCGACACGGGAAGCGAGGGCGGCACTGCGCTCGGTGCGGGCCCGACGTGCATCAGACATGGACACGACGGTTGGAGGAGAGCAGAGCGGTGGAAGACGAATTCCGGCGCACCCCTACCTGGCGCGCCAAATGTCTGATTTCGGGTTCCGGCAGACCCTTGAGGTTCGAACTCTGGGGTGCGCGCGGAGATTATGCCTCCTACTTATCTATACCCCTCCACCTCGCAAAGATCTAAGCTATCGAAAGAACAGCAGAAGAGACACAAGGTTTATACTGGTTCGGGCCACCGATGTGGTGTAATACCCTACTCTAGTGTGGTGTGGTGGATTGCCTCTTGGGCTGATGATGATGAACAATACAAGGAAGAACAGCCTCGCGAGGGTCTGCTCTTGGCTGGGGCGATGAACTGCTAGGAGGAGCTCAGCCGCCCTTCTCTCTCTCTCTGTCTGTTGCCTATGCCTTTCTAACTGATTGCCGGGTTGCTAGATCTCTCGATTCTGATTGCCTCTACCCTGGGGGTGGCTAGTCCTATTTATAGGCAAAGGTCCTGGGCCTCTTCCCAAATATTGAGCGGGAAGGGTGCCAACACTTGGCCATTTTGAAGGGGAACATCTGGTACACTTATCCTGACTAAAGTTGGTCCTTGCCTGCCAAAGGCTCTGGTGGTGACGCTAGCTTGGGCTCCACAATGACTTCATCCCTGCCTTTGGACCGGTCTTGGACTCGTTGCACCGAAACGGGTGCCTTTGCTTGATACTCTCGCCTGCGCTTGCTCCCTTTGCACAAAAGGGGAAAGGAGGACACTGCGCGGGCTGGCGCCCGCCTGGCGCCCCTGGTCGTCATGTCTTGCGTCATGGGCACCTCGTGAGGTACCCCGCCTTGATCTCTCCGCCTCCTCATGAGCCAGCCTGGTGAGGCCATGCCTTAGGAAGCTCCGCGTCGTCCGCCCCGCGAGGCTTGGCCCCTCGCGAGGGTCTTGGGTCTTGTGTTGATGAAGATGGGCCGTGCTGGGCCCCCCTTTGAGCCGCGCCGCAGGCCGCAGGTAGGCAAGTCTGGGGACCCCCGTTCCCAGAACGCCGACAATGACAAGGTGAACCAAGAGTTGATACGGAAACATCCACAAGTGGGACACACCAAGATGAAGAAAACGAGGAAGTACACCAAGATGAACATCAACAACCTCCTTCTTCACCACGACAAGAGAACGACAACGTCAACAATGAAGAAGGCCAAGAAGAAGAACAAGATGAAGAGGATGTTCCACCCCTACCCAAGCAAAAGCTTTCACGAGTTCGAGCAAGGATTGCCAAAGATCATCCCGTCGAGCAAATCTACAATGACATCCAAACCGGGAGAATCACTCGCTCTAAAACTCGTTTAGCTAACTTTTGTGAACATTACTCATTCATCTCTAGCATTGAATCTATGAAGGTTGAAGAAGCATTGAAGGATCTGGACTGGATAAACGCTATCCATGAAGAGCTACACAACTTTGAGAGAAATCGAGTGTGGACATTAGTCGAGAAGCCCGACAACAACCACAACATCATTGGTACCAAATGGGTGTTTCGCAACAAGCAAGATGAAGATGGACAAGTGGTTCGCAACAAAGCATGTCTCGTCGCCCAAGGCTACACACAAGTTGAAGGTATGGACTATGGTGAGACATATGCTCCCGTTGCTAGACTTGAGTCCATTCGCATCTTACTTGCCTATGCAAATCACCATGATATCACCTTATACCAAAAGGACATTAAAAATGCTTTTCTAAATGGCAAAATTGAGGAGGAAGTTTATGTTAAGCAACCTCCCAGCTTCGTCAATCCTAAGAAACCTTATCATGTTTACAAACTTCACAAAGCCCTTTATGGTCTTAAACAAGCTCCTAGAGCATGGTATAAGTGCTTGACCAAGTTCCTTATTGAAAAAGGCTTTGAAATTGGTAAAATTGATTCTACTTTTTTCATTAAAAGGGTTAATGGAGAACTATTTGTGTGCCAAATTTATGTTGATGATATCATATTTGGAACAACTAACCCTCATTTTAGTGAGAAGTTTGGAAAGCTAATGTCAGAGAAGTTTGAGATGTCTATGATGAGTGAACTCAAATTCTTTCTCTGTTTGCAAATCAAGCAAACTAAGGAAGGTACCTTTGTCTCTCAAACTAAGTACACCAAGGACTTATTCAAGAAGTTCAATATGCAAGAATGCAAAGGTATGACTACACCCATGCCTACTATTGGACATCTTGATTTAACCAAAGATGGTGAACCGGTTGATCAAAAGGTTTATCGCTGTATGATTGGTTCACTGTTATATCTATGTGCCTCTCATCCTGATATTATGCTAAGTGTGTGCATGTGTGCACGATATCAAGCTGCTCCTAAAGAATGTCATCCTAAGGCTGTGAAAAGGATAGTGAGATACCTAATCCATACACCAAATTTTGGCATTTGGTATCCTAAGAGGTCCTCTTTTGATCTTGTTGGTTACTCCGATTCGGACTATGCCGGAGACAAGGTTGATAGAAAATCCACTTCGGGTACTTGTCAATTCCTTGGTAGATCTCTTGTGTCTTGGTCTTCCAAGAAACAAAACTCGGTATCCTTATCCACCGCCGAAGCGGAATACATTGCCGCTGGCTCATGTTGTGCTCAATTACTTTGGATGACCCAAACTCTTAAAGATTATGGGATATATGTGAAACATGTTCCACTGCTATGTGACAATGAAAGTGCTATTAAGATTGCTCACAATCCCGTGCAACACTCTCGAACTAAGCATATTGAAGTTCGTCATCATTTCATTCGAGATCATGTTGCAAAAGGGGACATTAACATTAAGCATATTCGCACCGATAAGCAATTGGTGGATATATTCACTAAACCACTTGACGAGAAAGTGTTTTGCAGGTTGAGAGGTGAATTGAACATCATTGATGCTTCAAACTTGGAGTAGGAACTCCATTTGCTACATGCGGGGCATGAGCCTATGACTAATCCTCGACATTTCTCTTATGATGCTATTCATATGTCTTGGATATATTTGTACCTTGCATGTTATCTAACCCCTGTAGGTAGTTGGTTGAATCAAAATCTATGAGATTGCAACTCACCCACATCTTGAGCAATCCCTACATCACCAAGTCTCTACACAATGGTGGTTGAAGACAAGGAAGCACGAAACCATTCAAACATATCCTTTGACAAATTCTATGTTGAGTCTCATGATAGTCATTTTGGATACACAAGTGCTCTTCCTTGCAAGACTAACCCATGTAGGTAGATGAACTCAAACTCCAAGTGGTGCTCCCAACTCTTGATGAACTACATCAACCTTGAGCAACCCACACAAGTTCAACAACATGAGCAAGATCGACACCACCACCCAAGGTATGTTATTCCATCTTAGAGAAGCTTTACTCCAAGTCATGAGTCAAAGCAACTCGACAAGATGTGAGTACATCAAGATGCTTAAACGAAAAATGGTAACCCCATTTTGAGCTTAAACGATGAGTATGACCTATGATCAAGTGCTCTCACTTGACTCCTAAGTCAATATACTCTAACATAGGTGACTTTGTCGCCGCCCAACTCTAGATGAAGTTCTCTTGTGTTCTTTTCTGTGTTATTGCATTTGTCTCTTGCATATTTGTTTCCCCTTTCAAAAAAAACTTCATCTAGGTCTTTGTAGTTTCTTTTCTCTTCTTTTTATTCTGCATTTTCTGCATCCAATTCATTGCAAATCTTTCAGTTAATTCCTTGCAAATCCTTGTGAGATCTTACTTGTCTAGTGAGCTGAGGTGACAAGTGGTTTCACTCTGATGAACTCGGTCACACCGGTTTGTTTTCTTTGGTCTAACCGAAATCTTTCGGTGCAACCGAAGCACACAACTCGGAGTCACCGATTCCATCACAGGAAAACCAACTTGCCACTTATTCCTGATTTCTGTTTGCTCCAGCTCCACTCAATGATTCTTGTCCTCTACCAGCATCATATTAGACATGCTGCTTTGCTCTGTGGCTCAAGGACCAACCCATTTGTATCACATGTCCAGAAGAGCCCTTCTTGGAAATTGATGTCAAAGGGGGAGAGAGAGATCACATCAAAGCTTAATCTTTCCTATAGGGGGAGAAAGAGAGAATACTCAGGGGGAGAAAGTAATATCATCAATGACCCCAGATGCTTGGTCTTCAAGAGGAGAGATGTCACATGTCTTTAAGAGGGGAAAGACATGTTTGTCTGTTGTTTCTTTTCTGCTGCTCTGATTTTCTGTTCCCTATCTTCTCCCAATATCCCATCAGATTCAGGGGGAGCAAGACATCTAAGGGAAGGAAATCTCTGATTTTATTGCATATCTTTACCTTTGGGGACATGTCTATATTCAATGTGATACTTAGTACTCACTCTACATGTCATCCCAGTCTTGGTTCTTTTGTGGTTTCTCTTGTTTGCTTTGGTCAGTAGGTGTATCTGTGTTATCTAACCTTGTTTGCGCAGGTTCATCCCATCCTAAGCCAACTCTAGACCACAAGGTAAGTATATGCATCACAGTCATGTGAATGAGAAGTTCTTGCTGATGTACATACTGTTTGCAAGAAGGACTCATGAGCATGAAGGTACATTTCTCATATTCACATCATTTGCTCTGATGCATATAGCCAAGATACATGTAACACATTGCTTACTCTGTCATGCTTATGCATTCACATGCTCCTATATTCCATATTCACATATTTGCATACGTGTAGGGGGAGACTATGCATGTTACATGTCTTTCCAAAGCTTTACTTGCTATTCTCTATATCTTTATCTAAAGATTTGATGTATGTTGTCATCAATTACCAAAAAGGGGGAGATTGAAAGCACAAGTGCTCCCTGGGTGGTTTTGGTAATTAATGTCAACATATCTCTTGTTGGACTAACACTTTTACCTAGTATGTTTCAGATAAGTTCAACAATGGAGTGGCATGGACTAGAGGATGTGGAACCCCTTCAAGATGCTAAGGACAAAGGATTGGCTTAAGCTTCAAGATCAAGACTCTACATTTTCTATTTTAGTGATCCAAGATCACATTGAGTCTATAGGAAAAGCCAATACTATCAAGGAGGGATGAGGTTTTGTTTAATGAGCCTCTTGCTTCATGTGCTTAGTGATATGCTCCAAAACCCTCAACTACCTTCCCACATCCACATATGACCTAAACCAAAAGTCAAACTCGGCCCCACCGATTCTTTCTATCCGGAACCACCGAGTTTCAGATGTCATAGCCACTGCCACAAACACTAGCAAATTGGTTTCACCGATAGGGATCTCGGTCTCACCGAGATGGGATTGTAATTTCTTTGTGTATGTCCATTACCAAAATCGGTGTCACCGAGTTTGAGCAATCGGTACTACCGAGATTACATTGCAAATCCTCTGGTTAGCTTATTACCAAAATCGGTCCCACCGAGTTTGAGTAATCGGTCTCACCGAGTTTCCCTGACCAACTCTCTGGCTAGCTTATTACCAAAATCGGTCCCACCGAGTTTGTGTAATTGGTCACATCGAGATTACGTTATGCCATAACCCTAACCATATCGGTCCCACCGACTTGCATCTCAGTCCCACCGAAAATCCAAACGGTCACTAGGTTTGTTGAATCGGTCCGACCGAGTTTAACCATTCAGTCCCACCGAGTTTGGCAAATTGTGTGTAAGGGTTAGATTTTATGTGGAGGCTATATATACCCCTCCACCCACTCTTCATTCATGGAGAGAGCCATCAGAACATACCTACACTTCTAATACACATTTTCTGAGAGAGAACCACCTACACTTGTGTTGAGCTCAAGATATTCCATTCCAACCATATGAATCTTGATCTCTAGCCTTCCCCAAGTTGCTTTCCACTCAAATATTCTTTCCACTAAATCCAAATCCTGTGAGAGATAGTTGAGTGTTGGGGAGACTATCATTTGAAGCACAAGAGCAAGGAGTTCATCATCAACACACCATTTGTTATTTCTTGGAGAGTGGTGTCTCCTAGATTGGCTAGGTGTCACTTGGGAGCCCGACAAGATTGTGGAGTTGAACCAAGGAGTTTGTAAGGGCAAGGAGATCGCCTACTTCGTGAAGATATACCATTGTTGACACACAAACACGTCACCGTGTACCCTCGACGCCGAGGGTGATGCACCGCAGCTCACGTCGAAGGAGACCCGACCGACAGCGCGATACGCAAGACAGTCGGCGGGCACTTTTGTAGACCCGAAGCCCTGCTTGCCCGGGAGGGACCCCGTCAGGGATTGCGGCGGCTATGGGCTGCTCCAGGTCGATTCGCTCGCCCCTAGAGCCTCGTGGATCCGCAGCTCTCCAGCATGAAGAACTAGCGTAGAACGAGAAGAAAGATACAAGGGAGAGATAAAAAGTAGATGAACACGAAAAAGTAGTAGATTGATTTGTTCGATTGGGTGTTGTTCAATCGGCCGTCACCCCTTAGGTATATAAGAGGCGGCTGGACTTCCCGTGCAAGAAAAAGGCTTGGATTCACGTCCAAAACCCTAGTCAAATTCGGATTGGTTTTATCCGAACTTTCCAAAACTGTTCGGTTTAAACTGGCTGCACTTTGCGGGTCTTTTTTTGGTGGTAAACGACTTCGGATGGAAACGAGTACAAAAGCAATATTGACCGTTTCGACGAGACGAACAACTTTCATGTTGAACGTCTTTTCATCAGAGGTTATATTGAAGGTCAAATCGCTCGCGCAAAACAGCTAATTATTCACGCAGCTCATCAGACATACCCACGTATGTGTCTGGTTCCGGGCGTCATATTTTGCTCACTGGAGGGTCGCGCTGTGCGGGCTCTAACTTTTGGTTACGACCTCGGATTGGGACGATCTTTAAATAAAAATCGATCGATTCGACGAGACACACAACTTCCGTGTAGAACATTTTTCCATTCGAGATCATGTGAATAACCTATTGAGCCCATCTTCAACTTCTCGTCCGATTAACTATCACAGCCTCCAACCCGGCAAGTTTTCCATCCGAGTATGCTTTCCACACTGGCAATGTTTCTACCCGGCAAGCTTTCACACTGGCAAGGTTTCACTCCGGCATGGTTTGTACTCTAGCAAGGGTTCCTCCGTGACAAGGTTTCTCCCCCGGCAAGATTTCACACCGGCAAGCTTCCACACCAGCGATCTTTCTGTGCCGACAAGCTTTCCACGCCGGCAAGCCTTCACACCGGCAAGCTTTCACACCGGCAAGATTTTACCCCAGCAAGGTTTTCGCCCCGGCATGCTGCTTTATGATCGTGTCGCTTTTGAGCGTCAACACATGCCCCCCTGTTTTTCGGTAAAGCTAGCGTGCCGAAAAATACTTGTACCAGGTTTGTTCTAAGGACGATGTCAACACTCCATCGGCCATTTATATGTCCTTAGGACGATAAGTATATATCGGCCATGTCTTGTGTGAACTTTCTGATGCAAACTTGGGTGAAACCTTCTCAGCTTCATTAACAATCCGGCGATAAAGTTCCATAGATATGTATCTCAATGTCATCCTCCGAACCATATTGTTCACCCTTTTGCTAGGATTTTGCAGACAATCGACAATAAACTTTCTCCAATCCTTACTTTCGCATACATAAAAATTTCATTAGTGGCCGAAGCTGTGGACTTCAGTTCGGCCTTACCTATGTTGATGAGACTAAGCGTCGGCTATTGAGAGAAATGCAATACAACATGATGGACATGGTAGCCGGATGCTTCCTATGCCAACTCTCTCCAATTGTCATGTCTAAATATATGAACAATTTTAATGCAACCCAAGGTAAATTCTTCATCTAGACATACCCCAAGATAAACTATAAGTGATTCGTCAAAACACATTGATAACCCTTGGGTATTTGTTGCACTACTCATAACGAATCATCAAAAGCCTCAATATGTATAGCACCTATAGCAAGTAAAAGAGTCAATCCGAATAACAATGCATATTCGGCCTTGATTAATCGTGCATAAAAATATTCTAAGCGGCACGAGGCTTCAAAAAATAGTACCATAAAGAAATATATAAACAACACCATAACTTTGGCCATTGCTATGAATTGAACCATCAAAACATAATCTCCATAGTACTAGAGAGACAAGGCTAATATTAATATTATGCATGACATTAATCCGATGTTTAGTAACAAAATCAACTATGATTTGGCCTCTTATAGATCTCAAAGATGCATAAGCCAAATCATATCCAAACAAAGTATAAGCCCACCAACCAATTCTGCAACTATGAATTGGTCTATGCAGCATATATTCAATGACATCGGTCATGATGTCTCAACTCCATTCAATCATAATATAGGCATACATATAAATTTTCATGAGCACGTACCTTGTCTCGCTCTCCAATCAAACTAAGGACGATGTTAGAATACTACACCGGCCATGCATTGACATACTCTTAGGACGATAGATAAGCATCGACCATTACCATGTAAACTTCATTCAAAGCACATATAGCCGAAATAAACAAATGAAATGAGAAATCAAGTATTTTGGCCCTTTGGATCAGCAACAAACTTGCAGCTAATCAAATGTATAGTGACTTGGTAATACCCTTTCATGACGTAAGAAATTATATTGCATCCATGGATTAAAATAAGCCCATTGAGGGTTACCAATCATACCTGATGATGAATTCCATGGCATAGGCGTTAATGGCATAGTTGAAGAATATGGAAAATGTGTAGACCAAAGATGTTGAAACCTTCGTCTTGGTCCTTCATAGTTTTTACTCTTTTCCTTCTTCACTTTTGCCGCACTTCTTGTAATGGAGGCATGCACATAATTCTTATTTTGAGCACTTCCTTTGGGAACCCATGCCATGTTCCTTTCTTCAAGTTCTTGTGCACTAAGTTTGTGTAATTCCCTCTTTTGCCAATACGATAAGCCGAGTGGGCATCTCGGCTGTGATTCTGTTTTGACCAATGGCAATTCCTTTTTGGCCTTGTGCACTCTCAACTTCTTTTCTTCAGATTTGGCACTTTGACTCTCAATAATTGGTTGCTTCGTCTCATTGCCTTTCGTAGCCAATGTCAACACTTTAATTGGCTCTTTATTATTTGAGACCAAATATGAAGTAGCACACTTACGACCATCTCTTTTCACGTGGTAGACTTGCTTGACCACCTCTTTTTTCATCCATGGTGTCCGGACCGATTCCTTATAATTGAAACGGTCTTTAACATGTGACTGTTCAAATGTTGATCTTCTCGGAACCGCATAATATTGGTGAGATGGTCTAAAATAAGATGGAGAATGTGCCCTTGTATCATACCTATCCCATGATGAATATGGATCTACATGAGCATAGGGAGGCATCCACGGCATTGGCATTGGCGGCCCAAAATAAGGATATGAATATGTTGCATTAAAATTCTCACTTTGCCAATACCGATCCTCATATTTGCGCCTTGGGGGTGATCTTGGTTTCTTTGCATGATTGGGCCGATAAGCATTCTTCTCTTCACTCTTCTTTTGATATTTATCCAATAGTTCAGCGAAGGTGATTTTTGATCTCTTACACTTGCGCTTATTTCGGCCTTTGTTTCCTTTTGGTTTGCTTTCATTGATCATTGGATTTGCTTGCTTCCCCCCAGTCCTTGGCGTCTCCATTGTAGCTTCGATGGAATTCTCACCCTCAAGATTATGTTCATTATGCTCTTCAACAACTTCTTTACTTGAAAGCTTGATCCCATCACCTGAAGTTTTTACCTTCTCTTTAAATGGATCGGCTTGAAGCAGCCGATGCAAAAACTTTTTGCCATCGGGACCAATCAGAATAGACTGGTCATCTCTTGGTGTTTCAACAAACTTCAATCGTCCTTTTTCAATGGCCGATTTAACTATTTGATGAAACATGTTGCAATCCTCAAAATTATGCTTGGACGAATCATGCAACTTACAATACATTCGTCCTTGGATTGATGGCTTAACATGGTGATCCACAATTGTAATGTAATTATTTTTCAGCAACAAATGAAATATTTGATCACACATGCTTGAATTGAAGGTATACTTCTTGTTTTCTAGCCGATCTTGCTGCGAGAACGGCTTTGGAATTAAGCAAATGAATGGTTCATATTTTGCATCACACCATTCGGCTATGCATTGTGTTTTGCACTCTATCTCCGATGTCTTTGGGTAAGATATTATACTAGCATCGGTTTTCTCAACAGAATTTAATCTTGGCTTTAAATTTCTAAAACGAAAATAGTTAGAACACACATGTCTCAATTGAGACCAAGTGCAAGCCAAGTACGAAATAAGCAAAGCTACCCAAATAGATATGAACTTTAGATAAAGCAACAGAGAAAGCTTTGGCTGCAACAATAAGTCATTATCGGTCTTTATAAATGGCACAATTGGTTGACCGATGTGTTCTAAAACAATTTTATTGCTAATAAGTAAATTACCCTTCTTCAATGTTCTTTCAAAATTACTTATGAGGATTTTCTAATAGATGCATCAACAATAAAGTTGTGACCAAATATGAAAACAGGTAAATTACTTGCTAGACATACCTCTTTAAATATATAGAGAGAGCATGATTGTGGTGTAACTTGAACAATATCTTGCTCTATCTTTGGATGACTCTCCAACGCCTTTTCATCATCTTTTTCTTTATTCCGTGCATCATTACCTTGAAGATCCTTATCAGCCGAACTTTGTTTGGCTACTTGCTCTTGTCCTTGAGGCTTGTCAATTTCTACGGCACGGAACTCATAGGGCAGGAAGTAGATTCCATTAACTTCAGAAAAATCAAGCATGGTTGTTTTGCTATGATTGCCATGCCCTTTCTCAATAATGCTTGCCTCTTTGGATTTGATGGATTCAGAATATATACTACTTGATTTGGCTTTTTCAACCGAAGCACTTTCCAGTTCTGAATCATCCTTCTTTTCATTGATACTACCAATTGGCAATGCTTCTTTTATCTGAGCCAATTCTTTTTCTATTTGTTTCTGGCGGCGAGAGGCAAAGTTGGCTTTAAGCTTTTTCTGAATTTCAGCCCACTCCGGATACGATTGCCCCCCAATGCTTTTAGATTCTTTCGGCAATGACACACGGGTGTTGCCGAAATTTTGCAATAGTGTAGGGGGTGTATAATATGATGTAGTACTAGGTGAAGGCATATGCATTGTTGTAATACCATATTTTTGTTCGCCAATTTTATCAATTGGCAAAAATTCATCTTCTTGCAAAACTCTAGCTTTTATTGCGGCATAATCAGGAAATAACCCCTTTTCATGTTGCTCAAGGCAAAGAGCACTAATCCTCTTATTTTGGGCTAAACTCTTCAATGCAACCACCACTACCTCATCTTCTACAATATTGGGCACAACTGCTCCTGCAAAATTTACATTCATTCGGCTATGACCAGGAAGGTCGGAAGCCGAATTATGAACATCTACAGTTTTGTATGGTGCTGAAAAATTATTGTCATGAGGTGTAGCATATGACGGTTGGGAATAACTGGCCGAATAGCTAGTAGTAGCATGGCCAATTCTCTCGTTCATCAGCATGGTTGGATTAGTATATTGCACATTACTTGCCGATGAATAAAAGGGTGAAACACTTTCTTGCATGGCATTGGAAATCCTAACATGAGGTGTTTCAAATTTATTAACCAAACTCACCATGTTGTTCATCGGCATAACAATTTGTGGGGTTGCCGATGCATGAGAGTTGGGATACATATGATGCATGTTACTAGTATCATAAAAAGTTGAAGCATGTAAATTACTTTGAATCGGCCTATGCACGTAATTAGATGCATGATCGACCAAACTAGTGCTGGCCGATAGAGTGTACTCATTGAACGATCTAGTAACACCATATGAATTATTTGCATCTACAGTAGGGAATTGGGTATTCATATTACCTTTGTAGATTGCAAACCCTAGATGACGATCTCTTTGTAGCAAGAACGGGCTGGAGACCGTTCAAAGCTTCGTTCCCCAGCGGAGTCACCAAAAAGTGTGTTGACACACGAACACGTCCCGTGTACCCTCGACGCCGGGGGTGATGCACCGCAGCTCACGTCGAAGGAAACCCGACCGACAACGCGATACGCAGGACAGTCGGCGGGCGCTTTTGTAGACCCGAAACCCCGCTTGCCCGGGAGGGACCCCGTCAGGGATTGCGGCGGCTATGGGCTGCTCCAGGTCGATTCGCTCGCCCCTAGAGCCTCGTGGATACGCAGCTCTCCAACATGAAGAACTAGCGAAGAACGAGAAAAAAGATACAAGGGAGAGATAAAAAGTAGATGAACACGAAAAAGTAGTAGATTGATTTGTTCGATTGGGTGTTGTTCAATCGGCCGTCACCCCTTAGGTATATAAGAGGCGGCGGGACTTCCCGTGCAAGAAAAAGGCTTGGATTCACGTCCAAAACCCTAGTCAAATTCGGATTGGTTTTATCCGAACTTTCCAAAACTGTTTGGTTTAAACTGGCTGCACTTTGCGGGTCTTTTTTTGTGGTGGTAAACGACTTCGGATGGAAACGAATACAAAAGCAATCTTGACCGTTTCGACGAGACGAACAACTTTCATGTTGAACGTTTTTTCATCATATGTTATATTGAAGGTCAAATCGCTCGCGCAAAACAGCTAATTATTCACGCAGCTCATTAGACATATCCACGTATGTGTCTGGTTCCGGGCGTCATATTTTGCTCACTGGAGGGTCGCGCTGTGCGGGCTCTAACTTTTTCATACGACCTCGGATTGGGACGACCTTTATATAAAAATCGATCAATTCGACAAGACGCACAACTTCCGTGTAGAATATTTTTCCATTAGAGATCATGTGAATAACCTTTTGAGCCCATCTTCAACTTCTCATCCGATTGACTATCACAGCCTCCAACCCGGCAAGTTTTCCATCCGAGTATGCTTTCCACACCGGCAATGTTTCTACCCGGCAAGCTTTCACATTGGCAAGGTTTCACTCCGGCAAGGTTTGTACTCTGGCAAGGGTTCCTCCCTGACAAGGTTTCTCCCCCGGCAAGATTTCACACCGGCAAGCTTCCACACCGGCGATCTTTCTGTGCCGGCAAGCTTTCCACGCCGGCAAGCCTTCACACCGGCAAGCTTTCACACCGGCAAGATTTTACCCCGGCAAGGTTTTCACCCCGGCATGCTGCTTTATGATCGTGCCACTTTTGAGCGTCAACAACCGCTAGTGAGGCAAGTCCTTCGTGGGCGATGGCCGTGATGGAATAGACAAGGTTGCTTCTTCGTGGACCCTCCATGGGTGGAGCCCTCCGTGGACTCGCACAACCGTTACCCTCCGTGGGTTGAAGTCTCCATCAACGTGGATGTACGATAGCACCACCTATCGGAACCACGCCAGAAATATCCGTGTCTGCAATTGCGTTTGAATACTCCAAACCCTTCCCTTTACATTCTTGCAAGTTGCATGCTTTACTTTCCACTGCTCATATACTCATGGCATGCTTGCTTGATATGTATTGTGTTTGTTAAACTTGTGCTCAAACTCCACTTAAACTTAAGAACATTAAAAACTACAACTTTTGGCACTTAGTGTCTAATCACCCCCCCTCTAGACACCTCTTCTCGATCCTTTCATTGTGTTATCCGGAAATCGTAATGCATGTATGAATACATAGACCACAACATGTCCCTAGTGAGCCTCTAGTTGATTAGCTCGTTGATCAATAGATGGTCATGGTTTCCTGACTATGGACATTGGATGTCATTGATAACGGGATCACATCATTAGGAGAATGATGTGATGGACAAGACCCAATCCTAAGCATAGCACAAGATCGTGTAGTTCGTCTGCTAGACCTTTTATAATGTCAAGTATCATTTCCTTAGACCATGAGATTGTGCAACTCCCGGATACCGTAGGAGTTCTTTGGGTGTGCCAAACGTCACAACGTAACTCGGTGGCTATAAAGGTGCACTGCAGGTATCTCCGAAAGTGTCTGTTGGGTTGGCACAAATCGAGACTGGGATTTGTTACTCCGTATGACGGAGAGGTATCTCTGGGCCCACTCGGTAATGCATCATCATAATGAGCTCAATGTGACCAAGTGGTTGATCACGGGATCATGCATTACGGTACGAGTAAAGTGACTTGTCAGTAACGAGATTGAACGAGGTATTGCGATACGGACGATCGAATCTCAGGCAAGTAACGTACCGATTGACAAAGGGAATTGTACCTTACCAGTACTCGTAGTAGCTCCTGGGTATTTGATACCGGTGTGGTTGCTCATATTTGTAACTCAAAACAGAAGCGGCGGAATAAGCGGAGACTAGCGAAGGACGAGGTGACGATGCGCGTCGGGAATGGTTCCAAGGTCGATGTGATCGCCGTCAGCATGCTACCTCTACATTTACCTAAGAGATTAGTTTTAAACCTCAATAATTGTTATTTAGTGCCAGCTTTGACTATGAACATTGTATCAAGATCTCATTTAATACGAGATGGCTACTCATTTAAATCCGAGAATAATGGTTGTTCTATTTATATGAGAGATATGTTTTATGGTCATGCCCCACTGGTGAATGGTTTATTCTTGATGAATCTCGAACGTAATGGTACACATATTCATAGTGTGAATACCAAAAGATGTAAGGTTGATAATGATAGTCCCACATACTTGTGGCATTGCCGCCTTGGTCACATTGGTGTCAAACGCATGAAGAAGCTCCATGCAGGTGGACTTTTGAAGTCTCTTGATTACGAATCATTTGACATGTGCGAACCATGCCTCATGGGTAAAATGACCAAGACTCCATTCTCCGGAACAATGGAGCGAGCAACCAACTTATTGGAAATCATACATACTGATGTGTGCGTCCAATGAGCGTTGAGGCTCGCGGTGGCTATCATTATGTTCTCACGCTCATGGATGACTTAAGTTGATATGGGTATGTCTACTTAATGAAACACAAGTCTGAGACCTTTGAAAAGTTCAAGGAATTTCAGAGTGAGGTTGAAAATCAACGTGACAGGAAAATAAAGTTCTTACGATCAGATCGTGGAGAGGAATATTTGAGTCACGAATTTGGCACACACTTAAGGAAATGTGGAATTGTTTCACAACTCACACCGCCTGGAACACCTCAGTGAAATGGTGTGTCCGAATGTTGTAATCGCACTCTATTGGATATGGTGCGATCTATGATGTCTCTTACCGATCTACCGCTCTTATTTTGGGGCTATGCTTTAGAGACTGCCGCATTCACTTTAAATAGGGCTCCGTCGAAATCCGTTGAGACGACACCGTATGAATTATGGTTTTGGAAGAAACCTAAGCTGTCGTTTCTAAAAGTTTGGGGATGCGATGCTTATGTCAAGAAACTTCAACCTGAAAAGCTCGAACCCAAGTCGGAAAATGCGTCTCCATAGGAAACTATTGGGTATACCTTCTACCTCAGATCCGAAGGCAAGATCTTTGTTGCCAAGAACAGATCCTTTCTGGAGAAAGAGTTTCTATCGAAAGAAGTAAGTGGGAGGAAAGTAGAGCTTGATGAAGTACTGCCTCTTGAAGTGGAAAGTAGCGCAGCTCAGGAAGATGTTCCTGTGGTGCCTGCACCAACTAGAGAGGAAGTTAATGATGATGATCAAGGTACTTCGGATCAAGCTGCTACTGAAGTTCGTAGGTCCACGAGGATACGTTCCACACCAGAATGGTATGGCAACCCTGTCCTGCAAATCATGTTGTTAGACAACGGTGAACCTCCGAACTATGAAGAAGCGATGGCAGGCCCAGATTCCAACAAATGGCTTGAAGACATGCAATCCGAGATAGGATCCATGTATGAAAACAAAGTATGGACTTTGACAGACTTGCCCGATGATCGACGAGCGATAGAAAATAAATGGATCTTTAAGAAGAAGACAGATGCGGATGGTAATGTGACCATCTATAAAGCTCAACTTGTCGCTAAAGGTTATCGACAAGTTCAAGGGGTTGACTACGATGAGACCTTCTCACCCGTAGCGAAGCTGAAGTCCGTCCGAATCATGTTAGCAATTGCCGCATTCTATGATTACGAGATATGGCAAATGTACGTCAAAACGGCATTCCTTAACGGCTTTCTTAAGGAAGAATTGTATATGATGCAGCTGGAAGGTTTTGTCGATCCTAAGAATGCTAACAAGGTATGCAAGCTCCAGCGCTCAATCTATGGGCTGGTGCAAGCATCTCGGAGTTGGAATATTCGCTTTGATGAAATGATCAAAGCGTTTGGGTTTATGCAGACTTATGGAGAAGCCTGCATTTACAAGAAAGTGAGTGGGAGCTCTGTAGCATTTCTCATATTATATGTGGATGACATACTGTTGATGGGAAATGATATAGAACTCTTGGAGAGCATAAAGGCCTACTTGAATAAGTGTTTTTCAATGAAGGACCTTGGAGAAGCAGCTTACATATTAGGCATCAAGATCTACAGAGATAGATCAAGACGCCTCATAGGTCTTTCGCAAAGCACATACCTCGACAAGATATTGAAGAAGTTCAATATGGATCAGTCCAAGAAGGGGTTCTTGCCTGTATTGCAATGTGTGAAATTGAGCTTGGCTCAATGCCCGACCACGGCAGAAGATAGAGAAAAGATGAGTGTCATCCCCTATGCCTCAGCCATAGGATCTATTATGTATGCCATGTTGTGTACTAGACCTGATGTAAACCTTGCCGTAAGTTTGGTAGGAAGGTATCAAAGTAATCCCGGCATGGAACACTGGACAGCGGTCAAGAATATCCTGAAATACCTGAAAAGGACTAAGGATATGTTTCTCGTTTATGGAGGTGACGAAGAGCTCGTCGTAAAGGGTTACGTCGATGCTAGCTTTGACACAGATCTGGATGACTCCAAGTCACAAACCGGATACGTGTATATTTTGAATGGTGGGGCAGTAATCTGGTGCAGTTGCAAGCAAAGCGTCGTGGCGGGATCTACATGTGAAGCGGAATACATGGCAGCCTCGGAGGCAGCGCGTGAAGCAATTTCGATGAAGGAGTTCATTACCGACCTAGGAGTTGTTCCCAATGCGTCGGGCCCGATGACTCTCTTCTGTGATAACACCGGAGCTATTGCCCTTGCCAAGGAGCCCAGGTTTCACAAGAAGACCAGACACATCAAGCGTCGCTTCAACTCCATTCGTGAAAATGTTCAAAATGGAGACATAGATATTTGTATAGATCTGAATGTCGCATATCCGTTGACTAAACCTCTTCCACGGACAAAACATGATCAACACCAGAACTCAATGGGTGTTCGATTCATCACAATGTAACTAGATTATTGACTCTAGTGCAAGTGGGAGACTTTTGGAAATATGCCCTAGAGGCAATAATAAAATGGTTATTATTATATTTCCTTGTTCATGATAATTGTCTATTGTTCATGCTATAATTGTGTTATCCGGAAATCGTAATACATGTGTGAATATATAGACCACAACATGTCCCTAGTGAGCCTCTAGTTGACTAGCTCATTGATCAACAGATGGTCATGGTTTCCTAACTATGGACATTGGATGTCATTGATAATGGGATCACATCATTAGGAGAATGATGTGATGGACAAGACCCAATCCTAAGCATAGCACAAGATCGTGTAGTTCGTCTGCTAGAGCTTTTCTAATGTCAAGTATCATTTCCTTATACCATGAGATTGTGCACCTCCCGGATACCGTAGGAGTGCTTTGGGTGTGCCAAACGTCACAACGTAACTGGGTGGCTATAAAGGTGCACTACAGGTATCTCTGAAAGTGTCTGTTGGGTTGGCACGAATCGAGACTGGGATTTGTCACTCCGTATGACGGAGAGGTATCTCTGGGCCCACTCAGTAATGCATCATCATAATGAGCTCAATGTGACCAAGTGGTTGATCACGGGATCATGCATTACGGTACGAGTAAAGTGACTTGTCGGTAACGAGATTGAATGAGGTATTGGGATACCGACGATCGAATCTCAGGCAAGTAACGTACCGATTGACAAAGGGAATTGTATATGGGATTACTTGAATCCTCGACATCGTGGTTCATCCGATGAGATCATCGTGGAACATGTGGGAGCCAACATGGGTATCCATATCCCGCTGTTGGTTATTGGCCGGAGAGTTGTCTCGGTCATGTCTGCATGATTCCCAAACCCGTAGGGTCTACACACTTAAGGTTCGATGACGCTAGGGTTATTAGGAAGACTTGTATGTGATTACCGAATGTTGTTCAGAGTCCCGGATGAGATCCTGGACATCACGAGGAGTTCCGGAATAATCCGGAGGAAAAGATTTATATATGGGAAGTTGTCATACGGTCACCAGAAAGGTTCGGGGGCATATCGATATTGTACCGGGGCCACCGGAGGGGTTCTGGGGGTCCATCGAGAGGGGCCACCTCTCTCGGAGGGCCTTATGGGCTGTAGGTGGAAGGGAACCAGCCCCAAGTGGGCTGGGCGCATCCCCCCCCTTGGGCCCATGCGCCTAGGGTTGGGGGGAAACCCTAGAGGGGGCGCCCCCTTGCTTGGGGGGCAAGCCCCCTCCCCTTGGCCGCCGCCCTCCCTCTAGATCTCATCTAGAGGGGGTCGGCCCCCTTCCCCCTTCCCCTATAAATAGAGGGGCGAGGGGAGGGCTGCACACCACATCCAAGGCGCAGCCCCTCCCCTCCCCAACACCTCTCCTCCTTCGTCAAGAGCTTGGCGAAGCCCTGCCGGAGTACTGCTGCTCCACCACCACCACGCCGCCGTGCTGCTGCTGGAGCTCTCTTCCTCAACCTCTCCCTCCTCCTTGCTAGATCAAGGCATGGGAGAGACGTCCGTATGTGTGTTGAACGCGTAGGTGTCGTCCGTTCGGTGCTAGGATCATCGGTGATTTGGATCACGACGAGTACGACTCCATCAACCCCGTTCACTTGAACGCTTCCGCTCGCGATCTACAAGGGTACGTAGATGCACTCCTCTCCCTCTCGTTGCTAGATGACTCCATAGGTTGATCTTGGTGATGCGTAGAAAATTTTAATTTCTGCTACGATCCCCAACAGGCTATTTATAGCCACTAGGCAACCCGACCTGATTTGTCCAAAATGACCCTGGGTCACTAAGGAATTGACACGTGTTCCAACGGTCAGATTTCAAACACACACGACAACTTTAGTTGGGCTACAAGCAAAGCTGACTCGTCCAGCTCTGGATAAGATTTGCTCTCATTGTCTTCGCTCGAAGACATAGGATTTTGGTTGAGCATCACTTCAGTCACTCTGACTTTGTTCACTTGGACCCCACTTAATAGTACGGTGGTTCCTATGACTCAACAAAGAAGAAAAGGAAATAGCGAAACATCTAAGTCTTGGCGCTCCATAGTCTTCACTCAATGTCTTCTCATGTCATAGTCTTCAATGTGAATATCTTCATATACCACAACTGTCTTCAATGTCTTCATACATTTTTAGGGGTCGTCTCTGGTAGGTAAACTGAATCAATGAGGGACTACTACCTGTGTTATCCTGCAATTCTCACAAACACATTAGTCCCTCAACCAGGTTTGTCGTCAATACTCCAAAACCAACTAGGGGTGGCACTAGATGCACTTACAATCTCAATACCTAGTTCAATCTTGTTACCGGCAAGTCTCTTTACTCGTTCCGTAATGCATCATCCCATAACGAACTCATTGGTTACATTTCTTGCAAGGCTTATAGTGATGTGCATTACCGAGAGGGCCTAGAGATACCTCTCCGACAATCAAAGTGAAAAATCCTAATCTCGATCTATGCCAACTCAACAAGTACCATCGGAGACACCTTTAGAGCACCTTTACAATCACCCAGTTACGTTGTAACGTTTGGTAGCACACAAAGTGTTCCTCCGGTATTCGGGAGTTGCATAATCTCATAGTCATAGGAACATGTATAAGTCATGAAGAAAGCAATAGCAATATACTAAACGATCAAATGCTATGCTAACGGAATGGGTCAAGTCAATCACATCATTCTGTAATGATGTGATCCCGTTAATCAAATGACAACTCATGTCTATGGCTAGGAAACTTAACCATCTTGATTCAATGAGCTAGTCAAGTAGAGGCATACTAGTGACACTTTGTTTGTCTATGTATTCACACATGTACTAAGTTTCCGGTTAATATAATTCTAGCATGAATAATAAACATTTATCATGATATAAGGAAATATAAATAACAACTTTATTATTGCCTCTAGGGCATATTTCCTTCAGCCTCCCACTTGCACTAGAGTCAATAATCTAGTTCACATCGTCATGTGATTTAACACCAATAGTTCACGTCATCATGTGAGTTAACACTCTATAGTTCACATCGCCATGTGACCAATACCCAAAGGGTTTACTAGAGTCAATAATCTAGTTCACATTGCCTATGTGATTAACACCCAAAGAGTACTAATGTGTGATCATGTTTTGCTTGTGAGAGAGGTTTAGTCAATGGGTCTGCGACATTCAGATCCATATGTATTTTGCAAATATTCTATGTCTACAATACTCTGCACGGAGCTACTCTAGATTGACACTCAGAGTCATCCAGATCGGTGTCAAAGCTTGAATCGACGTAACTCTTTACGACGAACTCTTTATCACCTCCATAACCGAGAAATATTTCCTTAATCCTCTAAGGATAATTTTGACCAATGTCCAGTGATCTAATCCTAGATCACTATTGTACTCCCTTGCCAAACTCAGGGCAGGGTATACAATAGGTCTGGTACATAGCATGGCATACTTTATAGAACCTATGGCTGAGGCATAGGGAATGACTTTCATTCTTTCTCTATCTTCTGTCGTGGTCGGGCTTTGAGTCTTACTCAACTTCACACCTAGCAACACAGGCAAGAACTCCTTCTTTGACTGTTCCATTTTGAACTATTTCAAAATCTTGTCATGGTATGTACTCATTGAAAAAACTTATCAAGCGTCTTGATCTATCTCTATAGATCTTGATGCTCAATATGTAAGCAGCTTCACCGAGGTCTTTCTTTGAAGAACTACTTTCAAACACTCCTTTATGTTGTCCAGAAAATTCTACATTTTTCCAATCAACAATATGTCATTCACATGTACTTATCAGAAATGCTGTAGTGCTCCCACTCACTTTCTTGTAAATACAGGCTTCATCGCAAGTCTATATAAAACTATATGCTTTGATCAACTCATCAAAGCGTATATTCCAACTCTGAGATGCTTTGCAGCAGTCCATGGATGGATCGCTGGAGCTTGCACATTTTGTTAGCACCTTTAGGATCGACAAAAAAACTTCTGGTTGCATCATATACAACTCTTCTTTAAGAAATCCATTAAGGAATGTAGTTTTGACATCCATTTGCCAGATTTCATAAAATGTGGCAATTTTTCTAACATGATTCGGACAGACTTAAGCATCGCTATGAGCGAGAAAGTCTCATCATAGTCAACATTTTGAACTTTTTCAAAAACCTTTTTGAGAAGACTGGCTTTGTAGATACTAACACTACTATCAGCATCCGTATTCCTCTTGAAGATCCATTTATTTTCTATGGCTTTCCGGTCATCGGGCAAGTCAATCAAAGTCCACACTTTGTTCTTATACATGGATCCCATCTCAGATTTAATGGCCTCAAGCCATTTTGTGGAACCTGGGCTCATCATCGCTTCCTCATAGTTCGTAGGTACGTCATGGTCAAGTAACATGACCTCCAGAACAGGATTACCGTACCACTCTGGTGCGGATCTTATTCTGGTTGACATACGAGGTTCGGTAGTAACTTGATCTGAAGTTACATGATCATCATCATTAGCTTCCTCACTAATTGGTGTAGGAGTCACAGGAACATATTTCTGTGATAAACTACTTTCCAATAAGGGAGCAGGTACAGTTACCTCATCAAGTTCTACTTTCCTCCCACTCACTTCTTTTGAGAGAAACTCCTTCTCCAGAAAGGATCCATTCGCAGCAACGAATTTGCCTTCCGAATCTGTGATAGAAGGTGTACCCAATAATTTCGTTTGGGTATCCTATGAAGATGCACTTCTCCGATCTGGGTTCGAGCTTATTAGGTTGAAACTTTTTTACATAAGCATCGCCGCCCCAAACTTTAAGAAATGACAGCTTAGGTTTCTCGTCAAACCACAGTTCATACGGTGTCATCTCCACGGATTTAGATGGTGCCCCATTTAACGTGAATGTAGCTGTCTCTAATGCATAACTCCAAAACGATAGTGGTAGATCGGTAAGAGACATCATAGATCGCACCATATCTAATAAGTATGGTTACAACGACCGGACACACCATTACACTGTGGTGTTCCAGGTGGCGTGAGTAGTGAAACTATTTCACATTGTTTTAACTGATGGCCAAACTCGTAACTCAAATATTTTACTTCTGCGATCATATCGTAGAAACTTCTATTTTCTTGTTACGATGATTCTCCACTTCACTCTGAAATTCCTTGAACTTTTTAAATGTTTCAGACTTGTGTTTCATCAAGTAGATATACCCATATCTGCTCAAATCATGTGTGAAGGTCAGAAAATAACGATACTTGCCGCAAGCCTTAACACTCATCGGACCGCATACATCAGTATGTATTATTTCCAATAAGTCAACTGCTCGCTCCTTTGTTCCGGAGAATGGAGTTGTAGTCATCTTTCCCATGAGGCATGGTTCGCAAGCATCAAGTGATTCCAAAAGTCCATCAACATGGAGTTCCTTCATGCGATTTACACCAATATGACCTAAACAGCAGTGCCACAAATAAGTCGCACTATCATTATTAACTTTGCATCTTTGGCTTCTATATTATGAATATGTGTATCACTACGATCGAGATCCAACAAACTATTTTCATTGGGTGTATGACCATTGAAGGTTTTATTCATGTAAACAGAACAACAATTATTCTCCGACTTTAAATGAATAAATGTATTGCAATAAACATGATCAAATCATATTCATGCTCAATGCAAACACCAAATAACATTTATTTAGGTTCAACACTAATCCCAAAAGTATAGGGAGTGTGCAATGATGATCATATCAATCTTGGAACCACTTCCAACACACATCATCACTTCACCCTTAACTAGTCTCTGTTCATTCTGCAACTCTCGTTTCGAGTTACTACTCTTAGCAACTGAACCAGTATGAAATACCGAGGGGTTGCTATAAACACTAGTAAAGTACACATCAATAACATGTATATCAAATATACCTTTGTTCACTTTGCCATCCTTCTTATCCGCCAAATACTTGGGGCAGTTCCTGTCGACGTACTGGGAACCCGGGTACCCAGACTTGCCTGCCTGCGGCCCACGTCGCGTTCCTGGTATGGCCCGGTAGAGCCCAGCTGCTCAAGACCCTCGAGAGGGGGCCAGCCCTCGCGAGGAGAACGACCAAGACCCCCTCAGGGAGCGGCCTCACCTAGGTTGCTCCGGAGGGGCGACCAAGACCTTTCCCAAGAATGGCTCAGCTAGGCTGCTTCGGGAGGGCAGAGATCTCAAGGCAAGGGCTACCTCAGGAGGAGGCAGTGATGCAAGCCATGACAAACCATGCCAGCGGGCGCCAGTATGCGCCAGTGGGCGCAGTTTCCATATCGGTGTAAAGGAGACCGCACAGGCGCAGGTTCCCGAGGGGCAAGACAAAGGTTTCCCCTTTGGTGCGACAAGGCCAAAGACCACAAGGACGGCAGGAAGGATGTCATCGCTGAGCCCACCACCGCGTCACCGCCTGCCCTCTTTGTAGGCGAAGACCACCTTTTGTCAGGATAGGAGCGTCCTTGTGTTCCCGCTCAAATGGCCATTGTGGGATTCCCTTCCCGCCTAAACATTTCGGGGGAAGAGGACCCTGGCCGTCTATATAAGTAACTAGGGTTCCTAGCATAGGGGGGGAGGAGGGACCAACCCATTAGGACTTAGCAAAGCAAAGGAGCAAGAACATCAACCTCCTCATCCTTCTTCGGCTCGCCTCTTGAGCTCGGGAAACCACTGTACTTGTTCATACTCATGCCCTCGCAAGGCCAATCCACCAAAGCAGGAAGTAGGGTTTTACACCGCAAGGTGGCCTGAACCTGGGTAAACTCTTGTGTGTTATACTTGTTTGCTTGCTTGCATCCCATTCCCACCACCAGGAGAAGAGCGAGGCGCTAGGTAGACGTGTAGTGGGAGATATCTTTGTCGCGCCCCTGTGTTCGAATCTTAAGGGTTTTGCGGAGCCTGAAATTCGACATTTGGCGCGCCAGGTAGGGGGCGTGTCGAAATCTCGCTTCTCCGACGACCTCGCTCCGCTCTTCTCCATCAACCTTGTTTCGCCGCCATGGTGGACACTCGCCGAGCACGCGCCGCCCCCCGCACCGCCAGTGTCGCTCAGACGCCGCCCGCGGGTAACGGCGCGCCACTCCGCCCCAACTCACCGGTCGCCAATGCGGCCACGGACCCAGCCGTCCACGAGCAGCAGGACTCGTTGTTGCCGCTGTCTGTGCGGCGTGAAGGCTGCGCGACGACCCCATCACCTACGCCGGCAGCGGCGTCGTCCTCGCTGGTCCGCCGTGGGCCGGTCTACAGCAGCCTGCGCTACTGATGGCGCGGGAGCTCCTGCGCTACTGTCCGGCGGACGACCTCTACGACGAGTGGCTCCACCGCATCACCGAGCTCGTCAACGCCGCCGGGGAGGCGCCCGCGCCGACCCATTCCTCTCGCCCTCCGTCGCTCATGGCAGGGAACGAAGACCACTGTGCTCCCCCCACCTCCACCGTGCGGCGCCGGCCTGGGGCTCAGGTGCGAGGCTCCACGGCGCGAACAACCCCGCAGGGCCCCCGCGCGCGACGAGGAGAGCTGCCAGGTGGTCCCGCAGCCCCAGGCAGAAGCGCGTGTGTTCCCCGCTCAGCAGCACCAGAACCGCGCCCCACAGGAGGTTGTGATGCCCGCACCCCAAGATCCAGCACCGCAGGCGCAGGGGGCGCCAGCAATCATGAGCGTGGCTGGATGCCGCGCCCTAGCTCCTGAGCTACGGCGCCTCGTCTGGCCCGGCAAGTTCAAGCCGGATCTGCCTCCGCGTTACGACGCCACCGCCGACCCGGCGGAGTTCCTCCAGCTCTACGAGCTCAGCATCGAGGGGGCGAATGGCACCGAGCAGGTCATGGCGAATTGGTTCCATATGGCCCTCAAGGACGGTGCGCACTCCTGGCTCATGAACCTTCCTCCAGGATCCATCCCTTCTTGGGGGGAGCTTCGTGAGCGCTTCATCGCTAACTTCCAAGGTACCCGCGACCGAGCCCCAGCGGCCGCAGACCTGCGCCGAGTAAAACAACAGCCTGGGGAGACCCTGCAGAAGTACATCCAACGCTTCAACATTGTGCGCCTCAAGATCCCCAGGGTCTCCGATGAGGCCATCATCATGGCGTTCTCCGACGGTGTGCGCGGCGTCAGGATAAAGGAGGAGCTTGCCATCCACGAGGACCTGTGCACGGCCCTCGAGATGTTCAATCTCGCGGCAAAGTGCGCCAGGGCAGAGGAAGGCTGGCTCCCACTCCTGGAACTGCCTGAGGCAGAAGACGACGACAAGAAGACCAAGGCCAAGGAAGCAAAGTGCAAGGGACCTGCCTGGCTGGCTGTGGAGCCAGAAGTAAAGCGCGGCTGTGGCTACAACAACCCTCCAAGAGATAACGGTCTGTACCGCATCTTCCATGATGTCCATAGCCATAACACCAATGACTGCCAAGAGCTCAGGGCAATGCGCGGCGGGCGCGTGCTACGTCTCGAGCTAGCATTGGTTTTCCCCGAAGAGGAGGGGGTGATGGAGCACAGTAGCGTAAGTATTTCCCTCAGTTTTTGAGAACCAAGGTATCAATCCAGTAGGAGGTCACACGCAAGTCCCTCGTACCTGCACAAAACGGTAGCAACTCGCACCCATTGCTTAGGGGTTGTCAATCCCTTCACGGTCACTTACGAGAGTGAGATCTGATAGAGATAATATTTTTGGTATTTTTGGTATAAATATGCAAAGTTAAAAGTAAAAGCAAAACAAGTAAAATAAAGTAATGGAGATTGATATGATGAGAATAGACCCAGGGGCCATAGGTTTCACTAGTGGCTTCTCTCAAGAGCATAGATATTCTACGGTGGGTGAACAAATTACTGTTGAGCAATTGATAGAATTGAGCATAGTTATGAGGTTATCTAGGTATGATCATGTATATAGGCATCACGTCCGTGACAAGTAGACCGACTCCTGCCTGCATCTACTACTATTACTCCACTCATCGATCGCTATCCAGCATGCATCTAGAGTATTAAGTTAAAAACAGAGTAACTCCTTGAGCAAGATGACATGATGTAGAGGAATAAATTCATGCAATATGATAAATACCCCATCTTGTAATCCTCAATGGCAACAATACAATACGTGCCTTGCAACTCTTTCTGTCACTGAGTAAGGACACCGCAAGATTGAACCCAAAGCCATGCACTTCTCCCATTGCAAGAACTACCAATCTAGTTGGCCAAACCAAACGGATAATTCGAAGAGACTTGCAAAGATAACTCAATCATACATAAAAGAATTCAGAGAAGATTCAAGTATTATTCATAGATAAGTTGGATCATAAACCCACAATTCATCGGTCTCAACAAACACACTGCAAAAGGAAGATTACATCGAATAGATCTCCACGAGAGAGGGGGAGAACATTGTATTGAGATCCAAAAAGAGAGAAGAAGCCATCTAGCTACTAGCTATGGACCCGAAGGTCTGAAGTAAACTACTCACACTTCATCGGAAGGGCTATGGTGTTGATGTAGAAGCCCTCCGTGATGGATGCCCTCTCCGGCGGAGCTCCGGAACAGGCCCCAATATGGGATCTCGTGGATACAGGAAGTTGCGGCGGTGGAATTAGGTTTTTGGGTCCCTCTCTGGTCTAATGGGGGTACGTAGGTATATATAGGAGGAAGGAGCACGTCGGTGGAGCTCCGAGGGGCCCATGAGGCAGGGGGCGCGCCCAGGAGGGCGCGCCCTCCACCCTCGTGACCTCCCCGGAAACTTCTTGGAGTAGGGTCCAAGTCTCCTAGATCACGTTCGGTGAGAAGATCACGTTCCTGAAGGTTTTGTTCCGTTTGGACTCCATTTGATATTTTGTTTCCTCGAAATACTAAAATAGGCAAAAAAACAGCAATTCTGGGCTGGACCTCCGGTTAATAGGTTAGTCCCAAAAATAATATAAAAGTGAAAAATAAAGCCCAATATAGTCCAAACAGTAGATAAAGTAGCATGGAGCAATCAAAAACTATGGATACGTTGGAGACGTATCAGGCATCCCCAAGCTTAATTCCTGCTCGTCCTCGAGTAGGTAAATGATAAAAAGAGAATTTTTGATGCGGAGTGATACCTTGGCATAATTTCAATGTAAATCTTCTTAACCATGCTATGAATATTCAGATCCGAAAGGTTCAAGACAAAAGTTCATATTGACATAAAAATGATAATACTTCAAGCATACTAATCAAACAATTATGTCATCTCAAAATAACATGGCCAAAGGAAGTTCATCCCTACAAAATCATATAGTTAGGCTATGCTTCATTTTCGTCACACAAAGATGTTCCCAACTTCTATACCCCCGATGACAAGCCAAGTAATTGTTTCATACTCAAATAATCTCAAACTTTTTCAACCTTCACGCAATGCATGAGCGTGAGCCATGGACATAGCACTATGGGTGGTATAGAATATGATGATGGGGATTGTGTGGAGAAGACAAAAAAGGAGAAAGTCTCACATCAACGAGGCTAATCAATGAGCTATGGAGATGCCCATCAATTGATGTTAATGCAAGGAGTAGGGATTGCCATGCAACGGATGCACTAGAGCTAAGAATGCTCAACAAAAGAAAACTAGTGGGTGTGCATCCAACTTGCTTGCTCATGAAGACCTAGGGCATTTTGAGGAAGCCCATCGTTGGAATATACAAGCCAAGTTCTATAATGAAAAATTCCCACTAGTATGAACAAGACAACTTATGAGACTCACTATATGAAAATCATGGTGCTACTTTGAAGCACTACATATGAGACTCACTACATGAAGAACAAGGTGCTACTTTGAAGCACAAGTGTGGAAAAAGAGATAGTAGCATTGCCCTTTTTATTTTCTCTTTTTTTTGGGCCTTTCTTTTTTTTGGCCTTTCTCTTTTTTTTGATTGGGCAATGCTCTAATAATGATGATCATCACACTTCTATTGATTACAACATAATGATTACAACTTGATACTAGAACAAGATATGACTCTATTGTGAATGCCTCCGGCGGTGTACCGGGATGGAGCAATGAATCAAGAGTGACATGTATGAAAAATAATGCATGGTGGCTTTGCCACAAATACGATGTCAACTACGAGATCATGCAATGGCAATATGACAAAAGTAAAGCATGTCATGTTGATGATGATGATGGTGGAAGTTGCATGGCAATATATCTCGGAATGGCTATGGAAATGCCATGATAGGTAGGTATGGTGGCTGTTTTGAGGAAGATATAGGGAGGTTTATGTGTGAAAGAGCGTATCATATCACGGGGTTTGGATGCACCGGCGAAGTTTGCACCAACTCTCAATGTGAGAAAGGGAAATGCACGGTACCGAAGAGGCTAGCAAATGGCGGAAAGGTAAAAGTGCGTATAATCCATGGACTCAACATTAGTTAAAAGAACTCATATACTTATTGCACAAATTTAGAAGTCATCAAAAATCAAGTACTACGCGCATGCTCCTAGGGGGATAGATTGGTAGGAAAAGACCATCGCTCGTCCCCGACCGCCACTCATAAGGATGCACAAGCCAGGTACACTTCATGCTTCAAATTTGTTACACAACTTTAACCATACGTGCATGCTACGGGACTTGCTAACTTCAACACAAGGATTTATCAAATTCACAACTACTCAACTAGCACGACTATGATATTATCACCTCCATATCTCAAAACAATTATCAAGCATCAAACTTATCTTAGTATTCAACCAACTAAAAAGAAAGTTTCACATATCTTGAATACCAAGTATATTAACATTAAGCAAATTACCATGCTATTAATGACTCTCAAAATAATCTAAGTGAAGCATGAGAGATCAATTTTCTTTAAAACAATCCACCACCGTGCTCTAAAAGATCTAAGTGGAGCACTAGAGCAAAAATTATCACGCTCAAAAAGATATAAGTGAAGCACATATTGTAAACTATCAAGCTCAAAAGATATAAGTGAAGCACATAGAGTATTCTAACAAATTTCAATTCATGCATGGCTCTCTCAAAAGGTGTGTACAGCAAGGATGATTGTGGTAGACTAACAAGCAAAGACACAAATAATACAAGACGCTCCAAGCAAAACACATATCATGTGGTGAATAAAAATATAGCTCCAAGTAAATTACCGATGGAAGTGGACGAAAGAGGGGATGCCTTCCGGGGCATCCCCAAGCTTTGACTTTTCGGTGTCCTTGGATTATCTTGGGGGTGCCATGGGCACCCCCAAGCTTAGGCTCTTGCCACTCCTTGTTCCATAATCCATCAAAGGAATTCACCCAAAACTTGAAAACTTCACAACACAAAACTCTATAGAAATCTCGTGAGCTCCGTTAGAGAAAGAAAACAAAAGACTACTTTAAGGTACTGTAGTGAACTTGTTCTTTATTTGTATTGGTGTTAAACCTACTGTATTCCAACTTCTCTATGGTTTATAAACTATTTTACTAGCCATAGATTCATCAAAATAAGCAAATAACACATGCAAAACAGAATCTGTCAAAAACAGAACAGTCTGTAGTAATCTGTTACTAACGCAAACTTCTGGAACCGGAAATATCTACCAAAATTAGACAACCTGGGAAATTTGTTTATTGATCAGTAGCAATTGGAATCACTATTTTATCACGTTCTGGTTATTTTTAACAATTCGGGCACTGAGCGCAATGATTCTGGAAATTACAGCTAGATCAAAGAACTATCTTCCAAGAAGATCTAATAGGTTTAACTTGGCACAAACACTAATTAAAAGATAAAAACACATATAAACAGAATCTAGATGGAATATTTATTCCTAAACAGAACCAAAAACAAAAAACACAAAATAAAATTGCGTTGCCTCCCAACAAGCGCTATCGTTTAACGCCCCTAGCTAGGCATAAAAGCAAGGATAGATCTAGGTATTGCCATCTTTGGTAGGCAATCCATAAGTGGCTCTCATGATAGATTAATATGGTAATTTTGTTTTCTTTCTAGGAAAGTGTTCCATGCCCTTCTTTAAGGGAAATTGGAATTTAATATTCCCTTCCTTCATATCAATAATTGCACCAATCGTTCTAAGGAAAGGTCTACCAAGAATAATAGGACATGAAGGATTGCAATCTATATCAAGAACGATAAAATCTACGTGCACATAATTCCTATTTGCAACAATAAGAAAATCATTAATTCTTCCCATAGGCTTTTTAATAGTGGAATCCGCAAGATGCAAGTTTAGAGAGTAATCATCAAAGTCACGGAAATCTAGCAAATCACACAAAGCTTTGGGGATAATAGAGACACTAGCACCCAAATCACACAAAGCATGAAACTCATAATTTTTAATTTTAATCTTAATTGTAGGTTCCCACTCATCATGTAGTTTTCTAGGGATAGAAACTTCCAACTCAAGCTTTTCTTCATAAGATTGCATTAAGGCGTCAACAATGTGTTCGGTAAAGGCCTTATTTCGACTATAAGCATGAGGAGAATTTAACACGGATTGCAACAAGGAAATACAATCAATTAAAGAGCAATTTTCATAGTTAAATTCCTTGAGATCCAAAATAGTGGGTTTAGCAATATCTAGATTTTTATTTCTTTCAATCCCTTTTTTATCAATTTCATCATTAGGATCTAAAAACTCAGAATTCTTAGAACGCCTTCTAGGTAAGGGAAGATCATAATCAGATTCATCAAGATTCATATTTCAAAACAAAGATTTAATAGAGGAAACATCAATAACTTTTAGATCTTCATCTTGATTTTCATAGGAATTAGAAGAAGACGCTTTAATAAAGGCATCTTTGTAAGCACGCATCCTAGCGGTTCTTTCTTTGCACTCATCAATGGAAATTCTCATGGCTTTGAGAGACTCATTGATATCATGCTTAGGAGGAATAGATCTAATCTTTAAAGAATCAACCTCAAGATAAATTCTATCAACGTTCCTAGCGAAATCATCAAGCAAAGCATTGAAATTCTTTTGAGAATTCATAAACTCTTTAACACTACTCTCAAATTCAGAGGGCATCTTATTAAAATTTCCATAAGAGTTGTTGTAGGAATTTCCATAATTATTAGAAGGATTACTAGGATAAGGCCTAGAATTAAAATTTCCTCTATACGCGTTGTTACCAAAACTATTCCTACCAACAAAATTCACATCCATAGATTCATTATTATTCTCAAGCAAATTAGATAAAGGCATATTATTGGGATCAAAAGAAACACTCTTAAAAAATAAATTCCTATGTTCATCCATCTTTTTACTCAAAACATTGATTTCTTCTATAGCATGCACTTTTTTATTAGTAGATCTTTCAGTATGCCATTGAGAATAATTGACCATATTATTATCTAGGAGTTTAGTAGCATCTCCTAAAGTGATTGCCATAAAAGTGCCTCCCGCGGCCGAATCTAAAACATTTCTAGAAGCAAAATTCAATCCAGCATAAAAATTTTGTATAATCATCCATAAGTTCAAACCATGAGTAGGACAATTACGTAGCATTAATTTCATTCTCTCCCAAGCTTGTGCAGCATGTTCATGATCAAGTTGCTTAAAATTCAAAATATCGTTCCTAAGAGAGATAATCTTAGCGGGAGGAAAATACTTAGAGATAAAAGCATCTTTGCACTTGTTCCAAGAATCAATACTATTTTTAGGCAAAGATGATAACCAAGCTTTAGCACGATCTCTAAGCGAAAAAGGAAATAGCTTCAATTTAACGACATCATTATCGACATCCTTTTTCTTTTGCATATCACATAAATCAACAAAGCCATTTAGATGAGTAGCGGCATCTTCACTAGGAAGGCCGGTGAATTGATCTTTCATAACAAGATTCAACAAAGTAGTATTTATTTCACAAGATTCAGTATTGGCAAGAGGAGCAATCGGAGTGCTAAGGAAATCATTGTTATTGGTATTGGTGAAGTCACACAATTTGGTAGCATCTTGGGCCATCACGACAAGCAAGCAAACTAACACACGAGCAAACAAAAGGCAAAGGGAAAAAGAGGAGGAGATTGGGAAAGAGAGGGCGAATAAAACGGAAAGGGTGAAGTGGGGGAGAGGAAAACGAGAGGCAAATGGCAAATAATGTAATGCGAGAGATAGAGATCGTGATGGGTACTTGGTATGTTGACTTTTGCGTAGGCCTCCCCGGCAACGGTGCCAGAAATCCTTCTTGCTACGTCTTGAGCTAGCGTTGGTTTTCCACGAAGAGGAGGGGGTGATGAAGCACAGTAGCGTAAGTATTTCCCTCAGTTTTTGAGAACCAAGGTATCAATCCAGTAGGAGGTCACGCGCAAGTCCCTCGTACCTGCACAAAATGGTAGCAACTCGCAACCAACGCTTAGGGGTTGTCAATCCCTTCACGGTCACTTACGAGAGTGAGATCTGATAGAGATAATATTTTTGGTATTTTTGGTATAAAGATGCAAAGTGAAAAGTAAAAGCAAAACAAGTAAAATAAAGTAATGGAGATTGATATGATGAGAATAGACCCAGGGGCCATAGGTTTCACTAGTGGCTTCTCTCAAGAGCATAGATATTCTACGGTGGGTGAACAAATTACTGTTGAGCAATTGATAGAATTGAGCATAGTTATGTGGTTATCTAGGTATGATCATGTATATAGGCATCACGTCCGTGACAAGTAGACCGACTCCTGCCTGCATCTACTACTATTACTCCACTCATCGACCGCTATCCAACATGCATCTAGAGTATTAAGTTAAAAACAGAGTAACGCCTTAAGAAAGATGACATGATGTAGAGGAATAAATTCATGCAATATGATAGATACCCCATCTTGTTATCCTCGATGACAACAATACAATACGTGCCTTGCAACTCTTTCTGTCACTGAGTAAGGACACCGCAAGATTGAACCCAAAGCCATGCACTTCTCCCATTGCAAAGAACTACCAATCTAGTTGGCCAAACCAAACGGATAATTCGAAGAGACTTGCAAAGATAACTCAATCATACATAAAATAATTCAGAGAAGATTCAAATATTATTCATAGATAAGTTGGATCATAAACCCACAATTCATCGGTCTCAACAAACACACCGTAAAAAGAAGATTACATCGAATAGATCTCCACAAGAGAGGGGGAGAACATTGTATTGAGATCCAAAAAGAGAGAAGAAGCCATCTAGCTACTAGCTATGGACCCGAAGGTCTGAAGTAAACTAGTCACACTTCATCGGAAGGGCTATGGTGTTGATGTAGAAGCCCTCCGTGATGGATGCCCTCTCCGGTGGAGCTCCGAAACAGGCCCCAAGATGGGATCTCATGGATACAGGAAGTTGCGGCGGTGGAATTAGGTTTTTGGCTCCCTCTCTGGTCTAATGGGGGTACGTAGGTATATATAGGAGGAAGGAGCACGTCGGTGGAGCTCCGAGGGGCCCACGAGGCAGGGGGCGCGCCCTGGGGGGCGCCCTCCACCCTCGTGACCTCCCCGGAAACTTCTTGGAGTAGGGTCCAAGTCTCCTTGATCATGTTCGGTGACAAGATCATGTTCCCGAAGGTTTCATTCCGTTTGGACTCCGTTTGATATTCTGTTTCCTCGAAATACTAAAATAGGCAAAAAACAACAATTCTGGGCTGGTCCTCCGGTTAATAGGTTAGTCCCAAAAATAATATAAAAGTGAAAAATAAAGCCCAATATAGTCCAAAACAGTAGATAAAGTAGCATGGAGCAATCAAAAATTATAGATACGTTGGAGACGTATCAGCGCGTCGGGCAGCTCCCTGAGCACGACAACCGTGGCTACGGCCGCGGAGGAGGCCGTGGCTGAGGACGCTGGGACGGCAGGAACTCGCGCCAAGGATGGCGTGATCAGCCTCGTGTAGATCGCTGGCAGGAGGAGCCTCGTGACGCCCCCTGGCGTGACCAACCTCGTGAGGGTCGCCCTAAGGGAAACATGGGCCTGCCTCCGCTGCCACCACCGCCAAGAAGGAACGACGACGACCGCCAGGGAGACGAAGAGGGGGGCTTCCAGGAGCCACGCGGGTTCGCGTGCATCCTGGGAGGAGCCCACGCTCCGGCTTCTCACCACATCTTCAAGCAGTTTGCTCGTGAGGTGAACGCGGCGCTCCCCAGGCCTGACGCCGCGCGCAACCTCAGGTGGGCCAAGCAGATCATCGCCTTCGACCCCAAGGATCAGCTCAGATCATTGCCAGGCACTCTCCCGATGCTCTGCACCCCAACCATCAGTAACGTCCGCGTGACCAAGACCCTCATCGACGGTGGGGCAGGGCTCAACGTCCTCTCCATCTAGATCTTCGAGACTCTTCAAGTACCCTACGATCAGCTGCACCCGACCAAGCCATTTTACGGAGTCACAGATGGCTCCACCCGCCCGATGGGGCAGGACCACCTCCCCGTCACCTTCGGTGACCGCGACAACTACCACACCGAGCTCATCGACTTCGGCGTCGCCAACATCAACCTCCCATACAACACCATCCTAGGGTATCCGGCCCTCTCCAAGTTTATGGCGGCGACCCATCACGGCTACAACGTCGTCAAGATGCCTAGGAGTGGCGGAATCATCACGATCACCTGCGACGAGAAGGAAGTGGTACTTCCTCTGGAGCACGCCTACCAGACTGCAGCGATAGAGAGCTCCGACGGAGACGGAGCCGCCTTCGCCCTGATGACCGCCCCCAAGAAGAAGAAGCAACTGCCCGACTCTCAGGCCTCGAGGGCTCCCAACGGCACCACCCCAAGCTCCGCGCCTGCTGACAAGGCGCCCTCCGCCCTTCGATAGGGAGGCGCGCCTGGCGCCTCTCTTAGGACGGGCTCGGGGGCTCCCCTTAGAGGGGCCCCAGACCTGGTCGTGAGGAAGGTGCCCGGGCACCACTCGCGAGCGCGCCCCGCCATGCGTCGTCCTGAGCCCAGCGTGAGCCTCATAATGCTGGGGGCTCAGGACCCCATCGACCAAGCTACCAAGGAACCTTACCCACCTACTCAAGACCAAAGCAACCAGTTTCGCGTCTGCATCGACATCCCGAGCCTTAACAGGGCTGCCACCCAGGGCATCTTCCAGCCGATAGCGGTCGGCTGGAGGAGGGCCTTCCCCTCTGGCCTCCGCAACGCGGCCGCCACATACCAGCACTTCGTACGACAGGCCGTGGGGGCTCACGAGGCTCAGCGGCAGGCGGTCCTGACAAAGCAGGACCAGGACCCCCACGACTGCTGAGGGCCTTCGGAGCCCCTGGGCCTTGGGAGCTCGGCTCTCCTTAGGAGCAACCCGCATGGCTCGCGTCTCCACCTACCCCAACTCCTCTCCAGCGGCAAGTACTAGGTGATGTCTTAGGTATTCCGTCGAGGGCGCCCCTCGGGCTGCATCATCCTCGAGCCGTTGGGGGCTTACCCCCACAACCGTCTCCTTTTTGCGCATGAATCAGAACTGGTTGCTTCCCTTCGCATTATCTATATGGTTGGCATCCTCACCGCCACTAAGGTCATGAGCCCTTGTGAGCCCATCCGCGACCACCCCATGATTAAGGACTAGCACGACGTCTGTGCTCGGGTCCGTCCCTACAGCGTCGCTAAACCCAAGGGCTGAGCTATGTCTCGCGAGCCATTCCCGTGACGTCACCTCCTGTGGTCCTTGGTGCCTTATTCTCGCATGGGCTAATTGTTGGTGGGTAAGTAGGGGCCCGTGGCAAGTGCCTCGCTTCCGCGGGAATGGCATGCCGGTTGTTTATCCTTTGGACTATAGCATGAGAAGACTGGGCACAACATATGCGCTCGGGTTCGTCCCTGCAGCGTCAATAAATCCAGCGGCTGAGCTCTATCTTACGGGTCGGTCCCGCTAACGCCACCTCCTAGGGTTGTTGGTGCTGCGGCCTTCTCATGCAATGCCCTCTGGAGATGCATTCGGCGCAGGTCCAGGCAACCCATCTCTTTTCACATTATGCAGAAGAAGACTTAGGCGCAACCCACCTCGGGCGCAACCCGCCTTAGGGTAGGGTCTCGTGAGTGATGTGTAAGCTCGCGAGTACTTCCTCAGAGTCGTTCATCTCGTCTTGAGGAGGTCCCATATACACCCTGGCTGTCCCGCCGTGCAAGCCACGTGTCCGGACGGGTTGTACACGCCCGGGAGTCTCTCCCGGTGGGAGGCTCCCCTCCCACGATCCATTGGAAGTGCTTAGCTTCGCGCTGGCAAGACCGAGGAGCGGTTGTGCCCACGAACCAGTGGAAGCACCAAGCTCCCCGCTGGCCGATACGACCGAGGAGCGGTTATGCCCACACTTCGCGCAAGTGTGGTAGCTCTATGCTCCGCGCTAGTTATAAACAACTGAGGGCGGCCCCCAGTGGTCGCACCAACCTCAGGGAGCTTTTCAGCTCACGACGCTCACAGCTTCTCCTTGGAAGGGTATCGCGAGGGGGGCTAGGCACGGGGGCTATGCTCAGGTCACTGTGGCGACCGGTTTTCCATTGATTTCCAGAAAATGGCCGTCGAGCTCATCAGCCCCAGGATTACTGTTAGCTGATGAGGCATCAACTTGATATAGAAATTCCAAACAAGAATACAAAATATGTAGTACAAGGCCATTGTGGCCTATGGGTACAACAAATGGTTTCTAGTGGTTGAGGGCGGAAGCGGTTTGGTGGATCATCTGTGCATGGGACTCCATTTCCCACGGGAACAGCTGACCAGGCTAACTCCTATCTTCGCAAGGCTGCTATCACCGTTGCCTAGTTTCCTGGGGTTGTCATCGCAACGCTCCTCTCCAAGCAGATATCTGGCCAAGACAATAGCCAGGGACAAGCCAGTGAGTACTTTGAACGTACTCGCAAACATTATGAACACTGGAATAAATTATTTGATAATCATGCACTAAAATATGCTATAATCACATTGTCAGTCATAAATAAAACACTTCTTATGCATGCAAGCAAGCTATTTATATGCAACATGAATAAGTAATAAAGGAGCGGGAATAAAATGCCGCAGTCGGGCGTCTGTGCGACACCACATAAAGGGCTTATAAAGTAAATAAATAACAGGCAATGCCACAGTCGGGCATCTTAGCGACACCTCATAAAGGGCTTATGAAATAAATAAATAAAAAACAGGCAATGCCACAGTCGGGCGTCTAAGAGACACCTCATAAAGGGCTTATAAGTGAATGAAATAACATGCATGCCACAGTCGGGCGTCTGAGCGACACCACAGAAAGGGCTTATAAGTGAACGAAGTAATAAGCAGGCCACAGTCGGGCGTCTGAGCGACGCCACATAAAGGGCTTATAAAATAATCACAGTAAATATCCAGGAGGTAGAATCATCCCAGGGATGTCCGATACTGCCAATAATATAACGGGTTACTCCACAGCAAAATAATAATCATAATCATCACAAGTCTCAAATCGTGATCCCAGTTCTGGTTTAACAGCTTCTCCTCCGAAGACCGACACTAAGACCGACACTTGACCCATCCCAGACTGTAATCCTTAACCATGGACACGGCTATTCGAATAGGTTTAATCTCTGCAGAGGGTGTACTCCTTACCCACTAGTAACGGATTCCTTTAGTCCATCAGGACTAATTCCGTCTACGGTCTTTTAATTGAAAACACACCTAACTTGCACACACCAGCTTAACTCACCGGTGTCTGGAATCACCCACGACACTTGTTAAGCAAAACTCTAAGTGGGGAGGCTACAACCTCGCGTAGCATGGGATCAAATTTATATCACGCGCTCTAAGGGGTGGCCTCCCCTCTCGGTCCCAACCAGAAACACCCATGCCCCCGGACCAGGTGGCCTGTCTACCGGCTACCGCCAGTATCTTCCACCATGGCCTCTCTGTACGGTGTGTGCTTGAAAGGGGTTGACGACTTACTAAACCGTACCCTACCTGCGGCAGGGACAAGTGGTAGTACAAGGCAAGTATGGGGGTTACTGGAACAAGACTCGATCTGTGGTCGACTCAGGAGGTTTATAAGTTTCCTGCATGACATGTGTAACAAAATTATTTCAACCAACAAATCAACACTCAATATACCTTACCATGCCATACCGGATATAACCATCCCGACGGAGACCGGCGATAAGCTCACGCCTACCCAAGGCAGAGGCATTCCCGGATTCCTTTCCGGCATGCATGCAAGGCACATGAGGATGATTACCATCACAAGTATGTTCATTTCCAACAGCTAGGAAATCACTAAAATGCATCCATGCAAATGATCATATCACATGAAATAACAATACTCCGAAATAAGGTGGTGTTATAAACGTGTCAACTAACACACCAAAAATATTACTCCGGGGTTCAGAATGCTTGCCTTCAAGGGGTGTAGAAGCAGGGTGCATCCTAGAACTTTTTGAAAGCTCTCTTCTCTTCCAAAAATCCTATTTAAAAATATATTTTTGAATTAATACATAGTTTTTAAAACAGTACCAAAAAGTTGTCTAAATTTTTTTGAATTAAATCTTAAAATAAACTAGACAAAATTTGAGGAAGGTAGGAAAAAGAATCAACTCATTTGGAGTTATAAACAAAAAGTTATAGGCAGTCAAAGTTGTGGTCAAAATCTGTTATTTAAATAAAACAGAAAAGAAAACGTTTCGAATAAACACGCACACGTCGAAAGCATATTTCGGATTTACGCTTCCACTTACTCCAGCGTGGACCGCGCGTGGGTCACTGATAGTGGGCCCGCCTGGCCCACTGGTCAGGTTTGACCGGTCCATCTCTCCCTCCTCTTCCTCTGCCCGAACGGCAGCGAGGCAACGGCGATCAACGCTGGCGAACGGCAGCTCCCCGCGGGTTCCAGAGGTTCTGGATGGATCCACGAGACCGGGCCGGTCCTCCCGATGGTCGATGGGTCGGCGGGGACGGAGTGAGCTGCCGGCGGCGAGCTTCACGGTGGTGGAAGTTTCGGGGGCGAAGTGAGTTTGGGGCTACGGTTACTCCCGATCAAAATCGAGCAGGGGAACGGGTTCACGGGAGGATGAGAATGTTCCTGGTGAAGAGAAATAAGAGGGGGAGGCCCTGGTGGCGCCGGAATGGCCGGGGCAGTGGCGGTGGTTGCAGTTGCCGGAGATGGGGAAGGAGACATCCCCGGGTCAATTGGCTGCCAATGGGGGTCCTAGGGTGATGGCTTGGGCCTGCCTGCGTGCGGGGACAAGTTCGGGGCTCCTTATATAGGCGATCTGGGTCGGTTCCGACGGTGGCCGCGGATAAGGTCGCCGGCGACCGCCATTCTGTAGCTAGGGCGTCGTGGCGGCGAAGAGCGCTAGTGGACATGCTTGTGGATGAGCTCGTGCTGCTCTAGGGGCCAGGTGGCGAGCGGGAGAGGCTTGGGCAGTGCTGAACTGAGCAGGGGCTGTCGGCGGCCGTGGCGGCTAGCTCCTGGCCTGTCGGGGACGTGGCGAGGGTTCTTGGTGCATTGCGGTGAGAAGGGGAGTGAGTGGCGTGGCTCTGCAGGGCGGGCAGAGCTCAGGGGTGCGACGCGTTGGCTCGGGCGCGGCACGTGCAAAACGCGTGCTCTGCTCGCGCCCAGAGCACGCACGGAACGTGCTTGATGAAATACCAGTGCATGCCATCGGGCTCGGGTGAGGCTGGCACTTAGCATACCTAGGTTAGGAGCATCTGGGAGTCTAGTGGACATGTTAGTTTCATCAGAGGTGCAAGTTCATAGTGCAATGACAAAAGTCATGTCAAAACAGATCATGGCCATAAGGTGTTTGACAAAATGCCAAGGGCACGTAGGCATTTCTTGGAGTGGCCAAATTCTCCAGATCAGTGTCTCCTTAGATGCAAGAGAGAGTGGTAAGGTTAGGTTGTCAAATGCAGAAACTTGTTAGTGCAAGTTTTGCTGAACTTCATTTCTGGTCAGGAGATAAATGGCATCATTTCATGAACCAAAAATGATCCAATAGGTGCATGCTCCTGGACTTAGTGGTTTTGCAGGGGGGACTACAAGCAGGAGAAAGCACAAGGTCATTGGAGCAAAAATAAATAGGGTTGCAGTAGAAATCACAAGGCTGGACCAGAATGGAAAAGAGGTTGATTCACTCAAAATTTTCAAAGAACAACACTAGGTTTTTGCATAAAGTTGAATCATATGCTACCACCAACATCCCAAAATTTTGGTGGAGGCTAGAAAGAAATATTTCAATGGATTGTAGTGAAAAATTGCACTCTGGACAAGAGAAGAAAATTGGGTATAGAGCTCAAAATATTATATGAATACAAGTTATTTTTTTGCATAAAAGTGATTTGAAAACATCACAAGACATCACCAAATTTTGGTTGAAATATTAAGTGAATTTATCAAATGGTTGTAGTGCAAATGTGGCCATAAAACCTTAATAAATCAATTTTCAATAAAATAAAGATCAAGCAACTTAATTATTTAATTAGTTCTATTAATAAGGGAAAAGTTTCTCTTGAGAGATTAAATAGGTCCAATAGTATATTTGAAAAAAATTCACTCTGGAAAAAAAATTCCATCACAACAAGGAAGAAAAAGATTTAAAGATCAAAAGGGAGCTCAAAAAAATCAAAGTTTTAAATTCCTGGCAAAATTTTAATCCATTAAAACAAGGTCAAAATTTTGGGGTGTCACAACACTACCCCCCTTAAGAAAAATCTTGTCCTCGAGATTTGTTAAAAGCTGTTTTTAAGAAAATTATATGCAATAAAAAATGTGGTTAAAGTGAGAGGGCAATAAGTGGTGTAAAACCACAGTGTGAATACTGGCGCTGCGTGGAAAAATCTACGGTTCGGGACAAAAACGTGAGATTTCTACGGTGGATATAAACTTAGAATAATTTCTGAATTTAAATATACGCTGGTCGTACCCGAAAGCACAGTGCTCTATCTGGCCGACAGGTAGACCCGGGGTCCACAGTCAGCCTCTTCTTCTCCCTCTGGCTCTTTCTTTTTCCTCTCTCCCGCGCGCTTTCTCGCACTTTCTCCACCAGGGACGTCTAGCGCGTAGGGCATCTAGGCCGTACCGCGGTAGTGCGCGGCGTGCTAGCTGCCGGTGCAGCGTGCACTCACCTCGTGGGTCAGTGCCCTGTCAGCACTGCTCGTGGATTCGTCTCCAAACATCAGCGATCGGCGACGGGCGGCGTTGGTGGACTTCGCCCACCATACACCGAGCTCGAGCTATAAAAACGGCCGAGTTGCCCCTCTCTTCTTCCTCACACCTGGCCTCGCTTCTCCTCCTCCTTCTTCCTCAATTTCTGCTTATAGAAGCTCATGTGAGACTCTAATGGCGGAGGCGATGTCGGACTGGTTTGCGATCCTGATATGTGGAGGGCTGGCGACACTGTTGGGGCTCTCTGTGCTCTTGTGCACGATGATCCTCGATGATCGTCGCGACGCTGCTGCTCGGGTGTTGGCTCTCTGCGGTGGTGGTGATCACGAGGAGTAGGTGGGGTGTGCCGGTTGCTAACTGTTGTTTGGGAGTGCTTAGTTAGATGCAACACTGTTGCAAAGTTTTGCAAATGGTGTATGTGTTCGAGTGATTGTGGTTGTGAGTCTGCTGCCGTTGTGCTGTGCAAAAAATAAATAATCAACGTTGTGCGAAGGTGCAGATGTAGCAACTTAGGAAAAAGAAATCTCACTCCAGGATTATCCGCGGAAGAAAACAATAATGCAACAGAATCACTCACATTAATTGAAACTAAAGATTTACTCGCTGCGCAAACTCGGGGTACCACGCATAAGTTACATCACATAAATAAATGTTGCAATAATAAACGTAGCAGCGACGTCTAAAATGCAAACGGTAACTGGACGAGGTCCCGAGAAAATGTCTCTGGTACTTGGATACACTCTTCTTCTATTGGGGGAAGCGGATTGACCAGTCGATGCACGTGTCTCTCCTGGTCGGGCCTTAGTGATCTGCCGATGGCGATCTGAGGATTTAAATCCGTGAGGCTCTGGAGATAACCCATCACACGTTGGGTTAAATGCTCTTGAGCGATGACGTACTGGACAAGGTTGGCCAGGACTGGGTCTCTCTCAATTCGTCCACCGGGAAAAGATGTTACTCCTCCGGGCGCTGCACGGCTCGGGAAGTAATAATACCCTCGTTCGCTGGCATAGGGTACCGCGAATCGAAGGCGGGCAAGCGCTTCATATGCAACAGCTTCGACGGCCATCTGTGGGGTTGGCATAGATTTCCCCACGAAGGAGACCTCCATTGGGTCTTGGTTTGAGTTTACGGGAGGGATGTGCACTGCTGCCCAATATCTCGAGGTGGAAGAGGTGATTCTCGATTTGAACAACCCGTACTGGGGTGGCTGGGTAGCGCCCATGGTACTGCAGGTAAAATCCCACAATATCTTGACAAAACTACCCGGGGTTGCATCTGGGGTTCTCAGGTAAATGCTGAGGCTCGGCATGCCAAGAAATGGTTGTGAGGGTGGTGCACAAGGTGAGAGGTGCTTGGCAAGGTCACGCGGTGGTCTCTTTATAGCACTGGAGCTGGGTTATTTTTACCGTGGTGATTGTGTGACGCCCCCGATTCAATCATACACTAATCATGCACGCAAATGTGTACGATCAAGATCAGGGACTCACGGGAAGATATCACAACACAACTCTAAAACATAAATAAGTCATACAAGCATCATAATACAAGCCAGGGGCCTCGAGGGCTCGAATACAAGTGCTCGATCATAGACAAGTCAGCGGAAGCAACAATATCTAAGTACAAACATAAGTTAAACAAGTTTGCCTTAAGAAGACCAGCACAAACTAGGATACAGATCGAAAGAGGCACAGGTCTCCTGCCTGGGATCCTCCTAACTACTCCTGGTCGTCTTCAGCGGGCTGCACGTAGTAGTAGGCACCTCCGTGTAGTAGGAGTCGTCGCCGACGGTGGCGTCTGGCTCCTGGACTCCATCGTCTGGTCGCAGCAATCGGGTAGAGAATGGGGAAAAGGGGGAACAAGGCAACCGTGAGCCAAAGTACTCGCAAGCAAGGAGCTACACTACATATGCATGAGTTTATGTGTAAAAGGCCATATCGGTGGACTGAACTGCAGAATGCCAGAATAAGAGGGGGATAGCTAATCCTGTCGAAGACTACGCTTCTGGCAGCCTCCGTCTTGCAGCATATAGAAGAGAGTAGACTGAAGTCCTCCAAGTAGCATCGCATAGCATAATCCTACCCGACAATCCCCTCCTCGTTGCCCTGTTAGAGAGCGATCACCGGGTTATATCTGGCACTTGGAATGGTGTGTTTTATTAATTATCCGGTTCTAGTTGTCATAAGGTCAAGGTACAACTCCGGGTCGTCCTTTTACCGAGGGACACGGCTATTCGAATAGATAAAATACCCTGCAGGGGTGCACCACATTCCCCAACACGCTTGATCCCATTTGGCCGGACACACTTTTCTGGGTCATGCCCGGCCGCGAAAGATCAACACGTCGCAGCCCCACCTAGGCACAACAGAGAGGTCAGCACGCCGGTCAAAATCCTATGGTGCAGGGGTCTGGGCCCATCGCCCATTGCACACCTGCACGTTGCGAGGGCGGCCGGAAGCAGACCTAGCCTAGTGGCGTTCTAGTCCAATCCGGCGCGCGCCGCTCAGTCGCTGACGTCACGAAGGCTTCAGCTGATACCACGACGCCGGGATACCCATAACTACTCCCGCGTAGATGGTTAGTGCGTATAGACCAAATGGCCAGACTCAGATCAAATACCCAGATCTCGTTAAGCGTGTTAAGTATCCGCGAACGTCGACCATGGCCAGGCCACCTCTCTCCTAGGTGGTCTCAACCCGCCCTGTCGCTCCGCCTCAAAGTAACAGTCGGGGGCCGTCGGGAACCCAGGCCCACCTCTACCGGGTTGGAGCCAACTGCCCCTTCAGCCCCCATCTCCGAACAGTATCCCAGGTAATATAACAGTGTATAGTATATAGTATATGCCCGTGATCACCCCCGAGAGATCACGACCCAGTAGTATAGCATGGCAGATGGACAAGAGTGTAGGGCCACTGATGGAACACTAGCATCCTATACTAAGCAGTAGGATAGCAGGTAAAGGTAACCACAGTAGTAGCAAGGATAGGCTATGCAGCAGTATAGGATTAACTGAAAGCAGTAACATGCTACACTACTCTAATGCAAGCAGTATAGAGAAGAATAGGTGATATCTGGTGATCAAGGGGGGGGGCTTGCCTGGTTGCTCTGGCAAGAGAGAGGGGTCTTCAACACCGTAGTCGTACTGGGTAGCAGCGGCGTCGGTCTCGGTGTCTAGCGAGAGAAGAGGGGGAAGAAACAATAAATATAATGCAAACAGATTCATAACGATGCATGACAAAGCAAGGCGTGATGCTAGGCGTGCCATAACGCGGTATGAGGTGATACCGGTGAAGGGGGGGGAAACATCCGGGAAAGTATTCCTGGTGTTCCGCGTTTTCGGACACATGAACCGGAGGGGGAAAGTTGTGTGTTTGCTATGCTAGGGATGTGTGGCGGACGAACGGGCTGCGTATCCGGATTCTTCTCGTCGTTCTGAGCAACTTTCATGTACAAAGTTTTTTCATCCGAGCTACGGTTTATTTAATATTAATTTTTGAAGTTTTAAATCATTTTTAGCATTTATTTAATTAACTTAATACAACATTATCCATAACAGTGCATGCTGACGTCATCATGACATCAGCATGACATCAGCAGTCAACAGAGGTGTTGACTGGTTCGCTGACGTGTGGGTCCCACTGGTCATTGACTGTTTAGTCTAATTAATGTTTAAATAATCTAATTACTGTTTAATTAAACTAATTAGTTAATTAGGTTAATCTAATTATGATTAATTAGCTTAATTAATTCCTTAATTAATTAATTAATTCAATTATTATTATTTATTTATTTATTTTTATTAATATTATTATTATTTTTTATTCTTTTTTAAACATTTCTGGGGCTGGGGCCCCTGTGTCATAGGCCCTAGGGGGCTTAACGGGCACTGTGGTTTACGGGCGCTCGGGTAGGGGCGAGGCAACCCGAGCCAGTGGCGGGGTGCCAGCGCGGCGTCGGCGGAGCAGAGAGCGACGGCGCTCGGCCGCGGGGCAGCAGCAGCCACGGGGAGAGGTTGGGCGCAGCGAGCAAGGCGGCCGGTAGGGCACGCACGAGGGACGTGGGTGGCTGCAGCAACTAGTAGCGCCGGCGGCGGCAAACAGCAGGGGGAGGCGGCGGCGCTGAAGCCAGTAATGGGCTTGGCCAAGGGAGCCACGCAGCGCGCGGCGATAGCGCGGTGGAGCCAGGCGGAGGGCGCGGGCACACGCAGCGCGTGCGCTTGGGGCGTGCGTCGGCGAGGCAGGGGCGAGCGGGCACGGGGCGAGGTAGCGACGCGGCGCGGGCGCGCAGAGGCGGCCGCAGCGTGCACGGCGGCAGCGTGCGGGCGCGCGCGGGGAGGTGCCGTGGTGCGGGCGACGAAGAGAGGGGGGAGAGAGGGAAGCTCACGGGGAGTGGCAGGGACTAGGCAGTGGGCTCGACGGAGGTCAGGGAGGTCCGACGAGGGAGATGACAAGGCGGCGGCTGTCCGGTGAGGGAGGTCCGGCGAGGTGGCTCCGACGACTGGCGGCATTCCGGGCAGCAGCGGACGACGGAGGGCGGGTGCAGGGCGTCGGGGGCGACGCGGCAGGCGCGGCGAGGGGCGCCGCTGAGGGAGAGGGGACGGGGGCGCGAGGATGCGGGACGGGGGGCCGGCAAGGCGGCTACCGGCGTTGGCATCGGTGGTTCGCTCCCCTCGATCCGATCTGGTTCGGGGAGGAGTGGGGAGAGCGAGTGGGAGGGCGAGTGGGGCGACGAGGTGGGTTAGGGTTTGGTCGTGGGGATAAGGGGTGAGTAGGGGGCGGCCTGGGCCAGGTGGGTCGGAGTGGGCCGTTTTGGCGAGGGTGCTGGTGCTGGCCGGCTGGGCCGCTTGGCCCAGTTGGCCAGGGGGCTTCTTTTTTGTAATTTTAGTTTTCTATTCTTTTATGTATTTTATTTCTTTTTTGTTTTATTTTGTTCCTCGTTGTATTTTAGTTTTGCAAAGTACAAAAATTATCCCTAAATTGGTAATAGGAATTATACCACTGCCACAATTAACTTGGCACCTTAATATATTAGTTTGTAATAGTTTATCATTTTAAAAGCATTTAAATAATTGTTTTTGCTACTATTTAAATCGTTTTAGAGTATTTGAACATTTCATAAAAGCGTAGTTCCTCTGCCATAATTACTTATGCATTATTTGGCTCACTCTGAACATTATAGTTTTAATTTTTGAAAACTTTTGTTGTTTGCCGGATTTTTGAATCGAATTCAAATCGGTTTCGAACAAATGCGAAATTAGCCACTGTAATCGAGGTGACGTGGCATCATTAGCGGAGGATTACTGTAGCGTAACTATCCGGGCGTCACAGATTGGTAAAGAAATTTCCAGCTCTGCTCCACGGGTCGGGGTCAAGCCACAGATTCACACATTTCACTAAAGTGATGTGTTGCTGTGGTGGTTGTCGGGGGAGGTTTTTGGTAACTGTGTCTGGGATAGAAATCTTATATTGCATACTGGCGTATCCAGGCAAGGCTACTATTAAAACAGAGGCACGACAACAAGCAGCGTTTATTTACAAGGCCAAACGATTACAAAGCGAGGGTACACTGGGACTCGATACGACTCGGGTGACTTAGTCTATCTCGTTTACATCCAAGCGGGCGTGCCTTGTGGATGTTGAGGCTTCTCCACGGTTCTCACCATCGGAATTAGCTGGAGTGGGCTGAGGGGCTGCAGGCTCGGGGTAGCAACGATGACCATCTCGGGGCTTGTTGGCCACAACCCCATTGGAATGTGCTCCCAATATGTGACGAAGCACTTCTGGGGTTATCGCAACACCTTGGCCGCTGGCTGGGGCAGACCTCAGGGACTCGATCGGGTGTCCAAACAGCACGACTAGGCTGTCGGCGTTGGGCTCGTTCTCTTCTCTCGCCGGGGCTCGACGAACCAGCTCTCCACGAGCTGCGATTAGATCAATAGTGATTTGATCGCATAGTTCCTCTAGTGCACCTACATAGCGCACTAGGTACAACAACTTGGGGTGGTCTACCATACCCTTCATGTCTGGGGTAGTAGTGGAACGAGCGACAGTTAACTCTGGGCGACAAGTGCCGGAGATGAACTATAGCTTCTTGAGCGGCTAGTTGGATGGCTTGTGGCTCAAAGGAAGTTGTTCTTCCGGTGAACCTGTAGGGGCGTTCGGGTGCTAGACCCCTACCGTAGATGTGTACAGTGGCCCAGAATTGACGGTTCTCACCGCTCATGGGTCCTTGGTACACAACATATTGTGGGGGCTCTTCCATCGCATAGGCACGACGGGTGAGGTTTGCGAGTATGGTCACAAAACCTCCGAGGTTGGTTGCTGTGGTCTGATTGTGCACGACAGGGCCAGGCATTGTGGCTTGGTTTGGGGTAGAGGCTGCTGAGTCGGGTTGAGGCTAGCGTGCCCTTTCTATAGGAAAAAGGGGACGGAGTCTTCCTTCGCACGCTTGCGAGAAAGGACAATTTAGGGGGCCGGTCACTGGCGCGTGATCGACAGGCTAGGTTGATAGGTTCGGCACCGACTGCCAAAAGGTGTCGGGTCACTGTGGGGCTATCTTGCATGAGAAGCTTGGTTGGGGTTTGGTTAAGGTCTGGAGGGTTGGTTTGCCTAAGATTATTGACCTGGCTAGGATAGGATTAGCCAATGGTCAGCCTGGCTCTGATACCAAGTCTGTGGCGACCGGTTTTCCGGACATTGATTTCCAGAAAATGGCCATCGAGCTCATCAGCCCCAGGATTACTGTTAGCTGGTGAGGCATCAACTTGATACAGAAATTCCAAACAAGAGTACAAAATATGTAGTACAAGGCCATTGTGGCCTATGGGTACAACAAATGGTTTCTAGTGGTTGAGGGCGGAAGCGGTTTGGTGGATCATCTGTGCATGGGACTCCATTTCCCACGGGAACAGCTGACCAGGCTAACTCCTATCTTCGCAAGGCTGCTATCACCGTTGCCTAGTTTCCTGGGGTTGTCATCGCAAAACGCTCCTCTCCAAGTAGATATCTGGCCAAGACAATAGCCAGGGACAAGCCAGTGAGTACTTTGAATGTACTCGCAAACAGTATGAACACTGGAATAAATTATTTGATAATCATGCATTAAAATGTGCTATAATCACATTGTGAGTCATAAATAAAACACTTCTTATGCATGCAAGCAAGCTATTATTATGCAACATGAATAAGTAATAAAGGAGCGGGAATAAAATGCCGCAGTCGGGCGTCTGTGCGACACCACATAAAGGGCTTATAAAGTAAATAAATAACAGGCAATGCCACAGTCGGGCGTCTTAGCGACACCTCATAAAGGGCTTATGAAATAAATAAATAACAGGCAATGCCACAGTCGGGCGTCTGAGCGACACCTCATAAAGGGCTTATAAGTGAATGAAATAACATGCATGCCACAGTCGGGCGTCTGAGCGACACCACAGAAAGGGCTTATAAGTGAACGAAGTAATAAGCAGGCCACAGTCGGGCGTCTGAGCGACGCCACATAAAGGGCTTATAAAATAATCACAGTAAATATCCAGGAGGTAGAACCATCCTAGTGATGTCCGATAATGCCAATAATATAACGGGTTAGTCCACAACAAAATAATAATCATAATCATCACAAGTCTCAAATCGTGATCCCAGTTCTGGTTTAACAGTTTCTCCTCCGAAGACCGACACTAAGACCGACACTTGACCCATCCCAGACTGTAATCCTTAACCATGGACACGGCTATTCGAATAGGTTTAATCTCTGCAGAGGGTGTACTCCTTACCCACTAGTAACGGATTCCTTCAGTCCATCGGGACTAATTCCGTCTATGGTCTTTTAATTGAAAACACACCTAACTTGCACACACCAGCTTAACTCACCGGTGTCTGGAATCACCCACGACACTTGTTAAGCAAAACTCTAAGTGGGGAGGCTACAACCTCGCGTAGCATGGGATCAAATTTATATCGCGTGCTCTAAGGGGTGGCTCCCCTCTCGGTCCCAACCGGAAACACCCATGCCCCCGGACCAGGTGGCCTGTCTACCGGCTACCGCCAGTATCTTCCACCATGGCCTCTCTGTATGGTGTTTGCTTGAAAGGGGTTGACGACTTACTGAACCGTACCCTACCTGCGGCAGGGACAAGTGGTAGTACAAGGCAAGTATGGGGGTTACTGGAACAAGACTCGACCTGTGGTCGACTCAGGAGGTTTATAAGTTTCCTGCATGACATGTGTAACAAAATTATTTCAACCAACAAATCAACACTCAATATACCTTACCATGCCATACCGGATATAACCGTCCCGACGGAGACCGGCGATAAGCTCACGCCTACCCAAGGCAAAGGCTTTCCCGGATTCCTTTCCGGCATGCATGCAAGGCACATGAGGATGATTACCATCACAAGTATGTTCATTTCCAACAGCAAGGAAATCACTAAAATGCATCCATGCAAATGATCATACCACATGAAATAACAATACTCTGAAATAAGATGGTGTTATAAACGTGTCAACTAACACACCAAAAATATTATTCCGGGGTTCAGAATGCTTGCCTTCAAGGTGTGTAGAAGCAGGGTGCATCCCAAATTTTTTTGAAAGCTCTCTTCTCTTCCAAAAATCCTATTTAAAAATATATTTTTGAATTAATACATAGTTTTTAAAACAGTACCAAAAAGTTGTCTGAATTTTTTTTGAAATAAATCTTAAAATAAACTAGACAAAATTTGAGGAAGGTAGGAAAAAGAATCAACTCATTTGGAGTTATAATCAAAAAGTTATAGGCAGTCAAAGTTGTGGTCAAAATATGTTATTTAAATAAAACAGAGAAGAAAACGTTTCGAATAAACACGCACACGTCGAAAGCGTATTTCGGATTTACGCTTCCACTTACTCCAGCGTGGACCTCGCGTGGGTCAATGAGTGGGCCCGCCTGGCCCACTGGTCAGGTTTGACCAGTCCATCTGTCCCTCCTCTTCGTCTGCCCGAACGGCGACGAGGCAACGACGATCAACGCCGGCGAACGGCAGCTCCCCGCGGGTTCCAGAGGGTCTGGATGGATCCGCGAGACCGGGGCGGTCCTCCCGGTGGTCGATGGGTCGGCGGGGACGGAGTGAGCTGCCGTTCAACTTAATTATTTAATTAGTTCTATTAATAAGGGAAAAGTTTCTCTTGAGAGATTAAATAGGTCCAATAGCATATTTGAAAAAAATTCACTCTAGAAAAAAATTCCATCACAACAAGGAAGAAAAACATTTAAAGATCAAAAGGGAGCTCAAAAAAATCAATGCTTTAAATTCCTGGCAAAATTTTAATCCATTAAAACAAGGTCAAAATTTTGGGGTGTCACAGTCACGCCTGGTAGACGCTACCCTACCAGGTGCCCAGACACCTGGCTTTCTCGCGCCCCCATCCTAGGCGAAGGCTCGTGAGCAAGGTATGGTGCCTGTTCTCCCTCATGAGAGCCGTTTGTACGTCAAGGGGGACCCCTCGGCATCGCGACCCAGGGGCCTCACTAGTCACGTAGCCCCTCACTCCTTGGGCCCGGTGCTCAACGGCGATCGAGGTATGCGTGGGGCTGGGCCCTCCCGACGCAGAACGCAAATGGATCGCTTGAGCGTTAAGGGGGACCCATGGGCATCGCGACCCAGGGGCCTCACTAGTCACTTAGCCCCTCATTCCTTGAGCCTGCCCTGGTGACCCGGAGGGCTCAATGGCGATCGAGGTATGCGCGGGGCTGGGCCCTGCCGACGCAGAGCACTTAAGCAAACATGAATGGAAGCAAGCACGGAAATCACAGAATTCAAAGCCTAGCTGTTACAATAAGCTCAAGTTCATAAAATTCAAACAAGTCTCACGCCTCCCCGAGGCACTCGCATTCTCCTCAGCAGGAACAGGTTAGGCATCGCCAGACGCGCCGGCATCAGCTTCTGCCTCTTCAAACGCATCAGCAGCAGCCGGAAGGAATGCCTCCACTAGCTCTTTGACCTTCTCCACCACACACTCAGCAGCCGCGCCTTCCAGGCTCGCGGCCAGCGGCTGGGATAGCGTGGACAGGTCGAAGCTGGGGTCATGAAGGAAGAAATGGCCGCACACCTGCGCCAAGGCAGAGGTAAGAAGCGATCGGCCTTCAATATCAGCTACCTGACCGATTGCAGATGCCACGTCGCCCAGGGCCTTCACGAGTGCAGCTAGGAGCCCGGTAGCGCCATCCTCCGGGGTGGCCAGCGGCTCTTCGAACCCCTCCCCATAGGCGATCCGCAGCAGCCTGCGGGCCTCAAGCTCGAAGGCGGCGAGGGCCTCACGACCCACCATTGTCGTCTTCTCCAAGGCTGCGAGGGCGTCCTCCCTAGCCTTCATCTCGTCCTCGCGCTTGGCTTGGGACGCCTTGGCTTCCTTGGCCTCCGTCTTCAGCTTCTCCAGGCTCGCACGGTCGGCGAGCTGCTCCTCCTGCAACCGCGATGTCTCGGCCTTCTCGCCCTGGAGCTCCTTCTCCAACCTCTCAAGCTCCAGGGCGTGCTTCGCGCTCTCCTTACGGAGGGTCTTAAGTTCGTCTTCCGCCTCCTGACAACGTTTCTCGGAGGTCGCTGCCTGGGCTTCCGTGGTCTCCCGCGCCCGTGCAGCCGAGGCAGCCTCCTCCCGATCCTCGGCAATGGCCTCCGAAGCCTGACTCCAGGCGGCCTGCATGGAGTCCTCCGCTTGCAGCCACCCCGAGAGTAGGCCCAAGTGGGCGTCCACCGCACGATCATCTCCGTCTCGAAAGACAACGCGGAGCTGGTTCAGCGCAGCGCAGGCCACCTCCAGGGCATTGGGACCAGACCTCACCTGTTGACGAGGGGGCGCCACCACGACCGCCTGCTCGGCTGAGGGCTTGGGGGCTCCCGGTCCCTTCGCTAGCACGGCGAGAATAGGGGTCGCCTGGCCCTCACGAGGAGCTACAGCAGAGTCCACTGGAGACGTCGCCACCACGCGTTCAGCAGTTTGCCTGGCTGAGGCGTGTGGCACCACGGCGGCAGCAGTAGCAGGAGAGGTGGGGCTTCGAGAAGTGGACCCTCCCTTCATCTTCTTCAGCATGCCGACAATGCTACTGCATCAAGAAACGCGCATCAGAAGTGCAACGTGCAATAGAACAACGAAAGAACCTGCACTTACGCGTCAGAGGCCTGGCGCGCCCTCCTCTTCGCCAGCAGGTCGACAGTGGCTTCCTTTGCAGGGGGCACGCCGCTGGCCCGAACGTTGGCAAGATGCGAGGCCAAAGATTTGGGCACAACAGTGGCCGCTGTCCTTGCAGGGGCAGAGCTCCGCCCGGGAGTCGCTGCGTCGCCCCCTCCGGACGAAGAGCGTCCAGGTCGACGCGGGGTGACGGCCTTGGGCTGCCCAGCGGCTCCAGCCCTCGGTGGCAGCTCCTCAACGGATTCCGTAGAGGAGGCGTCATCAAGATTCAGGTTCAGGTCCCCGAGGGCCTTCTCAGCGTCTTCCTCCTCCTCCTCGCTCTCCTCTTCGCCACCAGAAGACACATCAACCGTGGCCAGAGCAGGTGCGGCCACCTCGACATAGCTCGACACGGCCTTCAGTTGCTCGGTGAGGGAGTCCTGGATTAGGGGGTGTCCGGGTAGCCAGACTATACCTTCAGCCGGACTCTTGGACTATGAAGATACAAGATTGAAGACTTTGTCCCGTGTCCGGATGGGACTTTCCTTAGCGTGGAAGGCAAGCTTGGCGATGCGGATATCCAGATCTCCTACCATTGTAACCGACTTTGTGTAACCCTAGCCCTCTCCGTGCCTATATAAACCGGAGGGTTTTAGTCCGTAGGACAAACCTCAGCATACAACAATCATACCATAGGCTAGCTTCTAGGGTTTAGCCTCCTTGATCTCGTGGTAGATCTACTCTTGTACTACCCATATCATCAATATTAATCAAGCAGGATGTAGGGTTTTACCTCCATCAAGAGGGCCCGAACCTGGGTAAAACATCGTGTCCCTTGTCTCCTGTTACCATCCGCCTAGACGCACAGTTCGGGACCCCCTACCCGAGATCCACCGGTTTTGACACCGACATTGGTGCTTTCATTGATAGTTCCTCTGTGCCGTCGCAATCAGGAAGGACGCCTCTTCCCGTCTTTAAAGACGGCATCGTTGCTGAGGGAGCCTTGGTTGTCGGCCAGACTCTCTGGCTAGGCAGTTTTCTTATGACCGCCTGTTCGGCTGTTGCGCCGACGATGACCTCTCGGGTCATCAAAAGCAATCTTCACGTCAGCTCGGAACTCGCCGAGAAGTTAGATCCAATGGAGCTCTCTTCCGTAAACGAGCTCTTAGATCGCATCGCCGCCCTGGGGGTCACTACGGATTACGACCAGGTTGGGCTTAAACCCGATCTAAGAGAGATCAACTCTCCCCAAGTCACCCATCATGTTGCCGTTGTAGAGGCACAGTGCGGCGACCCTTCATCTATCTTAAGGACTAGCTACGTCCGGATTCCCGATCCCTCCAAGCCGGATACCCGCGGAGGGGAGGATGTAACTCAAGACCTGAACTTAGAATCAGGCAACGGGCTAGATTCATTGGACAACATCCAAGAACCCAAACTCCAGATTTTGGAAACTACTTGGCCTTTGAGTCTCAGATTGGGTGAGGTTTCGGATTTAATTCCACCCACCCACCCAAACATAAGCGATCTATCCCAAATCAGGCAAAAGCCCGAAGAAACAATACATCATTATTGGGCAAGGTTCCTCCTGGTTATGAACAGGATAAAGGACTGCCGAGAGGAAGACGCAATCTCAATCTTCTGCAATAATTGCACAGACAAGGGAATCCTCAATGCCATAAGTCGTCATGATATTACACGCTTCGCTGACTTGGCGTCCATAGTACAAAAGTGTTGTGCGATGGAAAGCGCCTGGAAAACCGAAATAAAATTTTGGGACAATCCGGCCCTGAATAGAGACCCCGTCCGAAATAAAAGGGTGCATCATCGTCAGACACCCGGGTTAAAAACCAAAAAACCAAAACCCTTTACTGGGCGTGGAACCGTACTGGAGGGATGGCTTAATGGACCCTGTAAAATTCATAGTACAGAGGACGCCACACCAACTCACAGCCTTAGAGCATGTTGGATACTCCGGCAGGTGGCCAAAATGGGCGAAGATCTCCTAATTCCGGAGGCCGCAGAAAGCCACCTCAGGGACTCCAGTACAGTCTTAACAGTCTTCGAGACTTTCGCATCAAATAATATGCGAAAAAGAACACTCCGCAGCCTCGCCGAAGTCTATCAAGTAGCAATAATAAACCCATGGAGTGACACGGCTATTACTTTTAATGCCAGTGATGAACCTAAATTCCGAACAGCTCGAGCACCAGCCGCACTGGTCCTCAGTCCAATTGTGGACGGCTTTCGCCTCACTAAGGTACTCATGGACGGAGGCAGCGGATTGAACCTCATTTATGAGGAAACCCTTCAAAAAATGGAGATAGACTGGAACCGCATCGAGCGAAGCAGCACAACCTTCAGAGGAATAATCCCCAGTCGGGAAGCGCGCTGCACAGGAAAAATCACACTAGATGTGGTGTTCGGCACGCTGGATAATTATAGGTCCGAAGAGGTCACATTCCAGGTGGCCCCGTTCAGTAGCGGATACCACGCTCTGCTAGGGCGGGAAGCATTTACAATCTTCCAAGCAATACCCCATTACGGGTACATGAAGCTCAAGATGCCCGGGCCGAACGGAATCATCACTCTCGCTAGTGATCCGGACATAGCACTCTGCACCAAAAACAAGACAGCCGCATTGGCCCTTGAGGCACTGTCCGAAGCCCTAGCGGCTGAGGAACTGACTACGCTGTGCTCCACGGTAAACAAGGACGATGTGATACTCGATAAAAGATCCAAGTCCACCTCCTTTAAACCAGCGGATGAAATAGTCAAATTCCAGGTCCATCCAACGGACCCCAGTAAAACAGCTTCCATCGGGGCACGATTAAACCCTGATGTAGACGCCGCACTGCGAGAGTTCCTACGTGAGAACTGGGACATTTTTGCCTGGCACCCTTCAGACATGCCAGGAATCCCACGCAGGCTGGCCGAACACAGCTTAAATATCCTAAAAGGATTCAAACCCGTCAAACAAGCTCTTCGGCGTTTCTCTGAACCCAAGAGACAAGCCATGGGCGAGGAGCTAGCCAAGCTACTGGAGGTCGGATTCATCAGAGATATAAAACATCCGGACTGGCTAGCAAACCTGGTGATGGTACCAAAGAAGGACAAATCTTGGCGCCTGTGCGTTGATTTCAAAGACCTTAACAAGGCTTGCCCAAAGGATCCCTTCCCCCTCCCCCGCATCGATCAAATTATCGACGCCACTGCAGGACACGATTCGTTGTGTTTCCTCGACGCATACTCCGGCTACCATCAAATCAAGATGGCAGAATCAGACCAAGCCTCAACGGCATTCATCACACCATACGGCCCATTCTGCTTCAACACAATGCCCTTCGGGCTCAAAAACGCCGGCGCAACATATCAGCGCATGATTCAGACATGTCTGGCAAACCAGATCGGCAAAACAGTGGAGGCATACGTGGATGATGTGGTCGTAAAAACAAGACATGTTGAATCTCTCGTAGACGACCTGAGGCTTACATTTGATAACCTCCGAACATATGACATCAGGCTCAACCCGGAAAAATGCATTTTCGGCGTTCCAGCCAAAAAGCTCTTGGGCTTCATTGTAACCGGTAGAGGAATCGAAGCAAATCCGGCCAAGATCCGAGCTTTGTCACAATTGGATACCCCAAAAGACCTCAAACAAATACAAAAATTAACCGGATGCGTGGTGGCTCTAAGCCGCTTCATCTCCCGCTTGGGAGAAAAGGCACTACCCCGCACCGACCACTTCAAGTGGACGGATGCCACCACGGCCGGACTCGACGAAATAAAAGCAATATTGGCAACAAACCCAGTCCTGGCCGCGCCGAACATTGGTGAACCAATGCTATTGTACATTACAGCAACCCATCAGGTTGTCAGCGCAGTGCTCGTCGTCGAGCGAGAAACGGACAGACACAAATTCCCCCTTGAAAAGCCGGTCTACTATGTGTCCACTGTCCTCACTCCATGCAAATCACGGTACCCGCATTATCAAAAGATTGCATACGCAGTATTCATGGCATCCCGGAAGCTACGACACTACTTTCAAGAGTGTTCGATAACAATAGCCTCGGAAGTACCACTCAATGATATTATCAACAACCGCGATGCAATGGGCCGGATTGCAAAATGGGCCATCGAGCTCCTCCTGTTCGACATAACTTATAAGACACGGCGAGCTATTAAGTCGCAAGTTTTGGCCGACTTCGTCGCAGAATGGACGGAGGCCGAACTCCCTAAAGAGTACGGCACATATTCAAACTGGATCATGCATTTCGACGGCTCCAAAATGTTGGTCGGACAAGGGGATGGCGTCGTCTTGACGTCCCCCACAGGAGACACAGTTCAATATGTACTCCAGATTATGTACACAGACTCCAAGAATGCAGCCGAATAAGAGGCCCTTTTACACGGTCTCCGGATGGCAGTATCCATGGGCATTCAACGCCTAGAGGTGCGCGGGGACTCAAACCTCGCGATATCCCAAATAAACGGAGACTTCGATGCCAAGGATCCAAAAATGGCAGCTTACCGCAACGCCGTCTTAAAAATGTCAGCTCAGTTCGAAGGGCTTGAGTTTCACCATATAGCCCGAGAAAACAATCAGGCGGCACACGTACTGGCATGCATCGGTGCAAAATGTGATGCAGTCCCCCCCCAACATCTTCTTGGAAACGTTGTTCAAGCCATCCGTAGTATGGGAAGGGGAACCCGGCAATAACAGCTCGGGCCAAGCCATACTACTCGACACCGAACAATCTGACATAATTGGAGGTTCTGCCAATGAAATTACAACTTCAGCCCATGCAATAATGGCCGTCATCGCCCCGTGGACATAACCATTCCTAGCCTACCTCACTTGGCAGGAACTCCCAGAGGACCAAAACGAGGCACGCTGCATAGTGCGGCGATCTAAAGCCTATAAAGTGCATGAGGGAGAACTTTATAAGAAAAGCACTACCGGAGTCCTTCAAAGGTGCATCTCCGAAGAGGAAGGGCGGAACTTGCTGGCTGAAATTCATGCCGGACCCGGTGGTCATCACTGTAACATCCCCAGATGATACCCCTGTCATCAAGCTAATTAATGGTTCATGTGCGCATTTTTCACTAAGTCAAAATGCCGCTTGTCCCAAACCCAACTTCAAATTCATACTCGAAATAAAGCAAATATTTATTTCTTCAAACTACAAAACTAAAATGTTCATCTCCTAGAAAATATTCCAAGACAAATGTAGTTAAGGAAAACAACATCATCTTCAACTCATATGGGCCTAAGCATTTAAAACAGTGCCAAAACGACACTTTAAATGCCCTATTCTTTTTTTCTAAAAATTCAAATGAATTCCAAACTTGCCTAAACTTTTTGTGGAAGTGTCTAAAATCACCAGGGATTTAATGGCACCCTTCCCAAGTTTTTCCCGAGTCAATAGACTGCCCAAATAATTCATTTCCTCTCTCTGTTTTTAAATAAAAAGAAAAACAAGGCAGCCCACTGCGCATATGGGCCATGAGTGCACAGTGTGTCGGCCCAGCCCACCTCCCATCTCCATCTTCCTCTGTTCACAGAAGCCCCCGTGGACGCCTGGCGCACGTCCATGGCGCTGATGGCCACGGGGCAGCCATCCGCCGGTGCCCCGAGAGGATAAGAGACCCCCTACTCGCCCTGGATCAAACCCTAGCCTCAATCTTTTCCCCTCTCTCTCGTTCTCCTCTCCATAGACCGCACCCGAGCTGCGCCGCCATGAACGAGCTCGCCCACGCAGCCACCGCGCCCTCCTCCGCCCGTGCCCAGGTGGACCGCCGTCGTCCTCTGCGTCATCTACGCGCCACTATTCGTGCTTGGAGGCTCGGGATCGCCGTCGACGCCGTCTTCCCCGTCTCTCGATCGCCGACCTCCACTCCTTGATTCACTGCACCGGGTGCACCTAGCCTTTTCCTTTTATTTTTTTTGAAATTAAATAAATTTCAGGATATTTGTTAAACTTTGAAAAATCATAGAAAATAAACCATAAGTCAGATGAAAAAGTTTTATACATGAAAGTTGCTCAGAACGACGAGACGAATCTGAATACATGGTCCGTTTGTCCGCCACACGCCCCTAGCATAGCGAACATGCAACCTTCCCCCTCCGGTTCGTTTGTCCGAAAATGCTAAACCTGGGGAAACATTCCCGGATGTTATCCCCCTTCGCCGGTAACGTGTAGCACCACGTTAGAACATGTCTAGCTCTGCATGTTGTCCTGTTATGCTCTTGCTTGCTATGTATTTACAGTTTCTCCCCCCTCTTCTCTCCGGTAGACCCCGAGACTGCCGCTGATGCCGCTGTGTTCAACTACGTCGACGACGACCCCTTCTTCTTGTTTGAGCAACCAGGCAAGCCCCCCCTTTGATCATCCCGATATCGCCCATTCCTTTCTCTCATGCTTGCATTAGATTTTGCCACTGTTATTGTTTGCTCCTATTCTGATGCATAGCCTGCTTTTGTATCTGCTGTTGTACCTTATCTGCTTATCCTAAACTGCTTAGTATAGGTTGGTTAGTGATCCATCAGTGACCCCCACTTGTCCTTGTTGCCCCTGCTTCATCATCGATGACTCGATCTACGTGATCGAAAACCAGGCCCCGACACCGCACATCACTTCCCCTTAGTTGCTCGACACTACTGGTTTACTATCGAGTACCGAGGGCGAACCTCTTCAGCACTTCTGATGTTAACCTGTAGTGTAGCTATTCATTTGTGGTCATCGAGGGTGATTTCCTCCTTAACCACTTCCGATACGGCTCTGTCGTGCAACCCCTCAAGTGTGAACCTCGAGGGTGGATCCTCTTACGTTCACCTTGATGATTACATCGAGTGGAATTCACCGGGGGTGATTCCTCGGGTTTTCCCCTTGATGTTTGGACACACGGATACTTGGAATTTACCCTTGTTACTTGGAAAGACGGGTTGACCCTGAGGGGTACCCGCGCGAGCTTAATTGCGAGTGATGTGGAGTCGGGCGGACCTGGAAGGTGCCCGCGAGATAATTACGAGGAGTGGCCGGGCATTCCTAGACCTTGCCGCAAGTCCTTGAGACGGGGCAACGGGGTCACATCTTTCATGAGTCTCTGCTTGTTACCGCGCGTTCCTAATCCACTATGATTTGGATATTTGATCCGAGGGGCCTCTGGCCTGATAGCACTAACCATCACGTGGGCATAGTATGGGCGTTCTGCGTCGTATACATCAGCCGAAGCTTAATAGACGTCAGCGACTGAGTGGCGTGCGCCGGGTTGGACTGCGTAAGCGCCTGCCTTGTTGAAGGAGGTAGCTAGGTCTGCTCACCGGCCGCGTACGCAACGTGCAGGAGTTCCCAGGGAGATGGCCCATGACCCCTGGGGGCATAGGTTTAGTCCGGCATGCTGGCCTCTCTATTAAGCCTAGGTCGGGTTGCGGCGTATTGTTTGGCCGAGGCCGGGAATGACCCTGGAAAGTGTGTCCGGCCGAAGTTAATCGAGCGTGGTGGGTAAGTTGGTGCACCCCTGTAGGGAAGAAAACATCTAACGATAGCCTGTCCTACGGTAACAGACACTTGGAGTTGTATCCCGATCGATACAACTAGAACTGGATACTTGTGATGAGAACTTGATAGTGATGAGGTTTGGATTGTGATGATAACTAGATAGTATGGCTCTGGGATGCCTTTCTCGCAGGGAGTCGAGAAAGGATCTCCGGCCGAGGTTGATAACACTTCTACTACTTTACTTTATGCTACTCTACTCCCTCCGGTTGCTGCAAGATGGTGGTTTCCAGAAGATGCTAGTCTTCGATAGGACTAGGCCTTCTCTCTATTCTGGCATTTCTGCAGCCCAGTCCACATATACAGCCTTCCTTTGATAATGTTGCATATGTAGTGTATATCCTTGCTTGCGAGTACTTTGGATGAGTACTCACGGTTGCTTTGCTTCCCTGTTTCCCCCTTTCTTCTTCTTTCCGGTTGATGCAACCAGATGTCGGAGCCCAGGAGCCAGATGCCACCGTCGATGCCTACTACTACGTGGAGACCGCTGACGACCAGGAGTAGTTAGGAGGCTCCTAGGAAGGAGGCCTTGCCTTTTCGATCGATGTTGCTTTTGTGCTAGCCTTCTTAAGGAAAACTTGTCTAACTGATGTCTGTACTCAGATATTGTTGCTTCCACTGACTCTTGTGTATTCGAGCTTATGTATTCGAGCCCTCGAGGCCCTGGCTTGTAATATAAAGCTTGTATTATTTTAATTTGTGTCTAGAGTTGTGTTGTGATATCTTCCCGTGAGTCCTTGATCTTGATTGTACACATTTGCGTGTATGATTAGTGTACGATTGAATAGAGGGCGTCACAAGTTGGTATCAGAGCCGACTGCCTGTAGGTATCCCCCTTTCCAACTCCTTGGCCGAGATTGAGTCTAGTCATTGAAAAACTTTTACTAACATGGCTGTGTGGCTTGCGGGCCCGCGTTGCCATTGGGTGGTATTAGGATTTTTTATTCCTCGTCTATACTCTGGGACTCTGATCTCTCTTCTATTCGGGTTAAATATTTTACTAACTCCGACATTAGGTTCTCGTACCCACTTCCTCCCGGAGAGCCCCGACCTTACCGATGATCACTTGCTTCGCCAGAAGATTCTGCGGTTACTCCTCGATGTTTCTCGAGACTCTGTGCACACTGCCTTACAGTTCCTGACCACCGGTAATCCTCGTGAATAACATCCTTGCCGCTTGTACCTTCATCCCCAGTTGCTCATGTTGTTACAAGATACCCCTAGCACTCTCCGTTGTTCCGAGAATCCTTTGTGTGTTCTGCCTTGCAGCTTATTTTGCACTACGGATAATTCACTTAACCGGGGTTCGCTCATCCCCAGTTGTTCAAATGCTTTTCAAAATACTTGGAAATACTATCCGGTCTTTCGAGAATCCTCTTCAAACTATTGCTCTGCAAATACTTGCCTGCTTGCATTAGGATCAATTCCATATGTCTAGCAATATTCTTTAAACTTCCTTATGGTTGTCATTCTGTTCCTATGGATTCAACATGTGAGGGAATACTCGCAATCATCAATTAATCCTTGGAAATTTTCTTTCCAGCTTCGACATCGCTCCGGTTATGAGCTGGTTCTTACCCAATCAAGATTTGATCGGGTGCACCTTTAAGTCTATTCAACTTACTCATCTTTTGATCAGAGCCTCTGCTTCTGATCCTTTGTCTTGAAATCATAATTCCTTTGTAACCAAGCATCGAATCATTCAGACGTTTCTATAATCTGATGGCTTTGCATTCTTTCCTTCTTCTGATTGAGTACCGATACTCACATCAGATCCATTGAGGATCGCTGAATCCTTTGTTGGATTATTATCCGGCTATGTCCTTCATATTCTAAATCTCGTGCGCTCTTCACCTGATACATATTGCCTTCGGTAAATTGTATCCTCTCCTTTTGTCAACCATGCTCTACCTTCGAGCTTGTGTTATTTTACTTGTGGATTTTGTGGTATATGTTCCCAAGATGCCCCTATTGGTTGAAATTATGCCTTCCATAATCCGTGTGAACCCGAGAGTTCTCACGAGTCTTACTCTTCTGGTACTTCGCCAGATAAATCCTCTGCACTACAATTTCTTCAAAAAACGAGGAGTGAATGAAAGGTTATGCATTGAAGAAGTGGGAGTCGACCTTGAACTTTGTGTTCATGCCCATGGACCCAATGTGGCACTTATCATGGAAGCTTCTTGTGATAATAATAATCCCCTTGTTATAAGTTCATATGGTATCTATGTTTGGTCCTTTGCAACTGTGGTTCTGACCATGATTGTTCCCCTTTGATTCCATTTCTCGGACAAGTTCACACACTTGTCTTCTTCAGATGATGCAACTACACAACCTCTATTTTGATCTCCCTTCAAGTATTACCCTCCGGTATCTCGAGAATATCAAAGAACTGTGTTGCTTCCTATGAGTCTTCATCTATTATTGCTTCTCACCGATTTCAGATTTCCCCCCGGGATCTGAGTTGTTAATCACTCGAGAACGCCTATAAGTAAATCGATTCCACACTCTGATTCTATAAATCTAAGTAATTTTTCTTGCTTGCGAGTTTAATAATCCTTCAAGTCATTCCTACCCTGATCGGCTATATCATTATCATGCTAAATTTTAACTGTGCTACCTGGTCCTTCTTCCCGGAGCACATTTTCCGATGATGAGCTAAGCCTACGTGATCTTCCTCGTCTTATCATTTCACCTCGAACAACAAGCTTGACTTCGAGCTTGTGTCGAATCCGTGGTTCTCATAGCCTTTCACTTCATCCTTCCTTTTCTGCTCGATGGCATCTTCTTAGAGTCTCTTGACAAAATCTGTCGTGATCACCGTCAACACTTTGGCTTCTTCAAAGATGTCAATCGAATTCATGGCTAGAAATACCATCCCTGCCCCTTGATGGTTTGTGATATCATCGATGACATCCTTGACTTCCTGCCAACACAGACCTAGTCGTGTTTGGTTAATCCTTATGTTCCGAGGTAATCTTGGAAGTGTTCCTTTGTATCTTTTGTGATCTTCAGATCCAACTCTTACCCGAAACACCATGTTATTGCTACCTCGAAGCATGACTATGGTACTCCGTATATCAACAAGAACATTGGAAGCGCAATGCTAAATGTTTTCTTGATTTATTATTCAAACACCATGGTGTGGGTAATATTGTGATTCTTCCCTCGCCCCTTTGTCTAAATACTTTTGAACTTGCTGTCCTATCATGTATATCATGCTCCGCCTTTCCTTGGGAAGGATATACTCTCAATTCTGGTGTGTAAACACATTTTCCTTTCCCTTGGTCTGATTAATCCGATAATTTCATTTTCTTTTCCATTGGTTTGTTCAACCTTCTTGTGATCTATATGATATAAGCAGAAATAATTCCCTGCTTATAACCCCCCGATGTACAACCTTGTCAGTGAAACCCTGTTACTATTGTTGATGACATTCCGGTAGCCACCGATGGACGAGAACTTAGCCTATTGGTCCGCCTCGTTTCTACGAGCAGGAAAATGGTTCTCTTCGTCCCTCGCCCTTGGTACCAAAATTGATGCCAACATAACTGACCGGCTATCCTATGACATGCCTTGCCATCATATCCGTGCAAGATGTCGCCGCTTTTCCTACTCTGAACACACAAGATGGGCCCATAACCCACAGTTCCACAGGATCGGAACCTGACTCTCCTATACAACCTTGATTCCGAAATATTCTTGGCACTCGGCTTTGTATGTAATACACGAGCTAACTTCCTCACCATGTTTCATTTTGGTACCAGAGGCAACATTATTCTTCTTTGGTCTGAACCCCTTCATCACCTATTTTAGGCATCAGCTCGATGCCTACCTGGTTAAAACTTGTTGAATCTCCGTATAGCACTCTCGATACGTCCTGGTGCTTCTAAAATCTCCTTCCTTAAGATAACTACCGGATGCTGATCCTTTCAGACATTCGTCCTTATAGCTTCCCCCTTACTCCACCTCTTAAATCTCGGGACGAGATTTCTTGTAGTGGAGGAGATTTGTAACATCCCCAGATGATACCCCTGTCATCAAGCTAATTAATGGTTCATGTGCGTATTTTTCACTAAGTCAAAATGCCGCTTGTCCCAAACCCAACTTCAAATTCATACTTGAAATAAAGCAAATATTTATTTCTTCAAACTACAAAACTAAAATGTTCATCTTCTAGAAAATATTCCAAAACAAATGTTGTTAAGGAAAATAACATCATCTTCAACTCATATGGGCCTAAGCATTTAAAACGGTGCCAAAACGACACTTTAAATGCCCTATTCTTTTTTTTCTAAAAATTCAAATGAATTCCAAACTTGCCTAAACTTTTTGTGGAAGTGTCTAAAATCACCAGGGGTTAATGGCACCCTTCCCAAGTTTTTCCCGAGTCAATAGACTGCCCAAATAATTCATTTCCTCTCCTTGTTTTTAAATAAAAAGAAAAACAAGGCAGCCCACCGCGCATATGGGCCATGAGTGCACAGTGTGCCGGCCCAGCCCACCTCCCATCTCCATCTTCCTCTGTTCACATAAGCCCCCGTGGACGCCTGGCGCACGTCCATGGCGCCGATGGCCACGGGGCAGCCATCCGCCGGTGCCCCGAGAGGATAAGAGGCCCCCTACTCGCCCTGGATCAAACCCTAGCCTCAATCTTTTCCCCTCTCTCTCGTTCTCCTCTCCATAGACCGCACCCGAGCTGCGCCGCCATGAACGAGCTCGCCCACGCAGCCACCGCGCCCTCCTTGCCGTCCGCCCCTGCCCAGGTGGACCGCCGTCGTCCTCTGCGTCATCTACGCGCCACTATTCGTGCTTGGAGGCTCGGGATCGCCGTCGACGCCGTCTTCCCCGTCTCTCGATCGCCGACCTCCACTCCATGATTAACTGCACCGGGTGCACCTAGCCTTTTCCTTTTATTTTTTTCGAAATTAAATAAATTTCAGGATATTTGTTAAACTTTGAAAAATCATAAAAAATAAACCGTAAGTCAGATGAAAAAGTTTTATACATGAAAGTTGCTCAGAACGACGAGACGAATCCGAATACATGGTCCGTTCGTCTGCCACACGCCCCTAGCATAGCGAACATGCAACCTTCCCCCTCCAGTTCGTTTGTCCGAAAATGCTAAACCTGGGGAAACATTCCCGGATGTTATCCCCCTTCGCCGGTAACGTGTAGCACCACGTTAGAACACGTCTAGCTCTGCATGTTGTCCTGTTATGATCTTGCTTGCTATGTATTTACAGTTTCTCCCCCCTCTTCTCTCCGGTAGACCCCGAGACTGCCGCTGATGCCGTTGTGTTCAACTACGTCGACGACGACCCCTTCTTCTTGTTTGAGCAACCTGGCAAGCCCCCCCTTTGATCATCCCGATATCGCCCATTCCTTTCTCTCATGCTTGCATTAGATTTTGCTACTGTTATTGTTTGCTCCTATTCTGATGCATAGCCTGCTTTTGTATCTGCTGTTGTACCTTATCTGCTTATCCTAAACTGCTTAGTATAGGTTGGTTAGTGATCCATCAGTGACCCCCACTTGTCCTTGTTGCCCCTGCTTCATCATCGATGACTCGATCTACGTGATCGAAGACCAGGCCCCGACACCGCACATCACTTCCCCTTAGTTGCTCGACACTACTGGTTTACTATCGAGTACCGAGGGCGAACCTCTTCAGCACTTCTGATGTTAACCTGTAGTGTAGCTATTCGTTTGTGGTCATCGAGGGTGATTTCCTCCTTCACCACTTCCGATACGGCTCTGTCGTGCAACCCCTCAAGTGTGAACCTCGAGGGTGGATCCTCTTACGTTCACCTTGATGATTACATCGAGTGGAATTCACTGGGGGTGATTCCTCGGGTTTTCCCCTTGATGTTTGGACACACGGATACTTGGACTTTACCCTTGTTACTTGGAAAGACGGTTTGACCCTGAGGGGTACCCGCGCGAGCTTAATTGCGAGTGATGTGGAGTCGGGCGGACCTGGAAGGTGCCCGCGAGATAATTACGAGGCGTGGCCGGGCATTCCTAGCCCTTGCCGCAAGTCCTCGAGACGGGGCAACGGGGTCACATCTTTCGTGAGTCTCTGCTTGTTACCGCGCGTTCCTAATCCGCTACGATTTGGATATTTGATCCGAGGGGCCTCTGGCCTGATAGCACTAACCATCACGTGGGCATAGTATGGGTGTTCTGCGTCGTATACATCAGCCAAAGCTTAATAGACGTCAGCGACTGAGTGGCGTGCGCCGGGTTGGACTGCGTAGGCGCCTGCCTTGTTGAAGGAGGTAGCTAGGTCTGCTCACCGGCCACGTACGCAACGTGCAGGAGTTCCCGGGGAGATGGCCCATGACCCCTGGGGCATAGGTTTAGTCCGGCGTGCTGGCCTCTCTATTAAGCCTAGGTCGGGTTGTGGCGTATTGTTTGGCCGAGGCCGGGCATGACCCAGGAAAGTGTGTCTGGCCGAAGTTAATCGAGCGTGGTGGGTAAGTTGGTGCACCCCTTCAGGGAAGAAAACATCTATCGATAGCCTGTCCTACGGTAAGGACACTTGGAGTTGTATCCCGATCGATACAACTAGAACTGGATACTTGTGATGAGAACTGGATAGTTATGAGGTTTGGATTGTGATGATAACTGGATAGTATGGCTCTGGGATGCCTTTCTCGCAGGGAGTCGAGAAAGGATCTCCGGCCGAGGTTGATAACACTTCTACTACTTTACTTTATGCTACTCTACTCTCTCCGGTTGCTGCAAGATGGTGGTTTCCAGAAGATGCTAGTCTTCGATAGGACTAGGCCTTCTCTCTATTCTGGCATTTCTGCAGCCTAGTCCATATATACAGCCTTCCTTTGATAATGTTGCATATGTAGTGTAGATCCTTGCTTGCGAGTACTTTGGATGAGTACTCACGGTTGCTTTGCTTCCCTGTTTCCCCCTTTCTTCTTCTTTCCGGTTGATGCAACTAGATGTCGGAGCCCAGGAGCCAGATGACACCGTCGATGCCTACTACTACGTGGAGACCGCTGACGACCAGGAGTAGTTAGGAGGCTCCTAGGCAGGAGGCCTTGCCTTTTCGATCGATGTTGCTTTTGTGCTAGCCTTCTTAAGGCAAACTTGTCTAACTGATGTCTGTACTCAGATATTGTTGCTTCCGCTGACTCTTGTGTATTCGAGCTTATGTATTCGAGCCCTCGAGGCCCTGGCTTGTAATATAAAGCTTGTATTATTTTAATTTGTGTCTAGAGTTGTGTTGTGATATCTTCCCGTGAGTCCTTGATCTTGATCGTACACATTTGCGTGTATGATTAGTGCACGATTGAATCGAGGGCGTCACAATCACGCTGCAGCTCGGTCCCTTGTAAGCAAAGCTTTCCGTACAGGCTTTTATTGGCCGACGGCCCGGGCATACGCTCAGGACTTGGTCCAACGATGCGTCGGTTGCCAGCTTTTTGCAAACCAAAGCCATATGCCACCCACCGCCCTCCAAACTATCCCCATCACTTGGCCTTTCGCGGTCTGGGGGCTTGACATGGTTGGACCCCTTAAAGGCGGAACCCACAAGAAAAAATACTTACTAGTCATGGTGGATAAGTTCACCAAATGGATAGAAGCCAAACCTGTTAAGACGGCTGAATCCGGACTGGTGATAGACTTCATATCTGGGGTCGTACACCATTACTGCGTCCCCCACAGCATCATCACTGATAATGACACGAACTTTACGGCCGAGAGGTAAAACTCTGGTGCAAAAACATGGGCATCAAGCTCGATTATGCTTTCGTCTATCACCCACAAACTAACGGCCAGGTCAAACGTGCGAATGGTCTTATCATGAGCGGCATCAAACCCAGACTAGTGCGGCCCCTCAAGGAATCTAACACGCACTGGGTAGAGGAGCTCGACTCCGTACTCTGGGGGCTGCGGACCACGCCGAATCGCACCACCGGATACACGCCATTCTTCATGGTGTACGGCGCAGAGGCAGTTTTGCCTTGCAACATAATTCATGACTCACCTCGAGTGCGCATGTACGAAGAAAGAGAAGCCGAGCTCGATCGGCAGGACAGTTTGGACGCTTTGGAGGAGGAGCGTGACGTGGCAAAAGCCCGTTCCGCATTCTATCAACAGCAGGCTCGAAGATATCAAAGCAGAGAAGTACGGGCCAAAAATTACAATGTTGGCGAACTAGTTCTATGCCTGCCGGACAAGAAAAAGGACAAGCTGAAGCCCAAGTGGGAAGGTCCCTTCATAATCGACCAAGTCCTGACTGGTGGAGCGTACCGTCTGCGAGATGCATCGGATAACCGACTCGAGCCGAACCCATGGAACGCAGCCCGTCTCCGAAGATTCTATGCCTAGCGCCGGACTCTGCATTTGTCTCCTTCCTCTGTCCATTTTTTACATTTTCTTTCTTACATTTCTCTCCTTCCCCTCTTTTCTCTTATAGCCCTTAAAGGCTCATCAAATGACGCGCTACTCGCGCTCATTAAACCTGGGGGCTTCTTTACACAAAAGCTTATTTATACGGGCTTCATGCCCAACACATGTGTCACACTTCTGCATGTACCTTTTCTTCACCATTATATGCATCGATATGACTTAAGTTTTGGCCAAGCTGGGTTGCCTGGCTCCTGTGCTTACCCCTACATTCCCGATTGTTCGGCTAGGTGGTAAAGGGAGCACCTCTGCGATTGTTACTGCCGGATCAGCCGGATGTGTACTTCAGACTGGGTGAAGCCGAAAGCTAGCGTTCTTAAGGGAATATTCGGTCGGTGAACTAAAGATGACCTTTTTACTTATTTATTTATGCGCCCCCAGATGCTTTTTCTGCATTCGCAGTCCGGACATGCACTTTAGGGCATGCCTCCCAGAGAAAGGAACCCCTAACGGAACTATTCTCTCTGGAAGATGTTTCTTACTAACCATGTAATATAACATAACTAGTTGGGCACTTGTCTGATAAAGCACTAATGACCCCTATGCCTGGTCTCCATGCATACCCCGGTTCTTATATAACCGCAAGGGTATTCGGACACACTCCAAACCGTCAGGTCCCGAGGTCGAAGCGAAAAGGTCGGCAACGACAAACGATCTACAATCCAGCTAGAAGGCATTATACATGTCAATTAAAATTACATAGTCATTATGACTGATTGTATTCCTCTTCAATACCATCCAACAGGCTGTCTAACTTACAGTCCTGCTGGGAATACTTTGCGGCCAATCTACTTGGTCTTACACTAAGCTCACAGGGATCTCCTTCCCATCGGGCCCCACAGGTCCGACCTCGGCCATGTGGTTTGGGTCAGCCTTGGTGTACCGTGTCTTCACCATGGCCCAGGCCTCCCTTGCGCCTTGACGGCAGGTTGACACCTTCCACAACTGGAAGCGCCGCCGCGCTCCCTTCAGCTTCTCTGCGAGCTCTCCAAGGCCCTCGGGCATGGAGAGGGAAGGCCATAAGGCTTGGGCAACGCCCTGCATCGCCTGCCAAACTCGCTCGTGCAGTTGTGATAGCTCGAGAAGAAGGTCACCCGTAGAACCGAGCATCTCCTCTGCAGGATGACCTGTTAGCATACCTACAGACATAACTCTGTTAGTCGACTTCCTCGCCGAACTCCTTTTTCAGAGTTCGCTTAAGCACTTACTAAATATGTCGCGTCGAAGCCGCTGATTCTCCTTAGTGGAGTCCGACAGCTGGGCACGAACATCTTTTAGTTCAACGTCCAGCTTGGTGTTGGCATCCTGAAGATCATTCTTCTCCCGCCTCACCTTTGTCAGCACGCTCTCACCAGCCTCTAACTGGCGTAGAAGTTGTTGCTTTTCCGGATCCAGTCCGGCACCATCTGCAATTTCATTTGCTAGATTAGCACATACGCCATATTTCGCGTAATACTCATCTTTTTTGAAGCATATATTTGAAAGTGCAACTATCCCTAGGTGGTTTTGGTAATTCATAACAACATATAGCTCATTGAGCTAATGTTATTCCAAGACAATTATTTCAGGAAAGCTCAATGATTGGCATGGCATGGATGGTGAAAGTGGAACCCTCAAAATGCTAAGGACAAAGGATTGGCTCAAGCTCAAAAGCTCAAGACTCTTCATTTTACATTTTCGTGATCCAAGATCACATTGAGTTCATAGGAAAAGCCAATACTATCAAGGAGGGATGAGGTGTTGCTTAATGAGCTCTTTGCCTTATGTGCTTAATGATATGCTCCAAAATCCTCAACTACTTTCCCATATCCACAAATGACCTAAACCCTAAGCCAAATTCGGTCATACCGATTCTTTCTATCCGACGCCACCGAGTTTTCATATGTCATAAGCCACTGCCAAAACCCTAGCAAATCGGTTCTACCGATAGGGATCTCGGTCTCACCAAGATGGGATTGCAACCTCTCTGTTTCCTTTTCGTAACTTTTCGATCTCACCGAAAGAGCGGATCGGTCCCACCGAGATTGCAATGCAAACTCTCTGTTTCCCTTTTGTAACTTTTCGGTCTCACCGAAAGAGCAAATCGGTCCCACCGAGTTTGCCTGACCAACTCTCTGGTTAGCTAATTACCAAATCGATCTCACCGAGTTTGTGTAATCGGTCTCACCGAGATTACGTTATGCCCAAACCCTAACCATATCGGTCCTACCGAGATGCATGTCAGTCCCACCGAAAATCTCTAACGGTCACTAGGTTTACCTTTTCGGTCCAACCGAGTTTGTTGATTCGGTCCCACCGAGATTGGTAAATTGTGTGTAACGGTTGGATTTTAAGTGGAGGCTATATATACCCCTCCACCTCCTCTTCATTCGTGGAGAGAGCCATCAGAACACACCTACACTTCCAACTCATATGTTCTGAGAGAGAACCACCTACTCATGTGTTGAGACCAAGATATTCCATTCCTACCATATGAATCTTGATCTCTAGCCTTCCCCAAGTTGCTTTCCACTCAAATCTTCTTTCCACCAAATCCAAATCCTGTGAGAGAGAGTTGAGTGTTGGGGAGACTATCATTTGAAGCACAAGAGCAATGAGTTCATCATCAACACACCATTTGTTACTTCTTGGAGAGTGGTGTCTCCTAGATTGGCTAGTGTCACTTGGGAGCCTCCGACAAGATTGTGGAGTTCAACCAAGGAGTTTGTAAGGGCAAGGAGATCGCCTACTTCGTGAAGATCTACCGCTAGTGAGGCAAGTCCTTCGTGGGCGATGGCCATGGTGGGATAGACAAGGTTGCTTCTTCGTGGACCCTTCGTGGGTGGAGCCCTCCGTGGACTCGCGCAACCGTTACCCTTCGTGGGTTGAAGTGTCCACTAACGTGGATGTAGGGTAGCACCACCAATCTGAACCATGGGAAAAACATCCGTGTCTCCAATAGCGTTTGAATTCTCCAAACCCTTCCCTTTACTTTCTTGCAAGTTGCATGCTTTATTTTCCGCTGCCTATATACTCTTTGCATGATTGCTTGAATTGTGTGATGATTGCTTGACTTGTCCTAAAGTTGCTAAAATCTGCCAAGAACTAAAATTGGGAAAAGGTTAAATTTTTATTTGGTCAAGTAGTCTAATCACCCCCCCCCCTCTAGACATACTTCCGATCCTACAAGTGGTATCAGAGCTTTGGTCTCCATTTGCTTTGATTCCCATAGCTTTTGGTGATCATAGCCTTGGTTTCACAACCTAGGAGAGTATGGCGTCTAGTGAGGGAAATTGTCACCGTAGAGGTCCTTACTTTGATGGTACTAACTTTGCTAGTTGGAAGCATAAAATGAAAATGCATATTCTTGGACATAACCCTGGCGTTTGGGCTATTGTGTGTGTTGGTTTGCAAGGTGACTTCTTCGATGGGAAAGAACCAAACCGTGAAGCTACCGCGGATGAGTTGAAGATGCTACAATACAACGCTCAAGCTTGTGATATTCTCTTCAACGGATTGTGCCCCAAAGAATTCAACAAAATCAGCCATCTTGAGAATGCAAAGGAAATTTGGGATACTTTGATTGATATGCACGAAGGTACCGACTCCGTCAAGGAATCCAAATTGGATGTGCTTCAAAGTCAACTTGACAAGTTCAAAATGAAGGATGGTGAAGGTGTCGCTGAAATGTACTCTAGGCTTGCTCTCATCACAAATGAGATTGCCGGCTTAGGGAGTGAAGAGATGACCGACAGATTCATCATCAAGAAGATCCTAAGAGCCTTGGATGGAAAATATGATACCGTGTGTACATTGATCCAAATGATGCCCAATTACAAAGATCTTAAGCCAACGGAAGTCATTGGAAGAATTGTTGCTCATGAGATGTCGCTCAAGGATAAAGAGGAACTTCACAACAAATCAAGTGGTGCTTACAAAGCCTCATGTGAAGCCCCCACATCATCAAGTGAGAAACAAAACTTCAATGAAGAATTGAGCTTAATGGTGAAGAACTTCAACAAGTTCTACAAGAGTAGAAGCAAAGATAGAAGCTCCAAGTCAAGGTCCTACAATGACAAAAGATCTTCTAGTCGAGAACGAAACTGCTACAATTGTGGAAGACCCGGACACTATTCCAATGAGTTTACGGCTCCCTACAAAAGAAGAGAAGATTTTCCAAAAAGAAGAAGCAAAAGAGAGGAATCACCATCACGAGAGAGAAGGAGTAGAGATGATCGTTATGAACGAAGACACTCATGGAGAAGAAAGGATTCGGAAAGAAAGAAAAAATCATCAAGGAGCTACACAAAACGAAGACATCAAGCTCATGTTGGTGAATGGGTATCCGGCTCCGACTCCGACAACCACTCCGAGAGAAGTTATCACTCCGACTCCGAATATACTCAAGATGAAGGTGTTGCCGGACTAGCACTTGTGTCAACCAACTCCTACGACATATTTGATTCACCTAATGAAGGAATTGGAAGATGCTTCATGGCCAAAGGTCCTAAGGTAACTCATTCTGAGTATGTTGATTTTAATAGTGATGAAGATGACTTGTTAGGCGATGATGATTTACTTGTTGACAACTCTAGTGATGAATCCTATGATGAAACGTCAATTAATCATGCTAAAGGGAATGATAATGATAAGGAGAAAATTGAGGCTCTAACTAAAGAACTAAACACTCTTAAGTTAGCTCATGAAACTATCTTCGAAGACCATCGAGAACTTTTAAGGGCTCGTGAGAAGTTACGCTTTGAAAAACTCAATCTTGAGCAAGAGCATGAGCTTTTAAAGGCAATCAATGATGATCTCCGCAAGAAAAATTCTTCTTACATTGCCAAACGTTTACTCTTATCCACTTACATGCCTCAAGTCAAGTCTAGTGACAAGAACAAGAAAGGTTCTTCCTCTAGTAGTAACAATGATCATGTTTAATCCAATATTGTTGCTTCTAGTAGTTCTCTTGATTCCACTAATGATTCTCTTAGCCAAGTTACACTTGAGCAAGAAAATAGCATATTGAAGGAAATCATAGAGAAAGGAGTGTACAAAAGCCTTGCCGGAAGTAAGCAATTCGAGGAGATTGTACGCAAGCAAGGAAGGCACCGGAAGAATCAAGGTGTTGGTTTTGAACGAAAGTTCAATGCCAATGGAGTTGAGTGGGAAGAAGATCAATACCCCAAGACAAAGTTTGTTCCTCAACAAGAGAAGTATGATCCTACTTCTTTCAAGGGGACACAAACTCAAGATGATCTTCCACCTCAAGACTACAAGCAAAAAGGCAAGGACAAGCTTCAAAAGGAAATAGATGCATTTGAAGAAGCTCCTAAGACCTTAGTCAAGTGGATTCCTAAGACTACTTCAAGTTCCACTTCCTCAAGTACGACTACAACTCCAAGGATTCCCATCAAGATGGTGTGGATCCAAAAGAAGAAGAACTAGAGAGTTCTTGAGGGTGACTCCGCCAACATACTTCACTCTTATCATTTTGGCAAGAACAAGTGCAATCAACTTCCACATCTTGCACTAGTTCAAGGAGTCACAAACCCTCTTGTTGATAAGTCAAGGGACAAGGTAACCTAAAAGCTTTCATAGACATCATCTTGTATGTGCATCACTCTATGTCTATGGATATACTTGCTTGTTCCTTGTGGGACTAACCCATGTAGGTATTGAAAGTGCAATTCACTCAAAAGGATAGCTCCAAGTGATCTACATCAACATTGAGCATACACATCTTCAACATCTACATGAAGTCATCATCAACAAAACCCAAGGTTAGTTCATCCCTCTTAGGGGGGATATCACATCTAGGGGGAGCTTTACTCTAAGACTTGAGATAAAGCAACTCTAATGATGTGAACACAACAATGCTTTATGTAAAAGTGGTAACCCCACTTGAGCTTAAACGATGAGTATGACCTATGATCAAATGTTCTCATTTGACTCCTAAGTCAATATACTCATATATAGATGACCTAGTCATCGCCAATTGCTTGATAGATGCTAGAATTGGTTGTGCATGCTTTGTCACGTATTTCTATTGCCATTTTATTGTGTGAGCATGCTGGTTGCATATTTTACTCATTCAAGGACATCCACTTGTTGTTTTGATTGTTTGGCTTTATCTTTTCTTTTGCCAAGTGGATGGACAAGAATGCCTAAGAACCCCCTCTAGCTATCTATGCTTTTCTCGTCTCAAACTCTATTCATGCTACATCACAAAATTGATCAAGTCAAATTCGAACCACTCTGTGTGAGGAGCACTCGGAGTCCCCGATTCGTCATAGACTTAAACTTCCAAAACCCCTTTGTGATTCTCGGTCTGACCGATACCCCACTTTGGGTCCTACCGAGATCATCAAGTTGATCTAAGTTTTCAATCTCGGTGCAACCGACTTGAACTATTCGGTCACACCGAGTTGCAATAACTGTATACAGTTTTGCATCTCGGTGCCACCGAGTCATTCCACTCAGTCACACCGACAGGGTCGGGCTATACATAGACACGGGCAAAAATTTGGAAATTTCTCCGAACCCCTTCGCCCGCGCCATAGCTCGCTCTGCCGACGTGGTCTCCGGATCGTCTCCTCGCCGCCAGCAGCCTCCAGTCGCTGGTCTCCGTCGCCGTCAACGGAAATCAACCCCGCCGTTGCCGCCGTAGCGAGTCTCCGCCGAACTAGGGTACGGACTCGATCTTTGTGCTATTCCCCAATCCAATTCCTAGCACATTGTGATCATAATGATTCTTGCCACGTTTGATAAACTTCTATCCAGTCAAAGAACTCATAGATTAGGTTTGATTCGAAAATTTTAGGGTTAGGTTTCCGCCGAAACCATCTCGGACCCACCGAGTTGAAAAACTCGGTCCCACCGATTTGGCCTATGCCATTGCACAAGTGAAACTCGGTCTGACCGAGTGTAACTAATCGGTGTGACCGATTTTTGAACTTTGTGAAACCCTAGCAGTCTCGGTGCCACCGAACTGTGACTCGGTCTGACCGAGATCACTAGTTTAGGTTTCGAATGCTGCTTCGGTATCACCGAGTTTAGAAATCGGTAGATCCGAAATGCTTTTTGTGGGAAACTAAAACTAAGCTTTTGAATCATTCTTTTGCAAAAATCTCTGCATTTTGTGATGCTCATCCACTCTACCTCATCTATAAACTATTCACAGGGTCAGCAGTCAGCAGTCAGCTTGTTCATCATGTCAGACCAAAGTGATAGTTAGAATCAGTCAGAACAGCTTGTGCACATGAGTGAGGGCACTAGTCCCTCCAGTTCCTCAGATGATGGCAGCAGGAGCACCCCTAGCAATCTGCCAAAAGCTGCCACAAGACAGAGAAAGAAGAGAACTTCAGATTCAGAGGATGAAGATTATGTGGCAGAGGAGGAGGCAACCTCAAAAAGAGTTGTGCCGAAGAAACAATATGGCTCAGCTACAGTCACCAAACCAGGAATGCACAAGAAAGCACCTGCTAGAAGAGTTCCTACCTCCAAGCCTAGGAAGGCAGTACCTGAGGAAACTATGAAGTTCACTATGGAATCTGAAGGAGAAGATATTGGCCAGCGCAAGAAAAAGAAGAGAGCTAGAACTACCACTGCCAGAGTTATTGGCAAGCCCACTATGAGGAAACATTCTTCTGATGAAGAAGAAGAGGAAGAGGAAGGTGCTGCACTAGCACCCAAAGCACCCAAGCTGATGGGTGATGCCATTAGATCAGGGGCAGCTGCATCCAAGCCCAAGGAAGCCCCCAAGCCAGCTCCAAAGCAAAAACCCAAGAGGAATACAGGAAACATCCCAGCTGCTGAGAAGAACAAGGCCCCAGTGCCTGATACTGCAGATGAAGAGGAAGGCCAAGTGCTGAGAAAGTTGAAGCCCAAGATCCCAGACCACAATGATGCTCATCCTATGGCTGAGGATATGAATATCAGGAGAGACTCTCGATTGAGAAAATGGAGAGCAGAGGATCCCTATGCTACCAGGAGAAGGACTGCTGTAGACTACAGGTTCCATACTAAGGAACAACAGGACTTCTATGAGACAATCCTGTTAGACAAGAAGCCAATTGTCTGTGACATGAGATGGGTCGATGGGAAATACATCAAGGACAACGAAGAGCACTACCCAGGAGTGCAGGACAGCTTCAAGGCGTGTGGAGTAGCAGACTTTGTTGGGCAAAAGCTCAAAAAGTGGAATGAGGAACTTATCATGCAGTTCTACTCCACAGCACATTTTTACCCAAATGGAAGGATCACATGGATGTCTGAAGGTATGAGGTACCAATCAATTGTTGCTGAATGGGCACAACTGATCAATGCCCCAGAGAAAAATGAAGATGACTTGGATGTCTATTCCAAGAAGAAGATGGACCACAACTCCATGATCAACATGTACAAAGAGATCCCTGACAAGGCACTTGAAACTTTCAAGTATGGATCTGTACACTATCTTCTATCAGGATTGCCAACAATCAACTGGATCTTAAGGCACACTCTGTTGCCCAAGTCAGGTGATCACAAGATGATCAGAGGCCATGCTATCAATTTGCTTCATATCTTTGATGTGCCCCAGAAGTTCAAGGTCATGAGCCTTATGATAGAGACAATCAAGAGGACAGTAGCAGACCAGAAGAGAAGTTGTGGATATGCCCCTCAGATCCAGGAACTGATCAATTCCAAGATGGGCACTGGCATATATCTTTTGGATAAGGAACATCTGCCTATTCATCCTGATTTTGAAGACAATGAAGTTGTGATGAACAAAGATGAACCATCATCAGCCCATGCACAAGCACAAAAGGAGAAGGCAAGGAAGGAGAAAGCTGCAAGGATGCCAACTCAAGAGGAGGCATCTGAATACTTCTTGAAAACCAAGCAAGAGCAGCTTAGTTACCTGATTGCATCCACCCTGCGGATTGAGAAAGGTTTGGCCAACCTAACTCAGAACCAGGCAAGCTTAGAGAGAATCGTAGAACAGAAGTTATATGACTTGGACATCAAGGTGACAGAAATTCAGACTGCAGTGGAGCAGCTCCAAGATGACATGCAGGAGAGGAGAGGGAAGACAACCACAGATGCATTTGCCAGAGTGCCACGAGCCCAGAGGTCCAGTGCAGTGCCAGTTCCTGACACAAGAGCAACCGCCTCAGCAACAGCCGCAGCACCAACCCAACCTGCTCCAGCATCCACTTCAGCTCCAACTCCAACAGCGTCTACGGAAGCCTTCGTCCTTGGAGTGATCCAGACTCCACCACCTCCTGAAGATCAAGCCTGAGTGACGATTTAGCACTATGCATTTTCTAGGAACTTTTTGGTAACTTGTTGCCAAAGGGGGAGAAAATGTATAGATCATAGGCTTCGAGAGAGAGAGAGTGTTGCTTTTCTCTCTTGCTTTATTTGGTGGTTTTTCAACATTGTTTGCTTTTGGTCGAGATACTTTGATATGCTTGTGAGACATTGATGATCATGTGCTTGATCATAAGCTACACTTATGCATGCTTGATATATCTTATCTATCTTATGTGGTCATTCACTTTGCCTTGGTGATGAGTGCATGTATTTCATTATAAATCATTTTGAGCGCTCCACCAAGATGTATGTGACATGGAAGAGTAACCCATAATTCTAACTTCTTGTGCATTTGCAGTCCAAAGCAAATTTTATATATGCACAAATTTATGGGGAGCTCTTACTTATCACATACTTCTCAAAGCGACGATGTAATTCATTCTTATTATCATTTGTCGAAGCTTTGATCTATATGTTGTCATCAATTACCAAAAAGGGGGAGATTGAAAGTGCAACTATCCCTAGGTGGTTTTGGTAATTCATAACAACATATAGCTCATTGAGCTAATGCTATTCCAAGACAATTATTTCAGGAAAGCTCAATGATTGGCATGGCATGGATGGTGAAAGTGGAACCCTCAAAATGCTAAGGACAAAGGAGTGGCTCAAGCTCAAAAGCTCAAGACTCTTTATTTTACATTTTAGTGATCCAAGATCACATTGAGTCCATAGGAAAAGCCAATACTATCAAGGAGGGATGAGGTGTTGCTTAATGAGCTCTTTGCCTTATGTGCTTAATGATATGCTCCAAAATCCTCAACTACTTTCCCATATCCAAAAATGACCTAAACCCTAAGCCAAATTCGGTCATACCGATTCTTTCTATCCGGCGCCACCGAGTTTTCATATGTCATAAGCCACTGCCAAAACCCTAGCAAATCGGTTCTACCGATAGGGATCTCGGTCTCACCGAGATGGGATTGCAACCTCTCTGTTTCCTTTTCGTAACTTTTTGGTCTCATCGAAAGAGCGGATTGGTCCCATCAAGATTGCAATGCAAACTCTCTGTTTCCCTTTTGTAACTTTTCGGTCTCACCGAAAGAGCAAATCGGTCCCACCGAGTTTGCCTGACCAACTCTCTGGTTAGCTAATTACCAAATCGGTCTCACCGAGTTTGTGTAATCGGTCTCACCGAGATTACGTTATGCCCAAACCCTAACCATATCGGTCCTACCGAGATGCATGTCAGTCCCACCGAAAATCTCTAACGGTCACTAGGTTTACCTTTTCGGTCCGACCGAGTTTGTTGATTCGGTCCCACCGAGATTGGTAAATTGTGTGTAACGGTTGGATTTTAAGTGGAGGCTATATATACCCCTCCACCTCCTCTTCATTCGTGGAGAGAGCCATCAGAACACACCTACACTTCCAACTCATATGTTCTGAGAGAGAACCACCTACTCATGTGTTGAGACCAAGATATTCCATTCCTACCATATAAATCTTGATCTCTAGCCTTCCCCAAGTTGCTTTCCACTCAAATCTTCTTTTCATCAAATCCAAATCCTGTGAGAGAGAGTTGAGTGTTGGGGAGACTATCATTTGAAGCACAAGAGCAAGGAGTTCATCATCAACACACCATTTGTTACTTCTGTCAGGACCCCGATCCTAGGTCACATCGATCTAGCATGTAACACATCATATCACTTTGCGGCCTCACGCACGGTATTCCCACGGGTGCCACCTTACCTGGCCCGGGACCGTTTGCACCTTTTGGCTCGCGTATATGATAGTGTCGCTAGCATCCATTTGACAGAGAACCCGGGCCGACATGGCTAGTCGTTAACCCAAGGCGGCACTAACCCATGAGGACAGGCATACATGAATCACATCGAGCATGTTGGTCAACAACGTATAAATCCGGGCTGTAGCACTGGGCCAACAGGACTCCGGTAACCCGGGCTATAGCAGGCTAGGTAGGACTCCAGATAACACCGCATGACATTTCCCCGAAGGGACAGACACAGGAACGACGTGAATCACAGGCCGGCCAGTCAAGTGTTCCAAGCAGTAGTGCTGGGCTAGCAGGACTCCGATGAACCGGGCTGTAGCGGACTACTATCGCTCAGAAGCACTAGACTACATTTCCTCATATGATAGACTGCCAAGGATAAACAACTAGATAGTCGGATCCCACTCATACCAAGCATTTCAATCATACACACAATATGCCCGATATGAGTAAATACAACATTGCAGCACAACAAAACTCTACAACTCAAGTACTTTATTTAAGAGGCTCTGAAGAGCCTTACATAACATCCATACAGATAGGGGTCACATGACCCGACACTCAAGTCATACAATCATACAAGCACATGCGGAAGCAAAGTAGTCTGAGTACAGACACTAGAGAGAAAGAAGGCTTTACAAAGCCTGTATATCTACATCGACCCTTCACAAGTCTTGGATCACCACCTGGGTGATAAGTCACTCGTCAACGTCGAGGTCTACGTAGAACCCATCAGAGGGGTTGGCGTAGTCGTCTGAAAACATTAATTAAAGCAACATGAGTACGAAGGTACTCAGCAAGTCTTACAACAGAATCCTACTATACATGCACATTCTCGAGAAGGTAGTGGAGTTATTGCAGCAAGCCAGCTTTGACTCTTGGCTAAGCTATCCTACGACAGACACAACTTGTAAAGCATTTGTCGCACACGAGTCCACTATCACCAACACAATACTCCACCGTGGATCCTCTCTCGCCATCCTACGATAGTGCCATCTGCGGTACTCACACTTATCTTGAGATTTTTAGTAGTATCCATTTAATTGTCTATGAACTGTATAGGTGACCAAGTAGTCCTTTACCGCGGACGTGGCTATTCGAATAGTTCTATACCCTGCAGGGGTGTACTTCTTCACACACGCTCTCACCACTTATCGCCGTTTACACGACATGTACTCGGCAACCTTCAAGCGGAAGCCCAGCGCGGGTGTCGGCCACGACCTGACTAAACACACGAGTCCCTAGTCCAGGTTTATCGCCTATTCGGGTTCCATCCGCAGGGAGTCCGGCCGAGGTTTCCACTAACGGCCCCGAACGATGTGAACAGGGTTCCCGAGACACCAAACGGGCGAATCGGTACACCGTGCCACGTGCCTACCGCAACACAGCCCACCCCTATGGTCAGCGCTGCGTGCGGCCTCCAGCATGCTACAAACACCAGAAACTACTTTGCAACTCCCGGGCAGAGGACAAGTATGGTTAATAAGCCAAGAGGGTCCATTGGTTTCGGGCCTAATGCGTGGTAGTAGCTGAGTCTTAAATCACACACACAGATCTCAGTTCTTAAGGATGGCCTCAATGAAACAACCCACCATGTACTCCTACATGGCCTCTCATCGATTCCTTTACCAAATCGTATTCAACACTTTCACACCCTCGACAACGTCACAACCTTTCACTCTAGTTCATCATCCCGATGAGCCAGACCTGACACAACTCTAAGCATAGCAAGCATAGCATGGTAGGAACACATACACACATATGGCTCAAACAACTCCTACACATGCTAGTGGGTTTCATCTAGTTACTGTGGCAATGACAGGTCATGCAAAGGAAGTGGGTTCAACTACCGAGACACACAGCAGTTTGAATCGCGTTGTCTTAATGCAGTAAACGAGAGCAGAAGCGAGAACATGGGTTTGTATCGGAATGATCAATGGGTTGCTTGCCTCATGGAGTGGTAGTGGGATACTGCCCTTCAGTTGGATACTCGTGAATATCCTCGGAGGCAGAACCTACCACGAAGAACACATCGGAACACAATCAATACATGACGATATGCTACAATATGATGCATGCTATGACATGGCAATATGAATGTGTCTTGGACTAATGCAAGCTAGAATAGAAAGGAATGAACTCATTTGAATCAAAGATTCAAATACTAGCCCATTAGACATGGCCTTAATAGTGCATTACCTTATTCTGCTTAAACAGCAAGGTAAACTTGTTTTGTGATGCATGAAACCATTACAGATGGATAGATTGAATTTTTCTGATAATTTTTCATATATAAATCTTTGCATTTGGAGTTACAGATTAATTTCTATGAATTTTTGAAGTTTGGACTAATTTCTGGATTTTCCTGTGTAGAAATAAATCCAGTAATTAATTTACTGTGTCAGCCTTGCGTCAGGGTGACGTAAGGGTCAACGGGGTCGTCCAGGTCAAAACTGACTAGTGGGTCCCGCATGTCAGTAGTTAATTAGGCTAACTAATTTAGTTTAAACTAACCAAAATAATTAGCAGGGGGGCCCACTTGTCATTGACTCAGGGAAGTCAACTGGGCCCACCCAGTCAATGGTCAAAGGTCAAACTCGCCGGCGTCTAGCCGCCGGCGAGGCCAGACACGGCGGAGGAAGTGCATTTACACGTTCCGGGGACCAAACGAGCGGCGGAGGCCATCTACGTGCTCCTGGGATCGAGCCGCAGCTCTTGGTGGTGGCGGTTGAGCTCGGGGTGGCCGGAGACGGCGCCGGCGACGAGCCTTGCGGTCGGCGAAGTCGGGTGAAAGTGCAACCGAGGCTACGGGGCACGGCGAGGCACGTGGTGAAGTGCGTTGGGACCCTAGAGGTGCGGTGAGTTCGTTAGACACGGCGGGGTGGCCGGTGGTTGGCCGGAATCACGTCGGTGACGTGCTCCACGGCGGTGCGTGCGGGCGAGCTCCGTGCAGTTGCTGTGGTGCTCAAGAGCAAGAAAGAAAGGGGGGAGGAGGTAGCCAGGCTCACGGGGGTCTTGAGGAAGCTGACGGCGTGGCCGGGGACGAGCTGGTGCGGCGGCGACGGTGAAAGGGATCTCCGGCGGTGGCGAGGTCGAACGAGGTCGAGGAAGACGAAGCGGGGATCGTGAGCGCTCGGGGCTCGGCCTGCTCGGTGTAGTCGACGACGGCGGAGAGGTTGGACACGGTGGTGCGGCACGGGGACGGCGTTGGGCACGGCTATGGTGGCGGGACGGCGACGGCTGCGTCGGCCATGTCGGAGGGGGAGCGAGGAGGCGAGACAGGGGTGAATGGGGTGTCCAGGGGCTCGGGGCGACGACGTGGAGCCTGCCCAGGCCAGCAGGGCGGTGAGAGGAGGAGGCAGGGCGGCGACCAGCTGCGTGGCGCGCGCTGCGCTCGCCGTCGAGCACCTGCCTGCCTGCCTGGCCTAGCCAAGCAGCTTGCTGGCGCGGCAGCTGGGCTGGGCCGGCAGGTGGGCCGGTGGACGGCGACAGGTAAGGGTTTGCTCTGTTTTTTTTTCTTTTCTAATTTTCTGCAACTTTGTGGACTTATTTAAAATACTTAAGCCACTCCAAAAATTCCCAAACTGCTCATGCCTACTGCTTGAAATATAAACAGCATGGAACATTTTGGTTTAGGAGTATTTGAACATTTAAAATATTCTATAAATTTTAAATGCCCAAATCCAAATACTTATGATTTAATTCAAAGACCTTAGGATGACCTAGAAAATTATGCACCACTTTTGGCAGAGGTTCTGAATCAAGGCAAAAATGATGGACATTTAGAAGGGCATTTCAGGTTCATTGAAAATATTTTTAGTAACCCTAGTTGATTCCAGGAGGGGTGCTGGGGGGTTCTGCCTTCCCCATTTCAAATTTCTGATGAAAGGTAAACATGATGCACACTCTAATGCATGGTCTAACTAGGATGTGAGAACTCACCCCCACTCAAAAGAATCTCGTCCCGAGATTTAGTATCCGTCGGGAAGAAGGTAGGGTACTCGAGTCGAAGACGATCCTCCCTTTCCCAAGTAGCTTCTTGCTCGGAATGGTGTGACCATTGAACTTTGAGAAACTTGATATTCTGGCGTCGAGTGGTACGCTCGGCTTGATCAAGGATACGAACGGGATATTCTCGATAGGTGAGGTTATCTTGGAGATCAAGCGTTTCGTGGTCCACTCCACGGATAGGATCTGAGAAGTAACGCCTGAGTTGAGAGACGTGGAAGACATCATGCACTCTAGAGAGGTGCGGAGGTAGTTCTAACTGGTAGGCAACTTCTCCTCGTTTGGCAAGAATGCAAAAGGGTCCAATGTATCGAGGAGCCAACTTGCCTTTGATACCGAATCGATGGGTTCCCTTTAATGGTGTAACCCGAAGATAAGCCATCTCGCCAACCTCGTAAGCCATCGGCTTATGTTTGCGGTCATACTGACTCTTTTGTCGAGATTGGGCTGTTTTCAACTTCTCATGAATAACGCGAACTTGCTCTTCTGCATCCTGGATCATATCCGGGCCAAAGAGTTGTGTTTCGCCGGTTTCTGACCAGTTAAGAGGTGTTCGACATTTTCGTCCATAGAGAACTTCAAAAGGAGCTTTGCCCAAGCTAGCTTGGTAACTATTGTTATAAGCGAACTCGGCGAATGGAAGGCACCTCTCCCAATTCATGTCGAAGGAGATGACAAAAGCTCGGAGCATATCCTCCAGAATTTGGTTGACTCGTTCTACTTGACCACTTGATTGAGGATGGAAGGCGGTGCTAAAGGTGAGGCGAGTCCCCATAGCATTTTGGAAACTTTCCCAAAATCGAGAAGTGAAAAGACTTCCACGGTCTGAGTTAATTTCTAATGGAACACCATGGAGAGACACTATTCGAGAGATGTATAATTTAGCTAGCAGGCTAGCGGTTATACTCTCGCGAACAGGTAAGAAGTGGGCTACTTTGGAAAGACGATCGACAACGACGAAGATAGCATTATTCCCTCTCTTGGTTCTGGGAAACCCGGTAATGAAATCCATACCGATTTTATCCCATTTCCATTCAGGAGTTTCCAATGGTTGAAGGGTGCCAGCAGGCCGTTGATGCTCTGCTTTAACACGACGACAGACGTCGCAATTAGCAATGTATTGAGCGATTTCTCTCTTCATCCTAGTCCACCAAAACCTCTGGCGGAGGTCTTGATACATTTTAGTACTACCGGGATGAATGGTGAGAGGGGATTCATGAGCTTCCTTAAGGATCAATCGCCTCAGGTTGCGTACTTTGGGAACCACTAGGCGGTCCCCAAAGAACACGACACCTTGATCATCAATGGAGAAACAATCTGCAACTCCCTTCTTGATGTTTCTCTTGATACGGGAGATTCCCGGATCCACCTTCTGTGCCTTGATAATCTGATCCGTAAGGGTAGGTTTCGCCACCAGGGTGGAAAGGAATCCTCGAGGAACAATGTGAAGGTTAAGCTTACGAAATTCCTCGTGGAGAAGTGGTTGACTTTGTTATAACATTAGATTGTTACAATAAGACTTACGACTTAGTGCATCAGCCATGACATTGGCTTTGCCTGGGGTGTAAGTTATTCCTAAGTCGTAATCTGTGATCAACTCGACCCAACGTCTTTGCCTGAGATTCAAATCCGGTTGGGTGAAGATATATTTCAAACTTTGGTGATCAGTGTAGATTTCGCAACGATTACCAAGGAGGTAATGTCGCCAGGTTTTGAGTGCATGGACTACCGCTGCAAGCTCTAGATCATGTGTGGGATAGTTATCCTCATGTGGACGCAACTGTCGAGAAGCGTAGGCAATCACATGACGATCTTGCATGAGAATGCAACCTAGTCCTTGTCGCGAGGCGTCGCAATAGATAACAAAGTCCTTCGAAAAATCGGGTGGTACCAGTACGGGAGCAGATGTCAGGCGTCTTTTAAGTTCCTGAAAGCTGAACTCGCACTATGGGGTCCACTCGAACTTTTTATCTTTCTTGAGGAGTTCAGTTAGAGGCTTAGCAACTTTGGAGAAATTCTCGACGAAGTGGCGGCAATAGCTCGCTAAACCAAGAAAACTCCGAACTTGCTTGACCGTTTCAGGTGGAGTCCAGTCAAGGACGGCTTGAACTCGCTCGGGATTGACAGCAATGCCCTTACCAGAGATTACATGGCCCAGATAGGTCACTTCTGGCAACCAGAATTCACACTTGGAGAATTTGGCATAAAGACGATGCTCTCGAAGTTTCATCAATACTAGCCTTAGATGTTCGGCATGTTCCTCCTCATTCTTGGAGTAGATGAGTATATCATCGAGGTAAACCACGACGAATTTATCCAAATACTCCATGAAGATCGAGTTCATTAACCGAGAGAAGGTGGCTGGAGCATTGGTTAAACCGAAGGACATGGCGGTGTACTCGTATTGGCCATAACGAGTAACAAAGGCCATTTTGGGAATGTCCCCGTTCTTGATTTTGATTTGATGGTAGACCAACCTCAAATCCATCTTGGAAAAGACTGAGGATCCAGCGAGCTGGTCATACAGGTCGTCGATCCTGGGGAGCGGATACTTGTTCTTGATAGTGACCAAGTTAACAGGTCGGTAATCTACAACCATCTGATCCGTTCCATCCTTCTTCTTGACGAAGAGGATGGGGCAAGCCCATGGAGAAGAGCTAGGACGGATGAAACCCTTTTGCAAGGACTCATCGAGTTGTTTCTTAAGCTCGGCTAGTTCTAGGGGTGCCATCTTGTAAGGTCTTCTAGAGATTGGGACGGTTCCTGGAACAAGGTCTATTACGAACTCGACATCTCTGTGAGGTGGAACACCTGGCAGTTCCTCTGGAAAGACATCCGGAAAGTCACGAACTACCGGAATATCTTCAAGGTCTGGAAGGGGGTTGGCATTTAGAGAGTAGAGCTGACGCTCCGACATTCGGGTCAAAACACGGACTGTCTTGCCCGATGGATGGGTGAGTTGAACAGTTCTAGTAGAGCAATCAATCTTAGCGTAATGGGCTGTCATCCAGTCCATACCCAAGATGATGTTTATGTCCGAGGACTTGAGAGCTATTAGTGACGCGAGGAAGACCAATCGGTCGACAAGAATTTCATTTCCATGGCTGATTCTAGAGGTTTGTCACTTAGAACCAGGGGTTTGAATTACCATGGAGGTGGGCATGTCACAAAACGTGGTGTTGTGCAAACGAGCATAGCTCTCAGAAATAAACGAATGAGATGCTCCAGTATCAAAGAGAACAGTTGTCGGATGGCAATTAACAAGGAGCGTACCAAGAATGACGTTGGGGTCCTCCTGAGTCTCCTCAGCTGAGACATAGTTGACATGGCCACGAGCAGTGGTGGCCGGCTTGGCGACGAGCACTTTTGCTGTTGGCTTACCACGGCCAACAGACTTTCCGAACTGGTTGGGGTTGTTCTAGGGACACTCACGGATGTAGTGGCCCGTCTCTCCACACTTGAAGCAAGTTATCATATTGGGGCGTGGAGCAGCATTAGCAGCGGGACCACCATAAATCTTGGGCGGTACATACTGCTGGTTGGGGCGAGGCGCCTCAAAGGATGGCCTCGGAGTGAACCTGGATGGCACGGCAGTGTTTGGGATCGAGACCCGGCGCTTCTGAGATCCAGAGCCGGATGAAGATCCAAAGTCACGGGAGTGCTTGCGAGAAGCTTCAAAGTCATTCTGCCCTGTCTCGGCACTGATGGCCTTGTTGACCAACTTCAGAAAGGAGGTGCAATCGTGCAGACGAAGATCACGGCGAAGCTCGGGGCTAAGTCCCTTGTGGAACCTTGCCTGCTTCTTAGCGTCGGTGGATACCTCTTCGGGAGCATAACGTGCTAACTTTCCAAACTCGCGACTGTATGCATCCACAGTCAGCCTACCCTGGGTGAAGTTACAGAACTCCTCCCTCTTGCGATCCATGAGGCCTTCCGTAATGTGATGCTCACGGAAAGCAGCACTGAAATCAGCCCAAGTAGTGATTTGGCCGACCGAGCGCATAGACTCATAGTTCTCCCACCAAAGGCTAGCAGGTCCTTCGAGGTGGTAAGCAGCAAAGGTAACTTTATCATCTTCGGCTACGTTGGCAGAACGTAGCTTGTGGGCGATGCTGCGAAGCCAGTCATCTGCATCGAGAGGTTCGATGGAATGGTTAAACTTTGGTGGGTACAGCTTGACAAATTCATTGATTGACACTGGAATGTTTCTCTGCTGGCGTGCAGTATTCTGCTCAATCCGCTCCAGCAAGCGGCTAGTCTCGCGCTTGTTTCGTTCTGCCTCCAGCATTACTTCGGCCAGAGAAGGCGGTTGAGGCAGAGTCTCATCCCTAGCTGCGCTAGCTTCACCCTGCTCCGGAGCAGCAGGGTTGCCGCGGGTGTTGACCATCCTAGGAAAAACAAGCAACGATTTAGACCCGGATGGCAAAAACTGGCAAGGAAGTGCGGAATGTAATGGATAACAAGGAATGCAGAGATGTTCATCCGTATGACATGGTAATACAGAAACTGCCATACATTAACCAACGGTCATACACACCATACATAGTTTAGTACAGGCCCAAACTAGGGTACAACTATGATGAAAGGCGTTACATCTCGTCGGAGGCATTCCAAACTCCTATACATTATTTTTCTACACCTCCGGAATGGATACACCCTAAGTCATATTCCACAAGCCACGCAGGACGGTGGACATACAACTGTTACAATACTAGCGAAACTACTACTAACTCAGACAGCTCCGTAGTAGTCCTCATAGAAGTCACCACCCAAGCCCAGAAGCGGAACATGATCATCTGGGAACAGACGGTCCTGAGGAGCTTGCGGACCATAGGGACTTGGGCGTGGCCTTGGCCTAACAAATGGCGGCAGACGAGGTCCACGAGGAGGAGTGATGCCTCCCACCTCACGCCACTCCATGAAATCTGGCAGGCTGGCACGTACAGGATACAAGTCCCTCATGTCCATGTATCCGGCTTGCACCGCAGGGGCAAACCGAGTCAAAGTGGCCCAGTGATCAGAACGAGCATTAAAAAGCTCCATACGCAAGGCCCAGTTTTCACGGTCCTTGTCTTCCAACATCTTAGTAGTGGTGCGAAGGAGTGAGTTCTCATGGGATGCATCGCTATACATACCCTGAAGGTAACCATGCGCCCCAGGAAGGGATGCTGGCATGTAGCGGAAATCAGTGTTGCTCAGCAGGGCAGTTCTGGCTCGAATAACAGTCATCATCAAGTAGGCTGCATCCTGCACGGACATTCCAATAGTGATCCCAAGTCCATAAGAACAGTGGAGCAGTTCAGTAGCTCCGGGATAGGATGGATAAATCCTGACCGTGCACAGATATTGGCTTTGATTAAAGTCCCTAAATTGCTCCTCGACGGTGTATTCAGGATACCAACGGTAACCTGTCTCGACCATCACTCGAACCAACATAGCTGTGTGACCACATATATCGATTTAACGGGTCAGACGAACCACTTGGTTCTGCGAACGGGTGGCCATCTGAAAGCACAAATTAATGCAAAGGCATTAGAATTTTCTAGGAGAATTTGGACAGCATAACGGCTGTAAATGCTCAGAAAAGAGATGAGACATCCACAACAGTTTGCAAAACCACTCAACAACATCATATCAAGGTTCTGGTTCAACTGGCAACATACTAAAATTTAGTAGAAGCTGAACTAGGTTGTAACCAACAATCCTATAAGTTACTACGGATTAGTAACACGTGAACCTGATAGAGAGAAGAGAGCCTAGTCCTTAACCCACGTAGAATGAGAAGAGAATGACTCAAGACAGAGGGCATCAGGTAAAGGAGTAAAAGAGCCTTACGTTCCCTCCCACAATCAATTCCCCTACATATAACTAAAGCATTTCTAGACTCGACATCGACCAGTTTGGCTTAGCGAACCTACAGGCAGTCCGGCTCTGATGCCAACGCTGTCAGGACCCTGATCCTAGGTCACATCGATCTAGCATGTAACACATCATATCACTTTGCGGCCTCACGCACGGTATTCCCACGGGTGCCACCTTACCTGGCCCGGGACCGTTTGTGCCTTTTGGCTCGCGTATATGATAGTGTCGCTAGCATCCATGTGACAGAGAACCCGGGCCGACATGGCTAGTCGTGAACCCAAGGCGGCACTAACCCATGAGGACAGGCATACATGAATCACATCGAGCATGTCGGTCAACAACGTATAAATCCGGGCTGTAGCACTGGGCCAACAGGACTCCGGTAACCCGGGCTATAGCAGGCTAGGCAGGACTCCGGATAACACCGCGTGACATTTCCCCGAAGGGACAGACACAGGAACGGCGTGAATCACATGCCGGCCAGTCAAGTGTTCCAAGCGGTAGTGCTGGGCTAGCAGGACTCCGGTGAACCGGGCTGTAGCGGACTACTATCGCTCAGAAGCACTAGACTACATTTCCTCATATGATAGACTGCCAAGGATAAACAACTAGATAGTCGGATCCCACTCATACCAAGCATTTCAATCATACACACAATATGCCCGATATGAGTAAATACAACATTGCATCACAACAAAACTCTACAACTCAAGTACTTTATTTAAGAGGCTCTAAAGAGCCTTACATAACATCCATACAGATAGGGGTCACATGACCCGACACTCAAGTCATACAATCATACAAGCACATGCGGAAGCAAAGTAGTCTGAGTACAGACACTAGAAAGAAAGAAGGCTTTACAAAGCCTGTATATCTACATCGACCCTTCACAAGTCTTGGATCACCACCTGGGTGATAAGTCACTCGTCAACGTCGAGGTCTACGTAGAACCCATCAGAGGGGTTGGCATAGTCGTCTGAAAACATTAATTAAAGCAACATGAGTACGAAGGTACTCAGCAAGTCTTACAACAGAATCCTACTATACATGCACATTCTCAAGAAGGTAGTGGAGTTATTGCAGCAAGCCAGCTTTGACTCTTGGCTAAGCTATCCTACGACAGACACAACTTGTAAAGCATTTGTCGCACACGAGTCCACTATCACCAACACAATACTCCACCGTGGATCCTCTCTCGCCATCCTACGAGAGTGCCATCCGCGGTACTCACACTTATCTTGAGATTTTTAGTAGTATCCATTTAATTGTCTATGAACTGTATAGGTGACCAAGTAGTCCTTTACCGCGGACGCGGCTATTCGAATAGTTCTATACCCTGCAGGGGTGTACTTCTTCACACACGCTCTCACCACTTATCGCCGTTTACACGACATGTACTCGGCAACCTTCAAGCGGAAGCCCAGCGCGGGTGTCGGCCACGACCTGACTAAACACACGAGTCCCTAGTCCAGGTTTATCGCCTATTCGGGTTCCATCCGCAGGGAGTCCGGCCGAGGTTTCCACTAACGGCCCCGAACGATGTGAACAGGGTTCCCGAGACACCAAACGGGCGAATCGGTACACCGTGCCACGTGCCTACCGCAACACAGCCCACCCCTATGGTCAGCGCTGCGTGCGGCCCCCAGCATGCTACAAACACCAGAAACTACTTTGCAACTCCCGGGCAGAGGACAAGTATGGTTAATAAGCCGAGAGGGTCCATTGGTTTCGGGCCCAATGCGTGGTAGTAGCTGAGTCTTAAATCACACACACAGATCTCAGTTCTTAAGGACGGCCTCAATGAAACAACCCACCATGTACTCCTACATGGCCTCTCATCGATTCCTTTACCAAATCGTATTCAACACTTTCACACCCTCGACAACGTCACAACCTTTCACTCTAGTTCATCATCCCGATGAGCCAGACCTGACACAACTCTAAGCATAGCAAGCATAGCATGGTAGGAACACATACACACATATGGCTCAAACAACTCCTACACATGCTAGTGGGTTTCATCTAGTTACTATGGCAATGACAGGTCATGCAAAGGAAGTGGGTTCAACTACCGAGACACACAGCAGTTTGAATCGCGTTGTCTTAATGCAGTAAACGAGAGCAGAAGCGAGAACATGGGTTTGTATCAGAATGATCAATGGGTTGCTTGCCTTATGGAGTGGTAGTGGGATACTACCCTTCAGTTGGATACTCGTGAATATCCTCGGAGGCAGAACCTACCACGAAGAACACATCGGAACACAATCAATACATGACGATATGCTACAATATGATGCATTCTATGACATGGCAATATGAATGTGTCTTGGACTAATGCAAGCTAGAATGGAAAGGAATGAACTCATTTGAATCAAAGATTCAAATACTAGCCCATTAGACATGGCCTTAATAGTGCATTACCTTATTCTGCTTAAACATCAAGGTAATCTTGTTTTGTCATGCATGAAACCATTACAGATGGATAGATTGAATTTTTCTAATAATTTTTCATATATAAATCTTTGCATTTGGAGTTACAGATTAATTTCTATGAATTTTTGAAGTTTGGACTAAGTTCTGGATTTTCCTGTGTAGAAATAAATCCAGTAATTAATTTATTGCGTCAGGGTGACGTCAGGGTCAACGGGGTCGTCCAGGTCAAAACTGACCAGTGGGTCCCGCATGTCAGTAGTTAATTAGGCTAACTAATTTAGTTTAAACTAACCAGAATAATTAGCAGGGGGGCCCACTTGTCATTGACTCAGGGAAGTCAACTTGGCCCACCCAGTCAATGGTCAAAGGTCAAACTCGCCGGCATCTAGCCGCCGACGAGGCCAGACACGGCGGAGGAAGTGCATTTGCACGTTCCGGGGACCAAACGAGCGGCGGAGGCCATCTACGTGCTCCTGGGATCGAGCCGCAGCTCTTGGTGGTGGCGGTTGAGCTCGGGGTGGCTAGAGACGGCGCCGGCGACGAGCCTTGCGGTCGCCGGAGTCGGGTGAAAGTGCAACCGAGGCTACGGGGCACGGCGAGGCACGTGGTGAGGTGCGTTGGTACCCTAGAGGTGCGGTGAGTTCGTTAGACACGGCGGGGTGGCCGGTGGTTGGCCGGAGTCACGTCGGCGAAGAGCTCCGCAGCGGTGCGTGCGGGCGAGCTCCGTGCAGTTGCTGTGGTGCTCGAGAGCAAGAAAGAAAGGGGGGAGGAGGTAGCCAGGCTCACGGGGGTCTTGAGGAAGCTGACGGCGTGGCCGGGGATGAGCTGGTGCGGCGGCGACGGTGAAAGGGATCTCCGGCGGTGGCGAGGTCGAACGAGGTCGAGGAAGACGAAGCAGGGCTCGTGAGCGCTCGGGGTTCGGCCTGCTCGGGGTAGTCGACGACGGCGGAGAGGTTGGACACGGTGGTGCGGCACGGGGACGGCGTTGGGCACGGCTACGGTGGCGGGACGGCGACGGCTGCGTCGGCCATGGCGGAGGGGGAGCGAGGAGGCGAGACAGGGGCGAATGGGGTGTCTAGGGGCGACGACGTGGAGCCTGCCCAGGCCAGCAGGGCGGTGAGAGGAGGAGGCAGGGCGGCGACCAGCTGCGTGGCGCGCACTGCGCTCGCCGTCGAGCACCTGCCTGCCTGCCTGGCCTAGCCAAGCAGCTTGCTGGCGCGGCAGCTGGGCTGGGCCGGCAGGTGGGCCGGTGGATGGCGACAGGTAAGGGTTTGCTCTATTTTTTTTTCTTTTCTATTTTTCTACAACTTTGTGGACTTATTTAAAATACTTAAGCCACTCCAAAAATTCCCAAACTGCTCATGCCTACTGCTTGAAATATAAATAGCATGGAACATTTTGGTTTAGGAGTATTTGAACATTTAAAATATTCTATAAATTTTAAATGCCCAAATCCAAATACTTATGATTTAATTCAAAGACCTTAGGATGACCTAGAAAATTATGCACCACTTTTGGCAGAGGTTCTGAACCAAGGCAAAAATGATGGACATTTAGAAGGGCATTTCAGGTTCATTGAAAATATTTTTAGTAACCCTAGTTGATTCCAGGAGGGGTGCTGGGGGGTTCTGCCTTCCCCATTTCAAATTTCTGATGAAAGGTAAACATGATGCACACTCTAATGCATGGTCTAACTAGGATGTGACAACTTCTTGGAGAGTGGTGTCTCCTAGATTGGCTAGGTGTCACTTGGGAGCCTCCGACAAGATTGTGGAGTTGAACCAAGGAGTTTGTAAGGGCAAGGAGATCGCCTACTTCGTGAAGATCTACCGCTAGTGAGGCAAGTCCTTCGTGGGCGATGGCCATGGTGGGATAGACAAGGTTGCTTCTTCGTGGACCCTTCGTGGGTGGAGCCCTCCGTGGACTCGCGCAACCGTTACCCTTCGTGGGTTGAAGTCTCCACTAACGTGGATGTAGGATAGCACCACCTATCCGAACCACGGGAAAAACATCCGTGTCTCCAATAGCGTTTGAATTCTCCAAACCCTTCCCTTTACTTTCTTGCAAGTTGCATGCTTTATTTTCCGCTGCCTATATACTCTTTGCATGCTTGCTTGAATTGTGTGATGATTGCTTGACTTGTCCTAAAGTTGCTAAAATCTGCCAAGAACTAAAATTGGGAAAAGGTTAAATTTTTATTTGGTCAAGTAGTCTAATCACCCCCCCTCTAGACATACTTACGATCCTACAATATTACCAGCGGGGGTCTCCTTGGGCTCCCCTGTCGCGGCTAGTGCGGCCTCAAGTTGGGCTTTGCACTCTTTCAGCTCCTAGGACAGTTGGGCATTCTTCTCTGAAAGAACCTGCGTTTTACATGATCCTTAAATCAGTTATTCTAACTGTTTCAAGTCTCGGGGGCTACTGATATATATGACTATTAAAATTCTTACCCGTATGTCCTTTACATATTGCTCCGTGGCTCTGGCTAGACCATTTTGAGCGGCACGGTGATACGCATCTCCCGAGTTAAAGGCATCTAACGCCTCTTGGGAGAAACAAGCATCGCGGAGAACTGTCCGGCGGCGCCGGTGATTCATGGCGCTCTCCACCTCGGAACGGGTGGCGGACAGCCTGTCCGCATCCTCTGATGGAGGAACGTCCGTCGCGTGCCTCGTGCTTGCCTCCGCCTCCGGACCGGGCTGTGGAGCCTGGCTGGTGGACGCGCGATTGGCAACCTCTCCGGATATAGTCCGGCGAGGTCTCTTTGTCCTGCACAAGGGCACGAGTGTTAACACGCCTTATAGGAACAACACCTGGGAATAAGAAGGCGCTTTATACCTTTGCGTCGGTGCCTCAGTCCAAACTACATTTCTTTTTACACCACGGGGCCCCGCAACCCCTCGTTGGCTAGTCGCCGCAGGCGCGGCCTCCCGCCTTTGGAACCTCCCCTGCAAAACACGGTTGTCAGGAAACTGAAAACGCGTGAGGATGGATCCCTTTTCAAGGTACTGGGATTTCGGTCTCAATTACCTAGGAGGCCGGGATTAACCCTGGGTAATCGGCCGTAATGGCCACCAAGGCATCGTCCTTACTCAGCTGATAAAACACTCCGTCAATCAGCTCCACCGATATGTCCGGATCCTCTTCAGAGGCCGGATCGAGGGACCGTTCTGGATCCTCAGGCTGCGGAGGAGGGCTGTTTATTTCCTTTACTTCCTGGCGCAGTTCCTGCGTTGAAGTCGTTAGACTATATAATTAATAATGGACGGATGGACAAGTAAAATTGCCCACTTACCCAACTCGGAGGATTATACATAACAAATCCCCCCTGAGAGTTGACGCGGAGGAATTCCTCCTCCTCTCCCTTGTACAAAGCGGACAAGATCTTTATCAGAGCGGCAGCCGAGTCTGGCCCCTTACGGCCGTGACGGGTGGCGTCATCCTCCCCATTGAAGTCCCACATGGGGTGGCTTCTATATTGAAGCGGCTGCACCCCCCGCATGATACATACGTCCATGATTCCAATCATGGTTAATCCGGAATGAGCCAATAGTCTTATCCGGCCCATCAAATAAAGGACGTCCCTGACACTTTCTCTCTGAGAGCTCCGTGGACGCTAGCTTAAGCGTTTCTTCAGGGGAGCACTGTTGAACTCGGGGAGGCCGATCCTAATAGGATCCGGCAGCGGGACGTCATCTATATAAAACCATTCCGAAGGCCAGTCCTCGGAGGCCTTCTTTGGGGTTCCAGATAGATATCCGGTCCCGGCGATGCACCACACTTCGGCTCCGCCCACTTGATATATTGACCCCTCCTGAGAACGGGGCACCAGGAAGAATAGCCTTTTCCACAGCGCGAAATGAGCCTCAACACCTAAGAATAGATCACAAAGGGCGACGAAGCCCGCGATATGCAATATAGAGGCAGGCGTGAGGTTGTGCAGCTGGAAGCCGTAGAACTCCGGAAGCCCTCGGAGAAACGGATGAATTGGAAATCCAATTCCTCTTATTAGATAAGGGACGAGGCATACCCGCTCTCCTTTGGAAGGGTTGGGGGCGCTCTCCGCTTGCTCTCCGCCATTATAGGTGGCGAATCCGGCTCGGACTGGGACCATATAGGCTGGAGGGAGGAATCCCTTGGTCTGAAGCGATACTAGCTCGCTATGCGGGACGGAGCACCTCTTCCAGTCTCCAGGCTTAGGGCTGGAAGGGCGAGAGGAGGAGTTGCGACGGCTGGCCATGGTGGAATGGACTTTTTGCTGGATGCGCTCCAATGACTACTCGCGGAAGGGAGAAGATGTGGTTTGGATCTAAATCCCCATCCCTTTAAATAGGCGGCTCATTTACGCAGCTAGGGGTGTGAATGTAAAAACACCCAGACTTTTCGTATTCGTTTGACATGTGGAAGACGACCATTATTGGGCGCAGAAGCCAAGGAGCGCCACATTACAAAAACCGGACATTATTCAACAGGTACACGGAATTTGGAGAAGAACCCGCCTTGCAATGCCGAAGACAATCTGCGCGCCGGACTCATCGTCATTGAAGCCTGGTTCGGGGGCTACTGAGGGAGTCCTGGATTAGGGGGTGTCCGGGTAGCCGGACTATACCTTCAGCCGGACTCTTGGACTATGAAGATACAAGATTGAAGACTATGTCCCGTGTCCGGATGGGACTTTCCTTGGCGTGGAAGGCAAGCTTGGCGATGCGGATATTCAGATCTCCTACCATTGTAACCGACTTTGTGTAACCCTAGCCCTCTCCGGTGCCTACATAAACCGGAGGGTTTTAGTCCGTAGGAAAAACCTCAGCATACAACAATCATACCATAGGCTAGCTTCTAGGGTTTAGCCTCCTTGATCTCGTGGTAGATCTACTCTTGTACTACCCATATCATCAATATTAATCAAGCAGGACGTAGGGTTTTACCTCCATCAAGAGGGCCCGAACCTGGGTAAAACATCGTGTCCCTTGTCTCCTGTTACCATCCGCCTAGATGCACAGTTCGGGACCCCCTACCCGAGATCCGCCGGTTTTGACACCGACACTCGGTCTTGTCAGGACGGCGGTACAGCGGCAGATGGGCCACCGGAAGGTCCGCAGGCATCGTCCCCAGGAGGATGCTTGGAGACGATGCTTGAGGTGAAGTCCAGATCAGAAGAGGGAAGCATACCCGAGCGTAGTCGGAGCTTGTCGTCATCCCCCATCAGATCCCACATGGAACGCGAGTGCGCCTGGAGTGGCGCCAGGCGCTGCCTCAGGAACTCCTTCATGATCTGTCCCCCCTCGAGCCTCGAGGCCATATTGGCCTCAATCCTCGCCAAAACAGGCCCAGCCTCGGGGTCAGTAATCTTCACATGGCTTCAGCAGGCGCGCTTCCGCGGACGGGCGGTAGGCAGCGCCAGCAGCGGGTGCGTACGCTGAGCATCCAGATAAACCCATCTCTTCCGGTGGGTGTCTATCTTCTTCCCGGCCTTCATCAACCGGCAGCCCTTGCGCTGAAAGATAAAGGAGATGCACGCCGAGCATGGGCCCTCCTCATACAGCCGGACGGCAAAGAGGTGGCAGAAGAGGGCGACGGTCGGCCTCACCCCCACAAATGCCTCGCAGTAGAAGGCGAACAGCGACAAGACGAGGAGGGTGCGAGGCTGGATATGAAGGGTGTGCACCTGGTAGTGGTCCAAGATGGCGTAGAAGAATTTAGAGAAGGGCGGCACAAGCCCAATGGAGATGTTATGGATGAAGAAGGGGTAGCAGGTCGCCGTCAAGGCCGGCGTAGTAGCCGACACGACCAGGATCTTCGTCGGGCCATGCTCGTTATGCTCGCTTGACAGGAAGGACTAAACTTCCGCGTAGTCCCCCTCCGTGGCGACAGAAGACTCCTCGAGCGCCGCCATGGGAGAGGAACCAGACCCAGACGCCTGCGCAGCGCCCTTGCCCTTCTTCGCCATTGCCGAAGGTGTCGGGGAAGGCAAGGGATTCGAGAAGATTGGAGGCGGAGGAGAAGGGGATCTGAGCAAGAAGGAAGGGTAGCAGTAACCCATGTGCGGCAAAGACAGCCTCTTTTGTCAAGTCACACGGTTACCAAGGCTGCCTGGGGAGTGGTGTCGCCACGTCCCATCCAGCCGTCACGCGCCAGCCTGGCCCGCAGTCTTTGGGGCCCGCGGCGCTTCGTTCTCGGCTAGGCTTCGCCTAGAAGCCAACTCCGCACGCGCCTTGGGCCCGGGGGCTACTGTCGGCATACTGGGAACCAGGGTACCCAGACTTGCCTGCCTGCGGCCCACGTCGCGTTCCTGGTACGGCCCGGTAGAGCCCAGCTGATCGACCAGCTGCTCAAGACCCTCGAGAGGGGGCCAGCCCTCGCGAAGAGAATGACCAAGACCCCCTCAGGGAAGGGCCTCACCTAGGTTGCTCTGGAGGGGCGACCAAGACCTCTCCCAAGAATGGCCTCAGCTTGGCTGCTTCGGGAGGGCAGAGATCTCAAGGCAAGGGCTACCTCAGGAGGAGGCAGTGACGCAAGCCATGACGAACCGTGCCAGCAGGCGCCAGCGGATGCCAGTACGTGCCAGCGGGAGCAGTTTCCATATCGGTGCAAAGGAGACCGCACGGGCGCAGGTTCCCGAGGGGCGAGACAAAGGTTTCCCCTTTGGTGCAACAAGACCGAAGACCGCAAGGATGGCAGGAAGGATGTCATCGCCGAGCCCACCACCGCGTCACCGCCTGCCCTCTTTGCAGGCCAAGACCACCTTTTGTCAGGATAGGAGCGTCCTTGTGTTCCCGCTCAAATGGCCGTTGTGGGATTCCCTTCCCACCTAAACATTTCGGGGGAAGAGGACCCTGGCCGTCAATATAAGTAGCTAGGGTTCCTAGCATAGGGGGAAGGAGGAACCAACCCATTAGGACTTAGCAAAGCAAAGGAGCAAGAACATCAACCTCCTCATCCTTCTTGGGCTCGCCTCCTGAGCTCGGGAAACCACTGTACTTGTTCGTACTCGTGCCCTCGCGAGGCCAATCCACCAAAGCAGGAAGTAGGGTTTTACACCGCAAGGTGGCCTGAACCTGGGTAAACTCTTGTGTGTTCTACTTGTTTGCTTGCTTGCTTGCTTGCATCCCATTCCCACCACCAGGAGAAGAGCAAGGCGCTAGGTAGACGTGTAGTGGGAGAGATCTTCGTCGCGCCCCTGTGTTCGAATCTTAAGGGTTTTGCGGAGCCCGAAATCCGACAGTTCCGATTCCAGTGACCAGTCCCTTTCCAGTAGAAGCACTTAGTCTCAAGCTTAGGTCCAGACTTGGGCTTCTTCACTTGAGCAGCAACTTGCTTGCCGTTCTTCTTGAAGTTCCCCTTCTTCCGTTTGCCCTTTTCTTGAAACTAGTGGTCTTGTCAACCATCAACACTTGATGCTTTTCTTGATTTCTAACTTCGCCGATTTCAGCATCACGAAGAGCTTGGGAATCGTTTCCGTTATCCCTTGCATATTATAGTTCATCACGAAATTCTAGTAACTTGGTGATAGTGACTAGAGAACTCTGTCAATCACTATCTTATCTGGAAGATTAACTCCCACTTGATTCAAGTGATTGTAGTACTCAGACATTCTGAGCACATGCTCACTAGCTGAGCAATTCTCCTCCATCTTGTAGGCAAAGTACTGTCAGAGGTCTCATACCTCTCGACACGGGCATGAGTATGAAATACCAATTTCAACTCTTGGAACATCTTATATGCTCCGTGGCGTTCAAAACATTTTTGAAGTGCTGGTTCTAATCCGTAAAGCATGGTGCACTAAACTATCAGGTAGTCATCATATCGAGCTTGCCAAACATTCATAACGTTTTGCATCTGCTCCTGCAATTGGTCTATCACCTAGCGGTGCATCAAGGACATAATTCTTCTGTGAAGCAATAAGGATAATCCTCAGATCACGAATCCAATCCGCATCATTGTTACTAACATCTTTCAACTTAGTTTTCTCTAGGAACATATCAAAAATAAAACAGGGGAGCTAAACGCGAGCTATTGATCTACAGCATAGATATGCAAATACTATCAGGACTAAGTTCATGATAAATTAAAGTTCAATTAATCATATTACTTAAGAACTCCCACTTAGATAGACATCTCTCTAATCATCACGTGAGATGGAGTAGTTTTCAATGGTGAACATCACTATGTTGATCATATCTACTATATGATTCACGCTCGACTTTTGATCTCAGTGTTCCGAGGCCATATCTTCATATGCTAGGCTCGTCAAGTTTAACCTGAGTATTTTGCGTGTGCAAAACTGGCTTGCACCTGTTGTATAAGAACATTGATATTATCACACCCGATCATCACGTGGTGTCTCGGCACGACAAACTTTCGCAACGGTGCATACTCAGGGAGAACACTTATACCTTGAAATTTAGTGAGAGATCATCTTATAATGCTACCGTCAATCAAAGCAGAATAAGATGCATAAAGGATAAACATCACATGCAATCAATATAAGTGATATGATATGGCCATCATCATCTTGTGCCTTTGATCTCCATCTCCAAAGCACCGTTATGATCACCATCGTCACTGGCGCGACACCTTGATTTCCATCGTAGCATCATTGTCGTCTCGCCAACTATTGTTTCTACGACTATCGCTACCGCTTAGTGATAAAGTAAAAACAATTACAGGGCGATTGCATTGCATACAATAAAGCGACAACCATATGGCTCCTGCCAGTTGCCGATAACTCCGTTACAAAACATGATCATCTCATACAATAAAATTTAGCATCATGTCTTGACCATATCACATCACAACATGCCCTGCAAAAACAAGTTAGACGTCCTCTACTTTGTTGTTGCAAGTTTTTTGTGGCTACTACGGGCTGAGCAAGAACCGTTCTTACCTACGCATCAAAACCACAACGATATTTCGTCAAGTTAGTGTTGTTTTAACCTTCAACAAGGACTGGGTGTAGTCACACTCGGTTCAACTAAAGTTGGAGAAACTGACACCCACCAGCCACCTGTGTGCTAAGCACGTCGGTAGAACCAGTCTCGCGTAAGCGTACGCGTAATGTCGGTCCGGGCCGCTTCATCCAACAATACCGCCGAACCAAAGTATGACATGCCGGTAAGTAGTATGACTTGTATCGCCCACAATTCAATTGTGTTCTACTCGTGCATATAACATCTACGCATAAACCTGGCTCGGATGCCACTGTTGGGGAACGCAGTAATTTTAAAAAAAAATCCTACGGTCACGCAAGATCTATGTGATGCATAGCAACGAGCGGGAGAGTGTTGTCCACGTACCCTCGTAGACCGTAAGCGGAAGCGTCAAGTGACGCGGTTGATGTAGTCGTACGTCTTCACGATCCGACCAATCCAAGTAACGAACATACGACACCTCCGAGTTCAGCACACGTTCAGCTCGATGACGTCCCTCGTACTCTTGATCCAGTTGAGGCCGAGGGAGAGTTCTGTCAGCACGACGGCGTGGTGACGGTGATGATGATGTTACCGGTGCAGGGCTTCGCCTAAGCAATACGACGATATGACCAAGGTGTGTAACTGTGGAGGGGGGCACCGCACACGGCTAAGAAATCAACTTGTGTGTCTATGGGGTGCCCCCCTCCCCGTATATAAAGGAGTGGAGGAGGGGGACGGGCGGCCCTCTACTATGGCGCGCCCTAGGGAGTCCTACTCCCACCGGGAGTAGGATTCCTCCCCTTCCATGTAGTAGGAGTAGGAGAGAAGGAAAGGGAAAAGAGAAGAGAAGGAAGGAGGGGGCGCCGCCCCTCCCCCTAGTCAAATTCGGACTAGGCCTTAGGGGCGCGCAGCCTCCTCTCTCTCTTTCCCCTAAAACCCAATAAGGCCCATATACTCCCTGGCAAATTCCCGTAACTCTCCGGTACTCCGAAAAATACCCAAATCACTCGGAACCTTTCCGATGTCCGAATATAGTCGCCCAATATATCGATATTTATGTCTCGACCATTTCGAGACTCCTCATCATGTTCTCGATCTCATCTCGGACTCCGAACAATATTCGGTAAGTCTCATTACTCATTCCGTAATGCATCATCACGTAACTAACTCATTAGTTACATTGGTTGCAAGGCTTATAGTGATGTGCATTACCGAGAGGGCCCAGAGATACCTCTCCGACAATCGGAGTGACAAATCCTAATGTTGATCTATGTCAACTCAACAAGTACCATCGGAGACACCTGTAGAGCACCTTTATAATCACCCAGTTACGTTGTGACGTTTGGTAGCACACAAAGTGTTCCTCCGGTATTTGGGAGTTGCATAATCTCATAGTCATAGGAACATGTATAAGTCATGAAGAAAGAAATAGCAATATACTAAATGATCAAATGCTAAGCTAACGGAATGAGTCAGGTCAATCACATCATTCTCTAATGATGTGATCCCGTTAATCAAATGACAACTCATGTCTATGGCTAGGAAACTTAACCATCTTTGATTCAATGAGCTAGTCAAGTAGAGGCATACTAGTGACACTCTGTTTGTCTATGTATTCACACATGTACTAAATTTCCGGCTAATACAATTCTAGCATGAATAATAAACATTTATCATGATATAAGGAAATATAAATAACAACTTTATTATTGCCTCTAGGGCATATTTCCTTCACCATCGGGCCTAGAGGTGGATGCAAGCATTGGGGCTTCATAGTCTAACGGTCGTGATCAGGTGGCTGATGTCGGGCTAGGAGTTGAAGGAATGCCTTTGACTCTTCCTTTCATGGTTGGTGTGCTGTGATGGGACGGTAGGCGGGTTTTGAGGACATGGATGCCGAAGCAGCGGCTCCGGGTGGTGGTCCGCATGGTTGGCTCTCCGGCAGACATCATGGCGGTGGTGATGGCTACAACCCTTGGTCATGTGGGCAGAAAGGGGTTTAGCGGGGTAATTATTCTTTCTTCCGGCTTGGAACCTCTGACAACATAGAAAACCCGACAAGCAAGCCGGGTAGTAAGCTTTTCACACCCTATAGCTCACTTGGATCCCAACTTTCTTTTGAAGAAACAACAACACGAAGCTCGACGCACCACTCGGCATAGTGGTGGTATAATCACTTCTTCCGGCTTACCAAACACGCCGGTTCGCAAACGCCGCCCAGAGGTCTTTCATATTTCTGATATACTTTACCCAAGGCGGGTCATTTCTGTCAACCTCTTAACCAATCTGATTCAAACTATCAGGGGACTTCTCATTCCTCTTCTAGCGAGTCAACGGGAACTCAAATCCTGACTTTCAAGACTGTACCTGGGTAAGGGTATATTTTAATCATTCACACCTTATGCTTGATCATTATTGATGACCCACAAGTATAGGGGATCTATCGTAGTCCTTTCGATAAGTAAGAGTGTCGAACCCAACAAGGAGCGGAAGGAAATGATAAGCGTTTTTCAGCAAGGTATTCTCTGCAAGTACTGAAATAAGTGGTAACAGATAGTTTTGTGACAAGATAATTTGTAACGAGCAACAAGTAACAAAAGTAAATAAAGTGCAGCAAGGTATCCCAATCCTTTTTGTAGCAAAGGACAAGCCTAGACAAACTCTTATATAGAAAAGCGCTCCGAGGACACATGGGAATATTGTCAAGCTAGTTTTCATCACGTTCATATGATTCGCGTTCGGTACTTTGATAATTTGATATGTGGGTGGACCGGTGCTTGGGTGTTGTTCTTACTTGAACAAGCATCCCACTTATGATTAACCTCTATTGCAAGCATCCGCAACTACAACAAAAGTATTAAGGTAAACCTAACCATAGCACGAAACATATGGATCCAAATCAGCCCCTTACGAAGCAACGCATAAACTAGGGTTTAAGCTTCTGTCACTCAAGCAACCCATCATCTACTTATTACTTCCCAATGCCTTCCTCTAGGCCAAAATAATGGTGAAGTGTTATGTAGTCGAAGTTCACATAACACCACTAGAGTCTAGATAACATACATCTCATCAAAATATCGAACGAATACCAAATTCACAAGACTACTAATAGCTAGACTTCTCCCTTGTCCTCAGGAACAAACGTAACTGCTCACAAAGCATATTCATGTTCATAATCAGAGGGGTATTAATATGCATAAAGGATCTGAACATATGATCTTCCACCAAATAAACCCACTAGCATCAACTACAAGGAGTAATCAACACTACTAGCAACCTACTAGTACCAATCCCGGACTTGGAGACAAGAATTGGATACAAGAGATGAACTAGGGTTTTGAGATGAGATGGTGCTGGTGAAGATGTTGATGGAGATTGCCCTCTCCTGATGAGAGGAGCGCTGGTGATGACGATGGCGATGATTTCCCCCTCCCGGAGGGAAGTGTCCCCGGCAGAACAGCTCTGCCGGAGCCCTAGATTGGTTCTGCCAAGGTTCCGCTTCATGGCGGCGGAGTCTCGTCCCGAAAGGTTGCTTCTCCATTTTTTCTCGACGAAAGACCTCATATAGAAGAAGACGGGCATCGGAGGGCCAACATGGGGCCCATGAGGTAGGGGTGCGCCAAGGGAGGTAGGGCGTGCCCCCCCACCCTCGTGACCAGGTGGGGCCCCCTCTGGTGAACTTCTGCCGCTGGATATTTTTTATATATTCTGGAAATCACTTCCGTAGAGTTTCAGGACTTTTGGAGTTGCGCAGAATAAGTCTCTAATATTTGCTCCTTTTCCAGCCCAGAATTCCAGCTGCCGGCATTCTCCCTCCTTATGTAAACCTTGTAAAATAAGAGAGAATAGCCATAAGTATTGTGAAATAACAGCCCATAATGCAATAAATATCTATATAAAAGCATGATGCAAAATGGATGTATCAACTCCCCCAAGCTTAAACCTCGCTTGTTCTCAAGCAGAAGCCGATAACGATAAATATGTCCCCATGTTTAGAGGTAGAGGTGTCGATAAAAAAATACGGACATGAAGGCATCATGATTATTCTCATAACAGCAACATATATAGATATTGTCATATGATTACTTATGTTCAAGTGATGATCTATTCACAATGCAAAAGTATGAATCAGAAACTTTATTGAGAACCAACAAACTATAATCTCAGTCATTGAAGCAATTGCAATTTATCATAACATCAGAAAGAGTCTATGTCAGAGCTTAAAAGCAAGTCCACATACTCAACTATCATCTAGTCCTTCATAATTGCTAACACTCACGCAATACTTGTGGTTACGGAGTTTTAATCGGACACAGAGAAAGATAGTGTCGGGGGATATCGGCCTCCACGAGCACCTATGGGGACGGAGCCCCTTGTCGGTTCGGCGGGGGCGGAGGTTGCACAAAGAGCAGATCGAGGCGACACACACACACACACAACGATTTTACCCAGCTTCGGGCCGCATGGATGCGTAAAACCCTACTGCTGCATGTCTGGTTGATTAGAGTTCTTGCTCTGGAGCGCAAGAAGCTACAGTAAGCTGGAGCTGGACGTAGACGAGGGTCTACTAAGCGTCCTCCTGGTTTTCTGTTCCTCCTCCCTAGGGTTTGATTGGGGTCCGGATCCCTCTCTACGTGCGCATGGGCCTCCTTTTATATGCTAATGGGTTTCCCACAGGTAGCGACGCAGGTGAGGGTAAAAATGGCAAGGAACTGTGCGAACAGTGGTCGCACAGTGCTATCGCACCTAACTCTGACGGCGGGAGACAAAGGCATTAAATGCCCGTCTGGATCGCCTGAACAGTGCCGAAGCGGACCGTTAGGAGCGCCTCCGCTTGCCACGGGGGGGGGGGGGGGGGGGCTCTGCCAACGTCGCATGCCACCGCGCGTCTCAGGTTGCGCGGCGCCCCGCCACGTGCCTCCGGGGAAGCCCCAGAGCGACGCGTGGGCAGGTGAGCTGGAGCGCAGGCCTGAGGTGGTGGTTTGCCGCGGCAAGTGGCTTGCCGCGGTAGTTGCCTTGCCGCACCTGAGAGCTTGCTGCTCGTCAGGCCTTGCCGAGGCGCGCGGAGCGCCGCGGCGGGCTTCTCTTGGGGTGCCTTGGCTTGGTCGACCCGGCGAGCTCCTCCCGCCGGGGCCTTGGTGCTTCGGTTTAGTCGTCCCGGCAAGCTCCTCTTGCCGGGGCCTTGCCGCCTTGTCCGGCAAGCTCCTCTTGCCGGACCTCGCCTTCTCGCCCCGGCAAGCTCCTCTTGTCGGGGCTTGGTCTTCTTGGCTCGATCACTTGGCCTTTGTCCGGCCCAGAAAGGGCCGTGGAGACTCTTGTCGCTCCCCTGGCAGGCCTTGCCGCAGTATGCTACTACTGCCCATGCACAAGTTCGGGGTACTAAGGTACCCCTACTTTAGTACACCGACAGGAGCCCCCGGGCCTGGGCCATACACGGTGCCGAGCGCTGTTGGGCCAGGCCCTAACAGTGCGCGGGCACGCGTGGCCTAGGTTGCGCTGCTCCTTAACTCCGTGCCCGTCGCGCCCTCCCCAAGTGGCGCGCGCTTATCGCGGCGTCGTGGGGGGGCGAGGCATGCGAGACGTGTGTGACGTGGGTGGCGTGCGTGGGGCTTGAGGCCCGCAGGCACGCGTCACGTCGGGCACGACCTCTTCATTTGGAAAGGCGGAACGTCCGCCCCCGCTCCTTCACCCCCTTTATAAGCGGAGGGGAACAGGGGCAGCTCGCCATTCCGCCGGTTGTTGTTCCTTGAAAATCTCCGCCACCTCCTCCTTGCTAGAGAAAGCAGCGATTCGCTCTCGCAGCCCCCGGCGCCGCCAACGCCAACAACTCTCCCTCCCCGTTTCTGCCATGGCCCCGAAGAGCGACAAGGCGAAGGGGAAGGCCGTGAAGTCGGCTGAGGCACTGCGGCTGGAAGCGCTTCGGAAGGAGACGGCGACGTTCCCCCCTCAGCTCGATGCGCTGGGGCTGAAGAACGGATACCGCCTCTTCTGGTCGACGGCGACGCGAGCGCATCCGCGCACGCGAGTTCTTCCCACCATCGCCCAGAACCTGTACCCGACCGGGTACACTTTCTTTGTCGTGTTCTTCCTCTGCGGGCTCTGCCCGCCTTTTTCCAAGTTCTTCTGCGACATCATGCACACCTACAACCTCCACCTCCTTGACTTCACCCCCAACACCGTTCTGACAATGGCGGTTTTCGCACACCTTTGCGAGAACTTTGTCGGAGTCCGCCCCAACGTAGCCCTCTTCCGCCACTTCTTTACTCCTCGAGTGGAGAAAGGAGAGCCGCTGTCCGGCGGAGTCGCCTGGGTCTCCAGGACCGGCAAGAAAGAGGTCTACTTGGAGGGGGAACTCTGTGGCAGATGGGAGGAGTGGAGGGCCGAGTGGTGCCTGATCGTCGAGGAGAACCCACCGCCGTTCACCGCCGTGCGGCGAACTCCAGTGGTGCGCGGCCGCGACTGGAGCGACCTGGCCCCGGACGACGCCAAGCTGAAGATTGTCGCCACCCGAATCCTGCGCCTCAGGTTTGCCGGGCTCACCGTCGGCGCCGTCGGCGCGGATTTCCTTCGCCGGCGTATCGCCCCCCTGTAGGAGAGGGGGAAACCGGCTTGGGAATTCCAAAACGCAGCGGACATCATGAGGCTGCGCCCGGGCCTTAACTACAACTTCACCGTCCTGGAGCTCGACGGAGTGTTGAAGGAGTTGTTCAAGCACGAGTCCGAGCACCCAGAATGGTTCAGGTTGCCGCCGGGCATCGTCCCCTGTGCAACAACTCGGCGCTCAGCCGCATCCTCGCGATGATGCCGCTGTGCGACTCGCACGGGATCGACGCGACCTGGCAGGAGCCGGCGGACGACGTCGTGCAGGCCTTCTTCGACAACTTGGAGGAGGTGCCGGTCGACCCCGACGAGAAGAGGGGCCTCACGCGGGACACCACCCCCGAGGAGCTGGCCTACATCACCTCCAGGATGGAGGAGGCGGCGGCCGCCGCGGCCGCGGGCGAGTTCGGCTTCACCCTGGCCGAGGCAGACGCGGCGGAGGTGGAGAGCCTCGCCGGCCAAATGGAGCTCGCCTGCGCGGAGGAACCAGCCGGGCACGGTGGCGCGGGCGAGCCCGCCCAGGACGAGAGCGGCTTGCCGGAGGCTAACACGCCCTCCTCGCAGCTCCCGGGCAGTTCGTCGCAGGCGGAGCCCCCTGCCCAGCCGAGGAGGCGTCTCCGCAGGGCCGGAGAGGTGGTGCGGCAGGCAGACCAGCATCCGCAGCCCCGGGTGACGCGCGCCTCTGAAGCAGCGGGAGCGGGATCCTCATGGGCCACGGCTTCTGCTCCTGCCGCTCCCCGTTCCGCGGCGGCAACGGGGGCGGGGTCGTCCACCGCCCCCGCCAAGCGGTCTCGGGAACCCACTCCCCTGTCTCCTCGCGCCTGGAGCAAGACGGTTTTTGATTACTCCGCGCTCAGCTCCAACGACGAAGAGGAGGACGGAGAGTAAGTTCCTGGTAGAGCATGTATCTTCTTGATTTCTGTTGCTTCATCTTGTTTCGCAGCCCATTCATCCTCCCCCGAAACCGTTCCCTTTCCAGGACGCTGGCCCAGAGGAGGGCGAAGAGGGCCAAGATCCCGCTGGTCGTCCTTGAGGGCGAATCTCCCCTGGCAACTGGGGAGGTGCCGGAGACGACCTTGCCGGACCTGGCAGCGGGCCCGCAGGGCAGCCCACAGCGCAGCCCCCAGGGTGAGGGCACGGCTAGCTCTTGCCATTTGGCGCGCGCGCGAGCTTCCCTTCTCTTTGTGGCTGACATGTGGCTATTGTTGTTGTCGTTGGGTAGGAGCAGAGCAGCCCCAGCAGGAGACCCCGGGGGGCACTCCCGCCGCGCCGTCTGCGTCGACCACCCCGCCTAGGGAGAAATCTCCGGCAAGGGAGGAGCCCCCGGCAGGGGAGACCTCCCCGGCAAGGGAGGAACCCCCGGCATGGAAGGCCTCTCCGGCCAGGGAGGGATCTCCGGCGAGGGACGCGGCCAGCGATCCCCCGTCAACGGAGGCCGCGGCCACGGACCCTACCACCGGTAAGCCCCCCTGCACGGGAGACTTTCCCTGGTTATCTTTCCTCATGAGCTTCTTTGTCGGCTGTTTAGCTGACTCTTCTCCCCTCTTCCGGCCATCAGACCTGTTGGAAATATGCCCTAGAGGCAATAATAAATTGATTATTATTATATTTCCTTGTTCATGATAATCGTTTATTATCCATGCTAGAATTGTATTGATAGGAAACTCAGATACATGTGTGGATACATAGACAACACCATGTCCCTAGTAAGCCTCTAGTTGACTAGCTCGCTGATCAATAGATGGTTACGGTTTCCTGACCATGGACATTGGATGTCATTGATAACGGGATCACATCATTAGGAGAATGATGTGATGGACAAGACCCAATCCTAAGTGTCGGGGATATACCCCGCGGTGTAAACCGGCCGGAAGTTAAACCGGCCGGGCTTGGCGGTTTATCGGAAGACCCGCCCTGACCTTGGCGGTTTACAAGCAACCCGCTTGGACGTTGTAACTCAATGGTAACCCGACGGACGGGTCAGAGGAGCGACAAGACCAGGTGGCCCGTCTGGCGGTTCATGAAGGCCGGTTCAACTATGGTGGGCCGGTTTAAGAGGAAAGGAATATTTATCTTACAAAGAGTTAAGACCAGGACTTGTATCCGGTTTGTATTAGAGATAGACTAGTCCTAATCCTAATAGGACTCCACATGTAAACCGCCCCTTCAACATATATAAGGAGGGGCAGGGCTCCCCAAAGAGGGACAGGTTAGAAGCTACAAGCGACAAGCAATCAATAATCTCTAGGGCTAGACACAAGAGCCGGTTTACGGCGTCTCCCTCGGGATGATAATGAGACCTAGCCTCAAACAGCATGTAGGGTTTTTACCGGATGATGTTTCCCGGGGCCTGAAGCTGTCTAAACCCTTGTCTTGCGTGTTGATCCGCCCTGCGTCTCTCGTCCCACTCAACCCCTCTCAAGCTACCACATGGATGCGTTGGCCTCGCGACTAAGTCCTGACACTAAGGACATCTGCCGTGACAAATCCACGACAGTTGGCCACCCCGGACTCGCTTCTGTTGCCATCCGAGCCGCGGTAGTCTTCGCCTCTGCCCAGGCCTCACCCTGCGTCAACCCACCTCTGCTGATGTGGCCGCAGACACGCCGCAAGCCACAAACTGCCGGTCTGTTCCGAGTCAACTTCGCGTTTTTAAACCGGATCAACTCCGAATCGCTGCTGCTCTACGTCCACAAATCCCAGGCCGTAGCAATGAACCGTGTACTGCTGCCTTTCCCTCTGCCATGAAGGCACTACAGATCACAGGAAAAGACAGTCTATCACATCAAGCCAACATGGAACCAGATGTTGTTACTATGGATCAGCGGTAGTCATCTACATTAAAAAAGAAAAAAAGGCTGCAGCCTGACCGTTGTCCCGTGTCTCCATGGCAGTTACTTTCCAAATACTTGCTACTAGTGCTAATTGAAACACAATCTCCAAGAAGGACCATCATCCATCATGTGAAAGACAAGACTAGTCAAAATCCAAGTACTACTAGTACTCGGTCACGTGATTACGTGAAGCTCCAATCAAGTTAAGGCAAATACCAATGGATGAAGGCATTTAAAAAAAAGGGCGTCAAGGCTAGCCACGAGAAAAATCGAGCCAAAATACAATTGCCAAATTAGGCGTGCATCAGTGAGGCTATCTTTTTCATCTGATTGCGTCCAACTTTATCCAATACCAGTGTCCTGTTCATCCAGGCGCAAACCACCAGGTGCTATCTTTTTTATATAGTATCAGCACATATTAAATTGTTTGAGAAGAATTACTCTGGTCTGTGCTATTTTTTCGCAGGACTATTATTCGTTATAAAGGTGTCGCAAAGGGATGTGCGCCAATATTATTTTCTGCACTAGCGCGGACGAGAGAGTCATCACCCCCTCTACGTCAAAACGACGTGGTTAACTCGCCCGCGCCGGCTTACAGTACCACGGCCAGTTCATCTGTCCGAGACACCTCTAAAATTGCGGACGTCTTTACCGTCCGCCTATCGCGGCCAGTTCACCCGTGGGCAATTTCAGTTTCACCTAGCGATCATCAATCTCATGGCGGATTATTTCCGGCCTGGCATATCAGGTGATATCCATCTAAAATATATTTTATTGGCACATATTATTTTGTCAAAGAGCAGTTTATCTTTGCCTTGGTCGGCAATATTGTTGATGCAGGACAATTGTTCACTACATCAACACACGCGATTGACTTATTGTCTGCCCCTGCTGCCGATTCTCCCGCCCGCGCCGGTTTACATCAGCTTGCCGGGACCGCACCCGCGATTAACTCGCCCGTCCGTGCCGGTTTACGACACCAGTGCCGATTTTCCCCGTCCGCGTCGGTTTACAATGCCACGGCCGATTCATTTATCCGAGTTGCCTCTGATACTGCGGTCGTCTTTGTCATCCGTCTCTCGCGGCCTGGTCTACATCAACATACCGGGTCGCACCTGTCTGCATAAGCTGTTTATTGAGCATGAGCAAGTCACAACTTGGGTAACCCGGTTTTTCTTTCAGACAAAATGGAGGCAAATTATCATCAAACCGCCGTCGGCACTGGATGGCTCAATGGGCAGGCACATCAGTCGCCGCCACTACAATTTGGGTAACTTCAAATCACCAGTTGGAAGGAACCATTGGCCGAGTTGCTGACACGGTTCATACGGGATCATTTACAACCCGCCGCAGTCACCCCAACCTTCTGTGGGTTCACATCATGCTGTCAACACCAATGATATACAAGTTATGCCGGCTTATGTCACGGTCAAATATACAAGCCAACTCCTCGAGTCACCTTGAGACTTGGGGGCTACGATGATATGACGCAGCAAGTCTTGCAAGTTTCAGCCAGTTTAAGAACCCGGGACGATGGAGGGAAAGATAACCCGATCCCGGAGGCTATTGTTACAAAATCCCGACTCAATGAAGAAGTTTCGGATCATCAGAAAGGATTCCGGTTTGAAACCTGACTGAAGGGAAGTCAGTATCACTGAAGCTCTCAAATATCCGGTTTACAATCCGGTTCAAGAGAAATCTATTCTCCCACAAAGTTCTGAAGCGCTCAGATCCGGTTTAACAATGTCCGGTTCAAAAAGGAATTAACTTCTCGCAAGTTCGAGTTTAAAGGCCGTCAGAAAATTTCCGGCTGAAAATGAAGATTCCGGTTTAAAATCCGGTTCAAGGGAAGATGTATCCCATAAAGCTTTGAAGCTCTTAATATCCGATTCAAAATCCCGGTTCAAGAAGAATTTATCTCTTGAAAAAAGGTTAAAAATCACTGAAGAGGACCTGCTGCCATGATGCGCGGTTCAAACATGGGGCTTCCTGTTCAAACATAGGTCGTATTCGAACCAAAGAGAACATAGCCATCCTTACAAAGTCAGTTGGGGACCTAGTCGACTTGAACCGTAGCTACACCTCCTGGGAGCTTGGTCATGTCTTGACGACGGTAATGCTTTCTGGCTGGCACATTTGCCACTAAGTCAGTTGGGGACCTAATCGGCTTGAACCGTAGTTACACCTTATGGGAGCTCGGTCATGTCTTGATGATGGTAATGCCTTCTGATCGGCTTTTAAACAGCCAATAAGTCATTTGGGGGCTTGGTCGTGTCCGAACCAATGCAATGCCACTTGATCGGCCCTAGGCCACTGAGTCACTTGGGGGCTTGGTCGAATCCGAACCAATGCAATGCCACTTGGCCGGCGTAAACGCCACGCGTCATTTTGGGGTCCTGGCTGACTGGCACCATCGCTACGCCTTCGGGGGGCTTGGTTGCGTCTGACCATGGTAATTCCATCTGACCAAGCTCAGTAGAGCTCTTCTTTTGCAAAAAGTCTTGGTCACCGCTTTTGCTTCATTATCTTTTCTTAAAGAGTTGCTATTTTATCTGGTTGCGTTTTTAAACCGACAATATTTTGCACCGGTTCAACATAGCCAATTTGACGGAACACGGTCCATTCTTAGACCGGAGATTATCTGCCCGGTTTGGTTTTCTGTTACCATCCTATTATGGAGTAAACCGGTGTTTATCAACCCGGCTCGGCTTTCAACTACAAGTTGTGAGGACATGATCAAGTTATAATCCGGAGATTATCAGCCCGGTCTGGTTTGACTACAAGTCACCAGTATTATATATTGTTAAACCGGTGTTTATCACAGCCCGGTACGGTTTTATCATAAACCGGCACAATATGGAAGGAGTTATCATTACTCAAAATTCCCCTACTATGAAAAGTTGGTAAACCGACTATATCACAGGTATGATATATTTCATATTTGATTATTCTTAAGCGCAGCCTTGGTTATAAACCTGGGTTATATGTTGGGCATTATGACCCGTCCAGCGGTAAACCGCCAGGACACTTTAAACTTGTTGTGTGCAGAAACAGGTTGAATAAAGCATGATTATAAATCACCGGTGTTTATTAAACCGGCCTGGCTTTAAGACGATAAGTTGCCAGTATCTGATGAGAAATTATCCGGTGTTTATTAAACCGGCCTGGCTTTAAGACGATAAGTCGCCGGTATGATGATAAATTATCCAGTGTTTATTAAACCGGTCTGGCTTTGGACTATAAGTCGCCAGTATATATTTGATTTGCGCCATTGGAATCATGCGCTTATAAATTATTGGATTATATTATTCAAATAGCCAAACTTGGCTGAATTTTCATTATGATATTGGATGAATAAGGTTTTCATACCAGATTATATTATCTTGAATAGCCAACATGGCTGGATTTTTATTATGGTTATTAATGTTATGATTAAGGTTTTCAAAGTCGCTTTAGCGCAATGGTTATCATTTTCTACAATTGAAGGAATAGTCCCGAGTTGCTGCAGGCTTACAACCCGGCACTTGGGGGCTACATTATTCAAAGTTGAGATTATATCAAATATGCAAGTCTCATGTCGCTGCAAGCATGCACCATGACACTTGGGGGCTACCAATTGCTCCTGTCAACTATTCAAGGTACAAAGCTTTTTATCCATTATATTGAAGGGTCCACTGCTCAGTTGGTAAAGCACAAGGCTCTTAACCTTGTGGACATGGATTCAAGCCCCATGATGGGGGTTACATCATATGATGTTATTTTCATTGAAGTATATATATCAAAGTCCCAGCTCAATATTATCTTACTGAGCCGGCCCTTGGGGGCTACACATTGCTGTTCAAAGTTTACAAGATTATATTTACAAAGTCCCTGCTGATTATTACATAATGACCCGGCCCTTGGGGGCTACATTGGTTGAAGTTTTTTGGGCATCAGTCAATTACAAGTCCCAGGTTGCTGCAAGCATGACAACCCGGCACTTGGGGGCTACAGGTATGATATATTATTATCGAAGAAAGATTTCCAAGTTCTCTGTTGAGCAAATCAGATTGACCCGGCATCACCAATCATAAACCGATGTTGGCAACAATCATGAACCGGTGTATGCAACAATCATAATCCGGGGTCATCAGTTTTATAACCCGGCCCTTTGGTAATGTTAAACCGGCAAGTTTTCAAGACCGGGATCATCCTCAAACCGGCTGAATATCAGATGAATATTTCAAGACCAATATTTCCTAAACCGGTGCTTTGGAAGCCAGCTCAAGTGGATTATTCTTTACAATATTTTTCTATGAGAAACCAATGTCAGCAATTTGAGTATGAAGCTGGTTATTAACCTGGATTTTCTAGAAGGAGGAATGACAAGGACTTAAGGATGATCAGCATAAGTTTAATATGGATAAATCCAAGCTAAACTTGGGGGCTAATGTCGGGGATATACCCCGCGGTGTAAACCGGCCGGAAGTTAAACCGGCCGGGCTTGGCGGTTTATCGGAAGACCCGCCCTGACCTTGGCGGTTTACAAGCAACCCGCTTGGACGTTGTAACTCAATGGTAACCCGACGGACGGGTCAGAGGAGCGACAAGACCAGGTGGCCCGTCTGGCGGTTCATGAAGGCCGGTTCAACTATGGTGGGCCAGTTTAAGAGGAAAGGAATATTTATCTTACAAAGAGTTAAGACCAGGACTTGTATCCGGTTTGTATTAGAGATAGACTAGTCCTAATCCTAATAGGACTCCACATGTAAACCGCCCCTTCAACATATATAAGGAGGGGCAGGGCTCCCCAAAGAGGGACAGGTTAGAAGCTACAAGCGACAAGCAATCAATAATCTCTAGGGCTAGACACAAGAGCCGGTTTACGGCGTCTCCCTCGGGATGATAATGAGACCTAGCCTCAAACAGCATGTAGGGTTTTTACCGGATGATGTTTCCCGGGGCCCGAAGCTGTCTAAACCCTTGTCTTGCGTGTTGATCCGCCCTGCGTCTCTCGTCCCACTCAACCCCTCTCAAGCTACCACATGGATGCGTTGGCCTCGCGACTAAGTCCTGACACTAAGGACATCTGCCGTGACAAATCCACGACACTAAGCCTAGCACAAGATCATGTAGTTCGTATGCTAAAGCTTTTATAATGTCAAGTATCACTTCCTTAGACCATGAGATTGTGCAACTCCCGGATACCATAGGAATGCTTTGGGTGTGCCAAACGTCACAACGTAACTGGGTGGCTATAAAGGTACACTACGGGTATCTCCGAAAGTGTCTGTTGGGTGGCACGAATCGAGATTGGGATTTGTCACTCCGTGTGACGGAGAGGTATCTCTGGGCCCACTCGGTAGGACATCATCATAATGTGCACAATGTGATCAAGGAGTTGATCACGGGATGATGTGTTGCGGAACGAGTAAAAGAGACTTGCCGGTAACGAGATTGAACAAGGTATCGGAATACCGACGATCGAATCTCGGGCAAGTATCGTACCGATAGACAAAGGGAATTGTATACGGGATTGATTAAGTCCTTGACATCGTGGTTCATCCGATGAAATCATCGTGGAACATGTGGAATCCAACATGGGTATCCAGATCCTGCTGTTGGTTATTGACCGGAGAACGTCTCGGTCATGTCTGCATGTCTCCCGAACCCGTAGGGTCTACACACTTAAGGTTCGATGACGCTAGGGTTATAAAGGAAGCTTGTATGTGGTTACCAAATGTTGTTCGGAGTCCCGGATGAGATCCCGGACGTCATGAGGAGTTCCGGAGTGGTCCGGAGGTAAAGATTTATATATAGGAAGTCCTATTTCGGCCATCGGGACAAGTTTCGGGGTCATCGGTATTGTACCGGGACCACCGGAGGGGTCCTGGGGCCCACCGGGTGGGGCCACCTATCCCGGAGGGTCCCATGGGCTGAAGTGGGAAGGGATCCAGCCCAAAGTGGGCTGGGGCGCCACTTCCCCTAAGGCCCATGCGCCTAGGGTGAAGGGGGAACCCTAAAGGAAGAGTCCCAAGGGGGTAAGGCACCTCCTAGGTGCCTTGGGGGGGAGGGAATCCTCCCCTGGCCGCCGCCCCCTAGGAGATTGGATCTCCTAGGGCTGGCGCACCCCCCCCTTGGGATCCCTATATATAGTGGGGGTAGAGGGCCTCTTGAGACACACCTTTTGCCTTTGGTGCAGCCCCTCCCTCTCTCCCAAGATCTCCTCCTCTCCTGCGGTGCTTGGCGAAGCCCTGGTGGATTGCCACGCTCCTCCATCATCACCACGCCGTTGTGCTGCTGCTGGATGGAGTCTTCCTCAACCTCTCCCTCTCTCCTTGCTGGATCAAGGCATGGGAGACGTCACCGGGCTGTACGTGTGTTGAACGCGGAGGTGTCGTCCGTTCGGCACTAGGATCATCGGTGATTTGGATCACGACAAGTACGACTCCATCAACCCCGTTCACTTGAACGCTTCCGCTTAGCGATCTACAAGGGTATGTAGATGCACTCTCCTTCCCCTCGTTGCTGGTTTCTCCATAGATAGATCTTGGTGATACGTAGGAAAATTTTGAATTTCTGCTACGTTCCCTAACAGTGGCATCATGAGCTAGGTCTATTGCGTAGATTCTTTGCACGAGTAGAACACAAAGTAGTTGTGGGCGTTGATTTTGTTCAATATGCTTACCGTTACTAGTCAATCTTGATTCGGCGGCATTGTGGGATGAAGCGGCCCGGACCAACCTTACACGTACTCTTACGTGAGACCGGTTCCACCGACAGACATGCACTAGTTGCATAAGGTGGCTAGCGGGTGCCAGTCTCTCCCACTTTAGTCGGATCGGATTCGATGAAAAGGGTCCTTATGAAGGGTAAATAGCAATTGACATATCACGTTGTGGTTTTGCGTAGGTAAGAAACGTTCTTGCTAGAAACCCTTAGCAGCCACGTAAAACATGCAAACAACAAGTAGAGGACGTCTAACTTGTTTTTGCAGGGTATGCCTTGTGATGTGATATGGACAAAGGATGTGATGTATGATATATGTGATGTATGAGATGATCATGTTCTTGTAATAGGAATCACGACTTGCATGTCGATGAGTATGACAACCGGCAGGAGCCATAGGAGCTGTCTTTATTTATTGTATGACCTGCGTGTCATTGAACAACGCCATGTAATTACTTTACTTCATTGCTAAAGCGTTAGCCATAGTAGTAGAAGTAATAGTTGACGTGACAACTTCATGAAGACACGATGATGGAGATCATGGTGTCATGCCGGTGACGACGATGATCATGGAGCCCCGAAGATGGAGATCAAAAGGAGCAAAGTGATGATGGCCATATCATGTCACTATTTGATTGCATGTGATGTTTATCATGTTTTTGCATCTTATTTGCTTAGAACGACGGTAGTAAATAAGATGATCCCTCATTAAAATTTCAAGAAAGTGTTCCCCCTAACTATGCACCGTTGCGAAAGTTCGTCGTTTCGAAGCACCACGTGATGATCGGGTGTGATAGATTCTTACGTTCACATACAACGGGTGTAAGATAGTTTTACACATGCAAAACACTTAGGGTTAACTTGACGAGCCTAGCATGTACAGACATGGCCTCGGAACACAGAAGACCGAAAGGTCGAGCATGAGTCGTATAGAAGATACGATCAACATGAAGATGTTCACCGACGTTGACTAGTCCGTCTCACGTGATGATCGGACACGGCCTAGTTGACTCGGATCATGTAATCACTTAGATGACTAGAGGGATGTCTATCTGAGTGGGAGTTCATAAGATGAACTTAATTATCCTCAACATAGTCAAAAAGATTTTGCAAATTATGTCGTAGCTCGCGCTTTAGTTCTACTGTTTTAGATATGTTCCTAGAGAAAATATAGTTGAAAGTTGACAGTAGCAATTATGCGGACAGTAGAAGGCTTATGTCCTTAATGCACTGCTCGGTGTGCTGGACCTCGAACGTGGTCTGTGGATGTTGCGAACATCCGACATACACGTGTTGATGACTACATGATAGTTCGGTAATGTTAAATGGTTTAGAATTAAGGCACCAAAGACATTTTGAAATGTCGTGGAACATATGAGATGTTTCGAGAGCTGAAATTGGGATTTCAGACTCGTGCCCATGTCAAGAGCTATAAGACCTCTGACGATTTTCTTGGCCTGCAAACTAAGGGAGAAAAGCTCAATCGTTGAGCTTGTGCTCAGATTGTCTGAGTACAACAATCACTTGAATCGAGTGGGAGTTGATCTTCCAGATAAGATAGTGATGCTTCTCCAAAGTCATTGCCACCAAGCTGCTAGAGCTTCGTAATGAACTATAACATATCAGGGATAGATATGATGATCCTTGAAATATTCACGATGTTTGACACCGCGAAAGTAGAAATCAAGCAGGAGCATCAATTGTTGATGGTTAGTGAAACCACTAGTTTCAAGAAGGGCAAGGGCAAGAAGGGATACTTCATGAAACGGCAAATCAGCTGCTGCTCTAGTGGAGAAACCCAAGGTTGAACCCAAACCCGAGACTGAGTGCTTCTGTAATAAGGGAAACAGCCACTAGAGCAGAATTACCCTAGATACTTGGTAGATGAGAAGGCTGTCGATAGAAGTATATTGGATATACATTATGTGAATGTGTACTTTACTAGTACTCCTAGTAGCATCAGGGTATTAGATACCGGTTCGATTGCTAAGTGTTAGTAACTCGAAATAAAAGCTACGGAATAAACGGAGACTAGCTAAAGGTGAGCTGACGAGATGTGTTGGAAGTGCTTCCAAGGTTGATATGATCAAGCATCACACGCTCCCTCTACCATCGAGATTGGTGTTAAACCTAAACAATTGTTATTTGGTGTTTGCGTTGAGCATAGACATGATTGGATTATGTCTATCGCAATACGGTTATTCATTTAAGGAGAATAATGGTTACTCTATTTATTTGAATAATACCTTCAATGGTCTTGCACCTAAAATGAATGGTTTATTGAATCTCGATCATAGTGATACACATGTTCATGCCAAAAGATATAAGATAGTAATGATAGTACCACCTGCTTGTGGCACTGCCATGTAAGTCATATTGGTATAAAACGCATGAAGAAGCTCCATGTTGATGGATCTTTGAACTCACTCATTTCTGAAAAGATTGAGACATGTGAACCATGTCTATTGGTATATACGCATGAAGAAACTCCATGCAGATGGACCGTCTGGACTCACTTGATTTTGAATCACTTGAGATATGCAAATCATACCACATGGGCAAGATGACTGAAAGCTTCACTTTTAGTAAAATGGAACAAGAAAGCAACTTGTTGGAAGTAACACATTTTGATGTGTGCAGTCCAATGAGTGCTGAGGCACGTAGTGGATATCATTATGCTCTTACTTCACAGATGATTTGAGTAGATACTGAGCATATTTACTTGATGAAACACAAGTCTGAATTATTGAATGGTTCAAGTAATTTCAGAGTGAAGTTGAATATCGTCGTGACAAGAGGATAAAATATCTATGATATGATCATAGAGATGAATATCTGAGTTACGAGTTTGGTACACAATTGAGACATTGTGGAAATTGTTTCACGACTAGTACTGCCTGGAACACCATAGTGTGATGGTGTGTCCGAACATCATAACTGCACCCTATTGGATATGATGCATACCATGATGTCTCTTATCAAATTACCACTATCGTTCATGGGTTAGGCATTAGAGACAACCGCACTCACTTTAATAGGGCACCACGTAATTCCGTTGAGACGAAGCCGTTTGAACTATGGTTTGGAGAAACCTGAACTGTCGTTTCTTAAAAGTTTGGGGCTGCGGCACTTATATGAAAAAGTTTCAGGCTGATAAGCTCAAACCCAAAGCGGATAAATGCATCTTCATAGGACACCCAAAATAGTTGGGTATACTTCCTGTCTCAGATCCGAAAGCAATAGGGATTGTTTATAGAATCGGGTCCTTTCTCGAGGAAAAGTTTCTCTCGAAAGAATTGAGTGGGAGGGTGGTGGAGACTTGATGAGGTTATTGAACCGTTACTTCAACTAGTGTGTAGCAGGGCACAAGAATTGTTCCTATGGCACCTACACCAATTGAAGTGGAAGCTTATGATAGTGATCATGAGACTTCGGATCAAGTCACTCCCAAACCTCGTAGGATGACAAGGATGCGTACTACTTCAGAGTGGTACATAATCCTGTCTTGGAAGTCATGTTGCTAGACAACAATGAACCTACGAGCTATGGAGAAGCGATGGTGGGCCCGGATTCCGATGAATGGCTCGAGGCCATATAATCCGAGAGAGGATCCATATATGAAAACAAAGTGTAGACTTTGGAAGAACTACTTGATGGTCGTAAGGCTGTTAGGTACATATGGATTTTAAAAGGAAGACGGACAATGATGGTAAATGTCACCATTGAGAAAGCTCGACTTGTCATTAAAATGTTTTCCGACAAGTTCAAGGAGTTGACTGCGATGAGGCTTTCTCACTCGTAGCGATGCTAAAAGTCTGTTTGAATTATGTTAGCAATTACTGCATTATTTATGAAATTATGTAGACAGGATGTCAAAAAACATTGTTTCTTCGACGATTTTCTTGAGGAAAGGTTGTATGTGATACAACCAGAAGAATTTTGTCAATCCTGAAAGATGCTAACAAGTATGCAAAGCTCCATCAATCCTTCAAAGGACTGGAGTAAGCATCTCGGAGTTGGAATGTACACTTTGATGAGATGATCAAATATTTTGGGTTTATACTAAGTTTATGAGAAACTTGTATTTCCAAAGAAGTGAGTGGGAGCACTATAGAATTTCTGATGAGTATATGTTGTTGACATATTGTTTATCGGAAATGATGTAGAATTTCTGCAAGGCATATAGGGTTGTTTGAAAAATGTTTTTCAATGGAAAACCTGGATTAAGCTACTTAAACATTAAGCATCAAGATCTATAAGGATAGATCAAAATCGCTTAATAGTACTTTCAAATGAATACATACCGTGACAAGATTTTGAAGGAATTCAAAATAGATCAGCAAAGAAGGAGTTCTTGGCTGTATTACACGTGTGAGTATTGAGTAAGACTCAAGACCTGACCACGGCAGAAGAGAGAGAAAGGACGAAGGTCGTCCCCTATGCTTAGACATAGGCTCTACAGTATGATATGCTGTGTACCGCATCTGAAGTGTGCCTTGCTATGAGTCAGTCAAGGGGTACAAGAGTGATCCAGGAATGGATCACAGGACAGCGGTCAAGGTTATCCTTGGTAACTAGTGGACTAAGGAATTTTCTCGATTATGGAGGTGGAAAAGAGTTCGTCGTAAAGGGTTACGCCGATGCAAACTTTGACACTAATTCAGATTATACTAAGTAGTAAATTGGATTCGTATAGTAGAACAGTTATTTGGAATAGCTCCAAATAGAGCGTGGAAACTGCATCTAGGAGATGACATAGAGATTTGTAAAGCACACACGGATCTGAAAGGTTCAGACCCGTTGACTACAACATCTCTCACAAGCATAACATGATCAAACCCAGAACTCTTGGGTGTTAGTCACATAAGGATGTGACCTTGAGTGTTAGTCACATATCGATGTGAACTAGATTATTGACTCTAGTGCAAGTGGGAGACTGTTGGAAATATGCCCTAGAGGCAATAATAAATTGATTATTATTATATTTCCTTGTTCATGATAATCGTTTATTATCCATGCTAGAATTGTATTGATAGGAAACTCAGATACATGTGTGGATACATAGACAACACCATGTCCCTAGTCAGCCTCTAGTTGACTAGCTCGTTGATTAATAGATGGTTACGGTTTCCTGACCATGGACATTGGATGTCATTGATAACGGGATCACATCATTAGGAGAATGATGTGATGGACAAGACCCAATCCTAAGCCTAGCACAAGATCATGTAGTTCGTATGCTAAAGCTTTTATAATGTCAAGTATCACTTCCTTAGACCATGAGATTGTGCAACTCCCGGATACCGTAGGAATGCTTTGGGTGTGCCAAACGTCACAACGTAACTGGGTGGCTATAAAGGTACACTACGGGTATCTCCGAAAGTGTCTGTTGGGTGGCACGAACCGAGATTGGGATTTGTCACTCCGTGTGACGGAGAGGTATCTCTGGGCCCACTAGGTAGGACATCATCATAATGTGCACAATGTGATCAAGAGTTGATCACGGGATGATGTGTTGCGGAACGAGTAAAAGAGACTTGCCGGTAACGAGATTGAACAAGCTATCGGAATACCGACGATCGAATCTCGGGCAAGTATCGTACCGATAGACAAAGGGAATTGTATACGGGATTGATTAAGTCCTTGACATCGTGGTTCATCCGATGAAATCATCGTGGAACATGTGGGAGCCAACATGGGTATCCAGATCCCACTGTTGGTTATTGACCGGAGAACGTCTCGGTCATGTCTGCATGTCTCCCGAACCCGTAGGGTCTACACACTTAAGGTTCGATGACGCTAGGGTTATAAAGGAAGCTTGTATGTGGTTACCGAATGTTGTTCGGAGTCCCGGATGAGATCCCAGACGTCACGAGGAGTTCCGAAATGGTCCGGAGGTAAAGAATTATATATAGGAAGTCCTATTTCGGCCATCGGGACAAGTTTCGGGGTCATCGGTATTGTACCGGGACCACCGGAGGGGTCCTGGGGCCCACCGGGTGGGGCCACCTATCCCGGAGGGTCCCATGGGCTGAAGTGGGAAGGGATCCAGCCCAAAGTGGTCTGGGGCGCCACTTCCCCTAAGGCCCATGCGCCTAGGGTGAAGGGGGAACCCTAAAGGAAGAGTCCCAAGGGGGTAAGGCACCTCCTAGGTGCCTTGGGGGGGAGGGAATCCTCCCCTGGCCGCCGCCCCCTAGGAGATTGGATCTCCTAGGGCTGGCGCACCCCCCCTTGGGATCCCTATATATAGTGGGGGTAGAGGGCCTCTTGAGACACACCTTTTGCCTTTGGTGCAGCCCCTCCCTCTCTCCCAAGTTCTCCTCCTCTCCTGCGGTGCTTGGCGAAGCCCTGCTGGATTGCCATGCTCCTCCATCATCACCATGCCATTGTGCTGCTGCTGGATGGAGTCTTCCTCAACCTCTCCCTCTCTCCTTGCTGGATCAAGGCATGGGAGACGTCACCGGGCTGTACGTGTGTTGAACGCGGAGGTGCCGTCCGTTCGGCACTAGGATCATCGGTGATTTGGATCACGACAAGTACGACTCCATCAACCCCGTTCACTTGAACGCTTCCGCTTAGCGATCTACAAGGGTATGTAGATGCACTCTCCTTCCCCTCGTTGCTGGTTTCTCCATAGATAGATCTTGGTGATACGTAGGAAAATTTTGAATTTCTGCTACGTTCCCCAACAAGACCCGCCCACCACGGACCCGATGGAGATCGAGGTTGTCGTCGGGGAGGGCGCGCGCGGCGACGGCGACGACGCAGTCGTCATCGAGGAGGCGGAAGGCACCGACGACCCCGCAGGCGGCGGGGAGGCTGAAGCCGCCAAGGCCGTCGCGGCAGCAGGCGGCGAGGGGACCGGCGACCGTGCCGACGGCCCCGGGGAGGCCGGGGCGTCGAGCACTCCGCAGTCCGGCGATCCCGCCGCCGCTACCACGTCGGGCCCCGAGGAGCCCCCGGCAGGCGCCTACCTGCAGGCCGGCGATGGCGTCTTCATCAGGCTCCCCTGGGAGCCTAGCTCCAGGGCGCCAGTCGAGGGGGAGGCCTTGGACGGAGAAGTGCTCGCCTCCGTCGGGCTGACAGTGGTCGACGCGCCGAGCACCAGCAGCGGCGAGCCCGAGGAGGAGCGGCTGCTCCGGAAGGTTGTGTCGCTCTACCGCGCCCGGCAGGCCAAGGTGGAGCGCCAGGAGGCACTCGTCGCGAAGGCCGGCGCGGACATGGAGAAGCGTGACGGGGAGCTCCGGGAGCTCAACCAGGAGGCTCTCCGGTCTTTGGCGGAGGAGCGGAGGCTGCTCGACGAGGCGCGGACGGCCTTCCTCCTCGAGAAGGCAGAGGCTGAAGAGCAGCAGAGGCTTGCCGCTGCGGGGCTATCCGCGCGGGAAAGCGAACTGGTGCAGCAGAGGGCCAGCCTCGCCAGCCATGAGGAGGAGGTTGCCGTGCGCGAGCAGGCGCTCGGCGGGGCCCTGCAGAAAGCGCAGGACGCTGCCGCGGCCGCCGAGGTCGCCAAGGGGGAGCTGGAGGCGAGGGTGGCGCAGCTCGTCAGCGACCTCAAGGCGAGCGGCGAGGAGCTTGTCGCGCTCAAACAGGAGCGCGAGAAGGGCGCTCACACCCTTGGCGAGCTGCAGGGCCGCTTCGCCGAGAAGATCCAGGAGCTCGACGCCGCCAAGGACTCCAAGGCTGTCCTCGAGCTGAAGCTGGACACCCTGGCCCAGGCGCTGGAGAGCGCCAAGGAGCAGGAAGCGACCTTGCGGAAGGAGGTTGCTGGCAACGAGGAGCTATTGAGGAGCGCCGCCGTTACCCAGAACGCCTTCCAAGAGACGGTGGAGCGGTGGACCGAAGGCCTCGTCGACATCGCCACCACCATCGACAAGGAGCTGAAGCTGCTGGGGATGGAGGGCCACGAGTACCCCTCCGGCGAGAATGTCCCGGCGAGCGCCAAGCTCACTTCCTTCTTCAAGGGCTTGGTGGGGGTGCTCCAGCATCTCCGGGAATCGATCCCAGAGCAGCTGGCCGAGGAGACGTGGGAAGCCGTCTCCGGGGCCCTTGAGAGGGTGTTAGTGAAGATCGTCTTCCGCAACCCCACCATCAGGCTCACCAACGTCCTCAGGCACTTGCCGGAAGACGCTTACCTGACGGAGATCAGGGCCCTCGTCCCCCCTATTGTGGAAAGGGTGGCCGGGATCAGGCGGGTCAAGGGCGACCGCGCGGATTAGGCCGCCCACCTCTTTCTTTTCTTCCCTTGTCGCTGCTGAGCATGTCATAGGATCAGCTGATTAGAGCGGCGGCAAGTCATTTTGTAATATAACTTTTATCTTAAGCAGTTCATTGCGCTGTTATCTCCCTCGTTCGACCTTGTGCTTCGTACATTCACGCCCTACGCTTCCGGGAACTTGTCAGCGAAAGTCTCCGCCTTGCCACGGGTGCCGAGTGCGGGACATCGGCAACCCGCTGACGGGGCTTCCACCGGCAAGAAACCTTGCCGCGGCTGGCGCAACTCACTTAAATGTTGAGCAGGCTCAGGGCGAGGTAAGTGTGGCGACTGCAATCGCGGCACACTCAAGCTGCCGAGCGAGCTCGAAACAAGTAAGGACGCCACTCGGGATGTAGCACACTTAAGTCGTTGAGCGGACTCGGAACGAAATAAGGGCGCAACCAGCCACGAGCCGGCCCCTCCGTGCACAGGTTTCCCATACGAAGATCGGCCTTTCGAGGAAGATAACTTAAGAATAAAAAGGAGCTTAATCGCTCAAACTTTGGCGACTTAGCTTCTCTGTCGTTTGCAGTCCGGCAAGGCGCAGCTTCCCCGGGCGACGCCCAGCCCACCCCGTCATCCCCCCTTCTCGAGGTAAGGGAATAACGAGGGCTCGGGGCCTCACGGCCTGCCATCGCTCGCCGGAGTCAAGTGCTGCACAATCGTGTCAAATAATGCATGCGCCAAGCGGAGAGGCGCAAAATCGACAAGATGTGCGGGGCACATGAGCTATGCTTGGGATCTGCGCCCGTCTCTGTACCAAGGATTACATGCAACTGCGGCAAGACTTGGACAGAGAGGATGGCCGACGGAACGGGTTCCGACTGCCGCGCTGGCAAGGTCCCTCCCACGGTCGGCGTCGACTCGTTTGGATCTTGGCGGCCTGGGCTCGCCGAAGAACGAGGTCGCCTTTCCCGCAACTTCCGGCGCTAACTTCTGTGGCTACGGGAGCGGCGCAGAGTTTGCTGGAGGCGAGAAACTCGCTCAGCGGCCGGAAGGCGGTCCTACTCAAGGAGCAGCTGCTCTTGCCCGGACTCTGTGTGAGTGGGTACTCGAGGAGGGCCGTGCGCGAGTCCGTGAGGAGGAATGCCTCCGCTCCACTGGGTGGAGCGGAAAGGTACCTGGCCATACCTGAGCTTGCATGCGGTCGCCAAATCTGGTTCGCACAACCTCGACGCTCCCCTACCTGGCGCGCCAAAGATGTCGGGGGATATCGGTCTCCACGAGCACCTATGGGGACGGAGCCCCTTGTCGGTTCGGCGGGGGCGGAGGTTGCACAAAGAGCAGATCGAGGCGACACACACACACACAACGATTTTACCCAGCTTCGGGCCGCATGGATGCGTAAAACCCTACTGCTGCATGTCTGGTTGATTAGAGTTCTTGCTCTGGAGCGCAAGAAGCTACAGTAAGCTGGAGCTGGACGTAGACGAGGGTCTACTGAGCGTCCTCCTGGTTTTCTGTTCCTCCTCCCTAGGGTTCGATCGGGGTCCGGATCCCTCTCTACGTGCACATGGGCCTCCTTTTATATGCTAAGGGGTTTCCCACAGGTAGCGACGCAGGTGAGGGTAAAAATGGCAAGGAACTGTGCGAACAGTGGTCGCACAGTGCTATCGCACCTAACTCTGACGGCGGGAGACAAAGGCATTAAATGCCCATATGGATCGCCTGAACAGTGCCGAAGCGGACCGTTAGGAGCGCCTCCGCTTGCCACGGGGGGGGGGGGGCTCTGCCAACGTCGCATGCCACCGCGCGTCTCAGGTTGCGCGGCGCCCCGCCACGTGCCTCCGGGGAAGCCCCAGAGCGACGCGTGGGCAGGTGAGCTGGAGCGCAAGCCTGAGGTGGTGGTTTGCCGCGGCAAGTGGCTTGCCGCGGTAGTTGCCTTGCCGCACCTGAGAGCTTGCCGCTCGTCAGTCCTTGCCGAGGCGCGCGGAGCGCCGCGGCGGGCTTCTCTTGGGGTGCCTTGGCTTGGTCGACCCGGCGAGCTCCTCCCGCCGGGGCCTTGGTGCTTCGGCTTAGTCGTCCCGGCAAGCTCCTCTTGCCGGGGCCTTGCCGCCTTGGCCCGGCAAGCTCCTCTTGCCGGACCTCGCCTTCTCGCCCCGGCAAGCTCCTCTTGCCGGGGCTTGGTCTTCTTGGCTCGATCACTTGGCCTTCGTCCGGCCCAGAAAGGGCCGTGGAGACTCTTGTCGCTCCCCTGGCAGGCCTTGCCGCGGTATGCTACTACTACCCGTGCACAAGTTCGGGGTACTAAGGTACCCCTACTTTAGTACACCGACAGATAGGGGCTTATAGTTTTGCCCCACAACCTTTTACCTCAAGGGTAATGTCAACAATAATAACTCATGCTCCCCTACATCCAATTAGGTACATATATCAGGATCTTTCCAACATATTGTGCTTGCTAAAGGATAAAATGAAAAAGGAAAGGTGAAGATCACCATGACTCTTGCATAAGGTAGAAGATAATAATAAAAGATAGGCCCTTCGCAGAGGGAAGCAAAGGTTGCCATGCGCTTTTATGGTTGGATGCACAAAATCTTAATGCGAAAGAACGTCACTTTATATTGCCCCTTATGATATGAACCTTTATTATGCAGTCCGTCGCTTTTATTACTTCCACATCACAAGATCGTATAAAGCTTATTTCTCCCACACCAATCAATCATACATATTTAGAGCAATTTTTATTGCTTTGCACCGATGACAACTTACTTGAAGGATCTTACTCAATCCATAGGTAGATATGGTGGACTCTCCTGGCAAAACTGGTTTAAGGGTATTTGGAAGCACAAGTAGTATCTCTACTTGGTGCTGAGAATTTGGCTAGCATGAGGAGGAAAGGCAAGCTCAACATGTTGGAGGATCAATGACAACATACTTTATCTCAGATGCAAGAAAACATAACCCATCACGTTGTCTTCCTTGTCCAACATCAACTCTTTAGCATGTCATATTTTAATGAGTGCTCCCAATCATAAAAGATGTCAATGATAATATATTTATATGTGAGACCTCTCTTTCCTTATTACTTCCTATTAATTGCAACGATGACCAAAGCTATGCCTGCCAACTCCCAACAACTTTTAATCATCATACTCTTTCTATGTGAAGTCATTACTCTCAATAAGATCAATATGAACTTTTGTTTCTTTTTGTTCTTTCTCTTCTCTTTTCTTTTATCCACTCAAGATCATAGCAAAATAATCAAGCCCTTGACTCAACACTAATCTTTATTATATATAGCTCACGGACATGATTACATAGAGAGATCATAAAGCAAAACTCAAAAGTAGATCATGCCATAAACTTTATTCTACTAGATCAAGATACTATTAATAGGATCGAACTAAGAAAAACGGTAAAGATAGGAGTGTGATGGTGATACGATACCGGGGCACCTCCCCCAAGCTTGGCAGTTGCCAAGGGGAGTGCCCATACCCATGTGATTATGTCTCCTTTGTTGGTGAAGAAGGTGGTGGTGACATCGATGATGCGGCCTTGTCGTCCATCTTCCAAGGCATAGGCTCACCATCGTAGAAAGATGATCGAGTCTCCAGGATCCTCAGATCTGCAGCCAAACTCATCTTTTTGAATCTATATTCATACTCATAGTTTTAGTTTTGCGGGTCATAGATTTGGGCTTGAAGGTGCTCGATCTTCTCATGAAGCTTAAAGATGGCCTCCCTGATGTTGTCGGCATCCAACTTGTGGTTGCTAGTAAACTCCGCAATCATCATGTGGTTGGAGTTGAGTCCACGTTTCACCATCCCCTGACACTTGAAAACTTGTTGCTCCACTGCTTGGAGCCTCGTCTCCACGCTTACGGTCCCCTTTGGTCCCTCTTCATCGCAGATGTGCAGCAACCCATCACGCAACTCAATGGTTTTAGGGTGTCGCAGCACCTCCGCGAGGTAAGGGTTGATGACCTTCTCGAAGAACTTGTCTTTGGAAGCACTTGGGGACGTCATGATAATCTAGATCTGTCAGAAAAACAGCTCGAAACAAGAACAGAGGAGATTTGCGTGATACGGGAGTCAAAACCTTCGGGAGAATATATAATGATTTTTTACCGACCAAAATACGTATCGTGCAAGAAAACGGAGTCCGGAAGGCACACGAGATGCTCACGAGGTAGGGGCGTGCCTATGGGGTAGGGCACGCCCTCCACCCTCGTGGGGCCATCGTGTCCTTCCCGGACTGCTACTTATTTTTCTATTTTTCTAAATATTCCAAAACGGAGAAATATTGCCTTAAAACAGTTTTGGAGTCGGTTTACTTACCGTACCACATACCTATTCCTTTTTGGAGTCTGAAACATTCTGGAAAGTGTCTCTTATGTATTCCTCCGGGGTTACAGTTTCAATAATATTGGTTTCAACATTTATGGGATTACCTGAGATATAATGTTTAATTCTTTGACCATTTACCACCTTCGGATTTGTGCCTTCGAAGTTGTTGATTTTTATGGCACCGGAACGATAGACCTCCTCGATAACGTAGGGGCCTTCCCATTTAGAGAGAAGTTTTCCTGCAAAAAATCTTAAACGAGAGTTGTATAGCAATACATAGTCACCTACATTAAACTCACGCTTTTGTATTCTTTTGTCATGCCATCTTTTGACTTTTTCTTTAAACAACTTGGCATTTTCATAAGCTTGGGTTCTCCATTCATCAAGTGAGCTAATATCAAATAACCTCTTTTCACCGGCAAGTTTGAGATCATAGTTGAGCTCTTTAATAGCCCAATATGCCTTATGTTCTGGTTCGAGAGGTAGGTGACATGCTTTTCCATATACCATTTTATACGGAGACATACCCATAGGATTTTTATATGCAGTTCTATAAGCCCATAATGCATCATCAAGTTTCTTGGACCAATTCTTCCTAGATCTATTGACAGTATTTTGCAAAATTAAGTTGAGCTCTCTTTTGCTCAATTCTACTTGACCACTAGACTGTGGGTGATAAGGTGATGCAATTCTATTATTAACGTCATACTTAGCAAGCATTTTACGGAAAGCACCATGAATAAAGTGTGAACCACCATCAGTCATCAAATATCTAGGGACTCCAAACCTCGGAAAAATAACTTCCTTAAGCATTTTAATAGAAGTGTTATGATCAGCACTACTAGTTGGAATAGCTTCTACCCACTTAGTAACATAATCAACAGCAACTAGAATATGTGTATATCCATTAGAGGCAGGAAAAGGTCACATATAATCAAAGCCCCAAACATCAAATGGTTCAATAACAAGTGAATAATTCATAGGCATTTCTTGACGTCTACTAATATTACCAATTCTTTGACATTCATCACAAGACAGGACAAACTTACGGGCATCCTTGAAGAGAGTAGGCCAATAAAAACCAGATTACAATACCTTATGTGCAGTTCTATCTCCCACGTGGTGTCCTCCATAAGCTTCGGAGTGGCACCTACGTAGGATATGTTCCTGTTCATGCTTAGGTACACAACATCTAATAACACCATCTACTTCTTCTTTATAAAGATGTGGGTCATCCCAAAAGTAAAGTCTCAAATCATAAAAAAACTTTTTCTTTTGCTGGTATGTGAAACTAGGTGGTATAAATTTAGTAACAATATAATTAGCATAATCAGCATACCATGGAGTACTATGGGAAGTACTTGTAACATTTAATTTTTCATCAGGGAAGCTATCATCAATAGGTAGTGGGTCATCAAGAACATTTTCTAACCTAGACAAGTTGTCTGCAACGGGGTTCTCAGCTCCTTTTCTATCAACAATATGCAAATCAAATTCTTGTAGCAAGAGAACCCATCTAATAAGTCTAGGTTTAGCATCTTTCTTTTCCATAAGGTATTTAATAGCAGCATGATCAGTGTGAATAGTTAGTTCAGAATCAACAATATAAGGTCTGAACTTATCATAAGCAAATACAACTGCTAAGAGTTCTTTTTCAGTAGTAGCATAATTTCTTTGAGCATTGTCTAGAGTCTTACTAGCATAATGGATAACATTTATTTTCTTATCAACTCTTTGCCCTAGAACAGCACCTACAGCATAATCACTAGCATCACAGATAATTTCAGAGGGTAAATTCCAATCAGATGGCTGAACAACAGGTGCAAAGATCAATGCTTTCTTAAGTATTTCAAATGCTTCTACACAATCATCATCAAAGACAAATGGTATATCTTTTTGTAATAAATTAGTCAGAGGCCGAGAAATTTTTGAGAAGTCCTTAATGAACCTCCTATAAAATCCGACGTGACCAAGGAAACTTCTTATACCTTTGATGTCCTTGGGACATGGCATCTTCTCAATAGCATCAACCTTGGCTTTATCAACTTCAGTACCTCTTTTAGAAACTTTATGCCCCAAGACAATACCTTCATTAACCATAAAGTGGCACTTTTCCCAATTCAAGACAAGGTTAGTTGTTGGAAATATGCCCTAGAGGCAATAATAAAAGGATTATTATATTTCCTTGTTCATGATAATTGTCTATTGTTCATGCTATAATTGTATTGTCCGGAAATCATAATACATGTGTGAATACATAGACCACAATGTGTCCCTAGTAAGCCTCTAGTTGACTAGCTCATTGATCAATAGATAGTCATGGTTTCCTGACTATGGACATAGGGATGTCATTGATAACGGGATCACATCATTAGGAGCATGATGTGATGGACAAGGCCCAAACCTAAGCATAGCACAAAGATCGTATAGTTCGTTTGCTAGAGCTTTTCTGAATGTCAAGTATCATTCCTTAGACCATGAGATTATGCAACTCCCGGATACCGTAGGAATGCTTTGGGTGTATCAAACGTCACAACGTAACTGGGTGACTATAAAGGTGCATTACAGGTATCTCCGAAAGTGTTTGCTGGGTTGGCATGAATCGAGACTGGGATTTGTCACTCCGTATGACGGAGAGGTATCTCTGGGCCCACTCGGTAAGACATCATCATAATGAGCTCAATGTGATCAAGGTGTTGTTCACGGGATGATGTGTTACGGGAACGAGTAAAGAGACTTGCCGGTAACGAGATTGAACAAGGTTTCGGTATACCGACGATCGAATCTCGGGCAAGTATCGTACCGATAGACAAAGGGAATTGAGTACGGGATTGATTAAGTCCTTGACATCATGGTTCATCCGATGAGATCATCGAGGAGCATGTGGGAGCCAACATGGGTATCCAGATCCCGCTGTTGGTTATTGACCGGAGATCGTCTCGGTCATGTCTACATGTCTCCCGAACCCGTAGGGTCTACACACTTAAGGTTCGGTGATGCTAGGGTTGTAAAGATATTAGTATGCAGCAAACCGAAGGTTGTTCGGAGTCCCGGATGAGATCCCGGACGTCACGAGGAGTTTCGTAATGGTCCGTAGGTAAAGATTTATATATGGGAAGTTGTCATACGGACACCGGGAAGTTTCGGGGGCATACCGGTATTGTACCGGGGCCACCGGAGGGGTTCTGGGGGTCCACCGGGAGCGGCCACCTCTCCCGGAGGGCCTCATGGGCTGTATGAGGAAGGGAACCAGCCCAAAGTGGGCTGGTGCGCCTCCCCCCCAAGGGCCCATGCGCCTAGGGTTGGGGGGAACCCTAAAGGGGGCGCCCCCCTTGCTTGGGGGGCAAGTCCCCCCTCCCTGGCCGCCGGCCCCCATCTAGATCCAATCTAGAGGGGCCGGCCCCCCTTGCCCCTTCCCCTATAAATAGAGGGGTGAGGGGAATTCTGCTGCATCCACCACCACGCCGTCGTGCTGTTGGATCTTCATCAACCTCTCCTTCACCCTTGCTGGATCAAGGAGGAGACGTCAACCCAACCGTACGTGTGTTGAACGCGGAGGTGATGTCCGTTCGGCACTAGGTCATCGGTGATTGGATCACGGCGAGTACGACTCCATCATCCATGTTCTTCTTGAACGCTTCCGTTGCGATTTACAAGTGGTATGTAGATGCTCTCCTATCCCCTCGTTGCTAGAATACTCCATGGATAGATCTTGGTGATGCGTAGGAAAATTTTAATTTCTGCTACGATCCCCAACAGTGGCATCATGAGCTAGGTCTATGCGTAGTTTCTATGCACGAGTAGAACACAAAGTAGTTGTGGGCGTTGAATTGTCAATTCTTCTTGCCGTTACTAGTCCTATCTTGATTCAGCGGTATTGTGGGATGAAGCGGCCCGGACCAACCTTACACGTACGCTTACGTGAGACCGGTTCCACCGACTAACATGCACTAGTTGCATAAGGTGGTTGGCGGGTGTCTGTCTCTCCCACTCTAGTTGGATCGGATTCGATGAACAGGGTCCTTATGAAGGGTAAATAGAGATTGACAATTCACGTTGTGGTTTTAACGTAGGTAAGAAACGTTCTTGCTAGCAACCTATAACAGCCACGTAAAAACTTGCAACAACAATTAGAGGACGTCTAACTTGTTTTTGCAGCAAGTGCTATGTGATCTGATACGGCCAGAAGTTGTGATGAATCATGTATGTGATGTATGAGATGATCTTGTTATTGTAATAGGAATCACGACTTGTATGTCGATGAGTATGACAACCGGCAGGAGCCATAGGAGTTGTCTTTATTTATTTATGACCTGCGTGTCAACTTAAATCGTCATGTAATTACTTTACTTTATTGCTAAAGAGTTAGCCATAGTAGTAGAAGTAATAGTTGACGTGACAACTTCGAGTGACACGATGATGGAGATCATGGTGTCATGCCGGTGACGACGATGAACATGGCGCCCCGAAGATGGAGATCAAAGGAGCGAAATGATGTTGGCCATATCATGTCACTATTTGATTGCATGTGATGTTTATCATATTTATTACATCTTATTTGCTTAGAACGACGGTAGCATAAATAAGATGATCCCTCATTAAAATATCAAAATTGTGTTCTCCCTAACTGTGCACCGTTGCTAAGGTTCGTCGTTCTGAAGCACCACGTGATGATCGGGTGTGATAGGTCCTTACGTTCGCATACAACGGGTGTAAGCCAGATTTACACACGCAATACACTTAGGTTGGATTGATGAGCCTAGCATGTGCAGACATGGCCTCGGAACACGGAGGACCGAAAGGTCGAACATGAGTCGTATAGAAGATACGATCAACACGGAGATGTTCACCGATGATAACTAGTCCGTCTCACGTGATGATCGGACACGGCCTAGTTGACTCGGATCATGTATCACTTAGATGACTAGAGGGATGTCAAATCTGAGTGGGAGTTCATTCATTAATTTGATTAGATGAACTTAATTATCATGAACTTAGTCTAAATCTTTACAATATGTCTTGTAGATCAAATGGCCCACGGTAATGTCACCCTCAACTTCAACGCGTTCCTAGAGAAAACTAAGCTGAAAATTGATGGCAGCAACTATTCGGACTGGGTCCGGAACCTGAGGATCATCCTCATAGCAGCCAAGAAAGATTATGTCCTAGATGCACCGCTAGGTGATGCACCATTCCCAGCAAACCAGGACGTTATGAACGCCCATCAGTCACGTGCTGATGATTACTCCCTCGTTCAGTGCGGCATGCTTTACCGCTTAGAACCGGGGCTCCAAAAGCGTTTTGAGCAACACGGAGCATATGAGATGTTCGAGGAGCTGAAATTGATTTTCCAAGCTCATGCCCGGGTCGAGAGATATGATATCTCCGACAAGTTCTTTAGCTGCAAGATGGAGGAAAATAGCTCTGTCAGTGAACACATACTCAAGATGTCTGGGTTGCACAACCGCTTGACTTAGCTGGAAGTTAATCTCCCAGATGAGGCGGTCATTGACAGAATCCTTCAGTCGCTCCCACCTAGCTACAAGAGCTTCGTGATGAACTACAATATGCAGGGGATGGAAAAGACCATTCCCGAGTTGTATTCAATGCTGAAATCAGCGGAGGCGGAGATCAAAAAGGAACATCAAGTGTTGATGGTGAATAAAACCACTAAGTTCAAGAAAGGCAAGGGTAAGAAGAACTTTAAGAAGGACGGCAAAGAGGTTGCCGCACCTGGTAAATCAGTTGCCAGGAACAAGTCAAAGAATGGACCCAAGCCTGAAATTGAGTGCTTTTATTGCAAGGGAAATGGTCACTGGAAGCGGAATTGCCCCAAGTACATAGCGGATAAGAAGGCCGGCAACACCAAAGGTATATGTGATATACATGTTATTGATGTGTACCTTACCAGCGCTCGTAGTAGCTCCTGGGTATTTGATACCGGTGCGGTTGCTCATATTTGTAACTCAAAGTAGGAGCTGCGGAATAATCGGAGACTGGCGAAGGACAAGGTGACGATGCGTGTCGGGAATGGTTCCAGAGTCGATGTGATCGCCGTCAGCACGCTACCTCTACATTTACCTACGGGATTAGTTTTAAACCTCAATAATTGTTATTTAGTGCCAAGTTTGAGCATGAACATTATATCTGGATCTCGATTAATTCGAGATGGCTACTCATTTAAATCCGAGAATAATGGTTGTTCTATTTATATGAGTGATATGTTTTATGGTCATGCTCTGATGGTTAATGGTTTATTTTTAATGAATCTCGTACGTGATGTTACACATATTCATAGTGTGAATACCAAAAGAATTAAAGTTGATAACGATAGTCCCACATATTTGTGGCACTGCCGCCTTGGTCACATTGGTGTCAAGCGCATGAAGAAGCTCCATGCTGATGGACTTTTGGAGTCTCTCGATTATGAATCGTTTGACACATGCGAACCATGCCTCATGGGCAAAATGACCAAGACTCCATTCTCAGGGACAACGGAGCGAGCAACCTACTTGTTGGAAATCATACATACTGATGTATGTGGTCCAATGAGCGTTGAGGCTCGCGGAGGCTATCGTTATGTTCTCACTCTCACTGATGACTTGAGTAGATATGGGTATGTCTACTTAATGAAACACAAGTCTGAGACCTTTGAAAAGTTCAAGGAGTTTCAGAGTGAGGTTGAGAATCAACGTGACAGAAAAATAAAGTTCTTACGATCAGATCGTGGGGGAGAATATTTAAGTCACGAATTTGGCACACACTTAAGAAAATGTGGAATCGTTTCACAACTCACGCTGCCTGGAACACCTCAGCGTAACGGTGTGTCCGAACGTCGTAATCGCACTCTATTGGATATGGTGCGATCTATGATGTCTCTTACCGATCTACCGCTCTCATTTTGGGGATATGCTTTAGAGACTGCCGTATTCACTTTAAATAGGGCTCCGTCAAAATCCGTTGAGACGACACCGTATGAATTATGGTTTGGGAAGAAACCTAAGCTGTCGTTTCTGAAAGTTTGGGGTTGCGATGCTTATGTCAAGAAACTTCAACCTGAAAAGCTCGAACCCAAATCGGAAAAATGCGTCTTCATAGGATATCCCAAAGAAACAGTTGGGTATACCTTCTACCTCAGATCCGAAGGCAAGATCTTTGTTGCCAAGAACGGGTCCTTTCTAGAGAAAGAGTTTCTCGCGAAAGAAGTAAGTGGGAGGAAAGTAGAGCTTGATGAAGTACTACCTCTTGAAAAGGAGAGTAGCGCAGCACAGGAAAATGTTCCTGTGGTGCCTGCACCGATTTGAGAGGAGGTTAATGATGATGATCAAGATACTTCTGATCAAGCCCCTACTGAACTTCGTAGGTCCACAAGGACACGTTCCGCACCAGAGTGGTACGGCAACCCTGTCCTGGAAATCATGTTGTTGGACAACGGTGAACCTTCAAACTATGAAGAAGCGATGGCGGGCCCAGATTCCGACAAATGGCTAGAAGCCATGAAATCCGAGATAGAATCCATGTATGAAAACAAAGTGTGGACTTTGAATGACTTGACCGATGATCGGCGAGCCATAGAAAATAAATGGATCTTTAAGAAGAAGACAGACGCGGATGGTAATGTGACCATCTATAAGGCTCGACTTGTCGCTAAGGGTTATCGACAAGTTCAAGGGGTTGACTACGATGAGACTTTCTCACCTGTAGCGAAGCTGAAGTCCGTCTGAATCATGTTAGCAATTGCCGCATTCTATGATTATGAGATATGGCAAATGGACGTCAAAACGGCATTCCTTAATGGTTTTCTTAAGGAAGAATTGTATATGATGCAGCCGGAAGGTTTTGTCGATCCTAAGAATGCTACCAAGGTATGCAAGCTCCAGCGCTCAATCTATGGGCTGGTGCAAGCATCTCAGAGTTGGAACACTCGCTTTGATGAGATGATCAAAGCGTTTGGGTTTATGCAGACTTATGGAGAAGCCTGCGTTTACAAGAAAGTGAGTGGGAGCTCCGTAGCATTTCTCATATTATATGTGGACGACATACTATTGATGGGAAATGATATAGAACTCTTGGAAAGCATAAAGGCCTATTTGAACAAGTGTTTTTCAATGAAGGACCTTGGAGAAGCTGCTTATATATTAGGCATCAAAATCTATAGAGATAGATCGAGACGCCTCATTGGTCTTTCACAAAGTACGTACCTTGACAAGATTTTGAAGAAGTTCAAAATGGATCAGTCCAAGAAGGCGTTCTTGCCTATATTGCAAGGTGTGCGATTGAGCACGGCACAATGCCCGACCACGGCAAAAGATATAGAAGAGATGAGTGTCATCCCCTATGCCTCAGCCATAGGGTCTATTATGTATGCCATGCTGTGTACCAGACCCGATGTAAACCTTGCCGTAAGTTTGGTAGGTAGGTACCAAAGTAATCCCGGCAAGGAACACTGGACAGCGGTCAAAAACATCCTGAAGTACCTGAAGAGGACTAAGGATATGTTTCTTGTTTATGGAGGTGCCGAAGAGCTCGTCGTAAAGGGTTACGTCGACGCCAGCTTCGACACAGATCTGGATGACTCCAAGTCACAAACCGGATACGTGTATATTTTGAATGGAGGGGCAGTAAGCTGGTGCAGTTGCAAGCAAAGCGGCGTGGCGGGATCTACATGTGAAGCAGAGTATATGGCAGCCTCGGAGGCAGCACAAGAAGCAGTCTGGGTGAAGGAGTTCATTACCGACCTAGGAGTCATACCCAATGCGTCGGACCCGATGACTCTCTTCTGTGACAACACTGGAGCAATTGCCCTTGCGAAGGAGCCCAGGTTTCACAGGAAGACTAGGCATATCAAGCGTCGCTTCAACTCCATTCGTGAAAGTGTTCAAAATGGAGACATAGAGATTTGTAAAGTACATACGGACCTGAATGTGGCAGATCCGTTGACTAAACCTCTCCCTAGAGCAAAACATGATCAACACCAAAATTCCATGGGTGTGCGATTCATCACAATGTAACTAGACTATTGTCTCTAGTGCAAGTGGGAGACTGTTGGAAATATGCCCTAGAGGCAATAATAAAAGGATTATTATATTTCCTTGTTCATGATAATTGTCTATTGTTCATGCTATAATTGTATTGTCCGGAAATCATAATACATGTGTGAATACATAGACCACAATGTGTCCTTAGTAAGCCTCTAGTTGACTAGCTCGTTGATCAATAGATAGTCATGGTTTCCTGACTATGGACATAGGGATGTCATTGATAACGGGATCACATCATTAGGAGAATGATGTGATGGACAAGACCCAAACCTAAGCATAGCACAAAGATCGTATAGTTTGTTTGCTAGAGCTTTTCTGAATGTCAAGTATCATTCCTTAGACCATGAGATTATGCAACTCCCGGATACCGTAGGAATGCTTTGGGTGTATCAAACGTCACAACGTAACTGGGTGACTATAAAGGTGCATTACATGTATCTCCGAAAGTGTTTGTTGGGTTGGCATGAATCGAGACTGGGATTTGTCACTCCGTATGACGGAGAGGTATCTCTGGGCCCACTCGGTAAGACATCATCATAATGAGCTCAATGTGATCAAGGTGTTGTTCACGGGATGATGTGTTACGGGAACGAGTAAAGAGACTTGCCGGTAACGAGATTGAACAAGGTATCGGTATACCGACGATCGAATCTCGGGCAAGTATCGTACCGATAGACAAAGGGAATTGAGTACGGGATTGATTAAGTCCTCGACATCGTGGTTCATCTGATGAGATCATCAAGGAGCATGTGGGAGCCAACATGGGTATCCAGATCCCGCTGTTGGTTATTGACCGGAGATCATCTCGGTCATGTCTACATGTCTCCCGAACCCGTAGGGTCTACACACTTAAGGTTTGGTGACACTAGGGTTGTAAAGATATTAGTATGCAGCAAACCAAAGGTTGTTCGGAGTCCCGGATGAGATCCCGGACGTCACGAGAGGTTCCGGAATGGTCCGGAGGTAAAGAATTATATATAGGAAGTGTCGTTTCGGCCATCGGGAAGGATTCGGGGGTACCCGGTATTGTACCGGGACCACCGGATGGGTCCCGGGGGTCCACCGGGTGGGGCCACCCATCCCGGAGGGCCCCGTGGGCTGAAAAGGGGAGGGAACCAGCCCATAGTGGGCTGGTGCGCCTCCCCATGGGCCTCCCCCCTGCGCCTAGGGTTGGAAACCCTAGGGCAGGGGGCGCCCCACTTGCCTTGGGGGGCAAGGCTCCCCCTTGGCCGCCGCCCCCCCTTGGAGATCCATCTCCACGGCCGGCGCCCCCCTTGGGAGCCTATATAAAGGGGGGAGGGAGGGCAGCGCACCCTAGCAGCCTTGGCGCCTCCCTGTCCCCGTTACACCTCTCCCTCTCTCCGCAGAAGCTTGGCGAAGCCCTGCAGGAATTCTGCTGCATCCACCACCACGCCGTCGTGCTGTTGGATCTTCATCAACCTCTCCTTCACCCTTGCTGGATCAAGAAGGAGGAGACGTCAACCCAACCGTACGTGCGTTGAACGGGGAGGTGCTGTCCATTCGGCACTAGGTCATCGGTGATCGGATCACGACGAGTACGACTCCATCATCCACGTTCTTCTTGAACGCTTCCGTTGCGATCTACAAGTGGTATGTAGATGCTCTCCTATCCCCTCGTTGCTAGAATACTCCATGGATAGATCTTGGTGATGCGTAGGAAAATTTTAATTTCTGCTACGATCCCCAACATTAGTTTCTTCACATCTCTGCAAAACTCGATCAAGATTGCTCAAGCAATCATCAAAAGAGGATCCATAGACGGAAAAGTCGTCCATGAAAACCTCACAAATCTTTTCACAAAAGTCAGAGAATATAGCCATCATGCATCTTTGAAAGGTAGCAGGTGCATTACATAAACCAAAAGGCATACGTCTATAAGCAAAAGTACCAAAAGGGCATGTAAAAGTAGTCTTTGATTGATCTTTAGCCGACACAGGTATTTGAGAGAAACCAGAGTAACCATCTAGAAAGCAATAGTGTGTATGTTTGCATAATATTTCTAGCATTTGATCAATAAAAGGTAAGGGGTAATGATCTTTCTTAGTAGCCTTATTTAATTTAAGGAAATCAATTACCATCCTATAACCTGTAATAATTCTTTGCGGGATCAATTCATCTTTATCGTTAGGAACAACAGTAATACCTCCCTTCTTAGGGACACAATGGACAGGACTTACCCACTGACTATCAGCAATGGGATAAATTATACCTGCCTCCAGAAGCTTTAGTATTTCTTTTCTTAGAACTTCTTTCATGTTAGGATTCAGACGTCGTTGAGGATCATGAAGTGGTTTGGCATCTGCTTCCAAATTTATTTTATGTTGACATAGAGTGGGACTAATGCCCTTAAGATCATCAAGAGTATATCCAATAGCAGCACGGTGCTTCTTCAGAGTTTTCAATAATCTTTCTTCTTCATGCTCTGAAAGGTTAGCACTAATAATAACAGGATATATCTTCTTTTCATCAAGATAAGCATATTTAAGATTATCAGGCAACGGTTTAAGCTCAAACACGGGATCACCCTTGGGTGGAGGAGTATCCCCTAGGATTTCAACAGGCAAATTGTGTTTCAGAGTAGGTTCCTGTTTAAAGAATACTTCATCTATTTCCCTTCTTTCATTCATAAACATATCATTTTCATGGTCTAGCAAATAATGTTCTAAAGGATCACTAGGAGGTACGGCAAAAGAAGCAAGACCAATAATTTCATCCTTACTAGGCAATTCTTCTTCACGGTCTTGTTTACTAAATTTAGAGAAATTAAACTCATGAATCATATCATCCAAGCCAATAGTAACAACATTCTTTTCGCGGTCTATCTTAGCATTGACAATGTTCAAGAAGGGTCTACCAAATATAATGGGACAAAAGCTATCTTGTGGGGAACTGAGAACAAGAAAATCAGCAGGATATTTAGTTTTCCCACACAAGACTTCAACATCTCTAACAATTCCTATTGCTGATATAGTATCTCTATTTGCAAGTTTAATTGTGACATCAATATCTTCTAACTCAGCAGGTGCAATTTCATGCTTGATTTCTTTATACAAGTCATAAGGTATAACACTGGCACTAGAACCCATATCACATAAGCCATGATAACAATGATCTCCTATTTTAACAGAAATAACAGGCACGCCTACCACAGGTCTATGTTTATCTTTAGCACAAGGTTTGGCAATTCTAGCAGTTTCACCGCAGAACTGAATAACATGCCCATCAATATTATCAGCCAAGAGATCTTTAACAATAGCAACATTAGGTTTAACTTTAACTTGCTCAGGAGGTGTATAAGTTCTAATATTGCTTTTACGAACCACAGTTGAAGCTTTAGCATGATCCTTTATTCTAACAGGGAAAGATGGTTTCTCAACATAAGAAGTAGGAACAATAGGATCATTATAAGTGACAGTCTTTTCTTCAACTTTAATAGGTGCAGCTACTTTTACTTCTGTGGGAGGATGATATTTAAACCACTTCTCCTTGGGGAGATCAACATAAGTAGCAAAAGATTCAAAGAAAGAAGCTACTATCTCAGAGTCAAGTCCATATTTAGTGCTAAACTTACGGAAAATATCGGTGTCCATAAAAGATTTAACACAATCAAACTTAGGTGTCATACCTGACTCCTTACCTTCGTCGAGATCCCAATCTTCAGAGTTGCGTTTAATTCTGTGCAATAAATCCCATTTAAATTCAATAGTCTTCATCATAAAGGAGCCAGCACAAGAAGTATCGAGCATGGTGCGGTTGTTTTCAGAAAGCCGAGCATAAAAGTTTTGAATAATTGTTTCTCTTGGGAGCTCATGATTGGGGCATGAATATAACATTGATTTAAGCCTCCCCCAAGCTTGAGCGATGCTTTCTCCTTCGCGAGGCCAAAAATTATATATATAATTGCGATCACGATGAACAAGATGCATAGGATAATACTTTTGATGAAATTCCAATTTCAATCTTCTATAGTTCCATGATCTCGTATCATCACATAGCCTATACCATGTCAATGCATCTCCCTTCAAAGATAAAGGGAAGACCTTATTCTTAGCAACATCATCGGGTATACCTGCAAGCTTAAATAATCCACAAACTTCATCCACATATATTAGGTGCTCATCAGGATGCTTTGTTCCATCTCCTGAAAAAGGATTAGCTAGCAATTTTTCTATCATACCCGAAGGAAATTCAAAGGGAACATTTTCATATTCAATAGGTTCAGTAGGTTGGGGAGCAACTCTTTGCTCTACTGGTCGGGGTGAAGATACCCCGAACAAGCCCCTCAGAGGATTACTTTCCATAGTAACAAGTGACAGTAAATTTCAGCACACTATATAAATTTTTCCTTACCAAATTCCACCTACCAAAGGCGCTTCATTCCCCGGCAACGGCGCCAGAAAAGAGTCTTTATGACCCACAAGTATAGGGGATCTATCATAGTCCTTTCGATAAGTAAGAGTGTCGAACCCAACGAGGAGGAGAAGGAAATGATAAGCGGTTTTCAGCAAGGTATTCTCTGCAAGTACTGAAATAAGTGGTAACAGATAGTTTTGTGACAAGATAATTTGTAACGAGTAACAAGTAACAAAAGTAAATAAAGTGCAGCAAGGTGGCCCAATCCTTTTTGTAGCAAAGGACAAGCCTGGACAAACTCTTATATAAGGAAAAGCGCTCACGAGGACACATGAGAATATCGTCAAGCTAGTTTTCATCACGTTCATATGATTCACGTTCATAATCATGAAGGAAATATGCCCTAGAGGCAATAATAAAGTTATTATTTATTTCCTTATTTCATGATAAATGTTTATTATTCATGCTAGAATTGTATTAACCAGAAACATAATACATGTGTGAATACATAGACAAACAGAGTGTCACTAGTATGCCTCTACTTGGCTAGCTCGTTGATCAAAGATAGTTAAGTTTCCTAGCCATAGACATGAGTTGTCATTTGATTAACGGGATCACATCATTAGGAGAATGATGTGATTGACTTAACCCATTCCGTTAGCTTAGCACTTGATCGTTTAGTTTGTTGCTATTGCTTTCTTCATGACTTATACATGTTCCTATGACTATGAGATTATGCAACTCCCGTTTACCAGAGGAACACCTTGTGTGCTACCAAACGTCACAACGTAACTGGGTGATTATAAAGGTGATCTACAGGTGTCTCCGAAGGTACTTGTTGGATTGGCGTATTTCGAGATTAGGATTTGTCACTCCGAATGTCGGAGAGGTATCTCTGGGCCCTCTCGGTAATGCACATCACATAAGCCTTGCAAGCATTGCAACTAATGAGTTAGTTGTGAGATGATGTATTACGGAACGAGTAAAGAGACTTGCCGGTAACGAGATTGAACTAGGTATTGAGATACCGACGATCGAATCTCGGGCAAGTAACATACCGATGACAAAGGGAACAACGTATGTTGTTATGCGGTCTGACCGATAAAGATCTTCGTAGAATATGTAGAAGCCAATATGAGCATCCAGGTTCCGCTATTGGTTATTGACCGGAGGCATGTCTCGGTCATGTCTACATTGTTCTCGAACCGTAGGGTCCGCACGCTTAAGGTTTCGATGACAGTTATATTATGAGTTTATGAGTTTTGATGTACCGAAGGAGTTCGGAGTCCCGGATGAGATCCGGGACATGACGAGAAGTCTCGAAATGGTCGAGACGTAAAGATCAATATATTGGACGACTATATTCGGACATCGGAAAGGTTCCGAGTGATTCAGGTATTTTCGGAGGTACCGGGGAGTTACGGGAATACGAGGAAGAAGCAATGGGCCTTGATGGGCCTTAGTGGGAAGGACCAGGAGGTGGCGCGCGCCCCTCCCAAGCTCAGTCCGAATTGGACAAGGGGTTTGGGGCGCGGCCCCTCTCTCCCTTCCTTCCCCTCTTCCCCCCTTTCGCCCCTTCTCCTAGTTGGACTAGGAAAGTAGGAAACCTACTCCAACTAGGAGTAGGAATCCTACCCCTTGGCGCGCCCTCCTTGGCCGGCCGCCCCTCCCCTTGGCTCCTTTATATACGGGGGCAAGGGGGCCCCTAGAACACACAAGTTGATCTTCATGATCGTTCCTTAACCGTGTGCGGTGCCCCCCTCCATGATATTACACCTCAGTCATATTGTAGCGGTGCTTAGGCGAAGCCCTGCGACGGTTGAACATCAAGATCGTCACCACGCCGTCGTGCTGACGGAACTCCTCCCCGAAGCTTTGCTGGATTGGAGCCCGGGGAGCGTCATCGAGCTGAACGTGTGCCAAGAACTCGGAGGTGCCGGAGTAACGGTGCTTGGATCGGTTGGACTGGGAAGACGTACGACTACTTCCTTTACGTTGCGTCAACGCTTCCGCTTCTGTCTACGAGGGTACGTAGACAACACTCTCCCCTCTCGTTGCTATGCATCACCATGATCTTGCGTGTGCGTAGGAAATTTTTTGAAATTACTACATTCCCCAACAGTGGCATCCGAGCCTAGGTTTTATGGTTTGATGTTATATGCACGAGTAGAACACAAGTGAGTTGTGGGCGATATAAGTCATGCTGCTTACCAGCATGTCATACTTTGGTTCGGCGGTATTGTTGGATGAAGCGGCCCAGACCGACATTACGTGTACGCTTACGCGAGACTGGTTCTACCGCCGTGCTTTGCACACAGGTGGCTGGCGGGTGTCAGTTTCTCCAACTTTAGTTGTACCGAGTGTGGCTACGCCCGGTCCTTGCAAAGGTTAAAACAGCACCAACTTGACAAACTATCGTTGTGGTTTTGATGCGTAGGTAAGAACGGTTCTTCCTAAGCCCAGTAGCAGCCACGTAAAATTTGCAACAACAAAGTAGAGGACGTCTAACTTGTTTTTGCAGGGCATGTTGTGATGTGATATGGTCAAGACATGATGCTAAATTTTATTGTATGAGATGATCATGTTTTGTAACCGAGTTATCGGCAACTGGCAGGAGCCATATGGTTGTCGCTTTATTGTATGCAATGCAATCGCCCTGTAATGCTTTACTTTATCACTAAGCGGTAGCGATAGTCGTAGAAGCATAAGATTGGCGAGACGACAACGATGCTACGATGGAGATCAAGGTGTCGCGCCGGTGACAATGGTGATCATGGATGTGCTTTGGAGATGGAGATCAAAGGCACAAGATGATGATGGCCATATCATTTCACATATTTTGATTGCATGTGATGTTTATCTTTTATACATCTTATTTTGCTTAGTTCGACGGTAGCTTTATAAGATGATCTCTCACTAATTATCAAGGCACAAGTGTTCTCCCTGAGTATGCACCGTTGCGAAAGTTCTTCGTGCTGAGACACCACATGATGATCGGGTGTGATAGGCTCTACGTTCAAATACAACGGGTGGAAAACAGTTGCACACGCAGAATACTCAGGTTATACTTGACGAGCCAAGCATATACAGATATGGCCTCGGAACACGGAGACCGAAAGGTCGAGCGTGAATCATATACTAGATATGATCAACATAGTGATGTTCACCATTTAAACTACTCCATCTCACGTGATGATCGGACATGGTTTAGTTGATATGGATCACGTGATCACTTAGAGGATTGGAGGGATGTCGATCTAAGTGGGAGTTCTTAAGTAATATGATTAATTGAACTTTAATTTATCATGAACTTAGTCCTGGTAGTATTAGCATATCTATGTTATAGATCAATAGCTCGCGTTGTTGCTTTCATATGTTTATTTTTGATATGTTCCTAGAGAAAATTGTGTTGAAAGATGTTAGTAGCAATAATGCGGATTGGATCCTTGATCTGAGGTTTATCCTCATTGCTGCACAGAAGAATTATGTCCTTGATGCACCGCTAGGTGACAGACCTATCGCAGGAGCAGATGCAGACGTTATGAACATTTGGCTAGCTCAATATGATGACTACTTGATAGTTTAGTGCACCATGCTTAACGGCTTAGAATCGGGACTTCAAAGACGTTTTGAACGTCATGGACCATATGAGATGTTCCAGGAGTTGAAGTTAATATTTCAAGCAAATACCCGAGTTGAGAGATATGAAGTCTCCAACAAGTTCTAGAGCTAAAAGATGGAGGAGAATAGCTCAAGTAGTGAGCATGTGCTCAGATTGTCTGGGTACTACAATCGCTTGAATCAAGTGGGAGTTAATCTTCTAGATAAAATAGTGATTGACAGAATTCTCTAGTCACCATCACCAAGTTAGTAGAACTTCGTGATGAACTATAATATGCAAGGGATAACGGAAACGATTCCCAAGCTCTTCGTGATGCTAAAATCGACGAAGGTAGAAATCAAGAAAAACATCAAGTGTTGATGGTAGACAAGACCACTAGTTTCAAGAAAAGGGCAAAGGGAAGAAGGGGAACTTCAAGAAGAACGGCAAGCAAGTTGCTGCTCAAGTGAAGAAGCCCAAGTCTGGTCCTAAGCCTAAGACTAAGTGCTTCTACTGCAAAGGGATTGGTCTTTGGAAGCGGAACTACCCCAAGTATTTGGTGGATAAGAAAGGATGGCAAAGTAAACAAAAGTATATTTAATATACATGTTATTGATGTGTACTTTATTAGTGTTCATAGCAACCCCTCGGTATTTGATACTGGTTCAGTTGCTAAAGAGTAGTAACTCGAAACGGGAGTTGCAGAATGAACAGAAACTAGTTAAGGGTGAAGTGACGATGTGTGTTGGAAGTAGTTCCAAGATTGATATGATCATCATCGCACACTCCCTATACTTTCGGGATTAGTGTTGAAACTAAATAAGTGTTATTTAGTGTTTGCGTTGAGCATGAATATGATTTGATCATGTTTGTTGCAATACGGTTATTCATTTAAGTTAGAGAATAATTGTTGTTCTGTTTACATGAATAAAACCTTATATGCTTACACACCCAATGAAAATGGTTCATTGGATCTCGATCTTAGTGATACACATATTCATAATATTGAAGCTAAAAGATGCAAAATTAATAATGATAGTGCAACTTATTTGTGGCACTGCCGTTTAGGTCATATTGGTGTAAAGCGCATGAAGAAACTCCATGCTGATGGAATTTTGGAATCACTTGATTGTGAATCACTTGATGCTTGCGAACCATGCCTCATGGGCAAGATGACTAAGACTCCGTTCTCCGAAACAATGGAGCGAGCAACAAACTTATTGGAAATAATACATACTGATGTATGCGGTCCGATGAGTATTAAGGCTCGCGGCAAGTATCGTTATTTTCAGAACTTCACAGATGATTTGAGCAGATATGGGTATATCTACTTGATGAAACATAAGTCTGAAACATTTGAAAGGTTCAAAGAATTTCAGAGTGAAGTGGAAAATCATCGTGACAAGAAAATAAGGTTTCTACGATCTGATCACGGAGACAAATATTTGAGTTACGAGTTTGGTCTTCAATTAAAACAATGTGAAATAGTTTCACAAATTCATGCCACCTGGAACACCACAGCATAATGGTGTGTCCGAACGTCATAACCGTACTTTATTGAATATAGTACAATCTATGATGTTTCTTACCGATTTACCACTATCGTTTTGGGGTCATACATTAGAGACAGATGCATTCACGTTAAAAAGGGCACCATCTAAGTCCGTTGAGACGACACAGACTGAACTGTGGTTTGGCAAGAAACCAAAGTTGTCGTTTCTTAAAGTTTGGGATTGTGATACTTATATGAAAAGGTTTCATCCTGATAAGCTCAAACCCAAATCGGAAAAATATGTCTTCACAGGATACCCAAAGGAGACTGTTGGGTACACCTTCTATCACATATCCGAAGGCAAGACATTCGTTGCTAAGAATGGATCCTTTCTAGAGAAGGAGTTTCTCTCGAAAGAAGTGAGTGGGAGGAAAGTAGAAAACTTGATAAGGTAATTGTACCTTCTCCCTTATTGGAAAGTAGTTCATCACAGAAATCTGTTTGTGTGACTACTACACCAATTAGTGAGGAAGCTAATGATGATGATCATGTAACTTCAGATCAAGTTACTACCGAATCTCGTAGGTAAACCAGAGTGAGATCCACACCAGAGTGGTACGGTAATCCTGTTCTGGAAGTCATGTTACTAGACCATGATGAACTTGCGAACTATGAGGAAGAGATGATGAGCCCAGATTCCGCGAAATGGTTTGAGGCCATAAAATCTGAGATATGATCCATGTATGAGAACAAAGTATGGACTTTGATGGATTTGCCCGATGATCGGCAAGCCATAGAAAATAAATGGATCTTCAAGAGGAAGACAGACGCTGATAGTAGTGTTACTATCTACAAAGCTAGAATTGTCACAAAAGGTTTTCGACAAGTTCAAGGTGTTGACTACGATGAGAGTTTCTCACTCGTATCTATGCTTAAGTCTGTCCGAATCATGTTAGCAATTGCCGCATTTTATGAAATCCGCCAAATGGATAAAACAAAACTGCATTCCTTAATGGATTTATTAAAGAAGAGTTGTATATGATGCAACTATAAGGTTTTGTCAATCCTAAAGGTGTTAAAAAAATATGCAAGCTCCAGCAATCCATCTATGGACTGGTGCAAGCATCTCGGAGTTGGAATATATGCTTTGATAAGTTGGTCAAAGCATATAGTTTTATACAGACTTGTGGTAAAGCTTGTATTTACTAGAAAGTGAGTGGGAGCACTACAGCATTTCTGATAAGTATATGTGAATGACATATTTGTTGATCGGAAATAATGTAGAATTATTCTGTAAAGCATAAAGGAGTGTTTGAAAGGAGTTTTTTCAAAGAAAAACCTCGGTGAAACTACTTAAATATTGAGCATCAAGATCTATAGAGATAGATCAAGACACTTGATAAGTTTTTTCAATGAGTACATACCTTGACAAGATTTTGAAGTAGTTCAAAATGGAACAGTCAAAGATAGAGTTTCTTGCCTGTGTTACAAGGTGTGAAATTGAGTAAGACTCAAAGCCCGACCACGGCAGAAGATAGAAAGAGAATGAAAGTCATTCCCTATGCCTCAGCCATAGGTTCTATAAAGTATGCCATGCTGTGTACCAGATCTATTGCATACCCTACCACTGAGTTTGGCAAGGGAGTAAAATAGTGATCTAGGAGTAGATCACTGGACAGTGGTCAAAATTATCCTTAGTGGAATAAGGATATGTTTCTCAATTATGGACGTGACAAAAAGGTTCGTCGTAAAGGGTTACGTCGATGCAAGTTTTTGACACTGATCCAGATGACTCTAAGTCTCAATCTGGATACATATTGAAAGTGAAAGCAATTAACTAGAGTAGCTCCGTGCAAAGCATTGTCGACATAGAAATTTGCAAAATACTTACAGATCTGAATGTGACAGACCTGTTGACTAAAATTATCTCACAAGCAAAACATGACCACACCTTAGTACTCTTTGGGTATTAATCACATAGCGATGTGAACCAGATTACTGACTCTAGTAAATCCTTTGGGTGTTGATCACATATCAATGTGGACTATGGGTGTTAATCACATGGTGATGTGAACTATTGTTGTTAAATCACATGGCGATGTGAACTAGATTATTGACTCTAGTGCAAGTGGGAGACTGAAGGAAATATGCCCTAGAGGCAATAATAAAGTTATTATTTATTTCCTTATTTCATGATAAATGTTTATTATTCATGCTAGAATTGTATTAACCAGAAACATAATACATGTGTGAATACATAGACAAATAGAGTGTCACTAGTATGCCTCTACTTGACTAGCTCGTTGATCAAAGATAGTTAAGTTTCCTAGCCATAGGCATGAGTTGTCATTTGATTAACGGGATCACATCATTAGGAGAATGATGTGATTGACTTGACCCATTCCGTTAGCTTAGCACTTGATCGTTTAGTTTGTTGCTATTGCTTTCTTCATGACTTATACATGTTCCTATGACTATGAGATTATGCAACTCCCGTTTACCAGAGGAACACCTTGTGTGCTACCAAACGTCACAACGTAACTGGGTGATTATAAAGGTGCTCTACAGGTGTCTCCGAAGGTACTTGTTGGGTTGGCGTATTTCGAGATTAGGATTTGTCACTCCGAATGTCGGAGAGGTATCTCTGGGCCCTCTCGGTAATGCACATCACATAAGCCTTGCAAGCATTGCAACTAATGAGTTAGTTGTGAGATGATGTATTACGGAACGAGTAAAGAGACTTGCCGGTAACGAGATTGAACTAGGTATTGAGATACCGACAATCGAATCTCGGGCAAGTAACATACCGATGACAAAGGGAACAACGTATGTTGTTATGCGGTATGACCGATAAAGATCTTCGTAGAATATGTAGGAGCCAATATGAGCATCCAGTTTCCGCTATTGGTTATTGACCGGAACAAGCGTAACTACTCACAAAGCATATTCATGTTCATAATCAGAGGGGTATTAATATGCATAAAGGATCTGAACATATGATCTTCCACCAAATAAACCCACTAGCATCAACTACAAGGAGTAATCAACACTACTAGCGACCTACTAGTACCAATCCCGGACTTGGAGACAAGAATTGGATACAAGAGATGAACTAGGGTTTTGATATGAGATGGTGCTGGTGAAGATGTTGATGGAGATTGCCCTCTCCCGATGAGAGGAGCGTTGGTGATGACGATGGCGATGATTTCCCCCTTCCGGAGGGAAGTGTCCCCAGCAGAACAGCTCTGCCGAAGCCCTAGATTGGTTCCGCCAAGGTTCCGCCTCGTGGCGGCGGAGTCTCGTCCTGAAAGGTTGCTTCTCCATTTTTTTCTCGACGAAAGACCTCATATAGAAGAAGATGGGCATCGGAGGGCCAACAGGGGGCCCACGAGGTAGGGCGCGCCCCCCACCCTCGTGACCAGGTGGGGCCCCCTCTGGTGAACTTCTTCCGCTGGATATTTTTTATATATTCTGAAAATCACTTCCGTTGAGTTTCAAGACTTTTGGAGTTGCGCAGAATAGGTCTCTAATATTTGCTCCTTTTCCAGCCCGGAATTCCAGCTGCCGGCATTCTCCCTCCTTATGTAAACCTTGTAAAATAAGAGAGAATAGCCATAAGTATTGTGACATAATGTGAAACAACAGCCCATAATGCAATAAATATCAATATAAAAGCATGATGCAAAATGGACGTATCAATTATACTGACCTCTTTACACTTCTTATTTTTAGGGGCCAGGCCAAACCCAGCAAGAAGGCAAAGCTGAAAAAGCCAGCCGACGATTTCAATCCGTCTGAGCCGGAGAAACAACCAGAGTCTTCTCATCCAATTGCAGAAGCCACCATTGATGACCCACCACCAAAAGACCATGAAGCTTCCATAGACCATATGGATGTTTAACCGGTGATTTCTAAGCCGCCACGCCCGATTAAACCTGCTGAGGAGAAGACTGATGATGTTGTTGTTACTGGGTTTGGATTCACATCTAGCAGTCGAGACAAGCCTCCGTTCGATGACTGAGCGTTGAAGGGCTCAAAGAAGAAAGATAAAGAGAATATTAGGGAGACAGTTGGGTGTGGTTCAAGCAAGCGAACCCGGTCATGTACCATCTGTAGGAAGAAATGGAGGAAAGCGCACGACCTGCCCCTACCGGGTCGACATGCCAAAGAAGCCGGGGAAAGAGCTGACATGAACAAATTGTGGTGTTGGTTGGTTGAGTACCGGAGGAACACTTGCGGCAATGCTAACGTCGTGCTTCACAAGGTGCCGCCTGCATGAGGCTGATGTAGTTGATATTGCAATTTGAAGATTTGCAAAAAAAAATGTATCTGAATAAACAAATTTTCCTGTAACCGGAATGTACTGAATTTTTTCCTCTAAGAGAAAACAATGTCATAGTGAGGTGCCTGAATAAAACTATAGGAGTTTGCGTACTGGGAGGAGGAGTAGGAACTCGTTTAGATTTCGAATGTTTGATTCAAAGCTCCTTGGGAGGCAAACCCGGTGGTGCCTGTACTACCACGGTGATTAGCTGAAGTATTGAGTGGGCTGCCCGTATCAGAAGACGCGGCGAGCGATGGAACCTCCACACTGCAGTGATACTAGCTGGGAACTACGGCTTCCAGATTAAAACCAAACAATGAGCAGTTATGTAGGTTCTTGGCACACTTGCTGCACCTACTGAAGCGTACAATGGATAATGGCGATCCAGGGAGGGTTGCACATCGTTGGTTGCATGGACAACTCCGGTAACGGTCGCGGTGTTACCATGCAGAGAGGTGTGATGCAAGTAAGGTGTCGGCTATTGGCATTGAATCAGATCCGCCGATCGTGGACTGCATGCAACAGTCGTCTGATTCACACCGTTTCTGGTGGGTGGTGCGGCTAGATAAGTGACCGGTAGGAGATACTGTGGTGGCCCACGCGTCTTGTGAATTGTGGTATGCGTCGTGCGGGGACGGTGTAGGTCTGAAACATCTCTCTCGCGTCAAGTTGGGCCGCGGGGTACAAGATGGATGTGGCCGTCAGCATCCAAACGACGTCACGGTATCATTGTCTAACCCGTTACATTATTAAAATCGGCTATGTCCCACAAAAGTTTGCTGTGTCAGATCTGCATGGCGTCCAACGTTGAATGATATCGTGACCAGGTGAGGACGAGCGCGCCTATGAGTTTTACTAAGATTAGCCACTTCTTCTATATGTTTTTATTTTGACCGACATTTTTGTTTTGGTTGGTTTTATTTATTTTGAAAATGTTCAAGAATTTTAAACTATTCATGAATAAGTAAAGACTTTTTTGTGAGATTTAAAATGTTAATAAATTTTTTGTGTGTACTAAACAATTTCCGCGAACTTTTAAAACATAATCTAGGATTTTAAAAAAAATCCTCAAATATGATATTTTTTTTAAAATTATGAATAAAATTTTAAAGATCTGAGAATTAAAAAACTTAAAAATGCGAATAAATATGTATCTATTTAGAAAATGAAAAATAGAGAAAGTAAAAAGGATTAAAATAAACGAAATGGACAACGAATGAATATAAAAGTAGACAAAATAAAAAGCCTGGCAGAGGGGGGAGTGGGGTGGGGGCATGGGCCGGCTCCCGTAGTCGGCGAGTTGGGAGGGGAAAACTGGGAAACAAAGGGCCAACTGGCCCAGCAACGGAGCGGTGGGAGCGTTATGTCAAAGTCATGGGGCATCTCTCCCTCTTGCGCCGCCTCTATATCAGAACCTCACGCACCTTCTTCCCCTCCTTCATCCCCTTCTCCCTCTCCCAAACTCCAGTACATCTCTCTCTCTCTCTCTCTCTCGCCTACTCCGACATCCTGGTTTGTCCGCTGCCTGCTGAAGGATCCCTGCCTGCTCCCTCCCTTGGCCAGGTATGACCCTGATTTCCGATTCTATTTCTCTACATATGTGGATTCTTCACTCGATCTCACTTGGAGAAGACGCCGATATCAACAATTAACTAGTCCATGCTCTTCTTTTATTATTTTTCAGTTCATTCAAATAGAAGAAAGGAAAAAGAAGCCAGATTTAAGTCTATTAGATCGGGGGATGCAGAGAGAGATTTGAAGCGGAACCATGAATCGCCGTTTCGTCAATCTGCTGGTCAATAGGTTGTGCGCCCCTCGACCTGCTTACAAGCTGCACTGCATCGACCCCGCAACCTTGTTTTACCCTACCGGATCGCCACAGCCAGCAGATCCAGCTGCCATAAACGACAGCGCTCCAGCTCCAGCTCCTGGGAGGTTGCCTGCGCCCACCATATCCTTCGACTGGCCCTGCAAGCCGCACCAATCCGGCTGGATGGATTTCATGGCCTTCAAGAACAACATCATTGCCGTCGACCACGAGGGCCGCACGCTCCTCTACGACACCGCCTCCAGGGCTGTCCGGGCCTTGAACCCGATGCAACCCCCTCTGCGGTCATACAACATATTCGTCACAGTAGGCGACAGCCTGTATGTCATGGCGACCGAGGCTGGCTTGCGATCCCGGCTTATATGGTTCCATGCTCTCATCTACGGCCAGCCGCCGGATTTCATAGGTCAGCAGGACTGGTACTGGCGTCCTCTCGACCTGCCTTGCTTTGATTATGAGGGTGCTCATTACAAGTCGGATCTGCCTGACTCTGATTACGACTCGGATGCTGATGACGACTGGAATGCTGATTACACGGATTCTGCAGATGGTACAAACACCAATGAGTCGCCACACCCCTGTGCGATCTTTGCCTACACGGTGGTTGGTAATTCACAGATCTGGGTATCCACACTGGGCGCTGGCACGTACTCCTTCGACATCGTGAGGGGCACGTGGAGCAAGGTCGGCATGTGGGTGCTGCCGTTCAGAGGTCGTGCTGTTTACGTCCCCGAGCACAACCTCTGGTTTGGCTTCTCAGATAAAGACGGTCAGCTCTGTGCGGTCGACCTTGCTCTGACGCAGCCGGTGCTGCAGAAGGTGTTAGAAGACCCACCTCTGCCCGAGGCGTGTTCCCCGATGGCTTCCCATCTTATTCATTTGGGTTCTGGCAAGTTGTGCGTGCAAAGGCTGTTCCAGACGACACAGCAGGGGAGCCTTCTTCAGTCAGTTCCCAGTGATGAGAAAGATGAAGGTTTTGCCGTGCTTGCTGGTGTGGAAGTTCGGCGCGATGATGGCATTGGGGACCTTCAGATGATCAAGCACAAGTCCATGCGTTATGGTTTTGATGAAAATGGCGTCAAGCTGCTGTGATATTGCAAGCGGGTTTAGAGCAAGGACTTCTTTTAAAAAATCTTTTAGGCCAGTTTTTGTTTGTATATTCTGCTATCTGTGGAAATTTAACTTGGCTGATTTGTTGAATTACTGTGGGACTAGAATCGGACTAGAATCAAGTTATGTCTGTTGTACGTTAGAGATTTCCTGCAATCCTCTTATGCAGAGTCTTAAGTAACTAGAAGGATATATGATATGCGCGCTTTGCTCCGCCGGTAAAGAGTAATGAAGAGACAAACATGTCTTATTGATGCAAGTTATCTTCATTTCTTAGATGAGTGGCAAAGTACATAATTTTTCATTCCATTCAAATCTAGTTTCGGATACATCAAAATATGAAGCAAAAAAAATGTGCATTGTTAATTCCCAAAGGCACTGAACATTTTACAATATTGAGTATCATCAAGACAGCTCTTAACATTCATGCATCTTCACTCTGTGACTCTTTTTTTCTGCAAAGCTTACTCACAAACAATAAAGTTAATCAATAGTGGGCAACATGCAATATCTTTGCAATCTTGACAGATAGTGATAAAAGGTTGTTCAATATTCTCTGGCTTTTCGAGAGTATAGTATAGCTCTAGGCATAAAGTTCGCTTCCTGTCACACAAGCATACAGAAGGAAAATTTAATCCCAACAATTGCAGGACACAATTTGTAAGGAAGAGATCCTGCCAAAAGTGTATCTTGACCAATCATATAACACATGATAACTCATGTAAGCATACAATTCAATTCTAACTGGATACGTAGGTTGAAATTCAATTCATTAATTGTGGCAATTTTGAACAATATAATAAAACTGATTGGAGATGCTTACTGTACTATTGGACTTGGGGACTTCTATTGATGCAGTGCTGTTTAAGGCCAGCTAATAAATAGAGACATGGATTCTGAAAAATGAACATTACAGAGTAAAATTGTACTCCCTCCGTTCCCAAATATTTGTCTTTCTAGGCATTTCAAATGGACACAACATACGGATGTATGTAGACATATTTTAGAGTGTAGATTCACTCATTTTGCTCCGTATGTGGTCACTTGTTGAAATCTCTAGAAAAACAAATATTTGGGAACGGAGGGAGTAGACATTAGCACCAAAGTATGTTAGGCTTATCAAGATTTATTTAAATGTAGACATCAACAATACTTAGATCGGGTTGAAGCTCTCGAAAGTGGACGAGAATCTCACAAAAGATGCTGCCAGTGCCAACATAGAAGGGTTTTTGCAATGTTTCTGCAAAATATGCAGATTTATTTGAAGTGTGTCAGTGAGACTACAAACAACCAATCCTGATACAACTCTAGCGGAACAAAAATAGTTCTTATAAATTTACAATACATGTCAGCTCTCCAATACAATCATGTTTGTCTGCTTGGGCAAAGACAGTCGGTGCAATCTCATCGAATGACGATGGTCATTGGGCCCTAAGATCAAATATTTCTATTCTGGAGGATGCGGAACTTAATTAGGAGTATAAATCGGAGAGAAAGAAACTTAATAATCTACACTGCAGGAGAGTAAGGGTATCAAATAAAGGATTGTTACTTCAAAGCAGGAAAGTGACCGGGTGGCAACTCGCGAAATCAGAAGCCATCGGTATACATGTGTAGGCCAGCTTGAACCCAGTTAGGCTGTTACAGAGAGGTAGCGTTCAGACTTTTGCACAGAAATGAGATAATTTGAGTATCTGAAGATGAAACTAAGAAGAAGAATCCTGCGAGGCATTGAACCCAAACCTATAAGAACATGAGCAACATAAATAATTTATCAGTTATACTCTATACTGGCAAAAATAGGAATCACAATAAACACCAACATTTGAATACTCTGAAGGATTCTACACATAAGCCCTCGATCAGATACAGACCAGCTAGACATACTTACTAAAGTACACTGTACACATGAGGGTGACTACTATAAAGAAAAGGACGCCGCTAACTGCCACACGTGTGGCAGGAAAGGAGACGCACCACACGTCTCTAATGCAAACAGATTGCCACGTCATTGCATGCATGCATGTAGGAATCTTTTTGGATTTTCAGTTTTTAAAATGTTTTATCTCTTAAACGAAAAATCCGATTGAAGATCCGTTTTCACCATTAAATCCCTCGCGATGAGATCTTCGAAACTAGATCCCATGTTGATATGTTTTGATGAATTTTTTTTTATTAAAAGTTGTCATGTCTATTGCATATGAATTGCCATGATGTTTACACTGAAGTTGCCATGATATGTTTCAGCTATTTTCTTCTACATTTAAAAGTAAATTTTGACATTTATAAAACGGGGAATTAAGAAACTAGACTTGCCATGAACCATAAAATAAAATTGCCATCATACATGCACGTAAAATTGTCATGGTTCATACAAAAAATAATTTTCATGGTCAAAGTACTGGAGCTGCCATCATCAAAATACTAAAATTGTCATGATCTACAAACTAAAATTGCCACATGGCAACTTTAGTTTAAGCCCTATGGCAACTGCAGTGTAAACATCATGGCAATTTCTGCGCAAAAAAAAAAATTCGTCGAAACATATCAACATGGGGTCTAGTTTTGAAGATCTCATCGAGACGGATTTAGCGGTGAAAACGAATTTTTAGTTCGCTTTTTATTTAGGAGATACAACATTTTTAAGCCGAAAACCAAAAAAAAAAATTCTGCTGATGTCATCTATTCATACGTGGCAAAATGAGTGGTGATGGAGGCGTGTGGGCGATGTGCAAACGCCCACACGTGTGGGCGTTAACATTTTCGAAAGAAAATTAGATAGTGTAGTGTGCAAAATGTTAGGAGATTATATTGAAAATAGAACACGTGGAACCTTGGAGTGTTGTACACCTCTACCCTGTCCCAGATTCGGAGCAAGTAAAATTGTAGAGCCACTGCCAGGGAAGCCACAAACTCTGCTCACGCCATATCACAGCCGCATTGTAAAGATTTGATGGAAAAACTTGTGTTCTATTGATTCTGGGCAAAGCCCTATTTATACAAGGATTTGGGGTGCCTCCGAAGAGGCGTCCGTTTACAACAGGCGCCCGTGGCGCGAGAAGACGCCTGTACGGACGTTCACGTCCGTACGGCGCTTTGGACACACGTATTGACTCTTAGCGCTAATAACGTCACTTTATTCTTAACACTCCCCCTTGTACAAAGCTGCTTCTTCTACGTCTTGCATCCTTGTATAACTTTGAGAATATTGCTCTTAATCACAAGTGTATATGATCTTGAATAACTCCTCCGAAAACCCTGTGGGAAAAATATGAGGAGAATAGAACTTGATATGTTGTTAAAACTCCATTAAAACCCAGTAGGAAAAATAAGGTGAAAATGTTACAACATATGTTATCGTCTCTTTGATAACTTATATGAGAAAACCTTGAGGATAAAAACTCATTGGTAAGTTTAGAGGACAATTAATATGTCTTGTATACACTCATTAAAAACCCCGGTGGGGAAAATAGGATGTATGACATATATTCTTATGTTGATATTACCTCATTAAAAACCTTGATGAGAACCATGAGAGTAAACTCATAAAGGGAAAAAGAGTGCAATATAATGTTTGAACAGGTTATGATTCAAAGAGGCTCTCCCCCTGATCTTTGCAAATCTCGAAGTCGTCGCATACCAATCCCATGAACATTTTCAAATGTTGAAGCTGGGAGCGACTTTGTGAATAGATCAGCTAGATTATCGCATGATTTGACTTGCAAAATGTTTATCTTCCCTTTCTTTTGTAATTGATGGGAAAAAATAATTTAGGAGAAATATGCTTAGTGATATTGCTCTTTATGTAACCTGTTTGCATTTGAGCAACACAAGCTGCATTATCTTCGTAGATAATGGTTGGAGATTCGATAGAACCTTTACCACATGATTTTTGTATGTGGTTTATCATTCTGCGAAGCCATACACATTCACGTGTTGCCTCAAATAAAGAGATTATTTCAGAATGATTGGTGGATGTAGCCACTAGAGTCTGTTTGGAAGACTTCCATGATATGGCTGTCCCACCATGTAGGAACACAAAACCGGTTTGTGATCTGGCATTGTGGGGGTCAGATAAGTAGCCAGCATCAGCATACCCAATCATATCAATGTCCAAATTTCTCTGAAATCGAAAGAATAGGCCAAGATCCTTTGTGCCTTGGAGATATCGAAAGATATTCTTAACTCCCGTCCAATGGCGTTTAGTAGGAGCTGCGCTATGTCTAGCTAGTAAATTCACTGCAAATGCAATATCAGGTCTGGTGCAATTTACAAGATACATGAGTGCTCCAACGGCACTGAGATATGGAACTTCAGGTCCTAATATCTCTTCTCCATTATCCATTGGTCTAAATTGATCTTTCTCTACGTCTAGAGATCGAACTACCATAGGAGTTTTGGATGGATAGGATTTGTCCATATTGAATTTCTCCAATATTTTCTGGATATAGGCGGTTTGATGAACCAAAATACCCAAGGGAAGGTGCTCAAGTTGTAATCCTAAGCAAAATTTGGTTTTACCCAAATCCTTCATCTCAAATTCCGTCTTTAGGTGATTGCGTGCTTCATCAATATCTTGTGTGGTTCCAATGATGTTCATATCATCAACATACACAGAAATAATGCAAAATCCAGTTGTGGACTTTTTTATGAAAACACATGGGCAATCATCATTATTGGAGTATCCTTTTTTCAAAAAGAACTCACTAAGTCGGTTGTACCACATGCGACCCGACTGTTTTAAGCCGTATAAAGACTTATTTAGTTTTACACAATATGCGTTGTGTTTTGCGTTTGGATTCGGGATTGGGACTCCATCAGGAACCTTCATGTATATGTCCGAATCAAGTGAACCGTAAAGGTAAGCGGTCACTACGTCCATCAACTGCATAGATAGACAATTTTGCACTGCCAAAGATATAAGATATCAGAAAGTGGTTGCACTCATTACTGGAGAATATGTTTCAGTGAAATCAATGTCGGGTTTCTGCTGAAACCTTGTGCTACTAGCCTTGCTTTATATCTCACCACCTCGTTGTTCTCGTTTCTTTTACGAACAAAAACCCATTTCAATCCCACGGGGAAAACTCTGGGAGGTGTAGGTATTGCTTCAGTGAATACCTTCCGTTTATTGAGCGAGGCTAATTCTGCTTGGATTGCATCCTTCCATTTAGGCCAGTTGGAGCGTTTCTTGCACTCTGCCATGGTCTTTGGATCATGATCAGTGAGAAGGGTATCTGCAATCTTTTCAGCAAAATATATGTCGATAGTCGTAGTCTTACGGTCAAATGATTCTCCAGAATCAACGCAGTTGATAGAAATTTCCTGCACCCTTAGTGACTCTTCATGATTTCCCAATACGATTGAGTCTGGGTGTTCCGATGTTCCAGTTAGTTTGTGCACAACTGAGCTGGGTTGTGGAGGTTGTTCTTCCACTGGGTGTATATTACCCATTTGATGATTATCAATGCTAGGTTGGTTTACATTTACTGGTTCAGAGAGTTTCTTTCTCTGTTTCCTTTGTTGCTTGTGAGGAGCTGAATCCTGTTCCGTGGCCGTACTTCTCCCCCTCTTCCTTTCAACGGGGGATTGAGTAGTTTTTGTTGGTACCTCCACTCTTTCGGGCGCGTTTTTAGCAGGATTGTAGGATTTGGTAACACCTTTATAGTCAGTAAATGAATCTGGCAGGTTATTTGCAATGTGTTGCAAATTAATTATTTTCCGAACTTGAAGTTCAGTTTCTTGAGTACGTGGATCAGAGGAGGAAATGCCTTGGGCATTTCAATCGATTTCCGGGCATTCTTTTTGGTACTTGATGTCTCCCCCTAATGCCGGGAAATGTTCCTCATTGAAGATGCAGTTAGCGTGACGGGTTGTGAACAGATCCCCTGTGAGGGGTTCAAGCTACTTGATTATCGACGGTGATTTGTACCCCACATAGATCCCCAATTTTCTGTGTGGGCCCATGGATGTACGCTGTGGTGGTGAGATTGGCACATATGTGGCGCATCCGAATTTACGCAGATGGGAAATATTTGGTAGGTTTCCACGTACTAATTGCAGAGGGGAAGTGCTGTGATATGTAGTTGGTCGCAATTGGATTAAGTCAGCAGCGTGTAAAACTGCGTGACCCCAACAAGAAGTTGGTAAATTGCAATTCATTAGTAAGGGTCGTGCAATGAGCTTAATTCTCTTAATTAGAGATTCGGCCAATCCATCTTGAGTGTGGACATATGGGACAGAGTGTTGAACTTCAATGCCTAATGCCATGCAATAATCATTGAAAGCATGTGAAGAGAATTCAGCAGCGTTGTCCATTCGAATTGATTTAATTCGATTCTCAGGATAATGAGCTTGCAATTTGATAACTTGTCTCATTATTTTTGGCAAATGCATGGTTTCGTGTAGATAGTAAACACACGTGAGACCATCGTGTAGATGCATCTATTAGAACCATGAAATACCTAAAAGGTGCAGACAATGGTTGGATCGGACCACAAATATCACCTTGAATTCGTTCAAGGAATTGTAGTGGTTTTGCTTGAATTTTAAGATATGATGGTCTTAAAATGAGTTTCCCAGTAGCACATGTAGTGCACATAAAATCTGAAGATTGTGGGAATTTAGCTTCATTTAAGTCATGACCATTGGAATTGCAGATAATTTTCCTCATCATCCCTATACCAGGATGACCAAGGCGATCATGCCAAGTTTGGAATGCATTTACATTCTGAAAAATTACCTTATACGCAACGTGCTCTACGGGTTTTATGTACGTGTAGTACAATCCTGATGATAAAGAGGGAATTTTCTCAAATATATGTTTGCCATATCCGTTGTCTTTGGTAAAGAGGAGATACTCCTCTTTGTTATCTTCATAAGTTTCAATGTGGAAACCATTTTTGCGGATATCTCTATAACCTATGAGGGTACGAGTTGAATCGGGATACAATAAAGCATCCTCAATTACAATTTGTGTACCCATAGGGAGGGTAAATATGGCACGTCCTTTGCCAACAATTACCGCATCGCGTCCAGCGATTGTTAAAATATCTCCATTCAATTTTGTAAGAGTTAGGAAATACTTTATTTCCCTAAGTATAGAGTTTGTGGTGCCACTGTCCACAAGGCACATTTCCTCCTCCATTGGATTGACTCCCGTAGAAATCTATATATTAAAAATGTGGAATTCTCAGTTTAATGAAAAACACTTTATTGGATATATAGAATACATACAAATTTTATTGATATCAAAGTGCTGATACAATATATATTGTGTTTTTACAATATAGAATGATGACAATAACAATAATAATATGTTTTTATTACAACAATATGATGGATGTAAACAAATAAAATATCTAAATGGAGTCAGTTGACTAGTCAAAGTCCCCGAACATGTCGGCGGCGTATTCGGTCATCATATTCTCCGTGTCCATGGAGTCCTGCGATATATGGAATTCCTTGTTGTTACTTGGTGCTCCTCGAACATCTTGCGAACAACCAGCTTCCTTTTTGTTATCAGGTTGAAGATTGAAGTGAGCTTCATATCTTGCTCCTTGGGCAGGTCTGTTACGTCCCATGGATTGCAGGTAGAGGTTTACCAGATGTCTTGGGGTGCCGCATTTTTTGGTGACATGCTTGTAGCATCCACATTTCTGGCAAAGTTTAGTTTTATCAAACTTATTCTTTGTTATGCCCTTCCCCTTGTCTGAATTTTGTGGCTTGTTCTTCTTGTTGTGGTTGCTCTTACCCTTGAAGTTCTTGTTTTGGCCTTTGAAAGAACCATTGAACTTGGTATTTTTCTGAAAATTTGCATGTACTTCAGGCAGAGGAGCGGCCCCAACTGGGCGTTGATTACTATTCTTTAGCAGAAGTTCATCGTGTTTCTCAGCCTGGAGGAGCACATGTATAAGTTCAGAGTAAACTGTATAATTGCGGGCACGATATTGTTGCTGTAGGATCCTGTCAGCTGGGAGCATAGTGGATAGAGTCTTTTCTATCTTATCTGCTTCTGTAGGCTCACTACTAGAAAAAAGGCTATTAGTGGCGCACCCAATATTGCCATTAGTGGCGCACCATGGGTGGGCCACTAATACCACGCCACTAATAAGGAATACTAATGGCGCACCTCTGATGCGCCACTGTTAATCCAAATAACAGTGGCGCACCACTGGTGCGCCATTGGTATGCCACCTAGTGCGCCACTGGTATTCATATGGGTGCGCCACTGATATTCATATGGGTGCGCCACTGATATTCATACGGGTGCGCCACTGATATTCATATGGGTGCGCCACTGTTATTTAATTGGGTGCGCCACTAATGTGCAAGATGGTGCGCCACTGGTATTGCAGCAGGGGTCCCTACTGATGCGCCACTGATATCCATATGGGTGCGCCACTGTTATTTAACTGGGTGCGCCACTAATGTGCAATACGGTGCGCCACTACTATTAATTCTAGGAATTTTTTTTTCTGCATTTCTGGTATTTGGACAGGTTACAAAATACAATACATCACAGAATATAAACAGCACATAATACAAATCATCACATTAGTCTCCGAATTCGAAATAGCGAACAAAGTTCAAATATTAGACAAGTTTAGGTCTCGAGACCGAGTAGCGAGTTTGTCGTCACATTACAAAGTTGATATCATCTAAACTACCATCACATAGAAGAGAGCTGCGGTCACGATGAGCATCATCGCGATGAAACTAGTCTTCATCCGGTTCCTCCTCCGCTCCCTCCTCTCTCCCTCTAGATAGCGCTCGTATCTAGCTTCCGCCTCCGCCCTAGTGGTGTACCCTTTGTAACTGTTACCGCTGAAACGGTGAACCTGTCTCCGACACTCCTCCCAGTCGTCATAGACTCCGGGAACCCTACCCTTGTACACGACATACGACGGCATCTCTATGCACTAGACAAACAAAACGTTAGTAGCAATTCACAGATAATATATAAGTATGCAACAAAAGGATCGGAAGAGAAAAGCAACACATTAATAGCACGGTTCATGGTCCTACTAATAAATAGCATCGATTACATATAAGTTGAACGACTCTCCAAACTAAAGAGACATACAAGTTCATTAAAGTTTAATTACAACACGAGCTAATCGACATTTCAGAACTATATACCATCAATACTTTCTTCGACTCGACTCAGGGACCGGAGCGTGGATGAAGCCGCCGTCATCCGTCGGCGTCATGAATGTGCGGTAGTTGTCAGCCTGCATTTGTAGCGTTGTTTCTATTTCCCTGTTGGACGGTTGATATTTGAGGTGGAACTGCCCCGAGGTACGAAGGACATCTTGACAGATGATTTCCGCAAACTCCGACTGGATGCGAAAGAATTCTTGTCTGATGTCCATGTCCTGGATTGCCGACAAGCGTGCGGCCCAATCTTGGAGACCCTTTGGTAGCATAAGGTGATTATGGTCCCGTACGATCGCCCGCATGTGATGGAGGGCGTAGTAGGCATCCTTCTGACTGCTAGGCGGCTGCTTAACGCAGGGGAACGTCGTTACGTGGGTGAACACGTGCTTGCCGTACCTACACATTTCCTTCCTGAAGGTGCCTCCAGATTTGGCGTAGCCGGGGAGAGCATCATCAAGAACTTTCTTGATATTTGTGTAGTCTTTCTTCGACTGACGGTCCGAGTCGAAATACGTGGCCGTGGAATATTTCGGGCTTAAGAGGATGAGTGTGCAACGTGTGTCACTGCACAAAACACGGAATGTTAGAAAAAAAAAGAACGATCGAAATCTAAGAAATCATATGTTACGGGGCGGTGAGGGGATGACTTACACGGGAAAGTAAGGCACGAGGAAGGTATCCTTATCTTTGTTCGCCATAATGACGCCTTCGAGGTATGAACTCGCGATTTGCCGGTCCCCAGTGTTGTCCAAGTGCTTGGCACGCATGTAGAAGGGGTCGACTATCACGATGTCCGGGGTCTTGTCTCTAATGATCTGCATCTCCATATTGAGCGAAAATAGCCGAATGAAGGTGTAGTGCAGCGGATGAAGGTTAAACATAGCGAAGATGTCATCAAACCGCAGGACGATCATACTCCCGATGGTGCCATCGACAAAGCCCTTGCCCTCTGGCACCTTGGCCACGAAAACCGGGTATAAGTCATCTTTCTCGGAGAGACGCCGCTTCTCCATAGAAAGAACACTGTCATGCAGACTCCGCATAGCACCGGTTGCAGCCTTGAGCAGATTAGCCGGTAGCATCGGCCTACCCGCCACATGCACCGCCCTCATGATATCCTTAGGTATTGGTGGCCCGTCCTGAGCACGGATCGTACTCGGTGCCGGCTGGCTCGCACCCTTGTTAGTTTTTCTTTTCCGTCCCTTCTTTGGCTTCTGCTGATGTAATGGGATCGAGGTCTGCTCAGAGACCACCTTCTTGAGTGTGGTGGGGCTGATAATATTTCCCACCTCGGCTGTTTGAGTCTCGGTGAAGGCGGCAGCTGGAGGCGTCTCCTGAGAACCGAACAGACGACGCCTGTTGCAATTGGGTTTCTCCGCGGTACCAGCTAGATCGCGATCGACTTTTGCAGGGTTGGGTTCTTGAGAAGGAGGCGCCAAGAATTCGTCACCGTACCCACCATGTTCGTTGAAGTAGTCATCGACGTTGACAAATGTACCGTCGTCGACGTCCGGATCCTGTGCCATATGCATGCCCGGATCAACTGACGGCGGTAGCGTTGCGGCGGTCTTGCCATGGCTTGGCGCCGGCAGGACTGGCGGTGTTGTCTGTGGGGTGATGACCCCCGCCCCCAAACGAATCTGGCTCTTCGGCCAAAGCAATGGCCAGTTGAAGCAGGCGCCGAGGGTCATCACATCCTCTTCGTCGGCCCCATGGGGTCGATACGGAGGTAACAAGTCATCGCAGCCCCGCAGCACCCGAACCAGTTGAACCCTATACACGGTGGGTGGCATCGGATTATGGTGGAACACGCGGTTGCCCGGTTCAACGATTTTGGCCTTGGCGACATCGATCAACTTGCCGTCCACGAAGTGCAGGAGAGTGCATGGAACTTCGTTGGCGGCGCCCTGCGAAAACATGTAGGGCGTCAGGGATGCCCAGTCAAAGGCAAGGAGATGAAGTCATCGGCCGAGGCTTAGTTACCGTGATGGCGTCGAGCTCGGCTAATGTCGAGGCACCGCCAACGGCGGGCGTGCAAGTGACGGAGGGGCCGCTTGCTGCCGAGGTGCCGGCCGGCGTATTCTTCCCACACCCGGGTGCATCAAGCTCCAATGCCGGCGCCGGCACCGGAGACACCAATGACGCCTCCGCCGGAGACACCACTGCCGGCGCGTTGTGCGAGTTGCTGCCCGTCAAGCTGGGAATCGGGGGCGGCCCCTGTTGGCCGCCCACAAACCACCCCCGCAGCCCCTCAACCAAGGTAGGCATAATGGCGGTGATCGTCGCTCCCAGTTGGTCTCGCACTTGGTCTCGCACTTGCTCTTCGACTTGCCGGAACTTGCCGGAACGGAAGTTAATCGACATTCCGGCAAACTCAAGGGCCTCTCGGGGTACCTGCAAAATCATCACGACACGATGGTCGGAGACAAAACCCAGCAAACTAGCACCACAATGTGCCTCTACTTTCATATGGATGAAAAGGCCACAGACCATATGGTCCTCTGCTTTCATATGGACAAAAAAGGCCTACATATAGGCACAACAGAGCAGCAAGCCCATCACTCTTTTGGTGAACAGAAGCATATGCAAAAAAAAGTGGTTGTTATTCACAGTACATATACAGGATTTGGTTGTTATGCACAGTACATGTCAATTTCCATCAGAGAAATTTAAAAGCTACTTCACATTGCTACTTGTAAATTTCCATCAATACATACTTTAGATTTGCTACTTGCCAATGTCAATTTCCATGCTTTCACGGTACTTGTCATTGAAATTCAAAACAATACACAGTACATGTCAATTTCCATCAGTATAATTCAAAAACTACTTGTCATTGCAGAGAAGCATCAAACAATATTTACATGCTTTCACTGTACAGTTTTCTTCAGATCTTATATTAAGAGATAACAAGCACAGTACTGAATTAAGAGATAACAAGTACAATATTTACATGTCAATTTCGTTTTTTCCACTGTTCAACCACAGAAATAAGAAAAATAACTAGATTCTGAGCAAAGCAGAGCTTCAATTGTTTCTTATTTTGAGATAGGCAATCACTGGCTCGGCGAACATAGGAAAAGATAACTTCAGTTTCATGCCAATATCGTCAAACTCCCTAAATAGTTAACTGGGCAAATGGTGTGTGCGTCAGCAGCAAAATGAAGACTGCTGTAACAGCCCAGTTAATCCAGTGAACATCAATACAAATGCATAGCATAATTTTAGTAGGTTGACAGGTCAAGGGTGCGTGTAAATAATGCACCAAGATACGTACATAACAATCATGATCTAGCTGCTCCAACTTCTAAACATTGGCAATTATATTCAAAGATTCAGGCCATATTCAGTTGTAATCATTTCAATTCAATCAACATATATAAGTTAAAATGGTATAAGGTGCAGTGCTGCACTGACTATTTGGGTTCTTTCACAATCAACGACATCAGATTTCCCAAGAGCTTTTCAGTTTGCAAACCACTCCTGAAGTGGATACAAGAACAGAAAGAATGATCAATGCGCACAGCTAAATTGCTGGCTATGCCTCTATTTATATACTGAGAAATATCACGGTTTTACAGGGTTGGTTATAACTGTATACAATCTTCAGATTGTATCCTAACTAGTCAGTAACTTAGTCAGTAACTAGGCGAACATAGCAAATCCTGCACAGCTCGGTGATAAACAACATAGCAGACAGCATCACTGGCTCGGCAACATCCCAGCATCGACGACATCTCAAAATCACACGCAGCAGAGCAGCTCTGCATCAACAGAGTGGAGTGAGCAGATCTGGCGGAGCTCACCTTGGGAGAAGGGGAGCGCGACGGCGGCGTCGAGGAAGGGGGCGACGGTCGGCTCGGAGTAGGTGGCCGCGGGGAGGGCGGACTCGGGGGAGGGCGACGGTGAGCTCGCGGCAGTGGACGGCGGTGAGCTCGAGGGGAACGGGCTGCGCGGGCGGCGCTCCTCCCTGGCCTGCGCGGGCGGCGCTCCTCCTCAATCTGCGGCGGACCTCCTCCCCGGCCCGCGCGGCGCTTGCAGCAGCAGCTTCCCGGACCTCCTCCTCAATCCGGGGGAGCGGCGACCGGCGACCTGGGTGCAGCTAGGCTAGCTAGCTAGCAAGAGTGAAATGAGTTATGGACAGAACTACATTTCAATGGTGGGGCAGCGCTAACAATGGCGCACCCATCGCAGGTGCGCCATAAACAGAGCATTTCAATGGCGCATCTCTGGTAGTGCGCCATTACTACTCGTAGTAATAGGTTAAAACTATCCGCGTCTGTGTTATGGACAGAACTACTGCCATGGCCTAGTGGTTGGACCCTTGATGCATAACCCAGCCAGCCAGGGTTCGAATCCTGGCGGCCCCATTTTTTTCAATCTTTTAAAAAAATGTTTTTGATGTATATATGTCTATTGGTTACACTAGTCCGGTCTTTAAACATTTTTTTACCTTTTTCTGTGTTTTTTCTTTACTGTTTTTGTCAGTTCTTTTTTAGTTTTCTATTAAATATATTTGAATATTGAATGTATTTGAATGTAAATATTGTTAAACAACATACATTTGAATGTAAATATTGTTAAACAACATACATTTTAATGTATTTGAATATTTCCTATTAAATATATGTACATCTTTTAGGACAATATACGTGGGCTTATGTGTTTAGATTTAAGATTTGAATCATTGTGATAATTTAAGATTTGAGATAAAAGAATAGGAAAATGCAAATGGAGTGATAAAACCATTGTGCAAAGATTTAGAATTAGATGACATGGTTGAAATCAAGTGATACATGTAATAATTTAGCTATCACGCACACACACACGCGGTTGAAAACAACATGCCACTGACACACACACACACGCAGCCGACACGTCGTGATTCAATCTTAGCTATCTTTTCACAATCTTCTTGCCCTTCTTCCTCGCGGTTGAATAATTTAGCCCCGGAACCCCTTGAATTGATCTTCTCTTGAACGGACGTCCTTTAGGTAGGGTGGTCCTGCTTCTTCTTGTGGTGTATGGTACTTCATCGTCGTCGTCATCTTCCATCTTCGGGTCGCCGTACTTGTCAAAGTCTTGCTCATTGGCGACTCCATCCATTCCGATGATGTTCCTTTTGCCTCTCCTCACGACAACACGACTGGGCTTTGACGGGTCGGTAATGAAGAAGCATTGGTCCACTTTGGAAGCCAGTACCCATGGCTCATTTTTCGCGGTGACGTTTGCGCCCGCGGTCTTGGATTTGGCTTCTGGTATAACCATGGTGGTGAAATACCGGTCTTCTTTTAGGACGCTCTTGGCCCATCTGACACGGAACATCGGGACCTTCTCTCCACCGTAGCTCAGCTCCCAGATCTCCTCGATCCTTCCGTAGTATCTGTCCTTGTCGTTACCGGTGTAGGATTCCATCGTTACCCCGGAGTTCTGATAATCGCTCTTCATGTCCTTTTCCTCGGTGTAGAATGTGTAGCCGTTGATATCGTACGCCTCATAGGTCATCAGGTTGTGCTCGGCGCCCTGTGACAAGGCGAATATGAGTTTTTCTTCCGCGGAAGAATCCTCATGTAAAGGGTACGACAGAAGCTTCTCCTTGAACCAACGCGTGAAACATGAGTTGTGCTCTTTGATTATAGCTCCCTCCGTCCTCTGTTGGCCTCGGTCATTGTACGTCTTCTCAATAAAGATTTTGTGCTCTACCACCCAAGGATCGACCACGTCTATGTGTTGTAGCGCGACTAGGTTTGCTCTTTCAAAGTCGGCGAGTCGACCCATGAAGTCGACATGCATTTCGCGGTGACCCTCGCGGTGACCCCATCCAGCGAGCCTGCCGAGGTGCCTGTTGACGGGCAGACCAACGGGGTTCTCGATGCCTAAATAATTCGTGCAGTACGAGATGCACTCTTCGGTCAGAAAGCCCCTGGCTATGCTTCCCTCTGGACGTGACATGTTGCGAACGTATCCTTTGATGACACCATTCATCCTTTCGAACGGCATCATGCTGTGCAGGAACGTCGGCCCGAGTTGGATGATATCCTCCACTATATGGACCAGCAGATGCACCATAACATCGAAGAATGCGGGCGGGAAGTACATCTCAAGCTCGCATAGTATCACCACGATCTCTTCCTGTAGCCTTCTGAGTTGCCTCACGCCAACCGACTTCCGAGAGATGACGTCGAAAAAGTTGCATAAGCCAAATAGCGTGTCACGGACGTGCGCGTCCATGATCCCACGGATTGCAACTGGAAGTATCTGCGTCATCAGCACGTGACAGTCGTGAGACTTCATCCCGCTGAACTTCTGCTTCGCTGAGTCTAGGTATCTGCTTATCTTCCCCGCGTAACCGTAAGGAAGTTTTACTCCTACGAGGCAGGTGAAAAACTGCTCGATCTCCTTCTGACTTAGAGTGAAGCACGCGGGAGGGTAGTCATATTCGATCTTCTTGGCCTTTTTGCCTTTGCGATGACTTTTCGTGTCCTTCGCCTCATCATCATCATCATCATCATCATCATCATCATCATTAGGGCGCCAGAGCTCCTCCCTGATGCCCATTTTTTGCAAGTCTGCCCTTGCTTTCGGCCCATCTTTGGTCCTCTCTGGCATGTTGAGCAGGGTACCAAGCAGACTCTCGCACACGTTCTTCGTGATATGCATGACATCAAGGCTGTGAGGCACACGGAGGATCTTCCAGTACGGCAAGTCCCAGAAAACAGACCTCGTTTTCCATACCTTCAGCAGCGGCTCTGGCGCCTTTCGCTTCTTTCCCGGCGGTGGGCACTCTTTCCAATTTTTCAACAGCTCGTCTATTTCCTCGCCGCTCCTCGTACGTGGGGGTCTTCGGGGTTCGGTTTCACCATCGAACAGATCCTTGCGTTTTCTCCATGCGTCATCGTCGCGAAGCCACCTTCGATGTCCCATGAACACGGTTTTCGAAGACCCGGGATCTCTATCTAGCTGGCGATACGTTGTGTCATCCATGCACCGTACGCATCCAGAAAATCCATGGACTACCTGCCCCGCGAGATATCCGTAACCGAGATAGTCGTGCACCGTCGTGAGCAGTGCGGCTCTCATAGGGAAATACTCTTTCTCTGCGGCGTCCCACGTATTGGCTGGCGTTTTCCACAGCGTGTCTAGCTCCTCCTTCAGCAGCCTCAGATACAGATTGATGTCATTCCCTGGTTGTTTCGGCCCTTCAATTAGCATACTCATGTGAATGTACTTCCTCTTCATGCACAACCAGGGGGGAAGGTTGTACATCCACACAAACACAGGCCAGGTGCTATGTGTGCTTCTCTGGCTGCCAAACGGATTGACTCCATCGGTGCTCGCGCCGAGCACGATGTTCCTTGGATCCTTCCCAAATTCTGGGTATTCAAAATTCAACGCTTGCCACTGGCTCGCATCCTTAGGGTGACTCAGCATCTTGTCTTTTTTATCTATCTCCGGATCATTTGCGTCATCTTCTCGCTTCTTCTCCTCCCTATCCGCGTGCCAACGCAGGAGCTTTGCTACCTTAGGATCCGCGAAATACCGCTGCAGACGAGGAGTGATCGGAAAGTACCACACCACTTTTCGAGGAGCTTTCTTCCTCTTCTTGTATCGAGTGACGCCGCACACCGGACATATGGTAGACTCCGTGTGCTCGCCCCGATAAATGATGCAATTGTTCATGCAGACATGGTATTTCACGTGCGGTAAATCCAGAGGACACACGATTTTCTTCGCCTCCTCCAAACTGGTCGGGCACTTGTTCCCCTTCGGAAGACGTTCGTGCCAGAATGACATGTTCTCGTCGAAGCATGCGTCCGTCATTTTGTGTTTTACCTTCATCTCCAGAGCCATGAGCGTTACTTTCAGGCGGGTATCCTCGGGCCTGCATCCTTCATACAATGGAGTAACCGCGTCTGTCTCCAGTTGATCCAGCTTGGCTTTCTCTCGGGCGGCAGCTCTTGCGTTACCCGTCTGCTTGCGAAGCAGCTCTTGAATATGAGGGTCATGCACCCAGCCCATCGATGGTCCATCGTCGTCTGCTCCAGCATCTTCATCTTCATGATGATGCCCTTCGTCTTGATCTTCCTCATCATCATGTCCGGCATCTTCTACATGATGACCGTGTCCTGCATCTACTTCGTGATCATGTCCTGGAGATTCTTCGTCTTCTCGCCCGCCCTCGCCGCTATTGTCTTGCTGCCCTTCCTTTTTTCTGCTTGCCCGGCCCCCATGGATGACTTCATAGTCATCTTCATCACCTTGCCACCGATAGCCATCCATGAAACCACGCAAGAGCAAGTGGTCCCGCACCTGCCCGGAATCCGGGTCCGCAATAAGGCTCTTCAGCTTGCATCTTCGACACGGACATCTTATCTCCGTCTCGTTCTTTTGAAGCATCTCGGCCTTCGCGGAGCTCAAAAACCTATTTACGATGCCTTCGGTCATCGTGCGGACCATGGTCGCCTGCGGGGTAGAGCAAAATGATATTTTAGAACAAAAAAAAATTTGGCATGACTTTGCCTAAAAATAGGACCAAAAAGAATGCATATAGTGCCAAATTCTCGCCGAAACGGAAATTAATCAACATTCCGGCAAAATATTGGCAACTATCGCATTTCAAATACCGGTACCTGCAAACACAAACATATGCAACACCACAAACATACGTAGATCTCTAGGCCATAAAAAGTGTGTACGTTGTTGGAGACGGAGAGAAAAGTAGATCTAGAACATAAAGAAAGCTTTCCCCTTACTTACCTATCAAAAAAAGGAAATTTAACCACTTAATTTGGGTGAATCTATGGTGCAAATGAGGTGAGGAGGAGGAGCAAGACGACCAAATCTGTTTTGGTGGAGGGGGGAAAGTGAGTGTGTGGTAGGTGTGGCTGCCTAATTATAGCTACTGCTCCCAGGTTACCAGTGGCGCACCCCTTCAGTGGTGCGCCACTAGTAGCCAGCAATACTAGTGGCGCACCAGTGAAGGGGTGCGCCACTGCTATGTTTTTTTTTTGGACCACCATGCCCAGCTTTACCAGTGGCGCACCAGGGCAAGGTGCGCCACTACTATCAAAAATAGTAGTGGCGCACCTTGGCCTGGTGCGCCACTGGTAATCCTGGGCATGGCTGGCTACTGTTCAAAAAAAATAGTAGTGGCGCACCAGGGCAAGGTGCGCCACTACTATCAAAAATAGTAGTGGCGCACCTTGTCCTGGTGCGCCACTGGTAAGCCTGGGCATGGCTGGTTACTGTTCAAAAAAATAGTAGTGGCGCACAGCACACCTGGTGCGCCACTAGTAATGTCACTATTAGTGGAGCACCTGTTTGTGGTGCGCCACTGCTATATAGTAGTGGCGCACCACATCTCTGGTGCGCCACTAATAGTGATATTACCTATAGCCGTTTTTCTAGTAGTGGCTCCTTCTCGCAAAACCGCAACTTTGAACAAATTTTATGAACCTCATGATTATAAGCTCCGGTCGATTTGAAATCTTGGAGTCTTAAATGGGTCCACTCATGACTAGCTTCAGGAAGTATAACTGTCTTTTGCTGTTTACATCTAGTCGTAAGTGATTGCCACATATTTCTTGGAGATTCCTCCATCAAATATTCAGATTTCAGATCTGGATGGATATGATGCCTTATTATGTATAAAGCAGCATATTGTTGTTGTTCGGTTAATTGTGCAATTCCCTCTTGGGGAGGGTCTGCAGGAGGTATGAGTGCAGCTGCAATTCCACGGGATGAAAGACTGATTTTAACATCCATAGCCCATGTAGGATAGTTGTGTCCGTCGAGCGCAAGCTCTTCAAAATCTTTGACGGTCATTTTGTCCTACAAGATTGAGAACCAGATAATCGATCAATTTACTTGTATGTAAATTAAAATCATCATGGTCATGTTGTAATAAATTTTGCAATTGTTGTGAATTCAAGTAAAGACTTGAACTTTGTTTAGATTATATAAATATTTGCATATTAATTCTATTCGAATTAAGTCTATTTTTGTGCTACATAGGCACTTTGGACTTAATTGATGGCGAATTAATATTTGAGTTGCAAGAATAAATGATTTTCAATTGCAAAATAATATTATTGTACCATTTGTACATGTTATAGGAATTGCAAATTGCAAACACATTGAACATATAATGATTTATAGAAATAATATGGTCTAAACATCAATATACAATTTAATTGAGTACAATATATAATCACATCGAGATACAAGGTCTAAAACATGACAAGTACTTAATTATAGCACTAGTAGTTGAACCTATCTGCGAATTCCCAAATTTACGGGGCTAAAACATGACAAGCACTAAATTAGTACTAGTAGTTGGACTAATGCACGAAATCCCGATAATATAAGGATTTTTCTGCAATCTAGCCTATAACCCGTTGGTTTTTTTTCTCTGGTCGTTGCAACATGGGCCACAGCCCACGAGGCCTTTCGTGCCAGGCCCATGGCGGCGTCGCTGATGGATAGATCGAGCGGATAAGGGGGACGGGAGGTGGGGCGGTTGGGGTCAATTCCCCCCATTCCACCGCCACCTCCACGGGATCCCGCCGGCCGCCGCCGATGGCGCCCAGCGCCGGCGATCTTCAGGAGGAAGACGCCCCCCCCCCCCCCCCGCAGCGTAGCCGGGGAGGTGGAGGCCTGCAGGGGCCCAGGAGCCGGAGCGGAGGCCGGGGCGGTGCTGCTCCAGCGCCGCCGGGAAACGGCGAAGGATCCGGCGAGCCGCCGGTGGAGGCGTTCGCGGGCTTGCCGGGGGCGGAGGCGGCGGAGATGTTGGGGCCTTGGAAGACGACGCCGCTTCCTCGATCTTCACGCCGGTGGCAGTGTTGAGGTCGGGGATGGGGGCGCTGGGTTCGTCGGTCTCCGCCGGCGTGGTTGGCTCCGGCTTCACAACGGAGTTGAGCCACTGCTCCTCCTCTTCGTCCGGCGTCACCTCCCACTCCATCATGGCGGGCACAGGGCCACAGCCTAGAGGGGCGAAGTGCTCCTCGTCTTCGTTGGCGGGCGTCGGCGTTGGGAGGTCCGGGTAGGCGAGCGACTCGTCGATGACCTCCGGTTCCGGTGGTGGAGTGGCCGGCGATGGAGGGCACGGCCCGTACCCGTGCATGGGGCAGAAATCGCGGGCAGGGCAAGGGCCGTATCCGTGCACCGGACAGAAGGCCACGCCTGCGTCCATGCCATTGCCGAAGAAGACCCCCGGCGGTGGCGGGGCCTGGGCGGCGTCGAAGAACTCCTCCTCGCCCAGGAACGGGGCTGCAGCCTCGGCGGGAGCCCAGTCCATTGGCGGAGCGACGAAGGCCGGCATCGGGGGTGCCTGGTAGGCGTGGTGGACGGCGGCAGATGGGTTGCTTGGTCCTGCCTGCTCTGCGGCGGCAGGGCCAGGGTGATCCTGACGACCACGGCGACCACGGCGACCACGGCGGCCGTTGCCTGGGCCCCAATGGCGAGGAGCACCAGCACTGTGGCGTCTGGCAGATCGACGGATCTCCCGTCCAATGAATCGAACAAGGGCAGAGGCGATTCTATTCAGGTTCATCCCTGCCATCTCACCTTCTCGTCTCTTCTTGTTCGTGCTCTGTTGGTCGAGGCTAGCGTGCCTGATAACCTGTAAAGATTTGATGGAAAAACTTGCGTTCTATTGATTCTGGGCAAAGCCCTATTTATACAAGGATTTGGGGCGCCTCCGGAGAGGCATCCGTTTATAACAGGCGCCCGTGGCGCGAGAAGACGCCGTACGGACGTTCGCGTCCGTACGGCGCTTTGGACATACGTAATGACTCTTTTAGCGCTAATGACGTCGCTTTTTTATTCTTAACACGCATGACACGGAAAACCCAAGCCCAATCCAATGGCGCGAACAACGAAACGCTTCAGCAGAGCGACTACAATGAACCAGGTGCGTCACCCAATCCGCTGCTGTCGATGACAAACCGGTAAGAAGCTGACCCATCCGCTGCTATCGACGACATACCGGTAAGAAGCCAACCCATCCGCTGTAAGGATGGCAATGGGCAGGGTAGAGCAATATCATACCCATACCCGTATAGTAGGTGGATATAAAATTCTACCCATACCCGTACCCGCGGGTATGAAATTTTACCCATACCCATACCCGACGGATACCCATACCCATTAGATACCTAGCGGGTAGAACAAATAGTACATAAGTTGTTCACAATTTTACACTCATCCATAGCACATTTGACAAAGAAATCAATTATCTCTGCTCAGTAACAGGAAGATGAGCAAATGGCCACTATCAAAATTTAGAAATCACAACATACTCATAATTCAATAGGAGTAGACGAGTCACGTGAAAAAATAATGATTAATTGATGAAAACTTAACATTAGTTCACATACGGGCAGGGTATGGGTATACCCACGGGTAAAAGGTTGTACCCATACCCTACCCATAACTTAATAGGTAGGGTATGAGTACTACCCATGGGTATAAAAGTGTGCTCATACCCTCCCCATGCGGGTACGGTACCCACGGGTACCCGTACCCATGGGTAAAATTGCCATCCTTAATCCGCTGCTGTCGACGACAAACCGGTAAGAAGCCGACCCATCCGCACTCAGACTCGAGCAAACTAGTAGTAGATGATTTATTTATGCATGCATGTCTACTTCGAAGTTCGCATGCACAATGGAACACATTGGTACTTCATCGGTCAATTTCTTCAAAGAGGGAGGAAACTGCAACCGGGATGCCACTCATCAGTCAATTTGAACTTTAGTACTCATTACAGCAAAGATTCTCAGCTAGTACAAGACATAAAAGTTCAGTACTACAATTATTACGGAACTTATTCCAGATATTTTACAGGTTAATCACTAGCAGTACTATGCCAGTAATCAGTATCGGTTATAAAACTAACATGAAAAATTGCCTGACATTACAAAAATGTAAAGCGGTAGAAGTACAAGCTTGTACAAGAAAACACATATTAATTATGGCAACGTCAGAAATTATATGTATACAAATGACATATGGCTTACAAATCAGAAATGATATATATATATATATAGTGATGCTATTTATCACCCAGGATGCAGAATAAGTTATTCTTCACCCGAGGTAATCTTACGATCATTTCAGAATTAAATTACGTTTAAAACTCAAATAGTTACATTCATATTGATTCACTACGCAAAATTTCGCATAAGAAAATCAAAATATAGGTCATAAGATAACAAAATTTGCAGTTTATGTGTATTTCACACTATGTTTTTACGTTTGTAATTTTACATAACATAAAATATTTTTTACGACGATTGTATATTTTCTTACGGTCTCTTTTTATGTCGGAAATAAGACAAAACTTACGGAACGTAAAATTACGGTGTATTGATGGTAAAATAGAGAGGGGTGAAGAATAACTATTCCTCACCCAGGGTGACGAATAGTCAATCCCTATATATATATATATACACACACATACATCACCTTATCAAGGGACACATCATGCTAGCAGCTAGACGAGACCACTCATAAGCATCTATTTCACCGTTCAACATTTCAGGCCCATCATCGTCACCATCAGCCACGGTGCCTACAAACAAGAGACACCATAAACTGACTTAAATTCAAATAAAAAGTAGAGGCAATGTGTTCATGTAACTTGAGCCAGTTACTAACATAAGGTACATTGTTAATTAGGAATAAGCAAAGGAATATCTACTAGAAATTTGTTGAAGAAATACACTCAAAAAGGTAATGATCAATTGCTCAGTAGTGAAGGATGCGTCCAGTTCCAGCCCATCATTATGTTGTCTAGAAGACTATAACTGTTTTGAATTGATTATGTTCCAAATTATGTGAAACGCGCGGAATCAAAATACTCACAGTAACCAAACAGTGACAAGGAAGAGCATGACTACTAAGATTCAAATAGATATGACCTCACAGTGAATAGGACAAAAGTAATATTTATTTCTGATTCTTGTTGCAGGACCCTACAACAAAGGATTGAAAGCTTAATGAAACCTACATATTCATTCAACAAGGAACAATATATAGGCATGTTGTCATTACGGATATATGATTAGTGGTAAGATCAACAGAGTTATATAAATACTAACTTGTAGAGAAAAAATATTGTAAGGAATACAACAAAAGGGACATGTGAAAATCAAGTTAGTCAAATAGCATTTCTGAACTTAATTAACCATGCATAATGTATGTGCATAGAAACGAAAACGAGTTTGTTCTACCTTCCGCCAGGTTAAAAAATGATATCACAAAACATTGAGAACAATTTAGCAAACAGGCAGAGAAACAAATAACATAACTTATATATGAACTGTAGAGCTTGACATTCCAATAAACAGAAAGATAATTAGACTATTGCAAGGCAATGATACCTGCATCATAGAAACTTGTGTAGGGGAAAATGTAGTTGATATTGCGGGAATTGTCATGAAACAGCATCTTTGACTGCAGTGAGCCGAGTTGGATCATTTTTTTAAGCAAAAGAGGGGGGGGGGGGGCTCCGATTTCATTAACGAAACCATCCCGAGTACCAGTTCACTACAAACACGCACCTACTTAAAACTACCAATATCCAAAGAAACCATCTCAAAAGGCAGCAGTCGAGTTTAATTTCTACGGGGTCACAGGAGACCCATTTTGAGAGAGAGGGCGCAGCCTCCAGCAAACTAAACGCAATAAAGGAAAATCGAGCCAACATCAGGAAACAAAATCTTCAGTTCGTCAGGCGAGGAACTCCAGCTCTCCATCCCTGCGAAGCTCTGTAGACCTCACTTGCTACTTGCTCGATTAGCCTTGCCCCCAGCATCAGTAGGTTTTGTCGTGGGTTTTTTTTCTGCAAAATAGCCCAATCCACAATCCAATTGCAAGTTAGTTTCACCAACTTCATAGGATCATTGATCAATTTATCTCGAAAAATCATATCATTTCGACATTTCCAAATCGCCCAGAGAATTGCAGACATTCCAACTAGTACTAATTTCTTTTCCTCTTTTATGAACTTCCTGATCCAGGCGCCCAGACAATCGTCTACCCCCCTGGGGCTGTTTTTAAATTGAATGAGCATTTTATCAAGCTCCAAAGCAGCCTTGCAGCAGAGCAAGAGAAAAAAAGATGATCTATGTTTTCATTTTGACCACAGAACACACATCTTTGATCCCCTTTCCACCCTTCTTGCAAGATTATCTCTGGTTAGTATACTTTTTCTGGCAATCAGCCATAGAAACATCTTAATTTTCACTGAAATTTTCACCTTCCAAAGGAATTTGTGTGGGAAGCCCACATCTGTTTTTACTAACTGTTGATATAACGATCGCACCGAGAATTGTCCGTTGGCTGTCAGCATCCACATCGGCTGATCTTTGCCCACATACATTCTCACTTCTTCACATCTGGTTTTCAAACTCTCCCATAGAGCTCTTTTTTCTTCATATAAATGTATTCTAAACTTAAAACCCTCCCATCCCATGTCAATGGCCTGGCCCACCGAAATGTCATGGTTCAGGTTGATGAAATACAGGCTTGGATAGGCCTCTTTCAATGTTTTGGACCCTACCCACCAGTCTTCCCAGAACCTAGTACTTTGTCCATCTCCTAATTTTTTCTTAACATTTTTGTAATAAATTTCCTTGATCTGCATCAGAGATCCCCAAAAATGAGAGTCACCAATTTTCTTTTTAATTCCAGATATGCATTTTCCTTTAACATGTTTATTCAAAAGGATTTTGACCCACATACCATCTTCTGTCTCTAGCTTCCATATCAATTTTGCTAGTAAGGCTTTATTCATATAATCAAGATTCAATATTCCTAAACCACCCAATTCCTTTGGTAAACAACACGTTTTCTAATTAACTAAATGATATTTCCTTTTATCCTCACTCTCCTGCCAGACTAATCTAGCTCTGAAGAAGTCTGCTTTCTTTCTAATCCCTACTGGCAAGGGGTAAAAGGACATCATATACATAGGCATATTTGTCAGGCAGGCCTGGACTAGAGTTACTCTCCCAGCCATATTCAATAACCTTCCTTGCTAGCAAGCACATCTTTTTTCAATTTTTTCAGTCATGCTCTTCCAAAATTTATTTCCTAATCTCACATTGGTAAGAGGCAATCCCAGATATTTGAAGGGAACCTCCCCTTTGTTACGGGTAAATATTTCTTGATAGATCTCACTTTTGTTTTTGGCCTCCCCAAATAGGTATACTTCACTTTTGTGAAAATTAATAGTTAGTCCAGACATCTGCTCAAAAGTTGTGAGTATGAATTTAAGATTTTTAGCACTCTCCTCATCATCATCAAGAAGAAAATTGTGTCATCTGCATATTGTAGCATGTTCACCCATTGTCCCCAAGTTCAGTTAGCATCCCCCTAACATAACCTGCATGCTTGGCTTTATCTAAGATTATAGCCAAGGCATCCGCAGCTATGTCAAACAATAATGGTGACATAGAATCCCCCTGTCTCAAACCTTTATAAGTTTTGAAATAAGGGCCTATCCTATCATTCACCTTAATCCCTACTTGTCCTCCTATCATAGTATGCATGACCAGATCACACCATTTATCAGGGAATTGCTTTATTTTGAGTATTTTGTAAACAAATGGCCACTTTATTGTGTCATAAGCTTTCACAAAATCCACCTTAAACAACACATCACTTTGTTTTTGATGGTGTATGGAATTAAGAGCTTCATGGAGGATCACAATTCCTTCCATGATGTATCTCCCTTTGATGAAAGCAGTCTAGGTAGGGAGGATAATGGGTTTTATGATCCTACCCAACCCGTTCATCAAAACTTTAGTGATAATCTTGAAACTAACATTTAATAAACATATAGGTCTAAAATTTTGGATTTGTTTAGCATCTTCAGTTTTCGGGACCAAAGTGATAATCCCATAATTGAGCCTAGATATATCCAACTTTCCATCATGGAAATCATTCAGAAGTTTCATCAAATCCCATTTAACAGTTTCCCAAAAATGTTGAGAAAAGTCCACTGGTAATCCATCAGGAATAGGGCTTTTGTTTTTTCCATCCCAAAAACCACTTCTTGAAGCTCTTCCATTGAAAAGGGTTTAATTAGGTCGTCAGCATGTTCCCTAGTAATTGATTGTCCCCCCAAATCATTAAGGTGGATTGAAGATGTGTCTGGTTGTCCAAATAGCTTTTTGTAAAAATCAATAATGTATCTAATAAGATTTTCTTCTCCTTCAATCACTCCTTCCTCTTGTTCTAAAGAGAGAATTCTGTTTTTTCTTCTTCTACCGTTCACCTTAGCATGATAGTATTTAGTATTACAATCTCCATCTTTAATTTCCTTATCTTTATATCTTTGGAGCCACTTCATTTCTTCTTGTTTCAGCAATCTGTGTAATTGGGCCCTTAAGTCTTTCTGCTCTTCTCTGTCCAGAGCAGAGAGGCCCATAGTCGCATCATTTTTGTCTATTGCATCTAATTTCATTAGAATCTCCTTTTTAATTTTCCTATACCAAGCATCAGAATTAAGAATCCACCCTCTCACTTTTTGCCTAAACACTCTCATTCTTCTCTGCCATTGTTCCGTAGTATTACCATGGTATTTTGCAGTCCAGATTCTAATGACAAAGTCTATGAAACCCTCTCTCATCATCCAGGAGTTCTCAAACCTAAAAATAGGTGGTGAGAAAGTGTTTTCCCATGTATCAAGGACCAGGGGAGTATGATCTAATAGTTCTCTCTCAAGTGCATATACCTCAGTCAGGGGATAATGATCCTCCCAATCTGGGCAGATTAAGACTCTATCTAGTTTTCATAGGTGGGTTAAGGCTGATTGTTAGCCCAAGTAAACTTCCTCCCATTTAATGGCAGTTCTCTTAACCCAGCTTGCTCAATTGTAGCATTAAAGACAAAACTCCAGTGATTATATCCACCAGGCTTATTTTTATCTGTAGATTTCCTTATAACATTAAAATCTCCTCCCATAAGGCATGGGATAGAGGCATTGTTTTGATATACTCTGGATATTTCTGCCATATAAGCAGCTTTACCCATCTCTTGAGCATCACCATATACAATGATCAAGTTCCAATCAAATTTGGCCTTTTTATCATGAAGTAAGGTTCTAATGAAGTAAACACCTTTTTCCACATTGATAACCTCAAAAGTATCTTTATTAATCCCTACTAGAATACCACATGCTTTCCCTCTAGGTTGTATCCAATGCCACTCAAAATTTCTTACCCCACTAAGATTATTTAATTCATTATTGGTAAACTCATTTTTGGTAGTCTTTTGTAATCCCACAAAATCCATTCTTTTATCACAGATATTAGATCTAATGAAGGATTTTTTTTCCAGTCAGGCCCTATGCCCCTGACATTCCAAATTAACCCTTTCATTTTCTTTTCCCTTTCCTTCCTCTAATATAAACCACATATTTTCCTCCTGTAAATCCAGGGGATCCTGTGTTATTCTTTTTTCCACTAGCAAAGATGTTTTTTAAGTGGGCATAATAGTCCATCTCCATCTCTGCATCTGAGTGGTCCTCGTCTGAACATATGTTTTTCAGGGAAAGGTCTCCAGTGTCTATGAGAGAGGTCTCACTTTGCACCGTTAATCCTTCTTTTTGTTTAAGATGGGTGAAGTAAAAATCTCTTCTACTTTGTTCCATTCTTTTAATAATTTCAAGGTTTTGGTTGATCATATCAATAGTGCAACCTAAATCTATGCCAATTTTATCAGCCATGAAAAAAAGGGAGGGGTTATTAACTTCCTCATCAATTTTGTCAGCTGCTCTTTGTTTTGCCAGTTCTTCAATCTTGGCATCTTGTTTGACAGCTAGCCTGCCACATCTTCTCAGGGGATCTTCTAAATTGTTATCCAGGTCAGCCTCTCCTTTTTGATCTTCAGGATTTATCCCCAACCTGGTAGCAAAAGAGTCTAAAGATTCTTGGCTAGCACCATAATCCACTGGTACCACATAAGCATCGTTGTCTTCTATCTTGTTATCTTCTTCTTTGTTTCCTTCTTCTATTTTTTTCCAATTCTTTTTCAGTGATATCATCCATTTCTCTTTCTCTTTCCTCCCACCTCTCAATCTTCTCCACACATTTGGATAGCATGGCTTGTTATTGATTTACCAGGTCCATTAGCTTTTTCCTTTCTAACACCATTTCCTGGATATTTTTATCATCCTGGCATTTGAGGGCTTTTTGTCTGACATTTTGCTCTTCCAGTACTTGCATCTTTCTAATGATTATTTCTAGATCAGTTTCCACTTTCTTTCTAGCTTCCCTCTCTTTGATGTGTTCTTGCTGGGCCACCATGATTGCTTCAAGTCTTTTCTTGAATTCTTCAAATTGTACCAAGCTCAAACTGCCTAGGGTCACATTATCCTTGTTTCTTTCTCCAGTGCCATCGTTCTTTTTTCTCTTTCTCACCTCCTCTCCTACACAGTCCATACCAGCTTTCCCCCAAGTGTTGTCTTTTATGTTCTCCATACCAGCCCATCTCCACAACTTTTTCCAGGTTAGGCATAATTCTGTAGATATTCAGGTCTTTATATGTGATTTCAGTGTATCCTGGGGTTTTCTCAGAGTCTCTAACTCCAACCTTAGCTCTGATCTTCTCCTGAGTGATTGTATCCATATCAATTTCCAGGACTGGCCCCAAAGATGCAGCAACTTCACACATGCCAAAAAAGTGTCTGAAACAGTCTAGCACTTCTTCAAAGGTCACCCAAGCTATGTGAAGTTTTCCAACTGCCTGTGAATCAAATGTCCATTTCTTGATATTTATCATAGCCCCAGTGCTCAAAAGCTTGAAATCTTCACAATTAACCAGTTCCATCAATCTGCCTTTGTTTGGGAACCTCATCAGAAATGTGCTGCTTCCTTGTTTTTTGCATCTCCACTGCCAGCCCCAACTGAACATATAGCTAAACCCTTCCACCAGTTGGGTTTCATTCAGTATTCCAGACTTGACTGTGATCAGGGCCATTGGATTATTAGGGTTCTCAAGCTCACTATTGTCCTTGGAGCTTTGGACTAGCAGCACACCTAAACCTCTAGCAGCATATCCTACAAATTTTGGGACAGGCTTCATCTGCCTCAACCAGGTGCAATCATCAGTTATGTGGTTTCTTTTTCCACACACCACACAATGATCCAGCTTGCAATCTTTGGTGGCATGTCTGGTATCTTTGCACTTGTTGCAAACCTGCTTACTTGCCCCCCCTAACATCATCTTACTGCCCTCTTTGACCTGAGTATTCTTCCCAACTTCTCTCCCCTGGAAGTTCTCTCTTCCTGCATCATCTCTCTGTGTGTTACTGACAGATCGTCCATTGGTTTCTCTGTGTCTCTCCACTCTGAACCAAGCTGCATACTGACCCCTCCTTGTGCATTCATACTATTTCCTCCCAGCAGGGCAGCCCCTTGTGTCAATTGAGTAAGCAAAGCAAAGAGGATTTTTTGCTGCTGAATCATATCAAGCTCACTACCAACACTGCCTCTGCTAGGGTCTGTCGTACCTGGATGTGCAGTCTTCAGTGCTTCTTTTTCTTTCTCTGATCTCATTCTCTCCTTCTCTTCTTCCTGTCTCCCCTGCTCTTGCTGTTGCTCCTGTCTCAGCTGCAGATTGCTGCTGCCGCTCCCCTGATCCCAATCTTTCCTGTTCTCTCTTTCATTGTAGTTTTTGAATCTATCACCCGCCTCATCTTTCTTTCTATATTGGTAATTTTCTCTGCCTCCTCTATTGAATGTCCCCCCTCCACTGAATCGACCTCCAAATCTATCCATTTCCTCCTCTTCTGATGGCGGCAGGAGGGGAAACCCTAAACCTAGCTCGATGTGTTCGACTGACCCAAGATAGGGGGAGTCCTCTGGGTTTATATATGTCACCCCAGGTTTTCCCTCTTCTGGGCTCCCACAATTATCTGGGTTGGGCTTTAAGCCTGCCCAGTCCGTCAAGTCATCGGCTCACTGCTCCAATATTTTGTTTTCACGGATAATGACTTTCAGTCTATTATTATCAATTTCCACCACACAATCTAAACCATATATGATGAAATCATCATGCCGAATTTCTGACCAGTAGTCAGGTGTTTTTGTGGCTTTTTCCATGAGATTCTTAACAATCCACCCATCTAAGTATTTTCCTTTTTTATTATCATCATCTCCCCCTCTATTCACCTCCTCGCAATTTATTTTTGCTGGGTTTTTCTCATTTTCACCATTTTTCTTTTTCTTTTTTCTCAATTTGCTACATTGGGTGCTTTTTATAGAACCAGTATCACTATCCTCATCAAGTAAGTATCGACATGCTTTATTGGTAATCAAAGGCTTACCATTGTTCTCTAACGAGACCCCAGCCTCCTTGCCAGCATCATCCCCAGCCAGCAACTAGAAACGGTTGCCGGCGGGGGAGACGCCTACTCCGCCGGGGCGGATTTTGAGAGGCTGAGGAGGTGTGGCGAGCGATGAAGGAAGCGAGGGGAACACCTGGGAAGCTGCGCCTTCTGCTTCTTCCTCCCTCAGCAGCTGCTCTCGCCCCGATCTGGCATCGTCTCCGGCTCCTCCATCTCTGACTCCATCTCTTCCTCGCTGTCCTCGATCAGAATCGGGACCCAGCGCGTCCCTGGGGTGGGGATCGCCATCACCGCCCCGACCACAAATTCCTCTGGTCCAGTTGGGTAGCAGCGCCGAGATCAGAAACCCCACCATTTCGCCCTCTGGGAAGGGTTCCCAGATCCGGTTTCCTCCATGGCCCAAACCAGCGCAGCGAGAGAGCTCACCAGCGCGCCCGTCGGAGTGGTGAACCCGTTGGGGGAGAGCCTCTCGTCTTCCTCCATGGTCAGATTCCTGAAGACCCCGCTTCGCTGCGCTCCGCATCTCCTTGTGGAGAACCAGGACACCACCTCCTGTGCCCTCTCCAGCTTCGCCTCATCGCCGCTCGCCAGCTCCACCATGGCCTTCTCCATCCTCATCCTCCAGTCCGCCATCTTACTTGCTCACCGTTTCCTCTCTCTCAGGGCAAGGGTGTCTCTCGCTGAGGTGAGAGGTAGGGGATTTTTGGGTGATTTGCGTCTTCCAGCCACCGGGCGGTGGGGATTTATTGCCCACATTCCGCCCGCATTCATGGCGGTCGTTCGCCTCGGAATCCTCCCCGTCGCCCCCTTCCCCAGTCGAGTGAATCCCCCATGCAAGCCAAATGGCATGGAAACCAAACACGCGACCACCATGAAATTGCTTCCTCGTCGTGCAATCCACGGCTGTCAATCACTCGGTTCTCCGCGTCGAGGAGAAGGACACGGCAAATCGTACCTTGGACCACCACCGCGCCCTGGTGATAGCAGAGGAGCCCCGCCGCAAAGAGGTTGGATATGTAGAGGGCGGGCCATCTCCTGTCGCCGCTCTCCCGTCCCTTGCACCGCTCGTCGCTGGCAGGTCTTCCCCGATCGTCCGGCAGTGGATCGGCCAGATCGCTCGAGTCACCCTTTCTGTTGCATGTGCGGGTCGCCATCTCCATTTCTCTCCGTCTGTCTTGTCGGCTTCCATCATCATCAATCATCATCCACCATCCGCCGAGTTGGATCATGACGATACTGTCGGCTATCCTGAGAAAATTGCATTGTTATCCTCATCAAAACTCAGTGGCACTACAAATGTTTCCTTCGTGGGTCCCAATAAACGGAACTGAGATAGATCAATGGTGTTTCCATGCACCCAACGATCTGGGCTAGACTTCCTCTCACATAGTTGCGCTGTGAAGACATGGCAAGGCTGAGGGGGAGGACTTCTCGGTACGTTGAGCATCTGCCGGCTGCTCAATCACGCGCAGGCTCTGCCTTTCAGTGTCAAACTCAAGTACGGCACCATGATCGATCCTCCAGATAAGTGCATTCCCAATCAGAACGCTATGGCTTAACGGATCAATCTTGTGAGGAGTCGCTGTGTTGACTGCATTTCCCCACACACCGGACTCCGATTCGTAGAGGCAAGCCAAGATCCCGTTGTGGCTGTAACGTAGCAGGAACAACTTAAACGGGCTATCGCCGCCGCCGCCACCACCATCGCCGGCGGCAGGCACAACATGGCGGCGTGCCGGACGATGGTCTCCTGCCTCTTAATGTGGAACCCTGGCGGAAAAGGCACTCGGCGCTGGCGGCCGGTGATGGGGTCCCACACCAGGGCCTCGGGCCGCTCCGGGCCGAGGAGGAGGGCGAGGCCGTGGCGGCAGCCGCAGAAGTGGTCGCGCCCCTCGCCGCTCGCCGTGAACCGGTTGAGCGGCCCGGCGGGGATGCGATCCGGCCGGTCGAGCGTGGGCGTGAAGAAGATCGGGTGGCACAGGCCGGCGAAGAAGCTGAGGAGCGGGGCCCTCCGGTGGTGCGCGCGGAAGCGGCGGAAGGAGGCGGGGTCCTTGAGCAGGCGGCGCCAGCGCTTGCAGACGAGGGAGGCGCGCGGGAGCGAGGACGGCCGCGGAGGGAGGCGGACGAGGATCTCGCGCAGGAGGTTGTCGTCCTCCAGCGGGGGCGTGGGGACGGGGAAGGAGTTGCCGTCGTCCGGCGGGGAGGAGCGGTGGTGGGTGCGTAGGTCTACTAGGTCATCCGGCGGCGAGGCCGAGGGGGAGGGGCCGCGGCGACTCATTGGTCGTCGGAGTCGTCGGAGTGACTGTTGAGTCGTGTGGAGACGGTCAATATATCATGTGGCCAAAACATTCACGTTCCACTATAGCCGTCGTCCATTCCGGGCGTAGGGGAGTAATTGACAAAAAACTACCACATTTCACGTATTCGTCCCACAGAACTACCACATTTTAAAAACTGACCAAAAACTCCATATTAGTGCTAATTTCGTGACAAAAAACTACCATGTCAAGTTGATGGCCGTTTTAACCATTTTAAACCCCTTTTTGACAGAGCTGGCCCACCTATCGGGACGGCTGCCGCGCTAACGGCTAACGGCCCACACGTCAGCACCAACCTTCTTCTTCCTCCTCTTCTCCTTCTTGTTGGCATTTCCTCGAACACTTTACCAGCAGCAGAGCAGGACAGGCGGGCTCCTCACCGCCCACCGCGAGCGATCTCCTTCAATTGTGCCGCCGAGAAGGCGCCCTTGCTGCCGAAGCAGAGGAACACGACGCTCTTCTCCGGCTGCGCGTCGAGCCACGCGAGGCACTTGTGCCGCTTCTCGCCGCCGTTCACCAATGGCCCGATGCAGTAGACCCTCGGTGTCGGCCAGTCGGGCACGCTGACGCCGTCGGCGAGCGCTTTCAGGGCCGCGGGCTCCAGCCAGTCGAAGCTGTTGACCAGCATGCCCCTCCCCTCCGCGATAGGCTTGAACTGGTGCAGCCGGACCTTGGTGAGGTCGCTCTCCTTGTCCTGCACAGTGACCAGCATGTCCACCGCGCGGATCGGCACGCCGAGGCAGCGCACGAGCGCGTCGCCCAAGTCCCTGAAGGACGACAGGCCGGGGTAGAGGTACGGCAAGTTGAGGAAGACGGCGAGGTCGCTAGCGGCGGAGGCGAAGAAGAAGTAGGTGGGGAGGGCGAGCTCGGCGGCGACGTCGAGCGCGTCGACGCAGAACATGTCGAGAAGGAGTGCATCGGCGGGGGCCGGCAGCGTGCGCAGGAAGGCCCGGAGCGCGGGGTTGGCGAGGCGGAGCATGTCGTGGGCGCGCCTGACCGGGTGCGCGGCGGGGTCCGGGCTGGGAGGGACCAGGAGGAGGCGGAAGGCGATGGAAGGGTTGGCTGTGGCGAGTCGGGCCACGGCGGCGGCCGAGGCGGCGTCGCCATCCGGCAGGTCGACGACGACGAGGCGTCGACGCGTCGGCACGGTGGTGCTGCCCGATGCAACATAAGTGTTTGTTGAAATGTCAAATAGAGAAGGAGGGGGAAGAAGAAGGTTGATGATGACGTGTGGGTCCCATTTGTCATAACGGTTAACTTCACGGTCAAAATAAATAGAGTTGACTTTGCTGCCGGTCCCATATGTCATAAACAGGTTTAAAATCATAAAAACGGTCATCAACTTGACCTGGTAGTTTTTTGTCACGAAATTAGCACTAATCTGGAGTTTTTGGTCAGTTTTCAAAATGTGATAGTTCTGTGGGACGGATACGTAAAATGTGGTAGTTTTTTGTCAATTACTCGGCGTAGGGCAATAGTGAGTGACTAGCGGCCAAAGAAAAGAAATAAATCATGGCCAAGACATAGCTCCTTAGGCTAGTCATAGTGGGAGTAACTTAGCTAGTAACATAGCGGATTTTTTTTGAAATTATGATGATTTTTATAGCAAATTCGGAAACTATACATCCTAATGGAGAAAAATCAAAAGTATCACCCTGTCGGCCTCCTGTTGGCCGAAAAGGGACTTTTCGGCCTCCTGTTGGCCGAAGAGGGACTTCTCGGCCAACCGTTCGCCAAAAAGTACTTTTCGGCCAACAGTTGACCAAAGAGTCCCTCTTCGGCCAACACCTGCTCTACTGTTTAAAAAAATTCATATCAAATAGGATTTTTAGTATTTTAATTTGATTCTTTTGCATTAGATTAGAGATTTTATGAAGTTTCTGTAGATATCAAGTTTGACTAGATTTGAAAGTTTGAATTTAATTTTTTCATGAATTTACTCAAATAACTAGATTGCCTATAATTTGAGTTAGGAGTATTTTTTTAAGATGATTCTTTTTGCTACTTGTTCTTTGTGGATTTGTTTATCAGTAGTAATTAATTGGCGAATTTTATAATTATTTAAAATTAGGTTTTTATGAAAACAGTTCTGTTTTAGTGTTTGTTAGGTTTAATGCTATTTCTTTTAATTTTAATTGCTTTAAATTTTTTTCTTTAGTTTTTTGACATATTCTTTTTGTTTCTGTTTAGTTATCTGTAGCTATTTTATTTGTAGTATTTTTTGTATTTTATTTCTTTTATCCTACTAGAAAACTTGTTTTGAGCTTCATAGGAGTTTATATTTAAAAGTGCCTTGTAAATCCTGTACAACCATTGCCGTTTTATACATGAAAAAAAATACTTTCCCGCAATCTTTTTCCCTCCATTTTCTTTGCCGCCATTTTATTTCCGGCCATTCTCTCCCGCCACACTAAGGAGTGCGGCATCGACGGAGGATGACGATGATGCCTTCATGTGGAGTGTGAAACACTGTGTGAGAGAAGTCATAAGTGTGAAACACTCTCCGATGATGATGACGAAGCTGCAAACACTTATGACTTCTCTCAGACAGTGTTTCACACTCCACCGGCAGCACCAACGCAGGAGACACAAACCGTGTCAGACGATGTTATCTACGATCGTGGACACCACGAGGCTCGTTTTATAATTTGAGAAGTGAAGATGGCGAGAAAGAAGATGGCGGGAAAGAAGATGGCGGGAGAGAATGGCGGGAAAGAAAATGGAGGGAGAGAATGGCGGGAAGTAAAATGGCGGGAGAAAATGGAGGGAAAGAATGACGTAAAAACCTAATTTTAAATAATCCTAAAATTCACCAATTAATTACTACTGATAAACAAAGTCACAAAGAACCAGTAGCAAAAAGAATCATCTAAAAAGAATACTCCTAGCTCAAATTATAGGCAATCTAGTGATTTGAGAAAATTCATGAAAATTCAAATTCAAACTTCCAAATCTAGTCAAACTTGATATCTAAAGAAACTTCATAAAATTTCTAATCTAATGCAAAAAGAATCAAATTAAAATACTAAAAATCCTATTTGATATGAATTTTCTAAAAAGTAGAGCAGGTGTTGGCCGAAGAGGGACTCTTTGGCCAACTGTCGGCCGAAAAGTACTTTTTGGCCAACTGTTGGCCGAAAAGTCCCTCTTCGGCCAACAGGAGGCCGAAAAATCCCTTTTCGGTCAACAAGAGGCCGACGGGGTGATACTTTTGATTTTTCTCTATTAGGGTGTATAGTTTCCGAATTTGCTATAAAAATCATCATAGTTTCAAAAAAAAATCAACATAGCGCCCGCGCTGCACACCACCAAGGGCCTCCCGGCCCGCCTCATGCCGGTGCTCAAGCGCGCCTGCGACCTCGCCGCGCCACGCTTCGGCGCGCTCCTCCATGACATCCGCCTGGACATCCTCGTCTACGACTTCATCCAGCCGTGGGCGCCGCTCGAGGCCGAGGCGCGCGGCGTGCCGGCGGTCCACTTCGCCACCTGCGGCGCCGCTGTGAAGGCGTTCTTTGCCCACTGCCTGAAGACGGACCGGAACCCCAGCGCCTTCCCGTTCGAGACCATCAGCCTCGGCGGCGTCGACGAGGATGCCAAGTACACGGCGATGCTCGCCGCCCGCCAAGATAGCGCCGCCCTGATTCCCGAGCGCGACCGCGTACAGCTCAGCCTGGAGCGCTCGTCCGGGTTCGTGGCCATCAAGTCCTGCGCCGACATTGAGGGTAAGTACATGGACTATCTGTCGCAGCTCTTGGGCAAGGAGATCGTCCCCACCGGCCCGTTACTCGTCGACTCCGGTGAATCGGAGGAGGAGTCCGATGGCGGCCGCATCATGCGGTGGCTCGACGGCAAGGGGCCGGGCACCGTGCTGCTCGTCTCGTTCGGCAGTGAGTACTTCATGTCGGAGCGCCAGATGCCCCAGGTGGCGCGCGGGCTGGAGCTCAGTGGGGTCCCCTTCCTGTGGGTGGTTCGGTTTCCGAACGCAGAGGACGACGCCCGCGGCGCGGCGAGGTCCATGCCGCCGGGGTTCGCGCCGGCGCGCGGGCTGGTGGTGGAAGGGTGGGCGCCGCAGCGGCGCATCCTGTCGCACCCTTCCTGCGGCGCATTCCTGACCCACTGCGGGTGGAGCTCGGTGCTGGAGTCGATGGCGGCGGGGGTGCCGATGGTGGCGCTGCCGCTGCACCTTGACCAGCCGTTGAACGCCAACCTCGCGCTGGAGGTGGGCGCGGCGGCCGCGCGCGTGAAGCAAGAGCAGTTCGGCGAGTTCCAGGCGGAGGATGTGGCGCATGCAGTGTGCGTGGCTGTGAACGGGGAAGAAGGGCAGGCGGCGAGCCGCCCGTGCGAGGGAGCTGCAGGAGGTGGTGGCGCGGAACAACGGCAATGACAGACAAATTGGGACGTTGCTACAGAAGATGGCGCGGCTCTGTGGCAAGGGCCAGGCCGTGCCAAATTAGTGGGCTTTTAAAGGAAAAAGTCTAAAATAAATTTTGAACTTGTAGACCAAATTAGTGGGCTTTTCCGTCTGGTGTGCTGATCACAAAATTGGTGTGCTGATTTTCGAAGTTACAAGTTAATGGTTCGATTTAGCTGTTATCTACTAGTACAAGTTTAAGGTTTGTTTTGAACTTTTTTCATTTTAAAGCAGTTTTTGTCGAGAATAAAAAAAGAACGGACGGTGACTGGCGCAGCGGCTGCCGCAACCCACAGACGCCTTCCCAAATTGTAGGGTCTATGGTCCCGCCATACTTGTCAGGCATTGTACAATGCTAGGTGCTTAGAAAAACAAATCAGGTTTTTCTAAAACATCAATGCCTATTTGTAGAAGAGAGTTCATGAGTTTAAAGTTTAGCGGGAAGGGGTGGGCGACCACCCGATAAGAGAAACAAGGCGGGCACATCACAGATGCCCCACTAGATCCCGGAGAGTGTCAATGCTATGATGTGTGGTTGTTGTCGGTGTCCTCAACTCCTCATCGTATTTGAAGAATGTCAGTCTGTACCACCGGTTCCTAGCCTGGTCACGAGGCCAAGATGTCTGCTCAACCGACGTCTCATGGCGGCGTGGCACGTTGTGCCTCGAGTTTTCCCTACTCCAGTGTCCGAGCTGCCCACGATGCGTGATGCGTCGGCGTCATGTTTCGTGCGATGTCCCGCCACCTTGGAATCCCGTTTTCCCGCATCGGTTTGCCCGCCATCACGTCTTGGAAGCCGATCTGCTGCACTTGGGTGCATGTCTTTAGCCCACATGCGTTTAGAAACCGCACTGTGGTCCGCGGCGGCGTCCAAGTCCTTCGTCATGTTTCTGCCATGCTTGGCTGGTCTGTTCTTAAGGCCGCCATCCACTTCTTTTTGTTCTTCTCGTCCTCCTCGTACTAGAGGACCTATTGCCGGTGTTCTTCGACAATCTGAGCCCATGCGAGCAGCTTTTCGTTATCCCTGGCAACCTTCTTGGTAGACCTGTTCAGCCTCTCCCGACATCCGTCGTGGCGTGGGCTGCCAAGTGATTCGCTCAGGATGTCCTTATCATAGGGACCTTACTCGATGTTGGGCTCCCTCTCGTGTCATGACACGTTGTGTGGAGGACTCTTGGGGTCATTATCGTTGTTGTCGTTGGCACCATCATTGTCGTTGTTGCTAGCTTTTGGCGATCCCACCATGTAGTACTTTGTATGAGACGAAAGTTTATTAAATAGAATAATGATATTTTATTTTTTCGACTCTTGGGGTCCCATTACTCGGAGGTTTGAATCCTTCCGACCCAGATTGTTTCTGATGAAAAAAACATTAAAATCATACAGTACTCTGTACGAGACGCGAGTTTATTAAATAGAATAACGATATCTTATTTTTTTTCTCAGAAAACATAACAAAGCCTGAAGTCCAGAGACTTACCGACCTCCTCTTCCGTGTCTTCAACCTCATCGGTGGCCCCTTTGAGAACGTCGGTAATATCTTCAACGTTGGCAACAGGATGGGTGGTGGATGGGTAAAATAATCGACTTTTTCTAACACGGTCTGATTTGACATCGAGTCCCAATCCAGCGTTTGTCCCTCAATCCGACGAGATGCCAAACCCGAGAGGATCAGCTTTCCGTGGAGATCCATGGTGTAATCCACGTTGCCGAATCTTATGATCCAGCTTGGAGCGACGACGTCGACCCGGCCGAGGTGGCCAATCAAGTTGGCGACAAGGGTGATGCCGCCGAAAACGAACATCTGGCCCGACATGCCATCGCATCACGACGTTCACCTAGCAGCAGGGGCGGAGCCACGTTATTGCTTCCGGTGTCACTGGCACCGGGTAAAGTATGTGCTTACCTTATACATAGCCCTGATTTTTAGGCTGGACACCGGTAATTATTGGACCTGGACACCGGCCAGTCCAGACAAACACAGGCGAGGCAGTGCATTCCAGTTATAAATTAATCGATCCTTGGTCCTGTACGTGCGCGTGTTGAAAAAAACTATCGATCCCCATACGGCTGTAACCTACCTGTAGGTGCGCCTGTTCGGTTGCTCGTCCGCTCGGCTTCTGCGCTTCAACCCTCACAGCGCCGTCGTTCTCAGCCCTTCTCCGTCGCGCGACCAGCCGCCGGTCCGCCGAGCCACAGTTGTTCAAGCATCGCTAGCCGGCCACCTCTACCCTCGCCCCACTCAGGGATTGTTGGAAATTCGGGGTACGTCTCAACTCTCAACTCAGCACTTGGTAATTGCCGATCTCTCTCAAATCTGGAATCTCTATTCAACTGTGTGTAGGAATTCCATTTTTTTTAATTTCTGTTTTTCTAATTGTAAGGCTAGGGTCTTAAAATTTGAAGGTATTTGGGGACAATCCGCTGCGATTCATATATAACAAGGGGAGGATTATTTTTGTGACAGCAATGAGGCACAATGTCGAGTAAGTTTAGGTCCCTAACCGTAGCATTCAATCAATATGTTTTGTTTATTGTTTCTATTCTTGCATATGCAAACACAAATAATGTAACTCGTACATTTTTGCTAATACAATAATAATTAATCACAGGAGAATTTATGGAAAGGTTTTTTAAAAAAAATGAAGACCTCGGTGTAAGATGATATAAATAGCCCATCACATTCAGAATATATTGACATATGTTGTCATCTGATCGTATTTGTTTTCATTGTTTGGAGTTCTTATGCTTAATTGTTCAAATTTACATAATCAATTAGTATTTGAAGTGGAAGTGAACAATTTATTTTGGTAGAAATCTTGGTGCCATATAATTTGTGTTGTTGGGTGTGTTATTTATATATACTCCCTCTGTAAAGTAATACAAGATAGTGATCTAAAAAGTCTTATATTACTTTACAGAAGGTATTATTGCTTAGTGTCCATCCTTGTATATATGATGTGCACGTGGACACTGGGACATTTTTGTTCTGGATCCGCCCCTGCCTAGCAGGACATGTATGGGCCATCGTTATCGGAGCTAAATTTGATAGATCCCTCGGTAGGGTATCCTAAACTAGGCTACTTGGCATAATAGTAACAAAGACAAGGTTTTACCTGGGTTCTGACTCTCCATGAGAGATAATACCATACGTCATGCTTGTGTTTTATTACGTTGGGGTGTACAAAGTACAAAGTAACAAGAGATTCTAATGTGTTCTACGGCGAGCCGACTCCTTGGTTTATATAGAATATCAGGGGTCCTATGGTTTACACAACTAGGTCGGTTACGCCTAAGGAGGTAGAACACTCCACGACTCCGCCTTCTTATCTTGTACGTCAAGTCTTGCGGAATCACCATGTACGCAGCCATGGGCCACCCAAAGTGCCCAGGACGGAACCGACAAAGGTGGTGCTTAGTCACCAGGCCGGAAACCATCATCATGAGAGACCCCTTAGCTGGAACACCGTCACTGCATATCTGGAAAGATTAACCCAAGCAATTATTGCACAGCTACTACTTACTTCAAAAAAGGAAATACAAAATCCAGGAGGACTAACCGGTATGAAGATAGAACAGGAGGCCAATATGACAATGAACAAGATAGGATTCAAGATACGCACTACTCAACCCAACAGTTGGAAAACTCCATATTCAGTTCATCATGCATCTGTAAAACTACCATCACTCAACTCTCGAGCAAACTAGATGATTTTTGCGCTACTAATTAAAAACAACTAACTTGATTGCATGTACAATATGCTCACAAAAAGCTTGTATGGAGAGAAAAGGAAAGGATTCGGTTTCGTGTCTTCAGAGATATGATAGCTTCTTATATGTAACACTATAGAACACATCCAGATGAAAGACGAATAGTAGCACTGCACAAACATTACAAGGGAAAAACGAATTAGCACAACGAGCACTGTCGAAACAACTTGTCATCAATACTTAACTTTCTTAAAATTGTAGCAGCTTTGCAAGTTGTCAGTATATTTTTAGAAGGCAAATGGAAGATAGTTTCTTGTTTGGAATTTGGAGATTGGCATTGGAGGAACTTCTTTTCTATCAATCAAGCTTGTGGATTATTAAGATTTTACTTGCTCATCATATTTCTAAGTACAATTTATGCTTTGTGGCTTAATTTGGAGATGGAACATTATCGTGGCTGTACCGCTGCAAAAGTGACATTCTTTCCCAGCAACTTGTGCACTCATTGAAAAAATATTTTCAATTACAAATTGCCCAATGGTCTTTTTTGTGTGCATTGTGAGGACAATTACCCAAACTTTTTGTCAGTTGCGTGGTCCATGCCTAATTTGCCTTGAAATTAAAGTTCTTGAAATAAAAATGCAATGTGTCTTGTGTGAATAAGTGAAATAAATACCTCATGCATCTACTTTGCTATCTACAGTTATACACTGTACGCATATTTGTACGAGATCTCTAGACTCTAGCTGATTCCTGAAGTTTGAGGTTTCATCTGTGTGATTTGATTGTTAAATGGTTGCTATTGCTACCACATATGGCAGCGCGGCGGAAAAATGGCGGTGGCGTAGTTTAATTCAATGAAACTATAAAACGCACATAAATAATCTGAGCATCCAAATTGGCATCAAGGAATTCCATCAACTAATCCATTTAACACCTTCTTACACAAAGCTAATAATTCATTTCCTGTTAAAAAAGTTTATAACCCATCACCAGAGATTTATTCACAGCACACACTCGATGTTACGGTCCCCGACGCCGAAACGTTTGGACATGTGCTTGATAAACTGGAGAGGACCCTCGCTATCATTCCCTCGCTTCACCTCCAGGCCGGTGAAGACGGCACACTCCCTGCGAAACGTGGCTTCATAGTCTGAATCGTACGCTGACATACCACAGGTGCCCAACTTGGTCCCAAAGAAGGCGGCGACACAAAACTTGCCTGAGCCAAGGCTGAACAGGTGCAGCTGGGAAGGCGACCACGGCACTTCCTCCGGCAGATCGATATAATCCCATGTATATTGCAGCTTTGGTGGCTGTCCAGGGTCCATTGCTGAGAGATCAAGAGCACATAAGCTGGAGAACGGGTTGCAGGCTGAGAGGCCGAACCAGAGGCCGAGCTCGGGGACATACTCGGCTCTGCCAAAGAAGGGCAGTGCCCAGTGCGCGGCCTGGCTCCATTTCTTGCCCACCGTGTCAAAGGTGCAGGTGCCTATGGCCTGCTCCAGAGATGAAATGCATATGGATTATGGTGGAACCGTCGACCACGGCATAGGAATACAAGTCGGGGGCCGTTTTTGGATTGCGGAAAAATGGCGGCGGCGGCAGAATTTCCCAGCTCCACTCCTTGACAACAGCCGGGTGCGGGTGGGGGTGGGAGCGTTCATTGCCGCGGTGCGAGAGGACCTCGAAGCAGCAACCGGGTCTGGCAGCGGGGGAGAGGTCCAGACGTACAGCAGTGACATAGGTTTTGTGGGGGAGGTTATGGGGAGGCTCATGGCGTTCCAGCTCTTGAATGAAGTGGGAGGGGCGAAGGGATCGATGATGTTCAGGTCAAGGTTGCAGAGCGCGGTCTGGCAGCTGTTGTCGGAGTAAAGGATGTTGCTCTCCCCTCCCAGTATAGAGAACAAGTACACCGTCGTCTTGTTATGAATATTGGGCGATGCTTGGAAATTGATCGCCGGTGGAGGCAATGTTTTGCAGGCGCCCATCGTTGCCAGCTCTCCTCGTTTGCTCTTCGTCTCCATTGCAGGCTGCGCTGCTCGTTGTGCGTTTCCGAGTTTTCGTAGAAGAGGTGCTTGCGGACGTCGATGCGGCAGAGAGAATAGATGCGACTGCTGAAGTCGTGCACTACCAGATTCAAATACCGGCGACTCATACTCACACTGTCACCTGACTCTCAAAAGGAAGATGGAGGATGAATATTAGGCTGAGATGTCGGATTGCTGCCAAACCTCAATCAAAAGTGCAGATCGACAAATACCAGAAGCTGTTGATCTACCATACCAGCGAAGGATCGGCGCCAAAATACTGTCGACCTCCAAATTGTCTACGTAGAAGAATCTTCAGATGGCCTGGCGGTAGGGAGGCTCTTGCCGATCTACTCCTAGTTTGCTGCCCTTTGAAAATGTTGAGGTAGAGAGATGGACAGTACCAGACCGGCTGGAGAAATCGAGAGGAAAGGCAGAGGGAGCGGCGGCGGTGCAAAGGGCAAGATGAATTTGTGCACTTTTTTTTTTTTGAGGAAGCAAGATGGATTTGTGAAACCTAGAAGAAAGGCGGAAAGGCCGCGGCAGACGAGTTGGAATTTATGGGCCTTTTGACCTATATATATATGATTCAAAGTGAACTTGGCCCAAATAAATTTATGCGCATGTAGAGAAGTCAAAGGGTGGAGGATATGAAAGTTTGACCCTTCCACTCGGGAAAAAAAAAAGGAAGTTAGACCCATACTGCCTAGAGAGAAAGACTTGGGCCAACGTATTTTCTTTTGCGGGTCAACATATAACCGGTCCTATTGCTAAAAAAAACATATAACCGGTCCTTTGGATGAGATCGGATGCTAGCTCATGTTTCCCATGACTTATGACTTTGGCGACGCGCAACTGCTAATTTTCATTCATATGGTTTTTTTTTGACAAGTTACATCCATATGTGAGATCACCATGGTTGAGAGGCCGCTCACACAGGAAAACCGTTGTCCCGCCATTTTCAGCCCAAGATGATGCGCTGTTCTAGAATCAGGTGAGTTATTTATGCCTAAGGAGCTTGATTGATTCACTGTGTGGTAAAACTGGCAGCTGGCAGTATGCACCTCATAACATAAAGGAAACAGCAATCAAATAAAAAGACGATACCGAATATCTGGAGGGACTAGCCCAAGCAGATACTATACACGGCTGCTACTTGCTTCAAACAAAGAAATGAAAAATCCAGGACGACTGATGGGAAATGAAGATAGAACAGGAGCCCAAGATGACACTCACACTAAATAGCATTCAAGATAGGCACTACTAAAATCCAACGGTTGGTTCAACAAATCCCAGAGGGTGAATTCCATATATGCCACTCAAAACTTGCCCGTACCCTCATCTGCCATTGGAAATTTCCCTCTCCCAAATATGCCATTGAAAATTTGCACCGTGTACAGATATGCCACTATGGCCAGTTTGACCGTTAGTTGACTGTCAGGTGGCATGTGAAAAGACGACTTTGCCCCTGGTACTGTAGCGGCAACATACTGTAGCATTTCGAACAAATTTGGCCAATCTCAAATTGTGGGGCGTCCGTACTGTAGCCTCCGAACAGATTTGAAATTCGAACAATTTTTTTGAATTTAAAAATAAATCTCCGTAATTTCAAATTCTGAATTCCTAACACTTTTTTTGTAAAAATTGTTCGCAATTTCAAAAAACTGGCATTTTTTTTGTAAAAGTGGATGCTACAGTACGTTTGGCCGCAATTTTGAAAGTGACCAAATTTGTTCTGAATGCTACAGTGTATCGCCGCTACAGTATCAGGGGCAAAATCGTCTTTCCAAGTGCCGCCTGACAGTCAACTAATGGTCAAACTGACCATAGTGGCATATCTGTATGCGGTGCAAATTTTCAATGGCATATGTGGGAGAGGGAAATTTTCAATGGCAGATGGGAATATGGGCAAGTTTTGAGTGGCATATATGGAATTCACCCAATCCCAGATTCAGTTCATCATACATGCATCTCTAAAACTAACAGCACTCGATAACTAGATGATTTATTTCTGCACTACTTTGAAGCTGATGAGTGGAAGATGTTCGCATGCACGATGGAACACAACGGTACTTCATCGGTCAATTTTTTCAAAGGGGGAGGAAACTGCACCGGGATGCCATTGCTTCAAACTTAGAAGATGGGTAGATGCCTGTAAAGGAAATGATCTCATCGGTCAATTTAAACTTCAGTACTGATTATTGCAAAGATTCTCACTAGTGTCAAAAACGTTCTTATATTATGGGATGGAGGGAATAGTATATACAAGACATAAAAGTTCAGTACCACACTTAGGGACCTTATTCCAGAATTAATTGTTCACAGGTTAATCACTAGCAGTATATGAGTATCAGTAATTAAACTAACGTGAAAAGAGGAGACATGAAAAACTGTCTGACACTAGAAAATTTTAAATCCGTAGAACTACACTCTTGTACAAGAAAACATATATTAATCATGGTAAACAAAATTTACAGTTAATATTACATACTTATCACAATAGTCAGATGTCTTACATAACAAAATTTTTATATATATCACCTCATCAAGGGACACATCATGCTAGCAGTAACAAAAGACCACTGATGGACATCCATTTCATTGTTTAAGATTTCAGGCCCATCATCTTCCTCATCAGCCACATTGCCTACAAACAAAAGACACAATAGACTGACGAAACTTTAAATAAAAGGTACTCCCTCCATTCCATAATTATTGTCGTGGTTTTAGTTCAACACGGCAATGTAGTCATGTAACTTTGAGCCAGTTACTACTCCCTCCGTCCGGAAATACTTGTCATCCAAATGCATAAAAGGAGATGCATCTAGACGTATTTTAGTTCTAGATACACCCCTTTTTATCCATTTTGATGATAAGTATTTACGAACATAATTATCATACAATGTTAAATAGGAATAAACAAAGGCACATCTACTACAAATCTGATGAAAAAAATATACGGAAAACAGTGTAGTAATGCTCCATTGCACAGTAGTGAAGGATGCTTCCACCCTATCGTTATGTTGTCTAGATGGCTATAACTGTTTTGAATTGATTTTGTTCCAAATTATGTGAAACCCGCAAAATCAAATTACTCACAGTAACCAAACAGTGAAAAGGGAAGAACATGACTACTAAGATTCAAGTACATATGGCCTTACAGAAAATAGGAGAAAAGCAATATTTATTTCTGATTCTAGTAGGAGGACTCTCCAGCAAGGGATTGAAACCTTAAAGAAACTTACACATTAATTCAATAAGGAAAGATATAACACGGCGTCATTACAGATATATGATTACTGGTAGGATCAACAGACATAAAGACTAACTTGTAGAGAGAGAGAAAAATTATAAGGAAGACAACAAAAGGGAAATGTGCAAATCAAATTACTGAAATAGCATTTCTGAACTAAACCATCCATATATTGTATGTGCATAGAAACGAAAACGATTTTGTTCTAGATTTCGCCGGGTTCAACAATCATATCACAAACTATTGGCAACAATTTAGCTAACAGACAGAGAAACAAGTACTATAACTTATATATGAACCGGTAGAGCTCCCTCGACAGCATTTCAATAATCCAAAAGATAATTGGACTCTTGCAAAGGTAACGATACCTGCAGCATAAAAACTTGTGTAGGGATAAATGTTGTTGATATTGCGGGTATCGTCATGAAAAAGCATCTCCGACTGCAGTGAGCTGAGTTGGATCATGACGATACGATGGGCCATCCGGAGAAAAATTGAATTGTTGTCCTCATCAAACCCTATGGGCACTACCAGTGTTCGCTCTGTCGGTCCCAATAAACCAAGCTGAGATAGATCAATGGTGTTTCCACGCACCCAACAATCCGGGCTAGACTTCCTCTCCCACAGCTGAATGGTGCGCCCTGAAGACATGGCAAGGCCGAGGCCGCCATCCTCTGTCCGCAAGATCTGGAAGAAGGACTGTGCGGTACGTTGAGCATCCGCCGGCTGCTCAATCACACGTAGGCTCTGCCTTTCAGTGTCAAATTCAAGGACCGCACCACCACCAATCCTCCAGCAAAGTGCATTTTTCCCAATCAGAATGCTACGGCTTAACGGATCAATCTCGTGAGGAGTGGCTGTGTTAACTGCATCACCCCACACACCGGACTCCGATTCGTAGAGGCAAGCCAGGATCCCGTTGTGGCTGTAACGTAGCAGGACCAACTTAAACGGGCTATCGCCGCCACCATCACCGCCGGCAGTGCACAACAGCCCAGCGTGCCGAACGACCGAACGATGATCTCCTGCCACTTGATGTGGAACCCTGGTGGAAAAGGCACCCCGCGCTCGTGGCCGGTGATGGGGTCCCACACCAGGGCTTCGGGCCGCTCCGGGCCGAGGAGGAGGGCGAGGCCGTGGCGGCAGCCGCAGAAGTGGCCGCGGCCCTCGCCGCTGGACGTGAACCGGTTGAGCCGCCCGGCGGGGATGCGATCTGGCCGGTCGAGCGTGGGCGTGAAGAAGATGGGGCGGCACAGGCCGGCGAAGAAGCCGAGGAGCGGGGCCCTCCGGTGGTGCGCGCGGAAACGGCGGAAGGAGTTGGGGTCCTTGAGCAGGCGGCGCCAGCGCTTGCAGACGAGGGCGGCGCCAGCGCTTGCAGACGAGGGCGGCGCGCGGGAGCGAGGACGGTAGCGGAGGGAGGCGGACGAGGATCTCGCGGAGTGGGGACGGGGAAGGAGCGGCCGTCGTCATCCGACGGGGAGGAGGGGCGGCCGACGCGGAGGTCTAGGTCACCCGGCGGCGAGGCCGAGGGGGAGCGGGACCGGCGGCTCATTTCTGGTTCGAGTCGTTGGACTGACTGTTGAGTCGTGGAGACGGTCAAATATATCATGGCCGAAACAGCGAGACAATTCACGTTGCGCTATATCTGCCGTCGATTCCGGGCGTAGGGCAACAGTGACTACGACCAAAGAAAAAAAAAATCATGGCCAAAACACTTGCTCCTTATTTGGAATGGTAATTCTAGTTTAATTTTTATTTATAATATAAAAAAGAAAGAAATTCAATCCATTCCTCAACTGTCCAAGATTGAACGGGCGCGCACGCCAAAAGCGTGGGCGCACTGCATCCCAGTCTTCGTGCTTGTTTAATGTCGGAGCTACGTGAGGAGTCTTCATGCTTGTTTAATGTCGGAGCTACGTGATTGAACAGAACGAGACGACTACATAGACACATTTAAACCACCTGTCCTCCTACCGACAGTAAACATAAACATGCACAGTGTTGATAAACCCACTTCAACGCCCGTATTGACACAACTCGCCGCTTGGTCTATTTAAACATGTCGTCGCTCAGCATCATTCGCACCACAAACATGCCCACTTACAATCCTCCTCCATGCACCACATTTGCCATGACCGCTAGCTCAAGAGAGTTGTGGAAAGTCAAAATGCACCACATTCGCCATAACCGCGAGCTCAAGAGTGTTGTGGAAAGCCTTTCAACGAAGCAGAAGCACGAGGTGGTCGGCCTTGCGACCGACTATCAAGACCGTCATGCGCGTAGATACAAGTAGGAAGTGAGCGACAACAAGCTCGACGATGGAGGAAGCCGTCGACAACAAGCTGACGCCCCTGCCCACGCTGTTTCATACCGGCTGCACCATGGAGCAGGCGCCAGAGAAAAAGCGCTACAACCGCGCTCTCATTGCATCACTGGCTAGTGAAGGGCTAGATCTACTACAAATCACCGGCTAGTGGAGGGCTAGATGTACTACGAGCTATGAGCGAGGAGGCAGTGCTGCGTGCTGGTTACGTGGACCAACTGAGGAAATAGCACAAATAATTGCTGCCCATTATAACTTTTAAACTTGACCAATGAAATCCCCTTCCTCACAAACGAAAGTATTGAGCCAAACTTTTACATGGTATTTAGACCCTTAAGCCCTGTCTGGGATCAACGTTTCCGTTTTAAATACCCCCGTAAAAAAATACATGCCTCGATTGGTCATTTTGTTTCCGGCGGTAAACAAAATTCAAAATAATTAGCCAAGCGCGGCCTCTATGAGAGATTTAACCGGTATTGTACATTTTGGGTCAAATTCAAAATTGTACCCAAATAGAATTTTGTCCCGTCAGGCGCATGTCGGGTTGAGGAATGGACTTCCTTCTTTCATTTTCGACCAAAACCACTTTAAAAAGCCCGCTAATTTGGCACGGCCTGGCCCTTGCCGGAGAGCCGCGCCATCCTCTGCAGCAGAGTCGCGATCTGCCGGCCGTCACTGTTGTTCCGCGCCACCACCTCCCGCAGCTGCCTCGCGCGGCGCCTCGCCGCCTCCCCTTCCTCCCCCTTCACGGCCGCGCGCACCGCCCGCGCCACTTCCTCCGCCGTGAACTCCCCGAACCGCTCCTGCTTCACGCGCGCGGCCGCCGCGCCCAGTTCCACCGTGAGGTTGGCGTTCAGCGGCTGGTCGATGTGCAGCGGCAGCGCCACCATCGGCACCCCCTCCGCCATCGACTCCAGCACCGAGCTCCACCCGCAGTGCGTCAGGAACGCGCTGCAGGAAGGGTGCGACAGGATGCGCCGCTGCGGCGCCCACCCTTCCACCACCAGCCCGCGCGCTGGCGCGAACCCCGGCGGCATGGACCTCGCCGCGCCGCGGGCGTCGTCCTCTGCGTTCGGGAACCGCACCGCCCACAGAAAGGGCGCCCCGCTGAGCTCCAGCCCGCGCGCCATCTCCGCCATCTCGCGCTCCGACATGAAGTACTCGCTGCCGAAGGAGACGAACACCACGGAGCCCGGCTCCTCGCCGTCGAGCCACCGCATGATGCGCCCGCCGTCGCGCTGCTCCTCCGACCCACCGGAGTCGACGAGCAACGGGCCGGTGGGGATGATCTCCTTGCCCAAGAGCTGGGACAGGTAGTCCATGTACTTGCGCTCGATGTCAGCGCAGGTCTTGACGGCCACGAACCCGGACGAGCGCTCCAGACTGAGCGGCAGGCGGTCGCGCTCGGGTACGAGGGCGGTGCTGTCCTCGCGGACGGCGACCAGCGCCGTGTACTTGGAGTCCTCGTCGGCGCCGCCGAGGCTGATGCTCTCGAACGGGAAGGCGCTGGGGGGCCGGTCCGTCTTGAGGCAGTGGATGAAGAACGCCGTGGCGGCGGCGCCGCAGGTGGCGAAGTGGACCGCGGGGACGCCGCGCGCCTCGGCCTCGAGCGGGGCCCACGGCTGGATGAAGTCGTAGACGAGGATGTCCGGGCAGAGCTCGTCGAGGAGCGCGCCGAAGCGCGGCGCGGCGAGGTCGCAGGCGCGCTTGAGGACCGGCATGAGGCGGGCGGGGAGGCCCTTGGTGGAGTGCAGCGCGGGCGGGAGGTCGGGGAGCGCCGGCAGGTGGAGCTCGACGAGCCTGAGCCTGTCCGTCTGGTGGCGCGCGAGGGGCGCGAGGTTGGCCGGCGTGGAGACGAGGTGGACGACGACGTCGAGGTGGTGGTCGTCGGAGGCGCTTGCGATGAGGCGCTTGGCCAGCTCGAGGTACGGGCTGATGTGGCCGTGCGCCAGCCACGGGAACATCACCACGCGCATGCGCTCGCTCTCCGCCTGCGCCATGGCGATCGATCGGACGTGGCTGTGGATGGGGCTACTGGTACAGGAGCTCAGCTTAGCAGTGCCGGAGTAGAATTCTTCTTCTTCTTGCGGTGTGATCGGCGTCCGGCGGGGCGCGTGGATTTATAGGCGGAGTGGTCGTGCCTGGATCCGCGAGGGCGCTGACCGTCGACGTACGTACGTGCAGGGAGCTCAGTGAGCGGGCGCCGCGCGCAAGCTCCCCGGAGGTCGGGGGTTGCGGCGTCAGCATGTGCGGCGAGCGGAGTCACTCGTCCCAGGCCACGCGTTGCGTGCGGGAGAGGCGCGTGTCGGGCTTCTTCCATGACGTTCGTGACTCTGGCCTCTGGATCTAGATGTGGCCGGCCGGCTGGCAAATTCGCATTTGTTGTTTCTCGCGGGGTGCGTGAAACGACGGCTTCCGGGGCAGATAAAACCCAGAAGTTGCCAGAGTTACGGAAGAATTGAACGTATAAAGCCTCCTAGTCCCGTAGTCACGACCGCGCCCTTCACGTCGCCCCATATAATCGCTATGCCATCGCCTGCAAATTTCGTGCCCCGCCGAGGGCATTTTCCTCATTTCGCATCCAGGCGTATAAAAGGGAGCCGCTCATGTGGAGAAGACCTAGCCATTCCTCCTCCCGCACTCGCGCCGCCCCCTTTACTCTTCCTCCCGCCTCACCTCTCTCCCCCCTCGACCCGCGCCCGCGACCCTCGTCCTGCTGCCGCCGGGACCCTCGTCCCTCTTGCCGCTGTCGCCTCCGCTGCCGAGTAGTGAGCGAGAGCAGCGAGAGGAACAACGAGCGGGCAGCCAAACCTTCATGGCCTCCGCCCTCTCTCTTCCCCACCCCTCTCCCCTCACCACACAAGAGAAGAGAGGCAGGGAGTTGGACCGAGCAGATCAGGCGGAGGCCGGCCATGGGACGGGACGGCGCCCAGATCCATCCGCTCCGATCCGGCCATGGGACTGGACTCAAAATCGCGAGCAAGCGGCCGTGTGTCGCCTTCCTTCTGCTTGACGGGGCCATGCCTAGGAGGAAGGAAGGAGGAGAAAGGAAGAGGCCGCCGGTGCGCGAGGTACGGCATTGGACTCGAGGGGATGGCTGCTCCTCCCAAGGTAACCAACCCCTCCCCTCTTCTCTTCTTCCCCCATTCTGTATCCGAATGTAAACCTGGGAATGGGAATGGAAATGCTACCATCCGTGAAGTGAAATACACCAACCCAACCCACTCCAATCCATGACCGACAATATATCAACCCAACCATCTCAAAGTTTTGGTTTTGAACTACTGAACCCAATTTTCAATCTGAGCCTACCAATGAACTGAACCATTTAGCTCTGTACGTATGTTCAGTTTGATCAACTGACTAGCAGACCAGTGGACGTCATGAGGTTCCACTCTACTAGACGGGAAAGCATGAGGGATCAACTTTGATTGATCCAGTGGGACGACATCCAGGTAACAGCGCTAGCGATTAAATCTGCCGCAGGGACGGCGCAGCTACATAGATGTGTGTAATCAAAGCTCCCTACTGCACTGCCAGTGAGAGCAGACTAAGTATGGGTTGTGAGATGGGTGCTGTTATATACATGCTCATATATAGTTTATGGAAGAGATTACTAGCTTACATATATAATTTAGTTATTAAGTTTCTAAGTAAGTTCAGCCTCAGAGTACAGATTTTGTATCTATTGCTTATTTAATCAATTGAGATCTATTCTCTCCGGTTCATACAGTATGTTAGCATTTAACTTGGAAATTGTATGCTTACTTCAAAATTGTAACGTGACTTTTGCTTGCTGATAGATTCAGTTATGGCGTGGTTGCCTACTACCCAAAATGATTTTATACCGTATCATAAATTTCAGGAACTGTATCACAACGGACCATTGGCATTGTAGCTTCAGTGGACAAGTATGCTGAATATCCCCTCACTGGACAAGATTGGATTTTAGTGTATACAAGCCCTCCTCTCAGCTGCTCAAGTAGTTCTTCTTTCTCATTATCAATAAATAAGTTGGTTACAAAATATGCTTGAAGATTGCAATGCAGAGAGATTACCTGGCAGACTAAAATAATTGGGAGCTTCTGATTGGACCCTTCAAGCAATAGTGTTGTTAATATGTTAATTATTAGATTATGTTACTAGAATAATTATTGGAGACACACAGATGCACACACACACACACACACACACACACACACACACACACACACACACACACACACACACACACACAATTATGTCTGTTCATGTATTATATCCTTAGATGCAAACTATTTTTTTTCCTTATACACAGGGACCTATGTTCTATGTTTGATGCATATTTTTCCACCTCTTTTGAAATTATTATGGTGCATCTGTGATATACCTAGCTTGTACTTATTCCAATTGAAGGAGTGTGTCTTTAATTTTCCTTTTAAGAAGAAACCTTCTACAGTGATATGTCTCTATATTGGCAAATGATTATGATAGAAATACCAGGAAGCTAATTGGAACTCATAAAGTTCATGAGCATCACGGATGCCAGGTTCACCTTTTTTTCTTTTCTTTATCTTGCTCAGAGCCCACAGTGTGATAAATTTTATTTTATGTCTGCAACTTTTGGTATCACAAAGCAAGGACGAACCCCCTACGTCGTACCGCACCTTCAACTACTTCATTTGTTGTGCTATTGTGGATGTACCTACCTGATATTTGAATAAACTTTAGCCATTCAATATACATACCAGGAAATTTAGATGCTCTTGTTCGTCACAGGCATAAACACCTTACTGCAAATGTTCTTCGTGTCTCGCCTCCTCGTCGTGATGGGTGGCTCCTACAACTTTGCCATGCCAACCATCTCCACGAGGTACTTACTACCCAGCAGAATTGACTTCTTATCACATAAGAGTTGTTGTACGCAAGCTAAGAAATTTGTGTCGCTGCAATAGATAAAATTGGTTCTTTACTAATTAACCATTGTTTGTTGATGTTTTATTTGTGAAATTTGATTACTACTATTTTGATCTTGAGAAGAACATGGCAGGTCGCTGTGCTTCTGGCTGAGCGGGATAGCCATGAGGCAAGGAGCAGCAAGGTATCATTTTGTTCCCCAGTTTTTACTCCTCGATTTATGGTTTTTCTAAACACATGTTTTTTCTTCCCCAGTTTTTACTCCTCCATAGCCTATTAAGTAGTACTACAGTTGTTGCTTGTGAGGGGCCTACTCTGGAAATAAAAACAGCAGAGTGAAACTCCTTTCCTCGCTTTTATTAATTCATATGGCATCTCATGATTGCATACCCTTATGTTCTTGCCAACGTTTACATGTTATTTTGTTCTTTGCTTACCAAAACTCAGAAGTACTTTATCTTGGTTGACATTATGATTGATTCTGTGTACACTGAGATACTACCGAGTCTCAAACCAGAGCTGGACATCTCATATATGTACATCAGAATCACTGTTCAGTCCATGGAAGCTTGCCTAGCCGCTACTGTGCCACGTTGTATATATACTGAACTTGATTTCCTTGGTTTATGTAACCATTGAAGATGTTATATGCACATACTCCTACAACATAGGCGCTAATGTTGTTTGAGTGCCTTTAGTAAATTACTACATTGTTAGTGAGGTTGGCTAAATATTTTTTGTGCTATTAACATCTATCATTGCCCTACATCTTGTCAGCTCTGCATCCGGAGCAACGATGCCGGCACACGCGCCAGTTCTTTGTTCATCTCAGTCGGTGATTGTTTCATTTTGTCTACGGCGATGGGGTAGCTTCCTCTGCTCCGTTCGTGTGTTTGACGTTTGTTCTTCTTCCATCCTCTTCTGTCCTTTCGCTCGTCACATTATTCTTTCGACTTGTCCTTAGATTTTTGTTCTCTACAGGTTTTGTGTCGTTTCTTTTGACAAGATGTATTTTTTAGTGACACTTTTCTAGAGATTCTTCATGTTATCTTTATGCTGGGCCTCATATATGTTCATGGTCAACTTCTGTCCAGATTTCAGAGTAGTGTGGTATATTATGATTGTAGAGGTGATCTCACCTACGCATACCCTTTTTGGATACATCGTTACAGCTTGTTACATTGTTCTCAGTTTCTAGATGTCTGCATAGTTTATTTCCACTAGCTTAACTTGCATTAACCCTATTGTGGTGTAACATCTTTGCCTACTACCCCCAACAAAATTATTCAACGAGTCAATACCATCAATATGTGTGGTCATAGATTTATTTCATACTGATAATCTAAAATCGGCGACCTCCTATAATTGCCAGATTGGTTCCGCACCACATATAAAATGTACATTACTCGGCAAGCATGTTTATTCAGTTCTTTCAGGATGTAACATGTGCTATAGGTTGATCGACATACAGTAATGGGGGCAGGATTAATTGAACTTGCATGTTCAGGAGGGCCCATTAGAGAGAAAAATAAATATATAAAGCACTGTTTATAGGAAATTTAGGAGCAAATCACTGATTAGGGGGGCATGTTCCCTGCCGACACCCGTCTGCGCCACTGCCAAAATAGATACCAATCTTGCATTCTTTTTGTACATGGACAACAAGTAATCATATTTTTCATGTCCCTTCCAATCAGTTTTTTTATTAGATAGCAATTAAATGTTGAGAAGTATATGTGCTGATTATTGGCTCAACAAATTGGTTGCTATATATTGACTGTAAGTCTCTTTTCTCAGGGACAATGTACTGGTCTGAAGGAAAGCCTTTTTTATTTTTCAAGATGATGAACTGCATTATTTCTGGTCCTACTCTGCCTCTCAATCATTTCTTTAAACCAAGTTGATGACCGAGCAAATGCACTTCACAGAAGGAGAATGGACAGCCTTAGATAACATTGACTGTTCTTTTTGGAGCTCCTACAAAATGAAGACATCATTAAATCTATCGTTGTTTTGTTTGACGTTGAAGATGTCAGCTAAGAGGATTTTGAGTACTATTCTGCTCATTCCAAAAGTATGCAAGCCACATGAGGAGTGATATAAGAAAGATGCTCTCAAACCGGATCTCGGTAGTGAGATGCATGGAAGAGGAAATCTAAGATTAACCTAAACAAAAACTGCACGTAGTGTATAACGACTGCGACTGTCCAAGATTGCAGTCTCTTCCAGAATTTCAATTGGTAAAAGCTCATCCATAAGAAATGTGTAGCAGGGTAAAAGTCTGATATCTATTGGTGAGCAGGCACTTTATTTATGAAGCAGAGAAAGCGATCTAGCATTTTATTTGTGAAGAAGAGAAAGCATAAGAAGGCAAGTGAGGTATATGTGCTAAAAAAGACACGCCATCAAATGTTTCCATGTTATTGCTGAACATTTTTTGGTCTTTATCCAACTGGTTTTTATCATATCAAATTAATGCAGAGCGTACTGATTTTTTTGTCACCTAGCAACGGTGCCTTTCAGTTCAACTAGCAGTTTAAACCTCCGAAGGTTTAAGGTGAACAATGAGATATTTTTGGGTTTGTTTGAACTGTTCTGTCTGTCCACTTGAGTGCCTCCATATGTGGTTCTCCTGTTGCATTAGTTATATTTTTATTTTTGATCATCTTGCCCAAAACTAAAGTTTCACTACATGAAAAATGACTACTTTATTTTATACCATGTTATCCTCTTTCTCTTCCCCACAGGACAACGTCTCCCCGCCTTCTCGATCTGCGCCGCCACATATCGTGATTCTGGATCGGGCGCAGGTCGTTGCCATAAGAGAGCCTGGCTGGTGTGGTCTTTGTGCTTGGTGTGGAGAAGCACGGGAGGATGAGTAGGACGGGCATGGGGAAGGAGCAGCCAGGCCGGAGCTCCGGCGTTGCTCGCGTCATGGTCGAATGGAGCCGGCCATCACTATGGGCTGGGACCAATCTCAGTTGCTCATCTTTGGCTTCACCATCTTCCTCCCTTGATCATGCATCTATTTTAGATCATATAATTATGCTATATCATATATGTTGTTTAGTTCAGACTTGTGCATGTGCATGCATTGACATTGATTTAGACAGAGATATTGCATGATTTGTACATAGAAGGAGTACGGATGATCTAGGAATAAATGTTTGAATAAAGTTAGTAGTGAGATTTAGGTAGAGGTTACCTGCACTGTTCTGTTTTATGTAGATTCTAAGCTGCAAAATCATACATGGTCCTGTTAGTAATTTGTTTGAGTTGTGAGTTTACGCATTTTCCATTAGAATGTTTGTATGTGTGATCACTTGCTTTTAGGTTCCCAGTGGTATATCATGAGAAGTTTTTTACTTTGCACCGGGTGATCAACTACATATTTAGACGAATACACTATTCAGGACCAGGAACATTAAGATTTTCTAATGTTGTTTTCCTCTTTCAAGATTGCAGTTTTCATAAGCCTTAGATAGCTAAGGTACATAGTTTTCATTTAACATTTTTTACCGTTCTCTCATCTCCTATATGGTGTCTAAGAAATACTAATGTAGACAATTCAAAAATTTAAAATACCTTCTGGCCAAATATGTGGAGAAGGTGCAGCAAGCCGTCCCTCGCGTTACAATAGAGTGGAGTCGGCAATTTTATGATCGGTCTCTAAATATTTCAACCTGCACAGTTTGAATTAGCTTCACATGGTATATAGTTTGAACATAGGTATTCCTTAATTTTTATAAAAGGTTTAGAATTATTACCCTCAGTGCTAAAACTCAAAGTTACTAACAAATGCAAACGTTTCTGTTACAAAAGGTTTAGAGTCATTACCCTTTTCTGTTACAAAAGGTTTAAAGTCATTACCCTTGATGCTTGAATTTGGACCTTGCACCTTACTTGGGTAACATAGAGCCAAATGGTACATTGTCCAAATACACGTTCAAACACTTTGGGTTTGACATGTTCTCTATCCTTGATCAAACATAAATTTACTAAAAAAGGCAAATATTTCTCAACACGAACATGGTTTCAAATGGATCTCTGCGCCATTTGGCGCACCAGGTCATCTAGTTGGCTAGAAACGAGCCTGAAAAGAGCTGGAGCTTTTTTTTGTAAGTTATTATTATATTATTATGATGAAAAGAACTACTCTCTCCGTTCCTAAATATAAGTATTTTTAGAGATTGCACTACAAACTACATACTGATATATGTAGACATGTTTTAGAATGTAAATTCAGTCATTTTGCTCCGTATGTAGTCCATAGTGCAATCTCTAAAAAGGCTTATATTTAGGAACGGAGGAAGTAATTCTTTTCTAATCAATTTCTTGTGTAATAGTACTCCCTCCGTCCCAAAATTCTTGTCTGAGATTTGTCTAAATACGGATGTATCAAGTCATGTCTTAGTATTAGATACATCCATACCTACACGAATCTAAGACCAGACTTTTGGGACGGAGGCAGTATTTGAATATTCTTTTACTCCAATGAAAAAATTCAAAAGGGTTTCTGTTTACGGAAATGATAACTGGTGAACGTCACATGGGAGGAGATGACAAATAAACATTAAGAACTGCTATGTTAAGTTAAGAATTGCCACATCTCATGTTATGATGTGACACCGTCTTCAAAGAAGAAGGTGTACGAGAGAAGGTCTGATCTTCACATTGTATGGTCGATGAATGGAGGGAATAACTAGCCAAGGAGCCGAAAAACAGAAAGGAAAAGATTATGGCCCGACCAAACATTGTTTTGCTGGAAGTCGGAACAATGTTACTTCAGCGGCAAACTTGAGTTCTGAAAATATTTAACAAGTTGGGATATCTAAACCCGTTCAAAACATTGTTTCATCAGAATTAGGACATAGTTTCTTCAGCAGATGACTTATTTACTCACGAACTCCCAACTTTGTGTTCTTCGTCCTAAAACATGATTTCTGCACTGACTGAAAAGGTTGTTGGCATTCTTCCACATTGCACCTGAGTTCAACCAACAACAAAGATGGTGAAGGCACAACCTTGATAGAGCAACACAACAAGAGCCCTACTGCCCTAGCCCTTGGTTATCTTCCCTCAAGCATGATCTGGATCTAATTCAAAGATGGCTCACTGCCTACGTATCGCTGAGAGGACTTAAGCCCTAGCTGCAGCATGTTGCAAACATGCCTTCGTATTGGAGTGCATTTTTAGCTCTCTGGCTTCATTTAGCCCCAAAATTTCAAAAGTAATCTTTTTAGGTTTCGAAAAATCATCTTTTGAGGGTTTGAAAAAATTCATCTTTTTAGGTTTAGAAAAACTTTAAAAATAAATATACAAGTATTCATAGATGTATACTAGATGTGTGTGAAATTTCATTCACAAAAATACGTACTGGTGTGAGCTGTAAAAAGTCATGTACTTTTCCGGTCAATAGTGTACATGTGCGAGAAATATGTGATTTTGTAAGAGAAATAGCTTGCATAAAAAAAGTATTTCGTGCATACATATAGCTTTGTCTAGTTTTTTGTTCAGAATATCAGGTGCCCACTGACCAGACCACACGCTCTCTTCTTTTTTTTTTTGAGCATCAGTACAGCCACAAGCGCTCATATACACGCGCATACACTCATCCCTATGAACGCACACACGCACACCCTACCCCTATGAGCACCTCCGAGAGACTGAGCAGGCATATCATCTTGAGATTTACGAAGTCACCGTAGGCGCCTCGTCGTCGACGGGAACGTCTCCTCCCACTGAAAGCGCATCGCCGGAAATCCTGAAATAAATCCAGGAATAATGCGAGCACCAGGATTTGAACCCTGGTGGGTTGGGGATACCACTGTCCACCTAACTAACTCAACCACAGGTTGATTCGCGACCACACGCTCTCTTCATGACGTGCTCTCACGCTGGGCACACGATGTAACGAACTCTCCCTGCATGTTTGTTGGTTGTAAAGCTTTCCATCACGGAAGGAGAGCCTGCAAAGCCTTCGCAAAACAAAGATAGGAATGTCTCATGCATCCTCCATCACAGCTCACTCCATAGGCTCCCATGACGCCACGTCTCGTCGGCAACCACCTGAGCATAAACCAACGGCCCAAGTACCAAGTAGATCGATGCGCAACGCAAGGGTCGATCCAGTCCAGAGCTAGCTCCGTCCTACACCAAGGCCAAGTGGACGATCGATCCAGAGACACATGTGGTGGCCGTCGTCGCTGCTGTACCCGCCGCCGGCGTCGGCCTTCGTCACGGCCATGTCGGTGGTGTCGTTCGCGTCGCTGGCGTCCGCGGGCCTCTCGGAGCTCCGCGGCCAGCACATGGCCTACTCCAAGTTCTGGCACGTCGGGTCTGGACAGCAGCAGAAGAAGGGCGCGCAGCTGTCGGGCCGTCACGGGATGCTGGTGGCCTACGCGCCGGCTCTGGTCGCCGCCGCGGCGTCCTTCGTCGTGCCGGGTGCCGTGGAAGGGCTGCGCGCGGAGCTCCTCGCCGCCGCGCTCGCCGTCCACTTCCTCAAGCGTGTCCTCGAGGTAATATTATGATCCAACAAGGTCTTGCTTCAAAGTTCACGCTGGAATTCTTTCTTCAAGACACTCGATCTTTCTGGGCAAAAAAAGATATACTACTAACGTAGAACTGGTCTTTAATTAGGTGCCGCCAAAAGTATTGCAAATCATGTACTTCAACCGTGTTTTCCCCCCAGACCGAGATATGTTATAGAAGTGGGGTTCACATCTTCGATGAAATTTGACTGGAAAATTAGGAATTTTAGTCCATTCAGGTCAATCTATTGTGGTGACACATGAATTTGAGCCAAATTTAAACAAAATCCGAACTTATTTCATCAAACTTTAGTTGAATTTTTTCTCTCGTTCGGCTGAAAAATGGGCTAGAAACGAGCCTGAAAAGAGCTGGAACTTTTTTTTAGGTTATTACTGTATTATATTATTATGATGAAAAGAACTACTCTCTCCGTTTCTAAATATAAATATTTTTAGAGATTGCACCACAAACTACATACGGATGTATGTAGACATGTTTTAGAATGTAAATTCGGTCATTTTGCTCCGTATGTAGTCCATAGTGCAATCTTTAAAAAGGCTTATATTTAGGAATGGAAGAAGTAATTCTTTTCTAATCAATTTCTTGTGTACTCCCTCCGTCCCAAAATTCCAGTAATAACTTAAGACTAAACTTCAAAATAATTTGATGATATTCAATTTTTATAGGTTTATTGATGATAACAAATCATGTTCCCGTAGAGGCATGAAAATTGTTCCATTACATGATTGTGACCTGGCAATCTAGTACTCCCTCCATACCAAAATAAGTTGGACCACTACTTAACTTGCTCTTTTTACAAGGTACTCTTCATCCACCGGTACAGTGGAAACATGCCACTCAACACCGCGCTCACCATCTCCTCCAGCTACCTGCTCAGCGCCATCACCATGATCTACGCGCAGCACCTCGCCGTCGAACTCCCTGACCCTACAACCAACATCCTCTACCCAGGCATGTTCCTCTTCGCCGTTGGCATCGCTGGCAACTTCTACCACCACTACCTCCTCTCGCAACTCAGGAAGGGAGGTGACAGCGATAAAGGGTACAAGATCCCCAAAGGCGGGCTCTTCGAGTTTGTCACCTGCCCGCACTACCTCTTCGAGATCATCGGATTCTTCGGGTTCGCAATGATCTCGCAGACGGTTTATGCGCTCGCCATGGCCTCCGGCACGGCAGCCTACCTCGTCGGCCGAAGCTTCGCCACCCGGACATGGTACAAATCCAAGTTCGAGGAGTTCCCAGCGAGCATCAAGGCTCTGGTGCCCTATATCTTGTAGTGAGCCAGCTAATTGGTTGACAACCGGATTGTCTAATCATAAGCAGTCTCATGTTTATCTAACCTCCGCGACCATTCTAAAACTACCGACTAAAACTAAAATTAATTGTTGTTGGACATTTTTCTAAACTGCACGCACTGAATAAACACAGCTTGCAGAATGTTCGTTCTTCATGTTTGAAAGAATTATGAAATTATGAGCCATACATTAGACTAAATATGTTAGGACGTTTCTAGCTATATCTATACTTCTATACTACTATATAGTGTACCGGTTTTGAAATGGATCTAGAGCATCAATCATAGCCGTTGGTCCCTAAAATCTAAGGGCTAAGATCAGCCGGATTCGCCATAAACAGTAGACTGATGTTGCCTATAAACAGTATACCTTTTTTTGAACAGTAGACTTATGTTGCCTCTACTATGTTCTTGAACATTCGTGTGTCCCTCCCGGGAAAAAAAGGTCCATATTTAATACCTCATGGGCCATATTACCGCTTGAGGACATGACGACTTGAGCGAGATAACATGGTTTGGGAGGAGAACGGGGAGAAAAAAAATAGAGGAACATACAATTTTGGGAGGAGAATTGGGACAAAGAAAAAGTAGAGTAACATACAGTTCTTTTTAATGAGGCCATATAAGATGGTTTGGGAGATGGTTTGGGAGGAGAATGGAGAGGGGGAAAATAGAGTAAGATATAGCTTTTTTTTTTACTAAACCTATAGTATTTTAGATGTGAAACTTACAGTTTTTTGTATGAATATTAAAAACAATTGTGGAAGGAATTCCATTTATCAAGATCACTTGGTTATACTTTTTTCGAGTCACACTCCAAAATCACTCCATTCTTTTAAGACGTGCATTGCACGTGCATACATACTAGTATCTGATCGTGAGGGAGGATGATTTCGGTTTTCCTTCCTCACAGCGCACCTAGCCGAAGTACTAAAATCTATCCTCCACCGTCCAAAATCTATCACAATCTCCCTAAGTATGCTCACTTCCACCGCGGCTGAGTAAAAGTGACGGACTCTCTTTCTCCCACCATCGCGCCGCCCTATCTCCCGCCTCTGCAGCCACCACGCCCCGCCGGCGCCACCGATGACCGTCTCTCTGGCTAGAATGGATAGCCCGGTCCCTTCCCACACCCCGCCGGCCACTGGCGCCGGCTTGTCGCTGCCAGAAGCAACCCACCCGCAGCCGCCAGCACCGAAGAAAACTTTGGGGATGAAAAAAAACCACTGGGTGCAAGATCTTCCTCCAACCGCGGCAGTGGCCTCTGAAAGACTTGTACTTTGATCTTTATAATATAAATGAGACATATATCACCATAAAAAAACATTTTAGTGTGAGCTGTAAAAATTTATGTACTTTTCTTGTGAATAGTACATGTGCTAGAAATATGTGATTTTGTCAATTTTTTTAGCTTGCAAGAAATGGTATTTCGCCATGATACTTTCCAAACAAATACCGTAGTACACATTCATATGTATGTGTGCATTTTTTTTTCTAGTTTGACTACGGACCTACGATCTGGAGCATGCTCCGGTAAACGAAATTGAGTTGTGCCCCGTCTTAGATCGCGAGTCACACAGCCATCTCGAACGTGATGGAAGAAGCCCGACACGCGCCTTGTGCTCCCGGCGGCACGTGGCCTAGGAAAAGTGACTCCGCGCGCCAGACACGATGACGACGCAGCCCATGACCTCCGGGCGGCTTGCGCGCTCAATGAGCTCCGTGCACGTACGTGCGTACGTCGATGGTCAGCGCCATCGCAAATCCAAACCCAGACAGGATTACCCCGTCTATAAATCCACGCGCCCCGAAGGCCAGAGTAGATCACATCACGAAGAAGAATTCCAGTCAGCTGAACCGAACCAGCAGATCCTCCTAGACCTCTCCCTCGTCACCGACTCGCCGACCGATCGCCATGGCGCAGGCGCAGCGCGAGTGCATGCGCGTGGTCATGTTCCCGTGGCTGGCGCACGGCCACATCAACCCGTACCTCGAGCTGGCCAAGCGCCTCGTCGCCGCCAGCCCCGACGACCACCTCGACGTCGTCGTGCACCTCGTCTCCACGCCGGCCAATCTCGCGCCCCTCGCGCACCACCAGACGGACAGGATCAGGCTCGTCGAGCTCCACCTCCCGGAGCTCCCCGACCTCCCGCCCGCGCTGCACACCACCAAGGGCCTCCCCGCCCACCTCATGCCGGCCCTCAAGCGCGCCTGCGACCTCGCCGCACCGCGCTTCGGCGCGCTCCTCGACCAGCTCTGCCCGGACATTGTCGTCTACGACTTCCTCCAGCCGTGGGCGCCGCTCGAGGCCGCGGCGCGCGGCGTGCCTGCCGTCCACTTCAGCACCTTCAGCGCCGCCGCCAAGGCGTTCGTCGTCCACTGCCTCAAGAATGAACGGGCCCCCACCGCCTTCCCGTTCGAGACCATCAGCCTCGGCGGCGCCGAGGAGGACGCCAAGTACACGGCGCGGCTCATCTCCCGCGACGACGGCACGGCCATGATCCCCGAGCGCGACCGCCTGCCGCTCAGCCTGGAGCGCTCCTCCGGGTTCGTGGCCATCAAGACGTGCGCCGACATCGAGCGCAAGTACGTGGACTATTTGTCCCAGCTCGTGGGCAAGGAGGTCGTGCCCACCGGCCCGCTGCTCGTAGACTCCGGCGGCTCCGAGGCGAAGCGCGACGGCGGGCGCACCATGCGGTGGCTCGACGGCAAGGAACCGGGCTCCGTGGTGCTCGTCTCGTTCGGCAGCGAGTACTTCATGTCAGACCGGCAGATGGCGCAGATGGCGCGCGGGCTGGAGCTCAGCAGGGTGCCCTTTCTGTGGGCGGTGCGGTTCCCGAACGCGGAGGAGGACGCCCGCGGCGCGGCGAGGTCCATGCCGCGGGGGTTCAAGCCGGCGCGCGGGCTGGTGGTGGAAGGGTGGGCGCCGCAGCGACGCATCTTGTCGCACCCTTCCTGCGGCGCGTTCCTGACCCACTGCGGGTGGAGCTCGGTGCTGGAGTCGATGGCGGCGGGGGTGCCGATGGTGGCGCTGCCGCTGCACATCGACCAGCCGCTGAACGCGAACCTCGCGGTGGAGCTGGGCGCGGCGGCCGCGCGCGTGAAGCAGGAGCGGTTCGGGGAGTTCACGGCGGAGGAAGTGGCGTGGGCGGTGCGCGCAGCTGTGAAGGGGAAAGAAGGGGAGGCGGCGAGACGCCGTGCGAGGGAGCTGCGGGAGGTGGTGGCGCGGAACAACGGCGACGACCGGCAGATCGCGACGCTGCTACAGAGGATGGCGCGGCTCTGCGGCAAGGGCCAGGCCGTGCCAAATTAGTGGGCTTTCTTTGAACGTTTTTTTTCTGTGTTTTCAACGGGTTTAGTCGAGAATAAATAAACAGTTGGGAGCGGTGGCTGCCACAGCCCACCTGTACTCTTTTTTCTTTTCTTTCTGAGGCAAACAGCCCATCTGTACATACCGCTCGGGCTGTCCGGACTACTAGTTTCGGCCTTTCCAGATTGAACTAATTTCAGCCTTTTCCGTTTCCTTCAAGACAAAATTGGCCCATTCGAAGAAATAACAACAGTCTGATGTTCTATCAAAAAGCCCATCAGGCTAAACCTCGGCCTCCTTCTCTTCTTTGGAGCACCCCCACCACCACGCCGTTGTGCTGCTGGAGTTCTCCCTCAACTTCTCCTCTTCCCTTGCTGGATCAAGAAGGAGGATGCGTTCCTAGGGTATACGTGTGTTGAACGCGGAGACGCCGTCCGTTCGGCGCTTGATCGGATCTTTCGCGATTTGAATCGCCGTGAGTACGACTCCATCAACCGCGTTCTTATAACGCTTTCGCTTAGCGATCTTCAAGGATATGAAGATGCACTCCCTCTCTCTCTTGTTGCTAGCATCTCCTAGATTGATCTTGATGACACGTAGGAAAATTTTGAATTATTACTATGTTCCCCAACAAAAAAAATCATAGAGCCATCAAAATAAGCACAAAACACAAAAAAAAAACAGAATCTGTCAAAACAAAACAGTATGTAGCAATCTGACTTAAACGAAAACTTCTGCAACTCCAAAAATTCTGAAAAATAAGGATGACCTGAGCAATTTGTATATTAATCTTCAGCAAAAAGAGTTAGGGCAAAAGCTCTTTATGATAAAAAAATAGGAATTGTTTTCGTGAGTGCAAAGTTTTTGTCTTTTTCAGTAAGATCAAACAACTATCATCCAAGAAGATCCTATTGATTCTACTTGGCACAAACAATTAAAACATAAAATACACAATCATAACAGTATCATAATTGTGTGAACACTCAAGAACAGATAGCAAAAAGCAGAAATAAAATTTATTCATTGGGTTGCCTCCCAACAAGCGCTATAGTTTTACACCCTTAGCTAGGCATAAAGCAAGGATCTAAGTTTTGTCATCTTTATTTCAAGATCCATAAGATGCCCTCATGATTGATTCATAAGGTGGCTTAACTCTAATTCTAGGAAAGTTTTCCATACCCCTCCTCAAAAGAAATTGGGACTTAATATTGTCTTCTTTCATATCAATCATGGCACCGATAGTGCGTAAAAGTGGTCTATCAAGAATAATTGGACAAGACGGATTGCAAATCAATATCAAGAACAATAAAAATCTATGGGCACATACCTCCTATTTGCAAGAATAATAACTTCATTAATTCTTCCCATAGGCTTTTTAATAGTAGAATCCGTCAAGGCAAATTTAAAGAACAAGATTCGAGATTGGTATGACCAAGCCCATCACATAGAGATTTCGGAATTGTAGAAACACTAGCACCCAAGTCACACAAAGCAAAACACTCATGATTTTTAATCTTGACTTTGATAGTAGGTTCCCACTCATCATGCAATTTTCTAGGAATTGAAACTTCTAATTCCAATTTTTTTCCAAAGCTTTCATCATAGCATCAACAATATATTTAGTAAAAGCTTTATTTTGTTCATAAGTATGGGGTGAATTTATCATGGATTGCAACAAAGAAATACAATCAATCAAAGAGCAACTATCATAATTAAAGTCTTTGTAATCCAAAAGAGTGGGCACATCACTAGTTAAAGTTTTGACCTCTCCAAACCCATTTTCATCAATTTTCTCAACAAGATTTTCACCCTCCAAAATATTGGGACGCCTTCTATCTAAAGTTGACTTTTCTCCAGTCCCTTTTTCATCAATTTTAACTTTACTAAACAAAGAATCAATAGAAGAAACACCAATCATTTTAAGATCTTCATCACTTTTGCGAAATAAATCACTAGAAAACGCTTTTTCTAAAAATTATCTTTTAGCTCTAAGCATAGCGGTTCTTTTCTTACTTTCATTCATAGAAATATAATGAGCTTTAATTGATTCATCTACTTTAGGCACAAAAAATTTCATCTTGAGATTTTCCACATCAAGAGCAATTCTATCAACGCTTGTAGACAAATCATCAACTTTATTCAACTTTTCTTCCATGGAATCGTTGAAAACTTTTTGCGTGTTTATAAATTCTTTCATAATATTCTCAAGATCAAAGGTGTTCCTATTATCATTATAAGATTGATTTCCATAGGAATTACCATAATTATTAGAGGAATTACTAGGGAAAGGCCTAGGATTAAAATTATCTCTATAAGCATTGTTGTTGAAATTATTTCGAGAGATAAAATTCACATCTATGGCATCACTATTTTGCTCAATCGAAGTAGACAAAGAAATATCATTAGAATCAATAGGAGCAATTTTACTAGCAATCAATTTCATAAGAGCATCAACTTTTTCACTCAAAAAAGAAATTTCTTCAACCGAATTAACTTTTTTACTAGTAGGAGCCCTTTCGGTATGCCATTGCGAATAATTTGCCATAATATTATCAAGAAATTTGGTGGCTTCACCCAAAGTAAGTTCCATAAAAGTACCACTTGTGGCGAAATCTAAAAGATGACGAGAAACAAAATTCAATCCTGCATAACAATTTTGTATGATCATCCAGAGATTTAACCCATGAGTTGGACAATTCCTTAGCATCATTTTCATCCTTTCCCAAGATTGTGCAACATGCTCATGTTCAAGTTGCTTGAAATTCATGATCTGGGTTCTAAGGGAAATATTTTTTGCGGGAGGAAAATACTTAGTGATAAAAGCATCTTTGCACTCATTCCAAGAATCAATACTATTGCGAGGTAAAGAAGAAAACCAAATTTTTACAGAATCACACAAAGAAAACGGGAATAATTTCACCTTGACCACATCGTTGTCCACATCTTTTTTGTTTTGCATATCGCATAATTCCATGAAGGTATTAAGATGGGACGCGACATCCTCACTAGGAGTACCGGAAAATTGGTCTTTCATAACAAGATTCAACAAAGTAGTATTAATATCACAAGACTCCGCACTAGTGGCGGGAGGAGCAATCGGAGTGCCGATAAAACCATTGTTGTTGGTATTTCAGAAATCACATAACTTGGTGTTCTCTTGAGTCATGATGAGTGCACAACAAGATTGCACTAAAAAATAGATCCGTCAAAAAACGGCGAATGAAAAAGAGGGGCGAATAAAATGGCAAATTTTTTAAAGTGAGGGAGAGGAAAACGAGAGGCAAATGGCAAATAATGTAAAGGAGATGAGATTTGTGATTAGGAACCTGGTATATGTTGAAGATCCTCCCCGGCAACGGCGCTAGAAATTCCTTTTGATGTTGCTTGAAGCTACGTCAGTATTTCCCCAAAGAGAAAGGGATGATGCAGCACAACGGCGGTAGGTATTTCTATCAGATGAGACCAAGGTTATCGAACCAGTAGGAGAACCAAGCAACACAACGTAAACAACCCCTGCACACAGATACCAAATCCTCGCAACCCGACGTGTTAAATGGGTTGTAAATCCATTTCGGGGTATGGCGCCTCAAGTGGCAAACGGACGTGAGATAATTTTGTAGTAAATTGATAGATCGAACACCAAATAAAATAAATAAGGAAAAATTACAGCAAGGTATTTTTGTGTTTTTTTGGTTTAGTAGATCTGAAAATAAAAGTAAGGAAAAAGTAGATCACAAAGCAAATATATGAGAAAGAAGACCCGGGGCACGTAGGTTTCACTAGTGGCTTCTCTCGAGAAAAATAGAAAACGGTGGGTGAACAAATTACTGTTGGGCAATTAACAAAACTTCAAAAAATTATCACGATATCTAGGCAATGATCATTATATAGGCATCACGTTCAAGATTAGTAGACCGACTCCTGCCTGCATCTACTACTATTACTCCACACATCGATCGCTATCCAGCATGCATCTAGTGTATTAAGTTCATGGAGAAACGGAGTAATGCAATAAGAACGATGACATGATGTAGACAAGATCTATCTATGTAGAGATAGACCCCATCGTTTTATCCTTAGTAGCAACGATACATACGTGTCGTTTCCCTTTCTGTCACTGGGATCAAGCACCGTAAGATCGAACCCACTACAAAGCACCTCTTCCCATTGCAAGATAAATAGATCAAGTTGGCCAAACAAAACCCAAATATCGGAGAAGAAATATGAGGCTGTAAGCAATCATGCATAAAAGTGATCAAAGAAACTCAAATACTTTCATTGATATAAAAAGATAGATCTGATCATAAATTGAAAGTTCATCGATCCCAACAAAGACACTGCAAAAGAGTTACATCATATGGATCTCCAAGAGACCATTGTATTAAGAATCCAAAGAGAGAGAGAGAGAGAGAGAGAGAGAGAGAGAGAGAGAGAGAGAGAGAGAGAGAGAGAGAGAGAGAGAGAGGGAGGGAGGAAGTCATCTAGCTACTAACTACGGATTCGAAGGTCTACAAAGAACTACTCACGCATCATCGGAGAGACACCAATAGAGGTGGTGAACCCCATCCGAGATGGTGTCTAGATTGAATCTGGTGGTTCTGGACTCTGCGACGGCTAGATGAATATTTCGTCGACTCCTCTAGGGTTATGGAAATATTGGGGGTATTTATAGAGCAAAGAGGCGGTCCAGGGGCACTCGAGGTGGGCACAACCCACCAGGGCACACCTAGGCCTCCTGGCGTGCCCTGGTGGGTTGTGCCCCCTCGGGGCACCCCCGGTCGCAGCCAGGGCCCGTTGTGCTCCTTCTGGCCCATAAAAATTCTCCATGAAGTTTCGGGGCATTTGGTCTCCATCTGATATTGATTTTCTGCGATGTAAAAAACACGGAAAAAACAGCAACAGACACTTGACTATGTCAATAGGTTAGTACCAAAAAAGATATAAAATGACTATAAATGATTGTAAAACATTCAAGATTGATAATATAACAGTATGGAACAATAAAAAATTATAGATACGTTGGAGACGTATCAATGGTAAGGAAGGAAGGAAGGAGGAGAAATAGGAGGAAAGAGGACACATACTTTCACAAATGTTTGTCGTGCACGCAAAAAATCATCACGAAATCACATTGGTGGAAGTCGTGCCAAAAAAACAAAATCGGAGCTACATTTTGAGAGCATCGATAATATTTTTCTTACCATGCCTTCCACCAATGTGATTTTGTGATGAAATTTTGCATGCACAACAAACATTTGTGAAAATATGCCACAAATAAATTTCAAATTTTTTAGATTTTTTTATTTTACTATTCACATGCTCCTGGGTGTAAAAAGGCACTTTCGGAGGAAAGACATAATTTTTGGACGCAGCCATATGCATGCCGGAGGTGAGGAGGAAGACGGCTGGTCGCCGCGCTCGCTGGCTCCTTGGGTGGTAGACCTAGCTAGATCGACGAGGGAGGACGTGTGGTTTGGGACGGGGTGACAATCCCCCCGCGTCGCGTCCCCGAGCGAGGCGACCGGGGCGGCCCTCTCTTCCCCCGCCATCTAGCCCTCCTCCCCTCACTCCCTCCCGCCGCTGCCGTCGGCCGGCGTGGCCGGGCGCTCGCCCATGCGGCGCCGTTCTTGGCCGGCAATGGCGGCCCCTCTTCCTTCTCCCGTCGCGGTTCCCTGCTCGGGCGGCGTGTTCCGGCGGCGGAGCTCCTCGGTGGGCGGCGTTCTGGTGCAGATCAGGCGGCTGAGTGGCAGCGACGTGTCACGACCGGTTTTCCAATAAAAATATTTATTGAGAAACCAATCTTTAGAATCCAGTTTGAGATAATACCTCCTCACTGGCAGACAAACTTTTGATACAATAAGCCAGTAGCATAAATATATTACAGGGTTGAGCTGACGATGCTCAACAATTTATTACAAGCGTGCCAATAATTATACATAAGGGCGATTAATGACACAAGGGAGTGGTGGCCTACTACTGACTCGCAAACATGGTAGAGGTGGAGTAACACAGTGGGGAGTGGATATGGGATTCTCAAACTAACATCCCACCGAGCGTCGAGGTGAAGCTCGATGAGTTTATTAGGGTAGCGGAAGCGGTTATGAAACAGTGACCAACTCCAGGGTTGCCCGAGACTGACTGGGACTCCTCTAGGCATCGGATTCGCTATCGAACTCTTCATCCATGAGATCACCTTCGTCAGCATCTGGCCAAATCAACAAGCCAGTGAGTACTTTGAAAGTACTCGCAAGACAGTTCGGACGTAAGATATAACAAATGCTAACATGAAATACATGGGTAAGTTAACCAGTACGATCAGACATAGAGGTAATAATGCTTGGTGCCAAGCGAGGGTCTGAATGACTCCTCGAGCGGAAAACGCAGAATAATAATACTGATGCCAAACGAGTGTCTGAAAGACTCCTCGAGCGGAAAATGCGGAATAATAATGCTGGTGCCAAACGAGTGTCTGAAAGACTCCTCAAGCGGAAAATGCGGAATAATAATGCTGGTGCCAAACGAGTGTCTAAAAGACTCCTCGAGCGGAAAAATACGGAATAATAATGCTGGTGCCAAACGAGTGTCTGAAAGACTCCTCGAGCGGAAAAATGCGGAATAATAATGCCACATTCGGGCGTCTGAGCGACACCACATAAAGGGCTTTAAAAGAAATGCCACAGTCGGGCGTCTTAGCGACACCACATAAAGGGCTTTAAAAGAAATGCCATAGTCGGGCGTCTGAGCGACACCACATAAAGGGCTTTAAAAGAAATGCCACAGTCGGGCGTCTGAGCGACACCACATAAAGGGCATTAAAAGAAATGCCACAGTCGGGCGTCTGAGCGACACCACATAAAAGGCTTTAAAAGAAATGCCACAGTCGGGCGTCTGAGCGACACCACATAAAGGGCTTTTGACTGATAAAGAAATAATATATTCATCATAATATATTCAACTCATGGAAATAAACGGGTTAGTACATCCACAAGAATAAACATTTAACCGGTCTTAGTGCTCATGTGTCCCACCGGGTAATCTGTCACCAAACTGGCACAGGACTGTTAGCAGGGAACTTGGAAATAGATAAGATGATTTAAGGATATAGAGCTCTGCAGAGTTTATACAAAAATTTCCCACAGTCGACGGATATCCGTAGTCACTAGGACTAGTTTCGTTACGGTATTTCAGAGGAAAACACAGCAATCCAGTACACACCCATCCAACTCTTCGATGTCAGGAATCACCCTTAACATCGTCCAAGAAAAACTATTGAGACGGGGAGATCACAATCTCGAATAGCATGGGATCAAATTTATATACGCGCGCTCTAAGGGGTGCCCCCCTCTCGGTCCCAACCGGAAACACCCATGCCCCCTGACCGGATGACTGGCTTTAATCCAGGGCCATGGAACCATCATCCCGGCCTCTCCTTTTTGGTGTGTACCAAGAAAGCGGTTTGCGACTTACTAAACCATATCCCTTTCGGGAAACATGTGGTAGTACAGGGAAAGGAAATGGATTTGAACCCAACCGATACGGGTTGGTACTGAAGATAACTTGCATGGCCTAAGACTGGCATGCTACAACACTGCCATCTTACCCATCTTCATGCCAACACATGGCCTTGCATACTCATGTCCAACGACGTGTGAAATCATCGGGTTTACTTGCTCCAACAATGCATAATGAACGGTTCATCGGTATGCTTCACACATGCCATGAAACTATCTACATTCAAACATGCCAAGACACTCATCATATCAAAAGTTCAAACATGCTTGCCTGGTTCAGAGTAGTCGGAGCCTAGCTCGGTGAAGTTCGCGGTCCCGTCACCTCCGTCGGTATCTACGGTACAGAGAAAACATGTGCGCTAACGTGAATACCGAGAGGTGCATAAAAAGTATTGCAAATATTTTTCAAATAAATCTGATAAAAAACTAGACAAAATTTTGAAGAGAACAGAAAAAGAATCAATCAAAAATATGCTTCTGATAAAAAGTTATAGAGGTTTTTGCCCAGGTACTCATTTGTAATGAAACAGAAACTTCCCAGGGTTCTAACTGAGAAAACAGAAAACGGTTCGATAGGAAATGCGCAAGCGCAAGAGAGAAAACGTATTTTGCCCGAAGGCGCCAACAAAAAACGTTTCGCGAATAAAAGAACAGAGGCTGACATGCGGGGTCCGCATGTCAGGTTTGAAAAGGCTCGCCGGCGCCCGAAGACGGCGGTGGACGCCGGCGTCGAACTACGGCGAATTAGGAGAAACGGAGGGTACCAAGAGCTTCAGTGTCTTCTTCCGCGTCGGTGGGTGGTGGACTCGTCCAATGGGGAGCACCACGTCGACGGCGACACTAACTCCGGCGGACGGTGGTTAGGGTGAGGATGGGGAACTCCGGTGGAGGGCTGCAAGCTTCAAATTGAAGTGCGGGTCAGAACGAGGTATGCATGGTGAAGCTACTGGCAGGAGAATGGAGGTGGAGGAGCACACACGGGGGCGAATCGGGCTGGATCCAGTGGCGGGTCGCGGCGGTCGGAGTCGAGGAAGGAGACCTCCTTGGGGCTCTTCCAGAGGCCTGGCGTGCTCTTGGGGGAGTGCAGGGCTAGTGGGTGCTCGAGTTGAAGATCGGGGCCCCTATTTATAGGCAGATCGACGGGGTGGCCGTAAACGGAGAATCTCCGGCGAGCGATTACGACGGAGCAGTGGGTTAGAGGGTGGTTTGAGTGGTCGGGCAGCATCAGTGGAGGTTACTGGACTCGTTCCGCTACTAAACGGAGCTGGCCCCGGCGTAATGGCGTCTGTCCACGGTGAGGTGACCGCATGGGCTCAACGGCGGCAGAGAGCACGCTCTGTGCGTGCCGCGCCACGACGGCTGTGCTGCATGCGTGCGTTGTCGTGGAGGTGGACACGCGGAGCTATCAGCGAGGTTGTGCGGCGCGGAACGGCGTTGAGCCGCCGTTCTGCTCCCTGTTGGCTGCCACGGCGGTTCAGCCGCCGCGGGACACGCCGGCGTGGTCGGGTCAGAGCGCCACCGACGCCAGGAAGAAGCCAAGCGCGCGTGCGGGGCTCTGGACACGCAGACCAGGCGGCGAGCAACGTGCCAAGGGCACTGTGGGCGCGTGACTGAAGATGATCTGCAGAAAACAACACTGAAGACTGAATTTGACTGAAAGTGTTCGAACAGTGCATGCAAGGTGTTCGACAAAATGATCCAGGCATGTAGGGATTTTTCCTTGGGCTGAATCTGGTCTCCTGCGTGAGCAAAATGAGCTAGACGCCATGGTCCTTGGCGTCTGGGTGTGCACATTAGTAAACTGGACAGGGAAGCAGCCGACATGTACCTTGGCATCTGGGGTGTCCATCGGACACATCAGGCAGGTGTCTGGTCCCCTGCGTGAGCAAAATGAGCCAGACGCCATGGTCCTTAGCGTCTGGGTGTGCACGTTAGTAAACTGGACAGGGAACCAAACGCCATGTACCTTGGCGTCTGGGGTGTCCATCAGACACATCAGGTCCACAACCAAAAATGTGAACAAAGCATGCTAGTCTCAACCAAAAATATGAACAAAGCATACTAGTATTGAATGACAAACATAGTTTGCACATAATCTCAAATAGTCTCGAATTACAAGTTCATCACACACGATGTCTCGAATGACATAAGTAGTTCATGATGTCTCGAATGACATAAGTAGTTTTCATGACCACACAAGGTCTCAAATGACAAGTTCATACATTAAAAAAAGTCTCGACAGTCCATCATCGACGCCGGTGCCTTTCCATTTGTCTAATGAGTAGTACAGGGCCACTTTCCCTTCTTGTCACGTGCCTCGTCTTCCTCTCGTGCATAACGAGCTCTTGCAAGTTTTCTTGCCCTCTCTTCTTGATGAGCCTCCTTCTCTTTGCGTGCCCTCTCTTCCTCACGCTTCTTGCGCTCACGAGCCTCCGTCTCACGACGCTCCCGCTCCAATCCCCGTGCATAGGACTCCTCGAACAGGCGCTACCTCCGTAAGCAATCTCGACGTTGGTCCTCTTGGACATCTTTTGGTACCTCATGATCTATCCAAGTGAAGTACTTGCAAAGTGGAGGAGGGGACTACATATAAACCATGTTTTTGTTAGACATATGAGTGGCAACTTGTTGATGTTTTTTGTATGTACACCTAACATACCGGTGGTATGTCATATGCGTTAGTTGGCCTTCGAAGATCATGTGCATAGTTGGGACACACGAAAAACCTTCTACCTTCTGTCCATGACTTGTTGCGGTCGGTGGACACCTTCAGCTTTCAAACATCACCACACCAACATGGTGGTGTGGGCACATCCTTCTCCTTCTCCTTGTCCAACCTGGCCTCCATCCACGTCTTCGGCATGTCCTCTTGGTCCGCGCACGCCGGCCTCGTCCTGGAACCGGATGAAGCCATGCCTAGAAAGAGAACAATTGTTAGCACAAGACATAAAGAGAGTAAATGTGTAAATACAGTAAATCAATAAATGATTGGAATTGTATAAACAAATAATATACCATTATTATTAGATCAACCATCTGCATTAAGCAAATAACCGAAGGCCGATCCATTATCAACCATTCCTCTACGACCACCACCACCTCTAGCACTTGTGCTTGCTCGACCTCGACCACCATCTCTAGCAATTGTGCCTGCTCGACCACCACCTCTAGCACTTGTGCTAGCTCGACCACCACCTATAGCACTTGTACTCCCTCTACGAACACTAGCACCTCTAGCACTTGTGCTCCCTCTACGAACACTAGCACCTCTAGCACTTGTGCTCCCTCTACGACCACCACTACCACCTCTGACACTTGTGCTTCCTCGACCACCACCACCGTCACCTCTTCCACCTCGTTCACCATCGGTGCCACCTCCACAATTTGTTTTTCTTTTTTTGTTTCTTATTCTTGCATGTCCGCTCATTGTGTCCCCCTTCACCGCACACCCCACAGTTGATAGTGTCAGGAGCCTCCATGAAATGACCGCTACCAAATTGTTTCATGTCAGTGTATCCAGCCAGGTCATCCATATCACCCTGAACCTCTTAGTTCTCCTTCTACCCTTGGTCTCCACCTTCAGAAGAGGGTCTGGCCTAATATGAGGGCCATGGTACTCAGGCCACTGTGATTGGTCCAAGAAAGGGTGAAATCTTGGCGCCCATGTCAACCTAGTAGCTTCCACATGGAACTCTTGCATCCGCATGGTTTTTCCATAACAAACAGGTATGTTTCTCACCTTCGCCGCCGTTATCAAATGTGAGAATGGCCAATGATACTTACTAGGCCTCTCGCACTGGCACCACCGAGTCTTCAGACGCACCTCAAATGCAGCACCATCATATTGTCTACCGTCTCGTGTTGTGCCACCTGGCTCATCATTTTGATAGATCATTTCAATTCTGTCAAATATGATAACTTGTTACCGTGAAGACTTGCTTGCTTGTAACTGCAACCATTCATCAACCTTTTCCGGATAATCCTTTTTTTCACCTATCCATTTTGCAGTCTCTTCAGAATGCCTCTGAAAGTACTCATTAAGCTTGAAGAAGGTGTACTCCACTATTGCAGTCACCGGCAATGCACGAGCACCCTTCAACACATTGTTGAAACATTCTACCAGATTGCTCGTCATGTCACCATATCGCCTACCACCATCGTCATGAGCGCGAGCCCACTTGTGCTTCTCGCTTAAATTCCTAGTTAAGAAGTCTTTTCCCCCTTCGTTCACCGCTGCAAAGAGTTTGTTGTACCGAGCATCGAAACCTTGGGTGGTGAAGGCCACACATACATGGGTAAGGTCTTTGCTGAGCTCCTTACTCTTACATGCCCGGTAAAAGTTGGCCACGAAATGCCTCATGCACCATCTGTGGTGAAGCTTTGGAAATCCTGGAATAACAATGTCCATTGCCTTGAGTATGCCATGGTGCCGGTCCGATATGATGCATACCTCCCTAGCCCCAATCACGTTGTGCCTAACATGACCCATGAACCACTCCCAGTTGTCTTGGTGCTTGGAAGGCACCAAAGCAAATGCACATGGCAACACGTTGTCGTTTGATGAGTGCGCCATTGCTACCATTAGTGTGCCCTTGTATCTACCGGTCAAGAACGTGCCATCTATAGACAAGACCGGACGACAATGCTGAAACGCCTCCACACATTGTCCATAACTCCAGAAGGCACGGTGGAACACTCCCTCGTGATCCTCGACCACATGAAACATGCCCGGGTTCTTATGTGCAATCGCGGCCAACAACCATGGGAGCTGGTTGTATGCTTCTTCATAACCACCACCATACGACATTCTAATAGCATTTGCCTTTGCCTTCCATGCCTTTCCATACTTGACTTCATAACCAAATTGTTTTTTCACTGTCCGCATGAGAAACCTCACTTTCACAGTGGGATCAAAGTCTATGTCTTTCATCCATTTGTATCCGAGATACTCAAATGTGAGTTTACGGTGTGTCGTTCGAAGTCGTTTAGATGGCGGTTTTCACCTATGAGTGGCAACACAACTTCTTAACACCCATTCTTCGGTTTTTTTAACCTTTCTTGCACGAACCTTCCATGGTAATCCTTCCTGCTCACACACCACGGTGTAACGCAACTTCATGTCGGAGTGCTCAACATAAATTGGCCGATGGTTTCGAATGGCATAGTCAGCCAACCAAAACTTCAGCATAGGCAAGCTCAGAAACTTCACTCCTTTCTCCAAATAAGCATTCTCGTCCTCATTCTCCACCCTTGGTTCTTCTGGATCCGGGCATGGTGTTGGCTCAATCGCCGTCATTCTCATTCCACCATCAACAACAACTTTATGGGCAAGGCTGAGATCTTTAAACAGGTGAGTTCTTTTTTCTAAGCCCGCCAGCTCAAAGTGGATTTGGTTTTCCTCCTTTGTGAATTCATTCTCGTCCAACTGTTGAACTGGACCCTCGTCATCCGAGTCATACGCATATTGACGCCTAAAAGGCAAGTCACGATCCATGTCCTTTTGCGCTATGTACGCATCCAAGTCACCAACATCATTACCATGAAACCCTTCCTCTTGCTCTTCGTCGTCATCATAAGCATCTTCATCCTCTTGAATTACTTCGTCACTAGCAATCACCTCAACTTCATTTTCTTGGCTAGTTGGTGGTTGGCTAGAAGCATTGGGGGCATACAACTCAACCTCATTTGCTTTAATAGATGGTACACGGGGACGTGGTTGGTGATAAGCATTGGGGGCATCAACCACAACCCTATGCTCAACAAGTGGCACCATTGTCCTCTCGCTCATGTCATCCATTGGGGAAGAGACATGCCGGTTCAAATCAAAGGTAAACCGAGGAGATTCAACCTTGGTGGCAAACAATTCAAGTGACTTGTCTTCCGATTGGGAAACTTTTTCCTTGTATACATCCCAATGCAAATCCGAGGTGATAGGCATACTTTTCAAGCGAGATTTGGCTCCAACTCCAACATCATACCTTCCTATTAACTTAACATCAACATTGGTGTCCATCCACTTTAAGACTTGTCTCACTTTTGCAACAACATTCTCATAGCTAGGGCTTGTATAAAAAACGAATGGTTCCTAACCCGTATCGGCGTTGTTACTCAAAAGTGCCTCCTTGTCCATGTAATGAACATTAACAAGTCTCTTCATCTAAAAATAACATGAATGCATTTAAGACTTCAATGAGAATTGGTATTTATCCAAATACATCTCACTATATCCAAATCATATCAACACTAAATTATTGGTGATGTCCACAAAAGCATCACTAATTAACACACACTAAGCAAAGTTAACCCTAATCACTAACTAACCTAACCCCCAATCTTTCTATTCAACAAGCATATATTCCTACTACACACCATGCATATCACTATATTATCAAAGTTAACCAAGCCATTCACACCAACATAAGGGAGAAAACATGAACTAGGGTTCCACCAACATGTATAAAATGCAACCAAAATAACAAGATTTAACAAAAAATAATTGGATAATTTGGGGGAGATTAACAAGAGCAACAAAGTGATGGAAAGATCCACCTAAGGGATGTACCTTTTGGAGAGGATTTGAGGAGGAGCTTGAGGGGTAGGAGAGAGTATGAGAACCTGAAGTGTTCTTCAAGCTCGGGTTGTGGATTGGGGAAAGTGTGTGGGGTGGGCCCCACACACACTCTCCCGTGGGTTATCTAGTTACCAGGGCCAGACGCCAGGGTCCCTGGCGTCTGGCTCCTTTGCCACGTCAGCAGGTCAACGGGCAGGCGGGCAGTGCGGGCCAGGGGCCAGACGCCAGGGTAGGTGGCGTCTGCTTCGCAACCCAGACGCCAGGGATGTTGGCGTCACCCAAAAAGGTCAAAATCGAAATTTCTTTTGAAACGAGGTCAAATCGGGATTTTGTTAGCCTTTTAGGTCATAACAGTAATTTTGTCCGAAACTGGTCTTGGGAGGCGAAACAAGGACGTGGGGATTCCATTCCATCGATCGATTGGATTGGAATTGGACGGCGGGTCTCACGTGAAGAGAAGAAAGACCCGGTCGTATACGATTTTTTTCCGTAAGCCGCGTGTACGTGCATATGCAGGATTAATTCGCGCCGTTCATTTCAGGTAGGTACAGCAAAGGTACGCGTGTGGTGTGGTGTGCTGTGTCTCATGCATCCTCCATCACAGCTCACTCCATAGGCTCCCATGACGCCACGTCTCGTCGGCAACCACCGTACCTGAGCGTAAACCAACGGCCTGAATACCAAGGAGATGCGCAACGCAAGGGTCGATCCAGAGCTAGCTCCTACACCAAGGCCAAGTGGACGATCGATCCAGAGACACATGTGGTGGCCGTCGTCGCTGCTGTACCCGCCGCGGGCGTCGGCCTTCGTCACGGCCATGTCGGTGGTGTCGTTCGCGTCGCTGGCGTCCGCGGGCCTCTCGGAGCTCCACGGCCAGCACATGGCCTACTCCAAGTTCTGGCACGTCGGGTCTGGACAGCAGCAGAAGAACGGCGCGCAGCTGTCGGGCCGTGACGGGATGCTGGTGGCCTACAAGCCGGCTCTGGTCGCCGCGGCGGCGTCCTTCGTCGTGCCGGGTGCCGTGGAAGGGCTGCGCGCGGAGCTCCTCGCCGCCGCGCTCGCCGTCCGCTTCCTCAAGCGTGTCCTCGAGGTAATATTATGACCCAACAAGGTCTTGCTTCAAAATTCACGCTGGAATTCTTTCTTCTAGACACTCGATCTTTTCGGGAAAAAAAGATTTATACTGGAGTACTAACGTAGAAACTGGTCTTTAATTAGACGTATGATAGGAAGTGTTTCCCTTTAATTAGGTGCCGCCAAAAGTATCGCAAATCATGTACTTCAACCGCTGTTTTTCCCCCAGACCAAGACATGTTATAGAAGTGGGGTTCACATCTACGGTGAAATTTGACTGGAAAATTAGGAACTTTAGTGCATTCAGGTCAATCTATTGTGGTGGCACATGGATTTGAGCCAAATTTAAACAAAATCCAAACTTATTTCGTCAAACTTTAGTTGAATTGGAGTTGAATATTTTCTCTCATTTGACTGAAAAATGGGAAGCAAAATCAAGGAAGAGAAATCTCTGTGTTTTCAATGGTAGTTGAAACCTGAAAAAAAAACCCTGAAGACTAAACTTCACAACAATTTGATGATATTCAATTTTTATAGGTTTATTGAAAACAAATCGTGTTCCAGTACAGGCATGAATATTGTTCCATTACATGATTGTGACCTAGCAATCTAGCTAGTAGTCCCTCCATTCCAAAATAGGTTGGACCACTACTTAACTTGCTCTTTTACAAGGTACTCTTCATCCACCGGTACAGTGGAAACATGCCACTCAACACCGTGCTCACCATCTCCTCCAGCTACCTGCTCAACGCCATCACCATGATCTACGCGCAGCACCTCGCCGTCGAACTCCCTGACCCTACAACCAACCTCCTCTACCCAGGCATGCTCCTCTTCGCTGTTGGCATCGCCGTCAACTTCTACCACCACTACCTCCTCTCGCAGCTCAGGAAAGGAGGCGGCAACGATAAAGGGTACAAGATCCCCAAAGGCGGGCTCTTCGAGTTCGTCACCTGCCCGCACTACCTCTTCGAGATCATCGGATTCTTCGGGTTCGCAATGATCTCGCAGACGGTTTATGCGCTCGCCATGGCCTCTGGCACGGCAGCCTACCTCGTCGGCCGAAGCTTCGCCACCCGGACATGGTACAAATCCAAGTTCGAGGAGTTCCCAGCGAGCATCAAGGCTCTGGTGCCCTATATCTTGTAGTGAGCCAGCTAATTGGTTGACAACCGGATTGTCTATTCACAAGCAATCTCGTGTTTATCTAACCTCGGCGACCATTCTAAAACTACCGACTAAAACTAAAATTAATTTTTGCTGGACATTTTGCTAAACTGCACATGTTGAATAAACATAGCTTGCATTTTTTTGAGGGGTAAAACCAAGTTTATTCCTGAAAGTCCACATGGTGTGGGATACATCTCTGGTCATGAGGCGCTCCAAACCAAACGTGGCGCCCCGGGCCTCTAGACAATGAAAACTTGGCTAAGCTATGTGCTTCATAATTAACAGCACTCAAAAGAAAATTTACACTGAAAAGTAGATGATCTAAGAATTATCTCCTCAGTGATCACTTCATACGTCCCATGTGATTTCCCGTTGATATCTGATACAACTTGGCTGCAATCCAAGGCAACAACAAAGTCCTAGATGCCCATATCTTCTGCAAGGGACAAAGCTTCCCGACACGCTACAGCCTCAAGGGTGGCCGGGTCTACCACTCCTTCGACAACCAAGGCTGAGCTGCCCATATAGTTTCCCCACTCATCTCTGCATACTGCAGGAGCTGATCCTCCTCTTCTTGTCATTACTCCGGCATCAACATGAATCTTGCAGTAACCCGTTGGTGGTTTCTTTGGCCAACGCTGACCAGGTTGGCCTGACACAGGAGTATTACCCCGCCTTGGTCCTTTAGTTCTGATTGTATCTAGTTCAGCAATGAACCTGACAACAAAACTATGAGTAGCTTGGGGACTCTGAAAGATTGACTCATGGATGGCCTTACGTCGAGCGTGCCATATGGACCAAAGAGTGGCCGCTGTGAGGATGAACTGCTCATGTGATAACAGTTGCATCAGTGTAAACAACCACTGCCTCGCGCTCGGTTCCTTGTTCTCTATGATTTTATGTGTAATATCCTCCTCAATCAGGGCCCACACACTCCTTGGTGATGAGCACTCCAATAGAGAATGACGCCAAGAATCCCGGGATCCGCACAACCCGCATTGGTCGGAGTCGGCCATGTGGCGGTGTGTCCTAACATCATTTGTTGGCAAGGAGTGTTTTGATAGTCTCCATAAGAACATGCGTATTTCCCCCGGCACTTCCGTCTTCCACAATCTCTTCCAAGCTCCCTCTTCTGCGACAGAGTTTGAGGGTCCGACCGACCCTTCTAGCCATGCTTCCCTTCTTAACTTAGTAGCAACCAGCATCTTGTATGCAGATTTGACAGAAAAAACTCCATGTTTCTCATAGTGACAAGCCCAGAAGTTGGGTATGTTCCTTGTACACAAGGGGATTGCAAGGATGACCTGTGCGTCTATTGGCATAAAATTTTCTTGGATCACTTGCCTGTTCCAAGAGGTTGTTGCGCCTATGATAAGCTCAGATACTCTGACGGGTGGATTTGGTGTGATGCTTCCATATGGCCGGAGCATCCCCTCTCTAGGGAGCCAATTTTGAGTCCAGATGTTGGTTGAAACCCCGTTCCCGATTCGTTTGATCAAGCCTTGCCTTAGGGTGTCCCTTCCTTCAATAACAGCGCGCCATACCTGGCTAGGGTGACTGCCCAGTTCAGCCTCAAGGATTCCCGAGTTAGGGTAATATATGCTCTTAAGAATACGTGCACTCAAAGTCTCCGGATTCTGCAATAGCCTCCATGCTTGTTTCACCAACATTGCTAGGTTAAAGAGCTCAAAATCTTTGAACCCTAAAACCCCCATGCCCTTGGGTTGTGTCATTGTTTTCCAGGAAACCCAATGAGGCTTCCGCTTTCCTTCCTTACTACCCCACCAGAACTTTCTGATCAGCATATTGAGATGTTCACATAATCCTCTTGGAAGCTTGAAACATGACATAGAGAAAACTCGTACTCCTTGGGCAACGGATTTGACTAGCACTTCCTTTCCCGCCGAGGAGATGGTACGTTCAATCCAACCCTGAACCTTACTCCACAGTCGATCTTTCAGGTACTTAAAAGCACCTTTCTTTGAACTCCCTATGTCAGATGGCATCCCAAGTACTTCTCATTAAGAGTCTCATTAGGGACATGGAGTATCTCTTTAATCTCTTGTCTTACCGAATCAGGAACACCCTTGCTAAAATATATAGAAGATTTTGCATGGTTTATCCGCTGCCCCGTCGCCTGACAGTAGGTCTCCAGAACATGGTACACCTCGTTAGCACCCACACCATTTGCCTTGAAAAACAGCAGGCTGTTATCCGCGAATAGGAGACGGCTCACTGGTGGCGCCGAAGGAGCAACCAGTAGACCACTTAAGTTGGATGACTCACTTTTAGACTTTAACAGGCACGACAGGCCCTCTGCTGCAAGCAAGAACAAATATGGAGATATCGGGTCCCCTTGTCTGATTCCTCGTGAAGGTTTAAAATGTTGTAGTTGCTTCCCATTGAACATCACAGAAAAAGCTAACTGTGGTTACCAAGCTCATAACTATATCAACCCACCTGGTACTGAAACCCAGTTTTAGCATTATAGCTCTCAGGTACGGCCATTCCACCCTATCATAAACTTTCATCATGTCAAGCTTGAGCGCACAGGATTGGTTTTTCTTGTCCTTACTCCTTTTCATAAAATGCAGACACTCATAAGCTGTGATAATGTTGTCTGTGATCAATCTTCCTGGCACAAAAGCTGACTGCTCCTCTGACATAATTTCAGGTAGCACTACCTTCAGTTTGTTAGCGATCACCTTCGAAGCTATCTTATACAAGACATTGCATAGGCTAATTGGACGGAATTGAGAAAGGAGTGTGGTTTTTTTTTACCTTTGGGATCAAAACCAACACCGTATCATTAATGCACTCCGCTGATTCCGTTCCTTCTACAATCCTAAGGACTGCCGCAGTGGCATCTCCACCACACGTGTCCCAACGATGCTGAAAAAAGTGCGTCGGGAAGCCGTCCGGACCGGGCGCCTTTGTGGGGTACATCTGAAATAGAGCTAATTTAACCTCCTCTTGGCTGTACGGTGCATTAAGGGACTCGTTCATCGCTGCGGTGACTTTGGTAGGAACTGTATCAAAGACCCGTTCCATATCGTGCACTCCCTCTTACGTATACAAGTCCCTATAAAAGGTGTTGGTCATGTTTTCCATCTCCGTCACATTATCTGTAATCTTCCCATCCGGTCTCTGAAGAGACTTTATCTGGTTCTTTCTTCTTCTGCGACTCGCTCGGAGGTGGAAAAAATATGTATTCTTGTCACCGTGCATTAGCCATTCAAGGCGGGCTCGCTAGCGCCACATAATTTCTTCCATGTGATATAATTCCGTAAGCCTCTCAATTATTTTGAGCTCAATATGCGTAGGGCCAAATCTGTTTGGGGATTCCCGCAGCTCCTGTAGCTCCCTCTTCATCCGTTGGATGTCGCGCCGAATATTCCCGAAGTGGGTCCTGTCCAGGCGGACAGATCAGATGACAGGGACCTGAGCGTATCACTGACCGATCGTACCGAATCCCCAGCTCCATTACCCCATGCATTTTGGACAACAGGCTGCAGACCCGGGTCGCGTTCCCATGCAATTTCATACTGAAAGGAGCGAGGGGCCCGCCTGCATGCACCGCCATGCACATATCTCACGTAAATTGGGACGTGGTCGGTGGTGGCCGCAGTTTTGTGCTCAAGCGTAGCTGATGGAAAAGCAATTGTCTAGGCCGGATTAGCCACTCCCCGGTCTAGTCGAACTCGCGTATATGTGCCTCCTGTGACTTTTTTCTCAAAGGTCCATTCTGTGCCAGTGTAGCCTATATCCACAAGGCCACATCTATCAAGCGCGTCCCTAAACGCATCCATCTGAGCTTGGCTCCTGTTACCCACTCCGTCGTGTTCGTGGGCATGTAGAACTTCATTAAAGTCTCCTAGGACAAGCCATGGTATATCGCTTGCACCCACGATTCCCCTTAGCATATCCCATGTCTTGTATCTTTTGTTTACTTGCACTTCTTCGTACACAAAGGTAACCCTTGTTTTCACATCTACAAGCTCATCAATCACGGCATCAATGTGGTACTGAGAGTAACCGACAATCTTAAGCTTTATTTCTTCATTCCAAAAAATTCCTAAGCCACCGCTTCTGCCAGAACTACTAACAACAAAACTCTTATTAAATCCTAAAGAACCAACCATACTCTCGACTCTAGAACCCTCTATTTGAGTTTCCAAGATACATAGTACAGAGGGGGCAAACTGCTTCGTTAGGTCACGAACCTCTCGAACTGTCGCGGGGTTGCCAGCACCACGATAGTTCCAACAGAGGAGACTCATTGTGCTAGGCGCGACCCCCCGTGGGAGCTCGCCAAACGCGCATCAGAGTTTTTGTTTGCAACCGTGTTCTTCCCATAGTTCTTCTCGCTAGTAGTCAAGCTTGGTTTGTTCCTCTTATGCTCTTGTTTTGAAGATGGGCTCTGTGGAACCTCTTGAGTCGTTGGCCCTGGAAGTAGCAGTAGGTTAGCATTGCTTGCAACAGCCACTGGTACCGAAGGATCATCCATCCCGGCGCCCCTCTTCCTGTTCCTTTCCGCTTCATGCATGGCAACATCTCTATCCTCTAGCTCTCTGTCGGCTTCTTTGGGGTCCTCCGAAGTACTATGCTCTGTGGTTCCACGCCCACGACCGCGGCCTCTCCCAGAGCGGCCTCTGCCGCGACGACCTCTTGCTCTGTTGCCATCAGATGAGCCACGTCCTTCTCCAGGCCCATTGCCCGGGCTTTTGAACCAAGTGGCTTTCAGATCCTTAAAAACTAGGGCTTTGGGAGGGTGAACTCCATCCCCGCACTCTTTGAACAAGTGGCCCATGTACCCACAAACTGCACACCAATCGGGGAGGCGCTCGTATTTCACCCTAACGATCACCCTCTGGATTGTGTCTTTCTTCTTAATGACGAGCGACACAACATTCTTCACAGGTTTTGTGACATCAATCCTCAGACGAACCTGTGCAAAATTCCCGTCAAAGTCTTGTGATTTCGGCTCTGGGTAGATGAACTCTCCTACTGTTGCGGAAAGGACCTTGATTTTCGGGAAAAAATCATCTAGGAGATCATGGATCTGCATCCATATATTAATCTTATTCAACTCTATTGTCGACGGCTTAGTGAAACCATCATAGTGCGCAATGACCACTGCCTTTCCCTTGAACGTCCAGGGGCCTTCATCCATCACACGTTCCCAGTCGCCAAGGCAGCTAAACTGCATTGTATAGAGGTTATCTTCCAGAGGGCGGATCTTCACCTCCTTAGCCAAGTCCCATGCAATCCTCATATTCCTGAAGAACCAGTATTGGTTGTAGGGTTTTTCCGTATGAACCCTAGCAATTGCCATCCACCAGGTCGATTCCACTGGTAGTTCCTCGTCCTCCACCACAACATCTTGGAGATCATCATCTTTCAAGCCTAATTCCTCCATCATCGCCTCCAGATCGGAGACAGCCTGTCCCGACCCAGTCATCACATCCTCCATTGTCTCTTGCCCGAGAGTTGTGATCCGCGGGCGGTAGGAATCCTACACTACTGGAATCAGCTTCTTTGCCGTCCGCCATGGCGGACGGCAAAGGCACAAATCCTAGACGGCAAACTCCTTTGCCGTCAGCCAGCGGACGACAAACTGTCCGTCTGAACACGTGCCAGCAAAGGCTTTCTTTGCCGCCCGCTTCTTAGAAACGGACGACAAAGGATTGTGCCGTCCGCCATCCGAGGCCAGTAGACGGCAAAGAGAACGGACGACACTGGGGTGGGGTGAGAGCCGTTAGGGGGTTAACTGCGCTCTTTGCTGTCCGCTGACAGACGGCAAAGGGCTCAGCTAGGCCATCACTGGGAAGCTTCCACGTGGCCAGCTATGTCGTCTGCCAGCGGACGACAAAGTGACCAAATAGGCAGCCGGTGTTCCCAGTTTGTACAGGTGGCTGCCACATGTCCTCTTTGTCGTATGCTAGCAGACGACAAAGCTCTTTGCCATCCGCTAGCAGACGGCAAAGAGGATATATATCATCTGTTTTTATTTATATCCATTTAATTTCACAGGAATTCACACCCAGATATACATATATTTTTTTCACAGGCACAACAGACATATGATGTATATAACACATAGCTCCATCCATGACAACATACATACATAAGAAACACAGTTCCATCCATACATATTACAGTAATATCACAATGTTCATCCAACACATTGTTCCATGCATCCATATAACAAGTTCCACATTTTTCATCGATACAAATGAAAAGAAGAACAGGGAAACAAGCACTCCATCCATGCAAGCTTCCATATAGTGAATTAAATCTTCAAAATGGGAAACAAGAAAGTTAGAAGAAGAAGACTAGAACCATAAGAAGAAGAAGAAAATGAAGAAGAAGAAGAGGAAGAAGGAGAAGTTGGCATACTTAGGTATAATGGAGTTAACCTAGCTAATTATGCCATTTTTGAGTGAACTAACCTAGGTAACTAAGTATATTAGAGCTAACTTCATTTTGGAGGAGAAGAAGAAGAAGTTCCTTATTTTCTTCCTCTTCCTTGATTTTCTTCAGCTTATTATGTCATTTGTGGACTAAATAGGCTAAATTATGTCATAAATGGACTAAATAAGAAGAAAAATGCCATTTTTTAGCTTACCTAGCTAATTATGCCATTTTGACCTAACTAAGCTTATTGTGTCATTTTAGAGGATAACAAGCTAAGTATATGACATTTTAGAGGAAAACAAGTAAGAGGAGGAAAATAAGAAGAAGAAGAAGAAGAAGAAGAAGAAGAAGAAGAAGAAGAAGGCTCCTCCTTCTTCTTCTCCTTCTTATTCTTCTTCTTTTTCTTCTTTTCTTCCTATTCCTTCTTTTCTTCCTCTTCCTTGATTTTCTTCATCTTATTATGTCATTTGTGGACTAAATAGGCTAAATATTGGAGCCAACGTCGGTAAACTTGGTTATTTTGGAGCTAACCTAGGTAAACTTGGTCATTTTGGAGCTAACCTAGGTAAAATGGATTATATTGGAGCTAACCTAGGTAAACTTGGTCATTTTGGAGCTAACATAAGTAAAATGGATCATATTTGAGCTAAACTAGGTTAAATGGGTCATTTTGGAGCTAACTTAACTAATTATGCCATTTTTGAGTTAACTAAGCATAATTATGCCATTTTTTACACAAGTAAGCCAAGTGTATGTCATTATTGAGCAAACCTAGGAAACTAAGCATATTAGAGATAACTTAGCATATTAGAGCTAACTTATGTCATTTCGGAGGAAACAAAGCTAAGTATATATAGATCATTTTGGAGATCTGACATACCTGACATAGTTCACTCCTCCTTCCTCTTCTCCTTATCCTTCCTCATCCTGATGCGCCAACAGCGGCGAGGCGGTGAAGGCAGTGGGATGTAGTCTTCTACCACAATTGGCATGGTCATGTCGCCCGGCTGTGGGATCGCTGGTGCCACCACCATCGCGAGGTCATTGTCAGGCACCACCACCATCGCGAGGCCATCTTCAGGCAGCACAATCGCTAGGTCATCCTCAGCCACCACCATCTATTTCCCATCGTCAGCCACCACCATCGCTAGGTCATCCTCAGCCACCACCATCTGTTGCCCATCGTTAGCCTGCACCTCTTCATCCCCACTCCATTCCGGATCATCCTCGCTGCTGCTTTTGCTGCAGCCAGAGTCGCTGCTGCTTTGGTTGTAGCTAGAGTCACTGCTGCTGGTCCCATTGCCTGACCAAATGCAATAATGATTGTTAATAATCGATGTGACACAAAGCCAAATGTAGAGGAAGAAGAGGCAGAACGTACTAGCATCATCGTTGTCTTGGTAGCGCATGCGACACATAGTCGTGTTGAACACCTTCACGGTGAGCATAGCGTCGCTGTCGTACCTGAAGAGAAGGAAGTACCCGTGATGCAGGTCGTAGGCACGGTAGAACTGCTCCCAGCCATGACATAGGTACATGTGGTCGTACCTGATCACCAACTCCATGTCCCAATGCATGCAAAGCCTGCTGCCGTCCTGTCGTAGCTTCACATTCTTTGGCCGATGGCCCTCCAGCATCTTCATAAAAGTGTCAGGCAGCCTCTGCAGCGTGGGTCAAGGAGTGATGTAGCAAACAACAGAGTCATCATAAAGAGATGGGTGAAGGGGAGATCTCTCCTTTTATATACCTGCCTCCTGGAGGAATTCTCAAGTATGATGAAGAACTCGAAAGCATCCAACTCGTACTCCAGTGTGGCAGAGCGCAGCCTGCGGAGGCGGCCTCCCCCCATCTCTGATAAGCAGCAGAAGAGACCAATTAGTAATGCTCATGTTTCAAATTGACCATAGACAAATTGATCATAGGTACATTAGCAGTAATATTGTGGTCATCACCAATAAATCATTAGAGGATAAATGCAGTAATATTGACCAAGAATTATTAAGTTCCAAATTGTGCATATTTACTTGAATGTTCCACAAAATGGCAACCTTTGCATGTGCATAATTCTAAATTGTACTGAATGGCAGCTGTTGCCCCTAACTGGACTAAACCGAATTGCAAAATCTTGCCCAGAACTGAACTTGAAGACAACTAAATGGAAACTATTGCCTACAACTGAACTGGCCTTGAGAGAAGATGGCAAAATAGATCAATTTGTGAGCATGTCATTGCAAGAAGGTGCTGGTGGCGAAGCAGATCAACTAAAAAACTGAACTACGGCCCAGAACTGAACACTTGAGCAGAAATCAACAATATAAAGTGGCAAATTATTCCGATTGCTTGCTTCTTCAGACTCTCACTGAAATTAGGCATGGGATTTCACTAAAACAAAAAGTGTATCACCATAACACAGTAAAATTATCATCTGGGACTGGTCTCTGTAGTTTAAACAAGGAAGCAAGATCTTTCTTTCAAATTATCATCATAGTTGTAAACTAAATATATGAGCAAGATTACCATGCTACAATGATCACATTACACAAAACACAAGTGATTCACACTCAATATTCTGTAACAATCCCAGTTCACACAATATACAACCTGAATTTAACAGCTAGTCACTTTGTCGTTATTCACTTAATAGAATCTGAATTCAAACTTTGTTGTTTCTGCCTAACTGATACTAAAAACACTAGTACAATCCATTCCTAAGCATCTTCTACACCACATATGAACCACCAACAAACCTAAACCACCACCAAATTCACACCAAGTACAGGAACAAATCATGCTGGAAAGAAATGGAGGAAGGGGGAATTTTTCACCGTACCTCGCTTCAACATCTTAGAAGAGGGGGCGGTACCCGGCGGCAGCAGCGGAGGGGGAAGGACGGTGCCGGTGTGGAGGAGGGGGGCGTGATACGTCTTTTCGTATCTATAATTTTTGATTGTTCCATGCCAATATTAAACAACTTTCATATACTTTTGGCAACTTTCTATACTATTTTTGGGACTAACATATTGATCCAGTGCCTAGTGCCAGTTCCTGTTTGTCGCATGTTTTTTGTTTCGCAGAAAATTCATATCAAACGGAGTCCAAACGGGATAAAAATTGATGGAGATTTTTTTGGAATATATGTGATTTTTGGGAAGAAGAATCAACGCGATATGATGCCCGAGGGGGCCACGAGGCAGGGGGCGCGCCCCCGAGGGGGTCAGACGCGCCTTGGGCCCTCGTGGCCACCCCGTAAGGCGGTTGGAGCCCTTCTTTCGCCGCAAGAAAGCTAATATCCGGATAGAGATCTTGTCCAAAATTCAGCCCAATCGGAGTTACGGATCCTCGGGAATTTAAGAAACGGTGAAAGGGCAGAATCAGCCAACGCAGAAACAGAGAGAGGCAGAGAGACAGATCCAATCTCGGAGGGGCTCTCGCCCCTCCCACTGAAGGAAATATGCCCTAGAGGCAATAATAAAGTTATTATTTATTTTCTTATATCACGATAAATGTTTATTATTCATGCTAGAATTGTATTAATCGGAAACTTAATACTTGTGTGAATACATAGACAAATAGAGTGTCACTAGTATGCCTCTACTTGACTAGCTCGTTGATCAAAGATGGTTATGTTTCCTAGCCAAAACATGAGTTGTCATTTGATTAACGGGATCACATCATTAGGAGAATAATGTGATCGACATGACCCATTCCGTTAGCTTAGCACTTGATCGTTTAGTATGTTGCTATTGCTTTCTTCATAACTTATACATGTTCCTATGACTATGAGATTATGCAACTCCCGTTTACCGGAGGAATACTTTGTGTGCTACCAAACATCACAACGTAACTGGGTGATTATAAAGGTGCTCTACAGGTGTCTCCAAAGGTACATGTTGGGTTGGCGTATTTCGAGATTAGGATTTGTCACTCCGATTGTCGGAGAGGTATCTCTGGGCCTCTCGGTAATACACATCACTTAAGCCTTGCAAGCATTGCAACTAATGAGTTAGTTGCAGGATGATGTATTACGGAACGAGTAAAGAGACTTGCCGGTAACGAGATTGAACTAGGTATTAAGATACCGACGATCAAATCTCAGGCAAGTAATATACCGATGACAAAGGGAACAACGTATGTTGTTATGCGGTCTGACCGGTAAAGATCTTCGTAGAATATGTAGGAGCCAATATGAGCATCCAGGTTCCGCTGTTGGTTATTGATCAGAGACGTGTCTTGGTCATGTCTACATTGTTCTCGAACCCGTAGGGTCCGCACGTTGAACGTTACAATGAAAATTTCATTATGAGTTTATATGTTTTGATGTACCGAAGGTTGTTCGGAGTCCTGGATGTGATCACGAACATGACGAGGAGTCTCGAAATGGTCGAGACATGAAGATTGATATATTGGAAGCCTATGTTTGGACATCGGAAGTGTTCCGAGTGAAATCGGCATTTTACCGGAGTACCGGGGGTTACCGGAACCCCCCGGTAACCTAATGGGCCTTAATGGGCCTAGTGGAGGAAGAGGAGAGGAGGCCAAGGGGCAGCCGCGCGCCCCTCCCCCCAAGTCCTAATTGGACAAGGAGGGGGGGGGGGGCGCCCCCCTTTCCTTTCCCCTCTCTCTCTCCTTCCCCCCAAGTCCTAGTCCAACATGGAAAAGGGGGGGGGAGTCCTACTCCCGATAGGAGTAGGACTCCTCTTGGCGTGCCCCTTGCCTGGCCACACCTCTTTCCCCTTGCTCCTTTATATATGGGGGCAGGGGGCACCCTAGAGACACAAAAATTGATCATTGATCTCTTAGCCGTGTGCGATGCCCCCCTCCACCATAATCCTCGATAATATTGTAGCGGTGCTTAGGCGAAGCCCTGCGATAGTAGAACATCAAGATCGTCACCACACCGTCGTGCTGACAGAACTCTTCCCCGACATTCTGCTGGATCGTAGTCCGGGGATCGTCATCGAGCTGAACGTGTGCTAGAACTCAGAGGTGCCGTAGTTTCGGTGCTTGATCGGTCGGGCCGTGAAGACGTACGACTACATCAACCGCGTTGTTATAACGCTTCCGCTTTTGGTCTATGAGGGTACGTGGACAACACTCTCCCCTCTCGTTGCTATGCATCACCATGATCTTTCGTGTGCGTAGGAAAATTTTGAAATTACTACGTTCCCCAACAGTGGCATCCGAGCCAGGTTTTATGTGTTGATGTTATATGCACGAGTAGAACACAAGTGAGTTGTGGGCGACATAACTCATACTGCTTACCAGCATGTCATACTTTGGTTCGGCGGTATTGTTGGATGAAGCGACCCGGACCGACATTACGCGTACGCTTACGTGAGACTGGTTCTACCGACGTGCTTTGCACATAGGTGGCTGGCGGGTTTCAGTTTCTCCAACTTTAGTTGAACCGAGTGTGGCTACACCCGGTCCTTGCGAAGGTTAAAATAGCACCAACTTGACAAACTATGGTTGTGGTTTTGATGCGTAGGTAAGAACAGTTCTTGCTAAGCCCATAGCAGCCTCGTAAAACTTGCAACAACAAAGTAGAGGACGTCTAACTTGTTTTTGCAGGGCATGTTGTGATGTGATATGGTCAAGACATGATGCTAAATTTTATTGTATGAGATGATCATGTTTTGTAACCGAGTTATCGGCCACTGGCAGGAGCCATATGGTTGTCGCTTTATTGTATGCAATGCAATCGCTCTGTAATGCTTTACTTTATCACTAAGCGGTAGCGATAGTCGTAGAAGCAAAGATTGGCGAGACGACAACGATGCTACGATGGATATCAAGGTGTCGCCCCGGTGACGATGGTGATCATGACGTTGCTTCGGAGATGGAGATCACAAGCACAAGATGATGATGGCCAGATCATATCACTTATATTGATTGCATGTGATGTTTATCTTTTATGCATCTTATCATGCTTTGTTTGACGGTAGCATTATAAGATGATCTCTCACTAAATTTCAAGATAAAAGTGTTCTCCTTGAGTATGCACCGTTGCCAAAGTTCGTCGTGCCCAGACACCACGTGATGATCGGGTGTGATAAGCTCTACGTCCATCTATAACGGGTGCAAGCCAGTTTTTGCACACGCAGAATACTCAGGTTAAACTTGACGAGCCTAGCATATGTAGATATGGCCTCGGAACACTGAGACCGAAAGGTCGAGCGTGAATCATAGTAGATATGATCAACATAGTGATGTTCACCATTGAAAGCTACTCCATTTCACGTGATGATCGGTTATGGTTTAGTTGATTTGGATCACATGATCACTTAGAGGATTAGAGGGATGTCTTTCTAAGTGGGAGTTCTTAAGTAATATGATTAATTGAACTTAAATTTATCATGAACTTAGTACCTGATAGTATCTTGCTTGTCTATGTTGATTGTAGATAGATGGCCTGTGTTGTTGTTCCGTTGAATTTTAATGCGTTTCTTGAGAAAGCAAAGTTGAAAGATGATGGTAGCAATTACACGGACTGGGTCCGTAACTTGAGGATTATCCTCATTGCTGCACAGAAGAATTACGTCCTAAAAGCACCGCTAGGTGCCAGGCCTGCTGCTGATGCAACTGACGACGTTAAGAACGTATGGCAGAGCAAAGCTGGTGACTTCTCGATAGTTCAATGTGCCATGCTTTACGGCTTAGAACCGGGACTTCAATGACGTTTTGAACGTCATGGAGCATATGAGATGTTCCAGGAGTTGAAGTTAATATTTCAAGCAAATGCCCAGATTGAGAGATATGAAGTCTCCAATAAGTTCTATAGCTGCAAGATGGAGGAGAACAGTTCTGTTAGTGAGCATATACTCAAGATGTCTGTGTATAATAATCACTTGATTCAACTGGGAGTTAATCTTCCGGATGATAGCGTCATTGACAAAATTCTCCAATCACTTCCACCAAGCTACAAGAGCTTCGTGATGAACTATAACATGCAAGGGATGGATAAGACGATTCCCGAGCTCTTCGCAATGCTAAAGGCTGCGGAGGTAGAAATCAAGAAGGAGCATCAAGTGTTGATGGTCAATAAAACCACCAGTTTCAAGAAAAAGGGCAAAGGGAAGAAGAAGGGGAACTTCAAGAAGAACAGCAAGCAAGTTGCTGCTCAAGAGAAGAAACCCAAGTCTGGACCTAAGCCTGAGACTGAGTGCTTGACTGGTCACTGGAAGCGGAACTGCCCCAAGTATTTGGTGGATAAGAAGGATGGCAAGGTGAACAAAGGTATATGTGATATACATGTTATTGATGTGTACCTTACTAGAGCTCACAGTAGCACCTGCGTATTTCACTACTAGAAAAAAGGCTATAGGTGGGATTGACACTAATGGCGCACCAGGCAGGTGGTGCGCCATTAGTATATACTAATGGCGCACCACAGTCTGGTACGCCATTAGTGTTGAAAGTACTAATGGCGCACCTTGCCTAGGGTGCGCCATTAGTATCCTAAATTTTTTTTTGAACTAGCGTGTCTGTCCAAACACACTAATGGCGCATCCTGGCACGGTGTGCCATTACTAGTTGTAACTAGTAATGGCGCACTAGTACCAGAGTGCGCCACTAATGCTGTTTTTTTAATTACATTTTTTATTCCTTTTGTTGGAAAACTACTAATGGCGCATTGTCCCGCCGTGCGCCATTACTAGTTCAAACTACTAATGGCGCACCGTTGGACAGTGCGCCATTAGTATGATTTTTTTTTCTTTTTTTTCACAAAACTACTAATGGCGCATCAGATAGAGGTGCGCCATTAGTAACCTGGATTACTAATGGCGCATTTACTACTGGTGCGCCATTAGTAAGTGGTCAGCAACAAGATATTTTGGGCAGCCTCTCCTACCCACACTCACTTTCTCCCCACTCCATTCTCTCCACCTTCTCCTTGTCTCGGGTGCCTCCTCTTTTTCACCTCATTTCCATCATAGATTCATTGAAATTAAGTGGTTAAATTACCTTGTTTTGATAGGTAAGTAAGGGGGGAAGCTATATTTATGTTGTTCTCCCTACAACAATTTGCACATGCACTTTTTATGGCCTAGCTAGATCTATGTATGTTCGTGGTGTTGCATATGTTTGTGGTGTTGTATATGTGTTTGTGTTTGGAGGTGTACCGGTATTTGAAATGCGATAGTTGCCAATATTTTGCCGGAATGTTGATTCATTTCCGTTTCGGCGATAATTTTGGCATTAAGCATTCTTTTTGGTCCTATTTTTAGGGAAGGTCATGCCAAATTTTTTCTTGGTTCTAAAATATCGTTTTGCTCTACCCCGCAGGCAACCATGGTCCGCACGATGACCGAAGGCATCGTGAATAGGTTTTTGAGGTCCGCGAAGGCCGAGATGCTTCAAAAGAATGAGATGGAGATAAGATGTCCGTGTCGAAGATGCAAGCTGGAGAGCCTTATTGCGGACCCGGATTCCGGGCAGGTGCGGGACCACCTGCTTTTGCGTGGTTTCATGGATGGCTATCGGTGGCAAGGTGATGAAGATGACTACGAAGTCGTCCATGGGGGCCGGGCAAGAAATGAGGAAGGGCAGCAAGGCAACCACCGCGGCTCGGGCGGGCGAGAAGGCGAAGAATCCCCAGGAGATGATCACGACGGTGATGCTGTACACAGTCATCATGTAGAAGATGCAGGACATGATGATGAGGAAGATGGCGCCGGAGCAGACGACAGGCATGATCATGAAGATGATGATGCCGGCGGAGCATACGACGGTGGACCATCGATGGGCTGGGTGCAGGACCCTTATATTCAAGAGCTGCTTCTCAAGCAGACGGATAACGCAAGAGCCGCCGCCCGAGAGAAAGCCAAGGTGGATCAACTTGAGTTAGACGCGGTTACTCCATTGTATGAAGGATGCAGGCCCGAGGATACCCGCCTGAAAGTAACGCTCATGGCTCTGGAGATGAAGGTAAAACACAAAATGACCGACGCATGCTTCGACGAGAACATGTCATTCTGGCACGAACGTCTTCCAAAGGGGAACAAGTGCCCGACCAGTTTGGAGGAGGCAAAGAAAATCGTGTGTCCTCTGGATTTACCGCATGTGAAATACCATGTCTGCATGAACAACTGCATCATTTATCGAGACGAGCACGCGGAGTCTACCATATGTCCGGTGTGCGGCGTCACTCGATACAAGAAGAGGAAGAAAGCTCCTCGAAAAGTGGTGTGGTACTTTCCGATCACTCCTCGTCTGCAGCGGTATTTCGCGGATCCTAAGGTAGCAAAGCTCCTGCGTTGGCACGCGGATAGGGAGGAGAAGAAGCGAGAAGATGACGCAAATGATCCGGAGATAGATAAAAAAGACAAGATGCTGAGTCACCCTAAGGATGCGAGCCAGTGGCAAGCGTTGAATTTTGAATACCCAGAATTTGGGAAGGATCCAAGGAACATCGTGCTGGGCGCGAGCACCGATGGAGTCAATCTGTTTGGCAGCCATAGAAGCACACATAGCACCTGGCCTGTGTTTGTGTGGATGTACAACCTTCCCCCCTGGTTGTGCATGAAGAGGAAGTACATTCACATGAGTATGCTAATTGAAGGGCCGAAACAACCAGGGAACGACATCAATCTGTATCTGGGGCTGCTGAAGGAGGAGCTAGACACGCTGTGGAAAACGCCAGCCAATACGTGGGACGCCGCAGAGAAAGAATATTTCCCTATGAGAGCCGCACTGCTCACGACGGTGCACGACTATCTCGGTTACGGATATCTCGCGGGGCAGGTAGTCCACGGATTTTCTGGATGCGTACGGTGCATGGATGACACAATGTATCGCCAGCTAGATAGAGATCCCGGGTCCTCGAAAACCGTGTTCATGGGACATCGAAGGTGGCTTCGCGACGATGACCCGTGGAGGAAACGCAAGGATCTGTTCGATGGTGAAACCGAACCCCGAAAACGCCCGTGTACGAGGAGCGGCGAGGAAATAGACAAGTTGTTGAAAAATTGGAAAGACTGCCCACTGCTGGGAAAGAAGCAAAAGGCGCCAGAGCCGGGAAAAAAGTGAAAGGCGCTAGAGCCGCTGCTGAAGGTATGCAAAACGAGGTCTGTTTTCTGGGACTTGCCGTACTGGAAGATCCACCGTGTGCCTCACAGCCTTGATGTCATGCATATCACGAAGAACGTGTGCGAGAGTCTGCTTGGTACCCTGCTCAACATGCCAGAGAGGACCAAAGATGGGACGAAAGCAAGGGCAGACTTGAAATCAATGGGCATCAGGCAGGAGCTTCACGCTATATATGATTATGATGATGATGATGATGATGATGATGAGGCGAAGCAGGACACAGAAAGTCGTCTCAAAGGCAAAAAGGCCAAGAAGACCGGAAATGACTACCCTCCCGCATGCTTCACTCTAAGTCAGGAGGAGATCGAGCAGTTTTTCACCTGCCTCCTAGGAGTAAAACTTCCTTACGGTTACGCGGGGAAGATAAGCAGATACCTAGACCCAGCGAAGCAGAAGTTCAGCGGGATGAAGTCTCACGACTGTCACGTGCTGATGACGCAGATACTTCCAGTTGCAATCCGTGGGATCATGGACGCGCACGTCCGTGAAACGCTATTTGGCCTATGCAACTTCTTCAACGTCATCTCTCGGAAGTCGATTGGCGTGAGGCAACTCAGAAGGCTACAAGAAGAGATCGTGGTGATACTATGCGAGCTTGAGATGTACTTCACGCCCGCATTCTTCGACATTATGGTGCATCTGCTGGTCCATATAGTGGAGGATATCATCCAACTCGGGCCGACGTTCCTGCACAGCATGATGCCGTTCGAAAGGATGAATGGTGTCATCAAAGGATACGTTCGCAACATGTCACGTCCAGAGGGAAGCATAGCCAGGGGCTTTCTGACCGAAGAGTGCATCTCGTACTGCACGAATTATCTAGGCATCGAGAACCCCGTTGGTCTGCCCGTCAACAGGCACCTCGGCAGGCTCGCTGGATGGGGTCACCGTGAGGGTCGCCGCGAAATGCATGTCGACTTCGAGGGTCGACTCGCCGACTTTGAAAGAGCAAACCTAGTCGCGCTACAACACACAGACGTGGTCGATCCTTGGGTGGTAGAGCACAAAACCTTTATTAAGAAGACGTACAATGACCGAGGCCAACAGAGGACGGACGGAGATATACTCAAAGAGCACAACTCATGTTTCACACGTTGGTTCAAGCAGAAGCTTCTGTCGTACCCTTTACATGAGGATTCTTCCACGGAAGAACAACTCATATTCGCCTTGTCACAGGGCGCCGAGCACAACCTGATGACCTATGAGGCGTACGATATCAACGGCTACACATTCTACACTGAGGCCAAGGACATGAAGAGCGATGGTTATCAGAACTCCGGGGTAACGATGGAATCCTACACCGGTAACGACAAGGACAGATACTACGGAAGGATCGAGGAGATCTGGGAGCTGAGCTACGCTGGAGAGAAGGTCCCGATGTTCCGTGTCAGATGGGCCAAGAGCGTCCTAAAAGAAGACCGGTATTTCACCACCATGGTTATACCCGAAGCCAAATCCAAGACCGCGGGCGCAAACGTCACCGCGAAAAATGAGCCATGGGTACTGGCTTCCCAAGTGGACCAATGCTTCTTCATTACCGACCCGTCAAAGACCAGTCGTGTTGTCGTGAGGAGAGGCAAAAGGAAGATCATCGGAATGGATGGAGTAGCCAATGAGCAAGACTTCGACAAGTACGGCGACCCGAGGATTGAACATGACGACGATGATGAAGTAGCAGCATACACCACAAGAAGAAGCAGGACCACCCTACCTAAAGGACGTCCGTTCCACAGAAGAACTCCATTTGCGAAAAAGAAGGGCAAGAAGATTGTATTTAATTAAATCGTAGCCTTCATTTCTTGATTGTATTTCATGGGCACTTTTTGAACTATCATGAATATTTTTAAATTTCATGGACACTCGATCCCCCTCCATCTCGATCGCTATCCCACCTCGCCAGATCCGGTCCCACTCACCGCCGAGCACCCCCCGGTCCACCGGCCGCCGCCGCCGACCCCCCGCATCCTCGATTCCCCTACTCAACCGCCGCCGCCGACCCCCCGCACCCCTCCCCTACTCAACCGCCGCCGCCGACCCCCCGCACCCCCCTGCACCCTCCCCCGCTCCACCGGCATTACTGTTTGATGATATTTTAAAAAAAATTATTACTGTCTTATAAAAAAAATAATATTACTGTTATGGTTTAAACAAGTTTGAACATATTTAAACACAAGTAAGTATCAAACAACATTTTAAATGCATAAAAATTTTGTGGAGCCTGGGAATCGAACCCAGGACCTCCTGGTGTGAGAACTGGCTGCTGACCAGTCGAGCTAGTAGAGGGAACTTGATGTGGATCAGGTTAGGTGGGAGATAACCTGTTGGCTCGAGCAGAAAAAAAATACTAATGGCGCACCAGGGTGAGGTGCGCCATTAGTATGGATGTACTTATGGTGCACCGAGGTGTGGTGCGCCATTAGTATTGTGCCGCCCCCATCCATACTTCCTCCCGGGCCCACACCTATCCCCTCTCCCTCGCCCTCGCCCTCGCCCTCGATCCCCTTCCCCTCTCCTCTCCCGACGCCGCCGCCCCACCGCCTCGACGCCGTCCCGCCGCCTTGCCCCTGCGCCCATCGCCGGCGCCCCGTCGTCCCTGTCGCCCGTCTCCAACCACCGCCGCCTGAGGCCCCGACGTCGGCGCCGCTCTCCCCGTCGTACCTCGTTGGACGCCATCGCCCTACCGCCCTCGACGCCGCCCCGACACCGGACGCCGCCTCGTCCACACCACCGTCGCCCGAGCACCACCACCACCCGGTCCTCGTCGCCTCCTCCCCTGCGTCGTCGTCGTCCCCGACATCCTCCCCGTGCCCCACTGCCCCCGTGAGCTCCCCCTCCTCCTCTCCCCCTCTTCCTGCATTGCGGTTGTGGATCTGACCGTGCCTCTCCCCCTCGACGCCAGGCAAGCAGAGGGGCTCCTCCTCCCCCTCGACGCCAGGCAAGCAGAGGGGCTTCTCCTCCCCCTCGACGCCAGGCGCAAGCAGAGCGGCTCCTCCTCCCCTTCGACGCCAAGCAAGCAGAGCGGCTCCTCCTCTCCCTCGACGCCAAGCCAGGTGAGCTGCCCCATCCCCCCTCCTCCCCTTGTTGGGTTATTATGCTGTAGTGATGCATGGAACTTGAAACAATTTGCACGAGCAAGTCCATCCATGAATCCTGTCTACTTTCTCTATGCTTCTCTGAACATGCTCGCTATGACTTGATACAGCACCCGAAACATTGACAAATGTCGACTGCACTAGTTTCTACATACTCTGCAAATAGTCCCAACATTGGTCGTGTGATCGTGTGGTTTTTTATCTGCCTGAACCTGAATTTTTAAAAACTACTAATACTACATTGAAACCTATACAGAATGCAGCAAAACATGTTTAAAGTTGTCCCATTTAACGAACAAATATAATTTTGGTCCTGCGCACCTCCAAATTTATTTCATAGCCTGATATTCCCCATTTTAGAAGCATGAGCTTACATTTCTTGAAGCCCGAGTATTCAGTTCAATAACTTAAAGCCCCAGTATTCAGTTGCTGGTCTATTTGAGCTAATTTTCTCTGACTTGTGGAGGCTCTAATCCTCAGGGATCGTGGCTAAAATAATTTTCCATGCCTGATTACTGATTATCTCAATCAGTTTGTAAACTGTAGAGGTGGTTAGGCTCTGGTTAAAAATAAAAACAATAATAGAAGTTTTGTATTTTCTAAGTAAAAAACCCCACATATGCACCAGGATGTGATCTCTTACCTGGTAATTTGCATTTTTTTTACCACTGTCATTTTATATGGATTCATACCATTGTGTGTTCTCTTACCTGGCACTAATTTCTGCTGCTTATGTTATCTGCATCCATCTGCATCAAGTATCATTTTCTGACTATTGTACCGCATCCATATTATTCTCATGTTTAGTAGTTATCAGATTGTTTGTATATGACGGATTAGAAAGCCTTATCATCTAATATTTATTTGAGTATTAATATGATAGTGCCAGATGTCTATAGATTTTTCTTCAGCAATCTGCGCAACTGAATCCGCAATTACCCAGCTAAAATAAGCTCCTGCTATCACTGGCTTAACAGTCTACAAGTGCTACATCTACAGTGGGTGCAATGAGGTAGATATACGAAACATATCGGCAGGCAGTAGTTTGGTAATTATGGTGTAACAAGTTTGAGTCAAATTATCGGCTCTTCTCTTAATTTTCAGTTTGTAAAACTGAGAAGTGTATTTTTCTATTTTGAAACTTAGTGTAACTATTTTCAATTTTGATGGAAAATCAGTCTAAAAGTCAGTTTATACTGCATTTAATCAGAAAATGTTGCGTCATCATGCACACATGTATCCCCTACTTCATGGTCCAATCTTCAGTTAGGTAGCAACACAACTGGCCCAATTTGGTCATCTGTTAACTTTTAAACAGAAGCATGAATGGCTTTTACCTGGGAGCATTGTTCGGCTGCTGGTATTCTTGCTAGGATGTTACGGTTACTGAATGAGACCTGGTAGGATGTTAACAGTTGGTGTATCGAAGCTGAAAATGTAGCAGTTGTGACTGAATTTCCAATCCAGTGAGTAGTAGTGGCATGCTAGTTTAGCTGGTCTCTTACTACATAGGATCTTAATTGTTTGTGTCTCAAAGCTGAACAGGGTAGTAGTTAGAAAAATTAGGGCTTTTTTTCCATTTTGTGAGAACCAGGGTTTGAATTGGCTAGTTGTGGTTTACACTGGAGTGGCGGGGTTCAATGGCGATTCACTTACTCCTTCATCTGCATGTTTGTGATTTGATAGTTGTAACTAATATGATTCTGAAGTCATATGATAGTTGGTGTTTTGGTTTGTGATTAACATTTGACAATAATTAAATTGTTGTGAAGTAGTGAGACCCTGGAAATGTTACTTATATATGCATAATGCTCTTACTGCTCTGGAAGGATTGGACAAGTGTGCACGAACGTTTCAGATAGTTGGCCAAATGATATTTAAGCAAGTAGCACATTGCCTTGTCCACCTGGGATAATGGTTTTGCAGGTACCCCAAGAGGCCCTTGAGTTTGCCGGAATGTTGATTAACTTCCGTTCCGGCAAATTCGGGTACTCCATATGTCCTATTTTCAGCAAAGGTCATGCTGAAATTTTCCGTGAATTTTAGCATGACTTTGCTAAAAATAGGACATATGGGGTACTTGTGACTAATGCATGGGCCGGGGTATCTTAGTAGTTAATTAAGTAGGATCAAGTGCCCCGGCGTACTTGTGACTAATGCATGGCTTTTAGGGTGCCTCGGTGTCGATAAAAACCGAAATGATGAAAGCTTAGGCTTTTAGGGTGCCTCGGCGTCGAAAAACCCTCAATGATAAAAGCTTAGATTTTAGGATGCCTCGGTGTCGACAAACCCTAAATGATGAGACCATGATCTTGTTCCTTGATAATAACCAACTTTTTGACCAAACTTTGTTTCTATTTAGAGAGAAACATGGCCTACAACGATGAGGCCGGGGGTTCGGGCGGCAAGGCATTCTGGGAGCTGTCCCAGGAGATGGAGGAACAACCTCACTTGTATGAGGACACCGCCTTCCCCACCGATCCTGAGACCACTGATGGTGCCGCCGAGGATGACCCCACTGATGCCACCACTGATGGTGCCGCCGAGGATGCCGCCACTGATGATGGCGGCGCACGCACAGATGGCAGCCAGAAGAGGCAACGGAAGGACCGGCGCCCGACCGTGCTCCGCACCCTCAAGGAGGAAGTTACTGAAGTGGACTCCGACGGGAATCCAACGGCGCCCGCACGAATAGTCAAGGGGTACTCGCTTCAGCTCGGGTGCATTCTCCAGAGCACCGTCTCGATCAACACCGAGAACCTGAGGCATCCTGACCGAGGGAATTTGCAACCTCCTCTTCACGAAGCTGCACGAACGATACAAGTTCCCCGCTGAATTTGAAAACACAAGCCTCAAAGGGAATAAAGTGAACAATGCTGCCCTCACGAAGATGAGCAAGGCCTTGTCTACTTGGAAAAGCAATGTGAAGAGAATGATCGAGAAAGGTGAGAGTTATGAGAAGATCAAGGAGAAAAATCCTTCGATCACCGAAGATGACTACAACGACTTCAAGATCAATTGCTCGAGCACCGCACACTCCCAATCAAGTCAGTGGGGGAAAGAAATGCGGGAGCTGAACTTAGGGGAACACACACTCGGTCCCGGCGGTTATAGAGTGGCGGAGCCTATATGGGACAAGGAGGAGGCGGACCGTGCCGAGCAAGGCCTACCGCCCCTCTTCGATAAATACGGTGACAAGCAGACCAGGAACTATGTCAGGGCCCAGTACAAGAAGGACCCGAAAACAAAGGAGCTTACCACGGATCCGAAGACCAGGGCGCTTGAGCTTGTTCTGGTAAGGAATACACCCCCGCGTAATTAGCTCCATATGGTTGCATTCTAATTAATGAAGCCAAATTTCTAAATGGTTCACATTCCTTCCGCAGGCGACTGAAAGCAGTAGCGCGGGGTCGACTAAGAGCAACCCTTGGGACACCACTCTAAATAGGGCGTTGAATGTAATGAAGAACAAGGATAAGCTCAGTAAGCTGACGTCAGCTGGTCGTGTGGCCGGCAAAGGCTTGTCGACAAAATGGGGGTCATACTATAACACTGGTGGACGAAAGGAGAAAAAGACCAGCTCGGAAAGCCAGGCGCGCGAGGTTCAAGAACTCAAGGCACAGGTGGCGCGGATTCCGGAGATTGTCCAAGAGCAAGTGCAACAACAACTCGGAGCGACGATCACCGCCATTGTGCCTACCTTGATCCAGGGGTTGAGTGCGTGGATTGCGGGCGGCCAACAGGGGCCGCCCCCGATTCCTAGCTTCACGGCCAGCAACTCGCAGAATGCGATGGCGGGGCCATTGGTGTCTCCGACGCCGGCACGGGAGCTTAATGCACCCGGGTGTACGCCGGTCGGCACCTCTGCAGCAAGCGGCCCCTCCGTCAACTGCACGCCCACCTTTGGCGGTGCCTCGACATTAGCCGAGCTCGACGCCATCATCACGGTAACTAATTAAGCCTCTCTCGGCCGAGGACTTCATCTCCTTGCCTTTGACTGGGCATCCCTGACGCCCTACATGTTTTCACAGGGCGCCGCTGACGTTCCGTGCACTCTCCTGCACTTCGTGAACAATGAGTTGGTCGATGTCGCCAAGGGCAAAATCGTTCAACCGGGCAACCCCTTGTTCCACGGTACCCAGATGCCACCCAACTTGTTTAGGGTTCAACTGGTTCGGGTGCTGCCAGGCTGCGACGAGTTGTTACCTCCGATTCGACCCGTCGGGGCCGACGATGATGACGTGATGACCCTCAGCGCCTGCCTGAGCTGGCCCCTGCTTTGGCCGAAGAGCCAGATTCGTTTGGGGGTGGGGGACACCACCCCAAAGACAACACCGCCAGTCGTGCCGGCGCCAAGTCGGCCCCATGGCAAGACCGCCGCAACGGTGCCGGACATCCCTATGCCACTGGATCCAAACATGCATATGGCACAGGATCAGAACGACGACGACGATACATTTGCCAACGTCGATCGGTACTTTGCCGATCATGGGTACGAGGGCGACTTCATGGGGCCTCCTTCTCAAGAACCCAACCCAACAAAAGACGTGCGCGATCTAGCTGGTACCGCGGAGAAGCCAAGTTGCAACAGGCGTCGTCTGCCGTTCAGCTCTCAGGAGACGCCTCCAGCTGCCGACTTCACCGAGCGTCAGATAGGCGAGGTGCGAAATATTATCAGCCCCAACACACTCAAGAAGGCGGTCTATGAGCAGAACTCGGTCCCATTACAGGAGAAGAAGAAGGCACGCAAAAGAAAGACTAACAAGGGTGCGGGCCAGCCGGCACCGAGTACGATCCGTGCTCAGGACGGGCCACCTTCACCTGAGTATTTAATGAGGAGGGTGCATGTGGCGGGTAGGCCGATGCTACCGAGAAATATGCTCGATGTTGCAGCCGGTGCTATGCGGAGTCTGCATGACAGTGTTCTTTCTTTGGAGAAGCGGCGTCTCAGAGAGAAGGATGTGTCATACCCGGTTTTCGTAGCCAAGGTGCCAGAGGGCAAGGGCTTTGTGGATAACTACATCGGGGGTACGATCGTCCTGCGGTTTGATGACATCCACGCTATGTTGAACCTTCATCCGCTGCACTACACCTTCGTTCGGCTATTTTCGCTGAGTATGGAGATGCGGATCATTCGCGACAAGACCCCGGACATCGTGATAGTCGACCCCTTCTACATGCGTGCCAAGATCTTGGGCAGCGCTGGGGACCGGCAAGTCGCGAGTTCTTACCTCGAAGGCGTCATTCTGGCAAACCCAGATAAGGATAACTTCCTCGTGCCTTACTTTCCCGAGTAAGTCCTCCCCTCAACCGCCCCGTAACATACGAATTCTTAGATTTCGATCGTTTTTCTTTTAACATTCCGTGTTTTCTGCAGTGACACACATTGCACGCTCATCCTCCTAAGCCCCAAATATTCCATGGCCACGTATTTCGACCCGGACCGTCAGTCGAACATAGACTACACAAATGTCAAGAAGGTTCTTGATGATGTTCTCCCCGGCTACGCCCAATCTGGAGGCACCTTCAACAGGCCTATTCGTAAGTACGGCAAGCACGTGTTCTCCCACAATACGACGTTCTGCTGCGTCAAGCAGCCGCCTGGCGGTCAGAAGGGTGCCTACTACGCCATCCATCACATGCGGGCGATTGTACGGGACCATCATCAACTTCTGCTACCGAGTAAACTCAAAGATTGGGCCGCGAGCGTGTCGGCAATCCAGGACGCGGACATCAGACAAGAATTCTTTCGCATCCAGTCGGAGTTTGCGGAAATCATCCATCAAGATGTCCTTCGTACCTCGGGGCAGTTCTACCTCAGAAATCAACCGTCCAACAGTGAGATAGACGGAATGCTACAAATGCAGGCTGACAACGCCCGTAATTTCATGACTCCCACGATAGACGGCGGCTTCATCCATGCTTCGGTCCCTTGAGTCGAGTCGAAAGCAGTGATGATGTGTCTAGTTCTGAAACATCGATTGGCTCATGTTGTAATTAAACTTTAATGAACTTGTAGTATGTCTCTTTGGTTTCGAGAGTCGTTCAACTTAGATGTAATTGATGCTATTAATGTCTTGCTTTTCTCTTTCGATCGTTCTGTTGCATACTTATATATTGCTTATGTATTGTCTGTGAATTGGTACTAACGTTTCGTTTCGCTAGTGCATAGCGATGCCGTCGTATGTCGTGTACAAGGGTAAGGTTCCCGGAGTCTACGACGACTGGGAGGAGTGTCGGAGACAGGTTCACCGATTTAGCGGAAACAGTTACAAAGGGTACACCACTAGGGCCGAGGCCGAATCTAGATACGCCCGCTATCTAGCACGAGAGGGGAGGGAGCGTTGGAGGAACCGGATGAAGACGAGTTTCATCGTGATGATGCTCATCGTGATGACCACAGCTCTCTTCTATGTGATGGTAGTTTAGATGATCGATATCGACTTGTAATGTGAAGACAAAATCGCTACTCGCGGTCTCGAGACTTGTAATATAATGTTCTATCTTTGTTCGGTCTTTTCAATTAGGAGACTAATGTGATGAATTGTATTTGGAGACTAATATGATGAAATGTATTCAGAGACTAATCTTCTATTGTATTCGATGAATCTGTTGTTGATGTGTGTTGTTTATATTTTGTCCAATTATACATTTTGTAACCTGTGCAAAAAAACAGAAAACTAAAAAAATAAAAAAAAACCTAATATTCATACTAATGGCGCATCACATAACAGTGCGCCATTAGTATTCCAGAGGATACTAATGGCGCATCATTAAGCAGTGCGCCATTAGTATGCCGAGGTTACTAATGGCGCATCACCCTGTGGTGCGCCATTAGTATACCAAAGCACCTGGCTATACATGGCCCTGGGAGGCATACTAATGGCGCACCATGTCCTATACTAATGGCGCACCAGTGGTGCGCCATTAGTATACCAGATACTAATGGCGCACCAGTGGTGCGCCATTAGTAAGTATTACTAATGGCGTGCTACTAATGGCACACCACTAATGCGCCATTAATGGCCAAATTAGGTGCGCCATTAGTAGCCCTTTTTCTAGTAGTGTTTGATACTGGTCCTGTTGCTAATATTTGCAACTCGAAACAGGGACTACAGATTAAGCGAACACTGGCCAAGGACGAGGTGACGATGCGCGTGGGAAATGGTTCCAAAGTCGATGTGATCGAGGTCAGCACGCTACCTCTACATCTACCTTCGGGATTAGTATTAGACCTAAATAATTGTTATTTGGTGCCAACGTTGAGCATGAACATTATATCTGGATCTTGTTTGATGCGAGACGGTTATTCATTTAAATCAGAGAATAATGGTTGTTTTATTTATATGAGTAATATCTTTTATGGTCACGCACCCTTGAAGAGTGGTCTATTTTTGATGAATCTCGATAGTAGTGATACGCAATGTTGAAACCAAAAGATGCAGAGTTGATAATGATAATGCAACTTATTTGTGGCACTGCCGTTTAGGTCATATCGGTGTAAAGCGCATGAAGAAACTCCATACTGATGGACTTTTGGATCCACTTGATTATGAATCACTTGGTACTTGCGAACCGTGCCTCATGGGCAAGATGACTAGAACACCGTTCTCCGGTACTATGGAGAGAGCAACAGATTTGTTGGAAATCATACATACAGATGTTTGTGGTCCGATGAATGTTGAGGCTCGTGGCGGATATCATTATTTTCTCACCTTCACAGATGATTTAAGCAGATCTGGGTATATCTACTTAATGAAGCATAAGTCTGAAACATTTGAAAAGTTCAAAGAATTTCAGAGTGAAGTTGAAAATCATCGTAACAAGAAATAAAGTTTCTACGATCTAATTGTGAAGGAGAATATTTGAGTTATAAGTTTGGTCTACATTTGAAACAATGCGGAATAGTTTCGAAACTCACGCTACCCGGAACACTACAGCGTAATGGTGTGTCCGAACGTCGTAATCGTACTTTACTAGATATGGTGCGATCTATGATGTCTCTTACTGATTTACCGCTATCATTTTGGGGTTATGCTTTAGAGACGGCCGCATTCACGTTAAATAGGGCACCATCGAAATCCGTTAAGACGACGCCTTATGAACTGTGGTTTGGCAAGAAACCAAAGTTGTCGTTTCTAAAAGTTTGGGGCTGCGATGCTTATGTGAAAAAGCTTCAACCTGATAAGCTCGAACCCAAATCGGAGATATGTGTCTTCATAGGATACCCAACGGAAAATGTTGGGTACACCTTCTATCACAGATCCGAAGGCAAGACATTTGTTGCTAAGAATGGATCCTTTCTAGAGAAGGAGTTTCTCTCGAAAGAAGTGAGTGGGAGGAAAGTAGAACTAGATGAGGTAACTGTACCTGCTCCCTTATTGGAAAGTAGTTCATCACAGAAAACGGTTTCTGTGACACCTACACCAATTAGTGAGGAAGTTAATGATGATGATCATGAAACTTCAGAGCAAGTTATTACTGAACCTCGTAGATCAACCAGAGTAAGATCCGCACCAGACTGGTACGGTAATCCTGTTCTGGAAGTCATGCTACTAGATCATGATGAACCTACGAACTATGAAGAAGCGATGGTGAGCCCAGATTCCGCAAAATGGCTTGAAGCCATGAAATCTAAGATGGGATCCATGTATGAGAACAAACTATGGACTTTGGTTGACTTGCCCGATGATCAGCAAGAAATTGAGAATAAATGGATCTTCAAGAAGAAGACTGACGCTGACGGTAATGTTACTGTCTACAAAGCTCGACTTGTTGCGAAAGGTTTTTGACAAGTTCAAGGGATTGACTACGATGAGACCTTCTCACCCATAGCGATGCTTAAGTCTGTCCGAATCATGTTAGCAATTGCCGCATTTTATGATTATGAAATATGGCAGATGGATGTCAAAACTGCACTCCTGAATGTGTTTCTGAAAGAAGAGTTGTATATGATGCAATCGGAAGGTTTTTTCGATCCAAAGGGAGCTAACAAAGTGTGCAAGCTCCAGCGATCCATTTATGGACTGGTGCAAGCCTCTCGGAGTTGGAATAAACGCATTGATAGTGTGATCAAAGCATTTGGTTTTGTACAGACTTTTGGAGAAGCCTGTATTTACAAGAAAGTGAGTGGGAGCTCTGTAGCATTTCTGATATTATATGTGGATGACATATTACTGATTGGGAATGATATAGAATTTCTGGATAGCATAAAGGGATACTTGAACAAGAGTTTTTCAATGAAAGACCTCGGTGAAGCTGCTTACATATTGGGCATCAAGATCTATAGAGATAGATCAAGACGCTTAATTGGACTTTCACAAAGCACATACCTTGACAAAGTTCAGAAGAAGTTCAAAATGGATCAAGCAAAGAAAGGGTTCTTGCCTGTGTTACACGGTGTGAAGTTGAGTAAGACTCAATGCCCGACCACTGCAGAAGATAGAGAGAAAATGAAAGATGTTCCCTATGCTTCAGCCATAGGCTCTATCATGTATGGAATGCTGTGTACTAGACTTGATGTGTGTCTTGCTATAAGTCTAGCAGGGAGGTACCAAAGTAATCCAGGAGTGGATCACTAGACAGTGGTCAAGAACATCCTGAAATACCTGAAAAGGACTAAGGATATGTTTCTCGTTTATGGAGGTGATAAAGAGCTCATCGTAAATGGTTACGTTGATGCAAGCTTTGACACTGATCCGTACGATTCTAAATCACAAACCGGATACATGTTTACATTGAACGGTGGAGCTGTCAGTTGGTGCAGTTCTAAGCAAAGCGTCGTGGAGGGATCTACAAGTGAAGCGGAGTACATAGCTGCTTCAGAAGCAGCAAACGAAGGAGTCTGGAAGAAGGAGTTCATATCCGATCTAGGTGTCATACCTAGTGCATCGGGTCCAATGAAAATCTTTTGTGACAATACTGTTGCAATTGCCTTGGCGAAGGTATCCAGATTTCACAAAAGAACCAAGCACATCAAGAGACGCTTCAATTCCATTCGGGATTTAGTCCAAGTGGGAGACATAGAAATTTGCAAGATACATACGGATCTGAATGTTGCAGACCTGCTGACTAAGCCTCTTCCACGAGCAAAACATGATCAGCACCAAGGCTCCATGGGTGTTAGAATCATTACTGTGTAATCTAGATTATTGACTCTAGTGCAAGTGGGAGACTGAAGGAAATATGCCCTAGAGGCAACAATAAAGTTATTATTTATTTCCTTATATCATGATAAATGTTTATTATTCATGCTATAATTGTATTAATCGGAAACTTAATACTTGTGTGAATACATAGACAAACAGAGTGTCACTACTATGCCTCTACTTGACTAGCTCGTTGATCAAAGATGGTTATGTTTCCTAGCCATAGACATGAGTTGTCATTTTATTAACGGGATCACATCATTAGGAGAATAATGTGATTGACATGACCCATTCCGTGAGCTTAGCACTTGATCGTTTAGTATGTTGCTATTGCTTTCTTCATAACTTATACATGTTCCTATGACTATGAGATTATGCAACTCCCGTTTATCGGAGGAATACTTTGTGTGCTACCAAACGTCACAACGTAACTGGGTGATTATAAAGGTGCTCTACAGGTGTCTCCAAAGGTACATGTTGGGTTGGCGTATTTTGACATTAGGATTTGTCACTCCGATTGTCAGAGCGGTATCTCTGGGCCCTCTCGGTAATACACATCACTTAAGCCTTGCAAGCATTGCAACTAATGAGTTAGTTGCGAAATGATGTATTAGTGAACGAGTAAAGAGACTTGCCAGTAATGAGATTGAACTAGGTATTAAGATACCGACGATCAAATCTCGGGCAAGTAACATACCGATGACAAAGGGAACAACGTATGTTGTTATGCGGTCTGACCGATAAAGATCTTCGTAGAATTTGTAGGAGCCAATATGAGCATCCAGGTTCCGCTGTTGGTTATTGACCGGAGACGTGTCTCGGTCATGTCTACATTGTTCTCGAACAGGTAGGGTCCGCACGCTTAACGTTACGATGACAGTTTCATTATGAGTCTATATGTTTTGATGTACCGATGGTTGTTCGGAGTCCCGGATGTGATCACGGACATGATGAGGAGTCTTGAAATGGTCGAGACATGAAGATTGATATATTGGAAGCCTATGTTTGGACATCGGAAGTGTTCCGAGTGAAATCGGCATTTTACCGGAGTACCGGGGGTTACCAAAACCCCCCGGTAACCTAATGGGCCTTAATGGGCCTAGTGAAGGAAGAGGAGTGGAGGCCAAGGGGCAGCCGCGCGCCCCTCCCCCCCCAAGTCCGAATTGGACAAGGAGGGGGGGGGGGCGCCCCCCTTTCCTTTCTCCTCTCTCTCTCCTTCCCCCCAAGTCCTAGTCCAACATGGAAAAGGGGGGAGTCCTACTCCCGGTAGGAGTAGGACTCCTTCTGGCGCGCCCCTTGCCTGGCCGCACCTCCTCCCCCTTGCTCCTTTATATATAGGGGTAGGGGGCACCCTAGAGACACAACAATTGATCATTGATCTCTTAGCCGTGTGCGGTGCCCCCTCCACCATAATCCTCGATAATATTGTACCGGTGCTTAGGCGAAGCTCTGCGATGGTAGAACATCAAGATCGTCACCACGCCGTTGTGCTGACGGAACTCTTCCCTGACATTCTGCTGGATCGGAGTCCGGGGATCGTCATCGAGCTGAACGTGTGCTAGAACTCGGAGGTGCCGTAGTTTCGGTGCTTGATCGGTCGGGCCGTGAAGACGTACGACTACATCAACCGCGTTGTTATAACGCTTCCGCTTTCGTTCTACGATGGTACGTGGACAACACTCTCCCCTCTCGTTGCTATGATTCACCATGATCTTGCGTGTGCGTAGGAAAATTTTGAAATTACTACGTTCCCCAACACCCACGCCATCGATATCATGGACCAGAGGGGAAACCCTTCTCCCATCTAGTGAGAAGTTCAAGGAAGAATAAGAAGGAGGGGGGCTCTCTCCCCCTCTCTCCCGGTGGCGCTGGAACACCGTCGGGGCCATCATCATCACAGCAATCTACACCAACAACTTCACCGCCATCATCACCAACTCTTCCCCCCTCTATGCAGCGGTGTAACCCCTCTTTTACCCGCTGTAATCTCTACTTAAACATGGTGCTCAACGCTATATATTATTTCCCAATGATGTATGACTATCCTATGATGTTTGAGTAGATCTGTTTTGTCCTATGGGTTAATTGATGATCGTGATTGGTTTGAGTTGCATGTTTTATTATTGGTGCTGTCCTATGGTGCTCTCCGTGTCGCGCAAGCGTGAGGGATTCCCGCTGTAGGGTGTTGCAATACGTTCATGATTCGCTTATAGTGGGTTGCGTGAGTGACTGATACACAAACCCAAGTAAGGGGGTTGTTTTGTCTCGGATAAAGAGGACTTGATGCTTTAATGCTATGGTTGGGTTTTACCTTAATGATCTTTAGTAGTTGCGGATGCTTGCTAGAGTTCCAATCATAAGTGCATATGATCCAAGAAGATAAAGTATGTTATCTTATGCCTCTCCCTCAAATAAGATTGCAATAATGATTACCGGTCTAGTTATCGATTGCCTAGGGACAAATAACTTTCTCGTGACAACAAGCTCTCTACTAAAACTAACTTAATTGTGTCTTTATCTAAACAGCCCCTAGATTCTATTTACGCGCTCTTTATTATCTTGCAAACTTATCCAACAACACCTACAAAGTACTTCTAGTTTCATACTTGTTCTAAGTAAAGCGAACGTTAAGCGTGCGTAGAGTTGTATCGATAGTTGATAGAACTTGAGGGAATATTTGTTCTACCTTTAGCTCCTCGTTGGGTTCGACACTCTTACTTATCGAAAGAGGCTACAATTGATCCCCTATACTTGTGGGTTATCAGGGCGCCGCGGCTCGGGCACGGGGGCGGGGCGGGGCGACGCGGCGAGGGGGGTGGCGCGGGGCGGAGGAGGGGCTCGCCGGGGCGGCGGGGCGACGCTGCGACGGGGGTGGCGCGGGGTGGTGGCAGCACGGGGGTGAGGTGGCGTGGGGCGGCGACGGCACGGGGGCGGGGTGACGCGGGGCGGCGCGGCACGGGGGCGGGACGGAGAGAGAGAGAGAGAGAGAGAGAGAGAGAGAGAGAGAGAGAGAGAGAGAGAGAGAGAGAGAGAGAGAGAGAGAGAGATGACAGAGAGATTGGTCGGGCGTCGTTGGCATTTTGTTAGGGAACAATTTTTTGCCGTCTGCTAGCAGACGGCAAAGAGCCTAGCTAACAGACGTTAGTTTGGCCACTTTCTTTGCCATCTGCTAGCAGACGACAAAGAAACTTTGCCGTCCGCTCCTGGGCGGCAACGAAAGTGGCCGTTAGGTGGTCTTCACTAGTGGGCCACCCACACTCTTTGTCGTCTGCTAGCGAACAGCAAAGAGCTGGCCGACGGCAAACATGACCTTTGCCGTCAGCTTTCTTCAAACTGATGGCAAAGACATTCTTTATCGTCAGCCAGCTAACAGCAAAGAGCTGGCTGACGGCAAAGATCCTGATTCCAGTAGTGCTAGAGCAGCCCCCGACTCCCGCCCGCTGGAGGAACCCTCACGGATCCCTGCAGTCGTCGGCGGGAGAGAGAGGTTAGGGGATAAAAATCTCTACGGGGAAGCTAGATCACCGCCGCCGAGAGGAATAAACATAACTTGCAGAATGTTCGTTCTTCATGTTTGAAAGAATTATGAAATTATGTGTCAGGGCCCAACCCTAGCCCATACTTGCGCGTGGGCTTTCCTGTGCACATCACATGGGCCAACCACGCTTAGAAAATCCGCTTTGGTTGGTATGTACCTCTTCAAGCGATTTTTATTATATATGGTGCTTCTGTGGGCCTGCACAATTTTTCTTTTTATTATTTCAATTTCCTTATATTTATTTTACATATTATTTTACCATTCAAAATTAAATGTAATAACAAATTACAACTGCCATAAACTTAAAGAAGGTGTTAGTGTATTTGAAACATGTTTTTAGAAAATGTTTCACATGTATTAAAAGATTATAACGTGTTTTTGAAAAATGTCCGTCTTGCATTAAAAAATTGGCAATGTGTATTTTAAGAAAAGTTCAACGTGTATTAAAAAATTATTCTGTAACATTTTGAAGAATTATATTGAAAAGTTCAACACAATACTTTTTAATACATGTTGAATACTTTACAAAATACAGTGTTGTCAATTTGTTAATAATTGGGTATTTTAGAAATACAATGAATATGAAAAATAATTTCAAATATAGGTTGAACTATTTCAATCCCCATAATTGTTTTGGAAAAGTTCATGTCTACCCTCTTCAAAGTACGTAAGAATGAAAATAGAGAAACAATATTTGAAATAAAACAAAATAAAAACAATTAAAATTATAGCATATCGTAATACGACTACCCTGTTTCCTGTAGCCTGCAGCGTGCTGGTATCCATGAAAACTGCGCAATAGCAACATCAACTCGAGATTGCTAAATCTCATTGGATCGAGGCTTGACAAACTCTCAGTCGATCGAATATTCGTGAGATCTTGCTTGAAGATTCGTGCATTTTTTTTAGTTTTTTCTTTCTTCACTTTTATAAGTTGTGTCACTTGAGCGAGACTTCGTTAAGTCTTAGTCAATTGAGATGTAATCACATCCATAGCAAATATGGTGTCCTTCTTGCCTTTTGTTGGAATATTGTCTTTCTTGTTTGTTGTCTAATAATAATAATAATAATAATAATAATAATAATAATAATAATAATAATAATAATAATAATAATAATAATAATAATAATAAAAATAATAATAATAATAATAATAATAATCAACTTCTTTCTCTCGCAATCCTTCTCAAGCCTCGTTTGAGAGCTAAATACGATGAGCTTGGGCCCGCCTCAATCCTCGATTTTGTTGTCGGTGTTGCTGATCGGAGAAGAGGCGGGGTGGAGCCATGTGCACTCTTATACATAGTAGTTTTAGCTTTAGGGTTTCCTTAGGGGAGTTTGGGTCTTGCCACGTTGGAGCTTCAAGAGCTAACGATCAGCGTTCGGTGGACGCCAATCGCCTCCAAAGCTTGTCACCCATGGTGAAGGGCAACTACAGGCGGCGGATTTGACGAAAACTCCCACAATAAGCTCGTGGGGCAGCTGGATCTAGGGAAGATGGAGGCTTATTCTCTCTATGCCCTTTGTCGTTGAGGTAACAGAGGAGGAGATGGGGTGGAGCGTCCAACTTCTATAGTTTGGTCATCGCGCTGGAGATGGATCTACGACAAGGGATGTGGAGCAAGAACAACTGCTTTGTTTTGAACATATTCTCTGCACGATTGGGAGTGAAGCTACGACGCAGTGGTTTTGGGCATCGTTCGTTGGCCGTCAATCTTGACCCCCCACCGTGTACCTTTCTAGCCAAAGAGCGGCCCCTGGAGGGATTTCGTTATGACCATCTTTGGATAAGAAACCTATCTCTTTCCCCTAATAGATTTTCACTACCCCTTGGGGCTGGGGTTCGAGAAGCACTCGAGAGCCATGCAGGCCGATCAGAATATCCTTCTTTTGTTGTGTAATACTATTCTTGACGTTATAGTCTGACTATCTCGTTCTATTCTAAGTAGCATCGGAAGTGCACATGCTAAGCATATCTTTACCAAAGCCATACCTCCATAAGCACCCAAATCTTCCTACCCATTGGTAGTGAAAAAACAATAACATAGAAATGTTTATTAACAAACCAAATGCCCAAGAGCTGCTCACCACAAGAAATTCTCACCTTTTAACATATTGAGAACAAGAAATACAGGATTGGAGTTTGTCCTAAAGTAGGCGCAATAACTAAATCCAAGTTGGTGAAGATCATGATTTGGCGTGGCTTGGTATTGGGATCCTTTGCCGCCTTCAGCTTCTTCTCATAGCGACTAAGCCTATAGGGAGGCAGTATAGCTTCAATCGGGCTTTCGTTTCTTCCTATATGGAGGCAATATAGCTTCGATCGGACTTCTGTTTCTTCCTATTCTGGCATCTGTTGGTGGCCCGACAAGGTTACCATCCCAAGTAACACGATCCTAGGTGATGACAATCTTGGTCTTGGGCTGAAGCTTCTAAGAAGATGGACAACATTACATTCTACAACTCGTGTGAGGGGTCTTTTTCGTAAATTTCATGCAATGACTTTCAATTTTTCTTTTCATTTTCAACAAAGGGTGAATTTTAGTGCTTCATAATGGAGCATCAAGTAGATGCAAACGTAGCGAGCACACATCCGACCTCTGCATAGTTAGGATGCATAAAACCAACACGAATTCACACTCACAAAACATGCTAGCAAGAAAAGTCATATGAGACCAAAGCTATGCGTAGGCGAGATAAAAAAAAACAACGATCAGATCTGTGATCAGCAAATTACAACAATGAACATATCCGCACCAACCATCTCATGACACGACACGGGTGACCAGGTTCTTCAACAGTAACGCCTTCGGGAAGGGAGCGATGCTCAAGCACCGCTGTCACCTGATCCAACCACCAAGGCAGGAATGTAGTTCGAGCATATCCGAGTAATGCCTTCAATAAGGTAACAATGTAAAAAAACATCGCCATTGCCTAGTATGACCACCTCGGGTCAGACCTTGAATTTTCACCCTGAAGCTGAGACCAGATGCACAAGTAGCACCACCATCAAAGTCACTCATGTGTCGTTGCCTCCCCTTCTTCATGATCCCTGCAGCTACATCCAATGTACAACCGTCACCGCTGCATAACCATCCCTCTACGTCAAGCCGTCGTCAATAGTTTATAGTTTATTTCTCACCCATGAATTCAACCATCCAATCTGAAAGGATGAACCCTCTCGAAGACCTTTCGATGACCATCACCGTCGTGGAGCCATAGGGGGTTGCTGCAGCACAGTCTGTAGTCACCACCACCAGCCAACCGGATCTGGATCACCATAACCAAACTGTCCATATCTGAAATCAAGGAAATGATGTCGAGTCAACCGTGGATGATGTTGGTGTCCAACAACAGAACAAGAGTAGAGATTGTAGCTGGGAGCCACCACACACCCTCCTCATTCGGTGGGAAGGGCAGCACCGCCGCCGGTGCCTCCATCCGGCAACGACGGTGGCGAGGAGTGATCCGTGGCTTTGTGTGCTGCTTGTTGACGTATAATGTGATGCCCAGTCTTCCATCAGAATGGTCTTTTGGTTGCATTGGCTAGAGCATGCAATTCATCATGGTATCAGAGCCAAGAGGTCTTGAGTTCAAGACCCGGCTGACGCAATTAAATTGCAGCCCACTTTCGGTCCACGTTTAGGCCCGAGAAAGCCACACGTGAGTGGGAGTGTTGACGTATAATGTGCTGCATAGTCTCTTTCATCAGATCGGTCTTTTGGTTGCATTGGCTAGAGCTTGCAATTCTACACTGCTGGCTAGGGATCGAGGGGTCCTCCGAAGCCGCTCGAGCACTCGATCCGGGAGGCTAATGAATTTGCTCTGACTCCTTGAGGACCTATATTTTCAAATTAAAAAGTAGAAGATATTTGTTCGGTTGGAACTTTGACACAACAAATATTTTCTGGTACATTTCTGCTCTTGTTGGTTGACAGTTGCTAGTTGCTAGTAGCTAGTACTAAAGAATGTCCACGTACGATACGATCGCATCAGCTCTATGTAATCAAATGCAATTCAAATGGGGACATTTCTCTCCTTTCGGCTTTTCCTTCATTACTCATGGACCTCATTCTTTCACTCGGATCCAGCAGTATTTACATTGATAATTTAATGATTCGTAGATTCAATAAAGTTGCCATTTACTCCCTTCATTCCAGAATATAAGATGTATATTGATAATTTAATCACTTACCATTTGAAAAAAAAAATTACTCACTGGATGAAAGTGCTAACGGTGCGGTGTGTCTGATGGTAGCTGCAATCCTGCATGGCAATGGCAAAGACGGTAGTTGTGACCCTTCTCGATCGTGGTTGGTGTGATTGGACACATGCAAATGTGATGTGAGTCACGTACAGTAGCTCCATTCACTAATCACTAGAGCAAGTGAGCTGCTCCGCTTCTCCTCGTGACCGCGTGTGGCACGGGCGCCCGAAGAACTTCCCGGTGCTGGGACGCAGCGGCGGTGGGTGATAGCGGATACCCTCTGGATGGAGTTAGAGCCGGCGGTGGGTGCTGGTGCTGCTCCGACGTCGTTGCTGAAACGGGAGGTAGCGGACGCCGCCGAGTGGCCCTCCACCCAGGCTTCCGGCAGGCATATCGTCGCCGGCTTCTTGGCGCAGTTGTGGCGTGGCTGGCGTAGAGGACTTCTGGTACCGCGGCGTGCGCGAGCGCTCCCGGAGCGCATCCTCACCGGCGTCTCGGCGCTGTGTGACGACGCCGTCGTCGAGAGGGCCGCGTCAGAACGTAGTTCTGTTCTGGTGGGAACGGGAGGCTGGTGGTGCGGCATCGTACGTCGCGCGAACGGGAGGCTGCGCCGTCCGTGCGTGTTCCAGGCCAGCTATGCTACTCCGGCCGTCCGGCGTCGTTGCTGAGACGGGAGGTAGTCAGGTTAGCCCGCGCCACCTATTGTCTCGTTGGCGTCCCACCACGGGAGGTTTCAGGCGTGCATTGTCGCCGGCCTCTAGGCGGAGTGTGGGCGTGGCCGGTGTAGAGGGCTTCTGGTGCCGTGTGGTGATCAATGATCTTGCGTGACCATCACGGTCCGCATGGTGTCGGACTGCACAAAGCCACAAACTCATCTCATCAATCTAATTGCTCTCACCGATTCCGATCATACGCCGTGCTTACTTCCTACGATTTTCCCTCCGAGAACAACTCTGCTCCCTCGAGGTAGATTAGATATAAGGTGACCCAACGCTTGGATCTTTTTTAGTTCCTCCTCCGCAACTTCTCATCAAGAATCCTTCTTTCGCTTCTCCACAATCACGATGGCGGCTCTCATGGCGCAGCGATCGCCGGGCCTCAACAAAATCCGACGTGAGCTCCAGCGCCGCAGGAAGGCCGTCAACATGACGACGAAGGGCAGGGTTGAGAAGACATCCTCCATGCTGCCGTCGCCGCTGCGCCGATCCGACGACTGGAGCAAGCAGCCCCGACGCGTGCCCATCCCGCTCTCAATAGTCAAGGCTGCCACCAAGGGGATCTCCTACGTGCCGATGGGGGAGGTGCAGGAGAGGTGCACGGCCCCGCCGCGCCTTCATCCGCTCATCTTTCTGGCGTCCAGCAGCAGCATGAAGGTCTCCGCCGTCACGAGCGCCGGAGCTCCCAGGAAATCCACCGCCCGGTCACCACCATGCCCGATCGCGTTCATCCCGCCGGCTTCAGCTGGCGCTGCCCCTGCCACCGTGAAGGTATCTGCGACGAATCCGCACGCGACAGCAAGAGCAGCTACCACCAGCACCAAGACGACAGCCGGACAAGATCGCGTCAAGACGACCCCGGGCATGACCGTGAGGGTGCGGACGCGCGTAGGGACCCTGCGGCCGACGGGCAGGAGGCTCGTCCTCTGGCGCAGCGCCGTCGTCTTCTCCAACGCAGATGAAGCTGGCTTCATTCAAGTGATCTACCACGGACAGTTCCCTCGAACTGTGCGCGTTGCAGTGGACGACGTCAAGAACATGCCGGCCGTCGCCGAGAGCTAGGCTAGAGTCGTCGGAATGTTGGAGTGAATCACTGCCGGCGCGGCCATGTACCATGTAGATTTGATTAGTACATGCATGCATGGCTCCCTGTTGTAATCTTCACATCAATTGATCAAAAGCAATGAAAATCGCACCAGCTGTTTGCTGTTGCCATTAATCGTGTTCGTGTGCGTTACCACTCAGTAATCTTCTTTCTTGCCGGATTGTTTCGATCTTGCTAGCTAGTGTACGTGCGTACGATGACGAAATCACTGTTTTGACCTTTTGTCCTAACAAATTCCCGAATTGACCTTGATTGTAAAAAAAATTCTATTCTGACCTGTTTTGGTGACGCCAACATACGTGGCGTCTGGGTTGCATGGGAGACGTCAGGGACCCTGGCGTCTGGTCCCTGGTCCGCACAACCCGCTGGCCCGTTGACCTGCTGACATGACAAAAGTCCAGACGCCAATGACCTTGTCGTTTCCATCCAGACGCCGTAGACCCTGGCGTTTGGCCAGTGGCCTAGCCGTGTTACCAGTACGTTGCGTCGCTGCTCACTTCACAGGAGCGTGTCAGCGCGTGTACGTGGGCATGGGTGAATATGTGTTGTTCGCTACATATAGGCGCTTGTAAAGTGCTTCAATCCATCCATCAATCCATGCGACGTGGTGTACACCAAATAGAAATCTGGCTAGCTTTTGTACGTGCATATCTAGCCCGCTTTTGGTGATTATTTCTCTTAGATCAATATATAAAACTTCAATCTATTTGCACTACTATATTCTCCATGATGAACTCTACAAATAGAGTCCAATATTAAATATATTCTTTCTTTCATAAATTTCTTCCCACACGTATTGCTAGAAATTTATGAAAGAAAGAATATATTCAATATTGTACTCTATTTATAGAGTACAACATGGAGAATACAGTGATGCAAATAGATTGAAGTTTTATATATTGATCTAAGAGAAATAATCATCAAAAGCGAGCTAAATATGCACGTACAAAAGCTAGCCAGATTTCTAGTTGGTGTACACCACGTCGCATGGATGCATTCTCTCTCTTTTAAATATTCTATAGCCTAGCCGGAGATAGTAGTTCATAGCATGAATTGATGGATGGATTGAAGCACTTTACAAGGGCCTATATGTAGCGAACAACACATATTCACCCATGCCTACGTACACGCGCTGACACGCTCCCGTGAAGTGAGCAGCGACGCAACGTATTGGTAACACGGCTAGGCCACTGGCCAAACGCCAGGGTCTATGGCGTCTGGGTGGAAACGCCATGGTCGTTGGCGTCTGGACTTTTGCCACGTCAGCAGGTTAACGAACCAGCGGGTCGTGCGGGCCAGGGACCAGACGCCAGGGACTCTGGCGTCTCCCGTACAATCCAGACGCCACGGATGTTGGCGTCACCAAAACAGGTCAGATTAGAATTTTTTTGCAATCGAGGTCAATTCAAGAATTTGTTAGGACAAAAGGTCAAAACAGTGATTTCGTCCTGCGTACGAAGGGCATCACAATACACGCAGTAGAGAAGCGACCAACTAAGACGGCGGAGATAATTGTTAGCCTGAGAGATCTTCGGAAATATTTTGATGGCAGCTTGGAATAAGCCGCAAAGAATTCAGGACGTAACTTAGTTTTTGTTTAGTTCAAATGATATTGTTCTGGCGACGAAAGGCATACTGGTCTTGATTTCTCTCCTTGGCCATTTGCATGGATACAAACTGCAACGAAAGGCATATTGTCTTTCTAGTTTCTACCATGCGTCCCGCTGCGCCCTGCTACATGCAAAAGAATATCCAAGCAGCATGACATTAATATTGTCCATCAAGGAACATGGAGAAAGTTCAAGCACTTCATAAGATTTCTTGATCAAAGATAATTTACAGGGCATAGCTTTGACAGTGAAGGGACATTATTCTTTTTGCAAAATTTGCACACGTCTCCGAAAGAAAATGATCCAAATGCACCAGACAACATGATAGCTTAATCTAAATAAGCTGTCCAGACATAAATATCTTTATTTCAGTCGGAAAATACGAAGGAGAACCTCGGTACCGGCGCACCCTATATGCAAAAAAATTAGTAATTAAAAAAAAGATCAAAAAATCCAGAAACTTCGTTGGTATCAAATTCAAACATGATCAAATATTGTAGTCGTATAAAAAGATTCGTCAGAGAAAGACTTTTTTTGTATCCTGGGTTGAAGATTCGGCAAAAAACGCTATATACAAGTAATATACACGCTATATTGTCATCATAAACTTCTCTTTTTTGCCCTGAAGTCAAAATGAATCATTTCTTGTCCAAACTTTTTATACGAGTAGAATACCTAATCATGTTTGATTCCAAAAAAGATTTATAATTCTTTGAACTTTTTTTGAATTTCTAATATTTTTGGCGCAGATAGGGTGCGCCAGAACCCGAGAGCACCAAGTTCCCGTCTGTATTTCAGTCTAGCTACCTTAGTTTCGCTTTCTTGTCATGTTTGGATAATGTGACTACTAGAACTGGGTTTCTTTAAATGAAATCGGAGAGGGCAAGCCTCTCTTTTTCTAAGAAAATACATAAATATCTCAAGGACAACAATATCTCTCAAAACATCATAAATGATTTGAACAACACTTTGATTATGTGCCTCGTCGATTCATCTGAGCTCTCGCATCAAATCAATAGCATCCTAACAAAACAGGGACATGTAGATGAACTGAAAGGAGCTGAATCTTCACGACGTGCCTTCCACTTGAGTATAAGAGCTGAAAAGGTACCGCTTTTCCGCATATCAATGTTGTGCAATAGTTGAAAGGGGCAAAGGGCTTTCAGAGAAATAAACAACTTGTTTGTTCTTCAATCTCTTTCTAAAGCAACATGATATAAGTAAGAACATGAAAACATGAAAGAAGGTAAAGAAACAACACAAACAATGATGTTTATATCAGTAGCTTAATCTAAGTGCCTTAACTTGTCCATGACCGTGTCAGGGCGTACGTCTAGCCCGTGTGGTGTGCAAGCGTGGCAGTGGCCCACCTGCCAGTGCTGAGAGCTGGAAAGTCTCTTGGTGGCCCACGGGTGAGAAATTTCTTGTGGAAACCATCCTCATATTTCATTTACTCACGTAGGAAAGCCCCACAAATTAGAAAAAGGAAATTGCGTGATGCAGGATTGATCGTGAGAGCTCGTGATCGTGGATTGCATTGCATGCAGAAGGTTGTCAACCGGGCCATACTTTGCTGAGTACATATTGAAGAGGTCGAACTTTATATATTGCATCGTTGTGCAAAAAGTAACTTTGTAGCACAGTCACATTGTGTACTTTTTTTAAGTTCAAAGAAACAGATTTTACAGCAAAAAATCTGTTTTTCCTTTTTGTAAATGCACAAACAGAAGTGTAATATATCCGTGGGGATTTTCATCAAAATATGTGTTTGTATGTGAGAGATAAAGAAACAAATACATGGGAAGTTCAGCTTGTTTTTTTTTCTGGCCATATTTTTGTCTTTTTGTGCAGGGTATAATATAACATAATTTTGAAAAAAAAGAAAGTCACTTAGAGCACATGCATATGTTTTTCTATGAAAATAATCAACTATTTTTGAAACTTTAAAGTGCTCGTTTTTAGCCTTCCAAAAAACGTGCTCTGTGGCGATTGTACTCGAAAAATCCGCTTTCGTTGGTATATACCTCTTCAAGCGTTTTTTACTATATATGGCACTTCTCTGGGCCTGCACAATTTTTATTTTTATTATTTCATGTTCTTTATATTTATTTTACATATTATTTTTACTGTTCAAAAAATAAATGTAAGAAAAAAAATTACAACTGCCATAAACTTAAAGAAGGTGTTAGTGCATTTGAAAAAATGTTCAGCATGTTTTTGGAAAATGGTTCACATGTATTAATAAATTATAACATGTTTTTGAAAAATCTCCGTCTTCCATTAAAAAATTGTCAATGTGTATTTTGAGAAAAGTGGAACGTGTATTAAAAATTATTCTGTAAAAATTTGAATAATTATATTGAAAAGATCAAAATAATACTTTTTAATACATGCTGAATAGTTTACAAAATACAGTGTTGTCAATTTGTTAATAATTGGGTATCATCGGAGAGGCACCAATGGAGGTGGTGAACCCCATTCGAGATGGTGTCTAGATTGGATCTGGTGGTTCTAGACTCTGCGGCAGCTAGATGAATATTTCGTCGACGCTTCTAGGGTTCTGATATTTTGGGGATATTTATAGAGCAAAGAGGCAGTCCAGGGGGCACCCAGGTGGGCACGACCCTGGTGGGTTGTCCCTGAAGGAAATATGCCCTAGAAGCAATGATAAAGTAATTATTTATTTCCTTATTTCATGGTAAATGTTTATTATTCATGCTAGAATTGTATTAACCGGAAGCTTAGTACATGTGTGAATATATAGACAAACAGAGTGTCACTAGTATGCCTCTACTTGACTAGCTCGTTGAATCAAAGATGGTTAAGTTTCCTAGCCATCGACATGAGTTGTCATTTGATAACGAGATCACATCATTAGGAGAATGATCTGATTGACTTGACCCATTCCGTTAGCTTAGCACTTGATCGTTTAGTATGTTGCTATTGCTTTCTTCATGACTTATACATGTTCCTATGACTATGAGATCATGCAACTCCTGTTTACCGGAGGAACACTTTGTGTGCTACCAAACGTCACAACGTAACTGGGTGATTATAAAGGTGCTCTACAGGTGTCTCCGAAGGTACTTGTTGAGTTGGCGTATTTCGAGATTAGGATTTGTCACTCCGATTGTCGGAGAGGTATCTCTGGGGCCTCTCGGTAATGCACATCACTATAAGCCTTGCAAGCAATGTGACTAATGAGTTAGTTGCGGGATGATGCATTACGGAACGAGTAAAGAGACTTGCCAGTAACGAGATTGAACTAGGTATTGAGATACCGATGATCGAATCTCGGGCAAGTAACATACCGATGACAAAGGGAACAACGTATGTTGTTATGCGGTTTGACCGATAAGGATCTTCGTAGAATATGTAGGAGCCAATATGAGCATCCAGATTCCGCTATTGGTTATTAACTAGAGATGTGTCTCGGTCATGTCTACATAGTTCTCGAACCCATAGGGTCCGCACGCTTAACGTTTGGTGACGATTTGTATTATGAGTTATGTGATTTGATGTACCAAAGGTAGTTCGGAGTCTCGGATGAGATCGGGGACATGATGAGGAGTCTCGAAATGGTCGAGACGTAAAGATCAATATATTGGACGACTATATTCGGATATCGGAAAAGTTCCGAGTGATTCGGGTATTTTTCGGAGTACGAGAGAGTTACGGGAATTCGTATTGGGCCTTAATGAGCCATACGGCAAAGGAGAGAAAGGCCTCAAAAGGCGGCCACACCCCTCCCCATGATCTAGTTCCGCTATTGGACCAGGGAATGGGGGCGCCCCCTTCCTTCCTTCTCCTTTTTCCTTCCCTTTTTCCTATTCCATGTGGTAGGAGGAATCCTACTAGGACTAGGGAGTCCTAGTAGGACTCCACACTTCTGGCACGCCCTAGGGGCTGGTGATGTCTACTGCACAACCTTCTTCTTCTAGACGTTGTTGGGCCTCCAAGTGCAGAGGTCTGTAGGACAGTAGCAAATTTCCCTCAAGTGGATGACCTAAGGTTTATCAATCTGTCGGAGGCGTAGGATGAAGATGGTCTCTCTCAAGCAACCCTGTAACCAAATAATAAAGAGTCTCTTGTGTCCCCAACACACCCAATACAATGGTAAATTGTATAGGCGCACTAGTTCGGCGAAGAGATGGTGATACAAGTGCAATATGGATGGTAGATATAGGTTTTTGTAATCTGAAAATATAAAAACAGCAAGGTAACTAATGATAAAAGTGAGCGTAAACGGTATTGCAATGCTAGGAAACAAGGCCTAGGATTCATACTTTCACTAGTGCAAGTTCTCTCAACAATAATAACATAATTGGATCATATAGCTATCCCTCAACATGCAACAAAGAGTCAGTCCAAAGCCACTAATAGCGGAGAACAAACGAAGAGATTATGGTAGGGTACGAAACCACCTCAAAGTTATTATTTCGGATCGATCTATTCAAGAGTTCGTACTAGAATAGCACCTTAAGACACAAATCAACCAAAACCCTAATGTTACCTAGATACTCCAATGTCAGCTCAATTATCCGTGGGTATGATTATATGATAAGAATCACACAATCTCAGATTCATCTATTCAACCAACACAAAAGTACTTGAAAGAGTGCCCCAAAGTTTCTACCGGAGAGTCAAGACGAAAACGTGTGCCAACCCCTATGCATAGGTTCATGGGTAGAACCCGCAAGTTGATCACCAAAACATACATCAAGTGAATCACGTGATATCCCATTGTCACCACTGTTGGGGATATTATTGCTGGGCATAAACCGGCCTAACTGGGCCGGGTTGACTTCATCAGTAGCCCAAAGGTGTTAAAGCCCCGAGGCTAGACAAAGGCCCAAGGCCATAGTCGGTTCAGTATCTGCAGCCGTAAACCGGCGTGTATATAAACTTGTATCATAAGTTAGGAATAGGGAGAGACCAACCCGGATACGAATATAAACCGGAGATTGGGACTCTATGAACCGACGGGTGTCACCCGTGTATATAAGGGGACAACCCGATAGCGGTTCAAGGACAGAGAAGAATAACTCGAGGCCTAGGCGAAGCTTGTTTGCTCCCTAGTCATCGAAACCCCATCAATTCCATCACAAACTAGACGTAGGCTTTTACCTTCATCGAAGGGGCCGAACTAGTATAAAACTCCCTGTGTCCCTTGTCCGCTTTAACCCCTTCGAGTTAACCCGTTGCGATGGCTCCACGACTAAGTCCTTTCGCTAGGACATCTGCCGTGACAAACCCACGACAGTTGGCGCCCACTGTGGGGCTATCACATGATGGTTTCAAGTTCTTGGAGGGCCGCTTTGAAGGACTCGAGGGATACGTCGTGGGTCGGATGACCAGGAGTCGCCGCGGCAAGATCTACATCGACGACGCAGGCTGGGGCCCCGAGGCCGGCTCAATTGAGTACGGGTACCGGGTCCCCTTTGGTGGCATACATGTCTTCATCGGCAAGATCGGTGAACCGGGCCCTGAGCTGGACACCTGCACCGACCTCGTCGAGACAGCTCAGCGTGCACGACCTGCCCGAGTTAAACCGGCCGTGAAGCGTGCCTTCGTGGGAGTCATCCATGGAGGAAGCTATGAGGACGGATCAGGATCTGGTGGTGAAACCGTCGTTTACTCTGGCGACGAGTCATCAACCGGAGAGACTGAGTCATTGTATCAGTTACAAGATGGCCGGATTGGGGGCTGTTCCGATGGCGACAGTATTCCGGACCCCTCCGATCTGCCCAACCGGGTTGGGATATTCATGGCCGGTACACAAGCAGCACCTCACTCATTGACAGCCGCGACGATGATTTCCGGGTCAGCAGCAGCAACGGCTGCCGGAGCAGGAGGCTCGGTGCGCCCGCCGATTCAAGTGTTATCAGATCTATTCGACGCATTGGCTGCACTCATGGCGGAGGCTAATCCAGTGGATTAGGATGCTCATAACGCGGAGATCGCAAAGGTGAGAGGACAGATTACCCAGGCCAAAGCGGATCTGGTAGCAGAAGAGGTCAGGATGACCATGGAGCGGGCCGCTTTGGATGCCCAAGCTTATAAACTCATGATGGACCAGAACGCCTCACAGGAAGTCATGAGGAGGAAATACCGATCTTGTTTGCCCTCAGTTTTTTAAGGAAGGAACCTTTTCAACACCCCTGAAGCGGGAATCTATAATCCGCCGGTAGTAAACCGGGCGGAGGCACCTGCAGCAGGAGCGCCGGTTTAGCCCCGTTTAATAGATCTGCCTCGTCATAATACTGGTGTACCGCAAGCCGTGCCTACACCTCCAGGTCACTACTCCAATCCGATGGATAACCTCGTTGCAGCTGCGGCACGGCTGGAGGCTATTCCAGTGGAAGGTGATTCGTTACAGGCGATCGAAACGCGCCGGGTTAAGGAGCTCCTCAGGATGGCCTTGATCCAACAGGAAGCATACTCATACAGCCGCAACCGGATTCATTCTACCCCACGTCCGGCTCAGAGTTATAGCAGGCGTATGGAGGAACCAGCTGTGTCAAGTAACGCGCGGCATGAAGCGCCCCGTGGCAACAATCCGGCTCCCGATGCCCAGGAGGTGGTAGACCGGGCCCGAGCGCGCAGGGAAGCTGAGGTAGCAGCGCAGTATCAGACTCATCAGTTCACGCCGGTTCGTCCCACTACTTCGGTTGAACCGGGGCTCACGTCTAGCGCTTTGGGAGTGCCTTGTCTTGTCCCCGCTTTACGCAATGTGCGCCTGCCCAAGGATTTTAAAGGCCCGCGCAAGGTGCCGAACTACACGGCGGATCAACCCCCAGAGACGTGGGTGGAGAGTTATGAGATGGCCATGGAGATGCTTGATGTCGATGAAGCGGCGTGTGCAAAATATTTTACCATGATGCTTGAAGGGACAGCCCGCACTTGGTTAAAAAGCCTGCCGCCCAATTCCATCAGTTCATGGGCCCAGCTGAGAGACCGGTTCATCAATAATTTCAAAGACACGTGTAAGCAGCCCATGTCAATAGTGGATTTAGCTGCCTGTGTCCAGGAGGAAGGAGAATCAATGACTCATTGGGTTCGCAAGGTCTCACGAGTTCTACACTCTTCAGACCGCATCAATGCAGACACCGCAGTTATAACCTTGGAAGGCAATTGCCAGTTTGGACCTTTGAAGCTGAAGTTAGGATGAATGAAACGCCATTGTACTGACATGGGAACCCTCATGGGCGCTTTGCTAAAGTACGCTGATTCTGATGGTACCAAGGATCCCGAGTCTGATGATGAAAAGACAGGGAAGGGAAAGAAGAACGGCAACTTCAGAGGTCAGCACCATCACTCAGCTGGAAACGGTGGGGGAGGCAAGCGTAAAGCGGATGGCAACATGGATTTTGTGTCCAATACTAACGTACAGAACGGAGGCCAGCGACGGAAGGGCAAACCGCAGTGGAGGGACCAGTCCTAATCCGGAACGCCTGAACTATCTGTTAAACCAGCCCTGTCCAAAGCATGGAACAAGGGAGGAACCGGCAAACCACCTTTGGAAAGATTGTTATATCATGCAAGAATTCAAGAATTTCAATGCCTTCCGGTATGACCCCGGCTCTGGTGGTGGTTCTGGGTCTGGACCGAGTCACGGTGGTGAAAATTCCGGTTCAGGATTTAATGGTAACCCGGGCGGGCATAACAACCAGCATAATCAGAATAACCAGGGTGGTAACAATCAGCAACAGCCGCAGTCGGGTTACCAGAGCAATCCAAAGCAGCTAAATAGTGGGCAGTATCATGTATTCACCACTAGCTTGGACAAGCGGGATAGGAAGCTCCAGAAACGGGCAGTTAATTCTGTTGAACCGGCCGTGCCCCGGTATCTGCGCTGGTCAGAGCAACCAATCATATGGAGTAGAGAGGATCACCCTCCCCGGGTTGACAATCCAGGTCAGCTGGCTTTAGTGGTGGCACCTCAGGTTGGAGGTTATAAGTTCACCAAGGTACTCATGGATGGAGGTAGCAGCATTAACATCCTGTACTATGAGACTTTTCGTCGAATGGGGCTGACAGATAAGGAACTCCGGCCTTCAAATATGGTTTTTCATGGTGTGGTACCTGGCAAGTCAGCATACCCCGTTGGAAAGATAGCATTAGAAGTGGCTTTCGAAGATGATCACAATTCCCGGTCTGAGACGCTGACATTCGAGGTGGTGAAAATCAAAAGCCCGTATCACGCCCTGTTCGGCAGACCGGCCTATGCGAAATTCATGGCACGACCCTGTTATGTCTACTTGCAACTCAAGATGCCAGGTCATAAGGGGACCATCACGGTTCACGGAAGCCGCAAGGTCGCTTTGGAATGCGAAGAAGGAGATGCAGCTTACGCAGAATCGGTTTGCAGTACCGAGGAACTCAAGTATTACAAAGACAATGTTGATCCGATGGATATGACTCCTTTAAAGAAGCCTACTACAGAGCATGATCCGGCCCTGAAATTTACATCAGCCGCTGAGACTAAGCTTGTTGACTTCGCACCTGGCGATTCGTCCAAGCAGTTCAGTATCAGCGCCAATTTGGATCCGAAATAGGAAAGCGCGCTCATCGAGTTCATCCGTGAGAATCGGGACATCTTTGCATGGAAGCCTTCTGACATGCCTGGTGTACCGAGGCGACTCGCTGAGCACACACTTAATGTGGATCCTAAATACAAACCGGTGAAACAGTTCCTCCGTCGGTTCAACGAGGAGAGGCGAAAAGCTATTGGAGAAGAAGTAGCCAGGCTCTTAGCAGCTGGCTTCATTGTTGAGGTTTTTCACCCTGAGTGGCTTGCTAATCCGGTGCTAGTCCTTAAGAAAAACGACACCTGGCGCATGTGTGTGGATTATACTGATCTTAATAAAGCCTGTCCCGCGGATCCTTTTGCCCTCCCCCGTATTGATCAGATTATTGATGCTACGGCGGGTTGCGAGCGTTTATGTTTCCTGGATGCTTATTCCGGCTATCATCAGATCAAAATGGCAGTTAAGGATCAGGAGAAGACGGCGTTCATAACTCCCTTGGGAGCCTTCTGCTATGTGTCTATGCCTTTTGGGCTCAAAAGTGCCCAGGCAACCTATCAACGGTGTGTGCAAAATTGTCTCCACAAACAGATTGGCCGTAATGTGCATGCTTATGTGGATGATATCGTTGTTAAATCAAGGAAGAAGGAGACTTTGGTCGATGACTTGAAGGAAACCTTTGATAACCTGAGGACGTACAAGATGATGCTCAATCCGGCCAAATGTGTCTTTGGTGTACCAGCAGGCAAGCTATTGGGTTTTCTGGTGTCCAACAGGGGAATTGAGGCTAATCCGGAGAAGATCACGGTTATCACTTCTCTGGCTAAACCGAAATGTATTAATGATGTTCAACATTTGGCTGGTCGGATTGCCGCGTTGAGCCGGTTTATCAGCCGCCTCGGTGAGAAGGCGATCCCGTTGTATCAGATGTTGAAGAAAACGGATCAGTTCATCTGGAGTTCTGCCGCTGATCAGGCTTTGGAGGATTTAAAGCGGCAATTGGCCAATCCGCCTGTACTCGCCGCCCCCGTTGACAAAGAACCATTATTGCTGTATGTCGCTGCTAATGCTCGTGCAGTCAGTGTAGCTATAGTGGTGGAGCGTAAGGAGGCGGGCAAAGAGTACCCGGTTCAACGTCCGGTTTATTATATCAGCGAAGTGCTTATTGAGTCTAAGCAAAGATATCCGCATTGGCAGAAGCTGGTATATGGAGTTTTCATGGCAAGCCGGAAGCTAAAGCAGTATTTCCAAGGGCATCCCATCACAGTGGTCAGCTCTGCCCCTTTAGGTGATATCATCCAGAACCGTGAAGCAACAGGTCGGATTGCCAAGTGGGCCATAGAGCTTGGGCCACACGGTTTGAAATACGTGCCTTGGACAGCAGTGAAGTCCCAAGCACTTGTCGATTTTGTTAACGACTGGACAGAGCTGCAGGCCCCTGAAGAGAAGCCGTGTCACACATATTGGACCATCCATTTTGATGGATCACGGCAATTGGAGGGCTCGGGGGCTGGAGTCATATTAACTTCCCCACGAGGTGACAAGTTTTGTTATGTTCTCCGCTTAATGTTCCCTTGTACTAACAATGCAGCTGAGTACGAAGCCTTGCTCCATGGTCTCCGGATGGCTAAAGAGATGAACTTAAGCCGGGTTAAGTGCTTCGGTGACTCGGACCTGGTAGCTCAACAAGTGTCTGGTACTTGGGATTCTAAGGACCCACTCATGGCGGCATATCGTCGTGAGGTTGATGCTGTTGCTGGTCATTTCAAGGGTTATCAGGTGGACCACGTGGACCGTCGGAAGAATGAAGTGGCAGACGCTTTGAGCCGGCTAGGGTCACAGCGTAAACCGGTCCCGCCTAATGTCTTTCTCGACATACTACACAACCCATCGGTTCAGCTACCTGGAGAAGCAGATTTGGCTGTTCCTGATCCGGAGGCTCAGTTGGTGGCGGCACTCCACGTCATTCCGGATTGGACACTTCCTTACCTGGCGTACATGAACCGGGGCGAGTTACCAGAGGATGAGACTCTGGCCAGACAAATACTACGGCGGTTCAAGTCCATGACAATCATCAATGGCGAGTTGCATCATTGCAGTGTATCAGGAGCATTTCAACGCTGTGTGTCTGCTGAGGAAGGCTGTGAAATTTTGCGTGAGATCCATGAAGGGGATTGTGGTCACCACGCCGGTTCAAAGTCTTTGGTGGCTAAGGCGTTTCGTCACGGTTTCTATTGGCTGACTGCCCATGCTGATGCGGAGGATCTGGTCAGGCGATGTGATGGTTGCCAAAAATTCTCAAGACGCGCTCATGTTCCGGATCAAGAATTGAGGATGATTCCAATTACTTGGCCGTTTGCAACCTGGGGGCTGGATATGGTTGGGCCTTTCAAAAGGTCCAGAGACAAGAAGACCCACCTCCTGGTGGCGGTTGATAAATTTACAAAATGGGTGGAAGCAGAGCCCGTTAGCAAGTGTGATGCAGCCACTGCGGTTCAGTTCATTAAAAAAGTGATTTTTCGGTTTGGCTTTCCACACAGTATCATCACAGACAATGGTACCAATTTATCTAAGGGTGCCATGAGAGAGTTCTGCGAACGGGAGCACATCCGCCTTGACGTTTCATCAGTGGCACACCCGCAGTCCAATGGTCAAGCAGAAAGAGCTAACCAGGAGATCTTGAGAGGCATCAAACCCCGGCTTATGGTCCCCTTGCAGAGGACACCGGGTTGTTGGGTCAAAGAATTGCCCTCTGTATTATGGAGCATCAATACCACGCCCAACAGATCAACTGGATACACGCCGTTCTTCATGGTTTATGGAGCAGAGGCGGTTCTCCCTAGTGATATCCGTCACGATTCACCTCGGGTTGCGGCTTATGTTGAAGCAGACAACGAGACGGCCCGACAAGATGCATTGGACCGGTTGGATGAAGACCGAGACACAGCAGCTGCCCGCTCAGCGATTTACCAACAAGATCTTCGTCGCTATCACAGTCGTCGGGTCAGAACCAGAACCTTTCAAGAAGGAGATTTGGTGCTTCGACTCATTCAAGATCAAACCGATATGCATAAATTATCTCCGCCTTGGGAAGGACCATTCGTGGTCAGCAAAAATCTGCACAACGGGTCATACTATCTGATTGATATTCGAGAGCATAAGGACTCAGTAAGTCAGAGGAGGAGACCAGCAGGCCATGGAACATAGCTCATCTTCGGCCTTACTATACTTGAGCCATTGGCTCCGCTTATGTACATATTATGACAATGTATATATTATCAATATAATAAACCGGATCCTCAGCTAAAGCGGGGTATCTGTTCGTTTCTATCATGTGTGGTTACACGGAGTTGTTCTGTTTTAAGCCGGTTTACCCCTTGCAAATATTATCAATATCACTTGGGGGCTCGGTCATGTCTGAACCGATGCAATACCTTTTGATAGGCGAAAGCCACCAGATCACTTGGGGGCTCGGTCGTGTCCGAACTGATGCAACACCTCTTGATCGGCGAAAGCCACCAGATCACTTGGGGACACGGTCAAGTGTGAACCGGTCACGCCTCTTGATCGGCCTACAGGCCTTAGAGTCACTTGGGGGCTTGGTCGAACCCGAACAATTGCCATGCCACTTGGCCGGCGTAATGCCACGAGTCATTTGGGGACCTGGCTGACTGGCACCATAGCTACACCTTTGGGGAGCTTGGTTGCATCTGACCATGGTAAGACCATCTGATCGGCTCAGTAAAGCCTCTCTTTTTGCAACAAGTTTATCATTGCTTTTGCTTTAAATAGCTTTTCTTAAGGAGTTGCTATTTTATCTTAGTTGCGTTTTTTAAACCGACAGTGCTTTGTACCGGTTCAAACAGCCAAATTGGCGGAACACGGTCCATTTTTAAACCGAAGATTATTTGCCCGGTTTAATTTTTTTTCTGTTCACATCCCTTTTTGGAGTAACAAAAGGCTATTATGATCAAAGCACGGTTTACACAGTAAGCCGGCGTTATATATACAGGAGCTGCTTTCTCCCATAACGGTTTAGGATTATCAAACCCCCGTTTCAAGATTGGCTACACGCCTACTTCGTGCCCAACAAATGGCAGGTATTTCGTATCACAAAAATTGATCATATTTGCAAATCTCATGGCGTATCTACATAAAGATTCATAAACCGGATGGCGGTACAACCGCCCTGGTAGTTTAAGATTTTATGATTGCAGGAAATATAAGTTGGCCATATTGACCTTCCAAATAAAGGTATCAGCATAGATGCACGAAAGCATCTCAGGAAGCAAAAAGTATTGTCTATCCTATTACAAGGTGGCTTGGAGCCCAAAGGAGATCATTGTTTTCTTGACAAGATATAACAAGGAAGCTCGATAAAGCTGCCTTCGGTTTACGCCTGCTGGCCACCCCGATTTGATTGTTCTGGATCATCCTGCGCCGCTTCAGCTTCCTCGTCTCTACCCAGCGGCTGGAAGTCAACAGTGGTCCAGTCGATTCCCATTAATGCTTTAAAGACAACCTCTTCATGGATCAGTGAAGATGATTCAATATCAGGGGCGTAAGTATGCTTACGGATTGGAGGAATCAGGTTTTCGCTTCAGGGATTGGTGCAGCCACTCTTTTGTTCTGGTCATTATACCGAGCTTGATAATGCGACAAATTTGCTTCCTCCACCAATTTGCAGGCCAGAGGGCACACCGCCCGGTTTATCTCTATTAAATCTTCTTCACTGAATTCCGAGCCATCCTCCTTCAAGCTGGGATAGCCTTGAGCCGCTTCAACAGGATCAAAATCGGGCACCCATGCTTTTGCCCGGATTAAGGCATTAATGGCTCCGATTCGAGCAGCAGACTTTTTTAGCTCATCAATCCGAGTAGGCAGCATTGACAGTCTCTTCAGAGTATCTTGGATCAAAGTGGGTGCTGGATTATTGTGTGACGCAGTTGAGATAATCCGCTGCGCTCCAGTGTACAGCTGCTCGATTAAGGTGTAGGGGGCTTTCAGTTTCATCCGCACGTCTGACCCCAAGTGGTTAATACGAGTGCCTGTAACATGATCAACAGTTTACAAACCGGGCTGTTTTATAAGAGGATCACTATTATTATACAAGTTGCAAGAAGCTTACCAAAGATGGCGGCAGTCATGGCGTGCACTTGTCGCTTTACGCTGGTTAATTCATCAGTTACCGGTTTTAGGGCAGCCTCCACATTTTCAATCTTCTTGGTTAAAGCGGCCTTTTCTGTGGCCCAAGTAGTCCGTTCCTTCTTGAAGTCCTCCTTCAGCTGCTCCATGCTGCTTAAAGCGCTGGTTAGCTCTTCCTTTGCCTTGGAGGTTTCAGCTTGTTGGGTTTTCAAATTCTCTTGAAGGTCGGCAACTTGGTTTTGTTTGGCCCTTACTTCAGCCTGCATTCCGACAGTTATAAGGTTTAACAACAAACATGAACAACGAAGTACCAACCACATAACAAGTTATGCGCTTTGTACTTGGGGGCTAATGCTTATTTGATCTATAGCTATTAGTTAATTGTCAAAGTCCCAAGCTCAATACAAATATTCAACTTGGCACTTGGGGGCTAATGGCTATTTGCTCTGCTAAGTTTCTGATGCCACGGTATGAAGATTAAAGTTCCGGTTTCACTACATCAAGTTAAACCGACCCTTGGGGGCTATATCAAGGAATTTTGAAGCATGGAATTTTTATGTCAAGACCCGATTCAACTATGATAGGTTGAACCGGCCCTTGGGGGCTACAATGGTGATAAGCAGGAACAAATTCATGGAAGTTACCTCAAGCTTCTCTTTCATCAGCTTTACCAGATTAGCTTCATAATCACGGCTAGTATACAGCCGGTTCAAGTATCCAGAATGCACATCTTGGGCGCCCAGAGCAGTGTATGTTGCCAGGTCAACATCCCATTTGCCTTTGCTCATGGCAGAAATTTCTTCTTTGGCAGTATGCTTGGCCAAAGCGACGGGATTCCCCGGTTCAGAACGACCAATGCCAGTGATTATGACTTCATCATCCTTAGACTCGCCGGTTTGAACCGGCGTAGTCGGTTTATCGGGAGGTCTGGAAGGGCTGGTGGTTTTCTCAATCCGGATGGGACTGGCTGGCTGGTCAGCAGGACCGGAGGTGTTAACAAAACCTTCATCAGCAGTAACAACTTCATCTCGTACTAGCGGGTCATTAACCACATCTTCATGGATGTCCGCTTCAATGTTTGGGGTAACATCCGGTTCAAGAGCAGCGTCTTCTTCAGCTACCTTATCCAGGCGGGCTTTCTTACTTGGCCTCGGTTTGGCCCTAAAAAGAAGCAGCAAAATCAAAGACAGTACATGTTGAAAACTACAAAAATCAACAACGTTATGATAAGTGCAAGCTTACCCAAGCACGGTTTTAAGTGGAGGCAGCTGGGTGCCAGTTGATTCGCCAGAAGAGGAGTGCGAGGTGACCTGATAATCGGAGTCAGACGGATTAAGCGGTTGACGAAAACAGCCCGCTTTAGGATGAATACTGACAAACAAATTAGAGACCTCTGAATGACGTCTCCGAACCGGATTGTTCGGTAAACCGGCGGAGGTAACTACCTGACCGCTGTGTCGAGTTGTGCGGCGCACCTCATGCAGTTGGGTCTTCATAAGAAAGTTGGGATCCAAATAAGCAAGGGGATGAGAAAATTTAACTTTGCGGTTTGCCTGACGGATTTTATGTGAAGGCGGAAGGCTTGAGTCAGAGGAAAGAACAATTACCTCGACATCGTCAGCATGGCTAGCTTCAGCATCATCCTGACAAATATCATCATCAATAAGGTGTACAAAAAGTAAACCGAGGGAATCAAGTTCTGCCTCAAGGTCCGGATTACCCACATCATCATCAGCGGGCGGATCAGAGGAAGCGGTGGTTCTCCTTTTATGAGCAGACTTCTTGACAACCTTGGTCTTAGGCCGGACCGGTCTGTCCGGTTTATCATTTTTCTCTTGAAGGATTTTCTTGCTCCAAAATGGATCATTACCCTGCATCAAACAGATGTCGGCATCAGTAATAGACAAAGTACAATAGCATCAAGGCTAGTACAAAGGAAAAATGCAGACTTACGGCTGGCGGTCTGTTGGTGGCGCAAAAAGGAAGCAGGCCGGTACGAGCGCAGACGTGCTCCGGTTCATTCAAAATTTTCTTTACAGCTTCTGTGACTTCTTCATCAGTAAGCTGGATGTTTACATGCCGCAGCGGATCGTCAACACTGCCCGTATATTCACACATCAAACCGGAGCGTCGGCTGAGGGGTAGTATACTCCAGGATATCCAACAACGGGCAAGATCAACTCCAGTTAAACCGTTGGCTAGGAAAGCTCTGAGCTTGGACAATTGGGGAGCGTACTTACTCCTCTCTTTGCCAGTTAACCTCTGAGGAAAGGGATGAGTGTTGCTAAGCCGTTCCGGACGGAGACCAGGCAAGGGATTCTCTTCGGCAGGGGAGGTGTCTTTGCAATAGAACCAGGAATTATTCCACTCCTGGGGATGATTGTGCAGTTTCGCATGAGGATAAGTGACTTCTTTCCTTTTTTGAATTGCCATACCACCCAGTTCCATATTGGGGCCATTAGTAAACTCTGTACGATGGTTCAAGTGGAAGAAGTCTCGGAACAATTCCACTTTGGGTTCCTCTTGGAAGTACACTTCGCAAAGCACTTGGAAGTGGCATATATTAGTGACAGAGTTGGGACCGATATCTTGTGGGCGCAGTTGGAAATTGGCTAAGACATCCCGATAAAACTTTGAACCGGGCGGACTAAAGCCCCGGGCCAGGTGATCCACAAAAACAACAACCTCTCCCTCTTCAGGGGTGGGAGGACATTCTGTGCCTGGGACTCTCCAGTGGACGGTGTTTTTACTGCTTAAAGCGCCGGTGAGAACTAAGTTGTTCAACTGTGTTTCCGTAACACGGGAAGGAACCCAGTTGCACTCATATATTTGCTTGGCCATGAGGAAATCTACAAGATAAGTAGTTTAGGTTCAAGTATATGTTTGATTAAACCGGATGCGTATCTATTTAAACCGAAGGCAGTGCTATCTAAACCGGAGTTATGCAAAGGTGGCAACGTCTGGCGGTTCAAACAAGGGGACTAATGGTATATACTGGTCCTTCACATTTTCTACGCCAAAGTTAAACCGCCGGATCTGAACATTGAAAGCAATCGAGGGTATACAAATACAGAAACAGATTTCACAAGACTTATCTACAACGACGGATCTAAAGCCAGTTCAGAAAAAGGAAAATATCTAAAAAGCTTAAGGCGGAACAGTATTGATTCAAAGAGCAGAAGGGATATTTGGATCTATGAACTTAAGCATGAATCTACAAGACGAATGCTAAAGGCCCATTGGTAAATCACAGTAGGGTTTTTCTTGGATCTACTCAGAGGTATGAGCAGGAAAACGAACAGTGAGCAAGAACACGACAAGAACGCGAAACCCTAGTATGGATCCAGGTTGATAAAAACAGAGATCTTACCGGAGCCGGGGGAGACGCGGAAGGACGTCGCGGTTTTCTGGTACGGTCAGGTTGATGCAGCGGCCCAAGACGATGCAGAGGTCAGCAGCGGCGGCGGAGCTCCGAGGCTGGCGGCGCGGAGAAGACGAAGAGAAAGGGGATGAAGGAGAGAAAAAGAAATGACCCTTCGGCCCTATTTATAAGGCAAAGGACATGTATCAGGCGCGCGAATCCAGGAGCTGCAAATTTCGGAGTTGTCGCCTCGATTATTGCGGAACAAAGAAGGCATCATAAAAGCTAGCTTCATGATGACGTCATGCCAGTTTACAGCAACCCAAGAAGATGACGACACGACGGTTCAACAGATCCAGGAAGATGATGAAGACAAAATTTTGACTAAGGATTGACATGAACCTGTTCAAATCAATCTGGGGCCTAATGTTGGGGATATTATTGCTGGGCATAAACCGGCCTAACTGGGCCAGGTTGACTTCATCAGTAGCCCAAAGGTGTTAAAGCCCCGAGGCTAGACAAAGGCCCAAGGCCATAGTCGGTTCAGTATCTGCAGCCGTAAACCGGCGTGTATATAAACTTGTACCATAAGTTAGGAATAGGGAGAGACCAACCCAGATACGGATATAAACCGGAGATTGGGACTCTATGAACCGACGGGTGTCACCCGTGTATATAAGGGGACAACCCGATAGAGGTTCAAGGATAGAGAAGAATAACTCGAGGCCCAGGCGAAGCTTGTTTGCTCCCTAGTCATCGAAACCCCATCAATTCCATCACAAACTAGACGTAGGCTTTTACCTTCATAGAAGGGGCCGAACTAGTATAAAACTCCCTATGTCCCTTGTCCGCTTTAACCCATTCGAGTTAACCCGTTGTGATGGCTCCACGACTAAGTCCTTTCGCTAGGACATCTGCCGTGACAAACCCACGACAACCACAGATACGCACGGCAAGACATACATCAAGTGTTCTCAAATCATTAAAGATTCAATCCGATAAGATTACTTCAAAGGGAAAACTCAATCCATTACAAGAGAGTAGAGGGGGAGAAGCAACATAATATCCAACTACAATAGCAAAGCTCGCGATACATCAAGATCGTATCACCTCAAGAACACGAGAGAGAGAGAGAGAGATCAAACACATAGCTACTGGTACATACCCTCAGCCCCGAGGGTGAACCACTCCCTCCTCGTCATGGAGATCGCCGGGATGATGAAGATGACCACCGGTGAGGGTTCCCCCCTCCGACAGGGTGCCGGAACAGGGTCCCGATTGGTTTTTGTTGGCTACAGAGGCTTGCGGCGGCGGAACTCCCGATCTATTTTGTTCCCCGAAGGTTTTAGGATATATGGATATATATAGGCAGAAGAAATACATCAGGGGAGCCACGAGGGGCCCACGAGGGTGGAGGGCGCGCCCAAGGGGTGGGTGCACCCCCTGCCTCGTGCTTTCCTCGTTGCTTCCCTTACGTAGACTCCAAGTCTTCTGGATTGCTCCCGTTCCAAAAATCACGTTCATGAAGGTTTGATTCCGTTTGGACTCCATTTGATATTCCTTTTCTGCGAAACACTGAACAAGGGAAAAACAGGAACTGACACTGGGCTCTGGGTCAATAGGTTAGTCCCAAAATTAATATAAAAGTGTTTAATAAAGACCATAAACATCCAAAACAGATAATATAATAGCATGGAACAATAAAAAATGATAGATACGTTGGAGACGTATCAGCTTCCCCAAGCTTAATTTCTGGTCGTCCTCGAGTAGGTAAATGATAAAAACAGAATTTTTGATGTGGAATGCTACCTAACATATTTATCAATGTAATCTTCTTTATTGTGGCAAGAATATTCAGATCCATAAGATTCAAGACAAAAATTTAATATTGACATAAAAATAATAATACTTCAAGCATACTAACTAAGCAATTATGGCCTCTCAAAATAACATGGCCAAAGAAAGTTCATCCCTACAAAATCATATAGTTTAGGCATGCTCCATTTTCGTCACACAAGAATGCTCTCATCATGCACAACCCCGATGACAAGCCAAGCAATTGTTTCATACTTTAGTAATCTCAAACTTTTTCAACCTTCACGCAATACATGAGCGTGAGCCATGGATATAGCACTATGGGTGGAATAGAATATAATGATGGGGGTTATGTGGAGAAGACAAAAATGGATAAAGTCTCACATAAACGCGGGTAATCAATGAGCTATGGAGATGCCCATTGAGGGAGTCCTGGATTAGGGGGTGTTCGGATAGCCGAACTATATCTTCAGCCGGACTCAAGGACTATGAAGATACAAGATTGAAGACTTCGTCCCGTGTCCGGAAGGTTCTTTCCTTGGCGTGGAAGGCAAGCTAGGCATGCGGATATTCAAGATCTCCTACCAATGTAACCGACTCTGTGTAACCCTAACCCTATCCGGTGCCTATATAAACCGGAGGGTTGTAGTCCGTAGGACGAACACATCATAACCATCATTATACCTATAGGCTAGCTTCTAGGGTTTAGCCTCCTTGATCTCGTGGTAGATCTACTCTTGTACTACCCATATCATCAATATTAATCTAGCAGGAGTAGGGTTTTACCTCCATCGAGAGGGCCCGAACCTGGGTAAAATAAAGTGTCCCTTGTCTCCTGTTACCATCCAACCTTGACGCACAGATCGGGACCCCCTACCCGAGATCCGCCGGTTTTGACACCGACATTGGTTCTTTCATTGAGAGTTCCTCCGTGTCGTCGCCTTTAGGCCTGATGGCTCCTTTGATCATCAACAACGATGATGTCCAGGGTGAGACTTTTCTCCCCGGACAGATCTTCGTCTTCGGCGTCTTCGCTCTGCGGGCCAACTCACTTGGTCATCTGGAGCAGATCGAGAGATATGCCCCTGGCCATGAAGTCAGGTTTGGAAGCCTAAACTACACGGTAGATATCCGCGGAGACTTGATCTTCGACGAATTCTAGCCACAGCCAAGCGCGCCGCACTATCTCGAGGGGCATGATATAGCTCTGCCTCCGAACAATGTCCTGGAGGCCGCATACGCTCCGGCCCCGATCCTCGATTCGGAGCCCGCTGCGTTCCTTGAAGATGAACGGTTGGACGTCAGCTCTGGGGCTGCGATCTTAAAGGCCATTGAGCCGAACGCGAGCCCCGCGCTCCGCATGGCCTGTGACTCCAAGGAGCCGGACTCTTGTCCGAACTTCGGGTCGTCCGTGCCCCCGCCGATCGAATCAGATTGGGCGCCTCTAATGGAGTTCACCGCCACGGACATCTTTCAGTATTCACCTTTTGGTGATATTCTGAATTCTCTCAAGTCTCTCTCTTTGTCAGGAGAGCCCGGGCCGAACTATGGCCTGCGAGGTTGGGATTCGGACGACGAAGATATTCAAAGCCCACCCACCGCCCACTTAATACCCACTGTCGATGATATGTCCGACATGCTCGACTTCGGCTCCGAAGACTTCGACGGTATGGACGACGAAGGAGGAGACGAGCAAGAACCAGCACCTGTAGGGCGCTGGACCGCCACCTCGTCATACGACATATACATGGTGGATGCTCCAAAAGATGGAGACGGCGATGGAACAGCGGAGGATGGCACTTCAAAAAAGCCTCCAAAACGCCGACGTCAGCGGCGCCGCTCCAAATCCCGCCACAGCAGAAACGGTGATTCCGGCACGGGAGATAATACTACCCCGGACAGCGCCGAAGAACACCAAAACCAGCAGGATTCGGCACAGGAAGATGGAGAAGACCGCCCTCATGAGAGAGCGACAGAGCGAGAGGTCGAGGACGATAACTACATGCCTCCCTCCGAAGACGAGGCAAGCCTCGGCGATGATGAATTCATCGTACCATCAGACCCCGCCGAACAAGAGCGCTTTCAACGTAGGCTTTTAGCCACGGCGAACAGCCTAAGGAAAAAGGAGCAACAACTTAGAGGTGATCAAGATTTGCTAGCTGACAGATGGACTGAAGTCCTTGCGGCCGAAGAGCACGAGCTCGGACGCCCCTCCAAAAACTATCCTAAGCGCAGGCCGCTACCCCAATCAGAGGAGGAAGCCCAAGACATGGCAGATCGGCCACCTCGCGGCCGCGACAGAGAAGCCTGTCGAACATCCAAACAAGCCATGCCCTGCAGCCGCTTTACCAAGGCACGGGAACACGAACCAGACCTGCGAGACGTCCTGGAGGACAAAGCAAGGTAAACAAGATCGATCTATGGATCGCGCGGACGCCCAACGACACGTGATAGTTTTCACTCCGGACACAATAAATCCGGCCGGGCCGAACACAACATGAACAGCTCCTCCGAATTGCGTCGAGACATAGCCCAGTACAGGGGCGCCACACACCCACTATGCTTCACAGACGAAGTAATGGATCATAGAATCCCAGAGGGTTTTAAACCAGTCAAGATCGAGTCGTACGATGGTACGACAGATCCGGCAGTATGGATTGAGGACTATCTCCTCCACATCCACATGGCACGTGGCGATGATTTGCACGCCATCAAATATTTACCCCTTACGCTTAAGGGACCAGCCCGGCACTGGCTTAACAGCCTCCCCGCAGATTCGATCGGCTCTTGGGAGGACCTGGAGGCCGCATTCCTCGACAACTTCCAGGGGACCTACGTACGGCCACCGGACGCCAATGACCTAAGCCACATAATCCAGCAGCCAGAAGAATCGGCCAGGCAATTCTGGACACGGTTCCTAACAAAGAAAAATTAGATAGTCGATTGTCCGGACGCAGAGGCCTTAGCAGCCTTCAAGCATAACATCCATGACGAGTGGCTTGCCCGGCACCTGGGACAGGAAAAGCCGAAATCCTTGTCAGCCCTCACGACACTCATGACCCGCTTTTGCGCGGGCGAAGATAGCTGGCTAGCTCACAACAACAACTTATCGAAGAAGCAAGGTAATTCAGATACCAAGGACAAAAGTGGCAGGTCGCGACGGAATAAACAGAAACGCCGCGTCAGCAGCGACAACAATGAAGATACGGCAGTAAACGCCGGATTCAGAGGCCATAAATCCGGTCAGCGGAAAAAGCCATTCAAAAAGAACACCCAGGGCCCGTCTAGTTTGGACCGAATACTCGACCGCTCGAGCTAGATTCACGGCACCCCCGAAAGGCCAGCCAATCACACCAACAGGGATTGTTGGGTGTTCAAGCAGGCAGGCAAGTTAAGAGCCGAACACAAAAACAAGGGGCTAGACAGCGATGACGAAGAGGAGCCCAGGCCACCGAACAACAACGGACAGAAGGGGTTTCCCCCACAAGTGCGGATGGTGAACATGATATACGCGACTCATATTCCCAAGCGGGAGAGGAAGCGTGCGCTACGAGACGTATACGCGATGGAGCCAGTCGCCCCAAAGTTCAACCCATGGTCCTCTTGCCCGATCACCTTCGATCGAAGGGACCACCCCACTAGCATCCGTCACGGCGGTTTCGCCGCATTGGTTCTTGACCCAATCGTTGACAAATTTCACCTTACACGAGTCCTCATGGACGGCGGCAGTAGCCTGAACCTGCTCTACCAGGATACAGTGCGGAAAATGGGCATAGATCCATCAAGGATCAAGCCCACAAGGACGACCTTTAAAGGCGGCATCCCAGGTGTAGAGGCCAATTGCATAGGCTCCATAACACTTGATGTGGTCTTCGGATCTCCGGATAACTTCCGAAGCGAAGAGTTAATCTTCAACATAGTTCCGTTCCACAGCGGCTATCATGCTCTGCTTGGACGAACCGCATTCGCTAAATTCAATGCGGTGCCGCACTACGCATATCTCAAGCTTAAGATGCCAGGCCCTCGAGGTGTAATCACGGTCAGCGGAAATACCGAACGCTCCATCCGTACGGAGGAACACACGGCGGCCCTCGCAGCAGAGGTACAAAGCAGCCTATTAAGGCAGCTCTCGAGTCCGGCCGCTACAAAGCAGGACAAAGCAAAACGCGCCCGGAGTAACCCGCAGCAAGACCGACTGGCGCGTTCAGAGCACGCGTAGCCATACGGCCCCAACCCCAACCATCGCTACATAGCGGAGCTAGTACCTCGAGTACACAATTACGCCCTTACAATTCCATGGGCATAGGGGAAGGGGCAGATAAAACGGCATGCCAACAATACGGCGTCAAACGTACTAGGGGCTGCCGGGTTCTTCTTTTCTTTCAGGACTCCATACTCTGGATACAGTGTTCGGCCTCGCTGCTGCACAGACGATACAGGACCCAGGGAAGCAGACAAAACAACGCCGCATCATGGAACTCTCAGGTGGTCTCTATTTCGAGCGATATATCTGTTTCTAAATTCCACGGCCTGCGCCTGGTCAGGACATGTTAAATAGTCTAAATCTTTTTTCGCAGTACTTGTATCATTCGGCTTGAATAAACAGCCTCCTCATAAATAATGCATAGCTTTTCGTCTATTTTTTTGCATTATCTTCTTTTAATATACATATGTTTACTCAAATAACATGATCGCACCCGTACACCATGGTACGGCAAACCACGCCAGGGGCTTTATTACCCTTCTATCTGGTGTGAGAAGTCCGTCCACTTTCACAAGTGCGGCACCCCGAACTTATAGCATTATATGCATCGGCTCCGAGTCATGATTTTGGTCATATGTTGGGTTTGCCCGGCTCCTATGTTTTGGTGCCTTACGTTCCGCTATATCGGCTAAGGTAGCACTAGGAGAACCACTGCGATTGTGCCCCAGATCAGGTGGGCGAGCACCTCAGTGGAGAAAGCTAAAACAGACTGTCATGATAAGGCATGAGACCGGTCGCTGTTCGAGAGGTTTTTCGAGTCCTTAAAGGCTTATGCCGCTTCGAGTGGGGAGCTGGTTAAGTCCGGCCAAAGGCGTGGATAGCGCCCCGAATTCGGCCTTCCGAACTAGGGGCTTCGCTGAAATTTAAAATTATAACGTTCTATGGCTAAGTGAGAGTGTTCAAGCATTATAGTCCGATTGCCTGGTTCGCTGTGCTGAGCGCCTCCCTCGAAGGACCCAACTATGGGAACAAGAGCCCTCAGGTTTATCCCGAACACCCCAGCACTAGTTGCATGGGGGCAGAAGCCGACGACTCGCCATCTCTCAGTTATTGATAAACGGCCGCACAGAAAATAATATTTTAAATTCAGAAAGCATTGCTTAAGCGCATATGAACAAGTTTTCAGCGCACAGGATACAAACGAGCGAGTTCATTGAAATATTACATCTTTGGCACACTCATCCGCGACAAGGCGAGCTCCAGCGAGAACTTCCTTGTAGTAGTTCTCGGGCTTACGATGCTCCTTCCCCTGCGGCGGCCCGTCCTTCACCAGCTTCTCTCCGTCCAGCTTGCCCCAGTGTACCCTTACACGGGCAAGGGCCCTCCGGGCACCTTCTATGAAGACGGAGCGCTTGATGACCTCAAGCCGTGGAGAGGCCTCCACCAGCCGCCGCACCAGCCTGAAGTAGCTCCCAGGCAGGGCCTCTCCAGGCCACAGCCGAACTAGTAAGCCCTTCATGGCTTGTTCGGCCGCCTTGTGGAGCTCGGCCAGCTGCTTCAGCTGATCGCTTAAGGGCAAAGGGTGTCCGGCCTCAGAATACTGAGACCAGAACACACTCTCCATCGAGCTGTCCTCTTCAGCTCGGTAGAATGCGGCGGCGTCGGCTACGCTACGGGGAAGATCGAAGAACGCCTCTGGAGGACTCTGGATTCAGGTAAGTAATAGGTATTTCACCTTTATATTCCTACTTTGCATTAAGAATGCCTTACCCGCTGCTATCTTTTTCACATCCTCCAACTCTTGGAGGGCCTTTTGGGCTTCGGCCTTGGCACTCTTGGTGGTCTCAACAGCCGACGCGAGCTCGGATGCTTGCGTTTTTGCCTCAAGCTCCAAACCCTCATGTTTCTTCATGAGAGCTTGCAGCTCTTGCTGCACCTCGCCGACTTGGACCCCAAGCTTTTCTCGCTCGGCGCGCTCCTCGGCCGCTTTCTTCTCGGCCTCAGTCAGCGCCTGCTTCAGGGTTGCCACCTCCGTTGTGGACCCTACAATAAGAAGTACAATCCTGTTATTTCTTTTTGCAATCAAGCCTCTCTATAGGCACCACTTTTTTTCTTTCTTTTTTTCTAAGGGGTATTTCTTAACTTCCTTTTCCATGAGCTGCCTTTTGGCATGGCCGAGCTCTTGCTCGGACCGCTCGAGGTCCTTTTTCAGGACTTCCACCTGCGCAGTCAGTGCGGCGGTGGACAGCAGGGAAGCCTGCATACGCATATTATACTTTTTATTAGACTCCTGCGAAAATTGTTGGATCCTCTATTCGGCTTTTCTTTCCGAACACCGAACAGAGCATCAGGGGCTACTGTCTATGCGGTAATGAATTTAGCATATTTTTTGCTTACCTGGAAGCCTATTAGAAGGCTAGCGCAAGCTTCATTCAGTCCGCTCTTGGCGGACTGAACCCTTTGGACCACCGCACTCATGACAGTACGGTGCTCCTCGTCGATGGTGGCGCCCTCAAGCGCCTCCAACATACTATCCGGCGCCTCTGGTTGGACAGAGGTCGCCGGCGCAGATGGCTTACTCCTCTTGGAAGGAGTTCGCCCACCGCGAGCCAGGACGGTTGAGTCCGGCGCGGTGTCCGGCACAAAGGCGGACTGGGAGCCCTGGGGGGTTTCATCCCCTTTACTCCTGGGGTCCTGAGGATTGCCTTGCGGCTCCTCCAGGACCACCTCCTCCTGCCCTGTTCAGCGGGACGCCGCTTCAGCATCGTCCGTCCCGCGGGGGGAGACTGCGGGCGAGACAGAGTTCATGTCCGATGAATCCAGGGAGCCGCTCGATGAATCATCGAGTGCGGCTAAGGCCGGGCTGCGCAAATAACATTCGACATTAGGGTAAGCTGCGCACTTGAAGATACTATGAGTCATTCTGGTATGTGAATACTTACGATGTCGCCGGACGCTTGGTTCTGTCCGGCCACTCCTTTCCGCCCTCTTCGGCGTTGGGGGAGTAGTCCGGCGGAGGGGTCTTCCTTTTCCTCGACCCCTCGGCCTCCCCTGTTGGGGCGGCCTTCTTCTTTTTTGCTCCCCTCGATGGAGGGGGAGAGCTTCCTTGTTCCTCCTCCTCGTTTTCACGAGAGGAGGGCGTCGCAGACTCGCCAGATGACGAGCTCGACACCACCACATTGCGGGCACTCTTTCGAGTCCCGGTGGTCTTCTTCTTCTTGACCTTCTTCTCCGGCACCACATAGGGCGCCGGAGCCAGCAGCTTCTCTAAGAGAGCTGGGGCTGGGTCTTCGGGCAGAGGAGCCGGACAGTTGATTGGTCCGGCTATCTTCAGCCACGCCTGTCAAAGGCAAAGGGGGTTTTTAGATCCCACATAGAGTTAATCTATGTAGAAAGGCTTAACGAACCTGTGAAAGGTATAAATAGCCTACCTCGCCAGCGTTGCGCTGCGAGCTGTATCCGTGGTCCTCGGAAGCGGATGTGGGGCACTCGGCGCCTTTGGTTAGCACCTTCCAGACGTCTTCATACGTCGTGTCGAAGAGCCTATTGAGGGTTTGATGCTGCGCCAGGTCGAATTCCCACAAAGTGAACTCCCGTTCTTGGCACGGGAGGATCCGGCGAACGAGCATGACCTGGATGATGTTGACATGCCGGATGGGCTTGTCCATCAGGGACCGGATGCAAGTTTGCAGTCCGGTCACTTCTTCTTCGTGGCCCCACGATAGGCCCGTCTCTTTCCAGGACATGAGCCGCGTGGGGGGTCCGGATCGGAACTCAGGGGCCGCGACCCATTTCGAGTCGCGTGGCTCGGTGATGTAAAACCACCCTGCCTGCCACCCCTTTAAGGACTCCACAAAGGAGCCATCGAACCAGAATGCGTTGGCCATTTTGCCGACCATAGCACCTCCGCACTCCGCCTGGGTGCCGGACACCACCTTGGGCTTGACGTTGAAGGTCTGGAGCCAGAGGCCGAAGTGGGGGCGGATGCGGAGAAAGGCCTCACACACGATGATAAACGCCGAGATATTGAGGATAAAGTTCGGGGCCAGATCGTGGATGTCCAGGCCGTAGTAGAACATGAGCCCCCGGACAAAAGGGTGAAGTGGAAAACCCAGTCCGCAGAGGAAATGGGGGAGAAAAACTACCCTCTCATGGGGCCTTGGGGTGGGAAGAAGCTGCCCCGCATCGGGAAGCTGGTGCGGGATGTCCTTGGACAGATATCCGGCCTTCCTAAGCTTTTTGATTTGACCCTCCGTAACGGAGGAAGCCATCCACTTGCCACCCGCTCTGGACATCGCTGGAGCAGGTTGGGGAAGAAAGAGCGAACTTGGGCGTTGGAGCTTGAGTGCGCAGGAGATGGATGGGCAAAGGAGGAAGAAGGCGTAGGTGAAAGAGGTGGATCTTTATCCCCTTATATAGGCTGATGCCGTTATGCGTCCCCACCTACCTAATAAAACTCGCTTGCCGCTCACACGCCGTGGTAAATGGCGCGGTTGGGTTACCCACGTCCGCATTAATGAGAATCCCGTTAAAAGGGGCACACGATCTCTGCTTCGACAAGACGTGCCAAGGAAACCGCCTCGTTGAACGTGCTGCGGTGGAACAACAAAGAATAATCCATACAGAAGGCTTGGTCGCAGTGTTATGACGCACTGCGGAATACGTCAGCAGATTTGATTTGTGTTTGTATTATTCTCTATATGGAAATACGTGGAAACTTGTTTTGCAGAGCCGGACACTATTTATTGGTGTTTATTATCTTCTTGAAGAATTTGGAGGAGGAACCCGCCTTGCAATGCCGAAGACAATTTGCGCGCCGGACTCGTCGTCATTGAAGCCTGGTTTAGGGGCTACTGAGGGAGTCCTGGATTAGGGGGTGTTCGGATAGCCGAACTATATCTTCAGCCGGACTCCAGGACTATGAAGATACAAGATTGAAGACTTCGTCCCGTGTCCGGAAGGTTCTTTCCTTGGCGTGGAAGGCAAGCTAGGCGTGCGGATATTCAAGATCTCCTACCAATGTAACCGACTCTGTGTAACCCTAGCCCTATTCGGTGCCTATATAAACCGGAGGGTTGTAGTCCGTAGGAGGAACACATCATAACCATCATTATACCTATAGGCTAGCTTCTAGGATTTAGCCTCCTTGATCTCGTGGTAGATCTACTCTTGTACTACCCATATCATCAATATTAATCTAGCAGGAGTAGGGTTTTACCTCCATCGAGAGGGCCCGAACCTGGGTAAAATAAAGTGTCCCTTGTCTCCCGTTACCATCCGACCTTGACGCACAGATCGGGACCCCCTACCCGAGATCCGCCGGTTTTGACACCGACACCCATCGACTGATGTTAAAGCAAGGAGTAGGGATTGCCATGCAACGGATGCACTAGAGCTATAAATGTATGAAAGCTCAACAAAACTTGCTTGCTCACGAAGACCTAGGGCACTTGAGGAGGCCCATTATTGGATATACAAGCCAAGTTCTATAATGAAAAATTCCCACTAGTGTATGAAAGTGACAAAACAAGAGACTCTCTATCATGAAGATTATGGAGCTACTTTGAAGCACAAGTGCGGCAAAAGGATAGTAACATTGTCCCTTCTCTCTTTTCCTCTCATTTTTTTGGGCCTTCTCTTTTTTATGGCCTTTCTGTTTTTTTATTCCTCACTTGGGACAATGCTCTAGAAAATTATGATCATCACACTTCTATTTATTTACAACTCAATGATTACAACTCGATACTAGAACAAGGTATGACTCTATATAAATGCCTCCGGCGATGTACCGGGATATGCAATGAACCAAGAGTGACATGTATGAACGAATTATGAACGGTGGCTTTGCCACAAATACTTTGTCAACTACATGATCATGCAAAGCAATATGACAATGATGAACGTGTCATGATAAACGAAACGGTGGAAAGTTGCATGGCAATATATCTCGGAATGGCTATGGAAATGCCATAATAGGTAGGTATGGTGGCTGTTTTGAGGAAGATATAAGGAGGTTTATGTGTGAAAGAGTGTATCATATCACGGGGTTTGGATGCACCGGCAAAGTTTGCACCAACTCTCAATGTGAGAAAGGGCAATGCACGGTACCGAAGAGGCTAGCAATGATGGAAAGGTGAGAGTGCGTATAATCCATGAACTCAACATTAGTCATAAAGAACTCACATACTTACTGCAAAAATCTACAAGTCATCAAAAACCAAGCACTACGCGCATGCTCCTAGGGGGATAGATTGGTAGGAAAAAACCATCGCTCGTCCCCGACCGCCACTCATAAGGTAGACAATCAAAGAACACCTCATGTTTCAAATTTGTTACATAACGTTTACCATACGTGCATGCTACGGGAGTTGCAAACTTCAACACAATTATTTATCAAATTCATAACTACTCAACTAGCACAACTTTAATATCACTACCTCCATATCTCAAAACAATCATCAAGCATCAAACTTCTCTTAGTATTCAAAACACTCATAAGAAAGTTTTTACTAGTCTTGAATACCTAGCATATTAGGATTATTTAAGAAAATTACCATGCTATTTAAGACTCTCAAAATAATATAAGTGAAGCATGAGAGATCAATAGTTTCTATAAAACAAATCTACCACCGTGCTCTAAAAGATATAAGTGGAGCACTAGAGCAAACAACAAACTACTCCAAAAGATATGAGTGAAGATCAATGAGTAGTTGTATAATTATGTAACTATGTGAGGACTCTCTAACATTTAAGAATTTCAGATCTTGATACTTTATTAAAACAACAAGAAAAACAAAAGAAAATAAAATGACGCTCCAAGCAAAACACATATCATGTGGTGAATAAAAATATAGCTCCAAGTAAAGTTACCGATGAACGAAGAAGAAAGAGGGGATGCCTTCCGGGGCATCCCCAAGCTTAGGCTCTTGGTTGTCCTTGAATATTACCTTGGGGTGCCTTGGGCATCCCCAAGCTTAGGCTCTTGCCACTCCTTATTCCATAGTCCATCGAATCTTTACCCAAAACTTGAAAAACTTCACAACACAAAAATCAACAGAAAACTCGTAAGCTCCGTTAGTATAAGAAAATAAATCACCACTTAGGTACTGTAATGAACTTGATCTTTATTTATATTGTGTTAAACCTACTGTATTCCAACTTCTCTATGGTTTATAAACTGTTTAACTAGCCATAGATTCATCAAAATAAGCAAGCAACACAATGAAAACAGAAACTGTCAAAAACAGAAAAGTCTGTAGTAATCTGTATCAAACGTATACTTGTGGAACTCCAAAAATTCTAAAATAAATTTGTGGACCTGAGGAATTTGTCTAGTAATCATTTGAAAAAAGAATCAACTAAACATCACTCTCCAGTAAAAAGTTTTAGCTAATCTCCTGAGCGCTAAAGTTTCTGTTTTTTACAGCATGATCATAAAGACTTCACCCAAGTCTTCCCAATTGTTCTACTTGGCACAAACACTAACTAAAACACAAAACCTCATCTAATCAGAACCTAGATGGATTGTTTATTCCTAAAAATAAACAAAAAACAAGAAACTAAAATAACATTGTGTTGCCTCCCAACAAGCGCTATTGTTTACCGCCCCTAGCTAGGCACGATGATCTCAATGATGCTCACATAAAAGATAAGAATTGAAACATAAAGAGAGCATCATGAAGAATATGACTAGCACATTTAAGTCTAACTCAATTCCTATGCATAGGGATTTTGTTAGCAACCAATTTATGGGAACAATAATCAACTAGCATAGGAAGGTAAAACAAGCATAACTTCAAAACTTTAAGCACATAGAGAGGAAGCTTGATATTATTGCAATTCCTACAAGCATATGTTCCTCCCTAATAATAATTTTCAGTAGCATCATTAATGAATTCAACAATATAACCATCACATAAAGCATTCTTTTCATGATCTACAAGCATAGAAAATTTACTACTCTCCACATAAGCAATTTTTTCTCATGAATAGTAGTGGGAGCAAACTCAACAAAATAACTATCATATGATTGAGAATTCAGATCAAGATGACAACTTTCATGGTTATCATTATTCTTTAAAGCATACGTGTCATCATAATAATCATTATAGATAGGAGGCATGCTTTCATCATAGTAAATTTTCTCATCAAAGCTTGGGGTACAAAAAATATCATCTTCATCAAACATAGCTTCCCCAAGCTTGTGGCTTTGCGTATCATTAGCATCATGGATATTCAAGGAATTCATACTAACAACATTGCAATCATGCTCATCATTCAAAGGTTTAGTGCCAAACATTTTAATGCATTCTTCTTCTAACACTTTGGCACAATTTTCCTTTCCATCATACTCACGAAAGATATTAAAAAGGTGAAGCGTATGTGGCAAACTTAATTCCATTTTTTTGTGGTTTTCTTTTATAGACTAACTTGTGATAAAACAAGAAACAAAAAAATTCGATTGCAAGATCTAAAGATATACCTTCAAGCACTCACCTCCCCGGCAACGGCGCCGGAAACTGCTTGATGTCTACTACACAACCTTCTTCTTCTAGACGTTGTTGGGCCTCCAAGTGCAGAGGTTTGTAGGACAGTAGCAAATTTCCCTCAAGTGGATGACCTAAGGTTTATCAATCCGTGAGAGGCGTAGGATGAAGATGGTCTCTCTCAAGCAACCCTGCAACCAAATAACAAAGAGTCTCTTGTGTCCCCAACACACCCAATACAATGGTAAATTGTATAGGTGCACTAGTTCGGCGAAGAGATGGTGATACAAGTGCAATATGGATGGTAGATATAGGTTTTTGTAATCTGAAAATATAAAAACGGCAATGTAACTAATGATAAAAGTGAGCGTAAACGGTATTGCAATGCTAGGAAACAAGGCTTAGGGTTCATGCTTTCACTAGTGCAAGTTCTCTCAACAATAATAACATAATTGGATCATATAACTATCCCTCAACATGCAACAAAGAGTCACTCCAAAGCCACTAATAGCGGAGAACAAACGAAGATATTATGGTAGGGTACAAAACCACCTCAAAGTTATTCTTTCGGAATGATCTATTCAAGAGTTCGTACTAGAATAACACCTTAAGACACAAATCAACCAAAACCCAAATGTCACCTAGATACTCCAATGTCACCTCAAGTACCCGTGGGTATGATTATACAATAAGCATCACACAATCTTAGATTCATCTATTCAACCAACACAAAAGTATTTCAAAGAGTGCCCCAAAGTTTCTACCAGAGAGTCAAGCCGAAAACGTGTGCCAACCCCTATGCATAGGTTCATGGGCGAAACCCGCAAGTTGACTACCAAAATATACATCAAGTGAATCACGTGATATCCCATTGTCACCACAGATACGCACGGCAAGACATACATCAAGTGTTCTCAAATCATTAAAGACTCAATCCGATAAGATTACATCAAAGGGAAAACTCAATCCATTACAAGAGAGTAGAGGGGGATAAGCAACATAAGATCCAACTACAATAGCAAAGCTTGCGATACATCAAGATCGTATCACCTCAAGAACACGAGAGAGAGAGAGATCAAACACATAGCTACTGGTACATACCCTCAGCCCCGAGGGTGAACTACTCCCTCCTCATCATGGAGATCGCCGGGATGATGAAGATGGCCACCGGTGAGGGTTCCCCCCTCCGGCAGGGTGCCAAAACAGGGTCCCGATTTGTTTTTGGTGGCTACAGAGGCTTGCGGCGGCGGAACTCCCGATCTATTCTGTTCCCCGAAGGTTTTAGGGTATATGGATATATATAGGCGGAAGAAATATGTCAGGGGAGCCACGAGGGGCCTACGAGGGTGGAGGGCGCGCCCAGGGGGGTGGGCGCGCCCCCTGCCTCGATGCTTCCCTTACATAGACTCCAAGTCTTCTGGATTGCTCCCATTCCAAAAATCACGTTCCCGAAGGTTTCATTCCATTTGGACTCCGGTTGATATTCCTTTTCTGCGAAACACTGAAGCAAGGGAAAAAACAGGAACTGGCACTAGGCTCTGGATCAATAGGTTAGTCCCAAAAGTAATATAAAAGTGTTTAATAAAGCCCATAAACATCCAAAACAGATAATATAATAGCATGGAACAATCAAAAATTATAGATGCATTGGAGATGTATCAGCTGGCCGGCATCCCCTCCTCCATCATTTATATACAGGGAAAGGGGGCACCTCTAGAGACACACGTTGATCTGTTGATCTCTCCCAGCCGTGTGCGGTGCCCCCCTCCACCATATTCCACCTCGTTCATATCGTAGTGGTGCTTAGGCGAAGCCCTGCATCGGTAGCAACATCATCACCGTCATCACGCCGTCGTGCTGACGGAACTCTCCCGTGAAGCTCTGCTGGATCGGAGTCCGCGGGACACATCGAGTTGAACGTGTGCTGAACTCGGAGGTGTCGTACGTTCGGTACTTGGATTGGTCGAATCGTGAAGACGTACGACTACATCAACCGTGTTGTGCTAACGCTTCCGCTTTCGCTCTACGAGGGTATGTGGACACTCTCTTCCCTCTCGTTGTTATGCATCACCATGATCCTGTGTGTGCGTAGGAATTTTTTTGAAATTACTATGTTCCCCAACAGTGGCATCCGAGCCTGGTTTATGCGGAGATGTTATATGCACGAGTAGAACACAAGTGAGGTGTGGGCGATACAAGTCATACTGCTTACTAGCATGTCATACTTTGGTTTGGCGGTATGGTTGGATGAAGCGGCCCAGACCGACATTACGCATACGCTTACGTGAGACTGGTTCTACCGATGTGCTTTACACATAGGTGGCTGGCGAGTGTTAGTTTCTCCAACTTTAGTTGAACCGAGTGTGGCTACGTCCGGTCCTTGAGAAGGTTAAAACAACACTAACTTGACAAACTATCGTTGTGGTTTTGATGCGTAGGTAAGAACGGTTCTTGCTCAGCCCGTAGCAGCCACGTAAAACTTGCAACAACAAAGTAGAGGACGTCTAACTTGTTTTTGCAGGGCATGTTGTGATGTGATATGGTCAAGGCATGATGCTATATTGTATGAGATGATCATGTTTTGTAACCGAATTATCGGCAACTGGCAGGAGCCATATGGTTGTCGCTTTATTGTATGCAATGCAATCGCCCTGTAATTGCTTTACTTTATCACTAAGCGGTAGCGATAGTCGTAGAAGCAATAGTCGGCGAGACGACAACGATGCTACGATGGAGATCAAGGTGTCGCCCTGTGATACGTCTCCAACGTATCTACAATTTTTGATTGCTCCATGCTATATTATCTACTGTTTTGGACTATATTGGGCTTTATTTTCCACTTTTATATTATTTTTGGGACTAACCTATTAACCGGAGGCCCAGCCCAGAATTGTTGTTTTTTGCCTATTTCAGTGTTTCAAAGAAACGAAATATCAAACGGAGTCCAAACGGAATGAAACCTTCGGGAACGTGATTTTCTCACCGACGTGATCCAGGAGACTTGGACCCTACTCCAAGGGAGCCAAGAGGCGGTCACGAGGGTGCCCCCCCTTAGGGCGCGCCCCCTTCCTCTTAGGCCCCTCGAAGCTCCACTGACGTACTCCTTCCTCCTATATATACCTACGTACCCCCAAACGATCAGATACGGAGGCAAAAAAACCTAATTCCACCGCCGCAACTTTCTGTATCCACGAGATCCCATCTTGGGGCCTGTTCCGGAGCTCCACCGGAGAGGGCTGTCATCACGGAGGGCTTCTACATCATCCTAGCCCCTCCAATGAGGTGTGAGTAGTTTACCTCAGACCTTCGGGTCCATAGTTAGTAGCTAGATGGCTTCTTCTCTCTTTTTGGATCTCAATACAAAGTTCTCCCCCTCTCTCGTGGAGATTGCTACCCCTTGAGCTTGCGTTGGTTTTCCCCGAAGAGGAGAGGATGATGCAGCAAAGTAGCAAAAGTATTTCCCTCAGTTTTTGAGAACCAAGGTATCAATCCAGTAGGAGGCCACGCTCAAGTCCCTCGTACCTACACAAAACGATAGCTACTTGCAACCAACTCGATTAGGGCTTGTCAATCCCTTCATGGTCACTTACGAGAGTGAGATCTGATAGATAGCATTTTTGGTATTTTTGGTATAGAGATGCAAAGTGAAAAGTAAAAGGCAAAGTAAAAAAGCAAAGCAATATTAAAGTGATGGAGATTGATATGATGAGAATAGACCCGAGGGCCATAGGTTTCACTAGTGGCTTCTCTCAAGAGCATAAGTATTCTATGGTGGGTGAACAAATTACTGTTGAGCAATTGACAGAATTGAGCATAGTTATGAGAATATCTAGGCATGATCATGTATATAGGCATCACGTCCGTGACAAGTAGACCGAAACGATTCTGCATCTACTATTATTACTCCACTCATCGACCGCTATCCAGCATGCATCTAGAGTATTAAGTTAAAAACAGAGTAACGCTTTAAGCAAGATGACATGATGTAGAGAGATAAATTCATGCAATATGAAATAAACCCCATCTTGTTATCCTCGATGGCAACGATACAATACGTGCCTTGTTGCCCCTTCTGTCACTGGGAAAGGACACCGCAAGATTGAACCCAAAGCTAAGCTCTTCTCCCATGGCAAGAAAAACCAATCTAGTAGGCCAAACCAAACTGATAATTCGAAGAGACTTGCAAAGATAACCAATCATACATAAAAGAATTCAGAAAAGATTCAAATATTATTCACAGATAGACTTGATCATAAACCCACAATTCATCGGTCTCAGACGTGATGCCTATATACATGATCATACCTAGATATTCTGATAACTATGCTCAATTCTGTCAATTGCTCAACAGTAATTTGTTCACCCACCGTAGAATACTTATGCTCTTGAGAGAAGCCACTAGTGAAACCTATGGGCCCCGGGTCTATTCTCATCATATCAATCTCCATCACTTTAATCTTGCTTTGCTTTTTACTTTGCCTTTTACTTTTTACTTTGCATCTCTATATCAAAAATACCAAAGATATTATCTATCATCTCTATCAAATCTCACTCCCGTAAGTGACCATGAAGGGATTGACAACCCCTAATCGTGTTGGTTGCGTTGAGCTGTTGTTTTTGTGTAGGTACGAGGGACTTGAGCGTGGCCTCCTACTGGATTGATACCTTGGTTCTTAAAAACTGAGGGAAATACTTACGCTACTCTGCTGCATCATCCTTTCCTCTTCGGGGAAATCCAACGCAAGCTCAAGAGGTAGCACCCTGGTGACGACGGTGATCATGACGGTGCTTCGGAGATGGAGATCACAAGCACAAGATGATGATGGCCATATCATATCACTTATATTGATTGCATGTGATGTTTATCCTTTATGCATCTTATTTTGCTTTGATTGACGGTAGCATTATAAGATTATATCTCACTAAATTTCAAGATAAAAGTGTTCTCCCTGAGTATGCACCGTTGCCAAAGTTCATCGTGACGAGACACCACGTGATGATCGGGTGTGATAAGCTCTACGTTCATCTACAACGGGTGCAAGCCAGTTTTTGCACACGCAGAATACTCAGGTTAAACTTGACGAGCCTAGCATATGCATATATGGCCTCGGAACACTAAGACCGAAAGGTCGAGCGTGAATCATATAGTAGATATGATCAACATAGTGATGTTCACCATTAAAAACTACTCCATCTCATGTGATGATCGGACATGGTTTAGTTGATTTGGATCACGTGATCACTTAGATGATTAGAGCGATGTCCATCTAAGTGGGAGTTCTTAAGTCATATGATTAATTGAACTTTAATTTATCATGAACTTAGTCCTGATAATATTTTGCAAATAATGTTGTAGATCAATAGCTCGCGCTGTTGCTTCCCTATGTTTTATATATGTTCCTAGAGAAAACTAAGTTGAAAGATGATAGTAGCAATGATGCGGACTGGGTCCGTGATCTGAGGTTTATCCTCATTGCTACACAGAAGAATTATGTCCTTGATGCACCGCTAGGTGATAGACCTATTACAGGAGCAGATGCAGACGTTATGAACATTTTAGCTAGTTCAATGTTATGACTACTTGATAGTTTAGTGCACCATGCTTAACGGCTTAGAATCGGGACTTCAAAGACATTTTGAACGTCATGGACCATATGAGATGTTCTAGGAGTTGAAGTTAATATTTCAAGCAAATACTCGAGTTGAGAGATATGAAGTCTCCATCAAGTTCTATAGCTAAAAGATGGAGGCGAATAGCTCAAGCAGTGAGCATGTGCTCAGATTGTCTGGGTACTACAATCGCTTGAATCAAGTGGGAGTTAATCTTCCAGATAAGATAGTGATTGACAGATTTCTCTAGTCACCATCACCAAGTTTATAGAACTTTGTGATAAACTATAGCATGCAAGGGATGACGAAAACGATTCCCGAGGTTTTCATGATGATGAAAACGATGAAGGTAGAAATCAAGAAAGAGCATCAAGTGTTGATGATTAACAAGACCACTAGTTTCAAGAAAAGGGCAAAGGGAAAGAAAGGGAACTTCATGTAGAATGGCAAGCAAGTTGTCACTTCCGTGAAGAAGCCCAAAGCTAGACTAAATCCTGAAACTGAGTGCTTCTATTGCAAAGCAAATGGTCACTGGAAGCGGAAATGCCCTGAATATTTGGTGGATAAGAATGATGGCAAAGTGAACAAGGGTATATTTGATATACAGGTTATTGATGTGTACCTTACTAGTGTTTATAGTAGCCCTTGGGTATTTGATACTTGTTCGGTTGCTAAAAATTAGAAACTCGAAACAGGAGTTACATAATAAATAGAGACTAGTTGAGGGTGAAGTGACGATGTGTGTTGGAAGTGGTTCCAAGATTAATATGATCATCATCGCACACTCCCTATACTTTCGGGATTAGTGTTAAACCTAAATAAATGTTATTTGGCGTTAGCGCTGAGCATGAATATGATTTGATCATGTTTATTGCAATACGGTTATTCATTTAAAGTCAGAGAATAATTGTTGTTCTATTTACATGAATAAAACCTTCGATGGTCATACACCCAATGAAAATAGTTTTTTGGATCTCGATCGTAGATACACATATTCATAAAATTGATGCCAAAAGATGCAAAGTTGATAATGATAGTGCAACTTATTTGTGGCACTGCCGTTTGGGTCATATCGGTGTAAAGCGCATGATGAAACTTCATAAAGATGGACTTTTGGAATCACTTGGTTATGAATCATTTGATGCTTGCAAACCATGCCTTTTGGGCAATAGTAGAAAAGGGGGCAATGGTTTAGGCCAGAAAAGGCATTAATCCCGGTTTCGTTACGAACCGGGACTAATGTGATCATTAGTCCCGGTTCGAGCGGCGAGGGCGTCAGAAAAGGCATTACTGCCGGTTCAAATGGGACCTTTAGTCCCGGTTCGTGGCACGAACCGGTACTAAAGGGTGTGATGCCCGTTAGTACCGGTTCATGGCACGAACCGGTACTAAAGGTCTAACCTTTAGTACCGGTTCGTGCCACGAACCGGTACTAATGGGGTTGAGACCTTTAGTACCGGTTCGTGCCACGAACCGGTACTAATGGTGCAATTTTCAAACTCTCCCCCCCGTGGACCGCCTTTTCAGTTTTAGAAAAAATAAAAGAAAAAGATGTAAATGTCAATAAAATAAAATAAAATCTCTGTGGAATTTGTAAAAATGGTCATAACATTTGCATACGAACTCGGATTAAAAAGTTTTTATATGAAAAATCATCTACTCGAAAAGTTACGGCCTGTTTGCAATTTTGTATAATCCTCAAATTCCAAAAGGAAAAAAAGTTATGCTCAAATTTTAGTTTTTTTTAAAATTTTCATTAAATCTGGTCAAACTATGGTCAAACTACTTATTCAAGAAGTATTAGTGTTACTAAATAATGTTTCAAGAATATTAGTGTTATTAAATAATTATTTCAGTTTTTTTGAATTTTGGTCAAATCTGGTCAAACTGTGGTCAAACAATGGTCAAACTACTTATTCAAGAAATATTAGTGTTACTAAATAATTATTGTTTTTTAAAACAATAGTTTCAAACTCAAACAGTGAAATGTGTGACTTCATGCTCAAGCTAAACTCCTGAGGGTTAATAGGATTAACATCTTACTATTGTCAGGAAAACAACGAGTGCAGACTTGGAAACGAGGGAGAATAGAACCTGGAAGTTAAGCGTGCTCAGGCTAGGGGAGTGGGAGGATGGGTGACTATCCGGGAAGTTAGATGATTTGGAATGATGAGGGGTGATTAGAGATTAAATTGAGCAGTGATGAGAGGTGATTAGAGATTAGAGGTTAAAATAATTCAGAAATTCAAAAAAAAATTTCAAAAAAAAATTTCAAAAAAAAATCAGAAAGTTTCCTTTATGAACCGGGACTACATGCCCTTTTTCTACTAGTGGGCCAAGATGACTAAAACTCCATTCTTCGGAACAATGGAACGAGCTACTGACTTGTTGGAAATAATACATACCGACGTATGCGGTCCAATGAGTGTAGATGCTCGTGGCAGGTATTGTTATTTTCTGACCTTCATAGATGATTTGAGCAGATATGAGTATATCTACTTGATGAAACATAAGTCTGAAACATTTCAAAAGTTCAATAGAATTTCAGAGTGAAGTGGAAAATCATCATAACAAGAAAATAAAGTTTCTACGATCTGATCGTGGAGGAGAATATTTGAGTTACGAGTTTGGTCTTCATTTGAAACAATGCAGAATAGTTTCGCAACTCACGCCACCTGGAACACCACAGCGTAATGGTGTGTCCGAACATCGTAAACGTACTTTATTAGATATGGTGCAATCTATGATGTCTCTTACCGATTTACCACTATCATTTTGGGGTTGTGCATTAGAGACATCTGCATTCATGTTAAATAGGGCACCATCTAAATCCGTTGATACGACACCTTATGAATTGTGGTTTGGCAAGAAACCCAAGTTGTCGTTTCTTAAAGTTTGGGCTTGCAATGCTTATGTGAAAAAGTTTCATCCTGATAAGCTCAAACCCAAATCGAAGAAATGTGTCTTCATAGGATACCCAAAGGAGACTGTTGGGTACACCTTCTATCATAGATCCGAAGGCAAAAACATTCGTTGCTAAGAATGGATCCTTTCTAGAGAGGGAGTTTCTCTCGAAAGAAGTGAGTGGGAGGAAAGTAGAACTTGATGAGGTAACTGTACCTGCTCCCTTATTGGAAAGTAGTTCATCACAGAAATCTGTTCCTGTGACTCCTACACCAATTAGTGAGGAAGCTAATGATGATGATCATGTAACTTCAGATCAAGTTACTACCGAACCTTGTAGGTCAACCAGAGTGAGATCTGTACCAGAGTGGTACGGTAATCCTGTTCTGGAGGTCATGTTACTTGACCATGACGAACCTACGAACTATGAGGAAGCGATGATGAGCTCAGATTCCGCAAAATGGTTTGAGGCCATGAAATCTGAGATGGGATCCATGTATGAGAACAAAGTGTGGACTTTGGTTGACTTGTCTGATGATTGGCAAGCCATAGAAAATAAATGAATCTTCAAGAGGAAGATGGACGCTGATAGTAGTGTTACTATCTACAAAGCTAGACTTGTCGAAAAAGGTTTTGACAAAGTTCAAGGTGTTGACTACGATGATATTTTCTCACTCGTAGCGATGCTTAAGTCTGTCCGAATCATGTTAGCAAATTGTCGCATTTTATGAAATCTGGCAAATGGATGTCAAAACTACATTCCTTAATGGATTTCTTAAAAAAGTGTTGTATATGATGCCACCAGAAGGTTTTGTCGATCCTAAAGGTGCTAACAAAATGTGCAAGCTCCATCAGTCCATCTATGGACAGGTGCAAGCATCTCGGAGTTGGAATATACGCTTTGATGAGTTGATCAAAACATATAGTTTTATACAGACTTGTGGTGAAGCATGTATTTACAAGAAAGTGAGTGGGAGCACTACAACCTTTCTGATAAGTATATGCAAATGACATATTGTTGATCAGAAATGATGTAGAATTTTCTAGAAAGTATAAAGGAGTATTTGAAAGGAGTTCTTCAAAGAAAGACCTTGGTGAAGTTGCTTACATATTGAGCATCAAGATCTATAGAGATAGATCAAGACGCTTGATAAGATTTTCAATGAGTATGTACCTTGACAAGATTTTAAATTAGTTCAAGATGGAACGGTCAAAGAAGGAGTTCTTGCATGTGTTACAAAGGTGTGAAGTTGAGTAAAGACTCAAAACCCGACCACAGCAGAAAATAGAAAGAGAATGAAAAGTCATTCCCTATGCCTCAGTCATAGGTTCTATAATGTATGCTATCATGTGTACCAGACCTATTGTGTACCTCACCAAGAGTTTGGCAAGAGGGTACAATAGTGATCTAGGAGTAGATCACTGGACGACGGTCAAAAATTATCCTTAGTGGAATAAGGATATGTTTCTCGATTATGGAGGTGACAAAAGGTTCGTCGTAAAGGGTTACGTCGATACAAGTTTTTACACTGATCCATGTTGGGGAACGCTGCAGAAAATTAAAATTTTTTCTACGGTTTCACCAAGATCCATCTATGAGTTCATCTAAGCAACGAGTCATGGGAGAGAGATTGCATCTACATACCACTTTGTAGATCGCGAGCGGAAGCATCCAAATCACCGGAGATCCTAGCACTGAACGGACGGCACCTCCGCGTTCAACACACGTACGGTCAGCGTAACGTCTTCCTTCTTCTTGATCCAGCAAGGCAAAGGAGAGGTTAAGGAAGAAGTCTCCAGCAGAAGCACGACGGCGTGGTGATGGTGGAGCTGCAGTACTCTGGCAGGGCTTCGCCGAGCTCTATGGAGGAGGAGGAGGTGTTGGAGAGGGAGAGGGAGGCGCCAGGGCAAGGGGTGCGGTTGCCCCCTCCCTTCCCCCCTTTATATAGGCCCCCTGGGGGGCGCCGGCCCTGGGAGATTGAATCTCCCAAGGGGGCGGCGGCCAAGGGGGTGGAGTGCCCCCCAAGGCAAGTGGGCGCCCCCCACCCTAGGGTTCCAACCCTAGGCGCAGGGGGTGGGCCTTGGGGGGCGCACCAGCCCACTAAAGGTTGTCCCCCCCTTCCCACTTCAGCCCATGGGGCCCTCCGGGATGGGTGGCCCCACCCGGTGGACCCCCGGGACCCATCTGGTGGTCCCGGTACAATACCGGTGACCCCCAGATCACTCCCGATGGCCGAAACTGCACTTCCCATATATAATTCTTCACCTCCGGACCATTCCGAAACTCCTCGTGACGTCCGGGATCTCATCCGGGACTCCGAACAACATTCGGGTTACTGCATATACATATCTTCACAACCCTAGCGTCACCGAACCTTAAGTGTGTAGACCCTACGGGTTCGGGAGACATGCAGACATGACCGAGACTAGAGGCTTACTAGGGACACGTTGCTGTCTGTTATTCACACATGTATTACGATTTCCGGATAACACAATTATAGCACGAATAAAGACAATTATCATGAACAAGGAAATATAATAGTAATGCTTTTATTATTGCCTCTAGGGCATATTTCCAACAGTCTCCCACTTGCACTAGAGTCAATAATCTAGTTACATTGTGATGAATCGAACACCCATAGAGTTCTGGTGCTGATCATGTTTTTCCTTAGGGAGAGGTTTAGTCAACGAATCTGCGACATTCAGATCCGTGTGCACTTTACAAATTTCTATGTCTCCATCTTGAACATTTTCACGAATGGAGTTGAAGCGACGCTTGATGTGCCTGGTCTTCTTGTGAAACCTGGGCTCCTTGGCACGTGCAATAGCTCCAGTGTTGTCACAGAAGAGTTTGATTGGCCCCGATGCATTCGGTATGACTCCAAGGTCGGTGATGAACTCCTTCACCCAAATTGCTTCATGTGCTGCCTCCGAGGCTGCCATGTACTCCGCTTCACATGTAGATCCCGCCACGACGCTCTGCTTGCAACTGCACCAGCTCACTGCCCCACCATTCAAAATATACACGTATCCGGTTTGTGACTTAGAGTCATCCAGATCTGTGTCGAAGCTAGCGTCGACGTAACCCTTTACGACGAGCTCTTCGTCACCTCCATAACGAGAAACATTTCCTTAGTCCTTTTCAGGTACTTCAGGATATTATTGACCGCTGTCCAGTGTTCCTTGCCGGGATTACTTTGGTACCTTCCTACCAAACTTACGGCAAGGTTTACATCAGGTCTGGTACACAGCATGGCATACATAATAGAACCTATGGCTGAGGCATAGGGGATGACACTCATCTCTTCTATATATTCTGCCGTGGTCGGACATTGAGCTGAGCTCAATTTCACACCTTGTAACACAGGTAAGAACCCCTTATTAGATTGATCCATATTGAACTTCTTCAATATCTTATCAAGGTATGTGCTTTGTGAAAGACCTATGAGGCGTCTTGATCTATCTCTATAGATCTTGATGCCTAATATATAAGTAGCTTCTCCAAGGTCCTTCATTGAAAAACTTTTATTCAAGTAGGCCTTAATGCTGCCCAAGAGTTCTATATCATTTCCCATCAAAAGTATGTCAGCTACATATAGTATGAGAAATGCTACAGAGCTCCCACTCACTTTCTTGTAAACGCAGGCTTCTCCATAAGTCTGCGTAAAACCAAACGCTTTGATCATCTCATCAAAGCGAATGTTCCAACTCCGAGATGCTTGCACCAGCCCATAAATCAAGCGTTGGAGCTTGCACACCTTGTCAGCATTCTTAGGATCGACAAAACCTTCCGGCTGCATCATATACAATTCTTCCTTAAGGAAACCATTAAGGAATGCCGTTTTGACGTCCATTTGCCATATTTCATAATCGTAGAATGTGGCAATTGCTAACATGATTCGGACGGACTTCAGCTTCGCTACCGGTGAGAAAGTCTCATCGTAGTCAATTCCTTGAACTTGTCGATAACCCTTAGCGACAAGCCGGGCTTTATAGATGGTCACATTACCATCCGCGTCTGTCTTCTTCTTAAAGATCTATTTATTTTCTATGGCTCGCCGCTCAACGGGCAAGTCAATCAAAGTCCATACTTTGTTTTCATACATGGATCCTATCTCGGATTTCACGGCTTCCAGCCATTTGTCGGAATCCGGGCCCGCCATCGCTTATTCATAGTTCGAAGGTTCACCGTTGTCTAACAACATGATTTCCAAGACAGGGTTGCCGTACCACTCTGGTGCGGAACGTGTCCTTGTGGACCTACGAATTTCAGTAGGAGCTTGATTAGAAGTATCTTGATCATCATCATTAATTTCCTCTCTAGTCGGTGCAGGCACCTCAGGAACGTTTTCTTGAGTTTCGCCACTTTCCGGTTCAAGAGGTAACACTTCATCAAGTTCTACTTTCCTCCCACTTACTTCTTTCGAGAGAAACTCTTTCTCTAGAAAGGATCCATTCGTGGCAACAAAGATCTTGCCTTCGGATCTGAGGTAGAAGGTATACCCAATAGTTTCTTTAGGGTATCCTATGAAGACGCATTTTTCCGACTTGGGTTCGAGCTTTTCAGGTTGAAGTTTCTTGACATAAGCATCGCATTCCCAAACTTTTAGAAACGACAGCTTAGGTTTCTTCCCAAACCATAACTCATACGGTGTCGTCTCAACGGATTTCGACGGAGCCCTATTTAAAGTGAATGCGGCAGTCTCTAAAGCATAGCCCCAAAAAGATAGCGGTAAATCGGTAAGAGACATCATAGATCGTACCATATCTAATAGAGTGCGATTACGACGTTTGGACACACCATTACGCTGAGGTGTTCCAGGCGGCGTGAGTTGTGAAACTATTCCACATTTTCTTAAGTGTGTGCCAAATTCGTGACTCAAGTATTCTCCTCCACGATCTGATCGTAGAAACTTGATCTTTCTATCACGTTGATTTTCAACCTCACTCTGAAATTCCTTGAACTTTTCAAAGGTCTCAGACTTGTGTTTCATTAAGTAGATATACCCATATCTACTCAAGTCATCAGTGAGGGTGAGAACATAACGATAGCCACCGCGAGCCTCAACACTCATTGGACCGCACACATCGGTACGTATGATTTCCAATAAGTTGGTTGCTCGCTCCATTGTTCCTGAGAATGGAGTCTTGGTCATTTTACCCATGAGGCATGGTTTGCACGTGTCAAATGATTCATAATCAAGAGACTCTAAAAGTCCATCTACATGGAGCTTCTTCATGCGTTTGACACCTATGTGACCAAGGCGGCAGTGCCACAAATATGTGGGACTATTGTTATCAACTTTAACTCTTTTGGTATTCACACTATGAATATGTGTATCATCACGTACGAGATTCATTAAGAATAAACCATTAACCATCGGAGCATGACCATAAAACATATCTCTCATATAAATAGAACAACCATTATTCTCAGATTTAAATGAGTAGCCATCTCGAATTAAACGAGATCCAGACACAATGTTCATGCTCAAACTTGGCACTAAATAACAATTATTGAGGTTTAAAACTAATCCCGTAGGTAAATGTAGAGGTAGCGTGCCGACGGCGATCACATCGACCTTGGAACCATTCCCGACGCGCATCGTCACCTCATCCTTCGCCAGTCTCCGTTTATTCCGCAGCTCCTGCTTTGAGTTACAAATGTGAGCAACTGCACCGGTATCAAATACCCAAGAGCTACTACGAGTACTGGTAAGGTACACATCAATTACATGTATATCACATATACCTTTTGTTTTGCCGGCCTTCTTGTCCGCTAAGTATTTGGGGCAGTTCCGCTTCCAGTGACCACTTCCCTTGCAATAAAAACACTCAGTCTCGGGCTTGGGTCCATTCTTTGGCTTCTTCCCGGCAACTTGCTTACCGGGCGCGGCAACTTCCTTGCCGTCCTTCTTGAAGTTCTTTTGACCCTTGCCCTTCTTGAAATTAGTGGTTTTATTCACCATCAACACTTGATGCTCCTTCTTGATTTCTACCTCTGCTGATTTCAGCATAGCATATACCTCAGGAATGGTCTTTACCATCCCCTGCATATTGTAGTTCATCACAAAGCTCTTGTAGCTAGGTGGAAGCGACTGGAGGATTCTGACAATGACCGCTTCATCCGGGAGATTAACTTCCAGTTGAGTCAAGCGGTTGTGCAACCCAGACATTTTGAGTATGTGTTCACTGACAGAGCTATTTTCCTCCATCTTACAGCTAAAGAATTTGTCGGAGACTTCATATCTCTCGACCCGGGCATGAGCTTGGAAAACCATTTTCAGCTCTTCGAACATCTCATATGCTCCATGTCTTTCAAAACGCTTTTGGAGCCCCGGCTCTAAGCTGTAAAGCATGCCGCACTGAACGAGGGAGTAATCATCGGAGCGTGACTACCAAGCGTTCATAACGTCTTGTTCTGCAGGGAGATTAGGTGCGTCACCCAGCGGTGCTCGTAGGACATAATATTTTTTGGCAGCTATGAGGATGATCCTCAGGTTCCGGACCCAGTCCGTATAGTTGCTGCCATCGTCTTTCAGCTTGGTTTTCTCTAGGAACGCGTTGAAGTTGAGGACTACGTTGGCCATTTGATCTACAAGACATATTGTAAATATTTTAGACTAAGTTCATGATAATAAAGTTCATTTAATCAAATTATTTAATGAACTCCCACTTAGATAGACATCCCTCTTCTAGTCATCTAAGTATTACATGATCCGAGTCAACTAGGCCGTGTCCGATCATCACGTGAGATGGACTAGTCAACATCGGTGAACATCTTCATGTTGATCGTATCTTCTATACGACTCATGCTCGACCTTTCGGTCTTCTGTGTTCCGAGGCCATGTCTGTACATGCTAGGATCGTCAAGTCAACCTAAGTGTTTGCATGTGTAAATCTGTCTTACACCCGTTGTATGTGAACGTTAGAATCTATCACACCCGATCATCACGTGGTGCTTCGAAACAACGAACTGTCGCAACGGTGCACAGTTAGGGGGAACACTTCTTGAAATTATTATGAGGGATCATCTTATTTACTACCGTCGTTCTAAGTAAACAAGATGCAAAACATGATAAACATCACATGCAATCAAATAATAAACGTGACATGATATGGCCAATATCACATAGCTCCTTTGATCTCCATCTTGGGGCTCCATGATCATCTTGTCACCGGCTTGACACCATGATCTCCATCATCATGATCTCCATCATCGTGTCTCCATGAAGTTGCTCGCCAACTATTACTTCTACTACTATGGCTAACGCGTTTAGCAATAAAGTAAAGTAATTTACATGGCGTTTCTCAATGACACGCATGTCATACAAAAATAAAGACAACTCCTATGGCTCCTGCCGATTGTCATACTCATCGACATGCAAGTCGTGATTCCTATTACAATAGCATGAACATCTCATACATCACATATTGATCATTCATCATTCATCACAACTTTGGCCATATCATATCACAAAGCACTTGCTGCAAAAACAAGTTAGACGTCCTCTAATTGTTGTTGCAAGTTTTACGTGGCTGAATTAGGGTTCTAGCAAGAACGTTTTCTTACCTACGTGAAAGCCACAACGTGATTTGTCAACTTCTATTTACCCTTCATAAGGACCCTTTTCATCGAATCCGCTCCAACTAAAGTGGGAGAGACAGACACCCGCCAGCCACCTTATGCAACTAGTGCATGTTAGTCGGTGGAACCGGTCTCACGTAAGCGTACGTGTAAGGTTGGTCCGGGCCGCTTCATCCCACAATACCGCTGAAGCAAGATAAGACTAGTAGCGGCAAGAAAGTTGACAACATCTACGCCCACAACAAATTGTGTTCTACTCGTGCAATAGAGAACTATGCATAGACCTAGCTCATGATGCCACTGTTGGGGAACGTTGCAGAAAATTAAAAAAAATTCTACGGTTTCACCAAGATCCATCTATGAGTTCATCTAAGCAAGGAGTCATGGTAGAGAGATTGCATCTACATACCACTTTGTAGATCGCGAGCTGAAGCGTTCAAGGAACGGGGATGAGGTAGTCGTACACGACGTGATCCAAATCACCGGAGATCCTAGCACCGAACGGACGGCACCTCCGCATTCAACACACGTACGGTCGGCGTAACGTCTTCTTTCTTCTTGATCCAGCAAGGCAAAGGAGAGGTTGAGGAAGATGGCTCCAGCAGCAGCACGACGGCATGGTGATGGTGGAGCTGCAGTACTCCGGCAGGGCTTCGCCGAGCTCTATGGAGGAGGAGGAGGTGTTGGAGAGGGAGAGGAAGGCGCCAGGGCAAGGGGTGCAGTTGCCCCTCCCCTCCCCCCTTTATATAGGCCCCCTGGGGGGGCGCCGGCCCTGGGAGATTGAATCTCCCAAGGGGGCGGCGGCCAAGGGGGTGGAGTGCCCCCCAAGGCAAGTGGGCGCCCCCCACCCTAGGGTTCCAACCCTAGGCGCAGGGGGTGGGCCTTGGGGGGCGCACCAGCCCACTAAGGGCTGGCCTCCCTTCCCACTTCAGCCCATGGGGCCCTCCGAGATGGGTGGCCCCACCCGGTGGACCCCCGGGACCCATCTGGTGGTCCCGGTACAATAGCGGTGACCCCCAGATCACTCCCGATGGCCGAAACTTTACTTCCCATATATAATTCTTCACCTCCGGACCATTCCAAAACTCCTCGTGACGTCCGGGATCTCATCCGGGACTCCGAACAACATTCGGGTTACTGCATATACATATCTTCACAACCCTAGCGTCACCGAACCTTAAGTGTGTAGACCCTACGGGTTCGGGAGACATGCAGACATGACCGAGGCGACTCTCGGGCAATAACCAACAGCGGGATCTGGATACCCATGTTGGCTCCCACATGCTCCACGATGATCTCATCGGATGAACCACGATGTCGAGGATTCAATTAATCCCGTATACGATTCCCTTTGTCAATCGGTATTTTACTTGCCCGAGATTCGATTGTCTGTATCCCAATACCTCGTTCAATCTCGTTACCGGCAAGTCACTTTACTCGTACCGTAACGCATGATCCCGTGATCAAACAGTTTGATCATATTGAGCTCATTATGATAATGCATTACCGAGTGGGCCCGGTGATACCTCTCCGTCAAGCGGAGTGACAAATCCCAGTCTCGATCCGTGTCAACCCAACACACACTTTCGGAGATACCCGTAGTATACCTTTATAGTCACCCAGTTACGTTGTGACGTTTGGCGCACCCAAAGTACTCCTACGGTATCCGGGAGTTACACGATCTCATGGTCTAAGGAAAGGATACTTGACATTGGAAAACTCTAGCAAACGAACTATGCGATCTTATGCTATGTTTAGGATTGGGTCTCGTCCATCACATCATTCTCCTAATGATGTGATCTCGTTATCATTGACATCCAATGCCCATAGTCAGGAAACCATGACTATCTATTGCTCAACGAGCTAGTCAACTAGAGGCTTACTAGGGACACGTTGTTATCTGTTATTCACACATGTATTACGATTTCCGGATAACACAATTATAGCACGAATAAAGACAATTATCATGAACAAGGAAATATAATAATAATGCTTTTATTATTGCCTCTAGGGCATATTTCCAACAATCCAGATGACTCTAAGTCTCAATCTGTATACATATTGAAAGTGGGAGCAATTAGCTAGAGTAGCTCCATGCAGAGCATTGTTGACATAGAAATTTACAAAGTACATATGGGTCTGAATGTGGCAGACTCATTGACTAAACTTCTCTCACAAGCAAAACATGATTACACCTTAGTACTCTTTGGGTGTTTATCACATAGTGATGTGAACTAGATTATTGACTCTAGTAAACCCTTTGGGTGTTGGTCACATGACGATGTGAACTATGGGTGTTAATCAGATGGTGATGTGAACTATTGGTGTTAAATCACATGGCGATGTGAACTAGATTATTAACTCTAGTGCAAGTGGGAGACTGAAGGAAATATGCCCTAGAGGCAATAATAAAGTAATTATTTATTTCCTTATTTCATGATAAATGTTTATTATTCATGCTAGAATTGTATTAACCAGAAACTTAATACATGTGTATTTACATAGACAAACAGAGTGTCACTAGTATGCCTCTACTTGACTAGCCATCGCCAACTCAATACCTAGTTCAAAGATGATTAAGTTTTCTAGCCATAGACATAAGTTGTCATTTGATTAACGGGATCACATCATTAGGAGAATGATGTGATTGACTTGACCCATTCCGTTAGCTTAGCACTTGATCGTTTAGTATGTTGCTATTGCTTTCTTCATGACTTATACATGTTCCTATGACTATGGGATTATGCAACTCCCGTTTACCGGAGGAACACTTTGTGTGCTACCAAACGTCACAACGTAACTGGGTGATTATAAAGGTGCTCTACAGGTGTCTCCGAAGGTACTTGTTGAGTTGGCGTATTTTGAGATTAGGATTTGTCACTCCGATTGTCGGAGAGGTATCTCCGGGGCCTCTCGGTAATGCACATCACTATAAGCCTTGCAAGCAATGTGACTAATGAGTTAGTTGCGGGATGATGCATTACGGAACGAGTAAAGAGACTTGCCAGTAACGAGATTGAACTAGGTATTGAGATACCAATGATCGAATCTCTGGCAAGTAACATACCGATGACAAAGGTCACAACGTATGTTGTTATGCGGTTTGACCGATAAAGATCTTCGTAGAATATGTAGGAACCAATATGAGCATCCAGGTTCCGCTATTGGTTATTAACCGGAGATGTGTCTCGGTCATGTCTACATAGTTCTCGAACCCATAGGGTCTGCACGCTTAACATTCGGTGACGATTTGTATTATGAGTTATGTGATTTGATGTACCAAAGGTAGTTCGGAATCTCGGATGAGATCGGGGACATGACGTGGAGTCTCGAAATGGTCAAGACGTAAAGATCGATATATTGGACGACTATATTCGGATATCGAAAAAGTTCCGAGTGATTCGGGTATTTTTCCGAGTACGAGAGAGTTACGGGAATTCGTACTGGGCCTTAATGAGCCATACGGGAAAGGAGAGAAAGGCCTCAAAAGGCGGCCGCACCCCTCCCCATGATTTGGTCCGAAGTGGACTAGGGAAGGGGGGCGCCCCCTTCCTTCCTTCTCCTTTTCCCTTCCTTTTTTTCCTATTCCATGTGGGAGGAGGAATCCTACTAGGACTAGGGAGTCCTAGTAAGAGTCCACACTTCTGGCGCGCCCTAGGGGCTGGCCGGCCTCCCCTCCTCCATCCTTTATATACGGGGGCATGAGGCACCTCTAGACACACAAGTTGTTATGTTGATCTCTCCCAGCCGTGTGCGGTGCCCCTCCTCCACCATATTCCACCTCGATCATATCGTAGCGGTGCTTAGGCGAAGCCCTGCGTTGGTAGCAACATCATCACCGTCATCACGCTGTCGTGCTGACGGAACTTTCCCATGAAGCTCTACTGGATTGGAGTCCGCGCGATGTCATCGAGTTGAACGTGTGCTGAACTCAGAGGTGCCGTACATTCGGTACTTGGATCGGTCGAATCGTGAAGACGTACGACTACATCAACCACGTTGTGCTAACGCTTCCGCTTTCGGTCTACGAGGGTACGTGGACACACTCTCCCCTCTTGTTGCTATGCATCACCATGATTCTGTGTGTGCGTAGGAATTTTTTCGAAATTGCTACGTTCCCCAACAGTCCCCTGCTCGGGACTCTCCCAGGTGCAACCAGGGCCCAATATCTTCCTTCTGGTCCATAAAAGATCTCCATAAAGTTTTGTGGCATCTGTACTCCGTCTGATAAGGATTTTTTGCGATGTAAAAAACATGGAAAAAACAACAACTGTCACTTGGCACTATGTCAATAGGTTAGCACCAAAAAATGATATAAAATAACTATAAAATGATTATAAAACATCCAAGATTGATAATAAAATAGCATGGAACAATAAAAACTTATAGATACATTGGAGACGTATCAGTATTTAATAGGGGAATGTGGAAAATTACTTTCTCCATAAACCAAGCAACAATATTTTTATGTCCAGGGTTTCCATGACGGAGAAGAGTAAGTGCCTCCGCCTCAGTAGGAGGATTCATTCCTGTCCATTCCTCTTGAACGAAATCACTAAAAGAAGAAAAGTGGTGTTAGACCGGGACTAAGTGAACATAGAACATGATGATGTGGAAGACATAAAGGAATGGTGTAGTGGTATTGTCTCATCCACACTTCCTCAAGTTCCTTGATGTTGTGCAAGATATAGAACATGAGGTCCTCCCACTCTTGTCGTGGCATGTTATAAGATTTCTTGGCCCTAGCCCTCCCACCTTGCATGTTGAATAGATGGAGCCTGGGTTGATACTTGGGCTCTTCTATATTGTATTGATGCACCTTGTTATGCAGATGGGGAGCATGGTCTGGATAGTATGATCTCCTGACGTCTGACAGCTCCTCTAGGATAACTGCCTCAGCTATGGAAGCTTCAATCTTAACTTTGAGGAAGTTTGGGGTCCTTGAAACAGGGAAGCTGCGAGAAGGGGGTAATGTGAGTTCAGGTGTGCGTCTCACCATATCCCTCGAAGCCTTTGGCTTTGGCTTTGGCTTTGCCTTTGACTTTAGGCTTGAGAGATTTTAGCTGAGCAAGAACATCTGCCCCTGAAAATGTTGAATTCTCGGTTACTTCATGAACAACCCGGCCTTTTGTGAAGTTCTTCTTGTCTTCCCTGTCTGGATGGTCTGGAGGGAGGAACTATGGATGCAGGGCAAAGGCTACATACTTGCCACCCTTACTCAGCCAAATCATTCACAGAGCCTGCATGCACACTAGGCATGGCATCTTCCCACTTGTACACCATCCGCAGAATAGAGCATATATAGTTGGGAAAGTCATGCATGCAATAGTGCAACCAAACTTTCATCAAGAAATTTCTCTGTAGATCCCGGTCCTATGTCAACCTCGGAAAATACCAAGAATGGTGCAAATCATCCACCAGCGGCTGCATAAAACACACTCAATTGCTTCCCCGGGTATTCAGGCCCCGAAATGATGAGCGACTAGAACATGGTCTTGCGTTGCATCAGGGCACCGGGAGGGAGACTGAGCGGAATTACAAACACGGGCCAACAGCTGTATGGATTCGAGGACATACCACATGGATTGAACCCATCACCTGATATGGCTATTTTGACATTCCCAGCCTCGGCTGCTTCCTCGAGGTATTCTTCATCGAACGACTTCCATGCTTCGCCTTCCGATGGATGTACGATTTTATTTGGATTGTACCTTATACCTTCCTTGTGCTACTTCATCATTTTGGCAAACTCCTCCGTGATGAAAAGGCGCTGCAGTCTTTCTATGAAATGGAGATACCGAAGAACCTTAACGGGGATGGCTAGCTGCTTTTTCTCACCATCCTCACCGACCACCCCAATGTACCAAGACGAACCGCACTCCCTATAGTACTTGTCATCCGCATACTCATGCCTAAACAAAAGGCAATTCTTCGGGCAAACATCGATTTTCTCATAATCCATAGAGAGTGCCTTCATGATTTTGTTTGTAGCGTACATGCTCTTCGGGAGTTCGTGACCCTCAGGGAGGTTGTTAGCCCATACTCCCAGGAATGCTTTGAAGCATTTCTGGCTATAGCCGTACTCAGCCTTGACTGCAATCAGTTGCGAGATGGCATCCAACTGAGATATTTTTGCACCCGCATAAAGAGGTATCCTCGACGAGGCCAAGACCTCCAAGAAGGCCTTTCCGGTTGCCTCCGGCTCCTCCAGTTCATTCTCTGAAGGTGTCGCATTTGCCGTTTCTGCAACAATGACATCATCTAGCATGTCTGAGGGAGTCGTGGATTAGGGGGTGTCCGGATAGCCGGACTATAGCTTCGGCCGGACTCTTGGACTATGAAGGTACAAGATTGAAGACTTCGTCCCGTGTCCGGGAGGGACTTTCCTTGGCATGGAAGGCAAGCTTGGTGATACGGATATGTGGATCTCCTACCATTGTAACCGACTCTATGTAACCCTAGCCCTCTCCGGTGTCTATATAAACCGGAGGGTTTTAGTCCGTAGGATAGAACAACAATCATACCATAGGCTAGCTTCTAGGGTTTAGTCTCCTTGATCTCGTGGTAGATCTACTCTTGTACTACCCATATCATCAATATTAATCAAGCAGGAGAAGGGTTTTACCTCCATCGTGAGGGCCCGAACTTGGGTAAAAACATCGTGTCCCTTGTCTCCTGTTACCATCCGCCTAGACGCACAGTTCGGGACCCCCTACCCGAGATCCGCCGGTTTTGACACCGACATTGGTGCTTTCATTGAGAGTTCCTCTATGTCGTCACTTTTTTGGCCCGATGGTTCCTCCAATCATCAACAACGACGTGGTCCAGGGTGAGACTTTTCGCTTCGTATTCGGCGGCTTCGCACTGCGGGCCAATTCGCTTGGCCATCTAGAGTAGATCGAAAGCTACGCCCCCGGCCATCAGGTCAAATTTGGAAATCAGAACTACATGACTGACATCCGCGGAGACTTGATCTTCGACGGATTCGAGCCACAGCCGAGCGCGCCGCACTGTCATGATAGGCATGATCTAGCTCTGCCGCCGAACAGTGCCCTGGAGGCCGCACCCGCATTAGCTCCGACCCTTAGTTCGGAGCCGACTGCGCCGATCGAGGACGGGTGGTTGGACACCGCCTCGGGGGCTGCAATCTCAACGGCGATCGAGCCGAACACCAACCCTATCCACTGTGAAGCCCGTGACTCCAAGGAGCCGGACTCCTCTCCGGACTCCGAGCCCTCCGCGCACCTACCAATCGAATCCGATTGGGCGCCGATCATGGAGTTCACTACCGCGGACATCTTTAAGCACTCGCCCTTCGGCGATATTCTGAATTCACTAAAATCTCTCTCTTTATCAGGAGAGTCCTTGCCGGACTTTGGTCAGCAAGGTTGGGATACAGAGGACGAAGAAATTTGACGCCCACCCACCACCCACTTCGTAGCCACTGTCGATGATTTAACCGACATGCTAGATTGCGACTCCGAAGACATCGACGGTATGGACGCCGATGCAGGAGACGACCAGGAACCTGCGCCTATAGGGCACCGGAAAGCTACCTCATCATATGACATATATATGGTGGACACCCCAAAAGAAGGCGATGGCGATGGAACAACGGAGGATGACCCCTCCAAGAAATAGCCTAAGCGCCGGCGTCAGCGGTGCAGCTCTAAATCCCGCCAAAGAAAAAACGGTGATTCCGGCACAGGAGATAATAACACTCCGGACAGTGACGAAGAAAACCCCCTCCAGCAAGATTCAGCACAGGAGGATGGAGAAGCCAGCCCTCATGAGAGAGCGGCAGACAGAGAGGTCGAGGACGATAATTACATGCCTCCCTCCGAAGACGAGGCAAGCCTTGACGATGACGAATTTGTCGTGCCTGAGGATCCCGTCGAGCAGGAGTGCTTCAAGCGCAGGCTTATGGCCATGGCGAGTAGCCTCAAGAAAAAACAGCAACAGCTTAGAGCTGATCAAGATTTGCTAGCCGACAGATGGACCGAAGTCCTTGCGGCCGAAGAGTATGAACTCGAACGCCCCTCCAAGAGCTACCCAAAGCGCAGGTTGCTACCCCGAGCAGAGGAGGAAGCACCCACATGACCAGCGCATGATGCGGCCGACCTGACACCTCGTGGCCGCGACATAGAGGCCTTTCGGCCCTCCACTCAAGACGCACCCCGGCGCCGCTCAAAAAATACCAAGTCACGGGGAAATGCGCCAGACCTGCGAGATATATTGGAGGACAAGGCAAAGCAAACAAGATCGATCTACGGATCGCGTGGGCGTCCCATGACATGAGACGATAATCGTCACGCCGGATACAGTAAATCCGGCCAGGCCGAACACAATAGACAAAGCTCATTTGAGCTACGTCGTGATATAGCCCAGTACAGAGGCGCCGTACACCCACTATGCTTCATAGATGAAGTAATGGATCATCAAATCCCCGAGGGTTTCAAACTCGTAAACAACAGATCCTATGGTATGGATCGAGGATTATCTCCTTCATATCCACATGGCCCGCGGCGATGATCTACATGCCATCAAATACCTCCCACTCAAACTTAAAGGACCAGCTCGGCATTGGCTTAACAGCTTGCCAGCAGAATCAATTTGTTGTTGGGAGGACCTGGAAGCCGCATTCCTCGACAATTCCAGGGCACCTATGTGCGACCACCAGACGCTGATGACCTAAGCCACATAATTTAGCAGCCAGAGGAATCGGCCAGACAATTCTGGACACGGTTCCTAACCAAGAAAAATCAAATTGTCAACTGTCCGAACGCAGAGGCCCTAGCAGCCTTCAAGCATAACATCCGTGATGAGTGGCTTGCCCGACACCTAGGACAGGAAAAGCCGAAATCTATGGCAGCCCTAACGACACTCATGACCCGCTTTTGTGCGTGAGAAGACAGCTGGCTGGCTCATAGCAATAACATGACGAAGAGCCCTCGTAATTTGGATACCAAGGACAACAGTGGCAGGTCGCGTCGCAACAAGCAAAAGCGCCACATTAACGGCGACAATGGTGAGGATACGGCAGTTAATGCCGGATTCAGAGGCTCTAAATCTGGTCAGCGGAAAAAGGCATTCAAAAGAAATACTTCGGGCCCGTCCAGTCTGGACCGAATACTCGACCGCTCGTGCAAGATATATGGCACCCCCGAAAAGCTAGCCAATCACACCAACAGGGATTGTTGGGTTTTCAAGCAGGCCGGCAAGTTAAATGTCGAAAATAGAGACAAGGGGCTACATAGCGACGACGAGGAGGAGCCCCGGCCGCCGAACAGTAGTGGACAGAAGGGCTTGCCCCCACAAGTGCGGACGGTGAACATGATATACGCAACCCACATCCCCAAGAGGGAGCGGAAGCGTGCGCTAAGGGACGTATATGCGATGGAGCCAGTCGCCCCAAAGTTCAACCCATGGTCCTCCTGCCTGATCACCTTTGATCGAAGGGACCACCCCACTAGCATCCGTCATGGCGGATTCGCCGCATTAGTTCTAGACCCAATCATTGACGGATTTCACCTCACTAGAGTCCTTATGGACGGCGGCAGTAGCCTGAACCTGCTTTATCAGGATACAATGCGGAAAATGGGCATAGATCCCTCAAGGATCAAGACCACCAAGACGACCTTTAAAGGCGTCATACCAGGTGTAGAGGCCAACTGTACAGGCTCAGTTACACTTGAAGTGGTCTTCGGATCCCCGGATAATTTCCGGAGCGAGGAGTTAATCTTCGACATAGTATCGTTCCGCAGCGGCTATCACGCACTGCTCGGACGAACCGCATTCGCAAAGTTCAATGCGGTGCCACACTACGCACACCTCAAACTCAAGATGTCGGGCCCTCTAGGAGTCATTACGGCCAATGGAAACACCGAACGCTCTCTTCAAACGGAGGAGCATACGGCAGCCTTTCAAGGCAATTCTCCAGTCCGGCTAGTAAACGTCCGGACACCTTCAAGCGAACCCGAAGTAACCCACAAAAAGACCGCCTGGCACGTTCCGAGCAAGCATAGCAATGCGGACCCAACCCTAGCCCTCGCGAAATTGCAAAACCAGTGCTGCGCGTACATAACTACGCTCTCGAAATACCATGGGCACAGGGGGAGGGGCACCATCACGACACGCCCGAAAACACGGCTTAAACCAAACTAGGGGCTGCCGATTTCTTAATTTTCTCTTACTTTCAGGACTCCATTCTTGGGAAGACCTACCCGACAGTACAATTACCGCACAAACGATGCAAGAACCAGGGAATCAGAAAGCTACGCCGCATTATGGAACTCCCAGGTGGTCTCTATAACGAGCAGTATACCTGTTTTGCATACCATTCTGCAGCCTGCCCCTGGAAAGGACATGTTAAATAGTCCCACCTTTCGCTTATCGCACTATTTGTATCGTTCTGCTTTGATCGCATCTTTTTCAAATAAACAATGCATAGCTTTTTTCTATTATCGCATTAATCTCTTTTACGAATATATGTTCATTAATGACATGTTGCACCCGTACACTTTGGTACGGCCAATACGCCAGAGGCTTAAGTACCACACAGTATGGTGTGAGAAGTCCGAACACTTTCACAAGTGCGGTACCCCGAACTTATAGCATTATATGCATCGGCTCCGAATCATGTCTTGGATCAATAGTTGGGTTTGCCCGGCTCCTATGTTTTGGTACCTAACGTTCCGCTATATCGGCTAAGGTAGCACTAGGAGAACTACTGCAATTGTGCCCCGGTTGAGCTGGGCTAAGCACCTCAGTAGAGAAAGCTAAAAGTCACCGTCATGATGAGGCGAGAGTTGGTCGCTGTTCGAGAGGTTTTCGAGTCCCTAAAGACTTATGTCGCTTAGAGCGAGGAGTCGGCTTTGTCCGGCCTAGGCGTCGATAGCGCCCCGAACTCGTTCTTCCGAATACTAGGGGCTTCGCCAAAATTTAAAATTATAGAATTCTATGGCTAAGGGGAGTGATAAAGCATTATAGTCCGATTGCCTTGTTCGTTGTGTTGAGCCCCTCCCTCGAAGGACCCAATAATGGGAAAAAGAGTGCTCAAGTTTATCCCGAACACCCCACCACTCGTGGCATGGGGGCAGAAGCCGACGACTCGCCGGACATCGTTGGTCGATTTCCCTTCTCCGACGCCTTTCCGAGACCGCCGACCTGCTCTGCGCGTCCACTGTGAGCTCCTCCATCGACTACCCCTCTTCCCCGGCCTCTCCACGCTCCCTAGCCGCGGCTCCACCTCTGGCCGAAGCTCTGCTCCGCCATGGCCGCAGCCCGCGCCTTCCCTGTGCCCCGCTCGTTGCCCCCGTGCAACAGGCGTGTTCCACAGCGCCTCCCCTCGTTGCTGCCCTGCTCAGCTCCCTCGCCCGCGAGCTCTATCCCTCCCAGCCGCAACCATCGAGCTCCGGCCACCTCCCAACTCACCGCCGCCGCCGCTACAGGCCACCCCAGCTCTAGTCGCTGGCACCAGTGGATGCGCCACTTCTCCAGCTCCCCGTAGGACCAAACCGCGAGCCAAACGGTCGCCGGACGACGAATCCCGAGCGCCTCCGCCGCTCCGTTGGGTCGCCGGCGGCTAACCGCCGGTGCGTCTGACGTGGCAAGGTCATTAGTGGCTAATGAAGGCCTAACTAACCCCCTAGCTCACTGACACCTCGGCCCCACGTCCTAATTAATCTAGGTTTTATTTCTGTTTAGATCAGTTTAATAAAGCGGGACCCACCAGTCAGAGTTGACTGTGCTAACGTGTCCGTTGACCCGACCCCACATGTCAGTGTGACTAAACAACACTGGGTCACTGACCAGTGGACCCCACTGGTCAGCGTTGACCTGGACCGTGCCCCGTTGACCTGCTGACGTCATACTGATGTCAGGCTGACGCAGTAATCCTTTTTGGAATTTAAATAAATCTTAAATGATTTTTTTAATTCAGAAAATATCCAAAACTTTGAAAATTCATAGAAAATCAACCGTAACTCCAAATGAAATAATTTATATATGAAAATGATCAGAAAAATCCAATCTTTTCATCCGTACCATTCTCATGCATGTTTGAGCAAGTTAACCTCACTGTTTAGGACGAAACATGATTAGGACAAATTTGATAATAGATTTGAAGCTGGAATTTGATCTAGCTTTGAATTCAACTTCAACCAAAATGACTTCCTGTTGCATTAGCCCAAATCACAGCATATTGCCATGTCATGATCATGCATCATATTGTGCATTGCATTGATTGTGTTCTTTCTCTGTTGCTGGTGGTTGTTCCCCCTCGGTAGACGTTGTTCTGACGCTGTGATCGTTGACACTGATGAAGACCCAATGCTATCTTCAGAAGTGCCAGGCAAGCAAAACCCCCTGTTCATTCCGATACAATCCCACTCTCTCGCTCCTACTCTCTTTTACTGCATTAGGACAACAACGATTCAACTGTTACATGCTGCGGTAGCTGAACCCCTTTCCTCTGCATGACCTGTCATTGCCACAGTAAATAGATGAAACCCACTAGCATGAGTAGGAGTTGTTTGAGCCCTGATGTGCCTACTCATCCATGCTTGTTTGTCATGCCTGCTACTGCTTAGAGTTGAGTCGGGTCTGATTCATCGGGGATGAATTAGAATGTGGTGAACATGTCCTACTGTTGAGAGCTAAGTGTGTGAACACGATTTGGTAAAGGTAGCAGTGAGAGGCCATGTAGGAGTACATGGTGGGTTGTCTCACTGGAACTGTCCTCAGGAACTGAGTTTTGTGTTCGTGATCCATGAACAGTTACTACCACACATTGGGTTCCGGTAACTCCACCCCTCTCGACTTATTAATCAACTTGATCTCTGTCGAGGAGTTGCAACTAGTTTCTGGTGTTTGTAGGTAGTGTTAGTAGTCTACCAAGTGGTACCCGGTACAGGTAGGCTTGGGACAGACTAGGCACAGTGGCACGGTGTACCAAGTGGCACCCGGTTGGTGAGCTTGGGAACCCTGCTCACATTGTTTGGGGTCGTGAGCGACACCCCGGCCGGATCTCCTTGCGGATGGAACCCGAATAGGCGATAAACCTGGACGAGAGACTTGTGTGGTTAGTCAGGTCGTGGCCGACTCCCTCGCCCGGCTTCCGCTTGAAGGTTGCTGAGGTACATGACGTGTACAGGGCGATAAGTGGCGAGAGTGTGTGTGAAGAAGTACACCCCTGCAGGGTTATCATTATCTATTCGAATAGCCGGATTCCTCGGATATGGAAACTTGGACCCCTTGCATAGTTCATAGACAAGTGAAAGTGGATACTCTAAAATGCGCAAGATAAGCGTGAGTGCTATGGATGGCCTTCTCGTAGGGAGACGGGAGCGGATCCATAGTGGTGTATTGATATGGTGAATATGTGGACTCGTGTGCGCCACCTCAGAAGAGTTACTTGCAGTCGTAGTTCAGGATAGCCACCGAGTCAAAGCTGGCTTGCTACAGTTAAACTCCACCACCCCCTTTATTGATACCGATGCATATGTAGCTAGTTCTGAGGTAAGTCTTGCTGGGTACATTTGTACTCACGTTTGCTTATTTTATGTTTTGCAGAGAGACTTCAGTCTCGCTAGTAGTTCCGCCTGGACTTCGACGTTTAGCTTGTTACCTCAGCTACGATCTTGTGCCCTCGGCAGGATTTGGTAGATAGTCAGGCTTCTCAGCCTTTTTAATTGGTAGATGTATGTACTCAGACATGTTTAGCTTCCGCGTGTGCTTGTTGCTTGTATGCTCTGAATGTTGGGTCATGAGACCCATGTTTGTAATATCTCGCTCCTCGGAGCCTAATGAATAAATACTTGAGTCGTAGAGTCTTGTTGTGATGCCATGTTGTATTTACACATATCGAGCATATTGTGTGTATGATTGAAATGCTTGGTATGTGTGGGATCCGACAATCTAGTTGTTTATCCTCGGCAGCCTCTCTTATGGGGAAATGTAGTCTAGTGTTTCCTTGAGCCATAGTAGTCCGCTACAGCCCGGTTCACCGGAGTCCTGCTAGCCCAGCACTACTGCTCAGGACACTTGACTGGCCGGCATGAGTTTCACTTCGTTCCTGTGTCTGTCCCTTCGGGGAAATGTCACGCGGTGACATCCGGAGTCCTACCTAGCCTGCTATAGCCCGGGTTACCGGAGTCCTGTTAGCCCAGTGCTACAGCCCGGATTCACACGCTGTTGACCGACCTGCTCGAAGGTGATTCATGTATGCCTGTCCCCATGGGTTAGTGCCTCTTTGGGTTCACGACTAGCCATGTCGGCCCGGGTTCTTTGTCATATGGATGCTAGCGACACTATCATATACGTGAGCCAAAAGGCGCGAACGGTCCCGGGCCAGGTAAGGTGGCACCCGTGGGAATACCGTGCGTGAGGCCGCAAGGTGATATGATGTGTTACATGCTAGATCGGTGTGACTTAGGATCGGGGTCCTGACAGCGTTGGTATCAGAGCCTGACTTCCTATAGGATTACCAAGCCAAACCGGTCGAAGTTGAGTCTAGAAATGCTATAGTTATGTAAGGGAATTGATTGTGGAAGGGAACGTAAGGCTCTTTTTACTCCTTATCCTCATGACCTTCTGATCTGAGTCAACCTCTTCTTTTCTACGGGGATTAAGAACTAGGCCTTCTCATCTATCGATTAGGATGACGAGTTACTATGTTAGAGACTTATATGATTGTTGGTTCCAGGCCTCAGTTCAGTTCCTACTACTTCCATATGTTCATAGCTGGCCTCAGAACCTTGATATTGTGATGTTGAGTGGTTATGCCACCATTTTGCAGGATGTCTCAAATCATTTTGAGCATTTACAGCCGTTATGTTGTCCGAGTCATCCCAGGTTTCTAAATAGACTGATGCATTTGCAAATCCTTTCTTCCGTTTCTGATGTTCCTTTGGGCCAGACTAATCACACTAATCAGTGAGTTGAGGTACTCTGTTGCCTCGACATATATGTTGGAGCTTTTATTGTGACCCTAGGTGTTTTAGGGAGTCACCTAGTAATCTAGCCATATTTTGTGTTCCCAGCGTGATGATTCCGGCCATCATTCTCGAAAGCATCCCATGATGTTATTAGTTAGTAGGTATTCTACTCTTGGGTTTTCGAACCCGAGATTCACCCTACTTCATGTTGTTAATATTTGCTAGTTCCCTTAAGATATTAGTAACCTTTGCGATAGTCCTCAAGGTCCATGGTATCTCATTCTTCCAATACCATGAACCATCATGGCATAAGTTCTTTTGAACCAAAAGATCACAACCAGGGTGCTCTTGAGGAGTACTCCATTCATATTGTGAATCTGCTAGTTCTACCGTTCTGCATGGGTTATCCGGAAGAAATGTTGAGCTTAGCTCAACATACTAATCTATGCATCCACAACTCAGAAAGTTACATGTTCCTTGAGTTGTTAGTCTTCACTTGTATTCCAACCATTGTCTATCAATCGATAGTCTAGAGTATGTGTGCATTCGTGTCCATCGATGCCTATTACTCTTGTGGTCCGACAAGCCATTCTATTCTGGAATGGCTAGGAGAAATAAACTCCAGTACCTCATACATATCTAGGGATGGGTCAAAGTAGTTGTATTCCGCAGATCAAAATGCCAAACCAGCTTTGGTTCTGTTCTACCTTGGAGTGTTACCATCTTTATGTCAAGAACTTCATGAGAATTGCATCACCTCTTATGGATTCTTGCCGCAGTGATACTTCTTGCCATCATTATTCATTCCTCGGTTTCCGTGTTATTGTAACCGGAATGCCGACAAGTGTATTGTGATGTGCGAAATCAATACTCCTAGCAACCCTGTTGCTTGGTAGTTAATGGACAACACTTTCATTCCTAGTGTGCTAGTTATTAAATCATCATCCTAAGATTTATCGTGCGACCTAGTCTTTATTTCTGGTGCACTATTCGATCAAGGGTTAGGATTGTGTCAATCCTTGCTTAATTGATCACATCATCTTGCCTCAAAAGCAAGATTGCTCCCGAGCTTAATAACATATCGGTGGTTCATGAAGTTCCGAATATCTTCTCGGAAGTGTTACCAGGTTGTCACCTGACCGCTATGTTGAGTTCGTGATCAAGTTGATTTTCCTCTAAACCAGCCATTCTCCAAGAATTTGTGTTGGATACCCCTGAGCTAGTTGGTTACGCTAAACAACAACTTGGAGAGTTGGAAGATAAAAGCTTGCCTAGCTTAGCTCATCTTTAAGGGATATCCTTGTGTGAGAGTGTTGAAGAAAGATGATATCTTCACCAATTGGTCCTCGTGATCAGTCGTTGGATTTATTGCCCTGTCAAAACCTTGACTTGAGTATGGGCCATCGTCAAGTCAAATTAGAACCAACGATGTTCGTAATGTTGTCTTACTCATGGTTGATCCCTCGAGCATACATCATTATATCTTTTGGTCTGACCAATTCTATCACCGTGTTCACATGATGGTAGAAGTCAAGTGATATGGAAATTCCGATGAGTTGCTATTGAGCCCATCAGCAGCATCTTGTCTCCTCCATGATTCATGTTGAACATCAAGCTAGTATTGGAAACTTCTGCAAGCATTATCTTCATGTCCCGTTCATGAAATACATGTTTGGGTAAGAAGTGACTTTCTCCAAGTTCAAGTGCATTAGGTGCAAGTTGCCGCCGTGAATTGAGAAAGATTGTTTTTTCTTTCTCCGGAATCATCCCAAGTTAGTCATGCATGTGCGAAGTATTCCATGGTTTGATAGGCTCGCTACCTCCACTCCGTGTTTAATCCCTAGCACACCAAGCCACTGATTGATTTGTTCAAGGAAAAGAAGTCTATGCTTGGGATCTAATCCATGGACTTGCGTAAAGACTTCGAAATCCTTGATGATGGTTCCCGACCAGAACTTGATAGTGTTTTATTATAAGACTACTAGGTGGTCATTCTTGTCTTGGACAACATGCTCACATGTATGTAGCAGAACCTGCTCGTGTTTTGGGGCTTGCTATCGTAGTTCGTTCCCTGAGAATCTCGCAACATCATCTCGTCGATTTGTGTTGCACCCTTTCCTTTTCCATACATGATGTCTGAAATATCCCGCTACCAACCGGATCTGAATCTCCGGCAGACATGATGGTTGGAACATTCCGAGCATTTGCATTTTTTTCCCAGCTTGCACCACCATTGTGCCATTTTTCTATGGTCTGCCTTCTCAGTAATTAATGTCTAGGATCATCTTCAAAAGTGGACTTACCATTTCATCCATTTCCGGTGATAAGCAAAAATCATCCATTGCATTGTCTTCAACAAGGTAGTCCACATCATTCATTCTAGTCCGAGTATGCCATTTCTCCGAACTCCTTCAAACGATCATTTGTGATTTTCCTTAGGCTGGTATAAAGAATTTCAATGATCTCTGTATCAAAAGTAATTCTTTTTGCCACTTAAGGGAACAGTTCAACGAGTCACCTTTTCCAAGGTGCCCCGTTACAGGATCATGGCAATTTTTTTCCTCGCCACCTTGACACCATCCACCATCTCTCTAAGCGTGGAATTGTTACCCACCAAATCAAACCTCGTCGTTTGTTCTTCCATCCCTCTCAATGTGTTTTGTGTCTCAAGTCGAGATGTTTCAACATCTCATTCCGTGAGTTGATCTTGTATAGCTCGATCTTCGAGAAGATCAATCCTAGTAGGGTTCTTTCCGTCGTCATCGCGTGGATGAAGATCACAAAGGCGAAGACGTCAAGATCAATTTGAAGCAATGAATCAACATCTTCGAGAAGGCCAAATGGATCACGAAGATTGTGATAGTTTTGTGACCCCTTTCCTTTTACCTCACGTATTAAATCTCGGGATGAGATTCTTGTTTAGTGGGGGTGAGTTGTAACATCCCTAGCCTTGCCATGCACTTGGACTAGCTTGGTTGCTGCATCATGTCTAAATTTCTTTTAAACTTGAAATGGGGATTGTTCAAACCCTAGCACCAGATCAAATCAAATAGGTTCAACCTAAAATAATCTTCAATGAACCCAAAATGCCTTTGGAAATGTTCATGAATTTTGATAAAGGTGAAAACCTCTGCCAAAAATCATGAGCATATTTCTTGGCCATTTATGGATTTTTGAATTAACTCATATTGTATTTGAGTTGGAGCTAATAAATTCTATAAATATTTTTATTGCTCCAATGATCCTGGAATATTTTGTGGAGCTCTAGGATAAACCTTATTGCATCCACAATAATTTCCAGAGAGCTGCAAAAATAATTTGGTTAAGAAACCAAATTAAAACAAAACTGCAAAATTAGAAAACAGAAACAAAAAAAATAGAAAGAACAGAGACTCACCTGGACCCTTACCTACCTGGCGCCACCAACCGGCCCAGCTCCTGGACGACCCAGTGCTGTGCAGCCCAGCTGCCAATCCTCCTCCTCCTTGGGACAGAAGGACGCCGGGCGTGTGCCCCGCGCACGCGGCCACGCGCCCCGGCCACCTCCTGCTTCCCGCCGCCTCCCCGACGTCGCTTTGGACGCCACGCACCCCCTGGCCCCCTCTTTCTCTCTCCCGTGGCGATTTCCCTCTCTGTCCCTCTCTTCCGCGACCGTCCGCGAGAGTCCGAGAACGCTGACGAGCTCCACCGCGGCCATCGTGCACCCCTTGCCTCGCCGACGCTTCCAGAAGAACGGCCGCGACTTCCTCTTCCTCCTCGCCGAACCACGCAAGCCGAGGATCTCGACGCCGTTGTCTTCGAGCTCGTCACCACCGCATCTCCTCGCCGGACATCGTTGGTCGATTTCCCTTCTCCGACGCCTTTCCGAGACCGCCGATCTGCTCTGCGCGTCCACTGTGAGCTCCTCCATCGACTACCCCTCTTCCCCGGCCTCTCCACGCTCCCTAGCCGCGGCTCCACCTCTGGCCGAAGCTCTGCTCGGCCATGGCCGCAGCCCGCGCCTTCCCTGTGCCCCGCTCGTTGCCCCCGTGCAACAGGCATGCTCCAGAGCGCCTCCCCTCGTCGCTGCCCTGCTCAGCTCCCTTGCCCGTGAGCTCTATCCCTCCCAGCCGCAACCACCGAGCTCCGGCCACCGCCCAACTCGCCGTCGCCGCCGCTACAGGCCACCCCAGCTCCAGTCGTTGGCACCAGTGGATGCGCCACTTCTCCAGCTCCCAGTAGGACCAAACCGCGAGCCAAACGGTCGCGAGACGACGAATCCCGAGCGCCTCCGCCGCTCCGTTGGATCGCCGGCGGCTAACCGCCGGTGCGTCTGACGTGGCAAGGTCATTAGTGGCTAATGAAGGCCTAACTAACCCCCTAGCTCACTGACACCTCGGCCCCACGTCCTAATTAATCTAGGTTTTATTTCTATTTAGATCAGTTTAATAAAGCGGGACCCACCAGTCAGAGTTGACTGTGCTGACGTGTCCGTTGACCCGACCCCACATGTCAGTGTCACTAAACAACACTGGGTCACTGACCAGTGGACCCCACTGGTCAGCGTTGACCTGGACCGTACCCCGTTGACCTGCTGACGTCATACTGATGTCAGGCTGACGCAGTAATCCTTTTTGGAATTTAAATAAATCTTAAATGATTTGTTTAATTCAGAAAATATCCAAAACTTTGAAAATTCATAGAAAATCAACCGTAACTCCAAATTAAATAATTTATATATGAAAATGATCAGAAAAATCCAATCTTTTCATCCGTACCATTTTCATGCATGTTTGAGCAAGTTAACCTCACTGTTTAGGATGAAACGTGATTAGGACAAATTTGATAATAGATTTGAAGCTGGAATTTGATCTAGCTTTGAATTCCACTTCAACCAAAATGACTTCCTGTTGCATTAGCCCAAATCACAGCATATTGCCATGTCATGATCATGCATCATATTGTGCATTGCATTGATTGTGTTCTTTCTCTGTTGCTGGTGGTTGTTCCCCCTCGGTAGACGTTGTTCTGACGATGTGATCATTGACACTGATGAAGACCCAATGCTATCTTCGGAAGTGCCAGGCAAGCAAAACCCCCTTGTTCATTCCGATACAATCCCACTCTCTCGCTCCTGCTCTCTTTTACTGCATTAGGACAACAACGATTCAACTATTACATGCTGCGGTAGCTAAACCCCTTTCCTCTGCATGACCTGTCATTGCCACGGTAAATAGATGAAACCCACTAGCATGAGTAGGAGTTGTTTGAGCCCTGATGTGCCTACTCATCCATGCTTGTTTGTCATGCCTGCTACTGCTTAGAGTTGAGTCAGGTCTGATTCATCGGGGATGAATTAGAATGTGGTGAACATGTCCTACTGTTGAGAGCTAAGTGTGTGAACACGATTTGGTACAGGTAGCGGTGAGAGGCCATGTAGGAGTACACGGTGGGTTGTCTCATTGGAACCGTCCTCAGGAACTGAGTTCTGTGTTTGTTATCCATGAACAGTTACTACCACACATTGGGTTCCGGTAACTCGACCCCTCTCGACTTATTAATCAACTTGATCTCTGTCCAGGAGTTGCAACTAGTTTATGGTGTTTGTAGGTAGTGTTAGTAGTCTACCAAGTGGTACCCGGTACAGGTAGGCTTGGGACAGACTAGGCACAGTGGCACGGTGTACCAAGTGGCACCCGGTTGGTGGGCTTGGGAACCCTGCTCACATCGTTTGGGGCCGTGAGCGACACCCCGGCCGGATCTCCTTGCGGATGGAACCCGAATAGGCGATAAACCTGGGCGAGAGACTTGTGTGGTTAGTCAGGTCGTGGCCGACTCCCTCACCTGGCTTCCGCTTGAAGGTTGCCGAGGTACATGACGTGTACAGGGCGATAAGTGGCGAGAGCGTGTGTGAAGAAGTACACCCCTGCAGGGTTATCATTATCTATTTGAATAGCCGGATTCCTCGGATATGGAAACTTGGACCCCTTGCATAGTTCATTGACAAGTGAAAGTGGATACTCTAAAATGCGCAAGATAAGCGTGAGTGCTATGGATGGCCTTCTCGTAGAGAGACGGGAGCGGATCCATAGTGGTGTATTGATATGGTGAATATGTGGACTCGTGTGCGCCACCTCAAAAGGGTTACTTGCAGTCGTAGTTCAGGATAGCCACCGAGTCAAAGCTGGCTTGCTGCAGTTAAACTCCACCACCCCCTTTATTGATACCGATGCATATGTAGCTAGTTCTGATGTAAGTCTTGCTGGGTACATTTGAACTCACGTTTACTTATTTTATGTTTTGCAGAGAGACTTCAGTCTCGCTAGTAGTTCCGCGTGGACTTCGACGTTTAGCTTGTTACCTCAGCTACGATCTTGTGCCCTCTGCAGGATTTGGTAGATAGTCAGGCTTCTCAGCCTTTTTCATTTGTAGATGTCTGTACTCAGACATGTTTAGCTTCCGCGTGTGCTTGTTGCTTGTATGCTCTGAATGTTGGGTCATGAGACCCATGTTTGTAATATCTCGCTCCTCGGAGCCTAATGAATAAATACTTGAGTCGTAGAGTCTTGTTGTGATGCCATGTTGTATTTACACATATCGAGCATATTGTGTGTATGATTGAAATGCTTGGTATGTGTGGGATCCGACAATCTAGTTGTTTATTCTCGGCAGCCTCTCTTATGGGCAAATGTAGTCTAGTGCTTCCTTGAGCCAGAGTAGTCCGCTACAGCCCAGTTCACCGGAGTCCTACTAGCCCAGCACTACTGCTCAGGACACTTGACTGGCCGGCATGTGTTTCACTTCGTTCCTGTGTCTGTCCCTTCGGGGAAATGTCACGCGGTGACATCCGGAGTCCTGCCTAGCCTACTACAACCCGGGTTACCGGAGACCTGTTAGCCTAGTGCTACAGCCCGGATTCACACGCTGTTGACTGACCTGCTCGAAGTTGATTCATGTATGCCTGTCCCCATGGGTTAGTGCCGCTTTGGGTTCACGACTAGCCATGTCGGCCCGGGTTCTTTGTCATATGGATGCTAGCGACACTATCATATACGTGAGCCAAAAGGCGCAAACGGTCCCGGGCCAGGTAAGGTGGCACCCGTGGTAATATCGTGCATGAGGCCGCAAGGTGATATGATGTGTCACATGCTAGATCGGTGTGACTTAGGATCGGGGTCCTGACAGCCTCGGACAGCGCTTGCTTAAGGGTCGTCACCTCAGTTGTGGCCCCTACAATAGCCATGTTAATCCTGTCATCTTTTGCAATTGCACCGTTTATATATTTCAATAAGGTATCTCTTACCTTCCTTCTCCTCGAGCTGCTACTTGGCAAGGCCGAGCTCTTGCTCGGACCGCTCGAGGTTCTGCTTCAGCATGTCCACCTCCGCAGTTAGTGCGGCGGACGCCAGCAGCGAAGCCTGCATACGCATATTGACTTACTTTTGTTAGACTCCTGTGAATATTATTAGATCCTCTATTCAGCTTTTCTTTCCGAAAGCCAAATAGAGCATCAGGGGCTACTGTCTATGCGGTAACATTTTTACATATTCTTTACTTACCTGAAAGCCTGTTAAAAGGCTGGCACAGGCTTCAGTCAGTCTGCTCTTGGCAGACTGAACCTTCTGGATCATCGTACTCATCACAGTACGGTGCTCCTCGTCGATGGAGGCGCCGTTAAGCACCTCCAGCAGATTGTCCGGTGCCTCCGGTTGGACGGGGGCCACCGGCTCAGTAGGCTTGCTCCTCTTGGAAGGAGGTTGCCTGCCGGAGTCCGGAACCGTTGAAGGTTCCGGCGCGGTGTCCGTCTCAAGGCCGGACTTGGAGCCCTTGGGGGTTCTATCCCCTTTACGCCTGGAATCCGGGAGGTCGCCTTGCGGCGCCTCCAGGACCACCTCCTCCTGGCTTGGAACCTATTGGGATGCCACCTTGGCGTCGTCCGTATGGCGGGGGGAGGTAGCGGTCGGAAGCGAATTCACGTCCGACGAATCCAGGGAGCCGCTCGACGACTCGTCGAGCCCGGCCTTGGGCGGACTGCATAGTCGTATTCGGCATAAGGAGGAGCTGTGCAAGAAAGGAACACTATGAATCACTCGTGTCCGAATACTTACGACTTCGCCAGGGGCTTGGCCCTGTGCGGCCACTCCTCTTCGCCGTCGTCGGCGTTGGTGGAGTAGTCCGGAGGAAGGATCTTCCCCTTCTTGGACCCTTCCGCCTCCCCAGTTGGGGCAGCCTTCCTCTTCTTTCCTTCCCCCGCTGGAGGGGGAGAGGCCTCTTCTTCCTCCTCCTCGTCTTCGCGGGAGGAGTGCGTCTTGGAGTCATCGGACAAATCCGATACCGCCAAGCGCCAGGAACTCTTTCGAGTTCTCGTGGTCTTCTTCTTGACCTTCTTCTCCGGCACCACGTAGGGGGCCGGAGCCAGCAGCTTCGCCAAGCGAGCATCGGCTAGGTCTTCGGGCAGAGGGGCCGGACAGTTAATCTGTTCGGCCTTCTCCAACCATTCCTGTCAAAGGCACGGGAGCTTAGATCCTGTATAGAGTCAAACTATGAAGAACAAATATCCTGTAAAAGGTAAAAACAGCTTACCGCGTTAGAGTGACGCTGCGTACTAAATCCGCGATCCTCAGTAGCGGATGCGGGAGCCTCGGCGCCCATGAATAGCGCCTTCCAGGCATCTTCGTATGTCGTGTCGAAGAGCCTGCTCAGAGTTCGGTGCTGTGCCGGGTCAAACTCCCACAGGTTGAAAACCCGTTGTTGGCACGGGAGGATCCGGTAGATGAGCATAACCTGGACTACATTGACAAGTTTGAGCTTCTTGTTCACCAGATTCTGGATGCATGTCTGAAGTCCGGTCGGCTCTCCTTTTTTACCCCACGACAGGCCCGTCTCTTTCCAGGAGGTGAGCCGCGTAGGGGGTCCGGATCGGAACTCGGGGGCTGCGACCCATTCAGGGTCACGCAGTTCGGTGATGTAGAACCACCCCAATTGCCACCCCTTTAGGGTCTCCACGAAGGAGCCCTCGAGCCATAAGACGTTGGGCATCTTGCCCACCATGGCGCCTCCGCACTCCACCTGGTTGTCGCGCACCACCTTTGGCTTGACATTGAAAGTCTTGAGCCATAGGCCGAAATGGGGACGGATGCAGAGGAAGGCCTCGCACACGACGATAAACGCCGAGATGTTGAGGACGAAGTTCGGGGCCAGATCGTGGAAATCCAGGCCGTAGTAGAACATGAGCCCCTGGACAAATGGGTGGAGATGGAAGCTGAGTCCGCGGAGGAAATGGGGGAGGAACACCACCCTCTCATGGGGCCCGGGGGTGGGGATGAGCTTCCCCTCTTCGGGGAGCCGGTGCGTGATGTCATTGGACATGTATCCGGCTTTCCTCAGCTTCTTGATATGTCCCTCCGTAACGGAGGAGACCATCCATCTACCTCCCGCTCCGGACATGGCTGGAGAAAGGTTGAGGTGGGGAATGCGGACTTGGGCGCTGGAGCTCCAGTGCGCGAAGGTGGATAGGCAAAGGAGGAAGAAGGTGTGGATGAAAGGGTGGATCCTTATCCCCTTATATGGGCGGACGCAACTATGCGTCCCCACCAGCCTGATAAAACTCGCTTATCTCCCAAGCGCCGTAATCAATGGCGCGGTTGGGTTACCCACGTCCGTATTGATGAGAATCCCGGAATAAGGGGACACGACCTCTGCCTCGACAAGACGTGCCAAGGAAACCTCCTCGCTAAACGCGCTGAGGTGGGGCAGTAAAACGATTCGAATAAAGGCTTGGCCATGGTGCGATGTCACACTGCAGAATACGTCAGCATATTAAATTTGTGCAAACATCATTCTCTCTACTATGGTATGTGGAACTTATTTTGCAGAGCCGGACACTATCCTTGTGTTCAAAATCTTCTATGAAGTATTCGGAGGAGGAACCCGCCTTGCAATGCCGAAGACAATCTGCGCGCCGGACTCGTCGTCATTGAAGCCTGGTTCAGGGGCTACCGAGGGAGTCCTGGATTAGGGGGTGTCCGGATAGCCGGACTATACCTTCGGCCGGACTCTTGGACTATGAAGGTACAAGATTGAAGACTTCGTCCCGTGTACGGGAGGGACTTTCCTTGGCGTGGAAGGCAAGCTTGGCGATACGGATATGTAGATCTCCTACCACTGTAACCGACTCTATGTAACCCTAGCCCTCTCCGGTGTCTATATAAACCGGAGGGTTTTAGTCCGTAGGACAGAACAGCAATCATACCATAGGCTAGCTTCTAGGGTTTAGCCTCCTTGATCTCGTGGTAGATCTACTCTTGTACTATCCATATAATCAATATTAATCAAGCAGGAGTAGGGTTTTACCTCCATCGAGAGGGCCCGAACCTGGGTAAAAAATTCGTGTCCCTTGTCTCCTGTTACCATCCGTCTAGACGCACAGTTCGGGACCCCCTACCCGAGATCCGCCGGTTTTGACACCGACAATGTCCCTGACCCCGTCGTCCTCATATCCATCGATGCGTTGTCGCATCACCTCCTCTCTACCATGATCCTGCTCGACTATGTTTATCAGCGGCATGTCAAAGTTTGGCATATCCGTGTGTGCGAAGGTGCTCAGTCATGTCCTTCTGATTTCTATGGTGACATCTGGCACATCACGCATAGGGGCATGGTGGGATAATTCTCATTGGACGACGAAATATCTCCTTCAAATACACATGGTTTTCGCGATCCACTCTGATGTTAGTCGATTCCGACGGATAAAACCACTATACATCCACTGATTATCTGCCATCCTCTGCTTTTTTGCAAGCCACACAACATAATTAAGGATTCACTTGAATTAATAACATCAAATTTGCATTTTCTACCGTGTTGAATCCACCTACATCTCTAATAGGTAAAGATAGGTCCTAATCCCACCCGAGGATGTGTAGATTGAGTACGTTCTCCATTCTACCCCGTTCCGAGACAAAATTTCGGTAGCACCTCCCCGCTGTTCTCCAGATACACGTCTCGGCTAATAGCTGAGAGAATGTGCTCCGGAGAACAATGGGGAGGCGCCGCCGAAATCCTGTCTCGGAACGGGGTAGAACATGGAGAACATACCCAATCTACACATCCTCGGGCTGTCCGTGGAAAACACTGGACAATCCGAAAGAGCTACAGTGATAAATATGTAATTGAATGCATATTTATCGATGCAACCCTTTCGGACGGGAGATGCCTAGGTTACGCGACTTGACTTGAGAATGAAATCTAGTGACATGAAAAAATGGAGGAGATGGACGTGTAGCTCACCCTCGGCTATAGAGGAAGTAGTCGAACAGCGGAGGGATGCTCAGGGGAACCAACGCGTCGGACAACGGTCACTCCGATGGAATGCGACACCACAAAGCCTGCAAATTTCACCGAAAGAACAACTTAGTCAAAAAAATCATTATGAACAATTTTGTCTTCAGTTACTTTATCAAGATAATTATGAGTATAAAAAAATTAGCAACATCATAACATCTCAGTCAAGTGTCAAAAATTTTTCCAACATCCATCCATCATCTATCATTAAGTTGACCAAATCCATTCATCAACATGACCTAACATTAAATTTATGACAAAGAATGTTTCTAAAAAAATTCACCGACATTCCATCCATCGACCATCTATGATTCTAATAACATCCGTGCATCCAACTAACAAAAATTAATCCATGGATTCATCCACCTAAAAACACTAGCAAGAAGAAGAAAAAACATACAAAAAATCTATTTATCTAACTATCTATCCATCCATTCATCTATTTATCTAACTATCTAGCTACCTATCTATTTATCTAACTATCTAATTACAAAAACAATAGCAAAAAACAGAAACAGCAGTGGCACCAGCAGCGGGGAGGAGCGACAGGTGGCGGGGCAGCTCATCGAAGGGGGGCAATACGGGAGCGGCGAGGGGGTACGGGTCGGAGCAGGGGACGGCGGCCGGAGTAGCACCACAGGACGGCCGCCGGAGGGGTGTGGGTCGGGGCAGGGGGCGTGGCCGGTGCCGCGCTCACGCGCTTGGGTCAAGAGGCCCGGGCGGTGTCGACGCAGGGATGGCCGGGGTCGAGGAGGCCGAGGCGGGCCGGCGATGCGGTGGCGGCGCGACGGGGCTTGGGTGGAGGGGGGCGGACGGCGGCAGCGATGGTGGGCTGCGGCATGGGTCGGGATAGGGCTGCGGTGGCGACTAGAACGAGGGTGCGGCGGCGCGGCGTGTCGGGATCCGGTGGCGGCGGTGGCGCGGGTGGGGGTCGGGGTCGTGCGGCGGCGCAGCGTGGGTCGGGGTCGGGGAGTAGGAGGAGGAGTGGTATAGGAAGGGTGGATGAACGAGTGGCCACGGCATGGCTCGAGTGGATAAGGGTGGCTCTATGCCGACGGCCATGCCGTCGGCATAGGCTTGGTTCCACTTGACAGCGAGAGAGGGCCGGCGAGTGGATAAGAGATATTATAAGAAATCTATGCCTACGGCAATGCCGTCGGCATAGCTATGGCCAGGAACGGTAGAGCCTTGGATCGATGATGTGGCGTAGGGCGCGGATCGATGACGTGGCAAGATCCATGGGCCAGGCCTATGCCGACGACAAGGCCGTCGGCATAGATATGCCACCCCACGGACCGGCGAGCGGCTTGGATCGATGACGTGGGCATACCTATGCCGACGGCCCCCGTCGGCATAGATGGATGTACGCCGACGGCTTTTCTACGCAGCCGGCTTGAGCTGGGCCGTCGGGATACACCCAGCTATGCCGACGGGGGCCGTCGGCATTGCCGGTTATTCTGGTAGTGTCGTGACCGCATGGGGCATGGGCGCCCGAAGAACTTCCCGGTGCCGGGACGCAGCAGCGGTGACAGCGGATACCCTCTGGGTGGAGTTAGAGCCGGCAGGCGAGGCCGCTCATCCCCGTCGCGTCGTAGAGGTGGTGCTGCTCCGGCGTCGTTGCTGAAACTTGAGCTAGCGGACGCCACCAAGTGACCCTCCACCCGGGCTTCTGGCAGGCATCGTCGCCGGCTTCTTGGCGCAGTTCTGGCGTGGCCGGCGTAGAGGACTTCTGGTGCTGCGTGGTGATCTCGCGGCGTGACGGCGTGCGCGAGCGCTCCCGGCGTGCATCCTCACCGGCGTCACGGCGCTGTGTGACGATGCCGTCGTCGAGAGGGCCGCATCAGAAAGTAGTTCGGGTGGGAACGGGAAGCTGGTGGTGCCGCATTGTACGTCGCGCGAGCGGGAGGCAGAGGGCGCCGGCCGCGAGTGGCTGCGCCGTCCGTGTGTGCTCCAAGCTACTCCGGCCGTCCGGCGTCGTTGCTGAAACGGGAGGTAGTCAGGTTAGCCCACGCCACCTATTGTCCCGTTGGCGTCCCCGCGGGTTTCAGGCGTGCATCGTCGCCGGCCTCTAGGCGGAGTGCGGGCGTGGCCGGTGTAGACGGCTTCTGGTGCCGCGTGGTGATCTTGCGTGACCATCACGGTCCGCATGGTGTCGGACTGCACGAACTCATCAATCTAATTGCTCTCACCGGTTCCGATCATACGCCGTGCTTACTTCCTACGATTTTCCCTCCGAGAACAACTCTGCTCCCTCGAGGTAGATTAGATATAAGGTGACCCAACGCTTGGATCTTTGTTAGTTCCTCCTCCGCAACTTCTCATCAAGAATCCTTCTTTCGCTTCTCCACAATCACGATGGCGGCTCTCATGGTGCAGCGATCGCCGGGCCTCAACAAAATCCGCCGTGAGCTCCAGCGCCGCAGGAAGGCCGTCAACATGACGACGAAGGGCAGGGTTGAGAAGACATCGTCCGTGCTGCCGTCGCCGCTGCGCCGATCCGACGACTGGAGCAAGCAGGTCCGACGCGTGCCCGTCCCGCTCTCAATAGTCAAGGCTGCCACCAAGGGGATCTCCTACGTGCCGATGGGGGAGGTGAAGGAGAGGTGCACGGCCCCGCCGCGCCTTCATCCGCTCATCTGTCTGGCGTCCAGCAGCAGCATGAAGGTCTCCGCCGTCACGAGCGCCGGAGCTCCCAGGAAATCCACCGCCCCGTCACCACCATGCCCGATCGCGTTCATCCCGCCGGCTTCAGCTGGCGCTGCCCCTGCCACCGTGAAGGTATCTGCGACGAATCCGCACGCGACAGCAAGAGCAGCTACCACCAGCACCAAGACGACAGCCGGACAAGATCGCGTCAAGACGACCCCGGGCATGACCGTGAGGGTGCGGACGCGCGTAGGGACCCTGCGGCCGACGGGCAGGAGGCTCGTCCTCTGGCGTAGCGCCGTCGTCTTCTCCGACGCGGATGAAGCTGGCTTCATTCAAGTGATCTACCACGGACAGTTCCCTCGAACTGTGCGCGTTGCCGTGGACGACGTCAAGCACATGCCGACCGTCGCCGAGAGCTAGGCTAGAGTCGTCGGAATGTTGGAGTGAATCACGGCCGGCCATGATGTACTATGTAGATTAGTACATGCATGCATGGCTCCCTGTTGTAATCATCACATCAATTGATCAAAATCAATGAAAATCGCACCAGCTGTTTGCTGTTGCCATTAATCGTGTTCGTGTGCGTTACCACTCAGTAATCTTCTTTCTTGCCGGATTGTTTCGATCTTGCTAGCTAGTGTACGTGCGTACGAAGGGCATCACAATACACGCAGTAGAGAAGCGACCAACTAAGACGGCGGAGAAAATTGTTAGCCTGGAAGATCTTCGGAAATATTTTGATGGCAGCTTGGAATAATTCAGGACGTAACTTAGTTTTTGTTTAGTTCAAAATTATATTGTTCTGGCGACGAAAGGCATACTGGTCTTGATTTCTCTCCTTGGCCATTTGCATGGATACAAACTGCAACGAAAGGCATATTGTCTTTCTAGTTTCTACCATGCGTCCCGCTCCGCTCTGCTACATGCAAAAGAATATCCAAGCAGCATGACATTAATATTGTCCATCAAGGAACATGGAGAAAGTTCAAGCACTTCATAAGATTTCTTGATCAAAGATAATTTACAGGGCATAGCTTTGACAGTGAAGGGACATTATTCTTTTTGCAAAATTTGCACACGTCTCCGAAAGAAAATGATCCAAATGCACCAGACAACATGATAGCTTAATCTAAATAAGCTGTCCAGACATAAATATCTTTATTTCAGTCGGAAAATACAAAGGAGAACCTCGGTACCAGCGCACCCTATATGCAAAAAAAATTAGTAATTAAAAAAAAGATCAAAAAATCCAGAAACTTCGTTGGTATCAAATTCAAACATGATCAAATATTGTAGTCGTATAAAAAGATTCGTCAGAGAAAGACTTTTTTTGTATCCTGGGTTGAAGATTCGGCAAAAAACGCTATATACAAGTACTATACACGCTATATTGTCATCATAAACTTCTCTTTTTTGCCCTGAAGTCAAAATGAATCATTTCTTGTCCAAACTTTTTATACGAGTAGAATACCTAATCATGTTTGATTCCAAAAAAGATTTATAATTCTTTGAACTTTTTTTGAATTTCTAATATTTTTGGCGCGGATAGGGTGCGCCAGAACCCGAGAGCACCAAGTTCCCGTATGTATTTCAGTCTAGCTACCTTAGTTTCGCTTTCTTGTCATGTTTGGATAATGTGACTACTAGAACTGGGTTTCTTTAAATGAAATCGGAGAGGGCAAGCCTCTCTTTTTCTAAGAAAAGACATAAATATCTCAAGGACAACAATATCTCTCAAAACATCATAAATGATTTGAACAACACTTTGATTATGTGCCTCGTCGATTCATCTGAGCTCTCGCATCAAATCAATAGCATCCTAACAAAACAGGGACATGTAGATGAACTGAAAGGAGCTGAATCTTCACGACGTGCCTTCCACTTGAGTATAAGAGCTGAAAAGGTACCGCTTTTCCGCATATCAATGTTGTGCAATAGTTGAAAGGGGCAAAGGGCTATCAGAGAAATAAACAACTTGTTTGTTCTTCAATCTCTTTCTAAAGCAACATGATATAAGTAAGAACATGAAAACATGAAAGAAGGTAAAGAAACAACACAAACAATGATGTTTATTTCAGTAGCTTAATCTAAGTGCCTTAACTTGTCCATGACCGTGTCAGGGCGTACGTCCAGCTCGTGTGGTGTGCAAGCATGGCAGTGGCCCACCTGCCAGTGCTGAGAGCTAGAAAGGCGCTTGGTGGCCCACGCGTGAGGAATTTCTTGTGGAAACCATCCTCATATTTCATTTACTCACGTAGGAAAGCCCCACAAATTAGAAAAAGGAAATTGCCTGATGCAGGATCGATCCTGAGACCTCGTGATCGTGGATTGCATTGCATGCAAAAGGTTGTCAACCGGGCCATACTTTGTTGGGTACATATTGAAGAGGTCGAACTTTATATATTGCATCGTTGTGCAAAAAGTAACTTCGTAGCACAGTCACATTGTGTACTTTTTTTAAAGTTCAAAGAAACAGATTTTACAGCCAAAAAAATCTGTTTTTTCTTTTTGTAAATGCACACACAGAAGTGTAATATATCCGTGGGGATTTTCATCAAAGTATGTGTTTGTATGTGAGAGATAAAGAAACAAATACATGGAAAGTTCAGCTTGTTTTTTTTCTAGCCATATTTTTGTCTTTTTGTGCAGGGTATAATATAACATAATTTTGAAAAAAAATTGAAAGTCACTTAGAGCACATGCATATGTTTTTCTATGAAAATAATCAACTATTTTTGAAACTTTAAAGTGCTCGTTTTTAGCCTTCCAAAAAACATGCTCTGTGGCGACCGTACTCGAAAAATCCGCTTTGGTTGGTCTGTACCTCTTCAAGAGTTTTTTTACTATATATGGCACTTCTCTAGGCCTGCACAATTTTTCTTTTTATTATTTCAAGTTCTTTATATTTATTTTACATATTATTTTTACCGTTCAAAAAATAAATGTAAGAAAAATTACAACTGCCATAAACTTAAAGAAGGTGTTAGTGCATTTGAAAAATGTTCAGCATGTTTTTGGAAAATGGTTCACATGTATTAATAAATTATAACGTGTTTTTGAAAAATCTCCGTCTTCCATTAAAAAATTGTCAATGTGTATTTTTAGAAAAGTGGAACGTGTATAAAAAAATATTCTGTAAAAAATTGAATAATTATATTGAAAAGATCAACACAATACTTTTTAATACATGTTGAATAGTTTACAAAATACAGTGTTGTCAATTTGTTAATAATTGGGTATCATCGGAGAGGCACCAATGGAGGTGGTGAACCCCATTCGAGATGGTGTCTAGATTGGATCTGGTGGTTCTGGACTCTGCGACAGCTAGATGAATATTTCGTCGACGCTTCTAGGGTTCTGATATTTTCGGGGTATTTATAGAGCAAAGAGGCAGTCCAGGGGGCACCCGAGGTGGGCACAACCCTGGTGGGTTGTCCCTGAAGAAAATATGCCCTAGAGGCAATGATAAAGTAATTATTTATTTCCTTATTTCATGGTAATTTTTTATTATTCATGCTAAATTGTATTAACCGGAAACTTAGTACATGTGTGAATATATAGACAAACAGAGTATCACTAGTATGCCTCTACTTGACTAGCTCGTTGAATCAAAGATGGTTAAGTTTCCTAGCCATCGACATGAGTTGTCATTTAATTAACGGGATCACATCATTAGGAGAATGATGTGATTGACTTGACCCATTCCGTTAACTTGGCACTTGATCGTTTAGTATGTTGCTATTGCTTTCTTCATGACTTATACATGTCCCTATGACTATGAGATTATGCAACTCCCGTTTACCGGAGGAACACTTTGTGTGCTACCAAACGTCACAACTTAACTGGGTGATTATAAAGGTGCTCTACAGGTGTCTCCGAAGGTACTTGTTGAGTTGGCGTATTTCGAGATTAGGATTTGTCACTCCGATTGTCGGAGAGGTATCTCTAGGCCCTCTCGGTAATGCACATCACTATAAGCCTTGCAAGCAATGTGACTAATGAGTTAGTTGCGGGACGATGCATTACGGAACGAGTAAAGAGACTTGCCAGTACCGAGATTGAACTAGGTATTGAGATACCGATGATCGAATCTCGGGAAAGTAACATACCGATGACAAAGGGAACAGCGTATATTGTTATGCGGTTTGACCGATAAAGATCTTCGTACATTATGTAGGAGCCAATATGAGCATCCCGTTCCGCTATTGGTTATTGACCGGAGATGTGTCTCGGTCATGTCTACATAGTTCTCGAACCCGTAGGGTCCGCACGCTTAACATTCGATGACGATTTGTATTATGAGTTATGTGATTTGATGTACCAAAGGTAGTTCGGAGTCTCACATGAGATCGGGGACATGACGAGGAGTCTCGAAATGGTCGAGACATAAAGATCGATATATTGGACGACTATATTTAGACATCGGAAAAGTTCCAACTGATTCGGGTATTTTTCGGAGTACCGGAGAGTTACGGGAATTCGTATTGGGCCTTAATGGGCCATACGGGAAAGGAGAGAAAGGCCTCAAAAGGCGGTCGCACCCCTCCTCATGATCTGGTTCCGCTATTGGACTAGGGAAGGGGGCGCCCCCTTCCTTCCTTCTCCTTTTCCGTTCCCTTTTTCCTATTCCATGTGGGAGGAATCCTACTAGGACTAGGGAGTCCTAGTAGGACTCCACACTTCTGGCGCGCCCTAGGGGTTGGTGATGTCTACTACGCAATCTTCTTCTTGTAGACATTGTTGGGCCTCCAAGTGCAGAGGTTTGTAGGACAATAGCAAATTTCCCTCAAGTGGATGACCTAAGGTTTATCAATCCGTGGGAGGCGTAGGATGAAGATGGTCTCTCTCAAGCAACCCTGCAACCAAATAACAAAGAGTCTCTTGTGTCCCCAACACACCCAATACAATGGTAAATTGTATAGGTGCACTAGTTCAGCGAAGAGATGGTGATACAAGTGCCATATGGATGGTAGATATGGGTTTTTGTAATCTGAAAATATAAAAATAGCAAGATAACTAATGATAAAAGTGAGCGTAAACAGTATTGCAATGCTAGGAAACAAGGCCTAGGGTTCATACTTTCACTAGTGCAAGTTCTCTCAACAATAATAACATAATTGGATCATATAACTATCCCTCAACATGCAACAAAGAGTCACTCCAAAGCCACTAATAGCATAAAACAAACGAAGAGATTATTGTAGGGTACGAAACCACCTCAAAGTTATTCTTTCGGATCGATCTATTCAAGAGTTCGTACTAGAATAACACCTTAAGACACAAATCAACCAAAACCCTAATGTCACCTAGATACTCCAATGTCACCTCAAGTATCCGTGGGTATGATTATACGATAAGCATCACACAATCTCATATTCATCTATTCAACCAACACAAAAGTACTCCAAAGAGTGCCCCAAAGTTTCTACCGGAGAGTCAAGCCGAAAACGTGTGCCAACCCCTATGCATAGGTTTATGGGCGGAACCCGCAAGTTGATCACCAAAACATACATCAAGTGAATCACATGATATCCCATTGTCACCACAGATACGCATGGGAAGACATACATCAAGTGTTCTCAAAACATTAAAGACTCAATCCGATAAGATTACTTCAAAGGGAAAACTCAATCCATTACAAGAGAGTAGAGGGGGAGAAGCAACATAAGATCCAACTACAATAGCAAAGCTCGCGATACATCAAGATCGTATCACCTCAAGAACACGAGAGAGAGAGAGAGAGAGAGAGAGAGAGAGAGATCAAAAACATAGCTACTGGTACATACCCTCAGCCCCGAGGGTGAACTACTCCCTCCTCGTCATGGAGATCGCCGGGATGATGAAGATGGCCACCGGTGAGGGTTTCCCCCTCCGGCAGGGTACCGGAACAGGGTCCCGATTTGTTTTTGGTGGCTACAGTGGCTTGCGGCGGTGGAACTCCCGATCTATTCTGTTCCCCGAAGGTTTTAGGGTATATGGATGTATATAGGCGGAAGAAATACGTCAGGGGAGCCACGAGGGGCCCACGAGGGTGGGCGCGCCCCCTGCCTCGTGCCTTCCTCGTTGCTTCCCTTACATAGACTCCAAGTCTTCTGGATTGCTCCCGTTCCAAAAATCACGTTCTCGAAGGTTTCATTCCGTTTGGACTCCATTTGATATTCCTTTTCTGCGAAACACTGAAACAAGGGAAAAACAGGAACTGACACTGGGCTCTGGGTCAATAGTTTAGTCCCAAAAGTAATATAAAAGTGTTTAATAAAGCCCATGAACATCCAAAATAGATAATATAATAGCATGGAACAATCAAAAATTATAGATACGTTGGAGACGTATCAGCTGGTTGGCCTCCCCTCCTCCATCCTTTGTAACCGAAGTTTTGTAACCGAATTATCAGCAACTGGCAGGAGCCATATGGTTGTCGCTTTATTGTATGCAATGCAATCGCCCTGTAATTGCTTTACTTTATCACTAAGCGGTAGCGATAGTCGTAGAAGCAATAGTCGGCGAGACAACAACGATGCTACAATGGAGATCAAGGTGTCGCGCCGGTGACGATGGTGATCATGACGGTGCTTCGGAGATGGAGATCACAAGCACAAGATGATGATGGCCATATCATATCACTTATATTGATTGCATGTGATGTTTATCCTTTATGCATCTTATTTTGCTTTGATTGACGGTAGCATTATAAGATGATATCTCACTAAATTTCAAGATAAAAGTGTTCTCCCTGAGTATGCACCGTTGCCAAAGTTCGTCGTGCCGAGACACCACGTGATGATCGGGTGTGATAAGCTCTACGTTCATCTACAACGGGTGCAAGCCAGTTTTTGCACACGCAGAATACTCGGGTTAAACTTGACGAGCCTAGCATATGCAGATATGGCCTCGGAATACTGAGACCGAAAGGTCGAGCGTGAATCATATAGTAGATATGATCAACATAGTGATGTTCACCATTAAAAGCTACTCCATCTCATGTGATGATCGGACATGGTTTAGTTGATTTGGATCACGTGATCACTTAAATGATTAGAGGGATGTCTATCTAAGTGGGAGTTCTTTAGTAATATGACTAATTGAACTTTAATTTATCATAAACTTAGTCCTGATAATATTTTGCAAATAATGTTGTAGATCAATAGCTCGCGTTGTTGCTTCCCTATGTTTTATATATGTTCCTAGAGAAAACTAAGTTGAAAGATGATAGTAGCAATGATGCGGACTGGGTCCATGATCTGAGGTTTATCCTCATTGCTGCACAAAAGAATTATGTCCTTGATGCACCGCTAGGTGACAGACCTATTGCAGGAGCAGATGCAGACGTTATGAACATTTTAGCTAACTCAATGTGATGACTACTTGATAGTTTAGTGCACCATGCTTAAAGGCTTAGAATCGGGAATTCAAAGACGTTTTGAATGTCATGGACCATATGAGATGTTCCAGGAGTTGAAGTTGATATTTCAAGCAAATACCCGAGTTGAGAGATATCAAGTCTCCAACAAGTTCTATAGCTAAAAGATGGAGGCGAATAGCTCAAGTAGTGAGCATGTGCTCAGATTGTCTGGGCACTACAATCACTTGAACCAAGTGGGAATTAATCTTCCAAATAATATAGTGATTGATAGAATTCTCTAGTCACCATCACTGAGTTAGTAGAACTTCGTGATGATCTATAGTATGCAAGGGATGACGAAAACGATTCCCGGCCTTTTCATGATGATTAAAACGATGAAGGTAGAAATCAAGAAAGAGCATCAAGTGTTGATGATTAACAAGACCACTAGTTTCAAGAAAAGGGCAAAGGGAAAGAAAGGGAACTTCATGTAGAATGGAAAGCAAGTTTTCACTTCCGTGAAGAAGCCCAAATCTAGACTAAAGCCTGAAACTGAGTGCTTCTACTGCAAAGGAAATGGTCACTGGAAGCGGAAATGCCCTGAATATTTGGTGGATAAGAAGGATGGCAAAGTGAACAAGGGTATATTTGATATATAGGTTATTGATGTGTACCTTACTAGTGTTTATAGTAGCCCCTGGGTATTTGATACTTGTTCGATCGGTTGCTAAAAAATAGTAACTCGAAACTGGAGTTACAGAATAAACAGAGACTAGTTGAGGGTGAAGTGACGATGTGTGTTGGAAGTGGTTCCAAGATTAATATGATCATCATCGCACACTCCCTATACTTTTGGGATTAGTGTTAAACCTAAATAAATGTTATTTGGTGTTAGCGTTGAGCATGAATATGATTTGATCATGTTTATTGCAATACGGTTATTTATTTAAAGTCAGAGAATAATTGTTGTTCTGTTTACATGAATAAAACCTTTGATGGTCATACATCCAATGAAAATAGTTTGTTGGATCTCGATCGTGATTACACATATTCATAAAATTGATGCCAAAAGATGCACAGTTGATAATGATAGTTGTCGGTGTCAAAACCGGCGGATCTCGGGTAGGGGGTCCCGAACTGTGCGTCAAGGCCGGATGGTAATAGGAGACAAGGGACACGATGTTTTAACCCAGGTTTGAACCCTCTCGATGGAGGTAATAACCTACTCCTGCTTGATTAATATTGATGATATGGGTAGTACAAGAGTAGATCTACCACGAGATCAAGGACGCTAAACCCTAGAAGCTAGCCTATGGTATGATTGTTGTATGATGGAGTTGTCTATCGACTAGCCTGGCCCTGGTTTATATAATGCACCAGAGGCCTAGGTTAACAAGAGTCCTAGCCGAATACGCCGATGGGGAGAAGTCCTTGTCTTGATCGCCAAGTCTCTTGGAATCTTCCTTGTATGCGGCAGCTGTCCGAACTGGCCCATGAGTATACGGCCACGGGGGTCCTCGGCCCAATCTATCAGATCGGGAGATGGCGTGCTGAGTACCCCCTAGTACAGGACACCGTCAGTAGCCCTCTGAACCGGTCTTCAAGTTAGGCACGCTCCTCGATTCTTCCGAACTATTCTTCATCTTCGGTCGTCGGTCTTGAAAACTGGTTCAACAAATCTTCTCATCTTCGATCTTGAGGATCGCCGAAATGCATTTGACGGGTTTACACGTCAGGTATACGAGGAGCCCCTTTAAGTTTCCAGCCTTTATCAATGCCTTGTTGATTTTTATGCCACACCTCGGGTTTGAAGTTGTTCCCGGGAGGCAGTGTCCTCTTGCGTCCGAGCTCCAACGCCGGACTGCATTCGAGGTATCTTTTGCAGCCGAGCACCAACCCCGGACCGCTTCCCAGCTCTAATGCCGGAATGTATCCGAGCTCCAACGCCGGACTATGTATCCGAGCTCCAACGCCGAACTGTATCCGAGGTGTCATAAATCACCTTGGTTCAAAGAAGTTTGAAGGAGTTTGGCCAAGCTTAATGCCGGAAATGCCCTGTATGGAGCCAGCCACTAGCGCCCGAGCTTTATGCCGGACTGCTTCCGAGGTGGTGCACCACCTCGAATGTGGGCCGATTTTTGTCAATATTTTTTATTGGTGCAATTTATTCTCTGCCGGGATATATAGCCAGTAGCCCTCAAGGTGGGTATCGGTCTAAAACCCGAAATGCACATGAAGGATGACATAAGACCGCTGATCCCAGTAGCCGCTGAGACTCAGGTCGATTTGAAAAAGTCGGCCTGAGGATCAAGTCCTAGCTCGGCAGAATACTTCGGGACACTAAAAGTGGCATGCTCAATCCTCGAGACTCAGGTTGGGTGCGATAGACCAACCTAAGGATCAAAATCTCCTCGGAAACTATATTGCACATAAGATTTTCTGCATTTGAACATGCAATGCAGTAGCCCCCGAGACACTGGTCGGGTGGCAACGCCAGATCAGGGGATCGATGTGCCCCTTTAATATGTTTAAATAATAAGCCCGAAGCCCAGTAGCCCCCGAGCCTCAATGCGGGTACGGGTGGCCGAATTAAGGATCGATATCCTTAGTAAAATCACAAATTGTGTGTAATGACTCTATGTATCCAAGTACTTTACGTCATTTAATTCTCGGATCCGCATTGTACAAAACTTTGTTGACCGACCATCGGCTTCCACCTCCTCGGCCAGTAGCCGAGGAGTGTTTGTCTTACTTTATAAAGCCTTTATGAGGACGACAAACAAGGCAATCTGGCCATACGGTTTTATAAACAAAGGTACTCGGAGAGATATGTTATATTACTATTTAACAGAAAAAATGTCTTCCAAAGAAAATAGTCCCGCTATCGGTTCCTTTCTTTGGGTTGTCATGCTAAGCATGATCATTAAACCTCAGCTCTAATGTAAGAGCAAAATATCGAGGATTTAGTTTGGGAGGCCAGTTAATAGCCCCCGGTAGTGTTCAGCGACAGTCGAGGTCAAGCCGTAAACACTTCGGCCAATGTTATGAACGGCCCATAGTCATTGGATCGCTGACCAGTATACGCTTATTGTGACAGTCAGTTTTCGGCTTTCTCCACTGAGGTGCTTGACCATGCGAGCTGGAAGCACAATCGCAGTGGTTCTCCCTTTGCACACCTAGCCGAACAAAGCGGAATGTAGGAGGCAAGCGCAGGAGCCGGGCAACCTAACTATTGACCGAAGACACAATTCGAAACCGATGCATATATAGCAATATCCGAGAATGTTTTTGCCGAATCCCTAAAGGTGTCCGGCGTTGCACTGCAAGACTAATGCTGGAAAAGCACAAATAGTTTAAAAGTGCCAAAAAGCTTGGAAAACCAAGAAACGTCAGTAAAAACATGACGTCCGAACAAGATCAAGTGTTTGGTGCCAATCCGAAAATTGGTCTTAGAAAAAAGAAGTGCTTTTGTCGTGCTTTAACATGATACATCCTATCTCAAGACTTCGAGCGGGTCAGCCTACGGCTTCAACCTCCTATCCCGAGGACGGAGTACTTCTCATCAGGCCAGTTTAGCAGACTAAACTCTAGCGGCTTTGAGAGAGAAATTAGGCTCCCCGGCTAGTGACCACACACTCGTGTCGAAAAGAGGAGTGATAAATAATAATAGTAAGAAAAACTTTGCAATGACTAAGAAGAAGAACACTTATTATAAGACGGCTCACATAAATTTAAGAGCCCCCAAGTGACTTGGGTAAAAGAATGATTGCATGTACCGAAGTACTTATATCATATCTATGTTCAACCGAACTTTAAACGCGTCTTAACCGACCGTCGGCTTCTCCCTCTTCGGTCAAGGACCGAAAAGTGTTATGTACTCCATCGGTCGAGAATATCGACGGTGTTTCCAATAACCAGGCAATCAGGCCATAAGGCTGTAACAGACAAAGTGCGCTCAGGGAACTTATGCTATATTACTGCAAAGAGTAAGAAGCATCTTCGAAGAAAATAGTACCCCCACCGATACCTTTCTTCGGTGCTCATTGTTATTATGAGACTTGTGCAATAGATTTTTTGTACTCATGAGTTCCGTTGTGTGCCGACCATCATTGAATAACTATAAGAGCGCTAGCTTTCGGCTTCACCCAGTCTGAGGTCCGGCTCGGTTGACCCGATCGTGACAATCACAGAGGTGCTCCCTTTACTCCCTAGCCGAACAATCGGGAACGTAGGGGTAAACACAGGAGCGAGGCAACCCAGCTTGCAAATCGCTTAAGTCAATATGGTGCATATTGTGGCGTAATACACGAACAAGGAACGAAGCCGTACAAGTATAATCATATGCAACAGGAAAAGCTTCGTGAAGGAAGCCCCCAAATGAATTGGATATTTGAATTTATGCGTCACAAACAAAGTTTGGACAAGGAAATTTTTTACAAGCAACTTTTTTCCAAGAAAATATAATGCTTGGTCGAACCGAACATAAGTTAGAAATTAAAGCTTTGAGCATGAAAGCGACTTAGCTGGTTAATGTGTTCGGTATTGATGACGCGGTCCGAGCTTGATGTGGGGCAAGGTTCCATCCCCCCAAGCCGGTCCCGAGGTGGCGGAGCAGAGAGCTCGACATGCCGAAGTGGTGACATAGCACAGTCAATGCAGACCGGCAGAGTGACGCTGAAGTCCCCGGATCATTTTCCTGTGCACAAAAAATAGTGCAAACGGGAGATAATAGTAATAATGATAATTAAAAAAAATCGTTGCATAATGAATAATTTATGCAAAGTGAGTAATAAAAGAAATATGGCCTGGCGCCGAAGTCAATGTCGATGCAGGGCGTCGGCGTGATATGGTAAAGGCGTGGCAAAGCCTGAATTCGCAGGTCGGTCCGGACTCCGGATGCGGCGTTCGCCGGACTATGTACGGAAACTGACCGAACCACCATGCGACTGTCGTGAATGCGGCCACCATTTGATAGACCTGGTTTATTTGTTGTAGCAATCCGAAGGAAGGTGATTCCCAAAATTGGGACTCGCTCTGCACACCCATTTCCTGACGGGCGATAAAACGACGGCATGACAATGCTGGTAAAGGTTGGCTCGCCGAGGCAAAGCCCTCGGCCTAGCTAACGTGACGGAGCTGGTCGGCTAGTGACGCCGAAGTGTCCGGAGTAGGTTGATGAAGAGATGGCGAAGCCCCCGGTCTAGCCGAGATGTCGAAGCCCCGATGTCAGCCGATGAGTCGAAGTAGGTCGGCGTGATGGACACCAGCTTGAAGAAGCGATAGTGCGGCCCTGTCGATGCAGGTCGTGACGTGGTCGATGTCGGCTTGATGAAGCAACCGTGCGGCGATGCCGGTATGCCCACTCCGTGTAATCCGTGGGGCGGCGATGTTGGTGATGTTTTATCCTTTGCGATGCCGGACTCTTGTTCGGCTTGCCGAGATGATGATCCGAAGAAGTTGAGCTCGGCTCAACAAAGTGACGCCGTGTCTTAGCGCAGGTCGGCAGCCGTGGAGTAATATTGCCGGACTGGTTTGACACCAGTATGATGTTGAAGATCATGTTCAAAAGATCTTAAAGTTAGTGGGATGTGTTCGAGAACAAAACACAATACCCCATGCAAAACTTCCTTCAAAAGGGATGTCTGAAATCCCGTTCATAGAAAAGATGAACTCGGGTCGGATTCCTTTTCGCGCAGAAAACAGATCCAAAAAGTGATGCACTAATCGGAAGGTTCTCGGAGCTTGGACGGTCGGATCAAGCTAAAATTTTGGGAGGTGGTAGATACAGGAATTCCGCAGCCGATCAACGGTTGGATCTTCCAAAGGACGTCCGAGCTAGAAGCTGGACACCACGCCCTAAACACATCCAAATTCCCGTCCAGATTTGACAGGGCTCCGGTATATCGTGGATTGCCATAGATTCCTCCATCGGAACTCGACGAAATTTTCCAGGGTTGTTGTAGACTCAATTCCGCACAATTCCACCAAAGCGATCGTTAAAGCGATACTCGAGGAGGTGGTGGCAGCAGATATGAGTTCGCTGTCCAGAAAAAAGCACGGTCGCTTGAGGGCAATGTTGACGTTGAGCCCCCGAGCTCCATGGATGATTCCTCCGTGATCTTGATAGAGATCGGAGTTGATGTTTGATGAAGACCCTCGTTCGAACATGGTGATCTGAACACGGGGCGCAATTCTTGGTCGAACCAAGGTGACTAGTCGAGCTGGTGACGAAGATGCCGAAGTCGCAGTTGATCTGCAGGCGAGCCATTGATCCTTTTGTCAATCACACAGCGGAACTCTCAATGAAAGCACCAATGTCGGTGTCAAAACCGGTGGATCTCGGGTAGGGGGTCCCGAACTGTGCGTCAAGGCCGGATGGAAACAGGAGACAAGGGACACGATGTTTTTACCCAGGTTCGGGCCCTCTCGATGGAGGTAATACCCTACTCCTACTTGATTAATATTGATGATATGGGTAGTACAAGAGTAGATCTACCACGAGATCAAGGAGGCTAAACCCTAGAAGCTAGCCTATGGTATGATTGTTGTATGATGGAGTTGTCTATCGACTAGCCTGGCCCTGGTTTATATAATGCACCAGAGGCCTAGGTTAACAAGAGTCCTAGCCGAATACGCCGGTGGGGAGAAGTCCTTGTCTTGATCGCCAAGTCTTGTGGAATCTTCCTTGTATGCGGCAGCTGTCCGAACTGGCCCATGAGTATACGACCACGGGGGTCCTTGGCCCAATCTATCAGATCGGGAGATGACGTGCTGAGTACCCCCTAGTCCAGGACACCGTCAATAGTGCAACTTATTTGTGGCACTGCCGTTTGGGTCATATCGGTGTAAAGCGCATGAAGAAACTCCATAAAGATGGACTTTTGGAATAACTTGGTTATGAATCATTTGATGCTTGCGAACCGTGACTTTTGGGCAAGATGACTAAAACTCCGTTCTCCGGAACAATGGAACGAGCTACTAACTTGTTGGAAATAATACATATCGATGTATGCGGTCCAATGAGTGTTGATGCTCGTGGCAGGTATCGTTATTTTCTGACCTTCGCAGATGATTTGAGCAGATATGAGTATATCTACTTGATGAAACATAAGCCTGAAACATTTGAAAAGTTCAATAGAATTTCAGAGTGAAGTGGAAAATCATCATAACAAGAAAATAAAGTTTCTACGATCTGACTGTGGAGGAGAATATTTGAATTACGAGTTTGGTCTTCATTTGAAACAATGCGGAATAGTTTCGCAACTCACGCCACCTGGAACACCATAGCGTAATGGTGTGTCTGAACATCGTAAACGTACTTTATTAGATATGGTGCAATCTATGATGTCTCTTATCGATTTACCACTATCGTTTTGGGGTTGTGCATTAGAGACAGCTGCATTCACGTTAAATAGGGCACCATCTAAATCCGTTGAGACGACACCTTATGAACTGTGGTTTGGCAAGAAACCCAAGTTGTCGTTTCTTAAAGTTTGGGGTTGCAATGCTTATGTGAAAAAGTTTCATCCTGATAAGCTCAAAGCAAAATCGGAGAAATGTGTCTTCATAGGATACCCAAAGGAGACTGCTGGGTACACCTTCTATCATAGATCCGAAGGCAAAAACATTCGTTGCTAAGAATGGATCCTTTCTAGAGAGGGAGTTTCTCTCGAAAGAAGTGAGTGGGAGGAAAGTAGAACTTGATGAGGTAACTATACCTGCTCCCTTATTGGAAAGTAGTTCATCACAGAAATCTGTTCATGTGACTCCTACACCAATTAGTGAGGAAGCTAATGATGATGATCATGTAACTTTAGATCAAGTTACTACCGAACCTTGTAGGTCAACCAGAGTGAGATCCGTACCAGAGTGGTACGGTAATCCTGTTCTGGAGGTCATGTTACTTGACCATGATGAACCTACGAACTATGAGGAAGCGATGATGAGCTCAGATTCCGCAAAATGGTTTGAGGCCATGAAATCTGAGATGGGATCCATGTATGAGAACAAAATGTGGACTTTGGTTGACTTGTCCGATGATTGGCAAGCCATAGAAAATAAATGAATCTTCAAGAGGAAGACGAACGCTGATAGTAGTGTTACTATCTACAAAGCTAGATTTGTCGAAAAAGGTTTTGACAAAGTTCAAGGTGTTGACTACGATGAGATTTTCTCACTCGTAGCGATGCTTAAGTCTGTCCGAATCATGTTAGCAAATTGCCACATTTTATGAAATCTGGCAAATGGATGTCAAAACTACATTCCTTAATGGATTTCTTAAAAAAGAGTTGTAGATGATGCCACCAGAAGGTTTTGTCGATCCTAAAGGTGCTAACAAAATGTGCAAGCTCCAAGAGTCCATCTATTGAAAGGTGCAAGCATCTCGGAGTTGGAATATACGCTTTGATGAGTTGATCAAAACATATAGTTTTATACAGACTTGTGGTGAAACCTGTATTTACAAGAAAGTGAGTGGGAGCACTACAGCCTTTCTGATAAGTATATGCAAATGACATATTGTTGATCAGAAATGATGTAGAATTTTCTAGAAAGCATAAAGGAGTATTTGAAAGGAGTTCTTCAAAGAAAGACCTCGGTGAAGCTGCTTACATATTGAGCATCAAGATCTATAGAGATATATCAAGACGCTTGATAAGATTTTCAATGAGTATGTACCTTGACAAGATTTTAAATTAGTTGAAGATGGAACAGTCAAAGAAGGACTTCTTTCATGTGTTACAAAGGTGTGAAGTTGAGTAAAGACTCAAAACCCGACCACAGCAGAAAATAGAAAGAGAATGAAAAGTCATTCCCTATGCCTCAGTCATAGGTTCTATAAAGTATGCTATCATGTGTACCAGACCTATTGTGTACCTCACCAAGAGTTTGGCAAGAGGGTACAATAGTGATCTAGGAGTAGATCACTGGACAGCGGTCAAAAATTATCCTTAGTGGAATAAGGATATGTTTCTCGATTATGGAGGTGACAAAAGGTTCGTCGTAAAGGGTTACGTCGATACAAGTTTTTACATTGATCCAGATGACTCTAAGTCTCAATCTAGATACATATTGAAAGTGGGAGCAATTAGCTAGAGTAGCTCCGTGCAGAGCATAGTTGACATAGAAATTTGCACAGTACATATGGGGCTTCTACGTCATCATAGCCTCTCCGATGAAGTGTGAGTAGTTTACCTCAGACCTTCGGGTACATAGTTATTAGCTAGATGGCTTCTTCTCTCTTTTTGGATCTCAATACAATGTTCTCCCCCTCTCTTGTGGAGATCTATTCGAGGTAATCTTCTTCTTTTTGCGGTGTGTTTGTTGAGACCGATGAATTGTGGGTTTATGATCAAGTCTATCTATGAACAATATTTGAATCTTCTCTGAATTCTTATGTATGATTGGTTATCTTTGCAAGTCTCTTCGAATTATCCGTTTGGTTTGGCCGACTAGATTGGTAGTTCTTGCCATGGGAGAAGTGCTTAGCTTTGGGTTCGATCTTGCAGTGTCCTTTCCTAGTGACAGAAGGGGCAACAAGGCAAGTATTGTATCGTTGCCATCGAGGATAACAAGATGGGGTTTATTTCATATTGCATGAATTTATCTCTCTACATCATGTCATCTTGCTTAAAGCGTTACTCTGTTTTTAACTTAATACTCTAGATGCATGCTGGATAGCGGTCGATGAGTGGAGTAATAGTAGTAGATGCAGAATCGTTTCGATCTACTTGTCACAGACGTGATGCCTATATACATGATCATGCCTAGATATTCTTATAACTATGCTCAATTCTGTCAATTGCTCAACAGTAATTTGTTCACCCACCGTAGAAAACTTATGCTCTTGAGAGAAGCCACTAGTGAAACCTATGGCCCCGGGTCTATTCTCATCATATAAATCTCCATCACTTTAATCTTGTTTTGCTTTTTTACTTTGCCTTTTACTTTTCACTTTGCATCTTTATACCAAAAATACCAAAAATATTATCTCTATCAGATCTCACTCTCGTAAGTGACCGCGAAGGGATTGACAACCCCTAATCGCGTTGGTTGCGAGTTGCTATCGATTTGTGCAGGTACGAGGGACTTGAGCGTAGCCTCCTACTGGATTGATACCTTGGTTCTCAAAAACTGAGGGAAATACTTACGCTACTCTGCTGCATCATCCTCTCCTCTTCAGGGAAAACCAACGCAAGCTCAGGAGGTAGCATGCATCCAATTCCATAAACCCGAAAAGTTATTCCATATGAGTCCACCATACCTACCTATATACGGTATCTACCTGCCATTCCAAGTAAATTTGTATGTGCCAAACTCTAAACCTTCAAATAAACATTCTGTTTTCTATGCTCGAATAGCTCATGTATCAACTAGGGTTTTCTGTATCTTCCATGCTAGGCGGGTTATTCTCAAGAGGAGTGGACTCCGCTCCTCATTCACGAGAAAATGGCTGGTCACCGGGATGCCCAGTCTCATGCTCAAATCAAATCAAAATGATTGCAAAAAACACCCCCAGTGTCGGGGATATACCCCGCGGTATGACCCGGTCGGAAGTATGACCCGGCCGGACTTGGCGCTTCACCGATGACCTGCCGGAGGACTAGCGACTCATGGGTCTGGCGGTTCACTGGTCAGACGACTCACGAGCCTGAAGACTCAAGGATGACCCCGATGGCGGGTCAGGTAGAAGACTAGGCCCAAGGCCCAGAAGGCCGGCTCATGTTATGGTGGGCCGGTTTAATAGGAAAGCGTAAGGAATATTCCCTTACAAAGGAAGCAAGACTAGGACTCTACTTGTAATTGAGTAATCCTAATCCTACCATGACTAGTCATGTAACCCGCCCCTTCAACTTATATAAGGAGGGGCAGGGCACCCCAAGAGGGGACAACCAACAAGAAACAATATCTAGGGCTAGACACAAAGAGGAGAGCCGGCTTACGGCAACTCCCTCATGATCATAATGAGACCTAGCCACAAACAGCATGTAGGGTTATTACCGGATGATGTTTCCCGGGGGCCGAAGCTGTCTAAATCCTCGTCTTGTGTGTTGCGTCTCTCGATTCCGCTCAACCCCTTCAAGCTAGCACATAGATGCGTTGGCCTCGCGATTAAGTCCTTACATTAGGACATCTGCCGTGACAATTCCACGACAGTTGGCGCCCACCGTGGGGCCCGCGCACGGTGATGTTGAGTGTTTGGAGGGATCTCTTTTAGGGTTCGAGAAGTTCGCAATTTTCAGATAAAACAGCAGATTGGAAAGGATCTACGTCGTCTTTGAGTTCATGAGTCAAGATCACAAAAAGAAAAAAAATTGGGCCGTCCGTGGGACGTTTACGCGCCGGAGTTGTGGCTTCGTCGACTTCAACTTCAGCGAGATCGTATCCTGCCGGTTCATCCGTTTGGGCGTGCACAAATTCCATCATCGGCAATGGTTGTGATTTTGACAGGAGACGTGGCTGATATTTCATTGTTTAAAACATCAGATCAATCAGGGCGTATACGGTCTTCAATGTCCGATGAGACGAGGCATCAATCTCTAGTGAAAATCGAAGGAGGGATTTTCTTTCACATGATTAACCGATGCAAGATCGGGATGGATCTCCGGTTTCCAAAACTACAAGGCAAAAGGCAACGGCGCCAGGTCACACGCGACCGTCATGATGTCTCTAGCAGTAAAAAAGGGAAAACGGCCCGCGACCTGAAAGTGGATCGGGACAGGAGCCTCGTACTCCTCCATCGAGCCGGTCTCGCCTTCGCCGATCTCCGTCGGGCCGGCCGTGAGCCGCGGTGGCCGCGCGGCCTCACCCCGCAGCCTCCGCTGAGCCGCCTTGCCGCGCTCCACGCGCCACTGCAGATCCTGCGCATCCGCACTGCCATGGACCCCTTGCCGTCCTCTCTACGACGTCCGCGTCGCCTACATGCTCCTCCTGACGTGCCTTGCTAGCCACGGGCTGCAAAACCACCTCACCGCGCCCGAGCTCCGCCACTTGCGAGCACACCCGCCCCCATCATGACTCGCCACGTTGCGCTGCTGCTGTGGCCTCGCGCTGCTGGCCAGTGCGTTTCTGCTGCCGTGACGCACTGAGCCGCCGCGGTCAAACTGCCTCGTCCCAAGGCGGCCTGTTCCACAGTGGCCGGTCTCACACAGTTTCTGCTACGAGCCGCTGTTGCCTCCGCGATTCTCCGTGAGCCGCTGCTCGATTCTGTCGAGAGCCGCCTCGGCCTTACTCCGCCGGCCTCCGCCAAGACCTGCACTTCATGGCTGCCGCGCCGCATCGCCGGGTCACTGCTATTGCGGTCACGACCTGCACTTCATGGCTGCTGCGTCGCGTTGCCGGGTCATCACATCATAGTAAGCCGCCTTGGTTGCCTAGCCTCGCGCTCGCCGGCCCTGCACCCTGCCTCTACAGCGCTGTTGTTTGCTTTTGCATCGCCGGGTCACTGCTATGACCCGCGACACCTGTGTCGCGGTCTGCACGGCCCGCCACCAAGTGCTTGCCGCTGCGAGCCGCCAGCAGCCTTCTACCTTGAGCCGGTCGACCGCGGGCCGCTGCGGCCTGCCTTCACCGGTCATCGTCACTCTGTGTAAAATGGCCGCGGCCTCCGCCGACGAAATCTCGTCTCAGCTGCTGCTGCCACGCGCCGTGCCTCTGAATCGCTGCACCTCGGGCCGCAAGTCACCGCTATCAGCGAGCCGTTGTTTCCAACGCCGGCTTACATTGGCCTACCGCAGCCCTGTGCTACTTCAAGTCGCCGTCACTCTGTGTCCCTGCTCATTGTCGCCTATTTCGGAACCGCAGCTGGACCCGTTACTGTCGAGACAGTCCGTTGAAGAGCAAAGCTAGCTTTGTAAGTTCAAAGCCGGCCGCGCGACGTCTCAGCTGCAAGTCGCCATCGTGGCCTACGTGGAGCCGCCTCTGCTGTGGGAAGCCGTCTAGAGTCATCGGTCAGCCTGAACCGCCGGGATTATATTGAGTCGCCGGTTTGCCTAAGCCGCCTCTGTCGTGATGAACGGATCATCCGTCAAATTAGATGATATCCGAGTTTGTTTTATTAGCACATATTATTTTTGTCAAAAAGCAGTTTATCTTTGCCTTGGTCATATTGTTTATGCAGGGCAATTATTTATGACAAAAAGTAATATTATACCGCGGAGATGGAGGCATGCCAACATCTTTTGGCACAGGTGGTCGTCGTTACTCCACGAACTCCCGCACCGGATTACAACGCCGTGGCCGTCTCTCGCGACCACGCCTGCTTACAACAAGGAGGACAACTTGCCTGTCCGCACCGGCTTACAACGCCACGGCCGGTTCATTTGTCTATGTCGCCTCAGATGTTGCGGTCGTCCTTACTGTCCGTCTCTCGCGGCCATGGTCTACATCAATACACCGGGCCGCGCCGGTTTGCGTGAGCTGTTCATTGAGTATGAGCAAGTCACTACTTGGGAAGCCCGGTTTCTCTTCCAACAAATTGGAGGCAAATTATCATATATTATCAACCACCGTCTGCACTGGATGGTTCAATGGGCAGGCGCACAAGTCGCCGCCACTACAATTTGGTTAGCTTCAAACAACCAGTTGGAAGGAGCCATTGGCCGAGTTGCTGACACGGCTCATACGAGATCATTTATAACCCGCCGCGGTCACCTCAACCTTCTTTGGGTTCACATCGCGTTATCAACGCCAATGATATACACCTTCTTCTATGGTCAAATATGGAGAATCTCAAGCCAACTCTTCGAGTCATCTTGAGAATTGGAGGCTACAATGGTATGGCTCGGCAAAATTAGCCGGTTTCAATGAATTCAAGAGCTCCGGGTCATTGAAGGGAAGATAACCCGGCCCTGGAGGCTACTGCTTTATTGGCGAATATTTAAAGGTCGTCAGAAAATTTCCGGCTCAAAATGAAGATTCCGGTTTAAAATACAACTCAAGAGACATCTCTCTCCCGCAAAGCTTTGAAGCTCTCAAAACCGGTTCAACATCCGGCTCAAGGTAAATTTGTCCCTTACAAAGCTTTGAGGCTCTCAATATCCGGTTTAAGAATTTCCGGTTCAAAAAGAATTAATCTCTCGCAAGTTCGAGTTCTCAGACAAATTAACGGTTACCAAAGAGAACTTGCTGCCATGATGCACGGTTCAAAACATGGGTATCCTGCCTTACGGCTTATCTTATTATGGTCACTTGGGGGCTTCCTGCTCATCGGGCATAGCTATCAGTGCCCTCTTGATCGGCGCAATGCCAAAACTTATATGGTCACTTGGGGGCTTCCTGTTCAAACATAGGTCGTATTCGAACCAAAGAGAACATAGCTGTCGATACCCTTTTGATTGGCAAACTGCCAAACCCACTTGGGGGCTTCTTGATCGTATCCGAATCATAGCTCAACCCCTTTGGGAATCGACGTGGATCGTATTCGAATCAGCGTCGCTAAACAACTCTTAAGGTCATTTGGGGGCTTCCTGTTCAAACATAGGTCGTATTCGAACCAAAGAGAACATAGCTGTCGATACCCTCTTGGTCGGCATCGCCAAAGCCACTGGGGGCTATATGATCATATTCGAATCTTAGCTTAACCCCTTTGGAACGGTTTACTGATCGTATTCGAATCAGAAGCCTCAAAATTTTGTCTGTTTCTTGTACAGTTTTTTGCAATCGCAGTTATTGGACTTTGTCTTGAGACTTGTTTGATCATATTTGAAAGCATCTAGGGAGTGGCTTTGATTCCACCGGCTTAACCTTGATCAATGTGCCGTTTTTTACAGAATTGGGTTTTCACCCTCACTGTCTGGCTCATATAAACCGGCGGTATCATTCAAAGGATCATAGGGATCTTGTGATCTACTTGTGTGCAGGATAAGAATATATTTGGGTGGTTACCCGCCCTGGCTTTTGATGTTAAGTCGCCAAGGTATATGTTGTTTAAATTCTATGCAGGATTTGCAGAACTATGACTGATATAATGCTTAAGTCCAAACTCGTCATTAAAATTGGTGTCTCAAAAGGATTATCAATTATTGATTTTCTCAAGGGCTATAGGCCACCGGGTTACAAAAATTCTGGCTTACAATGAATGCGCATTAAGTCGTCATCGGCCTAGAGCCGCCAGGTATTAAAACTCCGGATTTACTTGTCAACCGATGAGGTATTCAAATCTTTAATAGCCAAAACTGGCTGGATTTTCATGATGATATTGAATGATTGAGGTTTTCATACCGGATTATATTATTCAAATATTGAATAGCCAACATGGCTGGATTTCTATTGTGATTATCAATAATCAGTGTTATGATTGAGGTTTTCAAAGTCGCTTTAGTGCAATGGCTATTATTTCTATCATTGGGCATGATTTATTTTACAATGGAGGAAATAGTCCCGAGTCGCTGCAGGCTTACGACTCGGCACTTGGGGGCTACATTGTTCAAATTGAGATTACATCGAATATACAAGTCCCATGTCGCTGCCAGCATGCACCATGGCACTTGGTGGCTAATGCAAAGTCATTTTTTGCTCAACTTATTGAAGACCCGACTCATCACATTTTAAATGAGCCGGCCCTTGGGGGCTACCGATTGCTCATGTCGTAAATTCAAGGTACACAAGCCTTAATCCATTATATTGAAAGATCCATTATTCAGTTGGTAGAGTACAAAGCTCTTAACCTTGTGGACGTGGGTTCAAGCCCCGTGGTGGACATTACATCATTTGATGGTATTATCAATGAATCATATACAAAGTCCCAGCTCAGTAATATCTTATTGAGCCGGCCCTTGGGGGCTACACGTTGTTGCTCAAGTTTACATGATCATATTTACAAACTCCCTGCTCATTATTGCATAATGACCCGGCCCTTGGGGGCTACACTGGTTGAAATCTTTATGAGTATAAGGCAATTACAAGTCCCAGGTTGCTGCAAGCATGACAACCCGGCACTTGGGGGCTACAGGTGATATGCATATAAGGGAGGAATAACTTCAAATTATCAGTTTTGAGCAAATCAGTTATGACCCGGTGTTATCAATATTTACAAGCCGGCAATTATGCTAGCCAGCCTCTACATCTTTAAACCGGCGGATCACCAGATGAATCTTAAGTCCAATATGTTTATTAAGCCGGTGCCTTGGAAGCCGACTCAAGTGGATTATTCTTCACAATATTTTCTATGAGAAACCAACATCAACGAATTGAGTATGAAGCTAGCTTATTGACCCGGATTTTCTAGATGAAGGAAATGAAAATTGGACTTAAGGATAATCAGGTCCCGGCTCAGGAGAATATTTAACCTGGAGCACAAGGAATTAAGGATGATCAGGTGCCGGCTTACAAGAATTTTTAACCTGGAACACAATCTGTCAAATTATTTTTGTGTTTGTTTTACAGGATCAGTTTCACATGGATAAATCCAAATTAAACTGGGGGTTAATATCGGGGATATACCCCGCGGTATGACCAGGCCGGAAGTATGACCCGGCCGGACTTGGCGCTTCACCGATGAACCGCCGGAGGACTGGCGACTCACGGGTCTGGCGGGTCACTGGTCAGACGACTCACGAGCCTGAAGACTCACGGATGACCCCGATGGCGGGTCAGGTAGAAGACTCGGCCCAAGGCCTAGAAGGCCGGCACATGTTATGTTGGGCCGGCTTAAGAGGAAAGCGCAAGGAATATTCCCTTACAAAGTAAGCAAGACTAGGACTCCACGTGTAATTGAGTAATCCTAATCCTACTATGACTAGTCATGTAACTCGCCCCTTCAACTTATATAAAGAGGGGCAGGGCACCCCAAGAGGGGACAACCAACAAGAAACAATATCTAGGGCTAGACACAAAGAGGAGAGCCGGCCTACGGCAACTCCCTCATGATCATAATGAGACCTAGCCACAAACAGCATGTAGGGTTATTACCGGATGATGTTTCCCGGGGCCCGAAGCTGTATAAATCCTCGTCTTGTGCGTTGCGTCTCTCGATTCCGCTCAATCCCTTCGAGCTACCACATAGATGCGTTGGCCTCGCGATTAAGTCCTTACATTAGGACATCTGCCGTGACAATTCCACGAAACCCAGGACTGTTGTTAGTTGGAGGCACCCATTGTTTCGGGCAAGCCATGGATTGATGCTTGTTGGTGGTGGGGGAGTATAAACTTTACCATTCTTCTTGGGAACCTCCTATAATGTGTGTAGCATAGAAGATATCGAGATCTCTCGGTTGTTATGTTGACAACGAAAGTATACCGCTTAAAATATTATTCATCGCTATTTCAAAATCGAGCTCTGGCACCTCTACAAATCCATGCTTCCCTCTGCGAAGGGCCTATCTATTTACTTGTATGTTGAGTCATCATCCTCTTATTAAAAAGCACCAGTAGGAGAGCACCGCTGTCATTTGCATGTATTATTGTTAGTTTACATTGAGTATGACTTGACTGGATCTCTTTTACCATGAATTACAATGTCTAGTCAGTCCTTGATCTTTAAAGGTGCTCTGCATTTATGTTTTGCGGTCTCAGAAAGGGCTAGCGAGATACCATCTTGTTATATCATATTATGATTGTTTTGAGAAAGTGTTGTCATCCAAGATTGACTATTATTGCTCACTAGTTGATTAAGCCATTGACATGAGACCTAGGTGTTATTTTGAATATGGTTAGTTCATAATCTTTGCTGAAAACTTGAATGCTTGCTTTACATATTTACAACAACAAGAGCAAATAGAGTTTGTAAAAGTTTTTCTTTATCACTTTCAGTTTATCAACTGAATTGCTTGAAGACAAGCAAAGGTTTAAGCTTGGGGGAGTTGATACGTCTCCGTCGTGTCTAATTTTCCAAACACTTTTGCCATTGTTTTGGACTCTAACTTGCATGATTTGAATGAAACTAACCCGGACTGACGTTGTTTTCAGCAGAATTGCCATGGTGTTATTTTTGCGCAGAAATAAAAGTTCTCGTAATGACCTGAAAATCAATGGAGATTATTTTTGGAATATATAAAAAATATTGGCGAAAATATCCACGCCAGGGGGCCCACACCCTGTCCACGAGGGTGGGGGCGCGCCTACCGCCCTGGGCGTGCCCCCTGCCTTGTGGGCCCCCTGATGCTCCACCGACGTCCATCTTGACTCCATATATTCACTTTCAGGGAGAAAAAAATCAGAGAGAAGGATTCATCGCGTTTTACGATACGGAATCGCCGCCAAGCCCAAATCTCTCTCGGGAGGGCTGATCTGGAGTCCGTTCGGGGCTCCGGAGAGGGGAATTCGTCGTCGTCATCATCATCAACCTTCCTCCATCACCAATTTCTTGATGCTCACTGTCGTGTGTGAGTAATTCCATCGTAGGCTTGCTGGACGGTGATGGGTTGGATGAGATTTATCATGTAATCGAGTTAGTTTTGTTAGGGTTTGATCCCTAGTATCCACTATGTTCTGAGATTGATGTTGCTATGTTTGCTATGCTTAATGCTTGTCACTAGGGCCTGAGTGTCATGATTTCAGATCTGAACCTATTATGTTTTCATGAATATATGTGAGTCAGTGATCCTATCTTGCAAGTCTGTAGTCACGTATTATGTGTTATGGTCCGTTAACCCCGAAGTGACAATAATCGGGATACTTACCGGTGACGAGCGTAGTTTAAGGATTTCATGTATTGACTATGTGTTAATGCTTTGGTCCGGTACTCTATTAAAAGGAGGCGTTAATATCCCTTAGTTTCCAATAGGACCCCGCTGCCACGGGAGGGTAGGACAAAAGATGTCATGCAACTTCTTTTCCATAAGCATGTGTGAGTATATTCGGAATACATGCCTACATTACATTGATGAACTGGAGCTAGTTATGTGTCACCCTATGTTATAACTGTTGCATTATTGATTGCATCCGACATAATTCTCCATCACCGATCCAATGCCTACGAGCTTTTCCTATATTGTTCTTCGCTTATTTACTTTTCTGTTGCTACTGTTACAATCACTAAAAACCAAAAATATTACTTTTGCTACCGTTACCACTACTATCATATTACTTTGCTACTAAATACTTTGCTGCAGATATTAAGTTTCCAGGTGTGGTTGAATTGACAACTCAGCTGCTAATACTTGAGAATATTCTTTGGCTCCCCTTGTGTCGAATCAATAAATTTGGGTTGAATACTCTACCCTCGAAAACTGTTGTGATCCCCTATACTTGTGGGTTATCACCATGCTTTACAGCTTAGAATCGGGACTTCAACAACGTTTTGAACGTCATGGAGCATATGAGATGTTCCTGGAGTTGAAGTTAATATTTCAAGCAAATGCCCGGATTGAGAGATATGAAGTCTCCGATAAATTCCACAGCTGCAAGTTGGAGGAGAATAGTTCTGTCAGTGAACATATACTCAGAATGTCTGGGTACCACAACCACTTGACTCAACTGGGAGTTAATCTTCCTGATGATAGTGTCATTGACAGAGCTCTTCAATCACTGCCACCAAGCTACAAAAGCTTCATGATGAACTCTAATATGCAAGGGATGGATAAGAAAATTCCCGAGCTCTTTGCAATGCTAAAGGCCGCGGAGGTAGAAATCAAGAAGGAGCATCAAGTGTTGATGGTCAACAAGACCACTAGTTTGAAGAAGAAGGGCAAAGGGAAGAAGGGGAACTTCAAGAAGAACGGCAAGCAAGTTGTTGCTCAAGTGAAGAAGCCCAAGTCTGGACCTAAGCCTGAGACTGAGTGCTTCTACAGCAAAGGTACTGGTCACTGGAAGCGGAACTGCCCCAGGTATTTGGCGGATAAGAAGGATGGCAAAGTGAAAGGTATATTTGATATACATGTTATTGGTGTGTACCTTACTAATGCTCGCAGTAGAACCTGGGTATTTGATATTAGTTTTGTTGCTAATATTTGCAACTCGAAACAGGGGCTATGGATTAAGCGAAGATTGGCTAAGGACGAGGTGAGGATGCGCGTGGGAAATGGTTCCAAAGTCGATGTGATCGCGGTCGGCACACTACCTCTACATCTACCATCGAGATTAGTTTTAGACTTGAATAATTGTGATTTGGTGCCAGCGTTAAGCATGAACATTATATCTGGTTCTTGTTTGATGCGAGATAGTTATTCATTTAAATCAGAGAATAATGGTTGTTCTATTTATATGAGTAATATCTTTTATGGTCATGCACCCATGATGAGTGGTCTATTTTTATTGAATCTTGATAGTAGTGATACACATATTCATAGTATTGAAGCCAAAAGATATAAGTTTACTAATGATAGTACAACTTATTTGTGGCACTGTCGTTTATGTCATATTGGTGTAAAGCGCATGAAGAAACTCCACGTTAATGGGCTTTTGGAATCACTTGATTATGAATCACTTGATTCTTGCGAACCATGCCTCATGGGCAAGATGACTAAGACTCTGTTCTCCGGAACAATGGAGCGAGCAACAGACTTATTGGAAATAATACATACTGATGTATGCGGTCCAATGAGTGTTGATGCTCGCGGCGGGTATCGTTATTTTCTGACCTTCACAGATGATTTGAGCAGATATGGGTATGTCAACTTGATGAATCATAAGTCTAAAACATTAGAAAAGTTCAAAGAATTTCAGAGTGAATTGGAAAACCATCGTAACAAGAAAATTAAGTTTCTACGATCTGATCATGGAGGTGAGTATTTGAGTTATGATTTTGGTCTTCATTTGAAACAATGCAGAATAGTTTCGCAACTCACGCCACCTGGAACACCACAACGTAATGGTGTGTCCGAACGTTGTAAACGCACTTTAATAGATATGGTGCAATCTATGATGTCTCTTACTGATTTACCGCTATCTTTTTGGGGTTATGCTTTAGAGACGGCTGCATTCACGTTAAATAGGGCACCATCGAAATCCGTTGAGACGACACCATATGAACTGTAGTTTGGCAAGAAACCCAAATTGTCGTTTCTTAAAGTTTGGGGCTACGATGCTTATATGAAAAAGCTTCAACCGGATAAGCTCGAACCCAAATCAGATAAATGTGTCTTCATAGGATACCCAAAGGACACTGTTGGGTACACCTTCTATCACAGATCTGAAGGCAAGATATTCGTTGCCAAGAATGGATCCTTTCTAGAGAAGGAGTTTCTCTCGAAAGAAGTGAGTGGGAGGAAAGTAGAACTTGATGAGGTAACTGTACCTTTTCCCTTATTGGAAAGTAGTTCATCATAGAAATCAGTTCCAGCGATTCCTACACCAATTAGTGAGGAAGCTAATGATGATGATCATGAAACTTCTGATCAAGTTACTACTGAATCTCGTAGGTCAACCAAAGTAAGATCTGCACCAGAGTGGTACGGTAATCCTGTTCTGAAAGTCATGTTACTTGACCATGACGAACCTACGAATTATGAGGAAGCGATGATGAGCCTAGATTCCACGAAATGGCTTGAGGCCATGAAATCTAGGATGGGATCCATGTATGAGAACAAAGTGTGGACTTTGGTTGGCTTGCCCGATGATCGGCAAGCCATAGAGAATAATTGGATCTTCAAGAAGAAGACTGACGCTGACGGTAATATTACTATCTACAAAGCTCGACTTCTTGTGAAAGGTTTTCGACAAGTTCAAGGAGTTGACTACGGTGAGACCTTCTCACCCGTAGCGATGCTTAAGTATATCTGAATCATGTTAGCAATTGCCGCATTTTATGATTATGAAATTTGGCAAATGGATATCAAAACTGCATTCCTTAATGGATATCTCAAAGAAGAGTTGTATATGATGCAACCAGAAGGTTTTGTCGATCCTAAAGGTCCTAACAAAGTGTGCAAGCTCCAGCGATATATTTATGGACTGGTGGAAGCCTCTCGGTGTTGGAATATACGCTTTGATAGTGTCATCAAAGCATATGGTTTTATATAGACTTTTGGAGAAGCCTGTATTTACAAGAAAGTGAGTGGGAGCTCTGTAGCATTTCTGATATTATATGTGGATGACATATTGTTGATTGGAAATGATACTAAATTTCTGAATAGCATAAAAGGATATTTGAATAAGAATTTTTCAATGAAAGACCTTGGTGAAGCTGCTTATATATTGGGCATCAAGATCTATAGAGATAGATCAAGACACTTAATTGGACTTTCACAAAGCACGTACCTTGACAAAGTTTTGAAGAAGTTCAAAATGGGTCAGTCAAAGAAAGGGTTCTTGCTTGTGTTACAAAGTTTGAAGTTGTGTCAGACTCAATGCCCGACCACTACAGAAGATAAAGAGAAAATGAAAGCCATTCCCTATGCCTCAGCCATAGGTTCTATCATGTATGAAATGTTGTGTACCAGACCTGATGTGTGCCTTGCTATTAGTTTAGCAGGGAGGTACCAAAGTAATCCGGGAGTGGATCACTGGACAGCAGTCAAGAACATCCTGAAATACCTGAAAAGGACTAAGGATATATTTCTCATTTATGGAGGTGACAAAGAGCTCGTCGTAAACGGTTACGTCGATGCAAGATTTGACACTGATCCGGATGACTCTAATTCACAAACCGGATACGTATTTTTATTGAATGGTGGAGCTGTCAGTTGGTGCAGTTCTAAGCAAAGCATCGTGGCGGGATCTACGTGTGAAGCGGAATACATAGCTGCTTCGGAAGCAGCAAATGAAGGAGTCTAGATGAAGGAGTTCATATCCGATCTAGGTGTAATACCTAGTGCATCGGGTCCAATGAAAATCTTTTGTGACAATACTGGTGCAATTGCCTTGGCAAAGGAATCCGGATTTCACAAGAGAACCAAGCACATCAAGAGACGCTTCAATTCCATCCGCGATCAAGTCAAGGAGGGAGACATAGAGATTTGCAAGATATATACGGATCTAAATGTTGCAGACCAGTTGACTAAGACTCTCTCACGAGCAAAACATGATCAGCACCAAGACTCCATGGGTGTTAGAATCATTACTATGTAATCTAGATTATTGACTCTAGTGCAAGTGGGAGACTGAAGGAAATATGCCCTAGAGGCAATAATAAAGTTGTTATTTATATTTCCTTATATCATGATAAATGTTTATTAATCATGCTAGAATTGTATTAACCGGAAACTTAGTACATGTGTGAATACATAGACAAACAGAGTGTCCCTAGTTTGCCTCTACTTGACTAGCTCGTTAATCAAAGATGGTTAAGTTTCCTAGCCATGGACATGTGTTGTCATTTGATGAACGAGATCACATCATTAGAGAATGGTGTGATGGACAAGACCCATCTGTTAGCTTAGCACTATGATCGTTTAGTTTATTGCTATTGCTTTCTTCATGACTTATACATGTTCCTATGACTATAAGATTATGCAACACCCGAATACCGGAGGAACACTTCGTGTTCTATCAAACGTCACACTGTTACTGGGTGATTATAAAGATGCTCTACAGGTGTCTCCGATGGTGTTTGTTGAGTTGGCATAGATCGAGATTAGGATTGTCACTCCGTGTTTCGGAGAGGTATCTCTGGGCCCTCTTGGTAATGCTCATCACTATAAGCCTTGCAAGCAAAGTGACTAATGAGTTAGTTGCGGGATGATACATTACGAAATGAGTAAAGAGACTTGCCGGTAACGAGATTGAACTGGGTATGATGATATCGACGATCGAATCTCGGGAAAGTAACATACCGATGACAAAGGAAACAACGTATGTTATTATGCGGTTTGACCGATAAAGATCTTTATAGAATATGTAGGAACCAATATGAGCATCCAGGTTCTGCTATTGGTTATTGACCGGAGATGTGTCTCGGCCATGTCTACATAGTTCTCGAACCCGTAGGGTGCGCACGCTTAACGTTCGATGACAATTTGTATTATGAGTTATGTGATTGGATGTACCAAATGGTTTTCGGAGTCCCAGATGAGATCACGGACATGACCAGGAGTCTCGAAATGGCGAGACATAAAGATTGATATATTGGACCATGTTATTCGGACACCGGAAGTGTTCCGGATAGTTTCGGATAAAACCAGAGTGGCGGAAGGGTTACCGGAACCCCCCGGGGAAGTAATGGGCCTTAGTGGGCCTTAGGGGAAAGAGAGGGCAGCAGCCAGGAGGTGGCTCCCCCCCCCAAGGGGAGTGTTGGAAATATGCCCTAGAGGCAATAATAAAAGCATTATTATTATATTTCCTTGTTCATGATAATTGTCTTTATTCGTGCTATAATTGTGTTATCCGGAAATCGTAATACATGTGTGAATAACAGACAACATGTCCCTAGTGAGCCTCTAGTTGACTAGCTCGTTGATCGACAGATAGTCATGGTTTCCTGACTATGGACATTGGATGTCATCAATAACGGATCACATCATTAGGAGAATGATGTGATGGACAAGACCCAATCCTAAACATAGCATAAGATCGCATAGTTCGTTTGCTAGAGTTTTCCAATGTCAAGTATCCTTTCCTTAGACCATGAGATCGTGTAACTCCCGGATACCGTAGGAGTGCTTTGGGTGTGCCAAACGTCACAACGTAACTGGGTGACTATAAAGGTATACTACGGGTATCTCTGAAAGTGTCTGTTGGGTTGACATGGATCGAGACTGGGATTTGTCACTCCGCTTGACGGAGAGGTATCACCGGGCCCTCTCGGTAATGCATCATCACAATGAGCTCAATGTGATCAAAGTGTTTGATCACGGGATCATGCATTACGGTACGAGAAAAGTGACTTGCCGGTAACGAGATTGAACGAGGTATTGGGATACCGACGATCGAATCTCGGGCAAGTAAAATACCGATTGACAAAGGGAATCGTATACGGGATTAATTGAATCCTCGACATCGTGGTTCATCCGATGAGATCATCGAGGAGCATGTGGGAGCCAACATGGGTATCCAGATCCCACTGTTGGTTATTGCCCGAGAGCCGTCTCGGTCATGTCTGCATGTCTCCCGAACCCGTAGGGTCTACACACTTAAGGTTCGGTGACGCTAGGGTTGTGAAGATATGTATATGCAGTAACCCGAATGTTGTTCGGAGTCCCGGATGAGATCCCGGACGTCACGAGGAGTTTCGGAATGGTCCGGAGGTAAATATTTATGTATGGAAAGTCATCATACGGACATCGGGACAAGTTTCGGGGTTATCGGTATTGTACCGGGACCATCGGAGGGTCCCGGGGGGGTCCACTGGGTGGGGCCACCTATCCCGGAGGGCCCCATGGGCTGTATGAGGGAGGGAACCAGCCCATAGTGGGCTGGTGCGCCAACCCCCCCAAGGGCCCATGCGCCTAGGGTTTGGGGGGGGAACCCTAAAGGGGGCGCCCCCTTGCTTGGGGGGCAAGCCCCCCTCCCTGGCCGCCCCCCCCCCCCTAGGAGATTCCATCTCCTAGGGCCGGCGCCCCCCCCAAGGGGTTATATAAAGGGGGGAGGGGAGGGGGGGCTGACCACCCAATGCCATGGCGCCTCCCTCTCCCTACAACACCTCCTCCTCCTCCCGTAGTTGCTTAGCGAAGCCCTGCCGGAGTTCTGCTGCATCCACCACCACGCCGTCGTGCTGCTGGATCTTCATCAACCTCTCCTTCCCCCTTGCTGGATCAAGAAGGAGGAGACGTCACGCTTTCCGTACGTGTGTTGAACATGGAGGTGCCGTCCGTTCGGCACTAGATCATCGGTGAATTGGATCACGGCGAGTACGACTACCTCATCCACGTTCACTCGAACGCTTCCATTGTGATCTAGAAAGTGGTATGTAGATGCTATCTAATCTGAATACTCGTTGCTAGATGAACTCATAGATGGATCTTGGTGAAACCGTAGGAAAAATTTTAATTTTCTGCAACGTTCCCCAACAGGGAGTCCTAATAGGACTAGGGGAGGGGGCGCGGCCCCTCTTTCCCTCTCCCTCTCCCTCTCCTCCCTTCTCCTACTTGGACTAGGAAAGGGGGGAGCCGATTCCTACTTGGAGTAGGACTCCCCCCCTTGGGCGCACCCCCTAGGGCCGGTCGGCCTCCTCCTCCCCTCCTTTATATACGGGGGAGGGGCATCCCATAGACACACAAGTTGATCTTTAGCCATGTGTGGTCCCCCCTCCACAGTTTTACACCTCGGTCATATTGTCATGGTGCTTAGGTGAAGCCATGCGTCAGTAACTTCATCATCACCATCACCATGTCGTCGTGCTGACGAAACTCTCCCTCAGCCTCAACTGGATCAAGAGTTCGAGGGACGTTACCGAGCTGAACGTGTGCAGATCGCGGAGGTGTCATGCGTTCGGTACCTGATCAGTTGGATCGCGAAGACATTCGACTACATCAACCGCGTTACTAAACGCTTCCGCTTTCGGTCTATGAGGGTACGTAGACACACTCTCCCCTCTCATTGCTATGCATCTCCTAGATAGATCTTGCGTGATCGTAGGTAAAAAATTTGAAATACTGCGTTCCCCAACAGGGACTTCGCCCTTGGCTTCTTTGCCCCGAAAAGCTCCAACACGGGTTTATTGCTTGGTATATGGTACCACACTATCCCCAGCTGCACCATAGTGTGGACGGCCAACTGCGACAACCCAATCACTGCCACTTCGTCTCCCATGCTCGCCATCACCAACAGTTCTGACCTTGTGTTGTGTGACTCCCGAGGTCATACGCATTGGACGGCGAACATGAATATCAACACCAGCACGGGCGTTGCTTCAGTAATGTACCTGCGCAACACGGGGAATTTGGTCCTCTGATTTCCAAGTAGCTCAATCATATGGCAAAGTTTTGAAAACCCAGCAGACACCATCCTCCCAGGCATGAGGTTCTTGTTGAGCGAGAAAGATCATGCAGCCGGGAGCCTTGTTGCTTAGAAGGACCCCAATGACCCATCCACTTGAGACTTTTCTTTGAGCCTTGACCCCGGATCGAATCTTCAAATGATCATTTGGCATGGGACCAGACCCGACTACTGCATCTCCATGCTCAATGGCGCGCCGTTGTCCGATGACATATACCAAAAGACCATCTCCTATGAAGCGGTCGGGAGCACAGATAATGGGTTTCATTATAAATACACTGTCTTTGATAAGTCACCGTATGTACATCTTATGATCGACTACATGGGTGTGTTGAGGACTCTTAGCTAGAACAATCGCTCTTCATGGACTATTATCTCTGAGCGCCCAGCTAGAAGCTATGACCGCTAGGCCTCGTGTGGCCCATTTGTCTATGCTGACTACATGGGGACTGAATGAACTGGCATGTCATTGCATTGTTGGGTTTGATCCTAATAGTCTTAACTTTTGAGCGGATGTAAAAAAGCAAAGGTGTTGAAATGCGGCAAGCATGAGCGGAGACATGCCCCAGGCTGCCCGGGTCGGGGCCTGAGGTGTGTGGCCCAGCTCCTTCATTGACTGTAGCAAAATAATGTAGCTAAAGTGCTACAGTACACAAAGGCGGCCCGAGGCCTAGCCCATTTCTGGCCCTGCCACTGGCGGCAAGGAAAGTCATTTTGTGGCCTTATCAAGGTTCCAAACAGATTTTTCTGTATCTTGAATAGAAGCTTTGAAGAGTGCATGGTTGTGTGTAGCAAAAGTTGCTCATGTACAGCCTATGCTTTCACCAACTCCACTATTAACAGTGTTATGGTCAACCAGTCAAGGTGTTTGATTTGGACACGGGAGCTTGTTGACGGTGCGGAGTGTAGCAACAATGGCGAGAACCTATAACTCCGGCTTGCCGACTCTCCTAGTATGCACAACCGCCTTCTAGCATTATTTTGTCACCTCATTAGTGTGTCATGTCATTGTATTTAATAGAGTTTTATCAGTTAAATAGTATGTGCATCAAAGCAACACCAACACTTAAACATGGGGCATCAACTAAATATTTGGACTTACAAGTGTGACAGTAACCACCAATACTCTTGATTTGCAATCAATTATTTTAATGCGTACAAAACTGTAAATTATATGTCATAACTTTTCTCTATGAGCATAATGTGACATAAACCTCAATTTACCAGAAGCCTAGCAATTACTTTGGATGGGTTACTGGTATCACTCGGCCTATGGACCAGTCTTACTGTGTGCAAATAACTTCAAACTATTACAAGTATGGCTTGTTGTAGTAAATTATACTAGTTACCTTGTATTGTGATTCTAGTGCGTAGATTGTTTGTTACTAGGGGCTGGGGCCCGCCAATGGCGGGCCTCCTGAGAGCGTTCTTGTGGCGCACTTGCCTTGTTGAAGCGCCTCATTGTGCCCCATACAGCCATTTTCAGACACACACACACACACACACACACATTTCTCTAGTAACATTGAACTAACGGTTGTTAGCCTCACGTTTTCAAATGTCTAACAATGCGATAAAGCCAACATATATAAAGCAAGGCATATCTAACCTTACAAGAACCTCGATCAGGACAATAATATAAAAAGAAGCTATAATTGTAGCTATCCATCACATATTGTTTGCTTTAGAAGAATTGATAAAAAAAACTGCAAACTTATATCCTTTCAAAGGGAATCGCAGAAAAAAATTAAGAGCCTGCAAGGTGCTCTTTGTTCATCCTACCAAGAACAGCAACATCAAGTTAATATAAAATCCTTTTCTTTGAGAAGCAAACAAGAAATACCTACAATTTGTTCCACTGAAATGTTATAATCCACTCCACTGGCATGTGACATAAAAATTTCTGAGAAAATTGCAGGCTAGTTTCAGCGTGCCAATTTGCAGTATGTACTACAGCTGCCTGCTACATCAGAGTATCATGCATCCATCCACCCCAAAAAAGGAGTAAACGCGGGAACTGACAATGAATGTGGATGAAGTGATCACCTTGAAGATGCGTGGCTTGAGGTGCTTGGAGCAGATCCATCACGCGCGTGCCCCTCTACTCCTACGGCTTCATCAAGATGAAGAGGCTAGAGAGAAGGAGCGACAGAGGTCGTCCCCCTCTCCCTCCGCTGGCGGACCCAAACCATCAGCTAGAACGCGGCTAGGGCGCGGGGAGGCCATGCCATCACGGATCAATAGCGAGAACACATGTCCTCACAAGTTGTAAGCGCCCCTGACCACCACGTCGGCATGGTTGAGAAGAGGTGGATCTGGGCGGTGGTTTCCGGTGACGAGCAAAATAGAAGTTGGGTGTACCCATAGTAGTTGTGTCGGCAGCGGCCATCACAATGAAATATAATCAATGCGTGTCGTCCTGAGTACCTGAAAGGTTTCACCTGGATTTTCCTGGACCAATGTAGCAAAAACATGCACAATTTCTCAAACAAGGTTAGATGAAGTATGTGAATTAGATGCAGTATTGATACAACAAAAAATAGCACTGTCATCAAAGGATTCACTTACAATCGAAAGAAGAAGCAGCAGCACGATTTTGCTTGTCTCCGTCGGATCTGGACCAGATACCTACACCATAAAAATACTCAGAAAATGATGGCATAAGAAGATTACCCAGCAATAGAAAAGCAAACTAAATGTAGACGACTGTATCCTTATTGTTAAGATTCATTTAACAGGAATTTCCCGACCATCATTTAAATGAATTGCAAGAATTTTTTTCCTGGTATTTAATGTAGAAAGCTAACATTAAATTATATGTTGTGCCATGAACTTATTAAAATTTCCTTGATGTACCTGTATCATGGGATCCATGAGATTCATGGCCTAGTGATCACTAACCATGCCAGTCAGCAAGAACAAAAGTAATAACACATTAAAAAGTAAAAATAATTCTCAGAGAGAGCACAATTTCTATCTATAGAGAGAAAGGAAAAGAAGTGGGTTACTTGCATCTTCTGGACAGCGGGGAAGAAGACCAACTCTACCACAACCTCATGGCAGAGCCGTGTGTCGTGGGGATCCCATGGAGGTGCACACAGAGTACGGCGTACCGGCGACCTCCACCGCGTGACGTTGCTGCCCCCATCCTCTACGCCCCCCTCCCTCCACCCCTTCGCTGTGGTGGGCGGCGCAGCTCCGGCCGGCCGGCGTGGATGGGCTACTGGGCGGGCCGAGTCCGCTCGAGAACAGACAGAGATGGGTGGAGTAGCTCCGGGCGCCGGCGAAGAGGACTATCGATGGGCGCCGGAGTGGAGGTGGCTCGGGCCAGCTGTGTGCGCGGCGGCGGCTAGGAACCCTAGCGTCACGGTGGAGAGCGGGCTGTGAGGAAAAGAGGATGCGTTTTCGCCGATGCCATCGCTACTTTTTACAGGGGAGGTGCGGTACAGTAAAAGGAGACGTGGCTAGCGCGGTTACTCGACCTTGATGCGCACCTGTATGGTTTTAATGTAGCTGAAATAGTTCTCCCCTACTGTCCTGCATCAATTTCGCCATAGCATTGTCGTTTCCACAATTAAGCTCATGGACCTGACCAACGCCTTTAAGCGTCGTGGTCCTCTTATTGTCTTCATTCCTTGTACATACAAATACCTATCACCTGGAGGTTAAAAATTTGCTAAACTTACCTATGTAGGTCTTCAAATCATGTTGCATGGACCCTTAAATTGGACAACACACATTATGCTCACCACAGATAAATAACTTACTGATCAACCATAGAATTATTATCACAAATGACGACATATAGAGTAGGCACAAAATGAATCTCACCAGTCCCCTACATCTCCCATGCCTAAGAGGGTTACTCACGCATGAGAGGGAGATAACCAAATAACACAGAGATCAAACAAAAGGAAATCATCTCAATATTATCACAAAGATCCGCAATAAGATGAATGATTAAACAAGTTTCGATCCCGAGATTAGTGTGGATATAGTTATAAACCCTAATCTTACAATTGAAAACTCCTCCCTACATGGTGGTGTTTGCAATGAATGAAATAGGATGTGAGCGGAAGATGCTGAATGGATCTCCAAGAGTTTTCCTTCTACCGATCTCTTCTTTCTCTATTCTGGTGATTGTGGTGGCAGTTCATCTCTGCATTATTCTGCCTCCCCTTCACTAAAGTTATATGTATAATCAAGGGGGAGGCGGCGCCATGTATGGTACAACTACTGGTACGAGTAGGACGCTCATACCAAATGTTGTCTTCTGATCTGGTGCCTCTGATAAAGATGCTACAAAAAAAGAAGTTGCTCCATTTGCTAGGATGTTGATTGGTTTCCTTCCAAATATATATATTTCTGCACATCACTAGGAAAAACAAGTTTTGTTCTTTCTCAAAGGATCAACGTTAGAAAAATACGAGAATTAATGAAAACCTTTTGAAAACCCCATCAAAATACCCCTGTAAAAGTGTTAAAATATTAAGCCATCACCTCCCCCAAGCTTAAGTATTGTTCGTCCTCGAGCAATCAAGAAGTAAGATGAACGAAAGGGAGATTAACAAATGAGTAAAAGAGATTACCGGTTCGTGAAGGTGTAGTATATTATCCTGCAATCTTAATTAAGAGAATACTTGCATTTGAATGGTTCCACTTAAAACTCACTGCCTAGTCATGAATAGTTTCATAGCACTAGTTCTAGTTCACAAAATAAACCTTGCTAGATAACTAGGTGTAGAGCAAGCAAAGACATATTCTCTCATGAGAATGGATTCTTGCATTTTGGATGCTTTTTCAAAACATAAACGAGGGATTTTGGGTTGAAAAAATCATAGTACTCAAATATCATAGTAACACCCACTAGCACAGCTTAATCATGACTCTCAAGTACTTCCTTCAATCATTGTCTGTCAGAACTTCTATCTGGATTATGCCAAACAAATGATACATGCAAATAGGGGGATTTCGTTGTGGCTTAAGTTGAATAATATGGACTCTTTCGAGCGCAGCAATCAGTATTCGGTAATAACACATATATACACCCTCAAGAAAAGCCGAATAATATTCCCTGCAGTGTTGCCACTACGAACGTTAACCAACTCATAGCCGGAACTCTGTTGTGACGGCTCAGTATCTCAGATGTGCCCATAGAGGTCTGGTCGGACCATCACTGACTGTCGTCAAGGACATGTGTTGGAAAGAGCGGGGGCGGGCCGACGGCTTCCATGAGGCTGATGGTTTGCTGGGTTCCGACACGAAGGCGGCAGTTTCATGGGCTCTGCTGGGTGGCACTACCTCCGTTCAGGTTTATTAGTCCCTTTCATATTTTATGCTAAAATTTGACATTAGATTTGTTAGCAAAATATAAGTTATGTGCCATAAAAATTATATTAGTATATTTATAATTGAAAGAAGTTTCCAATGACATTACTTTTGTTACATATAAATTATATTTTTCTAATTAAATGTACGGTCAAACTTTGACCCAAAATGCGAGGGGGACTAATAAATCCTCCTGAGGTAGTATGCTTCAACGCTTCAGTTTATCCCCTTCTCCATATTCCGCGCTTCAGTTTCATCGACCTCATGGTACCAAATTGCATTTAGGTTAGAGTTCAACTGCAACTAACTTTACTCCAATCAGTAACTGTAGACTTTTTTTTTGCAACTGGACGTGAGGAAAACAGTATAAACATGTACAGTCTTTAGAAAAAATCATGTACACAGTCTGCCAATATTCAGTAGTGAACGTCACTTCATCTCAAGAAGTAACCATACAGGTCAGTTGAAAAAAATCTGAATATGCTTCTTCAATCAAGGCAAAAAAACGAGTCATTAAGGTTCATACCAACAAACGGCATACGGTCAGCAGGCATCTGCCCTGCTAAAGACAATAAAAATGGTCCCTTCAACAATCCAGTTCAACACCGACGCACAAAGCATATTGAGATTGATATTCGTTTTGTTCGTGAGAAGGTTGCTCTTGGTCAGGTTCGGGTGCTGCATGTTCCCTCTACGGCTCAGTTTGCCGACATTTTCACCAAGGCTCTGCCTACTAAGCCGTTTCAAGACATCTGTTTCAGTCTCAACGTCGTCGAGCCTGCCGTTGATACTGCGGGGGGATGTTAGAGTAGTCATTATGGTATACGACTTCTAGTCCAAGTCAGATTTGTACCCCTTCCCCAAGTCGGTTTGTACTCTTATATATACTCTTGTATGCCGCACCAAATCAATACAAGCAACAGTTTTATTCAGCTTTCAGAGACCACTCTGCATAGTAGATCATGCTGTGCTGATTGCTGAATGGAGTAGCAAAAATGATTCGTGGATGTTTTCCCTTCTCGTCCTATTCATTTTTCTCCTGGCCACTGGTCGGCTGGCGGATGTTCGTCTACATCTTACTTGGCCCTCGACAGGTCAATCCTTTCGTAGAAAAGAATGTAGGCCTGACACTCAAGTACCTGCTGCTTTAGCGATACTTGTGTGATGCTCTCATCACTTGCACGAAACCACAAGGGAGTGCCATAACTCTCCTGCCGTTGTCCTCCAATTTGGCTTGTTCTCACATAAGCAAAATTGTGTCCTTCGCGCAGTGTTTATCCATCATGTAGAATGACAACAACCAAACAATATTTGTACTCGTCATCCTCCACATGCCTGAAAAGTAGAGGAAGAAATAGTGGTCAGTTTCTTCTTCTTGAATTGCAACAATCAATGATGTTATGCCCACTAATATCATCTAAGACCTGATTTTTAAATAGGCCAAAATCTTAGTCATATTAAACTGAGTAAAAGTGTTAGAAGTGTCAATACCCAGTGTTCTCGTTTGTTTGTCAGCTACATGGTTGCATTCCTGCTTTCCGTATATTTTATTCTCCGACCATTCAGGTTGGCCATCGTTGCTTGCTGTATCTTCATGGTACAAAGAGGCATTTCCACCACCACCACCACCAGCAGCACTAGAACAGTTCGTACAGTGCCAACTCTCATTCACCCCAGTGGCATATAAGTCCAAGCAGTCCTTGATTGATGCAGATTTCTTTGATGGTATTGCCAGACTGAGATGACGAAGGTCCTCGGTGGTAACTGATGTGTGCTCACATTCTTTGCTGGAGACATGTTTAACAACTTGGCTACGGAAGAGTGACTCAATCATTGTAGGGTCCTCATTATTTAAACCATCTAGCGAGGAACCAAGCAAGTTATTGCTGTCTTCCATCACGCCAGGGCTGAAATCTGGATTCCTTGAACATATATGAAAGAAGAGATTCTCTGCCATCAGCACACCTCTCGCGCCATTGGTATTGGTTGTCATAATGAAGAGTATCTACAATTCCTTACCAAGGTCCCCTGTCAGAGCATTCAGTCCTAACATCCTTGCACGGAGCTTATCAAGTGCAAGGAGACTCTACAACACTGCATTGAAGTAACATGTGTTCCCGCCATTCCTCATACCTCTGACCACCACATTGCCACCTTGCCCATTCCAATGATCAGTTGTATCTGTAATTAGCATTTCTTGATAGTGCTCACTTATAGCCTCTCCTAGTTCCAGGCTTGATTTTTGTCCAGCCATTCCTCTCATGTGCATCAACTTGCTGCATCTCTAATCTTTGTATATTAGCTTCTTCTCCCTATTATTCCGAACACTATTTTTTGGAGGTGGTGCTTCAGGGGCATTATATGTTGGGAAACGTAGTAGAAAAAAAAGATGCATAAGATGTTTAGATTGTATCGTTAGGTGTACATCGTTGATAAAGTCCCTCGAACCATTCACGAACGATCCCACAAACTAAAGACCAAAGCACGACCTCTCTACAAATTGCAAGCACACAGGCTTCACGATCTGGTAGCGCTTTGTCATCCAGTGCTAATCGTCGCTGGAGAATTAGAGGAGGGAAAAGAGAACCTCACGAGGCTTCTCTATTATGACTTTATGAGGATTAGAGAGAACTAGAACTAGTTTATGTCTAGATAAAAAAAACTAGAACTAGAGAGAGAGGGGGCGCCCGAGATGAAGGGAGAACTTGTGTCTCTCAAAGGGGCACCCCCTCACATGTGTGTGTGTGTGTGTGTGTGGAGGGAGGGAGGGGCTAGGTTGACTTGGAGGAGGCAAAACTCTCCATTGGGCCGTGGCTAAGGTGCAGGAGTCCTCTATTGAAAATATGCCCTAGAGGCAATAATATTTGTATTGTTATATTTTCATATTCATAATTAAAGAGTTTATATTCTATGTTATAACTGTTATGATCCTGGAATATGCGATTCAGTGGAAACTCATATGCACGTGTGGAATGATAAACGGTTAAATAAAAGATTCCTAGTCTTGCCTCTGGACTAGCTCAATTGTTGTTAGTGATCGTGTTTTCCGGATTTTAGGATATCGTTAAGTGTTAAACGATAGTCCTTAAACAACATTGAGTTTATGAAATTGGAAGAACAATCATATTGAATCGACCCAAACTTGTCTGTTATGAATTGAGTTTATAACGTATGTATTCAATTGCAATAACACGTAGTGTTAACATGTGATTTTGCTCCTTGGACCATGAGAGTATCGTAGTCACTTCTTACCATACGGTAGACTTTGGGGTTGTTCAAATGTCACCTGTAACACGGTGATTATAACGACAACTTAGAGGCTCATCAGAATGTTTGACAAGGGACTAGATAACTCAAGAGTGGGATTTGCTCCTCCGACGATGGAGAGATATTCTTAGGGCCCTCTTGGTGTGACGACATCCATCATCATCTGGCCAGACACAGGTGACTATGTCACGGGGACGCCGTAACACGACAACGAGAAAGAAGAACAAAACTAGTTACGAGGATCACGGTATAGTGAGCATGTGATGACTCAGGAGGATACTGATGCATCTCAGGTTTTGTGAAATACCATGAAGCAAAGGGAACATCACATGATAACCAAAGGTTACTCGAATATCATTCGTGTGCTCATAGGGGTCGATATGGACGTCCATAGTTCCGCTATCGATCATTGAACGAATGGTTCGTTCATGTCTATGAGTTACGAACCTACGGGGTCACAAGCTTAAGGCAATCATGATCTGTTGAGTGTTAGTAGGACGGGAGTGATGACAACATATTTATCAAATTGTTTCTTTAATATTCAAAATAGTTTCGAGAGGATCCGAAAGCGTTTCTGGGTCACCGGAAGGGTTTCGGAAAGTATCGGGTAATACCGGGTATTGCCGATAAATAATATATAGGTGGAAAATGTTTCCGGGGCTGTTAATTTATATATAAAAGGATCTGTTAATTTTTAAAGTGCTTTTATATTTAATTAAATATCAACGGAACTTAAAATGCCTAGTGGTGGAAGGCAACTTGGGTCACCAAGGTCCAAGTGGGGTTGGAGCCCCCTTTCCCCACTTGGGAAGGGAAGAGAGGCCGAATTGGAGCGGGACTCCTCCTCTTGGCCGGACAAGGTGGAGAGACTCTCACTAGTAGAAAAAGGGTCAAACGTGAAGCACATTAGTGTCGGTTTGTATTTGAGCCGGTACTAATGGTACCATTAGTGTCGGTTCGAACGGATTTGCATTAATGTCGGTTCGTGTTGAACCTTTAGTACCCGTTCGTGGCACGAACCGGTACTAAAGGGGTGGTGGCAGGCTGGCGTCAGGCCGGAGCCCCACGATCACCTTTAGTACCGGTTCGTGCCACGAACCGGTACTAACGGGGTCTGACCTATAGTACCGGTTGGAGACACAAACCGGCACTATAGGGCAATTTTCAAACTCTACCCCCCCCCCCCCCCTTGATCGCCTTTCAGTTTTTAAAAAATTAAACGAAAATGATGGAAATGTCAAAAAAATAAAAGAAAATAAGTTTCCCATGTGATATGTGGTCTAGTTGTTGGGAAAATTTGCAAATGTGAATTTTGACTTTATTTGCAAAATCTCTCTGAAATTTGTAAAAATGGGCATAACTTTTGCATACTAACTCGGATGAAAAAGTTTTTCATATGAAAAATCATCTACTCGAAAAGTTACATCCAAATTTAACATGGGGCTAAACTTCTCTCACAAGCAAAACATGATTACACCTTAGTACTCTTTGGGTGTTAATCACATAGCGATGTGAACTAGATTATTGACTCTAGTAAACCCTTTGGGTGTTGGTCACATGACGATGTGAACTATGGGTGTTAATCACATGCTGATGTGAACTATTGGTGTTAAATCACATGGGGATGTGAACTAGATTATTGACTCTAGTGCAAGTGGGAGACTGAAGGAAATATGCCCTGGAGGCAATAATAAAGTAATTATTTATTGCCTTATTTCATGATAAATTTTTATTATTCATGCTAGAATTGTATTAACCGGAAACTTAGTACATGTGTGAATACATAGACAAATAGAGTGTCACTAGTATGCCTCTACTTGACTAGCTCGTTGAATCAAAGATGGTTAAGTTTCCTAGCCATAGACATGAGTTGTCATTTGATTAACGGAATCACATCATTAGGAGAATGATGTGATTGACTTGACCCATTCCGTTAGCTTAGCACTTGATCGTTTAGTCTGTTGCTATTGCTTTCTTCATGACTTATACATGTTCCTATGACTATGAGATTATGCAACTCCCGTTTACCGGAGGAACACTTTGTGTGCTACCAAACATCACAACGTAACTGGGTGATTATAAAGGTGCTCTACATGTGTCTCCGAAGGTACTTGTTGAGTTGGCGTATTTCGAGATTAGGATTTGTCACTCCGATTGTCGGAGAGGTATCTCTAGGCCCTCTCGGTAATGCACATCACTATAAGCCTTGCAAGCAATGTGACTAATGAGTTAGTTGTGAGATGATGCATTACGGAACGAGTAAAGAGACTTGCCAGTAACGAGATTGAACTAGGTATTGAGATACCGACAATCGAATCTCGGGCACGTAACATACCGACGACAAAGGGAACAACGTATGTTGTTATGCGGTTTGACCGATAAAGATCTTCATAGTATATGTAGGAGCCAATATGAGCATCCAGGTTCCGCTATTGGTTATTGACCAGAGATATGTCTCGGTCATGTCTATATAGTTCTCGAACCCGTAGGGTCTGCACGCTTAACGTTCGGTGACGATTTGTATTATGAGTTATGTGATTTGATGTACCGAAGGTAGTTCGGAGTCTCTGATGAGATCGAGGACATGACGAGGAGTCTCGAAATGGTTGAGACGTAAAGATCGATATATTGGACGACTATATTCAGACATCGGAAAGTTTCCGAGTGATTCGGGTATTTTTCGGAGTACCGAAGAGTTATGGGAATTCGTATTGGGTCTTAATGGGCCATACGGGAAAGGAGAGAAAGGCCTCAAAAGGTGGCCGCACCCCTCCCCATGATCTGGTCCGAATTGTACTAGGGAAGGGGGGCGCCCCCTTCCTTCCTTCTCCTTTTCCCTTCCCTTTTTCCTATTCCATGTGGGAGGAGGAATCCTACTAGGACTAGGGAGTCCTAGTAGGACTCCACACTTCTGGCGCGCCCTAGGGGCTGGCCGGCCTCCCCTCCTCCACCTTTATATACGAGGGCAGGGGCACCTCTAGACACACAAGTTGATCTGTTGATCTCTCCCAGCCGTGTGCGGTGCCCCCCCTCCACCATATTCCACCTTGATCATATCATAGTGGTGCTTAGGCGAAGCCCTGCGTCGGTAGCAACATCATCACCGTCATCACGCCGTCGTGTTGGAGGAACTCTCCCGTGAAGCTCCGCTGGATCGGAGTCCGCGGGACGTCATCAAGTTGAACGTGTGCTGAACGCAGAGGAACCGTACGTTCGGTACTTGGATCGGTCGAATCGTGAAGACGTACGACTACATCAACCGCATTGTGCTAACGCTTCCGCTTTCGATCTACGAGGGTACGTGGACACACTCTCCCCTCTCGTTGCTATGCATCGGCATGATTCTGTGTGTGCATAGGAATTTTTTTGAAATTTCTACATTCCCCAATAGTCCCCTGCTCGGGACTCTCCCCAGGTGCAACCAGGGCCCAATATCTTCCTTCTGGTCCATAAAAAATCTCCGTAAAGTTTCGTGGCATTTGGACTCCGTCTGATAAGGATTTTCTGCGATGTAAAAAACATGGAAAAAAACAACAACTGTCACTTGGCACTATGTCAATAGGTTAGTACCAAAAATGATATAAAATAACTATAAAATCATTATAAAACATCCAAGATTGATAATAAAACAGCATGAAATAATAAAAAAATTATAGATACGTTGGAGACGTATCAGTATTTAATAGGGGAATGTGGAAAATTACTTTCTCCATGAACCAAGCAACAAAAATTTTACGTCCAGGGTTTCCATGATGGAGAAGAGTAAGTGCCTCCGCCTCAGTAGGAGGATTCATTCCCGTCCATTCCTCTTGAACGAAATCACTAAAAGAAGAAAAGCGGTGTTAGACCGGGACTAAGTGAACATAGAACATGATGACGTGGAAGACATAAAGGAATGGTCTAGTGGTATTATCTCATCCACACTTCCTCAAGTTCCTTGATGTTGTGCAAGATATAGAACATGAGGTCCTCCCACTCTTGTCGTGGCATGTTATAAGATTTCGAGGCCCCAGCCCTCCCACCTTGCATGTTGAATAGATGGAGCCTGGGTTGATACTTGGGCTCTTCTATATTGTATCGAGGCACCTTGTTATGCAGATGGGGAGCATGGTCTGGATAGTATGATGTCCTGACGTCTGACAGCTCCTCTAGGATAACTGTCTCAGCTATGGAAGCTTCAATCTTAGCTTTTTTTCACATTTCTGTCGGAGATGCTTGTTCTGTCTCTTAGGGCCGTACTGCCAGCGATTCTGCACATGCCCCCCAACAATACCTCATTTGCCAGGTGCAGAATGAGATGTGTCATCGGAGTAAAGAAGCCTGGCAAAAAGATCTTCTCTAGCTTGACTATCAACTCCGGTGCCTTCTTATGCAATTTTTCAATCACGTATTTACTTACTTCTTTAGCAGAAAGCGTGCGGAAGAAATGGCTTAGCTCGGCAAGCACTCGCCAGACATGCTCGGGGACATAGCCTCGAACCATCACCGGCATTATCCGCTCAATCCATACATGGTAGTCATGACTCTTCAGGCCAGTCACTTTGCCCGTTGAATGATTGACTCCCTTACTTATATTCGATGCATAACCATCGGTGAACTTCAAAATGTGTTTCAGCCAGATAAGTACTTCCTTTTTTCTAGTGATTTAAGGACAAAGTCAGCATCTGGCTTGAACCAATTTTTTCGACCGCCTGTGGGAGGCTTCATGTTTAGACATGGTCTATCACAAATTCTCTATTGATTGGCTCTAGCTTTAACGTTATCCTTCGTCTTATCAGGAATGTTGAGGATCGTGCGGAAAAGGGACTCTGCCACATTCTTTTCGGTGTGCATCACATCGATGTTTTAAGGAAGTTTGGGGTCCTTGAAATAGGGAAGTTGCGAGAAGGGGGTAATGTGAGTCCAGTTGTGCGTCTCACCATATCCCTCGAAGCCTTTGGCTTTGCCTTTACCTTTGCCTTTGACTTTAGGCTTGAGAGATTTTAGCTGAGCAAGAACATCTGCCCCCGAAAATGTTGGAATCTCGGTTACTTCATGAACAACCCGGCCTTTCGTGAAGTTCATTTTGTCTTCCCTGTCTGGATGGTGTAGATGGAGGAACTGCCGATGCAGGGCAAAGGCTACATACTTGCCACCCTTACTTAGCCAAATCATTCGCACAGCCTGCATGCACACTGGGCATGGCATCTTACCACTTGTACACCATCCGCAGAATAGAGCATATATAGTTGGGAAAGTCATGCATGCAATAGTGCAACCAAACTTTCATCAAGAAATTTCTCTGTACATCCCGGTCCTATGTCAACCTCGGAAAATACCAAGAATGGTGCAAATCATCCACCAGCGGCTGCATAAACACACTCAATTGCTTCCCCGTGTATTCAGGCCCCGAAATGATGAACGACTAGAACATGGTCTTGCGTTGCATTAGGGCACCGGTAGGGAGATTGAGCGGAATTACAAACACGGGCCAACAGCTGTATGGATTCGACGACATACCACATGGATTGAACCCATCACCTGATACGGCTATTTTGACATTCCCAGCCTCGGCTGCTTCCTCGAGGTATTCTTCATCGAACGACTTCCATGCTTCGCCTTCCGATGGATGCACGATTTTATTTGGATTGTACATTATACCTTCCTTGTGCCACTTCATCATTTTGGCAAACTCCTCCGTGATGAATAGGCGTTGTAGTCTTTCTATGAAATGGAGATACCGAAGAACCTTAGCGGGGATGGCTAGCTGCTTTTTCTCACCATCCTCACCGACCACCTCAATGTACCAAGACGAACTGCACTCCCTATAGTACTTGTCATCCGCATACTCGTGCCTAAACAAAAGGCAATTCTTCGGGCAAACATCTATTTTCTCATAATCAATAGAGAGTGCCTTCATGATTTTCTTTGTAGCGCACATGCTTTTCGGCAGTTCATGACCCTCAGGGAGGTTGTTAGCCCATACTCCCAGGAATGCTTTGAAGCATTTCTGGCTATAGCCGTACTCAGCCTTGACTGCAATCAGTTGCGAGATTGCATCCAGCTGAGATATTTTCGCACCCGCCTAAAGAGGTTTCTTCGACGAGGCCAAGACCTCCAAGAAGGCCTTTGCGGTTGCCTCCGGCTCCTCCGGTTCATTCTCTGAAGGTGTCGCATTTGCCGTTTCTGCGACAATGACATCATCTAGCATGTCCCTGACCCCGTCGTCCTCATATCCATCGATGCGTTGTCGCATCACCTCCTCTCTACCACGATCCTGCTTGAGTATGTTTATCAGCGGCATGTCAAAGTTTGGCATATATCCGTGCGTGCGAAGGTGCTCAGTCATGTCCTTCTGATTTCTACGGTGACGTCTGGCACATCTCGCACAGGGGCATGGTGGGATAATTCTCATTGGACGACGAAATATCTCCTTCAAATACACATCGTTTTTCGCGATCCACTCTGATGTTACTCGATTCCGACGGATAAAACCACTGTACATCCATTGATTATCTGCCATCCTTTGCTTTTTTGCAAGCCACACAACATAATTAATTATTCACTTAAATTAATCACATCAAATTTTCATTTTCTACCACGTTGAATCCACCTACATCTCTAATAGGTAAAGATGGGTCCTAATCCCACCCGAGGATGTGTAGATTGAGTACGTTCTCCATTCTACCCCGTTCCGAGACAAAATTTCGGTAGCACCTCCCCATTGTTCTCCAGATACACGTCACGGCAAATAGCCGAGAGAATGTGCTCCAGAGAACAATGGGGAGGCGCCGCCGAAATCCTGTCTCGGAACGAGGTAGAACATGGAGAACATACCCAATCTACACATCCTCGGGCTGTCCGTGGAAAACACAGGTCAGTCCGAAAGAGCTACAGTGATAAATATGTAATTGAATGCATATTTATCGATGCAACCCTTTCGGACGGGAGATGCCTAGGTTACGCAACTTGACTTGAGAATGAAATCTAGTGACATGAAAAAATGGAGGAGATGGACGTGTAGCTCACCCTCGGCTGTAGAGGAAGTAGTCGAACAGCAGAGGGATGCTCAGGGGAACCAACGCGTCGGACAACGGTCACTCCGATGAAATGCGACACCACAAAGCCTGCAAATTCCACCGAAAGAACAACTTAGTCAAAAAAACCATTATGAACAATTTTGTCTTCAGTTATTTTATCAAGATAATTATGAGTATAAAAAATTAGCAACATCATAACATCTCAGTCAAGTGTCAAAATTTTGTCCAACATCCATCCATCATCTATCATTAACTTGACCAAAATCCATTCATCAACATGACCTAACATTAAATCTATGACAAACAATGTTTCCAAAAAAATCACCGACATTCCATCCATCGACCATCTATGATTCTAACAACATCCATGCATCCATCTAACAAAAATTAATCCATGGATCCATCCGCCTAAAAACACTAGCAAGAAGAAGAAGAAACATACAAAAAATCTATTTATCTAACTATCTATCCATCCATTCATCTATTTATCTAACTATCTAACTATCTATCTATTTATCTAACTATCTAACTACAAAAACAATAGCAAAAAACAAAAACGGCAGTGGCACCAGCAGCGGGGAGGAGCGACAAGTGGCGGGGAAGCTCACCGAGGGGGGGCAATACGGGAGCGGCGAGGGGGTACGGGTCGGGGCAGGGGATGGCGGCCGGAGTAGCACCACACGACGGCCGCCGGAGGGGGTGCGGGTCGGGGCAGGGGGCGTGGCCGGTGCCGCGCTCAGGCGGTTGGGCCAAGAGGCCTAGGTGGCGTCGACGCAGGGACGGCCGGGGTCAAGGAGGCCGAGGCGGGCCGGCGGTGCAGTGGCGGCGCGATGGGGTTTGGGTGGAGGGGGGCGGACGGTGGCAGCAATGGTGTGCGGCGGCATGGGTCGGGGTCGGGCGGCGGCGCGGCGTGGGTCGGGGTCGGGGAGTAGGAGGAGGAGTGGTTGAGGAGGGGTGGATGAACGAGTGGCCACGGCATGGCCCGAGTGGATAAGGGTGGCTCTATGCCGACGGCCATGCCGTCGGCATAAGCTTGGTCCCACTTGCCAGCGAGAGAGGGCTGCCGAGTGGATAATAGATATTATAAGAAATCTATGCATACGGCAATGCCGTCGGCATAGCTATGGCCACGGAACGGTAGAGCCTTGGATCGATGACGTGGCATAGGGCGCAGATCGATGAAGTGGCAAGATCCATGGGCCAGGCCTATGCCGATGGCAAGGCCGTCGGCATAGATATGCCACCCCACAGACCGGCGAGCAGCTCGGATCGATGACGTGGGCATACCTATGCTGACGGCCACCGTTAGCCCGTCGGCGTAGGCGTGACGCCGTTGCCGTCCGGGTAGCCGACCCACAAGATATGCCGACGGACACCGTAGGCACATTTCTTGCGATGCCGACGGCCACCGTACGCACATTTCTTGCGATGCCGACGACCACCGCAGGTACATTTCTTGCGATGCCGACGGCCGACCTATGCCGACGGCCCCCTTCGGCATAGATGGATGTACGCCGACGGCTTTTCTACGCCGGCGGCTTGAGCTGGGCCGTCGGGATACACCCAGCTATGCCGACGGGGGCCGTCGGCATTGCCGGTTATTCTAGTAGTGTCGTGACCGCGTGGGGCACGGGCGCCCGAAGAACTTCCCGGTGCCGGGACGCAGCGGCGGTGACAGCCGATACCCTCCGGATGGAGTTAGAGCCGGCAGGCGAGGCCGCTCATCCCCGTCGCGTCGCAAAGCTGGTGCTGCTCCGACGTCGTTGCTGAAACAGGAGGTAGCGGACGCCAGCGAGTGACCCTCCACCCGGGCTTCCGGCAGGCATCGACGCCGGCTTCTTGGCGCAGTTCTGGCGTGGCCGGCGTAGAGGACTTCTGGTGCTGCGTGGTGATCTCGCGGCGTGACGGCGTGCGCGAGCGCTCCCGGCGTGCATCCTCACCGGCGTCTCGGCGCTGTGTGACGATGCCGTCGTCGAGAGGGCCGCATCAGAAAGTAGTTCGGGTGGGAACGGGAAGCTGGTGGTGCCGCATTGTACGTCGCGCGAGCGGGAGGCAGAGGGCGCCGGCCGCGAGTGGCTGCGCCGTCCGTGTGTGCTCCAAGCTACTCTGGCCGTCCGGCGTCGTTGCTGAAACGGGAGGTAGTCAGGTTAGCCCACGCCACCTATTGTCCCGTTGGCGTCCCCGCGGGTTTCAGGCGTGCATCGTCGCCGTCCTCTAGGCGGAGTGCGGGCGTGGCCGGTGTAGACGGCTTCTGGTGCCGCGTGGTGATCTTGCGTGACCATCACGGTCCGCATGGTGTCGGACTGAACGAACTCATCAATCTAATTGCTCTCACCGGTTCCGATCATACGCCGTGCTTACTTCCTACGATTTTCCCTCCGAAAACAACTCTGTTGCGTCGAGGTAGATATAAGGTGACCCAACGCTTGGATCTTTGGTAGTTCCTCCTCCACAACTTCTCATCAAGAATCCTTCTTCCGCTTCTCTATCCACAATCACCATGGCGGCTCTCACGGCGCAGCGATCGCCGGGCCTCAACAAAATCCGGCGTGAGCTCCAGCGCCGCAGGAAGGCCGTCAACACGACGAAGTGCAGAGTTGAGAAGACATCCTCCATGCTGCCGTCGCCGCTGCGCCGATCCGACGACTGGAGCAAGCAGGCCCGACGCGTGCCCATCCCGCTCTCAATAGTCAAGGCTGCCACCAAGGGGATCTCCTACGTGCCGATGGGGGAGGTGCAGGAGAGGTGCACGGCCCCGCCGCGCCTTCATCCGCTCATCTTTCTGGCGTCCAGCAGCAGCATGAAGGTTCCCGCCGTCGCGAGCGCCGGAACTCCCAGGAGATCCACCGCCCCGTCACCGCCATGCCCGTTGGCGTTCATCCCGCCGGGTTCAGCTGGCGCGGCCACCGTGAAGGCATCTGCGACGAATCCGCACGCGGCAGCAAGAGCAGCTACCACCAGCACCAAGACGACAACCGGACAGGAGCGCATCAAGACGATCCCGGGCATGACCGTGAGGGTGCGCACGCGCGTAGGGACCCTGCGGCCGACGGGCAGGAGGCTCGTCCTCTGGCGCAGCGCCGTCGTCTTCTCCGACGCGGATGAAGCTGGCTTCATTCAAGTGATCTACCACGGACAGTTCCCTCGAACTGTGCGCGTTGCCGAGGACGACATCAAGCACATGCCGACCGTCGCCGAGAGCTAGGCTAGAGTCGTCGGAATGTTGGAGTGAATCACGGCCGGCCATGTACCATGTAGATTTGATTAGTACTGCTCCTACATGCATGCATGGCTCCCTGTTGTAATCATCACATCAACTGATCAAAAGCAATGAAAATCGCACCTGTTTGCTGTTGCCATCAATCGTGTTTGTGTTCTATGTTTTGATTTTCGGTTTGACATTTTTTTCGCCCTAGGCCGAGATGGCCGAATTTCGGTCATTTTGAAAATTTTTGGTTGAAATTTGACCAAAATTTGACTGAAATTTGACCAACATTTGTCAAATTTGATCGATTTCGCCCTAAAATACTTTCCGCCCCAGGCCGAGATGGCCGAAATTCGGCCGAAATCCGATTTTTTCGGCCGAAAATCAAAACACATTCGTGTTCGTGTTACCACTCAGTAATCTTCTTTCTTACCGGATTGATTTGATCATGCTAGCTAGTGTACGTGTGTATTGTTTTAAACAAAGGGCATCACAATACACGCAGTAGAGAAGCGGCGAACTAAGACGGCGGACATAATTGTTAGCCTGAAAGATCTTCGGAAATATTTTGATGGCAGCTTGGAATAAGCCGCAAAGAATTCAGGGCGTACCTTAGTCTTTGTTTAGTTCAAAATGATATTGTTCTGGCGACGAGAGGCATACTGGTCTTGATTACTCTCCTTGGCCATTTGCATGGATACAAACTGCAACGTGAGTAGCTGACCATAGCTATTGTCTTTCTAGTTTCTACCATGCGTCCCACTGCGCCCTACATGGAAAAGAATACCCAAGCAGCATGCCATTAATATTGCTCATCAAGGAACATAGAGAAAGTTCAAACACTCCATAAGATTTCTTGATCAAAAATAATTTACAGGGCATGCTTTGATAGTAAATGGATATTATTCTTTTTGCAAAATTTGCTCACGTCTCCCATAGAAAATGATCGAAATGCACCAGATAACATGATAGCTTAATATAAATAAGCTGGCCAAACATAAATATCTCAAGGACAACAATGTCTCTCAAAACATCATAAACGATTTGAACAACACTTCGATTCTGTGCCTCGTCGATTAATCTTAGCTCTCGCATCAAATCATTAGCATCCTAACAAAACAGGGACATGTAGAAGAAGTGAAAAGAGCTGAATCTTCATGACGTGCCTCCACCTGAGTATACAAAATTGAAAAGGTACCGCATTTCCACATATCAATGTTGCGCAATAGTTGAAATGGGCAAAGGGCTTTCGGAGAAATAAACTACTTGTTTGTTCTTCAATCTCTTTCTAAAGCAACAGGATATAAGTAAGAACATGAAAACATGAAAGAAGGTAATTAAAGAAACAACACAAACAATGATGTTTATATCTCACAATGAGTTAAATACACTGGATGTGCCTTAAGTTGTCCATGACCGTGTCAGGACGTACGTCCAGCCCGTGTGGTGTGCAAGCGTGGCAACAGCCCACCTGTCAGTGCTGAGAGCTGGGGAGGCGCTTGGTGGCCCATGGGTGAGGAATTTTTTATGAAAACCCCACTCATATTTCATTTACTCACGTAGGAAAGCCCCATAAATTAGAAAAAAGAAATTGCATGATGTAGGATCGATCTTGAGACCTCATGATCCTGGATTGCATTACACACACAGGTTCTCAACCGGCCCATACTTTGCTGGGTAGATATTGAAGAGGTCGAACTTTCTATATTGCATCGTTGTGCAAAAAGTAACTTCGGAGCACAGTCACATTGTGTCCTTTTTTTAAGTTCAATGAAACAGATTTTACAGCAAAAAAATCTGATTTTTATTTTTGTAAATGCACACACAGAAGTGTAATATATCAGTGAGGATTTTCATCAAAACATGTGTTTATATGTGAGAGATAAAAAACAAATACATGGAAAATTCAGCTTGTTTTTTTCTTGCCAAATTTTTGTCTTTTTGTGCAGGGTATAATATAACAAAATTTTGAACAAAATTTGAAAGTCACTTAGAGCCCAGCATATGTTTTTCTGTGAAAACAATCAACTCCTTTTGAAACTTTAAAGTGCCCGTTTTTAGCCTTCCAAAAAACGTGCTCACTGGCAACTATGCTCAGAAAATCCGCTTTGGTTGGTATGTACCTCTTCAAGCGATTTTTATTATATATGGCGCTTCTCTGGGCCTGCACAATTTTTCTTTTTATTATTTCAAGTTCCTTATATTTATTTTACATATTAGTTTTACCATTCAAAAAATAAATGTAATAACAAATTACAACTCCCATAAAGTAAAAGAAGGTGTTAGTGCATTTGAAAAATGTTTAACATGTTTTTAGAAAATGTTTCACATGTATTAAAAGATTATAACGTGCTTTTGAAAAATGTTTGTCTTGCATTAAAAAATTGGCAATGTGTATTTTAAGAAAAGGTCAACGTGTATTAAAAAATTATTCTGTAACATTTTGAAGAATTATATTGAAAAGTTCAACACAAAACTTTTTAATACATGTTGAATAGTTTACAAAATACAGTGTTGTCAATTTCTTAATAATTCGGTATTTTAGAAATACAATGAATATAAAAACTAATTTCAAATATAGGTTGAACTATTTCAATCCCCATAATTGTTTTGGAAAAGTTCAGGTCTAGCCTCTTCAAAGTACGTAATAATGAAAATAGAGAAAAAATATTTGAAATAAAATAAAATAAAAACAATTAATATCATAATACGACTACCCATCGTCATAGTGAAAACCAAAATCATCATGAAAATGCATTTGGAGCAATTTGCTTTGCAGCTATAAGGACAACTCCAACGTTGGTCAGCAAATGGAGGCCCCAAATGTTCACAAACACATTTAGACGTGTCTGCATACATCCTGCCAGGCGTCGACCATCGAAAAATATATCCCCAAAATTTCCTACTTGTCCATCCCTTGTTTTTTTGGGGAAAGGCCATCATGGCTAGCTTTATTAAGATCAAATAAGAGTTACATCGTTCACTAGATGTGGAACTGAGAACCCAGGTGGTTCATCAGTCCAACTAGTCTCACACTTATTACAAAAGCTGAATTTAGCTAGCTCATAAGCTACCGAGTTTCCTTCACGAAAACAATGAGAAAAGATGACCTTTCCTATCGAAGTCGCCGTGTCAATGCATTCAGCAAAGACCGCTGCCGCTGCATCCCACCACTGGTCTTGTCCTTGACAACAGTTCACCACACTCAAGGAATCAGACTCCGCTTCAACCCTGTTAAATCCCAATGTGTTTGCCAAATTTAGGCCATCTCGCATTGCCATGGCCTCGGTTGTAACACATCTGCTGCAAACTGGATAAATTTGCACTAAGCTGCAATAAATATCCCTTTCTCATCCCTTAGGACGGCCGCTGTGGCACCAGAACCCTCATCTGCAAGGAAAGAAGCGTCTACATTTAACTTAATATATCTTGCCTCCGGCTTCCTCCATTTATGATCTCGCTGCTCTTGCGTTCGTAGTAAAGTTTTCTTGTGATTTCCAATCAAGCTTAAGACCGAAATAGGCCACCGAAAAGCAGGAGGGCATGAGTCATGGTGTGTATGGCGTCGGTGCAGCCACCATAAGTACCAGCATCCTGATGCAATAGCTTCCTTTTGGTTAACATTTGGCATGATCTCCAGTGGTGAATCTGGTTCCACGAGAATGAATTCCAAAATAGCTGATCCTGATCTATCTATCTGTATTGCATGATTGATGTGGTCAAGAAGACCAAGACTAGACCACAGACTCCTCGCCAGATCACATTGAAACAACATATGTAGCATATCTTCAGGCCCCTTGTGGCATACTGGACATACCCCACTGATGGGTATATGTCTATTAGCTAGTATGGAGTTTAACGGGGTGATACCCCGAAGAGCACGCCAGCAGAAGATTTGAATTTTTCGTGGCACTTGTAATTCCCAAAGATGCTTCCATCACAGCTTGAATGGTGCTAGTTGATGTCACATTTCCATGAGATTGGCTCCTGTACTTGTGAGACCATTGTTCATGATATGCGCTTCGAACCGAAAATCTTTCATGCTTTGTGAGGTGCCACGTGATGAAATCATCAAAGGCCTAAAAGTTTAGTGGTATCTGCAGAATCCTTGTAGCGTCCACTGGATAAAAGATATCTCTAATCAGAACCTCATCCCATTGTGTAGTGACTGGCTCAATTAGTTCGACCACCCTTGAGATCATTGTATGGCCTCGAGGTGTTATAACTCTCCTGTCTGGACTTGAAGGAATCCAAGGATCCCTCCAAATATTTACATTCTCCCCTGATCCAATGTGCCAAATGTATCCTCTTTTGAAGGTATTTAAGCCAGCCAGAATACTCTGTCAAGTGAACGAGGAGTCATTTTTTGGTCCGGCATGTAATAGATCGGTATTCGGGAAATATTTCGCCTTCAGGATCCGAGCACAAAAAGATTCGGGATTCACAATCATTCTCCAACATTGTTTTGCAAGAAGTGCCAAGTTAAATGAGTGAAGGTCTCTGAATCCCATACCACCATCACACTTGGGAATGCATAGTTTCCACCATGAGAACCAATGCATTTTCCTATTCTCTTCATCATCACCCCACCAGAACTGAGCAATAACATCTGTGATGTCCTTACAGACTCCCTTTGGCAAGCAAAATACTGACATGGCAAACACTGGTATAGACTGCACCACAGCTTTTAATAAAATTTCCTTCCCCCCTGTTGACAATTGTTTCTCCATCCATCCTTTCAGCAGCTTCTTAATTTCATCACAAAAGCGTTTAAAACAATCACTTCTGTCTGCCCCTACCAAAGCAGGCAATCCCAGATATTTATCTGACAGGGCTTGATTAGTGATATTTAGATATTGACATATCTCATCCTTAGTCTGCCTAGGAGTGTTTGGACTAAAGAAAATGCTAGATTTCCCCACTCTTACCATTTGTCCCGAGTTGTTACAGTAAGTTTCCAACACCTGCCGTAAGGAAGTTGCATTCAAAATATCTGCCCTCATGAGAATCAGAGAATCGTCAGCAAATAAAAGGTGTGAAACTGATGGTGCATTTCTGCACACTCTTATCCCATCAATGCCACCAACTTCTTCTTCATATTGCAGCATGCTAGATAGACCTTCTGCACAGATCAAGAAAAGGTAAGGTGATAGTGGATCACCTTGTCGAATCCCCCTGGATGGTATGAACATGTCTGTTTCTTGGGAGTTAAAACGGACTTTGTATCTAACTGAGCTCACGCATGACATTATCAGATCAATCCATTGCTCATCAAAACCCAGTATGTGCATCATGTTTCTTAAGAAAATCCATTCAACTCTATCATATGCTTTATGCATGTCCAACTTAACTGCACATAAACCTGACAGACTATTCTTGGTATTCTTAATTTTGTGAATACGTTCGTATGCAACCAATATATTGTCAGTAATCATTCTACCAGGAATGAAAGCACTTTGAGTGGGTGAAATAATATCTGGTAAAATACTTTTGAGCCGTACAGAAAGCATATTTGAAATAATCTTATACAAAACATTGCACAAGCTGATAGGACGGTATTGAGTTATTAGTTCCAGCGAGTCTACCTTCGGGATCAACACTATAGAAGTATCATTCCATTCCGAGGGTATATGCTTTGAATTAATCGCTTGTAAGACAGAAGCAGTAATTTCCTCACCAAGGACATGCCAATATTTCTTAAAAAATATTGCATGTAAGCCATCCGGGCCAGGGGCCTTCATATCGCCAATGCTAAAGACTGCTTTTCGAACATCATCAACAGAAAAAGGTGCCGTCAGCATATTATTCATTTGACTAGTTACCTTGCGTTGTACCCTCTAAAGTGATATAGGATTCGTATGCTGAATCTCGGAGGTGAATAAATCAGTAAGTATCTTTGAATATGTGGCTTAAGCTCGTCCAAACCCTCCATTAGATCACCATTTTCATCCTTGAGTTTTTTAATATAGTTCTTCCTCCGTTGTGCAGCAGCAAAGGCCTGAAAAAAAGTCGTGTTCCTGTCGCCGAACTTGAGCCAGTCCACTCTTGATCGTTGCATGCTCTGTATTTCCTCTAATTCCAGCAAATATTCAATGAGTTCTGCAAGTTCTTTTCTCTTCTCTTCATTCTCCTCAGTCATGGGGCCCGAGTTCACCTCCTCTAGTTCCCGCTAGGCCTTTCTCAATCTCTTCTTCGGCTTCTTGAGGACCCTTTGATCCCAGTCATGGAATAGCGAATGCATGCATGACAGCTTATCAAAGATTCCTGGGACCGAAGGGTCTCCTTTCATTTTCTCCCAAGTGTCATACACATGCTCTGAAAAGGAATCTTCTCTCAACCAACTTGCTTCAAATCTCTTTGGTCCACTCTGGATAGGTCTGGAATTCCTGTAATATTCTGTATCAACCAAAAGAGGCATATGATCTAAATGGTTATAATTACAATGCTCTATACTAGCATCATGGAACAAACTAGCCCAGCCATCATTTATTAAGCCCCTGTCTAGTCTTTCCCGAATTCTAGCTCTTTTCCATGTAAAGTCATCCCCAATATATCCCATATCATGCAAGTTACAGTCCTCTACAGCTTGTTGGAAAGCTACCATATACTGTTGGGGTCGTGGGTTACCCCCTCCTTTTCATGCAGAAACAAAATTTCATTAAGATCGCCAATTAACAGCCAGGGGAGATTGTTGTTGTGCTGGTGTAATTGGCGCATACAGACCGGCGTCAGATGTTTATTCTCCCATCAAAATTCACCGTACATACCCGTGAGTCGCCAAGTGGCACCCTCATACGTTATCTATACATCCATAAACATGTTATCTAGCCCAAGTCTCTGAACTGTTACCCCATTTTTCCACATCAAAATGAGACCTCCACTCCTTCCATTACTTGTGCATACCATCTTTTTATCCATCCTCAAACGTCGCCTCAAACATTCAGCCGGATAGCTATCAAGGTGAGTCTCCGACAAAAACATCACATCGAGGCGAGTGCTTCGCTGGACATCTAGCAAAGCTTGAACTGCCGGTTCATTCCCGAGCCCCCGGTAGTTCCATGCTAAGAGTTTCATTGCCCCCGGCGATCACCCACGAGGGGTGTCACCGATACTGATTCATTTGCATTGTTGCTATTACTGTCCACTGCCTGGCCATCCCTTCCCCGTAGCTTTTTCCTATTAGCATTTTTTTGGGGTGTGCCTGATTGTGGGGGGTTCTTACCTTCACCGTCTATTTCTCCTTCAAATAAGGTTACTTTCTCTACAAGTTTTGCTGTCTCAGGAGCATTTTCTGAATTGGCAGTGCCAAATAGAACAAGAGCAGACCTTGGATCAATAATATCATTCCCTGTCACCTTAGGAGGAGCATCTGAAGTGCTATCATCAGCGACTCTTTTCCCCAATATATTCTCCTGGGCCACAACCATTCTCACATCTTGGTTTGATGCCAATAGGATGTTCTCATCCCCACTCAGTATTCCCTATTCTGTTCCTTCCTTCTGCACATAATTATGCCGCCATATTATATGGGGTTCACCACTAGAGCTTGGGTCATTTACAAAATTGGATTCCATGTTTTCTCCCTGTCCTCTGCCAAGACCTCGTCCCAACCCTCTTCCGCGGCCAGAAGAATTATCAGCTTCATTCACCTGTCGACTACCTACACCGCGACTGTGACGCCCCCGATTCAATCGTACATTAATCATACACGCAAACATGTACGATCAAGATCAGGGACTCACGGGAAGATATAACAACAAAACTCTAAAAATAAAATAAGTCATACAAGCATCATAATACAAGCCAGGGACCTCGAGGGCTCGAATACAAGTGCTCGATCATAGACGAGTCAGCGGAAGCAACAATATCTGAGTACAGACATAAGTAACAAGCTGCCATAAGATGGCTAGCACAAACTGGGGATACAGATCGAAAGAGGCGCAGGCCTCCTGCCTGGGATCCTCCTAACTACTCCTGGTCGTCGTCAGTGGGCTGCACGTAGTAGTAGGGACCTCTAGTGTAGTAGGAGTCGTCGTCGACGGTGGTGTTTGGCTCCTGGACTCCAGCATCTGGTTGCGACAACCAGGTAGAAGGGAAGAACAGAGGGAGAAAAGCAACCGTTAGTACTCATCCAAAGTACTCGCAAGTAAGGAGCAACACTACATATGCATGGGTATATGTGTAAAGGGGCCATATCAGTGGACTGAACTGCAGAATGCCAGAATAAGTGGGGGATATCTAATCCTGTCGAACACACTCTTCTGGCAGCCTCCGTCTTACAGCATGTAGAAGAGAGTAGACTGAAGTCCTCCAAGTAGCATCGCATAGCATATACCCGGCAATCCCCTCCTCGTCTCCCTGTTAGAGAGCGATCACCGGGTTGCATCTGGCACTTGGAAGGGTGTGTTTTATTAAGTATCCAGTTCTAGTTGTCATAAGGTCAAGGCACAACTCCAAGTCGTCCTATTACCGAAGATCACGGCTATTCGAATAGATAAACTTCCCTGCAGGGGTGCACCACATAACCCAACACGCTCGATCCCATTTGGCCGGACACACTTTCCTGGGTCATTCCCGACCTTGGAAGATCAACACGTCGCAGCCCCACCTAGGCCAACAGAGAGGTCAGCACGCCGTTCTAAACCTAAGCGCACAGGGGTCTGGGCCCATCGCCCTTAGCACACCTGCACGTTGCGTGGGAGCCCGGAAGCAAACCTAGCCTAACAGGCATTCCAGTCCAATCCGGAGCACGCCGCTCAGTCGCTGACGTCACGAAGGCTTCGGCTGATACCATGACGTCGAGTGCATATAACTTTCCCACGTAGTTGGTTAGTGCGTATAGGCCAGTGGCCAGACTCAGATCAAATACCGAGATCTCGTTAAGCGTGTTAAGTATCCGCGAACGCCGACCAGGGCCAGGCCCACCTCTCTCCCAGGTGGTCTCAACCTGCCCTGTCGCTCCGCCACAAAGTAACAGTCGGGGCCGTCGGGAACCCAGGCCCACCTCAACCGGGATGGAGCCACCTGCCCCTTCAGCCCCCATCTCCAAACAGTATCACAAGTAATGTAACAGTATAAAGTATACAGCATATGCCCGAGATCACCTCCCGAAGTGATCACGGTCCAGTAGTATAGCATGGCAGACGGACAAGAGTGTAGGGCCACTGATGGAACACTAGCATCCTATACTAGGCATTTGGATAGCAGGTAAAGGTATCAACAATATTAGCAACAATGACAGGCTATGCACCAGAATAGGATTAACCGAAAGTAGTAACATGCTACACTACTCTAATGCAAGCAGTAGAGAGAAGGAATAGGCGATATCTGGTGATCAAAGGGGGGGAGCTTGCCTGGTTGCTCTGGCAAGAAGGAGGGGTCGTCAACTCCGTAGTCGAACGGGGCGGCAGCAGCGTCGGTCTCGTAGTCTACCAGAGAGAAGAGGGGGAAGAAACAATAGATACAATGCGAAAATAAGCATGACGATGCGTGACAAGACAATGCGCGATGCTAGGTGTGCCCTAACGCGATAGGAGGTGATACCGATGAAGGGGGGAACATCCGGGAAAGTATCCCCGGTGTTTCGCGTTTCCGGACAGATGAACCAGAGGGGGGAAGTTGTGTGTTTGCTATGCTAGGGATGTGTGGCGGACTAATGGGCTGTGTATTCGGATTTGTCTCGTCGTTTTGAGCAACTTTCATGTACAAAGTTTTTCCATCCGAGCTACGTTTTATTTTATATTAATTTTAAAAGATTTAAATCATTTTTAGAATTAACAGAATTGATTAAATTAGAAAATGCAATTATGACGTCAGCATGATGTCAGGGTGATGTCAGCAGTCACACAGTCAGTTGACTTGGTCAAACTGACGCGTGAGTCGCGGCTGTCATTGACTTAGGTTAACTAAACAGTATTAGTTAGTTTAATAAGTGATTAGGTTAATTTAATAGATCTAATTAAGTTAACTAATTAATTCATTAATTAATTAATTTTTTATATTTATTTTATTTTGTTTTTTTAACAGGGGCGTGGGTGGGGGACCCCACTGGGCAGTGGCCCATAGGGCCAAACGGGCGCGGGGCGCCAGGACGTTTGGGCGCCCGCCCAGGCCAGCGTATGCGCCGGGGCGCCGTGAGGGAGGCAAGGGCCGGCGGCGAGTGGGGAGGCCTGTGGCCAGGGCGGCCGCGGTGGGCGAGGCAGGAAGCGGGGCGAAGGGCGAGCGTGGGCGCGCGTGTGCGAGCGGGACGCCGATGCGAGCGAGGGAGCAGCGGAGGGGCAGTTGGGGCTCGGTTGTGGTGGTGGCCGGAGCGAGCAGCAACATGGGAGCGGGGGTGCGGCGTCACGGGAGGGAGGAATGCCAGGAGCGGGGGCTAGGATGGCAGCAGCAGGTGCAGCAGCAAGGCAACAGAGGCGGGGCGAGCACGATGCATCAGCAGCAAGGAGGAGGAGAGGGCGCGGTCGGGAAGAGGTGGCTATGCGGGCCGCGGCGAGCGCACGCCGGCAGGCGCAGGGGGGTGTGGATCGCGGCGTGCTCGCAGCCAGGGCGGCGCGAGGCACGATCAGGGGAAGGCGGCCGGGGACATGTGTGGTCGGAGTGGTCCGCGGCGGTGACGATGGCGGTGCTAAACGAACCCGTGACTAGAGTACGCGCGTGAGCAGATGAAGAGGGAGATGAGGTGCGCAAGCTCATAGTGAACGTGTTGACGAGCTCGGGGTGTTACGAGGTGGTCGGAGGCGAACGGATCAAACGGCGGCGCGGGCGTCCATGGCCGAAGGATATGGGTTGATGGCGGCGGCTCCAGGGCGCTCGTGTAGGTTCACGTAGAAAACAAATACGAAGAGGCCCGTCTCCTGGACATCTTCTAGCGCCATGGGGAAGCTACGGTGCGCGGCATCGACATCGACACGATGACGGCAGCGAGCGGCTGAGCTCGGGAGGGAGAGCGTGGGGGATGCGAGGGGAAAGGGATGGCCTAGGGTTCGGTGGAGGGTTCCTAGGGCCTTCTTCTCCTCTCCTCGATCCCCTGTAGCAGCACGCGTCGAGTATCGGCCGGTAGAGAGGCATCCGAGGGCAGCCATGGCGACACGCACGCAGAGAGGTAGGAGGCGTCTCCTATTGGGCTGGGCCAACCACTGTACACATACGGCCCAGACCAACCGATAAGTTATACTCCTTTTCTTACTTTTCCGTTTTTCTAATTTGTCTTTACTGTTTTGTATTTCTTTTGACATCAAATGATTTTTTTGTTACATTTGAGATCTCACATATAAATCAAAGGCAATAAATCTGGAGTGACTCACGAGTTTGGGGACATTAAAAAAATATAATTAGGTTTATATTTAATTGGTTATTTTAACTTCTATTGGACCTCTTATTAATTTTCTAGGAGTTTATTTGTGATACAAATGAAGTTAGTTTCAACATCAAAATTAGTTGGTGAATATTTGCATCCTGACGAACATTTTTATTCTACTGTTTGTAGAAATAAAATTTTGTCTTGCAATTTAAATTTGAATTTGGACGGGATCTGAATCGAAGTGAGATTAACAACAGTAACTGTGGTGACATGGCATCAGTAACGTGGGATTACTGTAGCCTAATTATCCATGCGTCACAATTCTCCTCTACTACAAGAAATCTAGTCCTGAGATTTAAGAGGTGAAGTAAGGGGGAAAGTTCTGGCTACGAAATTCTATCGAGTCTTCTCGGTCTTGGTTGCTCTTCTCGAAGAAGTCGATCCATTACATTGACATCTTCATTTCTCTACATCGATGCCTCATGATGAAGTTGTCCTCCTTTCTCTCAGGATCTCCATCGAACTTACGAAACTATAAGGGGGAAAGACTCGGGAAGGACGGAGCTCAACACATGTTAGGTACTTGGGGGCTATTTTAGTGAATATCTCTCTAGTTGAAATTCAAGAAAGTTATCGAGAGCAAGGTAAAAAGGCACTATTAGAAATTTCAAGCGAATAGGCAATCGTTCGTTGCCTAAAACAGTGTGAAAGGGGTTTAGAGCAACGGGAATAATTATTATGTCTGATACCAGAATTGATGATCTCTTGGAAGGTGGCTCGTGAATTACATACGAAGCCAAACATGAGGAATAACTTTTAGATACTGAGGCGTACAGGAGAGTCAGGTTTCGTTCATGTGAAACTGTGGGTTATGGGCCCACCATGTGGGTTAAAAGTAGTAGGAGCGGTGACATCTTGCGTGGTCATGATAGCAAGGCATGTCAGAGGGTAGCCTGTCAATTATGTCGGCAACAACGTCGGTACCAAGGGCGAGGGACGAAGAGAACCATTTTCCTGCTCGTTAAACGAGGTGGACCAATAGGCAAAGTTCTCGTCCATCGGTGGCTACCGGAGTGTCATCATCAATAGTAACAGGGTCTTGCTGACAGAATTGTACACCAAGGTGTTTATATAAGCAGGAGAATATTACTGCTTAGATCATATAGACCACAAGAAAGGTTATACAAAACAATGGGAAGGAAAATGTGATCATCAGTTTAAACAGAACAATGGAAAGGAAAATGTGTTTAAACACATATTTCAGGGGTATATCCTTCCCAAGGACAAGCAGAGCATGATATCCATAACAGGATAGAAGGTTGAAAACCCTTTAGGTAAGGGGAGAGAAATTTCATGACATTCCCCAAACAACGGTGTTTGGATAATTGATAAAGAAAATTTTAGCATTGGGCTTCAAATCTTCTTGTTTAAAATCGGAGTACCACAGACATGCTTGGAGATAGCATTGGCATGGTCTTCCAGCAAAGATCAGACTTTGGGTACACAAAGGATCCATCAAGGACAAATTATAGAATAAGTCTTACAATTTCCTCATGGAAGAACGGATAACCTTGCTGAAAAGGAATCTATAACAATAGGGCCTCCGGCCAGGTGTGCTAAGAGAACATCACCTTAACGGGTCACATAAAAACCAATGTTATAACTCTTGGAATATGTTCCAACCATCATACCTGACTGAGATTCAGATATGACTGGTGTCTGGATACCCCAGACTCAGGGTGACTGAGAAGAAAAGGTACAACACCAATTGATGAGACGACATTGTAAGATTCTCGGGAAATGATCAATGGAAGCGATTTCCCAAACAAGAGTTCACCATTAAACCAAGGAGAGGATGAGGAGGTGGTTGATGGACTCAGCGACTATTTATCGAGATTAACAAAAGATGGGTTTCCACAATGATGTGAAAAAGGACGTAACACTTGTCAGATCAAACGATATAATGATGTATGCTCAAGGAAAACATACACAATTAAACATTGGTTGAAAGGTGCACCCGAAATATGGGCTAGGTTGCACGACCAACGTAGGAATGGTGATTCAATAATCAATAGTCTAAGAATGAACGGCCGACCATTAACTTCAAAGCAGTAGGGTTGCTAGAAGGGTAGAATCCAAACAACACCATTCACTTGTTGGTACCCCGGTTGGAATCAACACGAGGACCAAGAAAGAATGGTGATGGTGAGAGGTATCACTATACCAAGAATTCTTAAGAGGTGGAGCAATCCTCACAACATTCTTGACATAAAAAAACAGTACTACTTCAAGGTAGAACATAATACAAGCTGGAAAGAAAATTGTATCCATAACCTAAACAAGTTTGTGATGAAAGGGAGTAAGGATGTTGTCTGTGGCAACTCAAATTACCAAGGGAAGAGGATGGTACTTATCATCATGAATTCCATCGATATCCTGAAAGGAGTCAAATGTTGATGATGATCACGACAAATTTTGTCGAGAGATTTCATGAGGATGTAATCGATCAGCGATGAGATCAAGCCAATGGGATGATGAAGCAAGAGGTTATTGGAACCACAATTACAACACAAACTCGAAATCAAGCATGTTGTTCAAGGCGAAATGGTATGACGAGGAAGATCGGCGTAAGCTTAGCTCATCATCAAAACTTGTGCTCCGGGAAGGACCAGGTAGCACAGTTTAAATTAGCACGATAATGATGTAGCCGATCAGGCTCGGAATGACGTGATGGAGTATTAAAATTCTCAACAACAAAGTACTGGAAGTACTGAATCACAGTGTTGATTTGATTCACAAATCGGTGTTCTCGGTTGATAACAACCCAGAACCCGTGGAGTGACCATGACGGGGAAAGTTACTACTTCATCAGAAATTCATAAGATGTAGTGTAATGGGTTGATATCCTCAAGATACCAGGGGTAATACTCGAAGGTAGATCAAAATAGAGGTTGGGCAGACGTAATGATTTGCAGAAGGAAAGTACTTTTAACTTGTCCGAGAATGGGATCAAAGAAGAACAATCACGGTCGGAACCACGATTGCAAAGGACTAAGTCATAGACACAAGATCAAATTAAGTGAATAAATATTATTACGAGAAGCTATCATGATAAGCTCAACACCGTTTCCATGGGCATGAACACAAAGTTCAAGGTCGACTCCCACTTCTCCAATGTATAAACTTTCAATCACTCCTCGCCTTCGACAAAGTTGTAGTGTTGAAATTTATCTGGCGTAACACCAGTAGAGTATGACCCGTAGAAGTTCCCGGGTTCATACAGATTAGGTAAGTCATTGGTTCAACCCATCGGGGCATCTTAGGAACATATACCACAAGCTTCGAGAGTAAGTATCACCAGCTCGAAAACAGAGCATGGTTGGCCAAATCCGAGAATATGGTTTACTAATGGAATTATGTATCAGGGAAAGAACTTCCCAAGTGATTGAATAGGAAGGCACTACTAGGGAAAACCTTATACACAGAAATTAGCAGTAGCGCGTGTCAAAAACGGGCGCTAGTGCTAAGTAGCAGTAGCGCGCGTGCGAAAACCGTGATACAGATACAATAGTAGCAGTAGCGTGTGCACAAGAAAAAGCGCTACGACTAATATTCCCATAACTAAAACAATAGGCTACGCATAGCAATAGCGGTCTTGAGAGAAGCGCGCTACCGCTAGGACATAAGTAGCAGCGCGTTTCGCGTGGAGAGCACTACTGCTAATGGAAATAAAATAAAATGAAAAACAAATGGAAAAGTAAATGAAAAAGATATAAATAGAAAAAGGAGAAAGGAAAAAATAAAATGTAGAGGAAAATAAATGAAAAGGCGAAAAAAGGAGAAAGGCGTAGCAGTAGCGTTTCTTCGTAGAAGGCACTATAGCTAACGTAGCTGCAGCGTGTTTCCTAGCCCCCGTTGTAGAAACAGAAAAGAAAATAAGAAATATGAAGGAAATTGCATAGCTATAGCAGTAGCGCGTTTTGTGAAAATCGCTATAGCTAACTTAGCTACAGCGCGTTTCGCGAAAAGCGCTACCGCTAAGTTTGACTTAACCAAAAAACCATTTCGCCCCGGCCATCACTTCTCCCCCAAATCCCTCGACCCACCCCGCCGCCGTGTGCCCGATTCACCGTCGCCCCACTTCGCCGCCGTCTCCTGCCGACGTCGACGCCCTCGGAGCCACCAGAGCCGCGCGCCGTCGACGCCACCGGAGCCGTGCGGCCTCATCAACGCCACCGGAGCCGCAGTCGACGCCACCGGATCCTCCCTCGCCATCACCGGAGACGCCCCTGCCTCCCTCGCCACCACTGCCTCCCGCGCCACCACCGGATCCATCCTCGGTAAGCCCCCACCCCTCCTCTCTCTCTCTAAATTAGTTAGGTTAATTTAGTTAGGAAAAGAATTTAGTTAGATTAATTTAGTTAGGAAAAGAATTTAGATAGGGCTTTGACAGAGACGCCCCTGCCTCCCTCGCCACATCTGCCTCCCTCGCCGTAGGAAAAAATTGTATATGCTTAACTAGGGCAGTAGGGTTAGGGTTGTAGTGTTTAATTACAAATGTTAGGAAAGTAAGGTTTAACTAGATGTTAACTAGGGTGGTAGGATTTAGTTTAGAGAAAAAATCAATATAAAAATATAAATTTATATTAGTGTTGCAAGTCTAGTAGGTTCTTAATTTTTAGTGAATTTTTATTAGGACAAAAATGTAGGACCTAATTTGAGTTATAGGTTCATAATTTGAGTTCTAGGGTTCATCCATCTATATTTGGGTTTTGAATTGAGTTTCAGAGAGCATGAGATTTGTGCAGATTTTCTTGAAGTGTCAAACACTAGGAGATGCAAATTTGAAGTGGTCATGATATATGAAAAATCCTCAATTGTGTTTGCTCATTGATCATAATCGACATTGAAGTGGTTCGATTGTGCCCAAGTGGCTTTGTTGTTTCTAGGGAATGATGCTGAGTGGCCTATGTTTTGACGGAATGTTGATTCATTTCTGTTCCGGCAAATTTCAGGTACTCGATTTGTCCACTTTTTAGCAAAGGTCATGCCGAAATTTTCCGTGAATTTCGGCATGACTTGTGCTACAAACTAGGACATATCGAGTGCCCGGGATTTGCCGCACCAGAAAGGAGTCAACATTCCTGCAAAACAATAGGCTTTTTATGTCATTATTCATTTTATTAGGTCTAGAATTAATTGACTAGATTTAATCATAGGAAACACGGCTAGAAACGATGAAGGACATGGTTCTGGTGATTGCGACGACGTCTACCGGGCGGCAGACGATTTTTTTAGCCTTGCTGACGATCAACCGATGTTGTTGCTGGGCCCACTGGTGGCATCGGGGACTGAGACCGACACGCAGACCGGTGCTGAGACTGAGACCGGCACTGAGACTCGGAGCGGCATCGAGAACAGCGCTGGGACTGAGACCGGCGCTGCCTCGGGGAGCGGAGCCGGTGTAGAACCGAAAGCAAAGAGGCAACGGCTTCCTAACAAACTCAGGACTACTAGACTGCTGGTCACGGAGGTGGACGACGGCAATTTTGAGCCAAAGGCGCCTGAGGAAGCGCGTCGATGCTACGGCAATCAAATAGGCTACATCGTACGGACAACCACCACCATAAACGATGAGAAACTACAGAAGGATAGAAAATATGAGGAGCTCCCTCCTAAAGAAGTTTCACCAGATATTCTTGTTCCCGGGCCGGAATGAGAAGGATTATGAAGATCCAGATGAGGACCCGGAAATGAAGAAGATAAACAAACACGCCATGACCAAGTTTAGCGACGCGTTGGCCGCCTGGAAAAATCGAGTGAAAGCAAAGATCATCGACAAGAAGGAACCCTACTCCAAGATTGTAAAGGATAATCCAACAATCATGGAAGAGCAGTTTCGAATATCCAAGGAGGCTTGCGAGGCCGAAGCTGCCAAAAGAAAGTCTAAGTACATGAATGGGCTTCAAGAGATAGAGGAACATTGGGAGCCACCACCTTGGAAGCCGTGGTTGCGGCGGAAAGAGGTCCAAATGGGCCAAGGAGGACGCGGAAGCCGCGAGTCTGGGCATCCCAGACCCCTTGGCGGATTTCACCGTCCCGCAGGAGCGTGACGTCCTCAGGGCCCGGCATCGTTGGGACCCAGTGAAGAAGGTTTATGCGACAAAACCGGCCATTACGGAGTTCATGAGACTGCTGGTAATTTTAGTTTCTGATCAATTCGACTGCACACGTTAGTCATATTTGTAAACGATCCTTGTGCCTTTTGCAGAGAGAGCAACACCGGATTGCGGCCGAAAGCGACTCGCCGTCTGAGGCATTGGCGAGGCCCAAGTGGGACACTCCATTCAACCAGGCGTTGAACATATTGAAACGACAATCGGTGGATACTCGACCATCGTATGGACGCACGCACGGTGTCGGAGACGGCGCCACGTGGAAGAAGTACTACCGTGAGACCACGGAGGAGAGAAAGGAAAGATGGAGGTTAACTGAAGAAAACATCGACAAGAAGGTTGAGATTGCGGTTGAGAAGAAATCATCTCAGACAGTCGCAACAGCGGTAGCTGCCGCAAAACAGGTGGTTGCAGATTTGTCTACTTCCTTGGTGACGGGCGTTTTCACTTGGACAAGGCAAAATCTAGAAAAAAATGCAGAGGACTTTCCCCTTGCTGACTTCTTGAGCATCTCGACTAGCGTTGCACCAGCACCTGCTCCCGCACCGGCTCCCACACCGGCTCCCGCACCTGCTCCCGCGCCGGCTCCCGCACCGGATGTGCTCGGTGGTGCTTCGTCTTTGGCTGAGCTCGACGCCCTCATGGTATCTATCACACCGGCCCCCTTCAATATAAATGTATAATCTCCCGTTTTCGTTGCCTTTCGGATGTCTCACGTCGCAGACTTTTCTTTGCAGGCCGATGAAACCCCGTGCACCATATTGTACACCATCGGCGACCAGAAGGTGGACGTGGGGAAGGCAACGATAATGGAGCCGAAGGAACCATTGTTCCACACCCGGCCGATCCCCCCGAACGTCTTCAAGGTTTCCATGGCCAGTGTCAAACCGGGCCACGAGAATTTGCCTCCTCCAATACTAGTGGGGGATGACGACAGACACTGCAGCGGCTTGGTGATTGTTGCAATGGGTGAGTCATGTTGTGGCCAAAGAGTCTAATTCGTCTGGAGGCGGCCGGTAGCACACCCACGAGCACGCAACCTCAGCAAGATATGAACATCAACACCCCACCTACCCAATTAGCGTCGGGTGTCGGGTTGGGTGATAGCGGACGGGGTAAGGAGGAGGCTCCATTAGTCTCTGATGACGTCGCCATGGATGAGGATGAGGACGACGATGGCGCTGAATAGTATGTCTATACTGGCGCCTCCTCAGGGTTTGAGCGTCATGAGTCGGTGCCTGAATTGCCGTCTCAACGTATTATGGACGACCTTCCGGTAGTAAAGAAGTCTAGGAAGAGAGCGAGTAAAGGCAAAAAAGCTGATTCTATGATCCAACCGCCTCAGCAGCCTCGGCTTCAGGACCGTATAGATATCCCCGATGCGGATAAATGGCATATCCCCAGTCAACCAATCCTACCTGCAACAGCACTACGGGTCAGATTCGGCGATCTAAGGAGACTTCATGACGATGTGTTGCGGGTAGAGAAAGGCCTCATCGCCTCGAAAGATCCAGGATACCCACTCTACGTGGTTAACGTTCCGCAGCAAATGCCGTACGTCGACAGCTTCCCCGCGGATAAGTTCTTCCTCTGATTTGATTACATATTCGACATGTTTCACGTGAAGAAGCTGGATTTTACGTTTGTCCGCCTTTATGCCTTGCACATGAACTACATCATCGGGGTTGAGCAGATATCTCATATCTGTGTCGCTGACCCGTACTACATGCACGAGGGCTTCTTGGGAGTCTGCGCAAAGCACCGTGAATACGCGAGGGATTACATCATCAGTTTCATGCTCGCCAATAAGTACAAGGGGGCGATTCTCGTGCCTTATCATCCCATGTAAGTCATCCGCGCTGCTATCCTTCCTTCGATTTCAATCATTCATTTGCACGGTGGAGGCTAATTAATTTGAGGTGTACTTATTTTGCGCAGCGGCGGGCGCGCCGTCCTCATCATCCTCTACCCCCAATTCTCCCATGCTCTTTACTTGGACTCGTCGAAGAACATTCACAAAAAGGATTACACCCACATCAAGGATGTTCTCGATAGTGCTATGTTTTACTACCAAGCAAGGGGTGGAGAGGTCAGGGACAAGAAGAGAAGGGGCGGCAGGGTCGCCTTCGGCCATAATACCGACTTCTGGTGCATCCAGCAACCGAACGATTCTCTTAATGATGGATTCTATGTCCTACACCACATGCTGGAGTACAGACGGGATCACCAGAACCTTCGCATGTCACCTAGATCCGGCGATGCCCATATTCTGCAATGGGCAAAGGACATAGGAGATATCGAGGATCATCGACTTCAAGCTGAGTTCTATAACATCCAGCGCGAACTTGCCCAAATCATCATGAAGGAGGTCATCGGAAAAACAGGGATGTTCTACGGAGAAGGACAAATGCCGTGGGAAGACGTCCGAACATGGATAGCCTCTCAGCGTCTCGACATGAAGCCTTTCACTAAGCTCGAGGACTATCTCCCTGACTTGGATGGATGGAACGACATGTTGGAGTGATTGTCGATATATGACAATGTGTCCGTTTAGTCCATACTTTCTGTATGACAAAACTTTGAGTTATGCACGGTGAAACTTTATTTGTGATGTAATTAAACCGTCCTCCTCCTCGACTAGCGAAAATCACTCTAGTTAGGGCATTTTGGGGTACGATGAACTTTGTTATTTATGCTTATGATATGTTGTTTCTATTTTTGCCAAGTCTGTCTCTTTCTGTTGCTCAACTATATATGTTGCATATCATCGACTCATGTGACGATGCAGGTGCATAGATCATAGATGGCGAAGAAGTGTTATGCCAGGAGTATATATACGACAAGTGGCCGGAGTGTCAGGCCCAGGGGTACTGATTTCCGGTTTCCGAGCGACAGGAAGTAGTTAGTTTAGGTTCACGCTAATGCGAGAGAGGGATACGAACTCATGTACTCAAAGTGATAGCTCTTCTCGCGTATATTATTGTTTAGATGGATGACGATGTATTTGCAAGTAATCGAGACTTGTATCGCTATTTTCGAGATGATGACGAGAGACCACTTTGTGTTGGATGATGATTATGATGATGACATGATTTGATGAGACTAATTGTATGTATATGCTATGATTACATTTGTATGTGTATGATATTCTAAAGATTATTGTATAAATCCTATTCAAATACAAAACAAATATGCAGGGAAAAAAACTAATAAAACTAGTAGTAGTGAGGGGGGGAATTTAGCAGTAGCGCCGCCTTACCAGTAGCGCTTCCCAGTAAACAGCGTTGCAGATAATATCAGCAGCGCCCTTTTCTAAAGAGCGCTACAGCTATTCATGTATAGCAGTAGCGTGGGACAACAGGCGCTACTGCTATATGTTAGCTGTAGCGCCTTATTAGTAGCGCATGTCCCCGCGCTATTGAGAGGCCCAAAACCCGCGCTGCTGCTAGGCTTTTCCCTAGTAGTGAGGACATTGTCGGATAAAACCCAACAAAGGTTCCGGTGGTCCTCAAGGGATCTGATGTGAGCATCGGTACTCAACCAGAGGAAGAATGCAAAGAGATCAGATTATAAAAACAACTGACTAATTCAAAGCTCAAAGGAAAAGAATTAAAATTTCCAAATCAAGGGATCAGAGGCAAACACTCCGATTAAGGAAGGATAAGTTGAGTAGGCTTAGGGGTTTAATCGACGGCAATTGGATTGGTTGAGAACCAGCTCACGTTTAAAATGACATCTGAGCCGGAAGGATAATTTTCAGGGAATAACTGATGATTGCGTGCATTCACAGACATGTTGAATCAACAGGATCAGAATGTCAATCACAAGGATTTTAATGGTTATTGTTAGATAAATGGAATTGTCCAGACTAGAAGCAGACAAGTATTTGCAGAGCAATAGTTGGCAGAGGATTACCGGAAGATCGAGTAGTATTTCAATGTATCTAGTGAATCCTATGAACAACTAGTAATGAACGGTTCATCGATAAGTGTGAAGAAACAAATCGTAGGGATATTTTTGCGGCAAGGAACCACAAGGCAGTGGCACAAGGGATTCTTGGAACAACGATGAGTATTACAGGGTATCTTGTAATAACAAGACCAACTGGGGAACGAAGGTATGAATGACAAGTGTAATTAGTTATCCATAAAGGTTTATCGATGGTCGGGAATGGCAAAAGTGGTGGGCACAGAGTATCGAGAGAATATCGGAGAGTATCTTGGGAATCTTCTGGTGCAGCCGGCCATCATCTGGACTGAAGGGGCTCTCCGGGACAAAGTATTTTCGAGAACCTAAAGTTATATTTTTAGTAAATTCATCAAACTCTAATAGAAGAGAGATCAGAGTCCCAGAGTATAGGTTGAGGAATAAAAGATCCTACTACCACCCAATGGTGACGTGGGCCCATAAGCCACACAACCATGTTAGTAAGTTTTTCAATGACTAGACTCAACTTTGGCCAAGGAGTGTGGAAGGGGGATTCCTACAGGAAGTCGGCTCTGATACCAACTTGTGACACCCTCGATTCAATCGTACATTAATTATACATGCAAACATGTACGGTCAAGAGTAGGGACTCACGGGAAGATATCACAACACAACTCTAAAAATAAAATAAGTCATACAAGCATCATAATACAAGCCAGGTTCCTCGAGGGCTCGAATACAAGTGCTCGATCATAGACGAGTCAGCGGAAGCAACAATATCTGAGTACAGACATAAATAACAAGTTTCCATAAGATGGCTAGCACAAACTGGGATACAGATCGAAAGAGGCGCAGGCCTCCTGCCTGGGATCCTCCTAACTACTCCTAATCATCGTCAGCGGGCTGCAAGTAGTAGTAGGCACCTCCAGTGTAGTAGGAGTCATCGTCGACGGTGGCGTATGGCTCCTGGACTCCAGCATCTGGTTGCGACAACCAGGTAGAAGGGAAAGGGGAAAAGAGGAAGAAAAGCAATTGTGAGTACTCATCCAAAGTACTCGCAAGCAAGGAGCTACACTACATATGCATGGGTATATGTGTAAAGGGGCCATATCAGTGGACTGAACTGCATAATGCTAGAATAAGAGGGGGATATCTAATCCTGTCAAAGACTACGCTTCTGGCAGCCTCCGTCTTACAGCATGTAGAAGAGACTAGACTGAAGTCCTTCAAGTAGCATCACATAGCATAATCCTACCCGGCAATCCCCTCCTCGTCTCCCTGTTAGAGAGCGATCACCGGGTTCTATCTGGCACTTGGAAGGGTGTGTTTTATTAAGTATCCGGTTCTAGTTGTCATAAGGTCAAGGTACAACTCCAAGTCGTCCTATTACCGAAGATCACGGCTATTCGAATAGATAAACTTCCCTGCAGGGGTGCACCACATAACCCAACACGCTCGATCCCATTTGGCAGGACACACTTTCCTGGGTCATGCCCGGCCCTAGAAGATCAACACGTCGCAGCCCCACCTAGGCCAACAGAGAGGTCAGCACGCCGGTCTAAACCTAAGCGCACAGGGGTCTGGGCCCATCGCCCTTATCACACCTGCATGTTGCATGGGCGGCCGGAAGCAGACCTAGCCTAACAGGCGTTCCAGTCCAATCCGGCGCGCACCGCTCAGTCACTGACGTCACGAAGGCTTCAGCTGATACCACGACGTCGAGTGCCCATAACTTTCCCGCGTAGTTGGTTAGTGCGTATAGGCCAGTGCCAGACTCAGATCAAATATCAAGATCTCGTTAAGCGTGTTAAGTATCCGCGAACGCCGACTAGGGCCAGGCCCACCTCTCTCCCAGGTGGTCTCAACCTGCCCTGTCGCTCCGCCGCAAAGTAACAGTCGGGGGCCGTCGGGAACCCAGGCCCACCTCAACCGGGATGGAGCCACCTACCCCTTCAGCCCCCATCTCCGAACAGTATCACAAGTAATGTAACAGTATAAAGTATATAGCATATGCCTGAGATCACCTCCCGAAGTGATCACGGCCCAGTAGTATAGCATGGCAGACGGACAAGAGTGTAGGGCCACTAATGGAACACTAGCATCCTATACTAGGCATTAGGATAACAGGTAAAGGTATCAACAATATTAGCAACGGCTGCGGGAACTCTACGAAAAGGGCTCGGAGAAGGGCGCGTGATAAACTCTCCTTCACCACCATGCCATCCACCCTCACCACCCTCACCACCGTGCCCTCCACCACCGAGCCACGCACCACCGAAACCCTCCTCACCATCGAGCATGGTGATCTCTAGGATGTCCTCATGGATGGTCTATTACACTGGGATTTCAATCCTGGCCTTGCTGTGGCTGAACAGGTTCGTCGTCGTTTCGGATCCACGGTCCATTTTTCTCCCTCTGCCTCTTCCAAGGAATTTTTCTTGGTGGTCACTTTCTCCTCTGCCTCATTCAAGCTCTCAGTTTCTTCGGTTAGTCTTGCGCTCCAATGTTGTATTGGTGGCATGGCGGATGGTTTCAATGTGCTTCATTTACATGATCGTGCTTATCGGTTCTCTGTGTCGTCATTTCATTTATGGGCTTAGAGACCGAATTTGGCCTGACTTTATATGTCATTTCAATCTCTTCGGTTCTCATCACCATTTCTGGTTGACGGTTGATCAAAATAAAGATGAGGTGAACATGGCTATGCCTTTGGCTCTCTCTCGTAGCCCCATAGCAGTCAGAACCAATCTGGATTTCTTACGTAATTCTGAGGCATCTCTTGGACACCAATCATCTGAATTGCTTAAGTTTGGTTTGACTCAAGTTCTTGATCATGCGGTTCATCCCGATCAGGCAAATCAGGAAAGTGCAGAGGGGAATGCATTTACGGCTATGTCCGCTGATGATGGGATTGTTTTTGGTCGGTTTGATCCGGTGAAGTCCCAGGATAAAGTGGTCATTAAGAATTTTGTGGGTATTAATTGTCCTTCCAAGAGTTGGGAATTGATTCCGGATGACACGCTTTACCATATTCTGGATTTATGGCAGGCCAAGTACGAGAACGAGGATATTATGGCAGCTTTGAATTTATTGTCCGTGCCTAATAGGCAATATATTGCTGCCCGGTTGGGTCTATGCCATATTTGTTCAAAATTTGGCCACGTTGATGCTGAGTGCACGTATCAAATCTGTAATTCCGATAATTGCTCTAGGCAGATTCCTTTGAGCAGAATGAGATCTGCTGATTTGCGTCGAGATAGCTGTGATTTCTGTAATAGTTTTTCTCATGCTGCCGCTACCTGCCCATCTAGGATAATTTGCCTGCATTGTGGGCTGATGGGCCATTTGGGCCGCCAATGTGGATCTGATACAGCCTTATACCTCCGTTGGCAAGTATCCAGCACGGCCAAAAGGACTAAAATGGGTATATCGAGGAGTCCCAAATCTTCTTTGGTCAAACAGATTTGGTTGCCCAAAAACAGGGCTATTGTGGATTCTGTGCTGCAGAAAGGTATTCCCTTGCCGTCTCCTCCGCTTCCGGCTCTTCCTCATTCGTTGAGCCTGCCACCCATAGTCCTGCCATTGCAATCTTCCCCTGCTCAAGCTATACCGTCTGACCCCAAGCTGAGCACGGGCGCGGCCATGGCGAACTTCCCTGCTCTGCCTTTCCGCTTTGTGCCGGAGGGAGCTGCGCTCGAGAGGGGGCCGGACCACAGGCTGCAGCGAAACACCATTGTGGTGGATGATCCCCCGCTGAGCCATGATAGGTATGCTATCGTCACTGTCAACCCTGCAGTTCTGGATCATCGCAAGGAGTTAGTGTTGCAAGATGTGTTGGAAATATGCCCTAGAGGCAATAATAAAATCATTATTATTATATTTCCTTGTTCATGATAATTGTCTTTATTCGTGCTATAATTGTGTTATCCGGAAATCGTAATACATGTGTGAATAACAGACAACAACATGTCCCTAGTGAGCCTCTAGTTGACTAGCTCGTTGATCGACAGATAGTCATGGTTTCCTGACTATGGACATTGGATGTCATTGATAACGAGATCACATCATTAGGAGAATGATGTGATGGACAAGACCCAATCCTAAACATAGCATAAGATCGCATAGTTCGTTTGCTAGAGTTTTCCAATGTCAAGTATCCTTTCCTTAGACCATGAGATCGTGTAACTCCCGGATACCGTAGGAGTGCTTTGGGTGTGCCAAACGTCACAACGTAACTGGGTGACTATAAAGGTATGCTACGGGTATCTCTGAAAGAGTCTGTTGGGTTGACATGGATCGAGACTGGGATTTGTCACTCCGCTTGACGGAGAGGTATCACCGGGCCCTCTCGGTAATGCATCATCATATGAGCTCAAGGTGATCAAAGTGTTTGATCACAAGGATCATGCATTACGGTACAAGAAAAGTGACTTGCCGGTAACGAGATTGAACGAGGTATTGGGATACCGACGATCGAATCTCGGGCAAGTAAAATACCGATTGACAAAGGGAATCGTATACGGGATTAATTGAATCCTTGACATCGTGGTTCATCCGATGAGATCATCGTGGAGCATGTGGGAGCCAACATGGGTATCCAGATCCCGCTGTTGGTTATTGCCCGGGAGCCGTCTCGGTCATGTCTGCATGTCTCCCGAACCCGTAGGGTCTACACACTTAAGGTTCGGTGACGCTAGGGTTGTAGGGATATGTATGTGCAGTAACCCGAATGTTGTTCGGAGTCCCGGATGAGATCCCGGACGTCACGAGGAGTTTCAGAATGGTCCGGAGGTAAAGATTTATATATGGAAAGTCATCATACGGACATCGGGACAAGTTTCGGGGTTATCGGTATTGTACCGGGACCACCGGAGGGTCCCGGGGGGTCCACCGGGTGGGGCCACCTATCCCGGAGGGCCCCGTGGGCTGTATGAGGGAGGGAACCAGCCCATAGTGGGCTGGTGCGCCTCCCCCCCCAAGGGCCCATGCGCCTAGGGTTTGGGGGGAGGGAAAACCCTAAAGGGGGCGCCCCCTTGCTTGGGGGGCAAGCCCCCCTTCCCTGGCCGCCGCCCCCCCTAGGAGATCTCATCTCCTAGGGCCGGAGCCCCCCCAGGGGGTTATATAAAGGGGGGAGGGGAGGGAGGGCTGACCACCCATTGCCCTGGCGCCTCCCTCTCCCTCTCCAACACCTCCTCCTCCTCCATTGAGCACGGCGAAGCCCTGCCGGAGTACTGCAGTTCCACCATCACCACGCCGTCGTGCTGCTGCTGGAGCCTTCTTCCCCAACCTCTCCTTTGCCTTGCTGGATCAAGAAGGAGGAGACGTCACGCTTTCTGTACGTGTGTTGAACGCGGAGGTGCCGTCCGTTCGGCACTAGATCATCGGTGAATTGGATCACGGCAAGTACGACTACCTCATCCACGTTCACTCGAACGCTTCCGTTGCGATCTACAAAGTGGTATGTAGATGCTATCTAATCTGAATACTCGTTGCTAGATGAACTCATAGATGGATCTTGGTGAAATCGTAGGAAAAATTTTAATTTTCTGCAACGTTCCCCAACAGTGGCATCATGAGCTAGGTCTATGCGTAGTTCTTCTTGCGCGAGTAGAACACAATTTGTTGTGGGCGTAGATGTTGTCAACTTTTCTTGCCGCTACTAGTCTTATCTTGCTTCAGCGGTATTGTGGGATGAAGCGGCCCGGACCAACCTTACACGTACGCTTACGTGAGACCGGTTCCACCGACTAACATGCACTAGTTGCATAAGGTGGCTGGCGGGTGTCTGTCTCTCCCACTTTAGTTGGAGCGGATTCGATGAAAAGGGTCCTTATGAAGGGTAAATAGAAGTTGACAAATCACGTTGTGGTTTGAACGTAGGTAAGAAAACGTTCTGCTAGAACCCTAATTCAGCCACGTAAAACTTGCAACAACAATTAGAGGACGTCTAACTTGTTTTTGCAGCAAGTGCTTTGTGATATGATATGGCCAAAGTTGTGATGAATGATGAATGATCTATATGTGATGTATGAGATGTTCATGCTATTGTAATAGGAATCACGACTTGCATGTCGATGAGTATGACAACCGGCAGGAGCCATAGGAGTTGTCTTTATTTTTTGTATGACCTGCGTGTCATTGAGAATCGCCATGTAAATTACTTTACTTTATTGCTAAATGCGTTAGCCATAGTAGTAGAAGTAATAGTTGGCGAGCAACTTCATGGAGACACGATGATGAAGATCATGATGATGAAGATCATGGTGTCAAGCCGGTGACAAGATGATCATGGAGCCCCAAGATGGAGATCGAAGGAGCTATGTGATATTGGCCATATCATGTCACGTTTATTATTTGATTGCATGTGATGTTTATCATGTTTTGCATCTTGTTTACTTAGAACGACGGTAGTAAATAAGATGATCCCTCATAATAATTTCAAGAAAGTGTTCACCCTAACTGTGCACCGTTGCGACAGTTCGTTGTTTCGAAGCACCACGTGATGATCGGGTGTGATAGATTCTAACGTTCACATACAACGGGTGTAAGACAGATTTACACACGCAAAACACTTAGGTTGACTTGACGAGCCTAGCATGTACAGACATGGCCTCGGAACACAGAAGACCGAAAGGTCGAGCATGAGTCGTATAGAAGATACGATCAACATGAAGATGTTCACCGATGTTGACTAGTCCGTCTCACGTGATGATCGGACACGGCCTAGTTGACTCGGATCATGTAATACTTAGATGACTGGAAGAGGGATGTCTATCTAAGTGGGAGTTCATTAAATAATTTGATTAAATGAACTTTATTATCATGAACTTAGTCTAAATCTTTACAATATGTCTTGTAGATCAAATGGCCAACGTAGTCCTCAACTTCAACGCGTTCCTAGAGAAAACCAAGCTGAAAGACGATGGTAGCAACTATACGGACTGGGTCCGGAACCTGAGGATCATCCTCATAGCTGCCAAGAAAGATTATGTCCTACGAGCACCGCTGGGTGACGCACCTATTCTCCCTGCACAACAAGACGTTATGAACGCTTGGCAGTCGCGATGCGATGATTACTCCCTCGTTCAGTGCGGCATGCTTTACAGCTTAGAGCCGGGGCTCCAAAAGCGTTTTGAGAGACATGGAGCATATGAGATGTTAGAAGAGCTGAAAATGGTTTTCCAAGCTCATGCCCGGGTCGAGAGATATGAGATCTCCAACAAATTCTTTAGCTGTAAGATGGAGGAAAATAGCTCTGTCAGTGAGCACATACTCAGAATGTCTGGGTTGCACAACCGCTTGACTCAACTGGAAGTTAATCTTCCGGAAGAAGTGGTCATTGACAGAATCCTCCAGTCGCTTCCACCTAGCTACAAGAGCTTTGTGATGAACTACAATATGCAGGGGATGGTAAAGACCATTCCTGAGGTATATGCTATGCTGAAATCAGCAGAGGTAGAAATCAAGAAGGAGCATCAAGTGTTGATGGTGAATAAAACCACTAAGTTCAAGAAGGGCAAGGGTAAAAAGAACTTCAAGAAAGACGGCAAGGAAGTTGCCGCGCCCGGTAAGCAAGTTGCCGGGAAGAAGCCAAAGAATGGACCCAAGCCCGAAACTGAGTGCTTTTATTGCAAGGGAAGTGGTCACTGGAAGCGGAACTGCCCCAAATACTTAGCAGACAAGAAGGCCGGCAAAACCAAAGGTATATGTGATATACATGTAATTGATGAGTACCTTACCAGTACTCGTAGTAGCTCTTGGGTATTTCATACCGGTGCAGTTGCTCACATTTGTAACTCAAAACAGGAGCTGCGGAATAAACGGAGACTGGCGAAGGACGAGGTGACGATGCGCGTCGGGAATGGTTCCAAGGTCGATGTGATCGCCGTCGGCACGCTGCCTCTACATTTACCTACGGGATTAGTTTTAAACCTCAATAATTGTTATTTAGTGCCAAGTTTGAGCATGAACATTGTATCTGGATCTCGCTTAATTCGAGATGGCTACTCATTTAAATCCGAGAATAATGGTTGTTCTATTTATATGAGAGATATGTTTTATGGTCATGCTCCGATGGTTAATGGTTTATTCTTGATGAATCTCGTACGTGATGATACACATATTCATAGTGTGAGTACCAAAAGAGTTAAAGTTGATAACAATAGTCCCACATATTTGTGGCACTGCCGCCTTGGTCACATAGGTGTCAAACGCATGAAGAAGCTCCATGCAGATGGACTTTTAGAGTCTCTTGATTATGAATCATTTGACACGTGCGAACCATGCCTCATGGGTAAAATGACCAAGACTCCGTTCTCAGGAACAATGGAGCGAGCAACCAACTTATTGGAAATCATACATACCGATGTGTGCGGTCCAATGAGTGTTGAGGCTCGCGGTGGCTATCGTTATGTTCTCACCCTCACTGATGACTTGAGTAGATATGGGTATGTCTACTTAATGAAACACAAGTCTGAGACCTTTGAAAAGTTCAAAGAATTTCAGAGTGAGGTTGAAAATCAACGTGATAAAAGGATCAAGTTTCTACGATCAGATCGTGGAGGAGAGTACTTGAGTCACGAATTTGGCACACACTTAAGAAAATGTGGAATAGTTTCACAACTCACGCCGCCTGGAACACCTCAGCGTAATGGTGTGTCCGAACGTCGTAATCGCACTCTATTAGATATGGTGCGATCTATGATGTCTCTTACCGACTTACCGCTATCTTTTTGGGGCTATGCTTTAGAGACTGCCGCATTCACTTTAAATAGGGCTCCGTCGAAATCCGTTGAGACGACACCGTATGAACTATGGTTTGGGAAGAAACCTAAGCTGTCGTTTCTAAAAGTTTGGGGATGCGATGCTTATGTCAAGAAACTTCAACCTGAAAAGCTCGAACCCAAGTCGGAAAAATGCGTCTTCATAGGATACCCTAAAGAAACTGTTGGGTATACCTTCTACCTCAGATCCGAAGGCAAGATATTTGTTGCCAAGAATGGATCCTTTCTGGAGAAAGAGTTTCTCTCGAAAGAAGTAAGTGGGAGGAAAGTAGAACTTGATGAAGTGTTGCCTCTTGAACCGGAAAACGGCGAAACTCAAGAAAACGTTTCTGAGGTGCCTGCACCGACTAGAGAGGAAATTAATGATGATGATCAAGATACTTCTAATCAAGCTCCTACTGAAATTCGAAGGTCCACAAGGACACGTTCCGCACCAGAGTGGTACGGCAACCCTGTCTTGGAAATCATGTTGTTAGACAACGGTGAACCTTCGAACTATGAGGAAGCAATGGCGGGCACGGATTCCGACAAATGGCTGGAAGCCATGAAATCCGAGATAGGATCCATGTATGAAAACGAAGTATGGACTTTGACTGACTTGCCCGTTGAACGGAGAGCCATAGAAAATAAATGGATCTTTAAGAAGAAGACAGACGCGGATGGTAATGTGACCATCTATAAAGCTCGGCTTGTCGCTAAGGGTTATCGACAAGTTCAAGGGGTTGACTACGATGAGACTTTCTCACCGGTAGCGAAGCTGAAGTCCGTCCGAATCATGTTAGCAATTGCCGCATACTATGATTATGAGATATGGCAAATGGACGTCAAAACGGCATTCCTTAATGGTTTCCTTAAGGAAGAATTGTATATGATGCAGCCGGAAGGTTTTGTCGATCCTAAGAATGCTGACAAGGTGTGCAAGCTCCAACGCTCGATTTATGGGCTGGTGCAAGCATCTCGGAGTTGGAACATTCGCTTTGATGAGATGATCAAAGCGTTTGGGTTTACACAGACTTATGGAGAAGCCTGTGTTTACAAGAAAGTGAGTGGGAGCTCTGTAGCATTTCTCATATTATATGTAGATGACATACTTTTGATGGGAAATGATATAGAACTCTTGGACAGCATTAAGGCCTACTTGAATAAAAGTTTTTCAATGAAGGACCTTGGAGAAGCTGCTTATATATTAGGCATCAAGATCTATAGAGATAGATCGAGACGCCTCATAGGTCTTTCACAAAGCACATACCTTGATAAAATATTGAAGAAGTTCAATATGGATCAATCTAAGAAAGGGTTCTTACATGTGTTACAAGGTGTGAAATTGAGCTCAGCTCAATGTCCGACCACGGCAGAAGATATAGAAGAGATGAGCGTCATCCCCTATGCCTCAGCCATAGGTTCTATTATGTATGCCATGCTGTGTACCAGACCTGATGTAAACCTTGCCGTAAGTTTGGTAGGAAGGTACCAAAGTAATCCCGGCAAGGAACACTGGACAGCGGTCAAGAATATCCTGAAGTACCTGAAAAGGACCAAGGAAATGTTTCTCGTTTATGGAGGTGACGAAGACTCGTCGTAAAAGGTTACGTCGACGCTAGTTTCGACACAGATCTGGATGACTCTAAGTCACAAACCGGATACGTGTATATTTTGAATGGTGGGGCAGTAAGCTGGTGCAGTTGCAAGCAAAGCGTCGTGGCGGGATCTACATGTGAAGCGGAGTACATGGCAGCCTCGGAGGCAGCACATGAAGCAATTTGGGTGAAGGAGTTCATCACCGACCTCGGAGTCATACCCAATGCGTCGGGGCCAATCAAGCTCTTCTGTGACAACACTGGAGCTATTGCACTTGCAAAGGAGCCCAGGTTTCACAAGAAGACCAGGCACATCAAGCGTCGCTTCAACTCCATTCGTGAAAATGTTCAAGATGGAGACATAGAAATTTGTAAAGTGCACACGGATCTGAATGTCGCAGATCCGTTGACTAAACCTCTCCCAAAGGCAAAACATGATCAGCACCAGAACTCTATGGTTGTTCGATTCATCACAATGTAACTAGATTATTGACTCTAGTGCAAGTGGGAGACTGTTGGAAATATGCCCTAGAGGCAATAATAAAAGCATTATTATTATATTTCCTTGTTCATGATAATTGTCTTTATTCGTGCTATAATTGTGTTATCCGGAAATCGTAATACATGTGTGAATAACAGACAACAACATGTCCCTAGTGAGCCTCTAGTTGACTAGCTCGTTGATCGACAGATAGTCATGGTTTCCTGACTATGGACATTGGATGTCATTGATAATGAGATCACATCATTAGGAGAATGATGGACGAGACCCAATCCTAAACATAGCATAAGATCGCATAGTTCGTTTGCTAGAGTTTTCCAATGTCAAGTATCATTTCCTTAGACCATGAGACCGTGTAACTCCCGGATACCGTAGGAGTGCTTTGGGTGTGCCAAACATCACAACGTAACTGGGTGACTATAAAGGTATGCTACGGGTATCTCTGAAAGTGTCTGTTGGGTTGACATGGACCGAGACTGGGATTTGTCACTCCGCTTGACGGAGAGGTATCACCGGGCCCTCTCGGTAATGCATCATCATATGAGCTCAAGGTGATCAAAGTGTTTGATCACAAGGATCATGCATTATGGTACGAGAAAAGTGACTTGCCGGTAACGAGATTGAACGAGGTATTGGGATACCGACGATCGAATCTCGGGCAAGTAAAATACCGATTGACAAAGGGAATCGTATACGGGATTAATTGAATCCTTGACATCGTGGTTCATCCGATGAGATCATCGTGGAGCATGTGGGAGCCAACATGGGTATCCAGATCCCGCTGTTGGTTATTGCCCGGGAGCAGTCTCGGTCATGTCTGCATGTCTCTCGAACCCGTAGGGTCTACACACTTAAGGTTCGGTGACGCTAGGGTTGTAGGGATATGTATGTGCAGTAACCCGAATGTTGTTCGGAGTCCTGGATGAGATCCCGGACGTCACGAGGAGTTTCGGAATGGTCCGGAGGTAAAGATTTATATATGGAAAGTCATCATACGGACATCGGGACAAGTTTCGGGGTTATCGGTATTGTACCGGGACCACCGGAGGGTCCCGGGGGGTCCACCGGGTGGGGCCACCTATCCCGGAGGCCCCGTGGGCTGTATGAGGGAGGGAACCAGCCCATAGTGGGCTGGTGCGCCTCCCCCCCCCCCAAGGGCCCATGCGCCTAGGGTTTGGGGGGAGGGAAAACCCTAAAGGGGGCGCCCCCCTTGCTTGGGGGGCAAGCCCCCCTTCCCTGGCCGCCGCCCCCCCTAGGAGATCTCATCTCCTAGGGCCGGCGGCCCCCCCAGGGGGTTATATAAAGGGGGAGGGGAGGGAGGGCTGACCACCCATTGCCCTGGCGCCTCCCTCTCCCTCTCCAACACCTCCTCCTCCTCCATTGAGCACGGCGAAGCCCTGCCGGAGTACTGCAGTTCCACCATCAGTACGCCGTCGTGCTGCTGCTGGAGCCTTCTTCCCCAACCTCTCCTTTGCCTTGCTGGATCAAGAAGGAGGAGACGTCACGCTTTCCGTACGTGTGTTGAACGCGGAGGTGCCATCCGTTCGGCACTAGATCATCGGTGAATTGGATCACGGCGAGTACGACTACCTCATCCACGTTCACTCGAACGCTTCCGTTGCGATCTATAAAGTGGTATGTAGATGCTTTCTAATCTGAATACTCGTTGCTAGATGAACTCATAGATGGATCTTGGTGAAACCGTAGGAAAAATTTTAATTTTCTGCAACGTTCCCCAACAAGATGTACTTAATATCCTCCGAGATGACTTTCATCTGACTATCCCCGATGCTTTTGTTTATCCGATTGGTGTTGGAATGGTTGCTTTTGAGGATGTTTTTATCAGTGATGAATACATTAGAGAAAGCCCACCTCAACTGGATCCTGTTGATGAAAGCATGACATTCTCCTTAGTTCCGCATGATGAAGGGGAAAATATGCGGCTATGTCCGTTTCAGTACGTGGCTTGGATACTCTTTCTTGCTTTCCCAATGGATTGCCAAACCGATCACTACATCAATAAAGTTGTATCTTGTTTCGGTAAACTTGAATTATGGCACAGACCTGGGCAAAACAAGGAGAGAGTGCTGGTGCGTGCCATTATCAATGATATTGCTTTGGTCCCGCATAGTCTGGTGGTACGGAGGTCCAGTCACCTGCCAGGGATGGGGCGTTCATGGTCGGTGCCAGTTTATATCTTGAATGGTCGTCACACAATGCCTGGTTTAGTTGGTAATGAGGATGATCCCCCTCCTATGAATGCCTCGCCACACCCATACGAGCTTCCGTTCCTAACTGCAGCGCAACAGTGGCAACTTAATCACCAACAATGGATGCAACAGCAGGTCGATGAAGCCTGGGCTCAGGGGTTACCGCAGCAACAGCAGATGCAAGGCAACGGCTGGGAAGCTTGGCCTGTTGTGCCGCCACCATACCGAGGCTTTAGTTTCAGAACCTACTTCCAGTACACTGGGCCTTCTTTGATGGATGGGGTGGAGCATGATAGTAATTTTTCTGATGATCCGCAGGATGAATGGTCCATGTACTCCGACATTTCTGAGGCGGCCGATAACTTTGTTCAGGGTGTTGACACCCCAGGGTTGCAGTTTGTTCGGGCTTCTGGCTCTGTAAGGTCGATGGATGTTGACCATTTTGCTGCTCTGATCGACACCTTTGTTCTGATTTATGCTGGCATCTGGACACCTAGACTCTGCAATGATAGCTCCTCACTCAGCTCTTTTGTTGCTTCCCAGTTCCCTATCAATCCGCTTAACTTGTTTGCGATTGTGGGTATTGCTATGGCTCACACCTGGGAACAATGCTGTGTCAGTGTAATGAGGGAGGAGCGCACTCTGGCCAAACTACCTGAATCACTCTTTTGGGGTAATGGGACATACACTATTTGCATTTCTGTTGAGCCTGCAGGGTGGAATTACATCTCAGCTCATGCTTTCTCTGGACTGAATTCACCTGGCATTATCGGGGAGGTTGATGCTGTGTTGAGGGCCCAAGATCTGAATGTTGCTGACCCTGCTCCTCTTGCGGAACTCAGAATTCAGAGCAGTGGGGATGTTTGTCTATTTTCTGAAGAGGAAGTGGTCAGTGTGGTTGATCATTTTGGCAAAATGATTTTGGATGAGCCCGGTCATGTGGACACCACCCAACTCCGTCGCAGCACTCGATCCACCCGTTATGATGGGTTTCGTGTCTCTCAACCTTCAGATATCAAAAAGGGCGTGTCCAAGGTGAAACCAAGGAAAACTCCTGTTACTCGCAACCTGTATGCTACGGCCCCGCCTGGTATTTCTGCTGTTTTGGATGATCGTATGGAGTCTGTTCCGGCTCCTACACCAATTCTAGTGATCCAAGAGATTGGCATTGTCAGATGCGGAGTGCCTCCTGAAGAGCTCGATGCCGAGAAGCTGATGGCTGCTCCGCAAGCCGCACCCCCTCCCAACGATGCCACCAACTAGGAGGTGGAATATCCTCTGCTGGAATGTTCGTGGAATTAACGCGGACAAGAAACACCTTGCGATCCGTAATGCTATTGATATAAGTGGCTGTGATGTTATTTGTTTACAAGAAACTAAGCGCGAGACTTTTGATAAGGCCTTTGTTAAAACTATTTGTCCTAAACGACTTGATATGTTTGCTTTCATTCCTTCTAATGGTGCCTCGGGAGGCCTTTTTACTGGCTGGAACTCGTCTGTTTTCTCTGGTTCGATTTTTCTAGAGGAGTCCTTTGCCCTCGGAATTAAATTCACTTCGCTGCACTCTAATGCTGTGTGGAATCTAATCAATGTTTATGGCCCATGTGATGGTGTTGATCGCTCTAGCTTTACGGCATGGTTGTTCAGTATGCACATTCCAATTTCTGAAGATTGGATCTTGGCTGGGGATTCTAACTACTGTCGCGCGCCTGATAACAGAAGTAGGCCGGGTGGCAATGCCAACGATATGTTGATCTTCAATGATTTTATCCGCACCCAGTCGCTGGTTGAAATACCTATCAAGGGTAGGACGTACACATGGAGTAACATGCAAGATGACCCTCTGCTGGTGCAATTAGATTGGTTTTTCTCCTCGATGCACTAGACATCTTCTTATCCCAATACCTCTGTTTCGCCTTTGGGTAAACCTGTTTCAGATCACGTCCCTTGCGTCATTGGCATTGTCTCGTGCATCCCAAAGAGCAAGGTGTTCCGTTTTGAAAACTACTGGATACAACATTCAGGGTTTCATGAGATAGTGCAGCGCTCTTGGAGCCAACCTTGTCATGCAGCTAACTCAGCGGCTTTGATCTGTAGAAAGCTGAAAAAGCTGCGCTACGCATTAAAGGCCTGGAGCAAGAAAATCTCGAGATTATCAATTCTTATTGAGAATTCCAATGAGGCTCTTCTGAACTTGGACACTTTGGAGGATAAAAGACCTCTTACTGTTCCAGAAACCAATTTCAAAACTATTATTAAGGCTCACCTTCTCAGATTGCTGGAGTATAAACGCATGTATTGGCAGAAAAGATGTACAGTTCGGAGATTTCAAGTTGGAGATGGTAACACGAAGTTCTTTCATGCAGTAGCCACAGAGAGATACCGAAAGAACTCAATATCAACACTCAAACTTGATGATGGCACGCTGATTGATGACCATGTGGGTAAAGAGTCCTTGTTGTTTTCCTGCTATAAACAACGACTAGGTTCTTTTGACCCCCCAAACATGCGCTTCAACTTAAAACACATCATCAAGAGAGTGGAGGGGCTTGATGATTTGACGGATCCTTTCACCACGGATGAAATTGACCTAGTGGTCAAGGAGATGCCCGTGGATAGAGCGCCGGGGCCCGATGGCTTCAACGGTTGTTTCCTGAAGTCATGTTGGAATATTGTAAAACATGACTTTTATAAACTTGTTATGGATTTTTATGAGGGGGATCTTGACCTCGAAAGCATCAATACTGGGTTCATTACTCTGATTCCTAAATGCCACTCCTCGGAAACAGTAAACGACTACCGACCGATCACCCTTCTGAACTGTTGTCTGAAGATCATTACCAAGTTGCTTGCGAATCGCTTACAGAGGATCATCTTGCGCATTATCCATACAAACCAATATGGGTTCCTCAAGTGTAGATCGATTCAGGACTGCTTGGCATGGGCGTTCGAGTACACTCATCAGTGTCAAGCGTCAGGGAGAAAGGTTCTGCTACTGAAGCTAGATTTCACCAAGGCATTTGATACTATCGAGCATGCCCCCATGATAGAGATCATGCGAGCAATGGGGTTCAATGAGAAATGGCTTAACTGGATTGCTTGTATCTTCAAATCAGGAAAATCCTCGGTTCTCCTCAATGGCACGCCGGGGAGGCAGTTCACTTGCAAACGGGGAGTGCGTCAAGGGGACCCTCTTTCGCCGCTCATTTTCGTCCTCGCAGCTGACCTGCTACAATCTGCCATCAACCATGCCTTCCGTGAGGGTTTGATTCAGTCCCCAATCCCGTCAGCCGAGAGGGACTACCCGGTAATTCAGTATGCGGACGACACGATTGTCTTCCTCCCAGCTGAGAAGGAACAGGTTGCGACTCTGAAAAAACTTCTGGTGGACTATGCGGCTTCAATTGGGTTGCGACTCAATTTTCAGAAATCCACCATAATCCCGATTAATGTTACACCTGCTGAAGCGCTGGAGTTTGCTGACATGTTTGGCTGTGTTGTGGGGGAAATGCCTTTCACATATTTAGGACTCCCTCTTGGGACTACTAAACCCACGGTAATGGATTTTATGCCTCTTGTGACATCTGTTGAGAGAAGAGTTTCTGTGGCCAGTAACTTGCTAGACTACGAATCAAAACTCACCTATGTTAACTCGGTGGTGTCGTCGCTTATGGTGTATGCCATGTGCTCCATCAGGATCCCTCCCAAGATAGTGGAACATCTGGATAAAATCCGTAGGCACTGCTTCTGGAACAAAAAAACTGAAAACGGGGCGAAGAGCACTTCTCTTGCCTCATGGGAGCTCGTCTGCCGCCCCAAGGCTGTAGGGGGTCTTGGGATCGTGGACATTAAAATTCAGAATCAAGGTCTTTTGTTGAAACAGCTATATAAGTTTTATAATAAGCTGGATGTACCGTGGGTGAACCTTATATGGAGTTCATATTACTCAGTTAAGGTACCGCATGCTTCCGATCCGTGTGGCTCTTTCTGGTGGCGGGATCTCATGCAGTTATCGGATATCTTCAGAGGAGTGACTGAAATCCAAATTGGAGATGGCAGCACGGCATTGTTTTGGAAGGATCTCTGGAGTGATCAGCCTCTTGAGACCACATACCCGAGGGCGTTTTCGTTTGCTAGGGAGGAGGATGTAACAGTGCAGAAATTGTTGAGGTCGAATACCATTGGAGAGGCTTTTCATATACCATTTTCTCCCCAGGCGAGAGTGGAAGTTGAGGAGATTCAGGCGCTGACTGCTGGGTTTAATCCTGAGAGTGACAGAACTGACGTATGGCGCTGTGTCTGGGATGCCAGAGGGCTGGGAATATTCAAATCAAATGATTATTATAAGTACTGCTTTAAGGATATCCCAGTGGATACAGTCTTCCCTTGGATCTGGGGATCCAAATGCACAAACAAGTGGAAAGTTTTCGCTTGGCTGCTGTTCGCGGATCGTCTGAATACACGCAACATGCTGAGGAGGAGGCAGTACAAGCTGGAAGGAGATGTATACACCTGCTTGCTGTGTGACTCGCCCCCGGAAGAGACGGTGGCCCACCTGTTCTTCAAATGCCCGTTCGCAACTCAGTGTTGGGATACGATTGGGATGTGCTGGCATGACTCTCAATGCCGGCTGGAACTCATTCATGAGGGAAAAAGGTCCTGGGGTAGACCGTTGTTCATGGAAGTCTTCATAATCGCAGCTTGGGGTGTGTGGAAAGAAAGGAATAATAAAAAATTTAGGAATCTGATGCCCTCGCTGGAGTCTTGGAAAGACAGATTCAGAAATGACCTATCCATGATGGTGCATCGCACGAAGGACTCTCTCCACCCCTTCATCAGAGGACTAGTGGCAACCGTTTGATTTCTATCCCTCCCTAATATTTTCTTCTAGTCTGTTCTGCTATCTCTTGATACAGTTGTAACGTGCCTTTTGTAACCGGTGCTTATCTTGTAATTATGGGGCCACACCTCCCCTGATCGTGTTGTGCTAATTTAAAAAGTCAGTAGGAGCCTCTCCTACTGTCAGTGACCTTTCAAAAAAAAACAATATTAGCAACAATGACAGGCTATGCACCAGAATAGGATTAACCGGAAGTAGTAACATGCTACACTACTCTAATGCAAGCAGTAGAGAGAAGGAATAGGCGATATCTAGTGATCAAACGGGGGGGCTTGCCTGGTTGCTCTGGCAAGAAGGAGGGGTCGTCAACTCCGTAGTCGAACGGGGCGGCAGCAACGTCGGTCTCGTAGTCTACTAGAGAGAAGAGGGGGAAGAAACAATAGGTACAATGCAAACATAAGCATGACGATGCATGACAAGATAATGCGCGGTGCTAGGTGTGCCCTAACGCGATAGGAGGTGATACCGACGAAGGGGGGAAACATCCGGGAAAGTATCCCCGATGTTTCGCCTTTCTGGACAAATGAACCAGAGGGAGAAAGTTGTGTGTCTGCTATGCTAGGGATGTGTGGCGGATGAACAGGGTGTGTATTCGGATTCGTCTCGTCGTTCTGAGCAACTTTCATGTACAAAGTTTTTCCATCAGAGCTACGCTTTATTTTATATTAATTTTAAAAGATTTAAATCATTTTCAGAATTAACAGAATTAATTAAATTAGAAAATGCAATTATGACGTCAGGGTGATGTCAGCAGACAAACAGTCAGTTGACTTGGTCAACCTGATGCGTGGGTCCCGGCTGTCATTGACTTAGGTTAACTAAATAGTATTAGTTAGTTTAATAAGTGATTAGGTTAATTTAATAGATCTAATTAAGTTAACTCATTAAGTAATTAATTAATTAATTAATTTTTTATATTTATTTTATTTTATTTTATTAACAGGGGTGTGGGTGGGCCCCACTGGGCAGTGGCCCATAGGGCCAAACGGGCGCGGGCGGTGGATCGGGCGCGGGGCGCCAGGACGTTTGGGCGCCCGCCCAGGCCAGCGTAGGCGCCGGGGCGCCGCAACGGAGGCGAGGGGCGGCGGCGAGTGGGGAGGCCGGTGGCCAGGGCGGCCGCGGTGGGCGAGGCAGGAAGCGGGGCGAAGGGCGAGCGTGGGCGCGCGTGCGCGAGCGGGACGCCGATGTGAGCGAGGGAGCAGCAGGACGGCGCAGGGCGGCGGAGGGGCAGTTGGGGCGCGGCTGCGGTGGTGGCCGGAGCGAGCAGCAGTAGGGGAGCGGGGGTGCGGTGTCACGGGGGGAGGAACGCCAGGAGCGGGGGCTAGGATGGCAGCAGCAGGTGCAGCAGCAAGGCAACGGAGGCGGGGTGAGCACGGCGCATCAGCAGCAAGGAGGAGGAGAGGGCGCGGTCGGGAAGAGGTGGTTGTGCGGGCCGCGGCGAGCGCACGCCGGCAGGCGCAGGGGGGCGCGGGTCGCGGCATGCTCGCGGCCAGGGCGACGCGAGGCACGGTCAGGGGAAGGCGGCCGCGGACATGTGTGGTCGGAGTGGTCCGCGGCGGTGACGATGGCGGTGCTACACGAACCCGCGACTAGAGTACGCGCGTGAGCAGATGAAGAGGGAGAGGAGGTGCGCAAGCTCACAGTGAACGTTTTGACGAGCTCGGGGTGGCACGAGGTGGTCGGAAGCGAACGGATCGAACAGCGGCGCGGGCGTCTATGGCCGAAGGGGATGGGTCGATGGCGGCGGCTCCAGGGCGCTCCAACTCGAGTAGGTTCACGTAGAGAACGAATACGAAGAGGCCCGTCTCCTGGACATCTTCTGGCGCCATGGGGAAGCTACGGTGCGCGGCATCGACGTCGACACGATGACGGCAGCGAGCGGCTGAGCTCGGGAAGGAGAGCGTGGGGGGATGCGAGGGGAAAGGGATGGCCTAGGGTTCGGTCGAGGGTTCCTGGGGCCTTCTTATCCTCTCCTCGATCCCTGTAGCAGCACGCGTCGAGCATCGGCCGGTAGAGAGGCATCCGAGGGCAGCCATGGCAACACGCACGCAGAGAGGTAGGAGGCGTCTCCTGTTGGGTTGGGCCAACCACTGTACACTTACGGCCCAGACCAACCGGTAAGTTATACTCCTTTTCTTACTTTTCCGTTTTTCTAATTTGTCTTTACTGTTTTGTATTTCTTTTGACATCAAATGATTTTTTTTGTTACATATGAGATCTCACATATAAATCAAAGGAATAAATCTGGAGTGACTCACGAGTTTGGGGACATTAAAAAAATATAATTAGGTTTATATTTAATTGGTTATTTTAACTTCTATTGGACCTCTTATTTATTTTCTAGGAGTTTATTTGTGATACAAACGAAGTTGGTTTCAACATGAAAATTAGTTGGTGAATATTTGCATCCTGGCGAACATTTTTATTCTACTGTTTGATGAAATAAAATTTTGTCTTGCAATTTAAATTTGAATTTGGACAGGATCTGAATCGAAGTGAGATTAACAACAGTAATTGTGGTGACGTGGCATCATTAACGTGGGATTACTGTAGCCTAATTATCCGGGCGTCACAGCGACCTCCACTGCCACCTGCTCTGCCTCTTCGGGTTGCTAACAGGAAATTCCCCCATTCGAATTTAGATTTAATTTTTCTAGTATTTATTTTGAAATTTTTTATTCAACACGGGTGCAGATGAACCCGGGCTCAGAAAAGAATTTTCGAACTTTCTGGTGCTATTATAAACTTGCCTGTTAGTATTGCTATATGATGAAGTATGGTTCAGGTTTATCTCGTGCTATCGGTTTATGTTGTGGCTATTATGCTACCGTGTGTATGTGCTGGTAGCCTCACAACTCCACCCTGCGTTGTGTGTAAACCAAACAACAACACTTTGCATGTGGTGGATCATGCAGGCAAGCAAACACCGGTGCCTATGTTACCGCTCAGCCAGACTGTAGTGGATGCAGGCAACTAAACTATATGGAAAATGTGTTTTTTTTTTTTTAACCTGTATTCACTCAGCCGCGCCCCAGTTGCAAAGTGCCGAAAATAGATGTATGTAACCAAACAGGCCCTTGGTGATCAACCTATGAAAATGGGATAGCAGCGGGATATTCCTCCTCGTTTCAGGAACGAGGGATCTACCAGCGTGCAAGCTGAGATAGACAGGGGAAGAGAATGTGAGAGGACAAGGATGCACCGGAGACGAGAGACCTAGCGCGCGGGAGAGAACGGGATCTCTCGGGAATCTTCCCGTGCCCCGCTCCGTCGGTCCAGCGTGTCGTGTCGTGTCGTGTCGTCGGCCCCGCCGGGATCGAGATTCCGCATCGCCCCGGCGGATCCGCGGCATCCTCCTGTCTGCCCTCCCGCCCGCGTCCCCCGTGTCCTCTCCCCGCCGGTCGTCGGCCTTATCCCCGCCCACCCACTTGAGTAAACAACCCTGCATGCAGCCCCACACCCCGCCCCGCAGAGCGGAATGGGAATCCCCTCCCCGAATATCCTGCCCGTCCCTATCCACCCATCACCCCGCCTTCCCTCCCCGCGTACGAATATACGCGACGCCCCGACGACGATTCCTTTCCTTCCTTCTTCTTCCTTCCTCCTCACCTTCCCCGTCCCGTTCCCCTCCTCCTCTCTCTCTGCCGCGCGGATCAATCCATCCATCCGTCCGTCCAACGAGAGCTGTGGCGGCGATGGAGATGGAGGTGCCGTCGGCGCAGGCGGACCGGCGCCGGCTCCGGGACTACCTGCTCGCGCTCGAGGAGGAGCGCCGCAAGATCCACGTCTTCCAGCGCGAGCTCCCCCTCTGCCTCGACCTCGTCACCCAGAGTACGTCCGCCTTCCGCCGCCCACGCATCCGTCGCATGGCCTTCCTCTCAGCTCCACGTTCGCTAGCTCGATGTCGATCTAATTAAGCAGTACGTACGCGCGTGTGTGTGTGATCCTGTGATGCCTGCAGCAATCGAGGGGATGAGGAGCCAGATGGGCGGCGCCGCCAGCGAGGAGACGGTGAGCGACCACGGCGGGCCCGTGCTCGAGGAGTTCATCCCGCTCAAGCCCAGCCTATCCCTGTCCTCTTCCGATGAGGAGACCAGCACCCACGCCGCCGCGGCGCCGGTCTCAAACGCTAAGGCCGAGACGCCGCCGCCCACGCCGGAGACCAAGAAGGCGATGCCGGACTGGCTCCAGTCCGCGCAGCTTTCTTCGACGTGGAGCGAGCCCCAGCAATCATCGTCTCTTCAAAAGGTAGCTAAATACAGATTGCTGTGTTTCTCTTTATTTCTACTTTATTAAAAGATGAATTTGCTGATGCGTCTCCCGATGAGCTCTACCAGGTGCTGCCATGCAGACCGGTGGCCCTGAACGCCACCAGGACCGGGGGAGCGTTCCACCCCTTTGAGAAGGAGAAGCATCCCGAGCCTGAGCTGCCGGCCTCCTCAACCACGGCGCCGGCGAGCTCCGCGTTGGTCGGAGACAGCGGCGACAAGGCCACCAGCGACACTGAGGTGCACGACAAGGACAGTAAGGATGTCAGTGAGAAAGTCGACACAGACAAAGACAAAGAGGGGCAGTCGCAGCCGCCTAATAACCGGAAGCCACGGCGGTGCTGGGCGCCGGAGCTCCACCGCCGGTTCCTGCAAGCACTGCAGCAGCTGGGCGGCTCCCACGGTTGGTTCCCTTTCCCTCACCAGATTGGTTACTTTGCGATACCCCACCAGCTCACCAACACGCACCTCATCAAAAATCATACTAGTTGCCTAACAACAAAATGTAATTGGTGCCGTACACAAGCAGTGGCGACACCGAAGCAGATCCGGGAGCTGATGAAGGTGGACGGCCTCACCAACGACGAGGTCAAGAGCCATTTGCAGGTCAGTCAGTGCTTCTTCATGAGAGGAGCCATGCCCTAGTCACACCATGTTGCTTGGTGCTGTTAATTAGACATGCAGGGAGTCTTTCTCAGCTGACATTTGTTGCATTGGGTTTCAGAAGTATCGTCTGCACACGTCAAGGCGGCCGAGCTCCACGGCCCAGAGCAGCGCCGCCGCCGCAACTCAGCCCGCGCCGCAGTTCTTCGTGGTGGGCAGCTGCATCTGGGTTCCCCAGCAGGAGTATGCCGCTGCGGCCGCCGCCGCCGCGGCAGCAGCAGATGCAACCAATGTTGCGCCCGGAAGCGCGAACCAAGTATATGCTCCGACGGCGACGTTGCCAACAGGGTCGAAGCCAGACTTAGAAAAGCAGTCGAGTAGGCAGTCGGAAGGCCCGAGGAGCGGCGTCAACTCGGACTCGGACAACCCAACTATGTCGTCGTCGTCGTCGCAAACCACATCTGCAGGGCATCCTTAGTGTACGTACTATAACCTTGGGAGCTGGGATCTACTTACATAGCTCGGAGAAACACAGAGTCTATAATTAAGGTCACATTTTACAGTATAAAGGTACGCCACATTATTTGTTGATGCAGAGAAGAGAGAGTACTGCTTTTTATGTCTTGTGGGCAGCCCAAGCTTAAGGTGACCCGTATATATAGCTTGAGTTTTGTCACACAAGCTTTGCCATGTACTCCGGTTGTAAAAGGGTAGTATTTTTGCACCGTGGAGCTCACCACCTTTGGGATCTTAGTGTAGGCCCTTCCATAGGGACATGTATATCGTATACTGACAATAGTACATCCAGCTTTGAGTAGTTTGTTGGAATTACCTTCGCTTAATTCCTTCATACATGATCCATTTCATTGCGAGGGCACCGCGATTCGCGCACATCTCTCTGTATGTTTTTGTGAGTAAGACACCATGTTTGTGAATCAACATACAAATAGTACAATCTACCATCACTACGGGGAAATTCTTGTATGCCGAGTCTCGGATTGTTTGTCGAGTGTATTTCATTGGGCACTCGGCAAACAAGCCCTTTGCCGAGTGTACCAGGGGCAACACTCCGCAGAAAAATGACACTCGATAAACATGTGCTTTGCCGGGTGTTTTTTGTAAGACACTCGGCAAACAAACATTGCCATGAGTTTTTTTTATGAGACACTCCACAAACAATTAAAAAAAGCAATAAAATGCATGTGTTCATTTGGATTTCCAAGAGTGAACTTTTGAATTTTGAGTTTTTTTTTTAACAGGGCTATAAATATATAGGAGTACCTAAATATGAATTTTGCTTGAAGTTATAGCCCATTTTTATATACATGTAGTATTATTCCATAAATAGCTAGAATGCAATCATTGTCTTAAAATTAGCAAATGGCTACAAAATATGGCATTACAACACAATGTAAAATGTTCCATGTGGGAGAAATTATGGATATTTTAGATAAAATTTTGTTGCTATATTTAAGCCATCAAGTGCATTTAAAGGATATAACTTAAATTTGAACCACAAGTGCATTAAGTTGGCAAATATGGGTTGAAAAAGTATCTTATTTCTGTTAATGAGTCTATGTTAGCCATTATCCAAGAAAACAAACGGAATATCAAACATGAGGGTGCTCAGAATTGACCCCAAACATCGAGCTTATTAGTTGTTTAAATTCTAGAAAATGCAAATAAAGTTTAAAAACTTGTAACCTGACATGTCATCATTATATGACCCCTAGAGGTTGTGATAAAAAATTTGAGAAGTTTTCATAAAAGTTGCGATAGACACTACTTGGAAACCGAACCATCTCTCATGAAGAATGTAGGTTTTGAAATGGAACGGGTCAATGAAGTGATTGTTGCTTCATCGGTTGAGCTTGATCTTTTGTATACACTAAAAATACACCATTACATGTTTTGTGTCAAAATTTGACATTTTTTCAGGGTTCAATCAATTGCTATAGTTAAGTCATTTAATGCATTTTAGGCGGTGACTACAATTAAAATTTTAATTGCAAGTGCATGCAATTTTAGCTAAATGAATTAAAAAATATCCTATTTGTGTCTATGTTTAGGCCTTGTCGAAGCAACCAAATGGAATTCCAAACATCAGGGTGTCAAGAGTCGACCCTGAACATGAAGGCTATTGATTTTTAATTCTGAAACATGCAAATGAAGTCTAAAAAACACGAGACTGGGAATTGTGTCCTTGTATAGCATCAATATTTTGTGGTATAAATTAAAATTCTAATACTCATGGTGGTGTCACTTAAAAGAGTAAATAAACAAAAAGTAAAAAAAATTCCAAGTAAAAATGGGTTTGTGACATTGATATTCCCCTTTAAGAAAAAAATGAACAAAATTAAAACAAACTTTGACAAATTTTGCATAGAGTTTTAACAGAAATTAGTTTTCTTTGTAATATGCAAGAATAAACATATGCTAGTGGAATTTCACGAAAAAGAAGTTTCCTATGAAGTACTGACTTAGTGGCATTGGTATTACCCTTTAAGGAAAAAATGACAAACTTTGGACAGAATTTACATAGAAATTGTGCTCCTTTATAATATGGAAAAAATTAACATATAATAGTGGAATTTCAGGAAAAAATATCCTAATAAGGAACAAATTAGACGCATTGGTATTTCCCTTAAAAAAGAAAGTAAACTAAAAAATAAAGAAGTTTTCTAAGGAATAATAAATTAGTGGCATTGGTACTACCCTTTAAGAAGAAAAGAAATAGAAAAAATAAAAAAATTGCTTAGAATTTACACAGAAATTGCAGTTTCTTATAATATGCAACAGTAAGCAGATAATAGTGAAATTTGGAAGGAAAAAAACGAAGAAGCAATACATTTAGTGCAATATTCATTATCCTTAAAGAACATAGAAAAAATTCTAACTAAAATACTGTAGTGCCTAAGGAAACATGAATTAGTTATGTTTTTATTATCCTTCAAGAAGAAACAAAATGAAAAAACAAATAAAATGAATAAAGACTAAATTTGCACATAATTTACACATATATTTCTTTTTTTAAGATGCAAGAATAAGCATATAATAGTGGAATTTCAAGTAAAGAAGTTTCCTGATAAGGAACGAATGTGGCATTGATTTTATCCATAAAGACAAAAGAAAATGAAAGAAACACTAAAACTAAAACAAAAATGATGAAGTTTTCTAAGAAGGATTCGGTATTACCATTTAAGAAGAAAGAAAATAAAAAGCAAATAATAACAAATTTTGCACAAAAATATGCTTTATATAATATGCAAGAATCTCTACTCTTATAAAATGCTGAGTTGATGATGATGGTGTGCCTGCCATCTTGTAATATAGACCGTTCGATCTATATCTGACGGATAGAAAGCAAAATATGACAATTTTACAAAAAACCCTGCACCTCTCTCCACATTTACAGATAAGGTCTTGCCTCGTTCATCCTTATCTCCCACAACCTCATTGCTGAGCAACTAAAAAAGGAAGTCTCTGGAACAATCTGGCATGGTGACCGCCTGCCGGCGCCGTCCATCCCCATGCCTCCGCCCAGTCCGACCACCAGTCACCACCACGCTCCACTCCTCCTCACCTTATCTCTCCTCTTTCTCGAGATATCATTTTTTCGATGAAATTCTCGAGATATCATTTTTCCGATAAAATTCTCGAGACATCATTAGTTTTTACACATGGGATTACTCCTGCATGGGTCAATCACAACAGGTGTTTTGTAAAAAAATGCATTTTGATGTTTCGTGCAATGCACGGGCATCTTGCTAGTAAGCATATAAAAGTGAAAGTTTGGAAAATGAAGTTTTGTAATAAGGAATGAATTAGTGGCATTGGTATCTCCTTAAAGAAGAAAGAAAATGAAATAAAAACTAAACCATAACAAAAATAATGAAGGTTTTTAAGGTAGAATATATTAGTTGTATTCGTATTACCTTTAGGAAGAAAGTGAATGAAAAAAAAAGCTAAAACAAAACTTGCATAAAACTTTGCGCTTTTCTAATATGTAAGAATTGAACTTATATACTACGATTTTCACACTCTAATATAATTTCCACACATGTTTTTTAGGGGGAAATTTAAACACATGTTATATGTTACTTGTGTGTATACATTTTACACTCACCCAATATCAGAAAAATACACATGAGAAAACCACTAAGAAAAAGAAAAAAGAAAAGCTAAACATGCCTAAAACAAAAGAACAAGATGATGCATCGTGGGCCTACAAAGTGGCAAGAGAATAAACAGAAAATGCGCTTCAGCCGAATAAGGAATCGACTAACCCAAAGTAGTTGTCACTGAAAAAATTCGGCCCAAAACATGACAGCGGGCACAACAAGAAAAAAAACAAATCTTGAAGCAGAAATAATTGGCTCAACAATCGACTGACCCTAATCCACTTTTCAGGCGAATTACGCATATCTAAACTCAAACTAAAATAAACACTAAAAGTAAAACAAAAATTATGAAGTTTTCTAAAAAAGAATGAATTAGTGGCATTGGTATTACATTTTAAGAAGAAATAAAATAAAATAAAGTTAAAGCAAATAATAACAAAAATTGCACAAAAATTACGCTTTTTAGAATATGAAAAAGTAAGCATATAGTAGTGGAACTTTGGAAAAAGGAATTTTTCTAATAAGTAATGAAGTAGTGGCATTGATATCACCTTAAGGAAGAAAGAAGATGAAATAAAACTAAACAATAACCAAAATGATGAAGCTCGTTAAGAATAAGCATATACTGCTAGTGGAATTTCCCAAAAAAAAGTTATCCTAAGAAGTACTGATCTTAGTGGCATTGGTATTACCATTCAAGAAAAAATGACAAAAATTGCACATAATTTACATAGAAAATTGTGCTTTTTTATAATATGCAAAAATTAACATATAATAGTGGTATTTCAGGAAAAAGTAATCTAATAAGGAACAAATTAGAGGCATTGGTATTTCTCTTAAAAATAAAGTAAGTAAAAAATAAATAAGTTTTCTAAGGAATGATAAACTAGTGGCATTGGTACTACCCTTTAAGAAGAAAGAAAATACAAAAAATTAAAAAAAAAACTGCATGGAATTTACACAGAAATTGCACTTTCTTATAATATGCAAGAGTCAGCAGATGATAGTAAAATTTAGAGAAAAAACAAAGAAGGAATAAATTAAGTGGAATATTTATTACCCTTAAAGAGCATAGAAAATAAAACAAAAACTAAAATAATGTAGTGCCTAGGGAAAAATGAATTACTGTTATTTTTATTATCCTTGAAGAAGAAAGAAAATGAAAAAAACTAATAAAATGAATAAAGACAAATTTTGCACATAATTTACACATGTATTTCTTTGCCAAAGAATTTCAATCGAGACATTGCACGGGCACGCTTACTAGTCCCACTAAGGAATCGACTGGCTGAAACCAGTGGGCAGTCGAAAAGTTCAACCCAAAACATGACAGCACGAATCTTGAAGTAGCCATCAATGTCTCAAAAATAGACCGACCCGAATCCATTTTCAGGCGAATTACATGTAGCTAAATTGGAAGGAAAAAAAATACATCTCACCGCACCAGATCTGGAAATTAAAACGTGTCACTGCTCGCAACTACCCGCTGGTCCCTGAGGGGCTGACGTACGTGCTCTACGCCTCCACTCTCATTATTGTTTTTTGTCCCCGGGGCAATGAATCGGTGGAGGTTGCTGCGTCGACCTCAGTCAGTTACACTTGGAACAATGGACGCAAGTCCAAACTTGCGGCCAGGAAGCACCGAGGCAGGAGGATAACATCACACCCACACCGTGCGACTGACCGTCCTTAATTTGCTTCTTCCTCCTCGATCAGCCAGGAGGATAAGATGTCTTCTTTCATCTTTGCTTGCATTCTTCATGTCGCCACGCAATCTCACTAATTACATGCCTTGGCCTGCTTCTCAGGCTTCCCCTAATCTCGCAACAAACTTGGCTTTGTTCTTTTTTATGAGATGCCCTGGAAGCGAGACTGCTCTAAACATCTTTTGCGGTGAGTGTGGTGCTTTACGATGTTTTTGGCAGGAGTAATGTTTGTGTGTGTGTGTTTAACCACATGTCAAGTGATGTCCCCACATACAAGCCCAACAGAAGCCCTCGTGCACAAGCCTGGATCATGGTCATGGCCACAGCGGCGGCGAGCTTACCCGTCGCCTCCCTCAACATCGCCTTCCTGCTCCTGCTCGCCTTCTTCTGCGTCTCGCGCCCTGCCGTGCCGCGGGATTCGGCGGCGTCCATGAACGGCTGGAGCGGCGACCAGCGCGAGGGGCACGGCCATGGTGGCGGCTGCGACGGCGCTCGCCGGCGGTTGGAGGCTGACAAGGACAGGTACCCGCGGGGACGGGGCTACGTCGATTACCTGTACCTGTTCTACTGCGTCTGCGGCGACGAGCACCGGGCCCTTGGGTACGCCGCCATGGCCGCCTGGCTCGCCGTGCTCTTCTACGTCCTGGGCGACACCGCGGCGGTCTACTTCTGCTCCAGCCTCGAGGGCCTCTCGCGCCTGCTCCGCCTGTCCCCGGCGGTGGCCGGCGTGACGCTCCTCTCGATGGGCAACGGCGCGCCGGACGCGCTCTCCACCGTCGCCTCCTTCGCGTCGGGCGACGGCGGGAAGGGAGCGGGCACCGTCGTGGGGCTCAACGGCCTGCTCGGCGGCGCGCTGTTCGTGTCCTCCGCCGTGCTCGGCGTCATCTGCCTCCGCATCGGCGCCCGCGGCGTCGCCATCGACAGAGGCAGCTTCTTCCGGGACGCGTGCTTCCTCCTCCTCGCCCTCGCCGCCGTGGCCGTGGTCCTCGCCGCGGGCGAGGTCAACATATGGGGCGCCCTCGCCTTCACCTCCCTCTACCTCGTGTACGTCCTCGTCGTCGTGTTTATCCACGGCAGATCGCACGCCGGAGAGGCGGAGGCGGCGTGGGTCGACAACACCCACGCCTCGTCGGAGCTCTGCAACGTCGTGGAGACGGATTTTTATCCGGACCAAGAGCCGCTGCTCCCCGAAACGGCACCCCTCCTGCAATACTACTCCGGCGACGCAACGAAGAAGAAGAGGGGCGTGTTCTGGTCGGTGGTGCGCGCGCTGGAGCTACCTCTGTACCTCCCGCGGCGGCTGACGATACCGGACGCGAGCGAGGAGCGCTGGAGCAAGCCGGCCGCGGTGGCCGCGGCGACCCTTTCCCCTCTCTTCCTCGCTTGCCTCTGGAGCCACGCCACCGGGAGCCCGCCTCTCGCCCTCCTCCTCGGCGGCATCGCCGGCCTGTCCCTGGGCCTGCTCGCCTTCCTCAGCACGGACGCTGATGCCCCGCCGACGAAATTCCTCTCGGCGTGGCTCGCCGGCGGGTTCGTCATGAGCGTGGCGTGGGAGTACGTCATCGCGAACGAGCTCCTCTCCCTTCTCGTGTCCGGCGGCCTGGTGCTGGGCGTGGATCCGGCGACGCTGGGGATGACGGTTCTAGCATGGGGCAACTCGCTGGGCGACCTCATCGCGAACGTGGCCGTGGCCGTGGCGGCGCGCCGCGGTGGAGCCCAGGTGGCCGTAGCTGGTTGCTACGGCGGGCCGGTCTTCAACGTCCTCGTGGGGCTGGGCCTGTCTCTGTTGCTGTCTTGCTGGGTCGGGTACCCGAAGCCCGTACCGATACCCTGGGAGCCCAGGCTTTACCAGACGCTGGGCTGGGTGGCTGCTGGGCTTTTGTGGGCTTTCGTTATGCTCCGGAGAAGGGGCATGAAGGTGGATAGGACGCTGGGCTTTGGGCTCCTGGCCATATACTTGTGTTTCTTGTGTACTACTCCCTCCCTTTTTGCTTAATTTAAAGGGTCCAACTCAAAAAAAATTAGTATGAGTGGTAGAACAAATTTTGTACATTACAAAACTGTCCAATTAGCACGTCAGTTTTTCTCAAAAAAGTGTGGTTGTCGGTGCTTTATTCTGCACTAACTGTAGTGCATGCATGTGTGGCCACTGAATGAGCGAGAACATCGACATGCAGTGGTCAATTTTATTTTAATGCGTCTTAGAATCTAAAAGGGTGATGAAAAGGAATGAAAATGGACTAGGCACATTACTTGGTTTCATCAAATTTGCCAACTCAAGCACTACAATGACCAAATGATGGTGTGAGGCAGCTCAACGTATATCGTTAGTTCACGCAATAATAGATCCATATAGAGAAGCAGTACATTCAGAACTACAACTCCCGCGAAGGCCATGATGAGTTGATGACATACACACAAACAGAGCAAAAAATGGCTTTAGCAGCTGAAATAGTGGTCTACTATATTGAGGATGTAACTAAATAACAAGCAAGAAGAACGGGAAATGTTGTTGACATCATATCAAACAACCACACCGAAATGATCAACATACAAAGAAAAATGAAGTTGTCTCTGGTGGTTAACTGAGCTGAATTTACCAAAGCAAAATGATGCACAATTAAAAACTTGATGCCTAAAATAATTACTGAGGGAGTCCTGGATTAGGGGGTGTTCGGGTAGCCGGACTATACCTTCGCCGGACTCCAGGACTATGAAGATACAAGATTGAAGACTTCATCCCGTGTCCGGATGGGACTTTCCTTGGCGTGGAAGGCAAGCTAGGCGATGCAGATATTCAAGATCTCCTACTTATGCAACCGACTCTGTGTAACCCTAACCCTATCCGGTGTCTATATAAACCGGAGGGTTGTAGTCCGTAGGGGAACGATCATCACACACAATCATACCATAGGCTAGCTTCTAGGGTTTAGCCTCCTTGATCTCGTGGTAGATCTACTCTTGTACTACCCATATCATCAATATTAATCAAGAAGGAGTAGGGTTTTACCTCCATCGAGAGGGCCCGAACCTGGGTAAACTTCGTGTCCCTCTTGTCTCCTGTTACCATCCGACCTTGACGCACAGTTCGGGACCCCCTACCCGAGATCCGCCGGTTTTGACATCGACATTGGTGCTTTCATTGAGAGTTCCTCTGTGCCATCGCGATCAGGAAGGATGCCTCTTCCCGTCTTTAAAGACGGCGCCATTACTAAGGGAGCCTTGGCTGTCGGCCAAACCCTCCGGCTAGGTGGTTTTCTCACGACCGCCTGTTCGGCCGTTGCGCCGACGGTGACCTCTCGGGTCATCGAAAGCAACCTTCACATCAGCTCATAACTCGCCGAGCAGCTGGATCTGATGGAGCTCTCTTCCGTAAACGAGCTCTTGGATCGCATCGCCGCACTGGGGGTCGCTACAAATTACGACCAGGTTGGGCTTAAACCCGATCTAAGAGAAATTAACTCTCCCCAAGTCACCCACCACATTGTCGTGGTAGAGGCGCAGTGTGGCGACCCTTCATCTATTCTAAGGACTAGCTACTTCCGAATTCCCGAACCCTCCAGGCCGGATACCCGCGGAGGGGAGGATACAATCCAAGACCTGAGCTTAGAATCAGGCAACGGGCTAGATTCATTGGACAACATCCAAGACTCCGGACTTCAGAGTTCGGAAGCTCTTCGGCCTCCGAATCTTAAATGAGGTGAGGTCTCAAATTCAAAGCCACCCGCCCGCCCGAACATAAGCGATCTCTCCCAAATCAGGCAAAAGCCCGAGGAAACAGTACATCACTACTGGGCCAGATTCCTCCTGGTTATGAACAGGACAAAGGACTGCCGCGAGGGAGATGCAATTTCAATCTTTTGCAGCAACTACACGGACGAGGGAATACTTAACGCCATAAGTCGTCGTTATATTACACGCTTCGCTGACTTGGCGTCCATAGTACAAAAGTACTGTGCGATGGAAAGCGCTTGGAAAACCGAAATAAAATTTTGGGATAATCCGGCCTTGAATAGCAATCCTGTCCGAACTAAGAGGGTGCATCACAGTAAGACACCCGGATTAAATATCAAAAAGCCAAAACCCTCTACAGGGCATGGAACCGTACTGGAAAAGTGGCTTGATGGACCCTGTAGAATTCACAGTACAGAGGACGCCACACCAACTCACAGCCTTAGAGCATGTTGGATACTCCGGCAGGTGGCCAAAATTGGCGAGGACCTCCTAATTTCAGAGGCCGAAGAAAGCCAGCCTAAGGACACCAGTACCGTTCTCATAGTCTTCGAGACTTTCGCATCAAATAATATGCGAAAAAGAACACTCCGCAGCCTCACTGAAGTCTATCAAGTAGCAACAATAAACCCATGGAGCGACACTGCTATCACCTTCAACGCAATTGACGAACCTAAATTCCGAATAACCCGAGCACCAGCCGCATTGGTCCTCAGTCCCATAGTGGACGGCTCTCGCCTCACAAAGGTACTCATGGATGGAGGCAGCGGATTGAACCTCATTCATGAGGAAACCCTCCAAAAGATGGAAATAGACTGGAACCGCATCGAGCGAAGCAACACAACCTTTAGAGGAATAATCCCCAGTCAGGAAGAGAGCTGCACAGGAAAGATCACACTAGATGTGGTGTTCGGCACGCCGGATAATTATAGGTTCAAAGAAGTCACGTTCCAGGTGGCCCCGTTCAATAGCGGATACCACGCTATATTAGGACGGGAGGCATTCACAGTCTTCCAAGCCATACCCCATTACGGGTACATGAAGCTCAAAATGACTGGGCTAAACGGAATTATCACTCTCGCTAGTGATCCGGACATAGCACTCCGCGCCGAAAACAAGACAGCTGCATTGGCCCTTGAGGCACTATCCGAAGCCTTAGCGGCCGAGGAACTGACTGCGCTGCGCTCCTCGGTTAATCGGGATGATGTGATACTCGATAAGAGATCCAAATCCACATCCTTCAAACCAGCGGATGAAATAGTCAAATTGCAGGTCCATCCAACGGACCCCAATAAAACAGCTTCCATCGGGGCACGACTGAACCCTGATGTAGATGCCGCACTGCGAGAGTTCCTACGAGAGAACTGGGACATTTTTGCTTGGCACCCTTCAGACATGCCAGGAATCCCACGCAGGCTGGCCGAACACAGCTTAAATATCCAGAAAGGATTCAAACCTGTCAAACAAGCCCTTCGGCGCTTTTCCGAACCGAAGAGACAGGCTATGGGAGAAGAGCTAGCCAAGTTATTGGAGGCCGGATTCATCAGAGATATAAAACATCCGGACTGGCTAGCAAACCTAGTGATGGTACCAAAGAAGGACAGATCCTGGCGCCTGTGTGTCGACTTTAAAGACCTTAACAAGGTCTGCCCAAAGGATCCCTTCCCCCTCCCTCGTATCGATCAAATTATCGATGCCACTGCAGGACACGATTCGTTGTGTTTCCTCGACGCATACTCCGGTTACCATCAAATCAAGATGGCAGAATCAGACCAAGCTGCAACAGCATTCATCACACCATACGACCCATTCTGCTTTAACACAATGCCCTTTGGGCAAAAAATGCCGGCGCAACATATCAACGCATGATACAAACATGTCTGGCCAACCAGATCGGCAAAATAGTGGAAGCATATGTGGATGATGTGGTCGTCAAATCAAAACATGTCGACTCTCTAGTAGACGACTTGAGGCTTACATTCGATAACCTCCGAAAATACGACATTAAGCTCAATCCGGAGAAATGCGTCTTCGGCGTTCCAGCCGGAAAGCTCTTGGGCTTCATTGTATCCAGTAGAGGAATCGAAGCAAATCCAGCCAAGATCTGAGCTTTGTCACAATTGGATGTCCCAAAAGACCTCAAACAAATACAGAAACTAACCGGATGTGTGGTGGCTCTAAGCCGCTTCATCTCCCGCTTGGGAGAAAAGGCGCTGCCCCTTTACCGCCTCCTACGGTGCACCGAACACTTCGAGTGGACGGATGCCGCCACGGCCGGACTCGACGAAATAAAAGCCATATTGGCAACAAACCCAGTCCTGGCCGCGCCAAACACCGGTGAGCCAATGCTATTGTACATCGCGGCAACCAATCAAGTTGTCAGCGCAGTGCTCGTCGTCGAGCGGGAAACGGACGGACACAAATTCCCCTCCAAAGGCCGGTCTACTACGTGTCCACTGTCCTCACTCCATGCAAATCACGGTACCTGCACTATCAAAAAATTGCATACGCGGTATTCATGGCATCCCGGAAGCTGCAACACTACTTTCAAGAGTGTTCGATTACAGTAGCCTCGGACGTACCACTCAATGACATTATCAATAACCGCGATGCAACGGGCCGGATCACAAAATGGGCCATTGAGCTCCTCCCATTCGACATAACCTACAAGCCACGGCGAGCTATCAAATCGCAAGTGTTGGCCGACTTCGTCGCAGAATGGACGGAGGCCGAACTCCCTAAAGAGTATGGCACATACTCAAACTGGATCATGCATTTCGACGGCTCCAAAATGTTGGCTGGACTAGGGGCTGGCGTCGTTTTGACGTCCCCCACAGGAGACACAGTCCAATATGTACTCCAAATTATGTACACGGACTCCAACAATGCAGCCGAATATGAGGCCCTCCTACTGTTGGGGAACGTAGTAATTTCAAAAAAATTCCTACGCACACGCAAGATCATGGTGATGCATAGCAACGAGAGGGGAGAGTGTTGTCTACATACCCACGTAGACCGAAGCGGAAGCGTTGACGCAACGTAGAGGAAGTAGTCGTACTTCTTCCCGATCCGACCGATCCAAGCGCCGTTACTCCGGCGCCTCCGAGTTCTTAACACACGTACAGCTCGATGACGTTCCTCTGGCTCCGATCCAGCAAAGCTTCGGGGACGAGTTCCGTCAGCACGACGGCGTGGTGACGATCTTGATGTATTACCGACGCAGGGCTTCGCCTAAGCACTGCAACAATATGACCGAGGTGGAATATGGTGGAGGGGGGCACCGCACACGGCTAAGGAACGATCACGATGATCAACTTGTGTGTTCTAGGGCGCCCCCTGCCCCCGTATATAAAGGAGCAAGGGGGGGAGGCCGGCCGACCCTATGGGGCGCGCCAAAGGAGGGGGGAGTCCTCCTCCTAGTGGGAGTAGGACTCCCCTTTCCTAGTCCAACTAGGAAGAGAGGGGGGGAAGGAAAGAGAGGGAGAGGGAGAGGGAAAGGGGGGCCGCGCCCCCCCTCCTTGTCCAATTCGGACTCCCCATGGGGGGGGGGCGCCACCTCCTGGCCGCAGCCCTCTCTCTCCCCTCGGGCCCAATAAGGCCCATTACTTCCCCGGGGGGTTCCGATAACCCCTCCGGCACTCCAATTTTATCCGAAACCACTCGGAACCATTCCGATGTCCGAATATAGTCGCCCAATATATCAATCTTTACATCTCGACCATTCCGAGACTCCTTGTCATGTCCGTGATCTCATCCGGGACTCCGAACTAACTTCGGTACATCAAAATGCATAAACTCATAACAACTGTCATCGTAACCTTAAGCGTGCGGACCCTACGGTTCGAGAACAATGTAGACATGACTGAGACAAATCTCTGGTCAAGAACCAATAGCGGGACCTGGATGCCCATATTGGGTCCTACACATTCTACGAAGATCTTTATCGGTCAGACCGCATAACAACATACGTTGTTCCCTTTGTCATCGGTATGTTACTTGCCCGAGATTCGGTCGTCGGTATCCAATACCTAGTTCAATCTCGTTACCGGCAAGTCTCTTTACTCGTTCCGTAATACATCATCTTGCAACTATCTTATTGGTTGCAATGCTTGCAAGGCTTATGTGATGTGCATTACCGAGAAGGCCCTGAGATACCTCTCCGACATTCGGAGTGACAAATCCTAATCTCGAAATACGCCAACCCAACAAATACTTTCGGAGACACCTGTAGAGCTCCTTTATAATCACCCAGTTACGTTGTGATGTTTGGTAGCACACAAAGTGTTCCTAGGGTAAACGGGAGTTGCATAATCTCATAGTCATAGGAACATGTATAAGTCATGAAGAAAGCAATAGCAACATACTAAACGATCGGGTGCTAAGCTAATGGAATGGGTCATGTCAATCAGATCATTCAACTAATGATGTGACCTTGTTAATCAAATGACAACTCCTTTGTTTATGGTTAGGAAACTTAACCATCTTTGATTAACAAGCTAGTCAAGTAGAGGCATACTAGTGACACTCTGTTTGTCTATGTATCCACACATGTATTATGTTTCCGGTTAATACAATTCTAGCATGAATAATAAACATTTATCATGATATATAAGGAAATAAATAATAACTATATTATTGCCTCTAGGGCATATTTCCTTCAGTCTCCCACTTGCACTAGAGTCAATAATCTAGATTACACAGTAATGATTCTAACACCCATGGAGTCTTGGTGCTGATCATGTTTTGCTCGTGGAAGAGGCTTAGTCAACGGGTCTGCTACATTCAGATCTGTATGTATCTTGCAAATTTCTATGTCTCCCACCTGGACTAAATCCCGGATGGAATTGAAGCGTCTCTTGATGTGCTTGGTTCTCTTGTGAAATCTGGATTCCTTTGCTAAGGCAATTGCACCAGTATTGTCACAAAAGATTTTCATTGGACCCGATGCACTAGGTATGACACCTAGATCGGATATGAACTCCTTCATCCAGACTCCTTCATTCGCTGCTTCCGAAGCAGCTATGTACTCCGCTTCACATGTAGATCCCGCCACGACGCTTTGTTTAGAACTGCACCAACTTACAGCTCCACCGTTTAATGTAAATACGTATCCGGTTTGCGATTTAGAATCGTCCGGATCAGTTCATGCTCAACGTTGGCACCAAATAACAATTATTTAGGTCTAATACTAATCCCGAAGGTAGATGTAGAGGTAGCGTGCCGACTGCGATCACATCGACTTTGGAACCGTTTCCCACACGCATCGTCACCTCATCCTTTGCCAGTGTTCGCTTAATCCGTAGTCCCTGTTTTGAGTTGCAAATATTAGCAACAGAACCAGTATCAAATACCCAGGTACTACTACGAGCTCTAGTAAGGTACACATCAATAACATGTATATCACATATACCTTTGTTCACCTTGCCATCCTTCTTGTCCGCCAAATACTTGGGGCAGTTCCGCTTCCAGTGACCAGTCTGCTTGCAGTAGAAGCACTCAGTTTCAGGCTTAGGTCCAGACTTGGGTTTCTTCTCTTGAGCAGCAACTTGTTTGCTGTTTTTCTTGAAGTTCCCCTTCTTCTTCCCTTTGCCCTTTTTCTTGAAACTAGTGGTTTTGTTAACCATCAACACTTGATGCTCCTTCTTGATTTCTACCTCCGCAGCCTTTAGCATTGCGAAGAGCTCGGGAATCGTCTTATCCACCCCTTGCATATTATAGTTCATCACGAAGCCTTTGTAGCTTGGTGGAAGTGATTGGAGAATTCTGTCAATGACGCAATCATCCGGAAGATTAAACCCCAGTTGAATCAAGTGATTATAATACCCAGACATTTTGAGTATATGCTCACTGACAGAACTATTCTCCTCCATCTTGCAGCTATAGAACTTATTGGAGACTTCATATCTCTCAATCCGGGCATTCTGTTGGAACATTAACTTCAACTCTTGGAACATCTCATATGCTCCATGATGTTCAAAACGTCGTTGAAGTCCCGGTTCTAAGCCGTAAAGCATGGCACACTGAACTATCGAGTAGTCATCAGCTTTGCTCTGCCAGACGTTCACAACATCTGGCGTTGCTCCAGCAGCAGGCCTGGCACCCAGCGGTGCTTCCAGGACGTAACTTTTCTGCGCAGCAATGAGGATAATCCTCAAGTTACGGACCCAGTCCGTGTAATTGCTACCATCATCTTTCAACTTTGCTTTCTCAAGGAACGCATTAAAATTCAACGGAACAACAGCACGAGCCATCTATCTACAATCAACATAAACAAGCAAGATACTATCAGGGACTAAGTTCATGATAAATTTAAGTTCAATTAATCATATTACTTAAGAACTCCCACTTAGATAGACATCCCTCTAATCTTCTAAGTGATCACGTGATCCAAATCAAACTAAACCATAACCTATCATCACGTGAAATGGATTAGTCTTCAATGGTGAACATCATTATGTTGATCATATCTACTATATGATTCACGCTCGACCTTTCGGTCTCTGTGTTCCGAGGCCATATCTGCATATGCTAGGCTTGTCAAGTATAACCCGAGTATTCTGCGTGTGCAAAACTGGCTTGCACCCGTTGTAGATGGACGTAGAGCTTATCACACCCGATCATCACGTGGTGTCTGGGCACGACGAACTTTGGCAACGGTGCATACTCGGGGAGAACACTTCTTGATAATTTAGTGAGAGATCATCTTATAATGCTACCGTCAAACAAAGCAAGATAAGATGCATAAAAAGATAAACATCACATGCAATCAATATAAGTGATATGATATGGCCATCATCATCTTGTGCTTGTGATCTCCATCTCCGAAGCACCGTCATGATCACCATCGTCACCAGCGCGACACCTTGATCTCCATCGTAGCATCGTTGTCGTCTCGCCAATCTTATGCTTCTACGACTATCGCTACCGCTTAGTGATAAAGTAAAGCATTACAGGGCGATTGCATTGCATACAATAAAGCGACAACCATATGGCTCCTGCCGGTTGCCGATAACTCGGTTACAAAACATGATCATCTCATACAATAAAATTTAGCATCATGTCTTGACCATATCACATCACAACATGCCCTGCAAAAACAAGTTAGACGTCCTCTACTTTGTTTGTTGCAAGTTTTACGTGGCTGCTACGGGCTTAAGCAAGAACCAATCTCACCTACGCATCAAAACCACAACGATATTTTGTCAAGTTGATGCCGTTTTAACCTTTGCAAGGACCGGGCGTAGCCACACTCGGTTCAACTAAAGTTGGAGAAACTGTCACCCGCCAGCCACCTGTGTGCAAAGCACGTCGGTAGAACCAGTCTCGCGTAAGCGTACGTGTAATGTCGGTCCGGGCCGCTTCATCCAACAATACCGCCGAACCAAAATATGACATGCTGGTAGGCAGTATGACTTATATCGCCCACAACTCACTTGTGTTCTACTCGTGCATAACATCAAACCATAAAAACCTAGGCTCGGATGCCACTGTTGGGGAACGTAGTAATTTCAAAAAAAATCCTACGCACACGCAAGATCATGGTGATGCATAGCAACGAGAGGGGAGAGTGTTGTCTACGTACCCACGTAGACCGAAGTGGAAGCATTGACGCAACATAGAGGAAGTAGTCGTACGTCTTCCCGATCCGACCGATCCAAGCGCCGTTACTCCGGCGCCTCCGAGTTCTTAACACACGTACATCTCGATGATGTTCCCCTGGCTCTGATCCAGCAAAGCTTCAGGGACGAGTTCCGTCAGCACGACGGCGTGGTGACGATCTTGATGTATTACCGACGCAGGGCTTCGCCTAAGCACTGCAACAATATGACCGAGGTGGAATATGGTGGAGGGGGGCACCGCACACGGCTAAGGAACGATCACGATGATCAACTTGTGTGTTCTAGGGTGCCCCCTGCCCCCGTATATAAAGGAGCAAGGGGGAGGCCGGCCGACCCTATGGGGCGCGCCAAAGGAGGGGGGAGTCCTCCTCCTAGTGGGAGTAGGACTCCCCTTTCCTAGTCCAACTAGGAAGAGAGGGGGGGGGGAGGAAAGAGAGGGAGAGGGAGAGGGAAAGGGGGGCCGCGCCCCCCCTCCTTGTCCAATTCGGACTCCCCATGGGGGGGCGCGCGCCACCTCCTGGCCGCAGCCCTCTCTCTCCCCTCGGGCCCAATAAGGCCCATTACTTCCCCAGGGTGTTCCGGTAACCCCTCCGGCACTCCGATTTTATCCGAAACCACTCGGAACCATTCCGATGTCCGAATATAGTCGTCCAATATATCAATCTTTACGTCTCGACCATTCGAGACTCCTCGTCATGTCCGTGATCTCATCCGGGACTCCGAACTAACTTCGGTACATCAAAATGCATAAACTCATAACAACTGTCATCGTAACCTTAAGCGTGCGGACCCTACGGTTCGAGAACAGTGTAGACATGACTGAGACAAATCTCTGGTCAATAACCAATAGCGGGACCTTGGCCATATTGGCTCCTACACATTCTACGAAGATCTTTATCGGTCAGACCGCATAACAACATACGTTGTTCCCTTTGTCATCGGTATGTTACTTGCCCGAGATTCGATCGTCGGTATCCAATACCTAGTTCAATCTCGTTACCGGCAAGTCTCTTTACTCGTTCCGTAATACATCATCTTGCAACTATCTTATTGGTTGCAATGCTTGCAAGGCTTATGTGATGTGCATTACCGAGAAGGCCCTGAGATACCTCTCCGACATTCGGAGTGACAAATCCTAATCTCGAAATACGCCAACCCAACAAATACTTTCGGAGACACCTGTAGAGCTCCTTTATAATCACCTAGTTACGTTGTGACGTTTGGTAGCACACAAAGTGTTCCTACGGTAAACGGGAGTTGCATAATCTCATAGTCATAGGAACATGTATAAGTCATGAAGAAAGCAATAGCAACATACTAAACGGTCGGGTGCTAAGCTAATGGAATGGGTCATGTCAATCAGATCATTCAACTAATTATGTGACCTTGTTAATCAAATGACAACTCCTTTGTCTATGGTTAGGAAACTTAACCATCTTTGATTAACAAGCTAGTCAAGTAGAGGCATACTAGTGACACTCTGTTTGTCTATGTATCCACACATGTATTATGTTTCCGGTTAATACAATTCTAGCATGAATAATAAACATTTATCATGATATATAAGGAAATAAATAATAACTATATTATTGCCTCTAGGGCATATTTCCTTCACCTACATGGTCTCCGGATGGCAGTATCCATGGGCATTCAATGCCTAGAGGTACGCGGGGATTCGAACCTCGCGATCTCCCAAATAAATGGCGACTTCGACGCCAAGGATCCAAAAATGGCAGCTTACCGCAATGCCGTCCTAAAAATGTCAGCTCGGTTCGAAGGGCTGGAGTTTCACCATATAGCCCGCGAAAATAATCAAGCAGCAGACGTCCTGGCACGCATCGGAGCAAAACGCGATGCAGTCCCCCCAACATCTTTTTGGAAAGATTGTTCAAGCCATCCGTAACATGGGAGGGGGAACCCGCAATTCAAAGCCCGGACACAGCCGCACCGCTCGACGCCGAACAACCTGGCGTAATTGGAGGTCCTGCCAACGAAATCACACCTTCAGCCCACGTAATAATGGCGGTCATCGCCCCGTGGACAGAACCATTCCTAGCCTACCTCACTAGGCAGGAACTCCTAGAGGACCAAAACGAGGCCCGCTGCATCGTGCGGCGATCTAAAGCCTACAAAGTCCACGAGGGGGAGCTTTATAAGAAAAGCACAAACGGAGTCCTGCAAAGGTGCATCTCCGAAGAGGAAGGGCGGAATCTTCTGGCCGAAATTCACGCCGGACTCGGTGGTCATCACGCTGCTGCTCGGTCCCTTGTTAGCAAGGCTTTCCGCACAGGCTTCTATTGGCCGACGGCCAGGGCAGACGCTCAGGACCTAGTCCAACGATGCGTTGGTTGCCAACTTTTTGCCAACCAAAGCCATATGCCACCCACCGCACTCCAAACTATACCCATCACCGGGCCCTTTGCGGTCTGGGGGCTTGACATGGTCGGACCCCTTAAAGGTGGAACCCATAAGAAAAAATATTTACTGGTCATGGTGGATAAGTTCACCAAATGGATAGAAGCCAAGCCTGTTAAAACGGCTAAATCCAGACCTGTGATAGACTTCATATCCGGGGTTGTACACCGTTATGGCGCCCCCCACAGCATCATAACTGATAACGGTACAAACTTTATAGCCGACGAGGTAAAACTCTGGTGCAGAAACATGGGCATCAAGCTCGATTATGCTTCAGTCTATCACCCACAAACCAATGGCCAGGTCGAACGTGCAAACGGTCTTATCATGAGCGGCATCAAACCCAGACTAGTGCCGTCTCTCAAGGAATCTAACACACACTGGGTAGAGGAGCTCGACTCCGTACTCTGGGGGCTGCGGACCACGCCAAATCGCACCACCGGATACACACCATTCTTTATGGTGTACGACGCAGAGGCAGTTCTGCCCTGCGACATAATTCATGACTCACCTAGAGTGCGCATGTACGAAGAAAGAGAAGCCGAGCTCGATCGGCAGGACAGCCTGGACGCCTTGGAGGAGGAGCGTGACGTGGCGAAAGCCCATTCCGCATTTTATCAACAACAGGCCCGGAGATACCAAAGCAGAGAAGTACGGGCCAAAAATTACAATGTTGGCGAACTAGTTCTACGCCTGCCGGATAAGAAAAAGGACAAACTCAAGCCCAAATGGGAAGGTCCATTTATAATCGACCAAGTCCTAACTGGTGGGGCGTACCGCCTGCGAGATGCGTCGGACAACCGACTCGAGCCAAACCCGTGGAACGCCGCACGTCTCCGAAGATTCTACGCCTAGCGCCGGACTCCGTGTTCGTCTCCTTCCCCTGTCCATTTTTTACATTTTTCTGTCTTATATTTCTCTCCTTCCCCTCTTTTCCCTGTATAGCCCTTAAAAGGCTCACTACATGACGCGCACTCGCGCTCATTTAACTTGGGGGCTTCTTTAACAGAAGCTTATTTATACGGGCTTCATGCCCCACACATGTGTCAAACTTCCGCATGTACCTTTTTTTCACCATTATATGCATCGATATGACTTAAGTTTTGGCCAAGCTGGATTGCCTGGCTCCTGTGCTTACCCCTACGTTCCCGATTGTTCGGCTAGGTGGTAAAGGGAGCACCTCTGCGATTGTTACTGCCGGGTCAGCCGGATGTGTACCTCAGACTGGGTGAAGCCGAAAGCTAGCGTTCTTAAGGGAATATTCGGTCGGTGGAATAAAAGATGATCTTTTTATTAATTTTCATGTGCCCCCAGATGCCTTTTCTGCGTTTTTTTACGCAGTTCGGACATGCACTTTAGGGCATGCCTCCCCAGCGAAAGGAACCCTTAATGGAACTATTCTCTCTGGAAGATGTTTCTTACTAACCATGTAATATAACATAACTAGTTGGGCACTTGTCTGATAAAGCACTAATGACCCCTACGCCTCGTCTCCACGCATACCACAGTTCTTGTATAACCATTATGGTATTCGGACACACTCCGGACCGTCAGGTCCCGAGGTTGAAGCGAAAAGGTCGGCAACGACAAACGATCTATAATCCGGCTAGAAGGCATTACATATGTCAATTCAAAAGTACACAGTCATTTTGACTGATTGTATTCCTCCTCTATACCATCTAACAGGCTGTCTAATTTACAGTCCTGCTGGGAATACTTCGCGGCCAATTCTACTTGGCCATACACTAAGCTTACAGGAATCTCCTTCCCGTCAGGCCCCACCGGTCCGACCTCGGCCATATGGTTTGGGTCAGACTTCGTAAAACGGGCCTTCACCATAGCCCAGGCCTCCCTAGCGCCTTGTCGGCAGGCTGATATCTTCCACAAATGGAAGCGCCGCCGAGCTCCCTTCAGCTTCTCCGCAAGCTCTCCAAGGCCCTCGGGCATGGAGTGGGCAGGCCATAAGGCTTGGGCAACACCTTGCATCGCCTGCCGTATTCGCTCGTGCAGTTACAGGAGTTCGGGAAGAAGGTCACCCGTAGAATCGGGCATCTCCTCTGCAGGACGACCTGTGAGCATACCTACAGACAATACTCGGTTATTCGACTTCCTCGTCGAACTCATTTTTCAAAGTTCGTTCAAGCACTTACTAAACATGCCGTGTCGAAGCCGCTGATTCTCCTTCGTGGAGTCCGACAGCTGGCCACGAACGTCCTTAAGATCAACGTCCAGCTTGGTGTTGGCATCCTGGAGATCATTCTTCTCTCGCCTCACCTTTGTCAACATACTCTCACCGGCCTCTAACCGGCGTAAGAGTTGTTGCTTCTCCGGATCAAGTCTGGCGCCATCTGCAACATTAATTGTCAGATTTGCACCCAAACCGCACAATACTCATCTTTCAAAGTGTATCTTACCTGAGGGGGTCCCTTTAGGTTCCCCTGCTGCGGCTAGTGCGGCCTCTAGTTGGGCCTTGCACTTTTCCAGCTCCTGGGACAGCACGGTGTTCTTCTCGGTAAGAACCTGCATGTTATATGATCCTTAAATCAGTTACTTTTACTGTTTCAAGTCTCGGGCTACTGGTATATATATATATTTAACCAAAATTTTCTTACCCGTATGTCTTTCACATACTGCTCCGTGGCTCTGGCTAAACCATCTTGAGCGGCACGGAGGTACGCATCTCCCGAATTAAAGGCATCTAAAGCCTTTTGGGAGAAACAAGCGTCGCGTAAAATTATCTGGCGACGCCTGTGGTTCATGGCACTCTCCACTTCAGAATTTGTGGCAGACAGCCTGTCCGCATCCTCTGTCGGAGGAGCGCCCGGTGCATGCCTTGTGCTCGCCTCCATTTCTTGGCCGGTCACTGGAACCTGGCCGGTGGAAGCGCGATTGGCATCCTCTCCGGATATAGTCCGGCGAGGTCTCTTTGTCCTGAAAAAGGCACGAACGTTAATGTGCCCTGGCGGAATAACGTCGCGAAAATGGAGGGTGCGTAATACCTTTGCGCCGACATCTTGGTCCGGACTACATTTCTCTTTTCCCCACGGGGCCCTACGGCCCCTCGCTGGCTAGCCGCCGCAGGTTCGGCTTCCCGCCTCGGAAATCTCCCCTGTGAAACATGGTTGTTGTTAGAAACGCTGGAATACGTGAAAATGGAATCCCCCTCAAGGGAATAAAAACTCCGGTTTCTGTCACCTGGGAGGCCGGGATTAACCCGGGGTAATCAGCCACAATAGCGACCAAGGTGTCATCCTTGCTTAGCTGATGGAACACCCCGTCGATAAGCTCCACCGATATGTCCGGGTCCTCTTCAGAGTCCGGATCGAGGGACTGTTCTGGGTCCTCGGGTTGTGGAGGGCGGCTGCTTATATCTTTCACTTCCTGTCGCAGTTCCTGCATTGAAGTCGTCAGACTACGTACCTGACCACGGAAGTATAAAATAAATGGGCAAGCGCAATTGTTCGCCTACCCAACTTGGAGGTTCATACATATTGAATCCGCCCGCGGGTTAACGCGGAGGAACTCCTCCTTTTCTCCCTTGTACAGAGAGGACAAAATCTTTATTAGGGCGGCAGCCGAGGCCGGCCCCTTACGACCATAATGTGTGGCGTCATCCTCCCCATTGAAATCCCACATGGGGTGGCCTCTGTATTGAAGCGGCTGCACCCCTCGCGTAATGCATGCGGCCATGACTCCAATCATGGTTAGTCCGGAATGAGCCAACAGTCTTATCCGGCCTATCAGGTAAAGGACGTCTCTGTCGCTTTCTCTCTGAGAGCTCCGTGGACGCCAGCTCAAGCGTTTCTTCAATGGAGCACTGTTGAACTCAGGGAGACCGGCCCGGACAGGGTCCGGCAGCGGGACATCGTCTATGTAAAACCATTCCTAAGGCCAGTCCTCGGACGCCCTCCTTAGGGTTTCGGATAGGTATCCGGTCCTGGCGATGCGCCATATTTCGGCTCAGCCCACTTGGTATATAGACCCCTCTTGAGAACGGGGCACCAGGCAGAATATCTTCTTCCACAACGCGAAATGAGCCTCGATGCCTAAAAATAGCTTGCAAAGGGCAACGAAGCCCGCAATATGCAACACGGAGCCGGGCGTGAGATTGTGCAGCTGGAGGCCGTATAACTCCAGAAGCCCGCGGAGAAATGGATGAATTGGAAATCCCAGTCCCCTCATCAGATAGGGAACGAGGCACACCCGTTCTCCTTTAGAAGGATTGGGGGTGTTCTCCGCTTGTTTTCCGCCATTGTAGGTGGCGAGACCGGCTCGGACCAAGACCATGTATGCCTGAGGGAGGAATCCCTTGGCCTGAAGCGACACTAACTCGCTATGCGGAATGGTGCAACTCTCCCAGTCCCCGGGCTTAGGACCGAAGGGGCGAGGGGAGGAGCTGCGACGGCTGGCCATGTTGGAATGGACTTTAGCTGGGAAAGCTCTGATGATAACTCGCGAAGAGGAGAAGATGCGGTTTGGATCTAAATCCTCATCCCGTTAAATAGGCGGCTCGTTTATATGGCTAGGGGTGTGGATGTAAAAACGCCCCAGGCCTTTCGCATTCACTCAACACGTGGAAGACGGTCATTATTGGGCGCAGAAACCGAGGAGCACTACATTACAAAAATCGGACATTATTCGTACAGGTACACAGAATTTGGGAAAGAACCCGCCTTGCAATGCCGAAGACAATTTGCGCGCCGGACTCGTCGTCATTGAAGTCTGGTTCGAGGGCTACTGAGGGAGTCCTGGATTAGGGGGTGTTCGGGTAGCCAGACTTGTTGGAAATATGCCCTAGAGGCAATAATAAAAGCATTATTATTATATTTCCTTATTCATGATAATTGTCTTTATTCGTGCTATAATTGTGTTATCCGGAAATCGTAATACATGTGTGAATAACAGACAACAACATGTCCCTAGTGAGCCTCTAGTTGACTAGCTCGTTGATCGACAGATAGTCATGGTTTCCTGACTATGGACATTGGATGTCATTGATAACGAGATCACATCATTAGGAGAATGATGTGATGGACAAGACCCAATCCTAAACATAGCATAAGATCGCATAGTTCGTTTGCTAGAGTTTTCCAATGTCAAGTATCCTTTCCTTAGACCATGAGATCGTGTAACTCCCGGATACCGTAGGAGTGCTTTGGGTGTGCCAAACGTCACAACGTAACTGGGTGACTATAAAGGTATACTACGGGTATCTCTGAAAGTGTCTGTTGGGTTGACATGGATCGAGACTGGGATTTGTCACTCCGCTTGACGGAGAGGTATCACCGGGCCCTCTCGGTAATGCATCATCATAATGAGCTCAATGTGATCAAAGTGTTTGATCACGAGATCATGCATTACGGTACAAGAAAAGTGACTTGCCGGTAACGAGATTGAACGAGGTATTGGAATACCGACGATCGAATCTCGGGCAAGTAAAATACCGATTGACAAAGGGAATCGTATACGGGATTAATTGAATCCTCGACATCGTGGTTCATCCGATGAGATCATCATGGAGCATGTGGGAGCCAACATGGGTATCCAGATCCCGCTGTTGGTTATTTCCCGAGAGCCGTCTCGGTCATGACTGCATGTCTCCCGAACCCGTAGGGTCTACACACTTAAGGTTCGGTGACGCTAGGGTTGTGAAGATATGTATGTGCAGTAACCCAAATGTTGTTCGGAGTCCCGGATGAGATCCCGGACGTCACGAGGAGTTCCGGAATGGTCCGGAGGTAAAGAATTATATATAGGAAGTGCTGTTTCGGCCATCGGGACAAGTTTCGGTGTTATCGGTATTGTACCGGGACCACCGGAGGGGTCCCGGGGGTCCACCAGGTGGGGCACCTGCCCTGGTGGGCCACATGGGCCTTAGGGGGTGCGCCTTGGCCTGCATGGGCCAAGGGGAACCAGCCCCAAAGGGGCCCATGCGCCTAGGGTTCCAAAAGGGAGGAGTCCTAGTGGTGGAAGGCACCTCCTAGATGGCTTGGGGGGAGGGAAACCTCCCTGGCCGCCGCCCCCCTTGGGAGATCAGATCTCCCAGGGCCGGCGCCCCCCAGAGGCCTATATAAAAGGGGGAGGGGAAGGGGGGCTGCGCAACCCTATGCCCTGGCGCCTCCCTCTCCCTCTCCAACACATCCTCCTCCTCCGTAAGAGCTCGGCGAAGCCCTGTCGGAGTACTGCGGCTCCACCATCACCACGCCGTCGTGCTGCTGCTGGAGTCTTCTTCCCCAACCTCTCCTTTGCCTTGCTGGATCAAGAAGAAGAAGACGTTACGCTGACCGTACGTGTGTTGAACGCGGAGGTGCCGTGCTTTCGGTGCTAGGATCTCCGGTGATTTGGATCACGGTGTGTACGACTACTTCATCCCCGTTCGTTGAACGCTTCCGCTCGCGATCTACAAAGTGGTATGTAGATGCAATCTCTCTCTCTCCCATGACTCGTTGCTAGATGAACTCATAGATGGATCTTGGTGAAACCGTAGGAAAAATTTTAATTTTCTGCAACGTTCCCCAACAGTGGCATCATGAGCTAGGTCTATGCGTAGTTCTTCTTGCGCGAGTAGAACACAATTTGTTGTGGGCGTAGATTTGTCAACTTTTCTTGCCGCTACTAGTCTTATCTTGCTTCAGCGGTATTGTGGGATGAAGCGGCCCGGACCAACCTTACACGTACGCTTACGTGAGACCGGTTCCACCGACTAACATGCACTAGTTGCATAAGGTGGCTGGCGGGTGTCTGTCTCTCCCACTTTAGTTGGAGCGGATTCGATGAAAAGGGTCCTTATGAAGGGTAAATAGAAGTTGACAAATCATGTTGTGGCTTTTACGTAGGTAAGAAAAGGTTCTTGCTAGAACCCTAATTCAGCCACGTAAAACTTGCAACAACAATTAGAGGACGTCTAACTTGTTTTTGCAGCAAGTGCTTTGTGATATGATATGGCCAAAGTTGTGATGAATGATGAATGATCTATATGTGATGTATGAGATGTTCATGCTATTGTAATAGGAATCACGACTTGCATGTCGATGAGTATGACAACCGGCAGGAGCCATAGGAGTTGTCTTTATTTTTGTATGACCTGCGTGTCATTGAGAAACGCCATGTAAATTACTTTACTTTATTGCTAAACGCGTTAGCCATAGTAGTAGAAGTAATAGTTGGCGAGCAACTTCATGGAGACACGATGATGAAGATCATGATGATGAAGATCATGGTGTCAAGCCGGTGACAAGATGATCATGGAGCCCCAAGATGGAGATCAAAGGAGCTATGTGATATTGGCCATATCATGTCACGTTTATTATTTGATTGCATGTGATGTTTATCATGTTTCGCATCTTGTTTACTTAGAACGACGGTAGTAAATAAGATGATCCCTCATAATAATTTCAAGAAAGTGTTCCCCCTAACTGTGCACCGTTGCGACAGTTCGTCATTTCGAAGCACCACGTGATGATCGGGTGTGATAGATTCTAACGTTCACATACAACGGGTGTAAGACAGATTTACACACGCAAAACACTTAGGTTTACTTGACGAGCCTAGCATGTACAGACATGGCCTCGGAACACAGAAGACCGAAAGGTCGAGCATGAGTCGTATAGAAGATACGATCAACATGAAGATGTTCACCGATGTTGACTAGTCCGTCTCACGTGATGATCGGACACGGCCTAGTTGACTCGGATCATGTAATACTTAGATGACTAGAAGAGGGATGTCTATCTAAGTGGGAGTTCATTAAATAATTTGATTAAATGAAATTTATTATCATGAACTTAGTCTAAATTTTTTACAATATGTCTTGTAGATCAAATGGCCAACGTAGTCCTCAACTTCAACGCGTTCCTAGAGAAAACCAAGCTGAAAGACGATGGTAGCAACTATACGGACTGGGTCCGGAACCTGAGGATTATCCTCATAGCTGCCAAGAAAGATTATGTCCTACGAGCACCGCTGGGTGACGCAACTATTCTCCCTGCAGAACAAGACGTTATGAACGCTTGGCAGTCATGCTGCGATGATTACTCCCTCGTTCAGTGCGGCATGCTTTACAGCTTAGAGCCGGGGCTCCAAAAACGTTTTGAGAGACATGGAGCATATGAGATGTTCGAAGAGCTGAAAATGGTTTTCCAAGCTCATGCCCGGGTCGAGAGATATGAGATCTCCAACAAATTCTTTAGCTGTAAGATGGAGGAAAATAGCTCTGTCAGTGAGCACATACTCAAAATGTCTGGGTTGCACAACCGCTTGACTCAACTGGAAGTTAATCTCCCGGATGAAGTGGTCATTGACAGAATCCTCCAGTCGCTTCCACCTAGCTACAAGAGCTTTGTGATGAACTACAATATGCAGGGGATGGTAAAGACCATTCCTGAGGTATATGCTATGCTGAAATCAGCAGAGGTAGAAATCAAGAAGGAGCATCAAGTGTTGATGGTGAATAAAACCACTAAGTTCAAGAAGGGCAAGGGTAAAAAGAACTTCAAGAAGGACGGCAAGGAAGTTGACGCACCCGGTAAGCAAGTTGCCGGGAAGAAGCCAAAGAATGGACCCAAGCCCGAAACTGAGTGTTTTTATTGCAAGGGAAGTGGTCACTGGAAGCGGAACTGCCCCAAATACTTTGCGGACAAGAAGGCCGGCAAAACCAAAGGTATATGTGATATACATGTAATTGATGTGTACCTTACCAGCACTCATAGTAGCTCTTGGGTATTTGATACCGGTGCAGTTGCTCACATTTGTAACTCAAAGCAGGAGCTGCGGAATAAACGGAGACTGGCGAAGGACGAGGTGACGATGCGCGTCGGGAATGGTTCCAAGGTCGATGTGATCGCCGTCGGCACGCTGCCTCTACATTTACCTACGGGATTAGTTTTAAACCTCAATAATTGTTATTTAGTGCCAAGTTTGAGCATGAACATTGTGTCTGGATCTCGTTTAATTCGAGATGGCTACTCATTTAAATCCGAGAATAATGGTTGTTCTATTTATATGAGAGATATGTTTTATGGTCATGCTCCGATGGTTAATGGTTTATTCTTAATGAATCTCGTACGTGATGATACACATATTCATAGTGTGAATACCAAAAGAGTTAAAGTTGATAACAATAGTCCCACATATTTGTGGCACTGCCGCCTTGGTCACATAGGTGTCGAACGCATGAAGAAGCTCCATGCAGATGGACTTTTAGAGTCTCTTGATTATGAATCATTTGACACGCGCGAACCATGCCTCATGGGTAAAATGACCAAGACTCCGTTCTCAGGAACAATGGAGCGAGCAACCAACTTATTGGAAATCATACATACCGATGTGTGCGGTCCAATGAGTGTTGAGGCTCGCGGTGGCTATCGTTATGTTCTCACCCTCACTGATGACTTGAGTAGATATGGGTATGTCTACTTAATGAAACACAAGTCTGAGACCTTTGAAAAGTTCAAGGAATTTCAGAGTGAGGTTGAAAATCAACGTGAAAGAAAGATCAAGTTTCTACGATCAGATCGTGGAGGAGAATACTTGAGTCACGAATTTGGCACATACTTAAGAAAATGTGGAATAGTTTCACAACTCACGCCGCCTGGAACACCTTAGCGTAATGGTGTGTCCGAACATCGTAATCGCACTCTATTAGATATGGTGCGATCTATGATGTCTCTTACCGACTTACCGCTATCTTTTTGGGGCTATGCTTTAGAGACTGCCGCATTCACTTTAAATAGGGCTCCATCGAAATCCGTTGAGACGACACCGTATGAATTATGGTTTGGGAAGAAACCTAAGCTGTCGTTTCTAAAAGTTTGGGGATGCGATGCTTATGTCAAGAAACTTCAACCTGAAAAGCTCTAACCCAAGTCGGAAAAATGCATCTTCATAGGATACCCTAAAGAAACTGTTGGGTATACCTTCTACCTCAGATCCGAAGGCAAGATCTTTGTTGCCAAGAATGGATCCTTTCTGGAGAAAGAGTTTCTCTCGAAAGAAGTAAGTGGGTGGAAAGTAGAACTTGATGAAGTGTTACCTCTTGAACCGGAAAATGGCGAAACTCAAGAAAACGTTTCTGAGGTGCCTACACCGACTAGAGAGGAAATTAATGATGATGATCAAGACACTTCTATTCAAGCTCTTACTGAAATTCGAAGGTCCACAAGGACACGTTCCGCACCAGATTGGTACGGCAACCCTGTCTTGGAAATCATGTTGTTAGACAACGGTGAACCTTCGAACTATGAGGAAGCAATGGCGGGCCCAGATTCCGACAAATGGCTGGAAGCCATGAAATCCGAGATAGGATCCATGTATGAAAACGAAGTATGGACTTTGACTGACTTGCCCGTTGAACGGCGAGCCATAGAAAATAAATGGATCTTTAAAAAGAAGACAGACGCGGATGGTAATGTGACCATCTATAAAGCTCGGCTTGTCGCTAAGGGTTATCGACAAGTTCAAGGGGTTGACTACGATGAGACTTTCTCACCGGTAGCGAAGCTGAAGTCCGTCCGAATCATGTTAGCAATTGCCGCATACTATGATTATGAGATATGGCAAATGGACGTCAAAACGGCATTCCTTAATGGTTTCCTTAAGGAAGAATTGTATATGATGCAGCCGGAAGGTTTTGTCGATCCTAAGAATGCTGACAAGGTGTGCAAGCTCCAACGCTCGATTTATGGGCTGGTGCAAGCATCTCGGAGTTGGAACATTCGCTTTGATGAGATGATCAAAGCGTTTGGGTTTACACAGACTTATGGAGAAGCCTGTGTTTACAAGAAAGTGAGTGGGAGCTCTGTGGCATTTCTCATATTATATGTAGACGACATACTTTTGATGGGAAATGATATAGAACTCTTGGACAGCATTAAGGCCTACTTGAATAAGAGTTTTTCAATGAAGGACCTTGGAGAAGCTGCTTATATTTAGGCATCAAGATCTATAGAGATAGATCGAGACGCCTCATAGGTCTTTCACAAAGCACATACCTTGATAAAATATTGAAGAAGTTCAATATGGATCAATCTAAGAAAGGGTTCTTACCTGTGTTACAAGGTGTGAAATTGAGCTCAGCTCAATGTCCGACCACGGCAGAAGATATAGAAGAGATGAGCGTCATCCCCTATGCCTCAGCCATAGGTTCTATTATGTATGCCATGCTGTGTACCAGACCTGATGTAAACCTTGCCGTAAGTTTGGTAGGTAGGTACCAAAGTAATCCCGGCAAGGAACACTAGACAGCGGTCAAGAATATCCTGAAGTACCTGAAAAGGACTAAGGAAATGTTTCTCGTTTATGGAGGTGACGAAGAGCTCGTCGTAAAGGGTTACGTCGACGCTAGCTTCGACACAGATCTGGATGACTCTAAGTCACAAACCGGATACGTGTATATTTTGAATGGTGGGGCAGTAAGCTGGTGCAGTTGCAAGCAAAGCATCGTGGCGGGATCTACATGTGAAGCGGAGTACATGGCAGCCTCGGAGGCAGCACATGAAGCAATTTGGGTGAAGGAGTTCATCAACGACCTCGGAGTCATACCCAATGCGTCGGGGGCCAATCAAACTCTTCTGTGACAACACTGGAGCTATTGCACTTGCAAAGGAGCCCAGGTTTCACAAGAAGACTAGGCACATCAAGCGTCGCTTCAACTCCATTCGTGAAAATGTTCAAGATGGAGACATAGAAATTTGTAAAGTGCACACGGATCTGAATGTCGCAGATCCGTTGACTAAACCTCTCCCTAAGGCAAAACATGATCAGCACCAGAACTCTATGGGTGTTCGATTCATCACAATGTAACTAGATTATTGACTCTAGTGCAAGTGGGAGACTATTGGAAATATGCACTAGAGGCAATAATAAAAGCATTATTATTATATTTCCTTATTCATGATAATTGTCTTTATTCGTGCTATAATTGTGTTATCCGGAAATCGTAATACATGTGTGAATAACAGACAACAACATGTCCCTAGTGAGCCTCTAGTTGACTAGCTCGTTGATCGACAGATAGTCATGGTTTCCTGACTATGGACATTGGATGTCATTGATAACGAGATCACATCATTAGGAGAATGATGTGATGGACAAGACCCAATCCTAAACATAGCATAAGATCGCATAGTTCGTTTGCTAGAGTTTTCCAATGTCAAGTATCCTTTCCTTAGACCATGAGATCGTGTAACTCCCGGATACCGTAGGAGTGCTTTGGGTGTGCCAAACGTCACAACGTAACTGGGTGACTATAAAGGTATACTACGGGTATCTCTGAAAGTGTCTGTTGGGTTGACATGGATCGAGACTGGGATTTGTCACTCCGCTTGACGGAGAGGTATCACCGGGCCCTCTCGGTAATGCATCATTATAATGAGCTCAATGTGATCAAAGTGTTTGATCACGAGATCATGCATTACGGTACGAGAAAAGTGACTTGCCGGTAACGAGATTGAACGAGGTATTGGAATACCGACGATCGAATCTCGGGCAAGTAAAATACCGATTGACAAAGGGAATCGTATACGGGATTAATTGAATCCTCGACATCGTGGTTCATCCGATGAGATCATCATGGAGCATGTGGGAGCCAACATGGGTATCCAGATCCCGCTGTTGGTTATTGCCCGAGAGCCGTCTCGGTCATGACTGCATGTCTCCCGAACCCGTAGGGTCTACACACTTAAGGTTCGGTGACGCTAGGGTTGTGAAGATATGTATGTGCAGTAACCCGAATGTTGTTCGGAGTCCCGGATGAGATCCCGGACATCAAGAGGAGTTCCGGAATGGTCCGGAGGTAAAGAATTATATATAGGAAGTGTTGTTTCGGCCATCGGGACAAGTTTCGGTGTTATCGGTATTGTACCGGGACCACCGGAGGGGTCCCGGGGATCCACCAGGTGGGGCCACCTACCCTGGTGGGCCACATGGGCCTTAGGGGGTGCGCCTTGGCCTGCATGGGCCAAGGGGAACCAGCCCCAAAGGGGCCCATGCGCCTAGGGTTCCAAAAGGGAGGAGTCCTAGTGGTGGAAGGCACCTCCTAGATGGCTTGGGGGGAGGGAAACCTCCCTGGCCGGCGCCCCCCCCAGAGGCCTATATAAAAGGGGGAGGGGAAGGGGGGCTGCGCAACCCTATGCCCTGGCGCCTCCCTCTCCCTCTCCAACACATCCTCCTCCTCCGTAAGAGCTCGGCGAAGCCTTGTCGGAGTACTGCGGCTCCACCATCACCACGCCGTCGTGCTGCTGCTGGAGTCTTCTTCCCCAACCTCTCCTTTGCCTTGCTGGATCAAGAAGTAGGAGACGTTACGCTGACCGTACGTGTGTTGAACACGGAGGTGCCGTGCTTTCGGTGCTAGGATCTCCGGTGATTTGGATCACGGTGTGTACGACTACTTCATCCCCGTTCGTTGAACGCTTCCGCTCGCGATCTACAAAGTGGTATGTAGATGCAATCTCTCTCTCCCATGACTCGTTGCTAGATGAACTCATAGATGGATCTTGGTGAAACCGTAGGAAAAATTTTAATTTTCTGCAACGTTCCCCAACAGGACTATACCTTCGTCGGACTCCAGGACTATGAAGATACAAGATTGAAGACTTCGTCCCGTGTCCGGATGGGACTTTCCTTGGCGTGGAAGGCAAGCTAGGCGACGCGGATATTCAAGATCTCCTACTTATGTAACCGACTCTGTGTAACCCTAACCCTATCCGGTGTCTATATAAACCGGAGGGTTGTAGTCCGTAGGGGAACGATCATCATACACAATCATACCATAGGCTAGATTCTAGGGTTTAGCATCCTTGATCTCGTGGTAGATCTACTCTTGTACTACCCATATCATCAATATTAATCAAGCAGGAGTAGGGTTTTACCTCCATCGAGAGGGCCCGAACCTGGGTAAACTTCGTGTCCCTTGTCTCCTGTTACCATCCGACCTTGACGCACAGTTCGGGACCCCCTACCCGAGATCCGCCGGTTTTGACACCGACAATTACCTTGGACCATCTTTGGGAATGTTTCAACAAAGAAGACATTGACTTTCCCTTCTCAACCATAGTATTAATCCCTTCAACTTCGAACTGTCTGATATCATGGACTCTGTATATATGGATATAATTTACCAATTAGCCACAGAAAGCATGGGCACTGATAACAAATCAGAAGGAAAGCCAGAGAATTATTCTAATGCTTGCATCAAAGCATGGGCACATATAACACACTTGTTCATCTGCTGGTACTTTATTATCTATGAAGAAACTACTGATCAAATGTAAAGAACATGATAAGGCATTGTTATTGGTCTGAAACAATTGATCAAACTTGAGATGGTAAATATACCAAGCTAGAATAAAAGTCTGAAGTTAGGATATAAGTAGTCATTCAAATACATCATATGCAGATCAGTTAGAGGTCATAGGCCATGACTTGGCCAACACCATGAGGGCGCAACATGATAACACCGATAAAAAGATTGTAAATGAAGGTAAAAGGGACCATTATAAAACCATACAACGGCCAAGAACGATAATCGGATGAAACATGTTGGGAGGCTGGGTAGCCCAGCACCCTTTATAGGTACAATTTTGTATTACACTGTAGAGATAACCAGAAGGAAAGGCAAAAGCATGCCAAATAAACACAAATTAGACAAGAGCAGTCAAATAAGCACTAAGTTATACAAAAGAGGGTGGGACAAATGAATAAAATTTATTTTTGATATTTCTCAGTAGAAAATTTCTAAGTAGCACCGAAACTGAAAATGTACATTTTGCTACAATAATATTGCTAGAAAATTTCACATGTTGCTTGATGGTACTCTACACGTTGCGCTTAGAATTGGTTGCAATATACTCTCATGACATTTGATGATTTTAAAAATGAATATTTTGATGAATAGTATTTGAGAACTAAAACTGAAAATAGGTATGACTTATTGTATGCAGTTATTGAGATGTACCTTTTTTTCCATGCCTGTTGAGATGATTATTTTTCTATGCATGCTTGCATAATGAGGTGACATGTGTATTTAATTTTGTTGGGCATGTGGTGAGCGGCCACTGTAGAGAGCTTGGGGGCGGCATCTAATGGGTACTAGATTATACCTCATGCGTTGCATGCATAGAGAGATATAGGTTAGCCGAGGCTGATTGTCTAGATATAGAAGATTGGTAAATGTTTCCTACCGATCGAACGCCTTTCCGGTCGCTCTCGCGCGCTCCACGTGGATAGACAAGTTCACAGGGCTAGAACACCTCTCCCCCTTAGCCTTACCTTCAATGAATTGGTTTTCGTCATTCGTTCCACACAACCCATCTCTTTCCTCATGCTTATTTGATTACAACCATGGGTTGCCCCATCGATCTCACCATGTCCCTTCCCTCTCGCCATGGCCGCCACCCACAACTTCCTCCCTCCCCATCGTGGATGCGACGTGGAGCTGAAGCCCCCATTCCTTGATGATGCGACGCCAGCATCTTAGCGAGCTAGAACCGTGACCATGGGGATGATGTGACGTGTCGGGGGAAGGGGAAGATGGAACCATGCCCGCGCAGTTTGCTGCAATGGCTACATCGACGAGCTGGAACCTATGTGGCATGCTGAAATCGCCCATGGGTGAGCTGCAACTATCTGTGCGGCGTGTTGCAATCTAGTACGACGAGAAGAGCTACGATGGGCGTGTGACTGACGATCTTTTTTTGCTGGAACCATCTTGTTCGAGAGGTGCGATGACCGACCAATTTTTTTGCTAGGACGGCGAGATGTGTGTTGCGACCGACGATCCATTTTTGCTGGAACCTGAGATTTTTTTGCTGGAACCGCGACTAGCAATTGTTGCAACCCACGGATACGAGGGAAACTTCCTTGGTGACCATGACGACAGTTTCGCTACAACAGGACGAAGCCCGAGCTGGAACCAATAACTGGTTTGCTGTAGCCGACTTGAGTGGTTTTCTATGGCAACGACGGGGTGGAGTCTTGATTGTTGCTACCGGCGACCCTATTTTTACTGGAATCGGCGCCCTATTTTTTTGGGACTGGTGCCCTGGCTTGCTACGACGCACTACTGGATTCGCGGCCTATGCCTACAGCCGAGGGCCGTCGGCATAGGCCCCATTGCCGTCGGCATAGATCTATGCCGACGGCTGCCGTCGGCATAGTCCCGTCGGCGTAGATGTCGTCAGCGTATCCTTGTCAGACCGTCGGCATAGTATAGCCGTCGGCATAGGGACCTATGCCGACGGCCGTGCGTCAGCCGTCGGCATAGATTAGCCGTCGGCAGTGTTTTCCGTCTGACGGCAACGGACGGCGCCGTCAAAAGCGGTAACGAATCACGCAATGCCACGTGGCAGAGCTATGCCGACGGCTTGGCCGTCGGCATAGATGGAAACCTATGCCGACGGCCAAGCCGTCGGCATAGCTCTGCCACGTGGCGTCCTGTGGTGCGCTTTGTGGCATGGCTATGCCTACGGCAAAGCCGTAGGCATAGATTTATCTATGCCGACGGCTTTGCCGTAGGCATAGATGTGCCACGTGCCGCTCCCTGGTTCCTCCTGGCGACAGGGCTGTGCCTACGGCATAGCCGTCGGCATAGGTTTCCATCTATGCCTACGGCAAAGCCGTCGGCATAGATCTGCCACGTGGCCAGCCCTGGTAACTCCTGGGCTTATATATGCCGACGGCTTTGCCGTAGGCATAGTTTTTTTTTCCTGTTTTCTCTTTTCCAGTTCATTTGACAGCATTTCAAAGCAGAATAATATGAAATAATGCAGAAATATGACAGTTCATCATCTAAACATACTCAAGTTCATCTAAACATACTCGAGTTCATCATCATCATCTAAACATACTCAAGTTCATCATCATCACCGCCGGAAGTTCATGAACATAAAAGTAGTGCAAGACATGGAACATCGTAAAAGTAGGAACATGAAAGGCATGTCACGACGGCCACATGCACGGAATCATCATCGACATCAGGCAAGACCACCTCCGCCAAAACCACCACCGCCAAAACCACCACCGCCAAGACCACCTCCGCCAAAACCACCACCAGCATCACTCTGCCAGATCGGAGTGACTGGGGTCGACGAAGCAGGAGTCGAGCCACTGGTCCCCTACATGTTTCATAGACGATTCTAACGGTAAATATGATATGATAGTGTTGAATGAACGAGAACTAGTTTGCTAGTAGTTAGGCAAATGTACTAACCGGACTATTACCGCCTAGTGCCACCCATTCATCGAACGTGGGCACGTGTGGGGGGTCTCCCGCAGGTGGTGGTGGGGGTCCCATTTGTGGTGGATCCGTGCGGTTACTCCAAGACGCCAACATAGCCTGGATGTTAGTTAAACAAGCAAACTAAAAGGTCAGAAGGAATGAAACTACAAAAATGTAGCTTGGTTTTAAGAGGGCAAAACTAACCGTCATCATCTGACGGTTGTAATCATCGTTTGCCTTCACTCGTTTCAAGTACTCCCGCACCTCGAGATTCCTAAGCTCGACAAACTCCTTATATGCCTACATAAATTAGGTTGTTTCTAAGTGAGCAATGCTAAAAATAAACTGAGAATGCTAGAGAGAAAAAGATAAAGGGGAAGTACTTACAGCATGCTGGCGGGCTAAGGGAGTCTGTGAACGCCCCGTACTCTCTAACTGGCTCGAGTGTGTAGCCCGAAGCCGTGTGTACGAGATCGAAGGAGTGATCAACCCATCGAAACACGGATACCGGCCATGTGACTTCCCCTGGATGGCCACCACCGCCGTGTCGTCGATCTGAGACTGGGCGATCTCAGCAACAGGAACATCCGGATGCAACTCCTGATAGTGATGAGTGTAAGACCCCAGGTGCTCCTCGGTCTTGCCGTAGTACTTGCTCTCGCCCTCCTTGGGATGACTCCGCTCGCGGGCCATCATCCACGACTCCATGTCTGAGAGCGGCCTCTTCAACTTGTCCTCCTGCAACGTCAAACAGAAGTTAGCCATACATAAGAACATGACGGTAAAGAAGAACAAAAATGCATCATGCACATAGATATACCTTCATGGCCCTGAAGCCCCAGTGGTTCCTGTTTCCTTGGCCGTGTGTCCCGTCGTCTCCACGGTTAGCCCGGGCCTTGATGCTCTTGGCAGCAAACTCTGCATCGTCGCCGAGCCACCTATACACCAAACTCACCCATCCGTCATGCCTTCCATAGCACCAACGAGGAACAACCTATGCAAATTTTGGAAGCATGACATGTGAGCACGAAACATATAGTTGACTGCTTGAAACAATGAAAAGTTAGTAATAGTCACCATCATGAACTGCTCCTTGTTCAAGGTAAGTCGTTGCTTCTGTGCTTGAGTTTTGGTCATCTTTTGGTGCAGGTAGTAGTGGTAGTACTGCGAGACGGCAACCCAGCGCACCTCGTACTGCAACTGACGTGCTTTCTTCTTCGCAGCCGCAAGCAGGACCACGTCGGCTCTGGCCTTGTGCTCGTCAAGAACTCTATAGAGTTGCTGCAATCATGCATAAACCAGAAGCAAACAAGGCATGAGTTGAGTGATTCAATGATAAACCATGAACGGAACTGAAGACAAGTGATTCAGAAGAGAACTTACCCAAAATTTGGTGATCACGGCCTTAGCGGCCGTCCCATACTCCGCGTTGCTGCAAGCCTCGTAGTGGGCCCAGCTCGTGGCCAAAACCCGCTGATGCGGGTCCCTGTCTGGCCGCGGGCAGAATAGGCCAGGCCAAAACTCCTTCAACAGGACAGTGATAAGGCCGTTCGGTTTACGACCCTTTCCGTGAAGGATCCAGTTTCTGCAAAAGAATCAAATGATTGCCATGTGTACAATAAGAAAATGTTGTCACGTGTTGAAAATATGATTGAGAGGCACTTACTCTGTCCCCACAGGTTCAATGAGCCACTTGTGCTCCTCGATAGAAGGTGGTGTAGGTAGTCCGGCATTACCACGCAGCCACCCCTGCGGAGCACCCGGTGGCAAGTCACCCCACAACGCGGGATCAACCTCCCCTCCACCCTCCTCGCCCTCCTCCTCACCCTCCTCCTCGGCCTCCTCCTCCTCACCCTCCTCCTCGGCCCCCTCCTCCTCACCCTCCTCCTCGGCCTCCTCCTCCTCGCCATCAGGAACATACTCCTCCTCCTCAGACTCAGAAGGTGCCTCTGTATAGGAGGGCATCGAAGAAGACCCTCCTATTTCGGACACGGCCCGGAGTTTTTTGCCCCGGTTGCCTCTCCCCCCACCTCCTCCTCCTCTAGGGGCTCTCCCCCCACCACCTCCTCCTCTAGGGTCTCCTCCCCCGACCCCTCCACCTCCCTGTGAGGTGTCATCCTCGCGTAGTCGGGAGGGAACCTTGTGGGCTCGTCCACTCCGAGTAAGTCCTTTGAATTTACTGAGGAAACTGGCGCCGCTGGACTTGCCCATGATTAGCAAACCTGTATTGAGAAGAGAATAAACAATTAGTAAGGATATCAATTAAACAAGCATACAGAAAAAACATTAATAGCAGAAGAGCACATTAAGCATACTATTGTAATGATCATTAAAAGTGCATGTATATCACAAGTGCTCATGATGGACCTACCCCCTGTTTTGACTTAAAGATGCCTATAATAATCTCTGAAACTACAATTAACATGCCTACGTATTAACCAAAGATGCCTACAAACAAAAATGTCAGAAATTCTACAATTGAAAAGATGCCTACAATAATGTCTAAAAGTACAATTAAGATGACTACGTATCACCCAAAAATGCCTAAAAAATGTCTGAAAATCTGCAGTTGAAAAGATGCCTGCATATATCATACTTGACCTAATTTCATACACAGCCTGATTTGTATCTGCTGTTGTTGTTTGCCAGCATGAAACACACTCTAAAAACAGCCTATAAATCCACTATTATTGCCTAGTTTTAAATCTTCTATTGCCTAAAAGTAAAAACACTGCATACTATTGCCTACATCCCTGGGATCTGATGGGATGGCGACATGACTTGTTGCCTACCACCCCAAAATCCAAGCAACTATGAACTGCTGCACTTCCTCCCTCTCAATGACTGTGTGCTGCTGCACCTCTAATCCGTCCCTAATCCAAAATGATGGGGTGAGGATTTGTGCGTGGGAGACATATCTAAGACCTCTAGCTGTTAATGTCTGTCGGAATTTGAGTTTTGCTCTGAAAATTTCTCGATTTCAGCAACCCTCGCCCCTCTGTATTTCCAGATATCTGAGAATTGGGCCTAAATGAGTGCGCATTCGACAATATTGCCTGCTAAACGCATATTGACTGCACAAAAACAAGATCCTAATTATGTTGCCTACTGAAAAAACAAGTGGTTGGTTCTAGTTATATGATCACAGATATTACATCATTTTGCTTACTGAAGGCGCATATATATGCTGAACAAAAAGCTACTATGAATGCAGATAGGTTACAGTATTGCCTGCTGAAAACGCAGATATTGACATGCTAAGATAAAAGCTATATGAACACATATATCACACAGAATTTGCCTAGTGGACACACATATGATGAAAATATAATGCAGTATTTTTGCCTCTTATCTCTCTGTGTGTTGCCTACCAAAAAAAACTCCTCCGTAAATTGTTGCCTACAACCTGAAACATTTATAGTGTGTATTCCCGAAGCTCATGCATCCATCAAACCCATCGTGGAACTCTAATCCTTTTCTCCCTTGACTAGCAAATCTCAAACCCATGCTCTAGTAGAGATTTTTCCCCGTGGATGCAAAAATTGGTGCGCGCAGACAGCAACTCGATGGCCAAAGCGCTAGAAAACTCACCTCTGTTCGCGCACGTAGCAGAGAGCCTTGTCCCCCGTCGGCCGCCGCGGCGCCCAACTCCCTCTTCTCCATGGTTGCGCGCGTGAGCAGCTCACCACACCCACCCCCCTACTGGAGCCGTGGGCCAGCCGGGGCGGCGTCCACGCAGGGCGGGCCGGGGTCGAGGAGGGAGGGGCGGGGGCGGCTGGAGGGAGGGAGGGGCGGGGGCGGCTGGAGCGAGGGAGGGGCGGCGGCAGGCGACGCGGGTGTGGTGGGATGGGTGGCGGCGATGCGGGTGGGGCTGCAGGGGGCGCCGGCGAGGCGAGTGGGCGGCGGCAGGGGCGGGGGCGAGTGCGGCGGCGGCGACAAGGGGTGGGGAGTCGGCGGCGGCGGCGAGCAGTTCGCGGGGTTGGGACGGGGAGCTGGGAGAGAATGAGTGGAGCAGACGCCGCGCGAGGGGATAAGGCAATCTATGCTGACGGCTGCCGTCGGCATAGACGCCACGTCACCGATCCGCGTGACACGTCCCCTATGGCCACAGCTATGCCGACGGCTTTGCCGTCGGCATAGTTATATTTTTCATTTCTAATGTTTTTAATAGTTTATATTTTTACTTCTTTATGTTTTTTATTTCATACAGATTTTTTAATGTTTTTTTATTTCATAGCAGAAGACCGAATTTTTTCTATGGTCAGCAACATTTCTTTATGATATAAATATTTTCTATGGTCTCGCGAAAGGTGATACATAGGAGAGCAACTGACTGAGGGGTACCGTTACCGAGTGCCTGATCCGTCTACTACCGTGTCATCGCCGTCCGTGAGGGGGGCCACAACAACCGGGCCAGACCCACAGCAAGATCCCCTTCGTGTAGACCCGACGCGCCTGTTTCCCCCCTCCAGGTGCCGGCGGCAGCGCCGTCCGTGAGGGGGGCACACCCCGGACACGTGTGCCGGGCGTTTCCAACCGCCGCAACACTTCCAGACTTGTGAGAGGCCGCCTACGCAAGATTTGGCGGATGCTAGCCCCGGAGGCCGCCGGCCACCGCCGTAGACGCGCGAACGGCAATCCGCGTAGAGGGAATTTTTCGGATACTTCTCCATCACCAAAAATTATGAAAAAATACCATCGTTCCTATAGCACATGTGCCCACGTCGTGCAAAAAAACTCATGATTTTATCGCGCTCCGAGTATTTAATAATATTCACGCCGCATCGTTACCGCAGAACGTCTACTGCCGTGTCATCGCCGTCCGTGAGGGGGGGCTACGCCCCGGAGACGCGTGCCGTCTCTTCGGACATGCCACCACACCACCCCGCTTGTATGAGGGGCCGGTGTGATGCTCCGGTGGCATTGCTACCCCCCTAGGGCCCCCGTCCCGCCTAACACTGTAGCGTTTGACCACGGGATCTAGCCCTTTGACTTTGCACGGACGGGCTTTGACCAGCGGACCTCCCCACCCGGTTGTGTTAGGTCAGCCCATAGGAACACTTTGGAGCAACAACCGGGCCAGACCCACAGCAAGATCCCCTCCGTGTAGACCCGACGCGCCCGTTTCCCCCTCCAGGTGCCGGCGGCGGCGCCGTCCGTGAGGGGGGGCACACCCCGGACACGCGTGCCAGGCGTTTGCAACCGCCACAACATTTCCTGACTTGTGAGAGGCCGCCTACGCAAGATTTGGCGGCATGCTAGCCCCGGAGGCCGCCGGCCACAGCCGTAGACGCGCAAAGGGCAATCCGCGTAGAGGGAATTTTTCGGATACTTCTCCATCTCCAAAAATTATGAAAAAAATACCATCGTTCCTATAGCACATGTGCCCACGTGGTGCAAAAAAACTCATGATTTTATCGCGCTCCGAGTATTTAATAATATTCACGCCGCATCGTTACCGCAGAACGTCTACTGCCGTGTCATCGCCGTCCGTGAGGGGGGGGCACGCCCCGGAGACGCGTGCCGCCTCTTCGGACATGCCACCACACCACCCCACATGTATGAGAGCCCGGTGCGACGCTCCGGTGGCATTGCTACCCCCCAGGGCCCCCGTCCCGCCTAACCCTGTAGCGTTTGACCACGGGATCTAGCCCTTTGACTTTCCACGGACGGGCTTTGACCAGCGGACCTCCCCACCCGGTTGTGTTAGGTCAGCCCATAGGAACACTTTGGAGCAACAACCGGGCCAGACCCACAGCAAGATCCCCTCCGTGTAGACCCGACGCGCCCGTTTCCCCCTCCAGGTGCCGGCGGCGGCGCCGTCCGTGAGGGGGGGCACACTCCGGACACGCGTGCCGCCTTTTCGAACATGCCACAACACCACCCCGCATGTATGAGGGGCCGGTGCGACGCTCCGGTGGCATTTCTACCCCCAGGGCCCCCGTTCCGCCTAACCCTGGAGCGGTTGACCACGAGATCTAGCCCTTTAACTTCCCACGGACCGGCTTTAAACAGTGGACCTCTCCACCCAGTTGTGTCAGGTCAGCCCAGAGGGACACCTGGGAGCAACATTCGGGGCCAAAACCGACAGCTACATCCCCTCCGTGTAGACCCGACGCGCCCGTTTCCCCCCTCCAGGTGCCGGCGGCGGTGCCGTCCGTGAGGGGGGGCACACTCCGGAAACGCGTGCCGCCTCTTCGAACATGCCACAACACCACCCCGCATGTATGAGGGGCCGGTGCGACGCTCCGGTGGCATTTCTACCCCCAGGGCCCCCGTTCCGCCTAACCCTGGAGCGGTTGACCACGAGATCTAGCCCTTTAACTTTCCACGAACCGGCTTTAAAAAGTGGACCTCTCCACCCGGTTGTGTCAGGTCAGCCCAGAGGGACACCTGGGAGCAACATCCGGGGCCAAAACCGACAGCTACATCCCCTCTGTGTAGACCCGATGTGTCCGTTTTCCCCCCTCCAGGTGCCGGCGGCGGCGCCGTCCGTTAGGGGGGCCACGCCTCGGAGATGCGTACCGCCTCTTCGAACATGCCACAACACCACCCGGTTGTGGTAGGTCATCCCATAAAAACACTTCGGTGCAACGTCCCCTCCGTATAGACCCGATGCCGCTGTTTCCGCCCTCCAGATGCTGGCGGCGCCGCCGGCCGTGAGGGGGGCACACCGCGTACGTGAGGGGGTCACACTCCGGAGACGGGTGCCGGGCGTTTGCAACCGCCACTCAACTTATGTCGCATAGCTGTTTTTGATTTTAATAAAATTTAAGGACCTATATTCAAAAGAACATGATAGCATATTATTAATGTGCTCGAAAAAATACAAACTATATATATATATTCATAATCTATGGAAAAAATTACAAACTACATATATATTCATATAATACATAAAAAAGCATGAAAACATGTTTTTTAAAAAGCATAAAAACATATGCAAAAAAACATATGTAAAAAAGCATTAAAACATATGCAAAAAAAAGTATGTAAAAAAATAGATACGGCAGGGTTCTGGTGCCGGCGTCGTGCCGCGGATCGTTGACGTGGCCGCTATATCGACGGCTGCCGTCGGCATACCTACGCCGCGGATCGGTGACGTGGCATGCGGAGATATGCCGACGGCCGCCCGTCCCGACCGTCGGCATAGGTTTGACGGCGTTAGCCGCTGGCCACGGGCGGGGCCGCCGGGCCCACAGTTATACCGACGGCTGATTTATGCCGACGGCTGGTGTCGGCATGTCTGCGCCTAGGTCGACGGCCGTTCTGTGCCGACGGCGGCCGTCGGCATAGATCCACGTAACCCGACGGCCAGTCTAAGCCGACGGCCAGGACTTGGCTGTCGGCATATCTCAATCTAGGCCGACGGCAGCCGTAGGCATAGGTTTGGCCGTCGGCGTATTACCGTTTTCCGGTAGTGACGTCCGCCCTGGGAGCTGCAAGCATGGCGAGTTGGAACCATCATCTCGGTGACTGATGGGACCGACGTCTCTAGCATGCCGGGGATCAGCATTGCGACATGCTGACCAAGCGATTTGGGCAACAAATATAATCGCAATATTTCAGAGCCGCGCCGTGTTGGAATCGACCAACTTCCACACTGCAACTGTCGGCGAGCACCCATGCTGGGGACGCGGGTGATGGACCGGTTCTGCGAGGGCGGCGACAACAGGGCAAGCGATGGCGAACTAGCGGTGCTTCGAGAGTCGGTCGGCATGCATCCATGTCAGGGTCAACGGCGCTCGCTATCGATATCTTCCTCATGTGACCGTGCGTGTCGACGTGATTTTTTGAGCAAATGAAACGATACGAGGGAAGATGGAGCTGGGGCTCATTCGACGGCTGGGGATCGAGGCATCTGACGGCTCATGCACGGCTTTCGGCCGTCGACCGCCGCCCTAAAAGATTACTATTATTTAAGGATAAAAGAGTTATGTAAGTAACTTACTCAGGCTAGTCGATCAACGCAGAGTGCCGCCCAAGAAAATTAATACTTATTTCGTCCGAAATTACTTGTCATATAAATATATGTATCTTTTTTTTGCGGAAAAAATACATATATTTGTATCTAGAATAATACAAAAAAGATAAATATATGTATCTAGATGTATCTTAGTTCAATACATTTATTTCTTTTTGTTTCTGTAAAAAGTAATTCGTGCAGACGAGTATTACTTCAGGATAAAAAGAGTTGCGACACTAACTTATTCTTCTACACGCCGCAAAAAAAAAAAAAAAACTCTTCTGCTCTGTCTTGCGTGTTTTCCCCTCCCCCGGCGCTCTTGGCGCAAACCCTTGGGAGGCAGAGTCCAGCCATGGCGTGCGCGCTGCTGCCTGCAGGTGTGGCCGCGGCCCTACCGTCTCCTCGCCGGAGCGCCGCCGCCTCGAAGGTAATTCGTCAACCACACTTTCTTCTACCCCCGTTTCATGGAGCAGGCACTCAGTCGAACAAGTTGTGGGCTCCGCCCCTAGATGGTTGACATAAACTGATTTGATGCTTGCGAGACTGCAATAGAGTTGGGCAACAAATATAATCGCAATATTTCAGAGCCTGCTAGTCAAAATTTTGTTTATTGGCCTGTATCCATGACTGCCCCAAGATGTTCACCCCTTTCTGTTGTTCAAATCTGAAGGTTGTAATAATAGTCCTGCTGGAACTTGAGCCACTCAAATTTTATCTCAGGAACGCCGGAGTACCGCATTTCTCATTAGTTGCTACTCCCTCCGTTCCAAATTACTCGTCGTGGTTTTAGTTCAAAACTAAAACCACGACGAGTAATTTGGAACGGAGGGGTGTCTACCTTAGAAACAAGAAGCTGAATGATACTCCCTCTGTAGATCTGTGGAGTACTTGTGTTCAATTTTCATTACTCTGCATAAGAACATGGTAGATCCCAGCACCTAGTTCAACCAGGTGCTTAAATCATTCATACTATGTCTAACCAGTTAAACTCAATGGGTTGTTGTTGCTGCTGCTGCTTTCTCAACCCACCTGAATCTGAAATTCTAATACATCTTTACTCACAGGGACAGCGGAGTCAAGTTGCGTGCACGAACCAGCTTCACTGGAAGCAGCCTTTAAGTGGTGAGTGCTGCATCCATTACAACCTGAAAGAATTTGAATGGAAAAAGAGAAGTTATAATTCAGCATCTGATTTCATTTGGCCTGAGATTTTTATACTACTGATGGCAACTGCAGAGCTCCACAGACCCAGGAGCCTTGTTGGCTGCTGCACATGTTCAGGTTCGTCGACAGGAGCAGCTATGTCAAGATCTGTAGATGCTGTAAGTTTTCATGCCGATGTATCTCTGAGAGACCCTGTGGATGCAGTTCTAGGTGCGCAGATAGTTATCTCTGGCTACTGGATTGGTCCCGAGGTGGAAGATGGTTGTGGTCACGTTCATGCCATTCTGCAAAGAATTGGCTGATAATGTGTCATGGTTAACAAGGTGACTTCCCTAATATTCGAACATAATCTAGTCTCTACTACCCACAGAAACCATTTTGTAATGCTTCTTTTGGGATGGATTAGTATGCGATCTCCTGCGGTCAAATCTGACATTGTGTTTGTTCTCGATGCCCCTGAAGCAACATGGGGAAATTAGACTGAATTTTGTCTACGACTTCTTTTTTCCGGGAGTGAGATAGCTCTTTGTGATTTTGCTTTTGTAGTAACAGGATGCAGATGGGCTGTACCTAGCCTTTTTTTTCGATTCAGGGTCAGCTAGATCCCTGCCCGATAAGCCAGTAGAAACAGATAGCAGGAAACGTTTAATGTGTACTGGTTCCTAGAGGGGTCGATCGTTCGATCTGGGATCTACCCACATCCAGGGTCAGTTTAATATTGCGGTCCAAATTATATGACTAGAAAATATATTATTTGAAGTTTCTAATAATATAATTTTCGCGATATATAACTTGATCAAATTGTTAATCTATAGGATACGCCGTAGCCCTAATAAATTGAAAAGAGGTAGTAACACTACTGATCGGACCCATTAAGGCCTTGTACAATCCAAGGTGCTTTGCGGAGGTGCTTAGAGAAATAAATCAAGATTTTCTTAATCACCGGTGCTTATTTGTTCAAGGTAGATGCTTAATTAGATGTCTCCTCTGTAGAAATAAAACTCAGTTTATTTTTCTAAGCACCTAGCATTGTTAACAAGACTGTTCGATGAATCAGTATCATTTCAACCATCGATATACTTGCACGCCTCACAAATTCATGCATATCCATCTAGAGATACTCAAGACATGGATTTATTAATTAGCCACCCCGTATCTTCGCTGCACTAAGTAATCGGAGTCACCAATGCATGCATATCCATCAAGAGATACTCCAGAGATGGATTCATCTGAGTCTATTTAAGACACGACCTTCAAATGAAGGACGCATGGATTTATTAATTAGCCGCCCTGTACTCTTGGCTGCACCAAGTAATCGGAGTCACCAATGCATGCATATCCATCCAGAGATAGATACTCCGGAGATGGATTCTTCTGAGTCTATTTAACACACGACCTCCAAATGAAGGACGCACGCTCAACCGTCTTTCTGGCTTCATCGAACATAGCCGCCCTAGCATAGAGATCGGAGGAATCAAGCATGTCTGTTTTATATGCTTGTATGCTCTGCTTCCTCCTTGCTCTGCTGAATTCGGCGGCCAGCCACGGCGTCGCCGGCAATGTGGCACCACCGACACCGAGCGGTGGATTCAGTCTGCCTATCGTGTCCAACCACGACACAGCCGGCGGGCTCGGGCAATTTGACGCGAACCTCACGAGCATAGGTCCGCACATAGCCCCCGTGGGGTGGCCCTTGTACGGCGTCCTCGTCGGCGTCGGCTCCGGCCAAACCCGGCACTTGTACAAGCTCGGGCTGGACCTCGTCGGCAATCTGACGTGGATGCAGTGCCAGCCCTGCGTGCCTGAGGTTCGGCAGGAGGGTGCCGTCTTCGACTCTGCTTTGTCCCCTCGCTACAAGCACATGAAGCCCACCGACCCCAAGTGTACGGCCCCCTACACCCCCTCCGGCAGGAACCGGTGCAGCTTCTACACCACCTCCTGGAACGTCGCCGCGCACGGCTACCTCGGCAGCGACACGTTTGCCTTCGCCGGCAGCCCCGGCGCAGGAGGAGGAGGACACAACAGGGACGTCGACAACCTCATCTTGGGCTGCGCACACACGACGCACGGGTTTGAGCGCCTGAGCCACAACATTCTCGCCGGGGTCCTGAGCTTGAGCAGGCACCCGACGTCGTTCCTGCGCCAGCTCACCGCACACGGGCTGGCCGACTCACGGTTCTCATACTGCCTCTTCCCCGGACAGAGCCACCCCAGCCCCAGGCACGGGTTCCTCCGCTTCGGCCGCGACATCCCGGGGCACGAGCACATGCAGAGCACGTCGCTGCTGTTCACGGGACCGGGCTACGGCCAAAGTAGCATGTACTACATCCGGGTCGTCGGCATCAGCTTGAACCGGAAAAAGCTTGCCGGGGTGAAGATGGCGATGTTTAGGCGGGATCTACAAACCCGTCGCGGGGGGTCCGTCGTCGACCCCGGGACTCCCCTGACCAGGCTGGTCCGCGCGGCGTATGACGTCGTGGAGGCCGAGGTCGCGGCGGACATGCACAGGCAGGGGGCGCGCCGCTCGACGGTGCCGGTGCAGGGGTACCACCTCTGCTTTGGCTCGTGGGGCCACGCGCACTTTCCGAGCTTGACCTTGGACCTGCACGAAGAAGCGACCAGGCTTTTTATCAAGCCGGAGCTGCTGTTCGTGAGGGTGAACCAGCACCTGTGTTTCGCCATCGTGCCGGACGAGGAGATGACGGTGCTCGGCGCGGCGCAGCAGGTGGACACGCGCTTCACATTTGACATCCCGGGGAATCGTCTCTACTTTGCCCAGGAGCATTGTAACGCTGACGCTCGCGCAACTGTCTAGTAGATCCTTGCTAGAGAGAGCACTACTCTATATGTATCTGCGCCGACCGAATGCATTCGTCATCAGTCGGTGCATAAACCGCGTGGGAACAATTTAAGAATAATGGGCTACATTCCTAATTATAATGCTGAATTTAATGATGATGCATGGTTTTTTTTTAGAAAAGGAGTATGACCCCCGGCCTCTGCATCTGGGAGATGCATACGGCCGCTTTATTGATTATTCTCGAGGACCTTACAAAGTATTACAACAATGTGCCTGAATCCACAATCTTGGCAACATATGCCGCTACTCCTATCCAATATGATGAAGGGGTGCTAGCTGGGCCACTACCCAAACCACTCACCTATGCCTAACATCAAAAGCCGGAAGCCGAAACTTATTCGAAAGCCCCAGCCAAGCCACATACCGGGTCTGGGGCACAATCCGGTCAGACGCACTCGTGTGTCGTCGCCGCCATCTTCCACAGGTCTTCAGATCATATTGAGGCTTCTACCTTGTATGGTCACTCTGCCATCGACGTCACCATGACGCCAGACAACAACCTCCTCCTGCGCGAGTCCAGCACCGCGCATCGAGTGCCGAGTCTCCACTGCACCACGCCGCCGAGATCCGTCGTCATCAATGTGCAGGATGAAGCACCGCTCCACCAAAAAAACCGCCCACTGGTCCCTCGAACCCGTGTACGCCTCCAAGAATGACGCCCCCAAGGAGGAAACGACACCAACGCGCCACCGTCATCTGATCTACTGATCTAGGATTTCCCCTGGAGGTAGCGGATAGAGATCTGGAGCTTCTCCACGGCGAGGCCTTCAAGAAGGTAATGACACAAAAAAGTGCCGCCAACGCCGGTCTTGGCATCAAGCCGAGAACTAGGTTTTCACCCGGATCCGCTGAAGGAACCTCCATCCAGCATCGTATGATGCATGGTTGGTGCATTCATACCCTTCTAACCCTCTTTGCAAGCATTTTGCAGAATATTTAAGTATGAAAGATTTGCTGTTTTTTCCCTTTTAGTATTCACTATTTACTATGGTTTACTTTTTATACTTCCTCCGATCCAAAAAAGAGTGTCGTGTCTTTGAGTTCTTTGGTTAAGAACTATCTTCAATTTTTCATTTTGGCCTGATTGAATTTAAGTGGATGCAATAAAAAAATTGAATTGGATCCAAGCCAAGCTAGCGTTTTGGGCTTAATGGTGCCACGAGCCGATCCCAGGCTCCCAGCTCGCCTCTTACATGGGGGGCATCGAGTTCATGCGGAACAAAACTATGAGCACACATGCAATAACGCTACCAACACCGAGGCCGAGGCACTGGTTGCTTCCACCCAAAGATCATGTCAAAGCTTGCTCGGTGCTGTTGGTGCAATCTGTAGGGATGGACCAGGTGCTTTCTTGGGAGCATCAGCAGTTGTAATCAGGAACACTAGCTATCAGGGAGGCGCAGGCCCTATCAGAAGATCCTACATAAACCGAGTTTTTGTTGCATCCGATTGCAAGGTGGCCATTGATGCAATTAAGGAGGGAAGCTCGGCAGGTTTTGGTGCTATAGTTCAGGAAATAGTAGCTAGATCTAGTAATTTTTCTTCATGTGTTTTTAGTCATGAGTATAGAACCTCCAATATGGAGGCTTATAATCTCACAAAGTTTGCTTTATCGTTAGGGTATGGCTGCCATGTCTGGTTAGGAAGATCTGTACATAAACTGAGTTTTTGTTGCATCCGATTGCAAGGTGGCCATTGATGCAATTAAGGAGGGAAGCTCAACAAGTTTCTGTGCTATAGTTTAAGAAATAGTAGCTAGATCTAGTAACTTTTCTTCATGTGTTTTTAGTCATGAGTATAGAACCTCTAATATGGAGGCTCATAATCTCGCAAAGTTTGTTTTATCGTTAGGGTATGGCCGCCATGTCTGGTTAGGATAGGACATCCCGATGATCTTGTATTCGTCCCTGTAAACATCATGACGTATGGAGTAATAAAGCTTTGTGAGATTCTAAAAAAAAGCTCGATCGGTGTCTTTGAGTTTGATTATTCAACATTCAATTTGAATGTATTGTTAACAATTCTAAAAAATATATTACCTATTTTTTACATGAGGAGTATGAGTTTTTTTTTGTTTCATTATCATTTGTAAGTTCAATTTCAGAAACAATTTTTTTCTTAGGTGCTCATTTTTTTCTGTCCTTCAATTTAATGTATTTATCCAGCATTTAAATTCACAAGGTTAATCAAATAACTTTGTTACCCACTACTCCCTCCATCCCATAATGTACGAAGTTTTTTGACATACATTATGAGACGGAGGGAGTAGTTATTATCTACATAAGAATATTTATTTGTAACTATAGAATTTCTCCTTTTGGAAAGAATACATTATGCATGCAGTTCTTTGTGTCAGTTCTTCATGGGTGGTCCAGGGTGGGTTAGCCCATTAGTCCCGGTTCAATCTAGAACCGGGACCAATGGTGGCATTGGACCCGGTTCGTGAGCCCAGGGGGCCGGCCAGGCCACGTGGGCCATTGGTCCCGGTTCGTCTGGACCTTTTGGTCCCGGTTGGTGGGACGAACCGGGACCAATGTGCCTGGTTCCTGGCCCACCACCATTGGTCCCGGTCCGTGGCACGAACCGGGACTAAAGGGTTGGTCCTTGTCGCGGCGAGAGTTCAGTCCCACCTCGCCTACCGAAGAGGAATCAGACCGGTTTATAAGCCCCTCCCTCTCTACCCTTTTGAGCTCCTCTGAAAATGAAAATAGATGCCCTTATACAGGGAATTTAACCTAAATTCATACGAATTTCTCTGAAATTTGTTATGAATTTAGTTTGAATTTTCTCTATAAGCGCATCTATGCTCATTTCTGAGTAGTTTTTTATATATTTTTTCCTTTCTTCTATATTTATGTTTTTCTTTTTATTTATGAGTTGTAATAAGTCATTAAAAATAAGCATCTATGCTCATTTTTTTATTAAAGTTAATCATAAGTATTTAGTTCTAAGTAGAAATGAAAAAATAAATAGCTAGTTTTTTATATAGTTTTTTTCCTTTCTTCTATATTTATTTTTTTCTTTTTATTTATGAGTTGTAATAAGTCATTAAAAATAAGCATCTATGCCCATTTTTTATTAAAGTTAATCATAAGTATTTAGTTCTAAGTAGAAATGAAAAAATAAATAGCAAAAAACTATTCTAATTTTAACTATTCTAATTTGAAAACTAATGGCACTAACAGAAAGTTTTTAATTTTTTTGACCTAAAAGAAAAAAAAATCACTAAAAAACTATAAGTATTTAGTTCTAAGTAGAAATGAAAAAATAATGGCACTAGTAAGTTAATCACAAACTATAGATTCACACAAATTTCAAAGAATTCTAATTTTAACTATTCTAATTTGAAAACTAACGGCACTAACAGAAAGTTTATAATTTTTGTGACCTAAAATAAAAAAGAAATCACTAAAAAACTATAAGTATTTAGTTCTAAGTAGAAATGAAAAAATAGTGGCACTAGTAAAAGTTAATCACAAACTATAGATTCACACAAATTTCAAAGAATTCTAATTTTAACTATTCTAATTTGAAAACTAATGGCACTAACAGAAAGTTTATAATTTTTGTGACCTAAAAGAAAAAAGAAATCACTAAAAAACTATAAGTATTTAGTTCTAAGTAGAAACGAAAAAATAAATAGCAAAAATGAAAAAAAATGCCACCTACTGGGCCACCACGGCCTGAATACGACTAGAAACCCTACCATGGGCCAGGATTCAGGCCCGCAGGAGGCCCAGTAGGCCCACAGGCACATAGTGACAGATTAGGCCCGAAAGCCTGCAGTTGAGAGGAGCTCGAGAGGGTGGGCGCAGCAGCACTTATAAACCACTCTAGAGCCCTCTCAACTAGCGAGGTGGGACTAAACTTTTGGGCGCGGGGCAGCAGAAGGCCTTTGGTCCCGGTTCGTGGCACAAACCGGGACTAATGCGCACCTTTAGTCCAGCTTGGTGCCACCAACCGGGACCAAAGGCCGCCGCTTCCCGCCATTTGGGCTGCTGAAAAGAGGCCTTTGGTCCCGGTTGGTGGCACCAACCGGGACTAAAGGTGCGCATTAGTACCGGTTTGTGCCACGAACCGGGACCAATTCTCTGCCTATATAAGCAACACTCGTGAAATTTTGGTTCAGTTCGTTCTTCCCCGCCCGCCCGACGCCGCCCCGTCCGCCGTATCCGCCTCATCGTTGCCCCGCGCCGCCTCGTCGTCGCCCCGCGCCGCCCCGTCGTCGCCCCGCGCCGCCCGGTCGTCGCCCCGCGCCGCCCCTCGTCGCCGTCGTCGCCCCGCGCCGCCCCGATCGACGCCGTCGCCGCCTCACGCCCCGCGCCGCCCCGATCGACGCCGTCGCCGCCTCACGCCCCACGCCGCCCCGATCGACGCCGTCGCCGCCTCCCGCCCCGCGACGCCGCCCCGCCCCTGCCTCGCGCCGCACCTCGCCGTCGCCGTCCCCGTCGCCGTCCCCGACACCGTCGCCGTGAGATTTAATTTGTTAATTGATGTTACTAGTAGTTAATTAATTTGTTAGATTTTGTCAGATTTTTTTGTAGTTCATAGATTTTTTGTTAGATGTGTAGTAATTTAGATGTGTAGTTCATAGATTTTTCTGTTAGATTTTTTTTCATATTGTGTAATTAATTTGTTCATAGTATTTTCTTTGTCAATTTATTGTGTATGTATAGGAAAATTGTGAATGATATATGTCACTTATGAATATGTTCATATTAAAAATAGAGGAAAAAGGAAAAAATAAGAAGAGAAAGTGTTTAATACAATTAGTTAGAAAAATAATAGAACTATAGTTAAACTAGTTTATTTTTAGTAAGTCGTACTATTTTATTTTATTTATAGTAAGTGCTTCATATATAGTAGTTGAACTAGCTAGTTGATTTAATAAACTACTTTATTTAACTATTCATAGTAAGTAGTTGAACTAACTAGAACTATAGTTAAACTAGTTGATTTAATAGTTGAACTAACTACATTTTTAGCAAGTTTATTTATAGTAAGTGCTTTATATATAGTTAAACTAGTTGATTTAATAAAACTGGTTTATTTTTAGCAAGAAAATTAATAGAACTAGTTTATTTTTTTAGTTAAAGCAATTATTCCCGCATCGACGTGGACGATGCCTATCCCGCATCCTCGTCGTCGAGTCGGGGGCGGACGACACCTACTTGACCAGATGGGCCATGTCCGGGACTGGGCTCCGCCGGGGTGGTATTGGGAGGCGCTACCTTCCGGGGGGCGTAACTTGGTGAGGAGCCAGCCCGTCGTTGACCCGATCCTTGTTTGGTGGCGGTCGCGTGGGCCAGTGACGGTGCCGAGGCTTCCGGACACCGCGGAGGTGGTACGTCACCGTGTCAACGAGGAGGACCAGCACGTCCGTCGGTACATGGTTGCGTTGGAGGGCAGGTTCGAGAATACCTGGCAGGTTCTTCAGGGATCTCACTGGAGCTATGTTCCTGTGATGGTTCCTTCCCTTTGGGTGTCCACCGCCCGCGCCGATACCCGTCGGGCGCTATGGTTCTAGCTGTACTAGCGATATGTATGATATATAGTATTCGACGTGTATTAGTGATAATATTCGATGTACGGACACATGGAGATGATGTAGTTTTTCTTATAATTGAAGGCATCCTAATTTGAATACTACTTATTGAATGCTCAAATTGGAGAGCACTATGCAAGGCATATATATGCATATGATTAGTTGAATAATAATGATCTAATTTAGTCTTTGAATTATGAACGTAAAGGAAATGTCATCATCGGACGACGAAAGTCTTCCGGGGGAGTGCGACTGGTGCCACGACGATCGAGGTGAGTGCGACAGGCCTCACCTGGATGATGGTCGGCGCTTCAGCATTAAGCTCGAGGAGACCTTTGAAGTTGAAACGGTACACAACGACGACAAGTGTTTTTTTTCATAACTAAGCATGACTTCAACTATTTCAACGTGTAATTTTCATCTTTTACAATTCGAGTATAGTTGATCCCATGCCATGCAAGACACTATGTCTTGGAGAGGATGGATTTTGAAGACCATGAAAATTTTGAAACGAAGAATTCACCTAAGGACCCATCATGATATGGATTTTGAAGTAAAGTTGTATAATGCTGAGAGCGTAACCCATTTTGGTTGCAAAAATTGGGAAGCATTTTGCAAATTGTATGGTTTTGATGAGGGTATGCTTGTCACCATGGATCTTGGTAATCCTGAAATCGAGCAAGACAATATGGACATTTGGATCCTTGTTAATACTCCTCCAGTTCTACCGCTATGTGAGTTTCTCAAACATAGTTAATTATTAATAGAACTTATATTGTTCATTTCAAAATAGTTGACCACTTATTTCCATTGACAGCTTATTTTGGAGTATCAAAGAATGTGCAGAATATGGTAGATAGAACTCACTACACCGATGGCTCTGAGTTAACTTACAAGGAGAAAACTCATCTGGTTGGATTTTGTAATGATATTGAGAATTACAATATCTACAATCGAACTCCTGAACATTATGGTCAATACGTGCCACTAGTGCACATGTTGAACTATGGTAACTACCATGGAGATACCCTGGTAAGTTTTTTTACTATTACGACATCCGTGCATCTTTTTGCATACTTCTAAAACTAGTACATCATTTGCTAACTACGAAGTTATTACTATGTTTTTTAACAGCTTATCCCAGAGGATTGTGTGCCTCATTTGATGTATCAGAATGGCGGCAGCGTTCATGTTTTGAACATATATGCAGGTCATCCTACGAATCTCAACTGCCCATACCGGATTTCTAAAAGAAGTGGAGACATGACAATCAAAGGATGGAAAAAATGTATGGACAGTCGTAAGGAGCTTCTTGGAAGCAAAAGGAAGCGAGGCGCAAGAATTGGGGACAGGATGATCTCCATTCTTCATAATGGAGAGTCAGGGTCTATATTGTTTTATGCTATTTTACCTTAAGTGTGTTTAGGTCCGATCCTAGCTACCTGCAGATACTGATGATCATGTGCTAAGAACAATTATGTAGGGTTGGGTTTCGATGACTATGAGGATGATGATCCTATGACTTATTATTAATAACGAGTAGAAGTTGTATGATGATGCTTGATTAATTAGTAGGACTTGTTATTATATATGATGATGTATGATGCGAGCATGCATGAGTTATTATATATATATATATATATATATATATATATATATATATATATATATATATATCTGCGGGTGGAATGAACATATGTAGTCCTTGCAAGGACTACATATAAGAGAGGACAGTTCTCTCTATTAGCTAGCTAATAACAACCTAAAAATAACACCCTAAACCCCTAAAACAGCCACTTTTTTTTAAAAAAAAAGAAAAACCTTCTGCTGACGCGTGGAAGCCTTTTGGTCCCGGTTTATGGCACCAACCGGGACCAAAGGCCCCCCTGCCTGGGCTGCCGGCTGCGGCCACGTGGAGGCCCATCTGTCCCGGTTCTGGTTTGAACCGGGACTAAAGGGTGAGGGTATTAGTAACGACCCTTTAGTCCCGGTTCAGGAACCGGGACTAAAGGCCCTTACGAACCGGGACAAAAGGCCGGTTTTCTACTGGTGCTGGTCCACGGTTATGATTGTGAATTCTATTCCATCTAGTGGAAAAGATCATGCACCTTCCACTCTTGCAGTAGTTTGGAAAATTATACGTCGCATCAGTGGAAAAAAGTAGAACAATCTTTCATCAGAAGCAACCTATAACAGTATTATACAACTCACTGATTCACACAACCACAGGTATTCTAGAAGAGATGTTGAGATCTTTAGGGTTTAAAATTTAGAAATTTGCATATCAAATGTCATCGGTAACAAGCTAGCTAGCTGTTGCGCACATTCTGTTGAAATAATTTCCATTGGCATCGGATGCGTGCACATCCATGCAGGCGTGTAGCCCGCGCGCCAAACTTGGAGCAGCCGATCGACCCGTACGTCGCTGGCCGCGGGCCCAGCCCGACTCCTATACATACCCCTGCGCCATGGCCGCCATAAGCCCGTACGGCAAAGCTCGCAGCTTAGTAGCCACGTAGTTTCCCATTCTCCAACAGCACTGGGGCGGTTAGCAATGGCGCACAGGGTCCTGGAGCTGACGCTGGTGTCGGGTCACAACCTGAAGGACGTCAACGTGTTCAGCCGCATGGAGGTGTACGCCATCACGTCCGTGTTCGGCGACCCTCGCACGCGGCGGTGCAGCCAGGTCGACCGCGACGGCGCCAGGCACCCGACGTGGGACGAAACGTTCCTGTTCACCGTCCCGCCGACGGCCGCCAAGGCCGCCGCCGCGGGAGCCTACCTCCACGTGCTCCTCCGCACGGAGCGCCTCTTCGGCTTCGACGACCGCGACGTCGGCGAGGTGTTCATCCCTCTGGCGGACCTGCTGGCCTGCGCCTGCGCCGGCGGCCCGCCGCGTTGCGCGTCGTACCCGGTCCGGAAGGTGCATTGCACGGAGCACCGGGGCATGCTCACCGTGGCGTACCGCTTCGGCCCCGTGATGGCGCCGCTGGCCCAGGACAAAGAGCTATGCTGGGACGCCGCGGTGGTGGGGTACGAGCTTCCGCCATGGCAGTACTGTCCTCCGACGTACGTCTACGCACCGGAGGCGGCGGTGCCGCGCTACCCTCAGGCGTGTGCTCGCATGCCGCCGGCGCCCAAGCCAGCTGCCGGCTGTGGCGCGGCCGCCGCGTCGCCAGCGCAGAAGAATTATTGCGTAAGGAACGGCAGCTTCGCGCTGGGGCTCGGCGCGGGGCTGCTCGGCGGAGGCTTCGGGGGAACGGTGTTCGGCGACATGCCGCCGTCGGACAAGGCCGCTCATGAATCCGCATACAAGCCCACGGCCGCCGACGGCGCAGGAGTTGCCTTCTGAGAACTTGACATATTCATCACGATATATAACTAAATAAGTATTCCCTCGGTTTGGAATTATTCATTTAAAAAATGAATAATCTAGATGTATTTTAGTTGTAGATATATCCATTTTTATGACAAGTAATTCCGAACAAAGGGAGTACGTCAAACTTGAATAAAAACTTGACATATTCTGATATTCATCAGGATCGTGAGATGCACACGGTCCATATAGCTTGGTAGTACATTCTGCCACTCCTGTAGTATGCTTGTCAGTACTGCGTTGTTACTTTGCGCGCTGTCCATTGCACTGTACATACTCCGTCTCATAATATAAAAGCATTTTTAAGCTAAAATAGTTTGAAAAATGTTCTTATATTATGAGACGGACGGAGGGAGTACTTGCTTAATCGGTTCCTTCTCTTGTGAGTGATTAAACTTCAAAGTTCAATTCCATTACAAATTGACAAGAGCATGATGCATGTGTGATCCAAAGTGCAGCTGTGGAAGCGAAGTGTTAGAGCATCGATCCACAACAATGTTTATTGGAGGCGACGTTTGTGATGCAATGCATCTACATCTGACAATAAGGGTCAACGGATCGAACTCATGATGCATAACAATATTTCTTTCGAATCGATCACCGCGGAAGAGAATCCACATCTGAATTCCGTTCAAAAGGAGCATAAGGATAACAATGGTGAGCGTGATCATACCCGGATGTACTCAAACCCGAGTCGATGGTTACTCTAAGGCCCAATAACTTGAACAAGACAAACCATATCATGAGAACACTTTGCATTCGTTAGTTGGTCAATGTCATGGAACACTTGTGCATTCTAGGAATAACCAACGATGATCAACGGGATTGCAAAGATCAAAGGGTGCCAAATGCACCCAAACCTCCTGGGGAGGTTGCAAGAACATGAGTTGAAGAGAAGGTTGTTAGTCGGCTGCCCAACCGCAAGGATGCATCGCTGACCCCAGACCTCATGGACGTGGCAGCAGTCAAAGAGGTGGAAACAATATCCAAATGGATGGGGGCACCATTGCGAGTCATGTCAGTCTGCAAGGGCTTATGATAGGAAGTTCAGCTTCGTGTTGAGAAGATCATGCACCCGCAGCTAGGCTAGAGGACCACATTGGCGCACCCGAGGTGGTATTGACCTGGCAGGTGAAGTAGTGGTATGCACCTCAATTTGTGAACCATGCTTCATCAATGGGGAAGAGCTTGTCCTGGCCACCCAACATATCAAGATCCTGCAACAAAGAATGAAGAGGAACAACTTCCGTGAAAGATCAAGATTTATTGACTATAGAGGGGGGATGCCGGTGTCAAAACTGTTGGGGAACGTAGTAATTTCAAAAAATTTCCTACGCACACGCAAGATCATGGTGATGCATAGCAACGAGGGGTGAGTATGATCTACGTACCCTTGTAGATCGCAACGGAAGCGTTTGACACAACGTAGAGGAAATAGTCGTACGTCTTCTTCCCGGTCCGACCGATCCAAGCACCGTTACTCCGGCACCTCCGAGTTCTTAGCACACGTTCAGCTCGATGATGACCCTCGGGCTCCGATCCAGCAAAGCGTCGAGGAAGAGTTCCGTCAGCACGACGGCGTGGTGACGATCTTGATGTACTACTGACGCAGGGCTTCGCCTAAGCACTGCGACAATATGACCGAGGTGGAATTTGGTGGCAGGGGGCACCGTACACGGCTAAGGAAAGATCTCAATGATCAATCGTGTCTAGAGGTGCCCCCTGCCCCCGTATATAAAGGGGCAAAGGGGAAGGGGTGCGGCAGCCATAGGAGTCCTACTCCCGCTGGGAGTAGGACTCCCCTCCAATCCTATTCCTAATAGGACTCCCCAAGTGGGGAAAGAGAGAGGGGCTGGCCGGCCACCTTCCCTAGTCGCGTGCAGCCCATGAGGGCAGCCCTTTCCCCTTTCCACCAAGGCCCATGTTGGCCCATTTGGCTCCCGGGGGGTTCCGGTAACCCTCCCGGTATTCTGGTAAAATCCCGATTTCACCCGGAACACTTTCGATGTCCAAACATAGGCTTCCAATATATCAATCTTTACGTCTCAACCATTTCGAGGCTCCTCGTCATGTCCGTGATCACATCCGGGACTCCGAACAACCTTCGGTACATCAAAATGCATAAACTCATAATAACTGTCATCGTAACGTTAAGCGTGCGGACCCTACGGTTCGAGAACAATGTAGACATGACCGAGACACATCTCCGGTCAATAACCAATAGCGGGACCTGGATGCCCATATTGGCTCCTACATATTCTACGAAGATCTTTATCGGTCAGACCGCATAACAACATACGTTGTTTCCTTTGTCACCGGTATGTTACTTGCCCGAGATTCGATCGTCAGTATCCAATACTTAGTTCAATCTCGTTACCGGCAAGTCTCTTTACTCGTTCCGTAATACATCATCCCGCAACTAACTTATTAGTTGCAATGCTTGCAAGGCTTAAGTGATGTGCATTACCGAGAGGGCCCAGAGATACCTCTCCGACGATCGGAGTGACAAATCCTAATCTCGAAATACGCCAACCCAACATCTACCATTGGAGACACCTGTAGTACTCCTTTATAATCACCCAGTTACGTTGTGACGTTTGGTAGTACCCAAAGTGTTCCTCCGGCAAACGGGAGTTGCATAATCTCATAGTCATAGGAACATGTATAAGTCATGGATAAAGCAATAGCAACATACTAAACGATCGGGTGCTAAGCTAATATAATGGGTCATGTCAATCAGATCATTCAACTAATGATGTGACCTCGTTAATCAAATAACAACTCTTTGTTCATGGTCAGGAAACATAACCATCTTTGATTAACGAGCTAGTCTAGTAGAGGCATACTAGTGACACTCTGTTTGTCTATGTATTCACACATGTATTATGTTTCCGGTTAATACAATTCTAGCATGAATAATAAACCTTTATCATGATATAAGGAAATAAATAATAACTTTATTATTGCCTCTAGGGCATATTTCCTTCAGTCTCCCACTTGCACTAGAGTCAATAATCTAGATTACACTGTAATGATCCTAACACCCATGGAGTCTTGGTGCTGATCATGTTTTGCTCGTGGAAGAGGCTTAGTCAACGGGTCTGCAACATTCAGATCCGTATGTATCTTGCAAATCTCTATGTCTCCCACCTGGACTAGATCCTGGATGGAGTTGAAGCGTCTCTTGATGTGTTTGGTCTTTTTGTGAAATCTGGATTCCTTTGCCAAGGCAATTGCACCAGTATTGTCACAAAAGATTTTCATTGGACCCGATGCACTAGGTATGACACCTAGATCGGATATGAACTCCTTCATCCAGACTCCTTCGTTTGCTGCTTCCGAAGCAGCTATGTACTCCGCTTCACATGTAGATCCCGCTACGACGCTTTGTTTAGAACTGCACCAACTGACAGCTCCACCGTTTAATGTAAACACGTATCCGGTTTGCGATTTAGAATCGTCCGGATCAGTGTCAAAGCTTGCATCAACGTAACCTCTTACGGTGAGCTCTTTGTCACCTCCATATATGAGAAACATATCCTTAGTCCTTTTTAGGTATTTCAGGATGTTTTTGACCGCTGTCCAGTGATCCACTCCTGGATTACTTTGGTACCTCCCTGCTAAACTTATAGCAAGGCACACATCAGGTCTGGTACACAGCATTGCATACATGATAGAGCCTATGGCTGAAGCATAGGGAACATCTTTCATTTTCTCTCTATCTTCTGCAGTGGTCGGGCTTTGAGTCTTACTCAATCTCACACCTTGTAACACATGCAAGAACCCTTTCTTTGCTTGATCCATTTTGAACTTCTTCAAAATCTTGTCAAGGTATGTGCTTTGTGAAAGTCCAATTAAGTGTCTTGATCTATCTCTATAGATCTTTATGCCTAATATGTAAGCAGCTTCTCCGAGGTCTTTCATTGAAAAACTTTTATTCAAGTATCCCTTTATGCTATCCAGAAATTCTATATCATTTCCAATCAGTAATATGTCATCCACATATAATATTAGAAATGCTACAGAGCTCCCACTCACTTTCTTGTAAATACAGGCTTCTCCGAAAGTCTGTATAAAACCAAATGCTTTGATCACACTATCAAAGCGTTTATTCCAACTCCGAGAGGCTTGCACCGGTCCATAAATGGATCGCTGGAGCTTGCACACTTTGTTAGCTCCCTTTGGATCGACAAAACCTTCCGGTTGCATCATATACAACTCTTCTTCCAGAAATCCATTCAGGAATGCAGTTTTGACATCCATCTGCCAAATTTCATAATCATAAAATGCGGCAATTGCTAACATGATTCGGACAGACTTAAGCATCGCTACGGGTGAGAAAGTCTCATCGTAGTCAATCCCTTGAACTTGTCGAAAACCTTTTGCGACAAGTCGAGCTTTGTAGACAATAACATTACCATTAGCGTCAGTCTTCTTCTTAAAGATCCATTTGTTCTCAATTGCTTGCCGATCATCGGGCAAGTCAACCAAAGTCCATACTTTGTTCTTATACATGGATCCCATCTCAGATTTCATGGCTTCAAGCCACTTTGCGGAATCTGGGCTCACCATCGCTTCTTCATAGTTCGTAGGTTCATCATGATCTAATATCATGACCTCCAGAACAGGATTACCGTACCACTCTGGTGCGGATCTCACTCTGGTTGATCTACGAGGTTCAGTAGTATCTTGATCTAAAGTTTCATGATCATCATTAGCTTCCTCACTTATTGGTGTAGGTGTCGCAGAAACAGTTTTCTGTGATGTACTACTTCTCAATAAAGGAGTAGGTACAGTTACCTCGTCAAGTTCTACTTTCCTCCCACTCACTTCTTTCAAAAGAAACTCCTTCTCTAGAAAGTTTCCGAACTTAGCAACAAAAGTCTTGCCTTCGGATCTGTGATAGAAGGTGTATCCAACAGTTTCCTTTGGATATCCTATGAAGACACATTTCTCCGATTTGGGTTCGAGCTTATCAGGTTGAAGCTTTTTCACATAAGCATCGCAGCCCCAAACTTTAAGAAACGACAACTTTGGTTTCTTGCCAAACCATAGTTCATAAGGCGTCGTCTCAACGGATTTAGATGGTGCCCTATTTAACGTGAATGCGGCCGTCTCTAGAGCGTATCCCCAAAATGATAGCGGTAAATCAGTAAGAGACATCATAGATCGCACCATATCTAGTAAAGTACGATTACGACGTTCGGACACACCATTACGCTGTGGTGTTCCGGGTGGCGTGAGTTGCGAAACTATTCCACAATTTTTCAAATGTACACCAAACTCGTAACTCAAATATTCTCCTCCACGATCAGATCGTAGAAACTTTATTTTCTTGTTACGATGATTTTCAACTTCACTCTGAAATTCTTTGAACTTTTCAAATGTTTCAGACTTGTGTTTCATTAAGTAGATATACCCATATCTGCTTAAGTCATCTGTGAAGGTGAGAAAATAACGATATCCGCCACGAGCCTCAATATTCATCGGTCCACATACATCGGTATGTATGATTTCCAACAAATCTGTTGCTCTCTCCATAGTACCGGAGAACGGTGTTTTAGTCATCTTGCCCATGAGGCACGGTTCGCAAGTACCAAGTGATTCATAATCAAGTGGTTCCAAAAGTCCATCAGTATGGAGTTTCTTCATGCGCTTTACACCGATATGACCTAAACGACAGTGCCACAAATAAGTTGCACTTTCATTATCAACTCTGCATCTTTTGGCTTCAACATTATGAATATGTGTATCACTACTATCGAGATTCATCAAAAATAGACCACTCTTCAAAGGCGCATGACCATAAAAGATATTACTCATATAAATAGAACAACCATTATTCTCTGATTTAAATGAATAACCGTCTCGCATTAAACAAGATCCAGATATAATGTTCATGCTCAACGCTGGCACCAAATAACAATTATTTAGGTCTAATATTAATCCCGAAGGTAGATGTAGAGGTAGCGTGCCGACCGCGATCACATCGACTTTGGAACCGTTTCCCACGCGCATCGTCACCTCGTCCTTTGCTAGTGTCCGCTTATTCTGTAGTCCCTGTTTCGAGTTGCAAATATTAGCAACAGAACCAGTATCAAATACCCAGGTGCTACTGCGAGCATTAGTAAGGTACACATCAATAACATGTATATCACATATACCTTTGTTCACCTTGCCATCCTTCTTATCTGCCAAATACTTGGGGCAGTTCCGCTTCCAGTGACCAGTCTGCTTGCAGTAGAAGCACTCAGTTTCAGGCTTAGGTCCAGACTTGGGTTTCTTCTCTTGAGCAGCAACTCGCTTGCCGTTCTTCTTGAAGTCCCCCTTTTTCTTCCCTTTGCCCCTTTTCTTGAAACTAGTGGTTTTGTTAACCATCAACACTTGATGCTCCTTCTTGATTTCTATCTCCGCAGCTTTTAGCATTGCGAAGAGCTCGGGAATAGTCTTGTTCATCCCTTGCATATTATAGTTCATCACGAAGCTCTTGTAGCTTGGTGGCAGTGATTGGAGAATTCTTTCAATGACGCAATCATCTGGAAGAGTAACTCCCAATTGAATCAAGTGATTATTATACCCAGACATTTTGAGTATATGCTCACTGACAGAACTGTTCTCCTCCATCTTGCAGCTATAGAACTTATTGGAGACTTCATATCTCTCAATCCGGGCATTTGCTTGAAATATTAACTTCAACTCCTGGAACATCTCATATGCTCCATGACGTTCAAAACGTCGTTGAAGTCCCGGTTCTAAGCCGTAAAGCATGGCACACTAAACTATCGAGTAGTCATCAGCTTTGCTCTGCCAGACGTTCATAACTTCTGGTGTTGATCTAGCAGCAGGCCTGGCACCTAGCGGTGCTTCCAGGACGTAATTCTTCTGTGCAGCAATGAGGATAATCCTCAAGTTATGGACCCAGTACGTGTAATTGCTACCATCATCTTTCAACTTTGCTTTCTCAAGGAACGCATTAAAATTTAACGGAACAACAGCACGAGCCATCTATCTACAATCAACATAAACAAGCAAGATACTATCAGGTACTAAGTTCATGATAAGTTTATGTTCAGTTAATCAAATTAATTAAGAACTCCCACTTAGATAGACATCCCTCTAATCCTCAAAGTGATCACGTGATCCAAATCAACTAAACCATAACCGATCATCACGTGATATGGAGGAGTTTTCAATGGTGAACATCGTTATGTTGATCATATCTACTATATGATTCACGCTCGACCTTTCGGTCTCTGTGTTCCGAGGCCATATCTGCATATTGTGACACCCCAAAAATTTTGGCCTTGTTTTATTAATTAAATTTTTGCCAGGACTTAAAACCTTTATTTTCTGAGCTCCCTTTTGATCTTTAACCTTGTCATTATGGAGTTTTTCCCCTAAGTGTGAACTTTTCAAATGTGTTATTGGACTTGTTTAACCTCTCTAGAAAAACTTTACTTTTATCAGTGCAACTAATTGCTCAATTAAGTTGCTTGATCTTCACTTTCTTGAAAATGGTTTTTCAAGGTTAAATGGCCATATTTGAACTACAACCATTTGATAAATTCACTTAAAATTCCCACCAAAATTTGGAGATGTCATGTGATGTTACTAAATAACTTTTATGCAAAAACATCTTTATTTCATGAAATATTTTGAGCTCTACACCCTTTTTTCTTCTCTGGTCCAGTGGGCATTTTTGCACTACAACCCATTTAAATATTTTCTTTTAGCCTCTACCAAAATTATGGGATGTTAGTGATATCATATGATTCAACTTTATGCAAAAACCCAGTGGTGTTATTTGCAATTTTTGAGTGAATCAGCATCATCTTCATTCTGGACCAGACTGGTGTTTTCTACTGCAACCCTATTATTTCTTGCTCCAGTGACCTTGTGTTTTCTCATGCTCATAGTCCTCCCTACCAAACCCCTAAGTCCAGGAGCATGCACCCTTTGGGGCAATTTTGGTTCATGAAATGATGCCATTTATTTCCTGTCCAGAATTGTAATTCTGCAAAACTTGCACTAACAAGTTTTTCCTTTTGCCAAACTAACCTCACCACCCTCTTGTGCATCCAAGGAGACACTGATCTGGAGTTTTTGACCACTCCAAGACTTGCCTAAGTGCCCATGGCATTGTGTCAAACACCTTGTGGGCATGATCTGTTTTGGCATGATGCTTGTCTTTGCACTATGATCTTGCACCTCTGATCAAACAGGCATGTCCACTAGACTCCCTGTTTCCCCTAACCTAGACCTGCTAAACCCCAGCTCCAACCGAGCCACCTAGCTTGCCCTGGCATTTCGCCGAGCAGCTGGTGAGCGTGCTCCGGCCGCGCCCAGAGCGCGCCTATTGCAGCCGCGCGAACCGAGCCGCCGCGTCACAACCCCCTGCCTTGGCCCGCACGGGAGAACTTCGCCACGCACTCCCCGTCTCACCACTACACGCCAGCCACCCCTAGCGCCCTACAACGCCACCGCCAGAGCCTTTTGGCGGCACGCCGGCGTCTGCCGACAGCTCCTGCTCCGTGCAGCGCCACCCAAGCCCCTCCCGCTCGCCACCTGGCCCCTGTAACAGCGCAAGCTCATCCACAGGGCGTCGCCTAGCGCTCGTCGCCGCCACGATGCCCCTAGCTACAGAATGGCGGTCGCCGGAGAGCTTATCCACGGCCGCCGCGGAACCGCCTTGCCACGCCTATTTAAGGAGTCCCCGAGCCCGTTCCCGCTCGCAGGCGACCTCAGGCCACCACTATGGCGTTCCCCTAGCCCACATTCGACCCAGGGAAATCTTCTTCCCCATCTCCGGCAACTCCGACCATCGCCACTGCCCCTGCCGTTCCGGCGCCACTAGGACCTCCCCCTCTCCACTCTCTCCACCAGAAGCCTCCTCATCCTCCCGCGAACCTTTCCCCCTGCTCAATTTTGATTGGGAGCCACCGCAGCCCCAATGGCACTTTGCTCCCGAGGCCACCTCCGCCGAGGAGCTCGCCGCCGGCAGCTCCCTCCGCCCCCACCCGCCAGGCGACCAACGGGAGGACCGCCTCGGAGTAGCGGATCCATCCCCGCCCTCGGAGCCCCGCGAGGAGCCACCAGTCGCCGGCGACGATCGCCGGAGCTTCGCCCCCGCTCGGGACAGAGGAAAGAGAGGGAGAAGACTAGTCAAACCTGACTAGTGGGCCCCCTGGACCCACTGTCAGTGACGCACCGCGTCGTCCATGTGTTTAAGTGAAGGCATAATTTCCCCCAGTACGTCTCCCCGCTCCGAAAGCGTATTCCCCTCTGAAACGTTTTTCCTTTTCTGTTTTATTTAAATCAGTTTTGACCACAACTTTGACTGCCTATAACTTTTTAAATATAACTCCAAATGAGTTGATTCTTTTTCCTACCTTCCTCAAATTTGATCTAGTTTATTTTAATATTTATTTGAAAATTTTCCAAAACAACTTTTTGTACTGTTTTGAAATGTGTGTTAATTCAAATATTTTTAAAAATAGGATTTTGGAGAGAGGGGAGAGACTTTCAAAGATTTTGGAGAACACCTCACCCCTCCACAACTTCGAGGCAAGCATCTTGAACCTTGGCATAATACTTTTGATGAGATGGTTGACACATTTATAACACCACCTCATTTCGGTGGAATTGATATTTTATGTGACATGATCACTTGCATGGAAGCATATCAACGTTTTCCTTGCTATTGGAAATGAAATGATTGTAATGGTAATCACCCTCATGTGTCTTGCATGCATGCCGGAAGGAATCCGGGAAAGTCTCGGCCTTGGGTAGGCATGAGCTTGTCGCCGATCCCCGTCGGGGCGGTTATTTCTAATATGGCATGGTAAGGTATATTGATTGGTGATTTTTGTTGGTTGAAATATTTTTGATATACATGTCATGCAGGGAACTTATGAACCTCCTGAGTCGACCGCAGATCGAGTCTTGTTCCAGTAACCCCCATACTTGCCTCGTGCTACCACTCGTCCCTGCCGCAGGTAGGGTACGGTTCAGTAAGTTGTTAACCCCTTTCCAGCACACACCGTACAGAGAGGCCATGGTGGAAGATATCGGTTGTAGCCGGTAGGCATGCCACCTGGTCAGGGGGCATGGGTGTTTCCGGTTGGGACCGAGAGGGGAGGCCACCCCTTAGAGCGCGCGATATAAATTTGATCCCATGCTACGCGAGGTTGTAGCCTCCCCACTTAGAGTTTTGCTTGACAAGTGTCGTGGGTGATTCCAGACACCGATGAGTTAAGCTGGTGTGTGCAAGTTAGGCGTGTTTTTCAACTAAAAGGCCGTAGGTGGAATTAGTCCCGATGGACTAAAGGAATCCGTTACGCGTGGGTAAAGAGTACACCCTCTGCAGAGATTAAACCTATTCGAATAGCCGTGTCCATGGTTAAGGACTACAGTCTGGGATGGATCAAGCGTCGGTCTTAGTGTCGGTCTTCGGGGGTGAAATTGTTAAACCAGAGCGGAAATTACTACTTGTGACTTGTGATGATTATGAATATTACCATTGTTGACTAACCCGTGATATTATTGTGATCATCGAATATCTCTGGGATGGTTCTACCTCCGGGATATTCACCATGATTTTTTTCTTTTAAAGCCCTTTCTGTGGTGTCGCTCAGACGCCCGACTGTGGCATTTCTTTTAAAGCCCTTTCTGTGGTGTCGCTCAGATGCCCGACTGTGGCATTTCTTTTAAAGCCCTTTCTGTGGTGTCGCTTAGACGCCCGACTGTGGCATTTCTTTTAAGGCCCTTTCCGTGGTGTCGCTCAGACGCCCGACTGTGGTATTATTATTCTGCATTTTCCGCTCGAGGAGTCTTTCAGACACTCGTTTGGCACCAGTATTTATTGTTCTGCACTTTTCCGCTCGAGGAGTCTTTCAGACACTCGTTTGGCACCAGTATTTATTATTCTACATTTCTCCGCTCGAGGAGTCATTCAGACCCTCGCTTGGCACCCAGTATTTATTACCTCTATATGGCCATTGCATAAATTTCCGGTTGCATATGAATCACCTGTTTACATGCATCAAAATATTTATTTATGACCAACTAAGTGAGTATAAGGACATTGCAAAGCATGAGTATCAACGGTTATATTATTCCTGTGTTCTTAATGTTTGCGAGTACATTCAAAGTACTCACTGGCTTGTCCCTGGCTATTGTCTTGGCCAGATTGCTTGCTTGGAGAGGAGCGTTGCGACGACCGCCTCGGAACCTGAGCAACGGTGATAGCAGCCTCGTGAAGATAGGAGTTAACCTGGTCAGCTGTTCCCGTGGGAAATGGAGTCCCACAGCCGTGGTGATCCACAAACCGCTTCCGCCCTCAACCACTAGAAACCATTTGTTGTACTCATAGGCCACAATGGTCTTGTACTTCATATTTTGTACCTTTGCTTGGAATTTCTGTAACAAGTTGGTGCCTCATCAGCTAACAGTAATCCTGGGGCTGATGAGCTCGACGGCCATTTTCTGGAATTTAATGTCTGGAAAACCGGTCGCGACAGACTTGGTATCAGAGCCAGGCTGACCATTGGCTAATCCTATCCTAGCCATGTCAATAAACTTAGGCATACCAAACCACCGAGCCATAACCAAACCCGCAGCCAAGCTCCTCCTGCAAGATAGCCCTACAGTGACCCGACACCTTTTGGCAGTCGGTGCCCAACCTACCAGCCTAGCCATCGATCACGCGCCAGTGACCGGGCCCCTAAATAGTCCTTTCTCGCAAGCGTGCGAAGGAAGACTCTGACCTTTTTTTTCTATAAAAAGGGCACGCTAGTCTCAACCCGGCACAGCCCGGCCGCTATCCTAACCTAAGCCACAATGCCTGGTCCTATTGTGCACCACGAGACCACATCGACCAACCTTGGAGGTTTTGTGACCATACTCGCAAACCTCACCCGTCGTGCCTATGCATTAGAAGAACCCCCAGAATATGTTGTGTACCAAGGGCCCGTAAGCGGTGAAAGCCGTCAATTCTGGGCCACTGCACACATCTACGTTAGGGGTCTCGCACCCGAACGCCCCTACAGGTTCACCGGAAGAACAACTTCCTTTGAGCCACAAGCCATCCAACTAGCTGCTCGAGAAGCTATAGTTCATCTCCGGCACTTGTCGCCAAGAGTTGACTGTCGCTCGTTCCACTACTACCCCAGGCGTGAAGGGTATGGTAGATCACCCCAAGTTGCCAACGGAGATCATGAGACAGATCCTGCATTGTTGCACCTGGTGCGCTATGTAAGTGCACTGGAAGAAATGTGCGATCAGGTCACAATTGATCTCATCGCAGCTCGTGGAGAGCTGGTTCGTCGAGCCCCGGCAAGAGGAGAGGACGAGCCCAACGCCGACAACCCAGTTGTGCTGTTTGGACAACCGATTGAGCCCCTGAGGTCTACCCCAGCCAACGGCCAAGGTGTTGCGATAACCCCAGAAGTGCTACGTCGCATTTTGGGAACACACTCCAATGGAGTTGTGGCCAGCAATCCCAGAGATGGCCACCATCGCTACCCCGAGCCTGCAGCCCCTCAACCCACTCCAGTCTGTTCCAACGGCGAGACCCGTGGAGAAGCCTCGACATCCACAAGGCACGCCCGCATGGATGTAAACGAGGTAGACTAAGTAACCCGAGCTGTATCGAGTCCCAGTGTATCCTCGCTTTGAAATCGTGTGGCCTGGTGTTTAAACGCTGCTTGTTGTCATGCCTCTGCTTTAATGATAACCTTGACTGAACACCCAGTACGCAGTATGAGATTGCTACCCCTGGCGCAGCTACCAAAAAACCTCCCGACAACCCCACTGTATCATGTCACCTCGGTGGAATAAGTGTACCTGTGGCACTGACTTCGACCCGCAGATCAGAGCTGGAAATTTCATTACCCTTCACCACGGTAAAAAAGATCCAGCTCCGGTGCTATAAAAAAGGCCACCGCGTGACCTTGCCAAGCACCTCTCACCTTGTGCATCACCCCCACAACCATTTCTTGCCATGCCGAACCCCAGCATTTACCTGAGAACCCCAGATGCAACCCCGGGTAGTTTTGTTAAGATATTGTGGGATTTTACCTGCAGTACCATGGGCGCTACCCAGCCACCCCAGTACGAGCTTTTCAAATCGAGGATCACCTCTTCCACCTCGAGATACTGGGCAGCAGTGCACATCCCTCCCGTAAACTCAGACCAGGACCCAACAGAGGTCTCCTTCATGGGGAAATCTATGCCAACCCCACAGATGGCCGTGGAAGCTGCGGCTTGCGAAGCACTTGCTCGCCTTCGATTCGCGGTACCCTATGCCAGCGAGCGTGGGTATTATTACTTCCCGAGCCGTGCAGCGCCCGGAGGAGTAACATCGTTTCCCGGTGTGCGAATCGAAAGAGACCCCGTCCTGGCCAACCTTGTCCAGTATGTCATCGCTCAAGAGAGTTTGATCCAATGCGTGATGGGTTATCTCCCGAGCCTCGCAGACTTAAATCCTCAGATCGCCATCGGCAGATCACTGAGGCCCGACCAGGAGAGACACATGCATCGACTAGTCAATCCGCTTTCTCCGATAGAGGAAGAATGTGTCTCAGTACCAGAAACATTTTCTTGGGACCCCATCCAGTTACCGTTTGCATTATAGACGTCGCTGCTACGTTTTTTATTGCAACCTTTATTTGCGTGTTGTAACTTGTGCGTGGAGCTTATGTGTGCTTTAAGAGTGTTATTTTTGTTAATTTCGACTAATATGAGTGATTCTGTTGCATTACGGTTTTCTTCCGCGTATAATCCTGGAGTGAGACATCTTTTTCTGAGTCGATACTTCGGCACTTTCTCATGACGTGGATTTCACACAAGCACAACGACAACAGCTGACCCACAACCGCAAACACTCGGACACACACACGTGCGCCGTTTGCAAAACTTTGCAACAGTGTTGCAGCTGGCTAACCCCTCTCCTAACCACGGTTAGCACCCGGCATCCCACCTACTCCTCGTGATCACCACCGGCGTGGAAAGCCAACGCCCGAGCAGCAGCATCGCGACGATCATCGAGGATCATCGCACACAGGAGCACGGAGAGCCCTAGCAGGGTCGCCAGCCCTCCGCATATCAAGATCGCGTACCAGTCCGGCATCGCCTCCGCCATTAGAGCCTCGCCCGAGCTTCTGCAAGCAGAAATGGAGGAGGAAGGAGGGGGAGAAGCAAGGCCAGAGGTGAGGAGAAGAGAGAAACACCTCGGCCGTTTTATAGCTCGAGCTCGGTGCACGGTGGGCGAAGTCCACCAACGCCGCTTGTCGCCCGATCGCCGGTGTTCGGAGGCGAATCCGCGAGCAGTGCCGATAGCGCGCTGGCCCGCGAGGTGAGTGCATGCTGCTCCGGCAGCTAGCACGCCGCGCACTACCGCGGTACGGCCTAGATGCCCCACGCTCTAGGCACCGCCGGTGGAGAAAGCGCGCAGGAGAGAGGAAGAAGAAGAGCCAGAGGGAGAGGAAGAGGCTGACTGTGGGCCCCGGGTCCACCTGTCGGCCAGAGAGAGCACTGTGCTCCCGGGTACGACCAGCGTATATTTAAATTTAGACTTTATTCTAAATTTATACCCAGCGTAGAAATCTCGCGTTTTTGTCTCAGACCGTAGATCTTTCTCCGCACAGCACCAGTATTTCACACTGTGGTTTTCATCACTTATTGCCCTCTTACTGTAGCCACTTTATTTTTGTTGCATGCAATCCTTTCTTATGCGACTTTTAACAAATCTCGAGGACGAGATTTTTCTTAAGGGGGGTAGTATTGTGACACCCCAAAAATTTTGGCCTTGTTTTATTAATTAAATTTTTGCCAGGACTTAAAACCTTTATTTTCTGAGCTCCCTTTTGATCTTTAACCTTGTCATTATGGAGTTTTTCCCCTAAGTGTGAACTTTTCAAATGTGTTATTGGACTTGTTTAACCTCTCTAGAAAAACTTTACTTTTATCAGTGCAACTAATTGCTCAATTAAGTTGCTTGATCTTCACTTTCTTGAAAATGGTTTTTCAAGGTTAAATGGCCATATTTGAACTACAACCATTTGATAAATTCACTTAAAATTCCCACCAAAATTTGGAGATGTCATGTGATGTTACTAAATAACTTTTATGCAAAAACATCTTTATTTCATGAAATATTTTGAGCTCTACACCCTTTTTTCTTCTCTGGTCCAGTGGGCATTTTTGCACTACAACCCATTTAAATATTTTCTTTTAGCCTCTACCAAAATTATGGGATGTTAGTGATATCATATGATTCAACTTTATGCAAAAACCCAGTGGTGTTATTTGCAATTTTTGAGTGAATCAGCATCATCTTCATTCTGGACCAGACTGGTGTTTTCTACTGCAACCCTATTATTTCTTGCTCCAGTGACCTTGTGTTTTCTCATGCTCATAGTCCTCCCTACCAAACCCCTAAGTCCAGGAGCATGCACCCTTTGGGGCAATTTTGGTTCATGAAATGATGCCATTTATTTCCTGTCCAGAATTGTAATTCTGCAAAACTTGCACTAACAAGTTTTTCCTTTTGCCAAACTAACCTCACCACCCTCTTGTGCATCCAAGGAGACACTGATCTGGAGTTTTTGACCACTCCAAGACTTGCCTAAGTGCCCTTGGCATTGTGTCAAACACCTTGTGGGCATGATCTGTTTTGGCATGATGCTTGTCATTGCACTATGATCTTGCACCTCTGATCAAACAGGCATGTCCACTAGACTCCCTGTTTCCCCTAACCTAGACCTGCTAAACCCCAGCTCCAACCGAGCCACCTAGCTTGCCCTGGCATTTCGCCGAGCAGCTGGTGAGCGTGCTCCGGCCGCACCCAGAGCGCGCCTATTGCAGCCGCGTGAACCGAGCCGCCGCGTCACAACCCCCTGCCTTGGCCCGCACGGGAGAACTTCGCCACGCACTCCCCGTCTCACCACTACACGCCAGCCACCCCTGGCACCCTACAGCTCCACCGCCAGAGCCTTTTGGCGGCACGGCGGCGTCTGCCGACAGCTCCTGCTCCGTGCAGCGCCACCCAAGCCCCTCCCGCTCGCCACTTGGCCCCTGTAACAGCGCAAGCTCATCCACAGGGCGTCGCCTAGCGCTCGTTGCCGCCACGATGCCCCTAGCTACAGAATGGCGGTCGCCGGAGAGCTTATCCACGGCCGCCGCGGAACCAACTTGCCACGCCTATTTAAGGAGTCCCCGAGCCTGTTCCCGCTCGCAGGCGACCTCAGGCCACCACTATGGCGTTCCCCTAGCCCACATTCGACCCAGGGAAATCTTCTTCCCCGTCTCCGGCAACTCCGACCATCGCCACTGCCCCTGCCGTTCCGGCGCCACCAGGACCTCCCCCTCTCCACTCTCTCCACCAGAAGCCTCCTCATCCTCCCGCGAACCTTTCCCCCTGCTCAATTTTGATCGGGAGCCACCGCAGCCCCAATGGCACTTTGCTCCCGAGGCCACCTCTGCCGAGGAGCTCGCCGCCGGCAGCTCCCTCCGCCCCCACCCGCCAGGCGACCACCGGGAGGACCGCCTCGGAGTAGCAGATCCATCCCCGCCCTCGGAGCCCCACGAGGAGACGCCAGTCGCCGTCGACGATCGCCGGAGCTTCGCCTCCGCTCGGGACAGAGGAAAGAGAGGGAGAAGACTAGTCAAACCTGACTAGTGGGCCCCCTGGACCCACTGTCAGTGACGCACCGCGTCGTCCATGTGTTTAAGTGAAGGCGTAATTTCCCCCAGTACGTCTCCCCGCTCCGAAAGCGTATTCCCCTCTGAAACGTTTTTCCTTTTCTGTTTTATTTAAATCAGTTTTGACCACAACTTTGACTGCCTATAACTTTTTAAATATAACTCCAAATGAGTTGATTCTTTTTCCTACCTTCCTCAAATTTGATCTAGTTTATTTTAATATTTATTTGAAAATTTTCCAAAACAACTTTTTGTACTGTTTTGAAATGTGTGTTAATTCAAATATTTTTAAAAATAGGATTTTGGAGAGAGGGGAGAGACTTTCAAAGATTTTGGAGAACACCTCACCCCTCCACAACTTCGAGGCAAGCATCTTGAACCTTGGCATAATATTTTTGATGAGATGGTTGACACATTTATAACACCACCTCATTTCGGTGGAATTGATATTTTATGTGACATGATCACTTGCATGGAAGCATATCAACGTTTTCCTTGCTATTGGAAATGAAATGATTGTAATGGTAATCACCCTCATGTGTCTTGCATGCATGCCGGAAGGAATCCGGGAAAGTCTCGGCCTTGGGTAGGCGTGAGCTTGTCGCCGGTCCCCGTCGGGGCGGTTATTTCCGATATGGCATGGTAAGGTATATTGATTGGTGATTTTTGTAGGTTGAAATATTTTTGATATACATGTCATGCAGGGAACTTATGAACCTCCTGAGTCGACCGCAGATCGAGTCTTGTTCCAGTAACCCCCATACTTGCCTCGTGCTACCACTCGTCCCTGCCGCAGGTAGGGTACGGTTCAGTAAGTTGTTAACCCCTTTCCAGCACACACCGTACAGAGAAGCCATGGTGGAAGATATCGGTTGTAGCCGGTAGGCATGCCACCTGGCCAGGGGGCATGGGTGTTTCCGGTTGGGACCGAGAGGGGAGGCCACCCCTTAGAGCGCGCGATATAAATTTGATCCCATGCTACGTGAGGTTGTAGCCTCCCCACTTAGAGTTTTGCTTGACAAGTATCGTGGGTGATTCCAGACACCGATGAGTTAAGCTGGTGTGTGCAAGTTAGGCGTGTTTTTCAACTAAAAGGCCGTAGGCGGAATTAGTCCCGATGGACTAAAGGAATCCGTTACTCGTGGGTAAAGAGTACACCCTCTGCAGAGATTAAACCTATTCAAATAGCCGTGTCCATGGTTAAGGACTACAGTCTGGGATGGGTCAAGCGTCGGTCTTAGTGTCGGTCTTCGGGGGTGAAATTGTTAAACCAGAGCGGAAATTACTACTTGTGACTTGTGATGATTATGAATATTACCATTGTTGACTAACCCATGATATTATTGTGATCATCGAATATCTCTGGGATGGTTCTACCTCCGGGATATTCACCATGATTATTTTCTTTTCTTTTAAAGCCCTTTCTGTGGTGTCGCTCAGACGCCCGACTGTGGCATTTCTTTTAAAGCCCTTTCTGTGGTGTCGCTCAGACGCCCGACTGTGGCATTTCTTTTAAAGCCCTTTCTATGGTGTCGCTTAGACGCCCGACTGTGGCATTTCTTTTAAAGCCCTTTCCGTGGTGTCGCTCAGACGCCTGACTGTGGTATTATTATTCCGCATTTTCCGCTCGAGGAGTCTTTCAGACACTCGTTTGGCACCAGTATTTATTGTTCTGCACTTTTCCGCTCGAGGAGTCTTTTAGACACTCGTTTGGCACCAGTATTTATTATTCTACATTTCTCCGCTCGAGGAGTCATTCAGACCCTCGCTTGGCACCCAGTATTTATTACCTCTATATGGCCATTGCATAAATTTCCGGTTGCATATGAATCACCTGTTTACATGCATCAAAATATTTATTTATGACTAACTAAGTGAGTATAAGGACATTGCAAAGCATGAGTATCAACGGTTATATTATTCCTGTGTTCTTAATGTTTGCGAGTACATTCAAAGTACTCACTGGCTTGTCCCCGGCTATTGTCTTGGCCAGATTGCTTGCTTGGAGAGGAGCGTTGCGACGACCGCCTCGGAACCTGAGCAACGGTGATAGCAGCCTCGTGAAGATAGGAGTTAACCTGGTCAGCTGTTCCCGTGGGAAATGGAGTCCCACAGCCGTGGTGATCCACAAACCGCTTCCGCCCTCAACCACTAGAAACCATTTGTTGTACTCATAGGCCACAATGGTCTTGTACTTCATATTTTGTACCTTTGCTTGGAATTTCTGTAACAAGTTGGTGCCTCATCAGCTAACAGTAATCCTGGGGCTGATGAGCTCGACGGCCATTTTCTGGAATTTAATGTCTGGAAAACCGGTCGCGACACATATGCTTGGCTCGTCAAGTATAACCTGAGTATTCCGCGTGTGCAACTGTTTTGCACTCGTTGTATTTGAACGTAGAGCCTATCACACCCGATCATCACGTTGTGTCTCAGCACGAAGAACTTTTGCAACGGTGCATACTCAGGGAGAACACTTCTTGATAATTTAGTGAGAGATCATCTTATAATGCTACCGTCAATCAAAGCAAGATAAGATGCATAAAAAGATAAACATCACATGCAATCAATATAAGTGATATGATATGGTCATCATCATCTTGTGCTTGTGATCTCCATCTCCGAAGCACCGTCATGATCACCATCGTCACCGGCGCGACACCTTGATCTCCATCGTAGCATCGTTGTCGTCTCGCCAATCTTATGCTTCCACGACTATCACTACCGCTTAGTAATAAAGTAAAGCATTACATCACGATTGCATTGCATACAATAAAGCGACAACCATATGGCTCCTGCCAGTTGCCGATAACTCGGTTACAAAACATGATCATCTCATACAATAAAATTTAGCATCATGTCTTGACCATATCACATCACAACATGCCCTGCAAAAACAAGTTAGACGTCCTCCACTTTGTTGTTGCAAGTTTTACGTGGCTACTACGGGCTTAAGCAAGAACTCATCTTACCTACGCATCAAAACCACAACGATAGTTTGTCGAATAGACTCCGTTTTAACCTTCTCAAGGACCGGGCGTAGCCACACTCGGTTCAACTAAAGTTGGAGAGACAGTCTTTCGCAAGCCATCTATGTGCAAAGCACGTCGAGGGAACCAGTCTCGCGTAAGAGTACGCGTAAGGTTGGTCCGGATCGTCTCGTCCAACAATACCGCCGAACCAAAGTATGACATGCTGGTAGGCAGTATGACTTATATCGCCCACAACTCACTTGTGTTCTACTCGTGCAAATAACATCAAACCATAAAACCAGGCTCTGATACCACTGTTGGGGAACGTAGTAATTTCAAAAATTTTTCTACGCACACGCAAGATCATGGTGATGCATAGCAACGAGGGGTGAGTATGATCTACGTACCCTTGTAGATCGCAACGGAAGCATTTGACACAACGTAGATGAAGTAGTCGTACGTCTTCTTCCTGGTCCGACCGATCCAAGCACCGTTACTCCGGCACCTCCGAGTTCTTAGCACACGTTCAGCTCGATGATGACCCTCGGGCTCCGATCCAGCAAAGCATCGAGGAAGAGTTCCGTCAGCACGACGGCGTGGTGACGATCTTGATGTACTACTGACGCAGGGCTTCGCCTAAGCACTGCGACAATATGACCGAGGTGGAATTTGGTGGCAGGGGGCACCGCACACGGCTAAGGAAAGATCTCAATGATCAATCGTGTCTAGAGGTGCCCCCTGCCCCCGTATATAAAGGGGCAAAGGGGAAGGGGTGTGGCAGCCATAGGAGGAGTCCTACTCCCGCTGGGAGTAGGACTCCCCTCCAATCCTATTCCTAATAGGACTCCCCAAGTGGGGAAAGAGAGAGGGGCTGGCCGGCCACCTTCCCTAGTCCTAATAGGACTAGGGGAAGGGGGGAGGCGCGCAGCCCATGAGGGCAGCCCTTTCCCCTTTCCACCAAGGCCCATGTTGGCCCATTTGGCTCCCGGGGGGTTCCGGTAACCCTCCCGGTATTCTGGTAAAATCCCGATTTCACCCGGAACACTTCCGATGTCCAAACATAGGCTTACAATATATCAATCTTTACGTCTTGACCATTTCGAGACTCCTCGTCATGTCCGTGATCACATCCGGGACTCCGAACAACCTTTGGTACATCAAAATGCATAAACTCATAATAACTGTCATCGTAACGTTAAGCGTGCGGACCCTACGGTTCGAGAACAATGTAGACATGACCGAGACACATCTCCGGTCAATAACCAATAGCGGGACCTGGATGCCCATATTGGCTCCTACATATTCTACGAAGATCTTTATCGGTCAGACCGCATAACAACATACGTTGTTCCCTTTGTCATCGGTATGTTACTTGCCCGAGATTCGATCGTCAGTATCCAATACTTAGTTCAATCTCGTTACCGGCAAGTCTCTTTACTCGTTCCGTAATACATCATCCCGCAACTAACTTATTAGTTGCAATGCTTGCAAGGCTTAAGTGATGTGCATTACCGAGAGGGCCCAGAGATACCTCTCCGACGATCGGAGTGACAAATCCTAATCTCGAAATACGCCAACCCAACATCTACCACTGGAGACACCTGTAGTACTCCTTTATAATCACCCAGTTACGTTGTGACGTTTGGTAGTACCCAAAGTGTTCCTCCGGCAAACAGGAGTTGCATAATCTCATAGTCATAGGAACATGTATATGTCATGGATAAAGCAATAGCAACATACTAAACGATCGGGTGCTAAGCTAATATAATGGGTCATGTCAATCAGATCATTCAACTAATGATGTGACCTCGTTAATCAAATAACAACTCTTTGTTCATGGTCAGGAAACATAACCATCTTTGATTAACGAGCTAGTCTAGTAGAGGCATACTAGTGACACTCTGTTTGTCTATGTATTCACACATGTATTATGTTTCCGGTTAATACAATTCTAGCATGAATAATAAACCTTTATCATGATATAAGGAAATAAATAATAACTTTATTATTGCCTCTAGGGCATATTTCCTTCAAAAACCGGCCGATCTCGGATAGGGGGTCCCGAACTGTGCGTCTGAGGATCGAAGGTAACAGGAGGCAGGGGACGCAATGTTTACCCAGGTTCGGGCCCTCTGGTTACAAGAGTTGATCTACCTCGAGATCGTAATGGCTAAACCCTAGATGTCTAGCCTGTATGATTGTGATTGCCTCTACGGACTAAACCCTCCGGTTTATATAGACACCAAAGGGGACTAAGGTTGTATAGAGTCGGTTTACAAAGAAAGGAATCTTCATATTCGAATGCCAAGCTTGCCATCCACGCAAAGGAGAGTCCCATCCAGACACGGGGGAAATCCTTCTATCTTGTATCTTCACGGCCCACCAGTCCGGCCCACGTCACATAGCCCGGACGCCTGGGCCCCCCCTAATCCAGGACTCCCTCGATAGTCCTTGAACCAGGCTTCAATGACGATGTGTCCGACGCGCAGATTGTCTTCGGCATTGCAAGGCGGGTTCCTTCTTCGAACACTTCAAAGTAATTGCTCAAAAGAACTATATCCGGCTCTGTACAATAGTTACAACCCTGAACCACAAGGGCAAAATATTTAAACAAAACAAGTCACGTCTACTGACAACTTTTTCGGCGAGACGTTATGTTCTGGCCTTATTATCATTTCGAACCGTTTTTCAGCCTCCCGCTTCATGTTTTGAGGCACGGTCTTCATTGACACGTCTTGTCAAAGTAGATATCGTGCCCCTTATTGCGGGATTCTCATCAATATGGGTTTGGGTAATCCAACCGTGCCGTTTGCACGACCCCTTGGGAATAGGTGACTTATAATGCTTGTGGGGGACGCTCGATATTCACTGCCTTTATAAGAAGATAAGGATCCATCTTTTTACCCCACACCTTCTTCCTCGTCAGCCCATCTGTCTTCGAGCTCCAGCGCCCAAGTCTCAACCCTTCCCGTCCCCAGCAAACACTCCAGCCATGTCCGGATTTGGAGCGCAGGGCAAGTGGATGGCCTCCTCCGTCACGGAGGGGAACATCAAGGAACTCTGGGAAGCGGGGTACTTAGCCAGGGAAATCGCCCACCGGCTCCCTGCCAAAAAGCAGATCATTCCCACCCTGGAGCCCAATGAGAGGATAGCATTCATCCCCCACTTTCTTCACGGGCTAGGTTTTCCGCTCCACCCTTTTGTCTGCGGGCTCATGTTCTATTACGGGCTAGATTTCCATGATCTAGCCCCGAATTCCTTCCTGAACATCTCGGCGTTCATCGTCGTGTGTGAGGCATTCCTCCGCATTCCCCCCACTTCGGCCTATGGCTCAATGTCTTCAACATGAAGCCGAAAGTGCTCGAGGGTCAACACACGGAGTGTAGCGGCGCCATGGTGAGCAAGCTCCCCAACGTCACCTAGCCAAAGGGTACCTTCGTAGAGACCGTGAAGGGATGGCAACCGGAGTGGTTCTACATCACGGAGCCCCGTGATGCCACATGGGCCTCCGCTTTGGAGTTCAAATCCGGCCCTCCAATGCGGCTCGCATCGTGGATTAACAAGGGCCTGGATTGGGCGTCATCTGATGAGTTGATGACGCTGCAGAAGCGCGTCAAGAGCATGACAGAGAAGAACACCAGTCTTGCCAACGTGATCCAGGTGATGCTTTTTCGCCGGATTCTCCCCTGCCAACGCCAGACTCTCCATTTGTTGGAGTTTGATCCGGCCAGTCCTCGGACCCTGTAGCGGTTCTTTGGCACAACACACGAAGACATATGGACGCTGCTTTTCAAGGACCAGAAGTTGTGGCCGGAAACGACTGAAGACCTCAGCCTTTACTGCGCTCATCCGGCTACTCCAGTAAGTTTTTAAGATTTCCAGACATATCCTCAACTTGCAGACCCAAGGAGTATGCTAAGCCTCCCCTTTATCTTTCAGGGCTGGACGAAGAAGGCAGAGCAGATCCAGTGTCTGACTCCACTGCCCGAAGACCCAGCTATTCCTCTTCTAACAAATATGCTGGTTCCGGCGCCATACCAGGCGTCGGAGACGAAGGCCAAGAAGAAGGGAAAGGAGGCCCGAAGCGGCCTTTGCCGTGAAGGTACTTCGGATATAGCGTCCGAAGATACCGAAGTTCTCTCCTCCCACTAGGGAGATGAAGACGAAGAGGAAGAGGAGGAGAGCAATTCTCCCCTTAAGGGGGGAAAGAAGAAAAGAGGGGCTTCCGCGGACCTAGAGGGGGAGGCGTCCAAGAAGGGGAAGCTCTCCCTTTCGAACAATTCGGAGTCGGACGCCGAAGCCATCCCTGAGTGGCACCCCATACCGAAGCCTCTGGCCAAATCGTAAGTATTGAAAGATACTGTATATATCAGGCTTTTATAAATTGTAGGATGACATATCATCTATGTGTTTCAATTCGGCTTGTGACCTCCCCCAACAATCATCGTCTTTGGGGAATTCTCTAGCGCCGGAGATGATGGAGAGTGAATCGCCTCCGCGAGCCTCTCCCCCTCATGCCACGGACGACACTGAGGTGTTGTCCCAAAGGACCTCTCTGGGCCAGGGAGAGGTGCGGAAGGCCGCAGAAACGGCGCCAGATGGTAATGCCTCGGCTGCCGAAAACATGGGGGGCGTAATCCCCATGGGGAATGACGGCGGGGGACCTGACCAGTCCGGCCCCCAGCCGAATACTGTTCCAGAGACCCACATGGCTCTGGACCCGAGCGAGCAGCCCCCTTCGAGAGAGGGGGAATGCCGACTCCACCGGCGACCTCCATCAATCCGGAGGCGTCGGACATCTTGAGGGAAGCACTTCGATGTGCTTCCATCGTGGATGAACACCGTGCCCTGATGGGTACGGTGGTTGAAAAGGTTCAGTCCGCCAAAAGCAGACTGAACGAAGCGTTCACTAGCCTGCTAACAAGCTTTGAGGTATGTGATGTGATATCTTTAGTCGCTTTTCCTATAAAGATGTTGCCTGTGTATAGATAGTAGCCCCTGAGACTCTGTTCTGCTTTTTGAAAAAGGGGCCGGATAGAGGATCAAATATTCCGGAGATAACATACTTTTTTATGTTGATAAACAGGCTTCGCTGCTAGCAGCTTCAGCCAAGGATGCTGAAGTGTCTGAGCTCCAGCGGAAACTAAAGCTGCCTGACGATGAGATCGACCGCATTAACAAGCGGTTCGATGACGCCCAAGGTATGCTTTTTTTGTTTTTAAAAAAGACTACTTACAAGCCTAAACTATAATGCGAACTCAGAGGTTAAGCTCACGCGCCGCAATGTAAATGGTTGTAGGCAACGCGACCAAGGTCGAGGCCCTCAAGAAGGCCCTCGCCAAAGCCAAGAAGGAGGCGAGGGCAAGCAAAGCGGCCGCGGAGAAGGCGGCTGCGGATGTGGAGGCTGAAAAGGTCGCCCGCCTTTAGTATGAGGCAAGGGTGAATGAAGTAGAGCAAGCACTCCAAGAGGCCGCCAACAAGTGTGAGTCCTTGGAGGAGAGTAACAAGGCTCAAGCGGCCGAACTGTCCAAGGCTCTTCAGGAGGCAAAGGAGGCGCGGTCCGAGTCCCGGGTGCTCGTGAGGAGATCAAGCAAGGCGAACAGATAGCGGCTGGTAAACCTTTTCTTTTACAGAGTATATTCGGCGGTCGAAGATATGCTTTGCTAAATCGACTGTGGAGTGCTCGAGGCGCTTTTACGGATCTCCTGAGGAGTGCTGCTGATGCCGCCCAATATTTCCGAGCCCAAGAGGGGAACGCGACGGAGAAGCTCTTCTGGTCGCAGTAGTTGGCGCTGGAGCGACCATCACTACTGAACAATCAGATGATGCAGCTAGCGGAGCTGCACATGATGTCTGGTTTGGCCATGAAGGACATCATAGTCCGGCTATGGCCAGTCGGGCCCATTCCGAGCAGCTACTTCGGCCTGGTCAAGCATCTCGGCGACGCCTTGCCCCGAATAGAGGCAGTGAAGCACTCGACATGCATTGAGGGTGCGCGGATGGCCTTTGCCCGTTTCAAGCTGCACTGGGCAAAGATGAAGGCCGTCGACGTGGCGGTTGAGGGTCCGCCGGGAGGCAAGGTCCACCGCAAGCCGGAGCGCTACTTCGACGATGTCCTTGAGGGTGCCCGCTACTTCGACGATGTCCTTGAGGGTGCCCATTTGATAGAGGGCCAATGCTTAAAGGATATTATATTTGAGTAAATGTATCCGAGCTACCCAGACATTGTATTATAAACCGAGGCTTTTATAATATATCTATGTTTGTTTGTCTTTAAAAGTGTTGTTCCTCCTATGCGACCGTTTGTATCCTTGAAAGTTTGGCAGCCGCTGGCTTCAGCCCCCACGTAGGTATTATGGGGGTGTCCGGAATAGCACATGACCACACGTTAACCCAACGTCTTGGTCCATAGAGGAAGTGTCAGTGCAGCGAACGAGGCAATCGGACTATGTGGGTTTACCACTCTCACGTAGCCATAGGAGTTTGACAATGGGGTTGTAAGATAGCCCCTGGTGCGTATGCGGCTATTGAACTTAGATGCCTTAGACGTGTGGCTGAAAGAAGCCATCCCTTCGTGTAACACCGAAGAAATCGCTAGAGATTTAATAAGTCGCCGAATTGCTAACCAGCTCTCGCGTATCATGACAGTCAGTTTTTGGCTTTCTCTACTGAGGTGCTTAACCGTGCCAGCCAGAAACACAATCTCAGTAGTTCTCCCTTTACTACCTTAGCCAAAAACGGAACGTAAGGTACCAAGCACAGGAGTCGGGCAACCCAACTATTGACCAAAGACGTGATTCGGAGCAGATGCATATAATGCAGTATTCAGGATGCCGAAGTGTACTCTAAGAGTGTTCGGACTTTCTATTGTTAAAGATACATATATGGCTTGAACAGAACCCCTGGCGAGTTAAGTTCTACCAAGGTGTATATGCCAATTCAGACGTGAAGTGGGAAAACAAATTAAAAATAAGCCAAGACCGAACAAGGTTGGGCGAAACTGTTTCCATTATAGCTGATTGGTACGTCAAAATGTATTTTTACAGAAGATGGGATAAGCATCATGGCTATTTTACATGTTGGGGACAAGGGAAAGCTGTATACAGATCCTAAAATTAAAAAGATGATCTTAAAGATCCTTTGGACACTCTGCCGCACGTCTGTGCCGCTTTTCGCCTTGGTGTATGATCCTTTGAGAGGATCAACAAGCAAGTATGTGTAAGGGGCCCAGAAGGGGCCCTTGTTACCACCAGAAATTGGTGTGGGTTGTAAAAAACCTGAAAAATAAAATCAAGAAGGAAAAGGTGAAACAACATGGAGGTCCGGCTAGGGTCGAGCCGTACTGTGGACCTTATGTGTAGCATGCCTACGTCCTTGCCCCTGGTATTTTGAACGCGTAGTTATGTACGCGTGGTACGTATGCCGCTATCAGGCTGGGGCATTGTCGGAGGCCGAATTGTTAATCTAGCTCTGGATGAGCCAGACTGTCGTTCTGCAGGGTAGACCGGACTCGTGTAACAGTGTCCGGAGGCTTGACTGCCAGTGTAGTATTTGGCTTAGCGAGGCCACCCTGCACCTCGGCTGCGAGGGCCGCGGTATACTCCTCTGTATGGAGAGAGCGCTCCATGTTCCCATTGACTGTTATAACGCCACGTGGTCCCAACATCTTGAGCTTTAGATAGGCGTAGTGCGGGACTGCATTGAAACGGGCGAAAGCGGTTCGTTCGAGCAGCGCGTGATTGCCACTGCGGAACGGGAAGATGTCGAAGATCAGGTCTTCGCTTCGGAAGTTATCTGGTGAGGTGAAGACCACTTCTAGTGTTATGGATCCTGTGCAACAGGCCTCTACGCCGGGTATTACCCTTTAAAGGTGGTTTTAGTGGGCTTGATTCTTGATGGATCAATGCCCATTTTACGGACGGTGTCCTGATAAAGCAGATTGAGACTGCTGCCGCTGTCCATAAGGACTCGCGTGAGGTGGAATCTGTAAATAATTGGATCGAGGACCAATGCAGCCGAACCTCCATGACGGATACTGGTCGGATGGTCTCTGCGATCAAAGGTGATCGGACAAGCTGACCACGGATTAAATTTTGGGGCGACCAGCTCTATGGCATAGACGTCCTGTAGCGCGCGCTTGCGGTCCCGCTTAGGGATATGAGTAACATAGATCATGTTCACCGTTTTGACCTCGGGGGGAAATTTCTTCTGTCCCCCGGTGTTCGGTGGGCGAGGCTCTTCGTCGTCATTCTCGCTAGGCGTCCCTTTCCCCTTGTGTTTGGTGTTGAGTTTGCTGGCCTGTTTAAAGACCTAACAGTTTCTGTTGGTATGATTGGCAGGCTTGTCGGGGGTGCCATGAATCTGGCAAGGCCGATCGAGTATTCTATCCAAACTAGATGGACCATCTCTGTTTCCTTTGAATGGCTTCTTCCGTTGACCGGATTTAGAGCCGCTGAATCCGGCGTTAACCACCGTGTCTTCGGTACCTTCGTTATTGCTTCGACGCTTATGCTTGTTGCGTCGTGGCTTGCCATTGCCATCCCTGGCTTCGGAGGTGCCTGGGTTGCTGGTGCTATTGCTTCTACGAGCCAGCCAACTATCTTCTCCGACGCAAAAGCGGGTCATAAGTGTGGTAAGGGCTGCCATGGACTTCTGCTTTTCTTGGCCGAGGTGTCAGGCGAGCCACTCATCTCGGACGCTGTGTTTAAAGGCCGTGAGGGCTTCGGCGTCCGGACAATCCACAATTTGGTCTTTTTAATTAAGTACCTTGTCCAGAGCTTTCGGACTGATTCTCCGGGTTGCTGGACTATGTGACTAAGGTCATCGGCGTTTGGAGGCCGAACATAGGTACCTTGGAAGTTGTCTCTAAAGGCCTCCTCCAAGTCTTCCCAACTACCAATAGAGTTCTCTGGGAGGCCCAGTGCCGAGCTGGTCCCTTTAATTTGAGCGGGAGGTATTTGATGGCATGGAGATAATCACCGCGTGCCATGTGGATATGGAGAAGAAAATCTTTGATCCATACTGCAGGATCTCCCGTACCATCGTATGATTCAATGTTCACGGGTTTAAACCCTTCTGGGAACTGATGTTCCATCACTTCATCGGTGAAGCATAAGGGGTGTGCGGCGCCTTTGTACCGGACTATGTCACGGCACAGTTTGGATGAAGGTCGTATGCGGTTTTCGACCCGGGTGAGATTGTGCCTATTGCGCCAGGCCTGATGGCCGTCCTCTCGCGTTGGAGCACGCCCTCTTGATCCATAGATTGATCTTGTCTGACCGGCTCTATTGTCCAGGTCCTTGCGTAGGTCGTAGGTATAGCCCGGCGCTTAAAGCGCTCTTGTTCGAGGGGTTCCTATGGCACGATGAAGTCTTCGTCGCCGAGGCTCACATCCTCTTCGGAGATCGGTAGGTAGTTACTATCCTCCGAGCCCTCATTCCCGACAGGATCATCGGGGTTAACTTGCCCATCCTCCCAATCGTCCTGTTCGTATGTTAGTTCGACAGGGGCTTCGGGGTCTTCGACATTCTCCGGAGTGTTATTGTCTCCGGTGTCGGTGTTGCTGTCTTTGTCGCGACGCGATTTTGTGCGGCGCCGCTGACGTCTACGCTTCAGAGGTGCTTCAGCAGGCTTGTCCTCAACCGGATCCTTTTCGCTGTCATCCTCTTTGGGTGTGTCCACCATGTACACGTCGTATGTAGAGGTGCCCGTCCAACGTTCGGTAAACGGAGGGTCTTGGCCTTGTTCGTCTCCGGCATCGTCGTCCATACCGTCGATGTCTTCGGAGGCGTAGTCCAGCATGTCAGTTAGATCTTTGACAGTGGCTATGAAATGAGTGGTGGGTGGGACGTAAAATTCCCCGCTCTCAGCCCCTAGTCCGGGCTAGGCATAATTCGGAAATGATTCTTCTATAATGGCGAGGGATCGCATTAAGTCCAGAGCCTCGTTTAGGAGCGAGGTTTGGACAGAGAAGCAAGAGTACGCAGGACTGACCGGGGTGAGAGCCTCCTGGCTGCGCTTGTTTGAAGCGGACCTCGAAAGTTTGGATCTAGAGTCTGAGGGAGAATCTGGCACTTTAGCGACAGGGGGATCTCGGTTCGTCCTTGGGTTTGCCAATGACGCCATCCCCTCCAGATCTCCGGTAGCAAGTTCCATAATTATAGATAGCCTGACGGGCTCTAAACTCCTGTCTTTGGACCTGGTAGTCTGCTCTGGATCTAAGGCCTAAGCCGTGGTCGGGGTCGCGAATCCTTCGAAGATCAAGTCTCCTGGATATCAGTGACATAGTTTAGGTTCCGGAAACTGATCTGATGACCAGGAGCATAGCTATCGATCTGCTTAAGGTGGCCCATCAAGTTGGCACGTAGTGCGAAGCCGCCGAATACGAAAATTTGACCAGGGGGCGGAAGTCTCCCCCAAAACAGCATCATTGTAGATGATCGAACGAGCCATCGAATCTTCTATCAACAGCACCGAGGAACTCTCAATGAAAGCACCAATGTCGGTGTCCAAACCGGCCGATCTCGGGTAGGGGGTCCCAAACTGTGCGTCTGAGGATCGAAGGTAACAGGAGGCAGGGGACACGATGTTTACCTAGGTTTGGGCCCTCTTAATGGTGGTAATACCCTACTTCCTACTTGATTCACTTTGATGAGTATAGGGGTTACAAGAGTTGATCTACCTCGAGATCGTAATGGCTAAATCCTAGATGTCTAGCATGTATGATTGTGATTGCCTCTACGGACTAAACCCTTTGGTTTATATAGATGCCGGAGGGGCCTAAGGTTGTACAGACTCGGTTTACATAGAAAAGAATCTTCACATCCGAATGCCAAGCTTGCCATCCACGCAAAGGAGAGTCCCATCCGGACACGGGGGAAAGTCTTCTATCTTGTATCTTCACGGCCCACTAGTCCGGCCCACGTAACATAGCTCGGACGCCTGGGGACCCCCTAATCCAGACTCCCTCAGGTGATGGGGGTGAATAGGAGATTATAAAATTAGTAGAAAAATCAGAGTAAACAACATATATGAAGAACTAGAACCAGATCTGAGAATATAACTAAAGAAAGAGAAGCATATATAGACAAGAACAAGAGAAAGACAAAATCAAAAGATAGGAACAATTATGAACTCACATGAACAAGCATAAACTAGCATGAACATATCAAGAACAAGTGATACTTGAATAAGTAAAGGATTGCAGAGAAGACATCTGATGTAGTTTCCGAAGTTCAAGTTGTTGGCAACAACTCTACGTCTTTGTCTGAAGAGGTTGAGCACCATGCACCAATGTCACATGGACTTCACCTAGTTCTTCTTGAGCAAGTTGCTCAGAACTCACGAAATTACTCATGGTAGATCATGTGATGATATCTGAATCGTTTTAAATTGGTTTGTGGCTGATCAACAATTCGGATGCTAACAAATCGAAACCTAATTGTTGTGGAAAACTATTTCACTCTTAAAGAACCTATTACCTATGGAAACTTCAAGGACCGAGTTCCCTCACTCACAATAAAGAATCTAACACATATTTCACTTGAAACTACGATCAGGAGTACTCAACCACGCTGAATACTCAGACATATTCAACAGAGGTCACCAAACATTGAAGTTTCATCTCGAAGAAAAACCAAAGTATTTTAAAGAAGTTTCACCATATATCCATGATATACAATCCCTCTTAATAGGATGAGTTTCCCTATAGTCAAGAATAACTTAAAGAAGAACTAGGAACAAAAAGCTCCACTAAGTCTTCTCACAACAAACCAAGTCTTCAATGTCTTCAATATATTTAAGAGTCGACGCCCTTCAATTAAACCAATATCCTCTAGTACTATGCACCTATTTATACTCAATAAACACATTAGTCCCTTAACTATTTGTCACTAATCATTAAAACCCACTAAGGGCACTACATGCTCTTTCAGTCGATGCCAGCCATGTCAGTTAGTTTACTACACAAACTTATTGTTGGGGAACATGGTGACTCAAAACATTTCCTACGAGCACGCAAGATCTATCTAGGAGATGCATAGCAACGAGACAGGAGAGTGTGTCCACGTACCCTCGTAGACCAAAAGCGGAAGTGTTTAGTAACGCGGTTGATGTAGTCGAACGTCTTCACGATCCAACCGATCCAAGTAGTGAATGTACGCCACCTCCATGTTTAGCACACGTTCAGCAAGATGACGTCCCTCGAGCTTTTGATCCAGTTGAGGACGAGGGCGAGTTTCGTCAGCATGGCAGCATGGCGATGGTGATGATGAAGTTACCGGTGCAGGGCTTTGCCTAAGCACTACGACAATATGACCGGGGTGTTGAACTGTGGAGGGGGCACCACACACGGCTAAGAGATTGTCTTTTGTGCTTTGGGGTGCCCCTGGCCACGTATATAAAGGAGGGAGGGATAGAGGCCAGCGGCCAGGAGGGGCGCGCCAAGGGGGGAGTCCTACTTGGACTCCTAGTCCAAGTAGGATTCGCCCCCCTTTTCCTTTCTTCCGCCGGAGGGAAAGGAAGGAGGGTAGAAGGAGAAGGAAGGAGGGGGCCGCGCCCCCACCCTAGTCCAATTCGGTTTGGGCAGGGGGGAGGCGCGCGCCACCTCGTGGCCCTTCTTACCTCTTTCCACTAAAGCCCACTAAGGCCCATTAACTTCCCCGGGGGTTCCGGTAACCCCTCAGTACTCCGGAAAAATACCCAGATCACTCAGAACCATTCCAATGTCCGAATATAACCTTCCAATATATGAATCTTTACCTCTCAACCATTTCGAGACTCCTCGTCATCTCCGTGATCTCATCCAGGACTCCGAACAAACTTCAGTCATCAAATCACATAACTCATAATACGAATCGTCATTGAACGTTAAGCGTGCGGAACCTACGGGTTCGAGAACTATGTAGACATGACCGAGACACGTCCCCGGTCAATAAACAATAGCGGAACCTGGATGCTCATATTGGCTCCTACATATTATATGAAGATCTTTATCGGTCAAACCGCATAACAACATACGTCATTCCCTTTGTCATCGGTATGTTACTTGCCCGAGATTCGATCGACGGTATCCTGATACGTCTCCAACGTATCTATAATTTTTGATTGTTCCATGCTATATTATATTCTGTTTGGACATTATTGGGCTTTATTATTCACTTTTATATTATTTTAGGGACTAACCTATTAACCGGAGGCCCAGCCCAGAATTGCTGTTTTTTGCCTATTTCAGAGTTTCGCAGAAAAAGAATATCAAACGGAGTTCAAATGGAATGAAACCTTCGGGAATGTGATTTTCGGAACGAACATGATCTAGAGGACTTGGACCCTACGTCAAGAAATCAAAGAGGAAACCACGAGGTAGGGGGGCGCGCCTACCCCACAGGCGCGCCCTCCACCCTCGTGGGCCCCATGTTGCTCCACCGATGTACTCCTTCCTCCTATATATACTTACGTACCCCCAAACTACCAGATACGGAGCCAAAAACCTAATTCCACCACCGCAACCTTCTGTACCCACGAGATCCCATCTTGGGGCCTGTTCCGGAGCTCCGCTGGAGGGGGCATCGATCATGAAGGGCTTCTACATGAACACCATAGCCTCTCCGATGATGTGTGAGTAGTTTTCCTCAGACCTTCGGGTCCATAGTTATTAGCTAGATGGCTTCTTCTCTCTTTTTGGATCTCAATACAATGTTCTCCCCCTCTCTCGTGGAGATCTATTCGATGTAATCTTCTTTTGCGGTGTGTTTGTTGAGACCAATGAATTGTGGATTATGATCAAGTTTATCTATGAACAATATTTGAATCTTCTGAATTCTTTTATGTATGATTGGTTATCTTTGCAAGTCTCTTCGAATTATCAGTTTGGTTTGGCCTACTACATTGATCTTTCTTGCAATGGGTGAAGTGCTTAGCTTTGGGTTCAATCTTGCGGTGTCCTTTCCAAGTGACCATAGGGGCAGCAAGGCACGTATTGCATTGTTTCCATCGAGGATAACAAGATGGTTTTTTTTATTATATTGCATAAATTTATCCCTCTACATCATGTCATCTTGCTTAAAGCGTTACTCTGTTCTTATGAACTTAATACTCTAGATGCATGCTGGATAGCGGTCGATGTGTGGAGTAATAGTAGTAGATGCAGGCAGGGGTCGGTCTACTTGTCTCGGACGTGATGCCTATATACATGATCATACCTAGATATTCTCATAACTATGCTCAATTCTGCCAATTGCTCATCAGTAATTTGTTCACCCACCGTAAATACTTATGCTCTTGAGAGAAGCCACTAGTGAAACCTATGTCCCTCGGGTCTATTTTCCATCATATTAATCTTCCAACACTTAGCTATTTCTTGCGTCATTTTTATTTTACTTTCTTTACTTTGCATCTTTATCATAAAAATACCAAAAATATTATCTTATCATATCTATCAGATCTCACTCTCGTAAGTGACCGTGTAGGGATTGACAACCCCTTATCGCATTGGTTGCGAGGATTTATTTGTTTGTGTAGGTGCGAGGGACTCGCACGTAGCCTCCTACATGATTGATACCTTGGTTCTCAAAAACTGAGGGAAATACTTACGCTACTTTGCTGCATCACCCTTTCCTCTTCAAGGGAAAACCAACGCAGTGCTCAGGAGGTAGCATATCCTCATACCTAGTTCAATCTTGTTACCGGCAAGTCTCATTACTCGTTCTGTAATGCATCATCCCGTAACTAACTCATTAGTCACATTGCTTTCAAGGCTTATAGTGATGTGCATTACTGAGAGGGCCCAGAGATACCTCTCCGATACTCGGAGTGACAAATCCTAATCTCGATCTATGCCAACTCAACAAACACCATTGGAGACACTTGTAGAGCATCTTTATAATCACCCAGTTACGTTGTGACGTTTGATAGAACACAAAGTGTTCCTCTGGTATTTGGGAGTTGCATAATCTCATAGTCAGAGGAATATGTATAAGTCTTGAAGAAAGCAATAGCAATAAAACTAAACGATCATTATGCTAAGCTAACAGATGGGTCTTGTCCATCACATAATTCTCTAATGATGTGATCCCGTTTATCAAATGACAACACATGTCTATGGTTAGGAAACTTAGCCATCTTTGATAAACAAGCTAGTCAAGTAGAGGCATACTAGGGACACTCTATTTGTCTATGTATTCACACATTTACTAAGTTTCTGGTTATTACAATTCTAGCATGAATAATAAACATTTATCATGGTATAAGGAAATATAAGTAACAACTTTATTATTTCCTCTAGGGCATATTTCCTTTAGTCTCCCACTAGCACTAGAGTCAATAATCTAGATTACATAGTAATGATTCTAACACCAATGGAGTCTTGGTGCTAATCATGTTTTGCTCATGGAAGAGGCTTAGTCAATGGGTCTGCAACATTCAGATCTGTATGTATTTTGCAAATCTCTATGTGTCCCTCCTTGACTTGATCGCGGATGGAATTGAAGCGTCTCTTGATGTATTTGGTTCTCTTGTGAAATCTAGATTCCTTTGCCAATGCAATTGCTCTAGTATTGTCACAAAAGATTTTCATTGGACCTGATGCACTAGGTATTACACCTAGATCGGGTATGAACTCCTTCATCTAGACTCCTTCATTTGCTGCTTCCGAAGCAGCTATGTACTCCGCTTCACACGTAGATCCTGCCACGATGCTCTGTTTGAAACTGCACCAACTGACAGCTCCACCATTCCATATAAATATGTATCCAGTTTGTGACTTAGAGTCATCCAGATCAGTGTCAAAGCTTGCATCGATGTAACCATTTACGATGAGCTCATTGTCACCCACTACTGGAATCAGCTAATTTGCCATCTGCCAGCTCTTTGCCGTCTGCTAGCTGACGGCAAAGAAGCTCTTTGCCATCAGCTAGCGAAAAGCAGACGGCAAAGAAATGGCAGACGGCAAAGAAGATCTTTGCCGTCCGCTATGTATTTGCCGTCCTCCAGCAGACGGCAAAGAATCTTTGCCGTCCGCTTGCGGACGGCAAAGAGAGAGGTGGCCCCCACCCCCCGCCCGTTTGGGAAAAACCTAACAGCCCACCTCTTTGCCGTCCGCCAGCTGACGGCAAAGAGGCAAAACGGCGGACGGCAAAGTGAGGCGGACGGCAAAGAGTCTGCTACCTAACGGCCCGTTCCCCCCCGCCTGTTACTCCTCTTGTTCATTCCTCGCCGACGCACCCCGCCACCACTTCCCACCCCGCCGTCGCCCCACCACCCGTCGCCCCCGCCGCCCCACCGCCCCGCCGCCCCGTCGCCCCCCCGCCCTGGCCCCCCGCCGCCCCGGCCCCCCGCGCCCCGGCCCCCCGCCGCCCCGCGCCCCACCGCCCCGCCGCCCCAGGCCGCCCCCGCGCCCCCAGCCAGCTCCTCCACCGGGGGCCTCCTCCACCGCCCCGCCCCCCTCCTCCACCGGCCCTGCCCGAGGTGAGCCCCCCTCCTTTTTTTTCTGTTTTTTTTTCTTTTTAGTTTTAGTTTAGATTTAGTTTTAGTTTTAGGTTTAGGTTTAGTTTTAGTTTAGTTTTAGGTTTAGATTTAGTGTTTTCCTTTTTTTCTGTTTTATTAGTTTTAGGTTTATGTTTAGTTTAGATTTAGTTTTAGTTTTAGTTTAAGTTTTAGTTTTAGTTATAGTTTTAGTTTTAGGTTTAGTTTAGTTTGAGGAAAGAAGAAGAATAAGAGAAAAAGAGGAGAGGAGGAGAAGAAGAAGAAGAGGAAAAAGGAAAGGAAGAAGAAGAAGAGAAGAAAAAAGAGGAAGAGGAAGAAGAAGAAGAAAAAAGAGGAGAGGAGGAAAAAGGAAAGGAAGAAGAAGAAGAGAAGAAAAAAGAAGAAGAGGAAGAAGAAGAAGAAAAAAGAGGAGAGGAGGAGAAGAAGAAGATGAAAAAGGAAAGGAGGCCGAAGAAGAAGAAGAAGGAAAAAACCGGCATGGCACCCCAACCCCGACCCCGACCCGGCACCCCGACCTGACACCCCAACCCCGAGACCCCGACCCCGACACCGACACGACACCCCGACACCGACACCCTGACACCACACCCACCCTTACCCCGAAAAGGTGTTCTTTGGCCTTCTAGAGGCCAACGGGGTCATATATTTGTGAATTATTAGTTAGGTCATATATTTTTCGATTTTGTTATGAAAAACATCATATATAATTGTGTTGATCGTGTAGTTTTAAATGTGCAGTTGTTTCGTCGCTGCGAGGTTTGGTGTTCGACGACCTCGCCGTGCGTTTGACGAGCTCTGCCCCTTCGTTCGTGGGTGAGCACAAATGACAAGTCCTCCTCCCCCATTAATAGCTAGCTATATATGTGTCTTGAATCATCAGTATGCGTAACCAATATGTGTCTCCCGTTCGAAAGCGTCATAGTTATAAATATGCATGCATTTGCATATTTATAACCTTGATTCTTTCGAATTGTCCAACGCTATCCATGGACAGCCCGAGTATGTGTAGATTGGGTTTGTTTTCCCATATGCTTTACTCCGGATCCGACGCATAAATTTCGTCAGTGCCTCCCCTGTTGTTCTCTGGGTACACATCCTTTCTGTTTATTGCAGAGACGTGTATCAGGAGAACAGCGGGGAGGTGCTGCCGAAATTTTGCGTCGGATCCGGAGCATAGCATGGGAAAATGAACCCAATCTACACATACACGGGTGGGATTAGGACCTATCATTACCTATTAGAGTGTAGGTTGCATGGACGTAATAAAATTGACAAAGTAGATCAACTGATGAATATATACATGGTGAATTACATATATAATTGTTGTGTGTCCAATAGCTCTGAAAGTCAAGATGAGTGACCGTGCTTGGATGTATACCGGTCACACTGGTCAGAACAAATGGAGCGCTGAATGGTTCACAAAAACTAAGGGGTTTGTGCAAGCCGCATTTGCAAATGGCCAAAAGAAAACCTGGTGCCCCTGTTTCCGGTGCGGCAATTGGGAAAAGAAGATAGAGGCTGAAATGGGCAAACACCTGCAGAAGAGTGGTTTTACGCCCGATTATACGGTGTGGACATTTCATGGTGAGTCTGCCCAACGTGACTGAGCTGAGGTGGATCGTCGTCGCACTGACGAGCATGGTACCGGGATGGAAAACATGGTGCAAGGCTATGATGATGCTCGAGATTCGGACGAGGAGATGGAGGAATCTGCAATGGCCTTCAATGAAATGTTGGAGTCTTCGAAACGTCCGCTACACGAGCACACTGAGCTTTGTCAGTTGGATGCCATCTCACAAGTAATGGCTCTGAAGGCTCAGTTCAACTTGGGCAGAGAATGCTATGACGCAATTATGACAATATTTGGACGCTTTCTACCCAAAGGCCATGTAATGCCTGCAAACCTGTACCAGTCGGACAAAATCCTCCGTGCACTGAAGATGCCCTATGAGAAGATACATGCCTGTGAGAAAGGATGTGCCTTATTTAGGCTTGGCTATGCGGACTTGAACTATTGTCCCATTTGCAAGTCTTCCAGGTATATTGTGGTAGACAACGGTATGGGTGAGAAGACACAGACCAAAATCCCCGTTAGTGTTCTTCGGTATATGCCAATCATACCAAGACTTCAACGTCTTTTCATGGTCGAAGAGACGGCCAGACAGATGACATGGCACAAAACAGGCAAAAGAACCGAACTAGATGCAGATGGGAATCTGATGATGGTACACACATCGGATGGTGTTGCGTGGAAAAAGTTTGATGAATTACATGCTGACAAAGCGGCAGATCCGAGGCATCCTCGAGTCGGCATCAGCACGGATGGGTTCAGTGTGTTTGGTATGACGGCAGCCCAATACAGTTGTTGGCCCGTATTTGTCTTTCCACTCAATCCCTCCCGGACAGATTATGCAAAGAAAGAACATTTTCCTGACGTTGATAATTCCAGGACCCAACTATCCGGGCAAAAATATGAATGTGTACATGCAGCCGCTTAAGGACGAATTGCAAGAAGCCTGGGATAATGGGTTCAAGACATACGACGCCTTTAGCAAACGGAACTTCAGTACATGTACTCGACGCATGACTTGCCGGCGTATGCGCTATTCGTTGGCTGGTGTGTGCATGGAAGGTTCCCGTGCCCCACATGCAAGGGAGCTCTTGAGTTTCGTTGGCTTCAGGCCGGTCGCAAGTTTTCTTGCTTCGACATGCATAGACAGTTCCTGGATCCTCGCCATAAGTTCAGGAAAGACAAGAAGAACTTCATCAGGGGTAGAGTTGTCAAAAACTCTGCACCACCTGCATTGACAGGCCAACAGACCCTGGATCAGTTAAACGCTCTCGAGCCAGATCCACAACGTCCAGGGTACTTCAAGGGGTATAATACTAAGCACGCGTGGACTCACAAAACATGCTTATGGGATCTGCCTTACTTCAAAGACCTCCTTTGCCCACACAACATCGACGTGATGCACACTGAGAAGAATATCCCTGAGGCACTTTTTGGTACATTGTTCGGCATAGATGGGAAGTCAAAGGATAATACTAAGGCTAGAGTCGATCTGGAGGCGCTATGTGATAGGCCGTTACAAAACATGAAAGAACCGAAAGGAAAGCAGAACTGGACAAAGCCAAAGGCATGGTTCAATCTTGGAAGGCCAACTATGAGGGAAATTCTCTTGTGGGTGCAACAACAGTTGATGTTCCCCGATGGGTATGCAGCGAATCTAAAGAGGGGAGCGAATCTTGATAAACTGAAGATATTTGGTCTCAAGAGTCATGATTGGCACATATGGATTGAGCGGGTAATGCCGGTGATGTTGCGTGGCTTCATCCCTGAGGATGAATGGCTAGTACTGGCAGAACTCAGCTATTTCTTCCGTGTTCTTTGTGCGAAAGAACTATCGCCTGGCGTGCTAGAAGAAATGGAAGAGTTGGCGCCGGAGTTGATCTGCAAGTTAGAGAAGATCTTTCCACCGGGCTTCTTTAATCCAATGCAGCATTTGATTTTGCATCTCCCGACCGAGGCAAGATTGGGCGGGCCCGTGCAAAATCGTTGGTGCTACCCAACTGAGAGGATGCAGAAGACGCTTCGAGAAAAATGTAAAAATAAACGTAGAATTGAAGCATCGATGGCTGAGTCATTCATCACAGAGGAGGCGGCAAACTTCGTAACAGCGCACTACGAAGCCAAAAATCGTCATTTGCATAATCCGAAGCCTCGGTACAATGCTGACGAGCCTAAAAAAGGTGGATCCAACCTCAGCCTATTCAAAGGGAATCTCGCACCAGCTAGTGTTTCACATCCAGTATCTTTGGATAACGAAGAATGGCGGACCATTTCGTTGTATATCTTCAACAACCTGATAGAAGTGCGGCCGTACATCGAGTAAGTTCTCGGTACATTGTTTCGCAACTTCTATTTCCTTTGAACTACTCTTATTCCTGGATATGTCATACAGTCGATACGTCACCATATTCTCGTATGGAGCGGAGATCCAAAAGGATTCCGTCAAAGAGTATGAGCTTCTCGCAAAGCAAGGAGGTGGCTATCCCGGTTTCATCTCTTGGTTCAAACAAACGGTAATTTCTATTAGACAATTTCATTTCATTCGCTAATTTGTGCATAATGCAACAATCCTTTCATATTAAACTTGTAGGCTAATTCAGAGTCTATGGACGCCGAATTGAGACAAGTCGCTAATGGTTTTGACTATAAGGTCCGTTCATTTGACAAGTACGACATCAACGGGTATCGCTTTCGTACCTATGGCAAAGAGCTATCTATGGCTGACCGAAAGTCAACAAATTGTTGTGTATCTGCTATCGGCGAAGGAGGTACCGAGTATTATGGGAGAGTTGAAGCAATTTATGAACTTCTGTTCTATGGTGAAAATCCACCGAATGTTGTAGTCTTCAAATGTTATTGGTTTCAGCCGAAGGAGACTAGAAGGACTCATGAACATGTAGGGCTAGTTGAAATCAACCAAAGCACTCATTTAGATGTTCCTGATGTCTATATTATGGCTCAACAGGCGACCCAAGTATTCTATCTACCGTGGCCCTGCCAAACTAATCCAAATCTGAAAGGTTGGGATGTCGTTTATGAAATGCCGCCACGTGCTAGACTTTCTTGTTGGGGAACGTAGTAATTTCAAAAAATTTCCTACGCACACGCAAGATCATGGTGATGCATAGCAACGAGAGGGGGGAGTGTTGTCTACGTACCCTCGTAGACCGAAGCGGAAGCGTTGACACAACGTAGAGGAAGTAGTCGTACGTTCTCCTCGCGATCCAACCGATCACAGTACCGTTACTCCGGCACCTCCGAGTTCTTGGCACACGTTCAGCTCGATGACGATCCCCGGGCTCTGATCCAGCAAAGCGTCGGGGAAGAGTTCCGTCAGCACGACGGCGTGGTGACGATCTTGATGTGTTATCGGCGTAGGGCTTCGCCTAAGCACTGCAACGATATGATCGAGGTGGAATTTGGTGGAAGGGGGCACCGCACACGGCTAAGGAACGATCCGTAGATCAACTTGTGTGTCTTTGGGGTGCCCCCTGCCCCCGTATATAAAGGAGCCAAGGGGGAGGGGCTGGCCGGCCAAGCCTTGGCGCGCCAGAGAGTCCTACTCCCTCTGGGAGTAGGATTCCCCCCCCCCCCCAATCCTAGTTGGACTAGGATTCTCCAAGGGGGAGAGAGAGAGAGAGGGGGCGCCCACCTCTCCTAGTCCTAATAGGACTAGGGAAAGGGGGGAGGCGCACAGCCCATGAGGGCAGCCCTCTCACCTCTCCTCCAAGGCCCATGTTGGCCCATTATGCTCCCGGGGGGTTCCGGTAACCCTCCCGGTATTCCGGTAAAATCCTGATTTCACCTGGAATGCATCCGATGTCCAAACATAGGCTTCCAATATATCATTCTTTACGTCTCGACCATTTCGAGACTCCTCGTCATGTCCGTGATCACATCCGGGACTCCGAACTCCTTCGGTACATCAAAATGCATAAACTCATAATAACTGTCATCGTAACGTTAAGCGTGCGGACCCTACGGTTCGAGAACAATGTAGACATGACCGAGACACGTCTCCGGTCAATAACCAATAGCGGGACCTGGATGCCCATATTGGCTCCTACATATTCTACGAAGATCTTTATCGGTCAGACCGCATAACAACATATGTTGTTCCCTTTGTCATCGGTATGTTACTTGCCCGAGATTCGATCGTCGGTATCCAATACCTAGTTCAATCTCGTTACCGGCAAGTCTCTTTTCTCGTTCTGTAATACATCATCTCGCAACTAACTCATTGTTTGCAATGCTTGCAAGGCTTTATGTGATGTGCATTACCGAGAAGGCCTTGAGATACCTCTCCGACAATCGGAGTGACAAATCCTAATCTCGAAATAAGCCAACCCAACATGTACCTTCGGAGACACCTGTAGAGCACCTTTATAATCACCCAGTTACGTTGTGACGTTTGGTAGCACACAAAGTGTTCCTACAGTAAACGTGAGTTGCATAATCTCATAGTTAAAGGAACATGTACAAGTCATGGATAAAAGCAATAGCAACATACTAAACGATCGGGTGCTATGCTAATGGAATGGGTCATGTCAATCAGATCATTCAACTAATGATGTGATCTCGTTAATCAAATAACAACTCTTTGTTCATGGCTAGGAAACATAACCATCTTTGATTAATGAGCTAGTCAAGTAGAGGCATACTAGTGACACTCTGTTTGTCTATGTATTCACACATGTATTATGTTTCCAGTTAATACAATTCTAGCATGAATAATAAACATTTATCATGATATAAGGAAATAAATAATAACTTTATTATAGCCTCTAGGGCATATTTCCTTCAGTCTCCCACTTGCACTAGAGTCAATAATCTAGATTACAAAGTAATGATTCTAACACCCATGGAGTCTTGGTGCTGATCATGTTTTGCTCGTGGAAGAGGCTTAGTCAACGGGTCTGCAATATTCAGATCCGTATGTATCTTGCATATCTCTATGTCTCCCACCTGGACCAAATCCCGGATGGAGTTGAAGCGTCTCTTGATGTGTTTGGTTCTTTTGTGAAATCTGGATTCCTTTGCCAAGGCAATTGCACCAGTATTGTCACAAAAGATTTTCATTGGACCCGATACGCTAGGTACAACACCTAGATCGGATATGAACTCTTTCATCCAGACTCCTTCATTAGTTGCTTCTGAAGCGGCTATGTACTCAGCTTCACATGTAGATCCCGCCACGACGCTTTGTTTAGAACTGCACCAACTGACAGCTCCACCGTTTAATGTAAATACGTATCCGGTTTGCGATTTAGAATCGTCCGGATCAGTGTCAAAGCTCGCATCGACATAACCGTTTACGATGAGCTCTTTGTCACCTCCATAAATGAGAAACATATCCTTAGTCCTTCTTAAGTACTTAAGGATGTTCTTGACCGCTGTCCAGTGATCCACTCCTGGATTACTTTGGTACCTTCCTGCTAAACTTACAGCAAGGCACACATCAGGTCTGGTACACAGCATTGCATACATGATAGAGCCTATGGCTGAAGCATAGGGAACATTTTTCATTTTCTCTCTATCTTCTGCGGTGGTCGGGCATTGAGTCTTACTCAACTTCACACCTTGTGCCACAGGTAAGAACCCTTTCTTTGCCTGATCCATTTTGAACTTTTTCAAAACTTTGTCAAGGTATGTGCTTTGTGAAAGTCCTATTAAGCGTCTTGATCTATCTCTATAGATCTTAATGCCCAATATGTAAGCAGCTTCACCGAGGTCTTTCATTGAAAAACTCTTATTCAAGTATCCCTTTATGCTATCCAGAAATTCTATATTATTTCCGATCAGCAATATGTCATCCACATATAATATCAGAAATGCTACAGAGCTCCCACTCACTTTTCTTGTAAATACAGGCTTCTCCAAAAGTCTGTATAAATCCAAATGCTTTGATCACACTATCAAAGCGTTTATTCCAACTCCGAGAGGCTTGCACCAGTCCATAAATGGATCGCTGGAGCTTGCACACTTTGTTAGCTCCCTTTGGATCGACAAAACCTTCTGGTTGCATCATATACAACTCTTCTTCCAGAAATCCATTCAGGAATGCAGTTTTGACATCCATTTGCCAAATTTCATAATCATAAAATGCGGCAACTGCTAACATGATTCGGACAGACTTAAGCATCGCTACGGGTGAGAAAGTCTCATCGTAGTCAATCCCTTGAACTTGTCGAAAACCTTTTGCAACAAGTCGAGCTTTATAGACAGTAACATTACCATCAGTGTCAGTCTTCTTCTTAAAAATCCATTTATTCTCAATTGCTTGCCGATCATCGGGCAAGTCAACCAAAGTCCACACTTTGTTCTCATACATGGATCCCATCTCAGATTTCATGGCCTCAAGCCACTTTGCGGAATCTGGGCTCACCATCGCTTCTTCATAGTTCATAGGTTCATCATGGTCTAGTAACATGACTTCCAAAATAGGATTACCGTACCACTCTGGTGCGGATCTTACTCTGGTTGATCTACGATGTTCAGTAGAAACTTGATCTGAAGTTTCATGATCATTATCATTAGCTTCCTCCCTATTTGATGTAGGTGTCACAGAAACAGATTTCTGTGATGTACTACTTCTCAATAAGGGAGTAGATACTGTTATCTCATCAAGTTCTACTTTCCTCCCACTCACTTCTTTCGAGAGAAACTCCTTCTCCAGAAAGTTTCCGATTTTACAAAATTTTTGCCTTCGGATCTGTGATAGAAGGTATACCCAATAGTCTCCTTTGGGTATCCTATGAAGACACATTTTTCCGATTTGGGTTCGAGCTTATCAGGTTGAAGCTTTTTCACATAAGCATCGCAGCCCCAAACTTTAAAAAACGACAACTTTGGTTTCTTGCCAAACCACAGTTCATAAGGCGTCGTCTCAACGGATTTTGATGGTGCCCTATTTAACGTGAATGCGGCCGTCTCTAGAGCATAACCCCAAAAAGATAGCGGTAAATCGGTAAGAGACATCATAGATCGTACCATATCCAGTAAAGTACAATTACGACGTTCGGACACACCATTACGTTGTGGTGTTCCGGGTGGCGTGAGTTGCGAAACTATTCCGCATTGTTTCAAATGTAGACCAAACTCGTAACTCAAATATTCTCCTCCACGATCAGATCGTAGAAACTTTATTTTCTTGTTACGATGATTTTCCACTTCACTCTGAAATTCTTTGAACTTTTCAAATGTTTCAGACTTGTGTTTCATTAAGTAGATATACCCATATCTGCTTAAATCATCAGTGAAGGTGAGAAAATAACGATATCCGCCACGAGCCTCAACGTTCATTGGACCACATACATCAGTATGTATGATTTCCAATAAATCTATTGCTCTCTCCACAGTACCGGAGAACGGTGTTTTAGTCATCTTGCCCATAAGGCACGGTTCGCAAGTGCCAAGTGATTCATAATCAAGTGACTCCAAAAGTCCATCAGTATGGAGTTTCTTCATGCGTTTCACACCGATATAACCTAAACGGCAGTGCCACAAATAAGTTGCACTATCATTATCAACTCTGCATCTTTTGGCTTCAACATTATGAATATGTGTATTACTACTATCGAGATTAAGTAAGAACAAACCATTCTTTAATGGCGCATGACCATAAAAGATATTACTCATATAAATAGAACAACCATTATTCTCTGATTTAAATGAATAACCGTCTCGCATCAAACAAGATCCAGATATAATGTTCATGCTCAACGCTGGTACTAAATAACAATTATTTAGATCTAATATTAATCCCGAAGGTAGATGTAGAGGTAGCGTGCCGACCGCGATCACATCGACTTTGGAACCATTTCCCACGCGCATCGTCGCCTCGTCTTTAGCCAATCTTCGCTTAATCCGTAGCCCCTGTTTCGAGTTGCAAATATTAGCAACAGAACCAGTATCAAATACCCAGGTGCTACTGCGAGAATTAGTAAGGTACACATAAATAACATGTATATCATATATACCTTTGTTAACCTTGCCATCCTTCTTATCCGCCAAATACTTAGGGCAGTTCCGCTTCCAGTGACCAGTCTGCTTGCAATAGAAGCACTCAGTTTCAGGCTTAGGTCTAGACTTGGGTTTCTTCTCTTGAGTAGCAACTTGCTTGCTGTTCTTTTTGAAGTTCCCCTTTTTCTTCCCTTTGCCTTTTTTCTTGAAACTAGTGGTTTTGTTAACCATCAACACTTGATGCTCCTTTTTGATTTCTACCTCCGCGGCTTTCAGCATCGCGAAGAGCTCGGGCATAGTTTTGGTCATCCCTTGCATATTATAGTTCATCACGAAGCTCTTGTAGCTTGGTGGCAGTGATTGGAGAATTCTGTCAATGACGCAATCATCCGGAAGATTAACTCCCAGTTGAATCAAGTGATTGTTATACGCAGACATTCTGAGTATATGCTCACTGACAGAACCGTTCTCCTCCATTTTACAGCTATAGAACTTATTGGAGACTTCATATCTCTCAATCCGGGCATTTGCTTGAAATATTAACTTCAACTCCTGGAACATCTCATATGCTCCATGGTGTTCAAAACGTCGTTGAAGTCCCGGTTCTAAGCCGTAAAGCATGGCACACTGAACTATAGAGTAGTCATCAGCTTTGCTTTGCCAGACGTTCACAACATCCGGCGTAGCTCTTGCACCAGGCCTGGCACCTAGCGGTGCTTCCAGGACGTAATTCTTCTGTGCAGCAATGAGGATAATCCTCAAGTTACGGACCCAGTCCGTGTAATTGCTACCATCATCTTTCAACTTTGCTTTCTCAAGGAACGCATTAAAATTCAACGGAACAACAGCACGAGCCATCTATCTACACAACATAGACAAGCAAGATACAATCAGGTACTAAGTTCATGATAAATTTAAGTTCAATTAATCATATTACTTAAGAACTCCCACTTAGATAGACATCCCTCTAATCCTCTAAGTGATCACGTGATCCAAATCAACTAAACCATGTCCGATCATCACGTGAGATGGAGTAGTTTCAATGGTGAACATCACTATGTTGATCATATCTACTATATGACTCACGCTCAACCTTTCGGTCTCTGTGTTCCGAGGCCATATCTGTATATGCTAGGCTCGTCAAGTTAAACCTGAGTATTCCGCGTGTGCAACTGTTTTGCACCCGTTGTATTTGAACGTAGAGCCTATCACACCCGATCATCACGTGGTGTCTCAGCATGAAGAACTTTCGCAACGGTGCATACTCAGGGAGAACACTTCTTGATAATTTAGTGAGAGATCATCTTATAATGCTACCGTCAATCAAAGCAAGATAAGATGCATAAAAGGATAAACATCACATGCAATCAATATAAGTGATATGATATGGCCATCATCATCTTGTGCTTGTGATCTCCATCTTCGAAGCACCGTCATGATCACCATCGTCACCGGCGCGACACCTTGATCTTCATCGCAGCATCGTTGTCGTCTCGCCAATCTTATGCTTCCACGACTATCACTACCGTTTAGTAATAAAGTAAAGCATTACATCGCGATTGCATTGCATACAATAAAGCGACAACCATATGGCTCCTGCCAGTTGCCGATAACTCGGTTACAAAACATGATCATCTCATACAATAAAATTTAGCATCATGTCTTGACCATATCACATCACAGCATGCCCTGCAAAAACAAGTTAGACGTCCTCTACTTTGTTGTTGCAAGTTTTACGTGGCTGCTACGGGCTTTAAGCAAGAACTCATCTTACCTACGCATCAAAACCACAACGATAGTTTGTCAAATAGACTCCGTTTTAACCTTCTCAAGGACCGGGCGTAGCCACACTTGGTTCAACTAAAGTTGGAGAGACAGTCTTCCGCAAGCCATCTATGTGCAAAGCACGTCGAGGGAACCGGTCTCGCGTAAGCGTACGCGTAAGGTTGGTCCGGATCGTCTCGTCCAACAATACCGCTGAACCAAAGTATGACATGCTGGTAGGCAGTATGACTTGTATCGCCCACAACTCACTTGTGTTCTACTCGTGCAAATAACATCAAACCATAAAAACCTAGGCTCGGATGCCACTGTTGGGGAACGTAGTAATTTCAAAAAATTTCCTACGCACACGCAAGATCATGGTGATGCATAGCAACGAGAGGGGGGAGTGTTGTCTACGTACCCTCGTAGACCAAAGCGGAAGCGTTGACACAACGTAGAGGAAGTAGTCGTACGTTCTCCTCGCGATCCAACCGATCACAGTATCGTTACTCCGGCACCTCCGAGTTCTTGGCACACGTTCAGCTCGATGACGATCCCCGGGCTCCGATCCAGCAAAGCGTCGGGGAAGAGTTCCGTCAGCACGACGGCGTGGTGACGATCTTGATGTGTTACCGGCGTAGGGCTTCGCCTAAGCACTGCAACGATATGATCGAGGTGGAATTTGGTGGAAGGGGGCACCGCACACGGCTAAGGAACGATCCGTAGATCAACTTGTGTGTCTTTGGGGTGCCCCCTGCCCCCGTATATAAAGGAGCCAAGGGGGAGGGGCTGGCCGGCCAAGCCTTGGCGCGCCAGAGAGTCCTACTCCCTCTGGGAGTAGGATTCCCCCCCCCCCCAATCCTAGTTGGACTAGGATTCTCCAAGGGGGAGAGAGAGAGAGAGGGGGCGCCCACCTCTCCTAGTCCTAATAGGACTAGGGAAAGGGGGGAGGCGCACAGCCCATGAGGGCAGCCCTCTCACCTCTCCTCCAAGGCCCATGTTGGCCCATTATGCTCCCGGGGGGTTCCGGTAACCCTCCCGGTATTCCGGTAAAATCCTGATTTCACCTGGAATGCATCCGATGTCCAAACATAGGCTTCCAATATATCATTCTTTACATCTCGACCATTTCGAGACTCCTCGTCATGTCCGTGATCACATCCGGGACTCCGAACTCCTTCGGTACATCAAAATGCATAAACTCATAATAACTGTCATCGTAACGTTAAGCGTGCGGACCCTACGGTTCGAGAACAATGTAGACATGACCGAGACACGTCTCCGGTCAATAACCAATAGCGGGACCTGGATGCCCATATTGGCTCCTACATATTCTACGAAGATCTTTATCGGTCAGACCGCATAACAACATACGTTGTTCCCTTTGTCATCGGTATGTTACTTGCCCGAGATTCGATCGTCGGTATCCAATACCTAGTTCAATCTCGTTACCGGCAAGTCTCTTTTCTCGTTCTGTAATACATCATCTCGCAACTAACTCATTGGTTGCAATGCTTGCAAGGCTTTATGTGATGTGCATTACCGAGAAGGCCTTGAGATACCTCTCCGACAATCGGAGTGACAAATCCTAATCTCGAAATAAGCCAACCCAACATGTACCTTCGGAGACACCTGTAGAGCACCTTTATAATCACCCAGTTACGTTGCGACATTTGGTAGCACACAAAATGTTCCTACGGTAAACGTGAGTTGCATAATCTCATAGTTAAAGGAACATGTACAAGTCATGGATAAAAGCAATAGCAACATACTAAACGATCGGGTGCTATGCTAATGGAATGGGTCATGTCAATCAGATCATTCAACTAATGATGTGATCTCGTTAATCAAATAACAACTCTTTGTTCATGGCTAGGAAACATAACCATCTTTGATTAATGAGCTAGTCAAGTAGAGGCATACTAGTGACACTCTGTTTGTCTATGTATTCACACATGTATTATGTTTCCAGTTAATACAATTCTAGCATGAATAATAAACATTTATCATGATATAAGGAAATAAATAATAACTTTATTATTGCCTCTAGGGCATATTTCCTTCATTTCTCCCCCAAAGGAAGAAGATTATGAACCTCACATTAACCCAGACACATATGAAGGAGAATTCTTCCAAGAGACACGTCTTTCCAAAAAGCGTTTCAAGAACCGCTATACTTCACCCCAAAACATTGAAGTAGACAGCGACAATGAATCCGACATCACCCCAGAGGAGGAACAAGAAGAGCCGGAACAAGAAGAGGTTACTGCTGCGGATGACCTGTCAGTGCTTGACCGATTACGTCAAGGTGGCCTTGCACATGTTGATGCCAATGAACCCTATGAGCCCGTCATTGATTATAGTGATGATGATGATTATGCATTTATTGATGATACTGATCGAGATTATTAGTAGTGTCAGGTATTACATTTTTTTATGTTGTACTTGATGATGATACACTTAAGTGATACACATATTATTATTCATGTCGGTCTTTTTTTATGTTGTAAAAATTTCGTTTACTGTTTGTCATGGCAGGTGTTGAAAGATGGTGGGCGCTGGTCGGGAGCGTGGTCTGAGGTCTTCCATTCCAGACGCACCTCTCCGCCGAGCGTTGCTGGACAGTATGGCCACACCGCCGGGCCCTTCTTCATCGACCGCGGTGCCCAGCAGGGGACGAGGTAGGAAGAGAGGAGGTGGGGCACGTGGTCGTGGGAGAGGAAGTAGGGTGACTGCTACGGCGCCTTCCTCGCCGCCACCCCCAGCCGTTTCACCCGAGCACATGACTGCTAGGGTGGACTCGTCCGAGGAGGAGGCTACACGGACTCCGGTCCACGAGCCTCCGGTCCACGGGTCTTGGGCCCACGAGCCTCGGGTCGACTGGCCTTCGGCCCCCGAGAGTTTGGCCCACGTGACCCCGGAGGAGCACATGTCTGGATGGGGTACCTGGCCGGATCAGCCCGAGGAGCCGAGTGGCCATGCTGATGATGGCGGGGAGCCGACTGATCTTGAGGAGGAGGGGGGCACCGTCTACCAGCGTGGTGCTACACGGCTCCCGTCCGTGCCGGTGACCCGCGAGCAGAGGTGGTTGATTTTCCCTGATGGGGAGAGGTACGTAAGTGCATTTAATATTTTTGTACCTTGTGCATTCACGTTTTTTCAAATAACTAATGCGTTGGCCTTGTCATGCTGCAGGGGTTGGGACCACCATCATAGTGTCCGCCGGCCCAACTCCGTCCTTGGAGTTCTTTGCCGGCAAAACTTCCCGGGGTTTGTCACGTTGCCTGGTGAGGGTCGGCTTCCAGAGCTTGTTTTGAGCTGGGAGCACTACGTGGCTGCCCCGGCCCCGCCGGATGAGATTATCGATGGTGTCGTGTGCGACACGAGGGCAGACATGGTGATCAGAAAGTTCTGGGTAATTTCTCCTTTACACATTTAAAAATCTTCAACTAGCTAGTTATTAATTGTACTAATCAATATTGTCTCATTTGATCGCAGACATTCTACAGGTGTGAGGAGGGATACGAGGAGGACGCGGCACATGTTATCGAGAACGTCTGCAAGCGCCTACTCCAGAACTTACGGCACGAGGCTCGGGTGCAGGCTGTTCGAGACTACTACGCCTTGCGTGGTATCAAGAAGACCAAGCCGGCATGCCGCGATAAGTTCCTGAGTAAGGAGCAGTACATGAAGGTAATTCTTAAGGCCTTCTCTACTTAGGTTCCTTCATTTAGTAATTCTTAGCCGTAGCGCTCAAGTTTCTATTTGCTAACTTAGGCGCCTCCGAGATGGTGTGCGGATCGGATGGATTGTTGGGAGGTGTTGGTCGATGAGTGGTGCTCACAACGATGGCTAGCCCTCCACAAGGAGGCCAAGGACAAACGTGCCCAAATGGAAGGTGTGCCACACCATCAAGGCAGCTCCAACTTATATCAGTTCGGGCGCAACTGGGTATGTGGTTTGCTTCATGATTCATGCAATTCATTCATCATGCTAGCTTGAGCCCTTTAATTACTAATTTTCATTGTTTCTCTCTTTCAGGCACGCTACAATAAGGCGGATAAGGTGCCAGAGGTGTACGACCTATATGCCATGGCCCACACTGCCTCTTTCAAGAAAGTCAAGGCTTTCTCTCAGTCTGACCTCGATGATGCAATCAACTTCACCAACATCTCCTCCCACAACAAGCTCGTGAGATATAGAGATGAGGGGAAGGCGAGGAAAGGGGAGGACTTTAACCCGAGCCAGGGTCCCATTGATCCAGAGCTGTTGATGATATCTGGTGGCGGGAGGTCGCATGGCTCCATAGCCATTGGAGATGGACTTATCCGTTGTCCTAGCACTCTCCCGGAGATCAAGGCGCGTCAGTCGAGCTCCGCTCCTGAGATAAGGCCTCGTGAACGGCCAGTGCAACTCGCCATCAAGGTTAGTGATACGTACTCAGTTATCTTTCTCCATTACATTGTGTGCTCTTCCATCAATGATTACAAATGGTCATGTGAGTGGTGTTGCAGGCTGCTATACAGAGTGAGAGAGATAGAACAGAGAAACTTCTGGCGGAGGCGGCGGAGAGGCAGCGGGAGTTGGAGGAGAGGACGGCAAAGATGATGGAGGAGGAGAGGGCACGGAATGACATGCAGGCAAGGGCCATGTACGAGCTCCTTGTGGTAAGTTTCTTCTACAGATTAGCCAAAACATTCATGTAGTGTTTGTCTCATTGCTAACTAGTATGACTGAGTTGTCAAAACCAAATGTGCAGTATGTGTGTGAGAAGACAGGTCAGACCGCTCCGCCGATGCCAGTGATTGCTCCTGGGACCACTGTGATTTTTATTTGAATGGACATTACTTGCTAGTCTTAACATTTGAGTGTCATCATGCTAACAAGACATTGGAAATGATCTTTGGTGCAGCGTAACTCCAGACAAGCATCGCATGATCCTTCTCCAGCTACCGACACGAGCCACCCCGCTCCTACACCTCCTGGATATTGGTAAGTTTATCTAGTGTTTTGCTTAACACATGCATAAAGACCTAGATTTAGTTTTATTTCCTCCAATGCTTACCATAATGACCTAGACTTAGCTTCTTCTCCTCCAAAATGACTTAATAAGCTTACTGACCTCCAAAACCATCCATTTTACCTAAGTTAGCTCTAAAACGATCTGTACTTAGCTTACTTATGTCAAAAATTGCATAATTAGCTTAGTTAGCTCATAGACGATCCATTTTACCTAAGTTAGCTCTAAAATGACCCATTTTACCTAGGTTAGCTTATAAATGATCCAGTTCATCCAAGTTAGCTAAAAAATGACCCATTTTACCTAGATTAGCTCCTAAATGATTCATTTTACCTACGTTAGCTTTAAAATGACCCATTTCACCTAGGTTAACTCCAAAATGACCAATCTTACCTAGGTTATCTCATAAACGATCCATTTCAACTAATTTATCTCATAAACGATCCATTTCAACTAATTTAGCTCATAAACATACTCTTCTTGTTCTAGTCTTGTTCTTGTTCTACTCTTCTTGTTCTAGTCTTCTTCTTGTTCTACTCTTCTTCTTGTTCTACTCTTCTTGTTCTAACTTTCTTATTTTTCATTTTGCAGATTTCATTCACTTGATGAAAGCTTGCATATATAGATGGAGTGCTCCTTATCCCTTTCTCTTTTGTATCGTTGAACTATATGCATGTATCGTTGGATGAAACTATTGTAATATATATGATTGGATGCCTCTATGTTGAACTTGTTATGTATGATGGAACTATGCATGTAATATATATGGTTGGATGATGAAGTTATGTGTTGGATATCTTATATGTTTGCTCTATAATGGCCTTTTGAAATATATCTATATATGTCATATATATTTGTGATGAAAATTGTTGGATTTAATAAAAAACAGATAGAAGAGCCAATATGCAGGCTCTTTGCCGTCTGCCACCGCCGACAAAGGGCTCTTTGCCGTCTGCCACCGACAGCAAAGGGCTCTTTGCCGTCCGCCGCGGACGGCAAAGAAGACACGTGGCATCCAGCTGTGCTTCCTGGGAGCTGACCCATTTGGCCAGTTTGCCTACAGTGGCAGACGGCAAAGACTTTGCCATCAGTGGCAGACGGCAAAGACTTTGCCATCAGTGGCAGACGGCAAAGAACCTGCCATGCAGTGACGTGTAGATGACATCATACGGCGGACGGCAAAGACAGTGGCGGACGGCAAAGGCCTGCCGTTAGCCACTTAACGGACTGACAGCGCAATTATTGCCGTCCGCTCTCTTTGCCGTCTGCCGCGCTCTCTTTGCCGTCTGCGGCGGACGGCAAAGACTTTGCCATCAGTGGCGGACGGCAAAGTAGCTGTTTACTGTAGCCTACGTTGCCGGAGCCTTTTGCCGTCCGCGGCTGACGGCAAAGGCCTTTGCCGTCCGCTGTTCATGCCTTTGCCGTCCGCCATGGCAAACGGCAAAGTAGCTGATTCCTGTAGTGTGGCGGACGGCAAAGTAGCTGTTTACCGTAGCCTACGTTGCCGGAGCCTTTTGCCGTCCGCGGCTGACGGCAAAGGCCTTTGCCGTCCGCTGTTCATGCCTTTGCCGTCCGCCATGGCAGACGGCAAAGTAGCTGATTCCTGTAGGTACCTCCATAAAGGAGAAACATATCCTTAGTCCTTTTCAGGTATTTCAGGATGTTCTTGACCGCTGTCCGGTGATCCACTCCTGGATTACTTTGGTACCTCCCTGCTAAACTAATAGAAAGGCACACATTAGGTCTGGTACACAGCATTGCATACATGATAGAACCTATGGCTGAGGCATAGGGAATGACCTTCATTCTCTTTGTATCTTCTGCAGTGGTCGGGCATTGAGTCTGACTCAATTTCACACCTTGTAACACAAGCAAGAACCCTTTCTTTGATTGATCCATTTTGAACTTCTTTAAAACTTTATCAAGGTATGTGCTTTGTGAAAGTCCAATTAAGTGTCTTGATCTATCTCTATAGATCTTGATGACCAATATATAAGCAGCTTCACCGAGGTCTTTCATTGAAAAATTCTTATTCAAGTATCCTTTTATGCTATCCAGAAATTCTGTATTATTTCCAATCAATAATATGTCATCCACATATAATATTAGAAATGCTACAGAGCTCCCACTCACTTTCTTGTCAATACAGGCTTCTCCAAAAGTCTGTATAAAACCATATGCTTTGATCACACTATCAAAGCGTATATTCCAACTCTGAGAGGCTTGCACCAGTCCATAAATGGATTGCTGGAGCTTGCACACTTTGTTAGCACCTTTAGGATCGACAGTTCCTTCTCGTTGCATCATATACAACTCTTAAGATATCCATTAGTTAAGGAATGCAGTTTTGACATCCATTTGCCAAATTTCATAATCATAAAATACAACAATTCCTAACATGATACAGACAGACTTAAGCATTGCTACGGGTGAGAATGTGTCATCGTAGTCAACTCCGTGAACTTGTCGAAAACCTTTCACAACAAGTCGAGCTTTGTAGACAGTAACATTACCATCAGGATTAGTCTTCTTCTTGAAGATCCATTTTTTCTCTATTGCTTGCCGATCATCGGGCAAGTCAACCAAAGTCCACACTTTGTTCTCATACATGGATACCATCTTAGATTTCATGGCCTCAAGCCATTTCGCGGAATCTGGCTCATCATCGCTTCCTCATAGTTCGTAGGTTCGTTATGGTCAAGTAACATGACCTCCGGAACAGGATTACCGTACCACTCTGGTGCGGATCATACTCTGGTTGACCTACGAGGTTCGATAGTAAATTTATCTAAAGTTTCATGATCATTATCATTAGCTTCCTCACTGATTGGTGTAGGAATCACTGGAACTGATTTTTGTGATGAACTACTTTCCAATTCGGAAGAAGGTACAATTACCTCATCAAGTTCTACTTTCCTCCCACTCCCTTCTTTCGAGAGAAACTCCTTCTATAGAAAGGATCCATTCTTAGCAACGAATATCTTGCCTTCGGATCTGTGATAGAAGGTGTACCCAACAGTCTCCTTTGGGTACCCTATGAAGAGCATTTCTCCGATTTGGGTTCGAGCTTATCAGGTTGAAGCTTTTTCACATAAGCATCGCAACCCCAAACTTTAAGAAATGACATCTTAGGTTTCTTGCCAAACCACAGTTCATATGGTGTTGTCTCAACGGATTTAGATGGTGCCCTATTTAACGTGAATGCAGCCGTCTCTAAAGCATAACCCCAAAACGATAGTGGTAAATCGGTAAGAGACAACATAGATCGCACCACATCTAATAAAGTACGGTTATGACATTCAGACACACCATTACGCTGCTGTGTTCCAGGTGGCGTGAGTTGCGAAACAATTCCAGATTGTTCCAAATGAAGACCAAACTCATAACTCAATTATTCACCTCCGCGATCAGATCGTAGAAACTTTATTTTCTTGTTATGATGATTTTCCACTTCACTCTGAAATTCTTTAAACTTTTCAAATGTTTCCGACTTATGTTTCATTAAGTAGATATACCCATATCTGCTCAAATCATCTGTGACAGTCAGAAAATAACGATACCCGCCGCGAGCCTCAACACTCATCGGACTGCATACGTCAGTATGTATTATTACCAACAAGTCTGTTGCTCGCTCCATTGTTCCGGAGAACGGAGTCTTAGTCATCTTGCCCATGAGGCATGGTTCTCAAGCATCAAGTGATTCATAATCAAGTGATTTCAAAAGCCCATCAACATGGAGTTTCTTCATGCGCTTTACACCAATATGACCTAAACGGCAGTGCCACAAATAAGTTGCACTATCATTATTAACCTTGCATCTTTTGGCTTCAATATTATGAATATTTGTATCACTACAACCGAGATTCAACAAAATTAGACCACTCATCAAGGGTGCATGACCATAAAATATATTACTCATATAAATAGAACAACCTTTATTCTCTGATTTAAATGAATAACCGTCTCACATTAAACAAGATCCAGATATAATGTTCATGCTCAACGCTGGCAACAAATAACAATTATTCAGGTCTAAAACTAATCCCGACGGTGGATGTAGAGGTAGCGTGCCGACCGCGATCACATCGACTTTGGAACCATTTCCCACGCGCATCATCACCTCGTCCTTAGCCAATCTTCGTTTAACCTGTAGCCCCTGTTTTGAGTTGCAAATATGAGAAACAGAACTAGTATCAAATACCCAGGTGCTACTACGAGCATTAGTAAGGTACACATCAATAACATGTATATCAGATATACCTTTCACTTTGCCATCCTTCTTATCCGCCAAATACTTGGGGCAGTTCCACTTCTAGTGACCAGTCCCTTTGCAGTAGAAGCACTCAGTTTCAGGCTTAGGTCCAGACTTGGGATTCTTCACTTGAGTAGCAACTTGCTTGCCGTTCTTCTTGAAGTTCCCCTTCTTCCCTTTGCCCTTTTTCTTGAAACTAGTGGTCTTTTTAACCATCAACACTTGATGCTCCTTTTTGATTTCTACATTTGCAGCCTTTAGCATCGCGAAGAGCTCGGGAATTGTCTTATCCATCCCTTGCATATTATAGTTCATCACGAAGCTTTTGTAGCTTGGTGGCAGTGATTGAAGAATTCTGTCAATGACACTATCAATGGAATATTAACTCCTAGTTGAGTCAAGTGGTTGTGGTACCCAGACATTCTGAGTATATGTTCACTGACAGAACTATTCTCCACCATCTTGCAACTATAGAACTTATTGGAGACTTCATCTCTCTCAATTCGGGCATTTGCTTGAAATATTAATTTCAACTCCTGGAACATCTCATATGCTCCATGACGTTCAAAACGTCTTTGAAGTCCCAATTCTAAGCTGTAAAGCATGGCACACTGAACTATTGAGTAGTCATCAGCTTTGCTCTGCTAGATGTTCATAACGTCCGGAGTTGCTCCTGCAGCGGGTCTTGCACCTAGCGGTGCTTCCAGGACGTAATTCTTCTGTGCAGCAATGAGGATAATCCTCAAGTTACGGACCCAGTCCGTGTAGTTGCTACCATCATCTTTCAACTTAGCTTTCTCTAGGAACACATTAAAATTCAAGGGAACGATAGCATGGGCCATTGATCTACAACAACATAGATATGCAAAAACTATCAGGTACTAAGTTCATGATAAATTAAAGTTCAATTAATCATATTACTTAAGAACTCCCACTTAGATAGACATCCCTCTAGTCATCTAAATGATCACGTGATCCATATCAACTAAACCATGTCCGATCATCACGTGAGATGGAGTAGTTTTCAATGGTGAACATCATCATATCTACTATATGATTCACGTTCGACCTTTCAGTCTCAGTGTTCCGAGGCTATATCTGCATATGCTAGGCTCGTCAAGTTTAACCCGAGTATTCTGCACATGCAAAACTGGCTTGCACCCGTTGTATGTGAACGTGAAGCTTATCACACCAGATCATCACGTGGTGTCTCGGCACGATGAACTGTAGCAACGGTGCATACTCAGGGAGAACACTTATACCTTGAAATTTAGTGAGGGATCAACTTATAATGCTACCGTTGTACTAAGCAAAATAAGATGCATAAAGGATAAACATCACATGCAATCAAAATATGTGACATGATATGGCCATCATCATCTTGTGCCTTTGATCTCCATCTCCAAGCACCGTCACGATTTCCATTGTCACCGGCTTGACACCTTGATCTCCATCGTAGCATCGTTGTCATCTCGCCAACTATTGCTTCTACGACTATCGCTACCGCTTAGTGATAAAGTAAAGCAATTACATGGCGATTGCATTTCATACAATAAAGCGACAACCATAAGGCTCCTGCCAGTTGCCGATAACGGTTTTAAAACATTATCATCTCATACAACAATTTATATTTCATCACGTCTTGCCCATATCACATCACAACATGCCCTGCAAAAACAAGTTAGACGTCCTCTACTTTGTTGTTGCAAGTTTTACGTGGCTGCTATGGGCTTCTAGCAAGAACCATTCTTACCTACACATCAAAACCACAACGATTTTTCGCCGAGTGTGTTGTTTTAACCTTCAACAAGGATGGGCCGTAGTCAAACTCAATTCAACTAAATTTGGAGAAACAGACACCCGCTAGCCACCTGTGTGCGAAGCACGTCGGTAGAACCAGCCTCATGAACGCGGTCGTGTAATGTCGGCCCGGGCCGCTTCATCCAACAATACCGCCGAATCAAAGTAAGACGTTGGTGATCAGCAGTATGACTATTATCGCCCACAACTCATTGTGTCCTACTCGTGCATATATCATCTACGCACAGACCTGGCTCGAATGCCACTGTTGGGGAATGTAGTGATTCGAAAAATTTCCTACGATCATGCAAGATCTATCTAGGAGATGCATAGCAACGAGACAGGAGAGTGTGTCCACGTACCCTCGTAGACCGAAAGTGGAAGCATTTAGGAACGCGGTTGATGTAGTCGAACGTCTTCACGATCCAACCGATCCAAGTACTGAACGTACGTCACCTCCATGTTTAGTTCACGTTCAGCATGATGATATCCGTCGAGCTCTTGATCCATTTGAGGACGAGGGAGAGTTTCATCAGAACGATGGCATGGCAACGGTGATGATGAAGTTACCGGCGCAGGGCTTCGCCTAAGCACTACGATGATATGACCGAGGTGTCGAACTTTGGAGGGGGGCACCGCACATGGCTAAGAAATTGTCCGTTGTGCTTTAGGGTGCCCCTGGCCATGTATATAAAGGAGGGAGGGAGATAGGCCGGTGGCCAGGAGGGGCGCACCAAGCGGGGAGTCCTACTTGGACTCCTAGTCCAAGTAGGATTCGCCCCCCGTTTTCCTTTCTTCCACCGGAGGGAAAGGAAGAAGGGGAGAAGGAGAAGGAAGGAGGGGGCCGCGCCCCCTGTCGGTGTCAAAACCGGCGGATCTCGGGCAGGGGGTCCCGTACTGTGCGTCTAAGGATGATGGTAACAGGAGACATGGGACACAATGTTTACCCAGGTTCGGGCCCTCTCTATGGAGGTAATACCCTACTTCCTGCTTGATTGATCTTGATGAATATGAGTATTACAAGAGTTGATCTACCACAAGATCGTAATGGATAAGCCCTAAAAGTCTAGCCTATATGACTATGGTGATGAATATCCCTCCTCCGGACTAAGTCCTCCGGTTTATATAGACACCTGGAGGATCTAGGGTTACACAAGGTCGGTTACAAAGAAAGGAACCTACACATTTGATCATCAAGCTTGCCTTCCATGCCAAGGAGAGTCCCATCCGTACACGGGTGCAGTCTTTGGTCTTCGTATCTTCACAGCCCATTAGTCCGGCCCATGGCTAACAGGCCGGACGCCCGAGGACCCCTTAGTCCAGGACTCCCTCAGTAGCCCCTAAACCTGGGTTCAATGACGAGGTATCCGGCGCGTAGATTTGTCTTCGGCATTGCAAAGCGGGTTCCTCCTTAGAAACTCCAAGATAGTCTTCGGACGTATTGATCGTGTCCGGACCTGTAACACACACACACACCACACACAACCACAGAGAATATAATATTCCATGAGTCCAATCTGCTAACAACCTTTTGCAACATGACATCACGTCCGCCCGGTCATAATTTCGAACCGTTTTTCGTCTGCCGCTCCACGTTTCGAGACGCGGTTGCCATTGGCACGTTTTGTCGAAGCAGAGATCGTGTCCCCTTATTGCGCGATTCTCATCAATACGGGCGTGGGTAACCCAACCGTGCTATTTACACAGCCCTTGGGAACAGGCGAGTTTTAAGGCGAGTGGGGAGGCGTTCAATATTCACTGCCTTTAAAAGGAGATAAGGATTCCCTTTCTTCACCCACGCCTTCTCTTCCTCTCTGCCCTTCCATTCTCAAGATCCAGCACCCAAGTTCCCATCTTCTCCTCCTCAAGGAAGCACTCAATCATGTCTAGATCCGGAGGTCAAGGCAAGTGGATGGTCTTCTACGTCAAGGAGAAGGACTTCACCCAGCTTTGGGTGGCCGGGTATCTGGCGAAAGGAATCGCCCACCGTCTGCCCACCAAGGGGCAAGTCATCTCCACCCCGAATCCTACTAAGAGGATAGTTTTCCTCCCTCACTTCGTCTGCGGACTGGGGTTTCCTCTTCACCCTTTCATCCGCGGACTGATGTACTATTATGGGCTATATTTCCATGATCTAGCCCCAAACTCCTTCCTCAACATCTCTGTGTTCATTGTCGTGTGCGAGGCCTTCCTCCACATCCAGCCCCACTTCGGCCTATGGCTCAAGGTCTTCAACGTGAAGCCGAAGGTGGTGGATGGTCAACACGCGGAGTGCGGAGGCGCCATGGTGAGCAAGATGCCCAACGTCACTTGGCCCACAGGTACTTTTTGGAGACTGTCAAGGAGTGGCAGAAGCAGTGGTTCTACATCACAGAGCCACGCGGCGCCACTTGGGCGGCGGCTCGTGAATTCAAGGACGGAGCCCCAATACGGCTCACCTCCTGCACGGAGAAGGGCCCCAACTGGTCTGCGTCAGACGAGCTGATAGCGCTGCAAATGCGCATTCAGAGTATGGTGGATAAAAACATCAAGCTCGTCGATGTGATCCAGGTGATGTTGGTTCGTCGGATTCTCCCCTACCAAAGCCGAAGCTTCCCTTTATGGGAATTCGATCCGGAGAAGCACCAGACCCTGGGAGGGCTCTTTGGAACTACTCACGAAGATGCCTGGAAGTTGCTCTTCAAGGGCAACGAGAAGCCGCAGGTCATAGATTCGGACCGTGGGCACGATCACAACCATCCCGCCAATGCGTTAAGTTCTCCTTTTCTCAAGGCGCACCTTCTACTTGTCTATTCAAGGAGCATGCCTAATCTTTTGTTGTATTGTTTTAGGTGTGGACGGAGAGAGCGGAGCGAATCCAGAGTTCGGCTCCGCTGCCCGAAGAGCCAGTCATCCCGCTCCTGGCGAAGATGCTGGTTCCGGCGCCTTATCGGCCGCCGGAAAAGAAGGCCAAGGGGGCCAAAGGTGGCCCCTGTCGCAAGGGTGCTTCGGACGTGATGTTCGAGGATGAAGAGACCCTTTCCTCCTCCGCTGAGGACAACGATGACGAAGAGGAGGAGAACAACCCTCCCTCTAATGAGGGAAAGAAGAAGAGGGCGGCCTCCACGAATCTGGAGGCGGAGACCTCCAAGAAGGGGAAGGGTTCCCTTGCGGATAACTCCGTGTCGGTGTCAAAACCGGCGGATCACGGGTAGGGGGTCCCGAACTGTGCGTCAAGGTCGGATGGTAACAGGAGACAAGGGACACTTTATTTTACCCAGGTTCGGGCCCTCTCGATGGAGGTAAAACCCTACTCCTGCTAGATTAATATTGATGATATGGGTAGTACAAGAGTAGATCTACCACAAGATCAAGGAGGCTAAACCCTAGAAGCTAGCCTATGGGTATGATGATGGTTATGATGATTATGATCCTCCCCCTACGGACTACAAACCTCCGGTTTATATAGACAACAGATAGGGTTAGGGTTACACAGAGTCGGTTACATTGGTAGGAGATCTTGAATATCCCTACGCCTAGCTTGCCTTCCACGCCAAGGAAAGAACCTTCCAGACACGGGACGAAGTCCTCAACCTTGTATCTTCATAGTCCTGGAGTCCGGCTGAAGGTATAGTCCGGCTATACGAACACCCCCTAATCCATGACTCCCTCAGTAGCCCCTGAACCAGGCTTCAATGACGACGAGTCCGGCGCGCAAATTGTCTTCGGCATTGCAAGGCGGGTTCCTCCTCCAAGTTCTTCAAGAAGATAATAAACACCCAAAATGGTGTCCGGCTCTGCAAAACAAGTTTCCACGTATTGCCATATAGAGAATAATACAAACACAAATCAAATCTGCTGACGTATTCCACAACGCGTCATAACACTGCGACCAAGCCTTCTGTATGGATTATTTTTCGTTGTTCCACCGCAGCACATTCAACGAGGCGGTTTCCTTGGCACGTCTTGTCGAAGCAGAGATCGTGTGCCCCTTTTAACGGGATTCTAATTAATACGGACGTGGGTAACCCAACTGTGCCCGTTGGCACGTCCTGCCTTAATTAAAGGATAGTCCAAGACGGTTACGGGGAGGGCTCCTGGTATTCTGCCTCTTATAAAGAGACCGAGGCCCTGCTCCCTTCTTGTGCTCTCAAAACAAGCTCGCCCATTGCCTCGAGTTCCAACACTCTAGGCTTCCAGATTTCAGGCGCACCGAACCTTCGACAATGACCGGTTCCAATCGCCAAGGCCAATGGATGCCCTCCTCTGTTACGGAGGAGGACGTATCAAGGTTGAGGGAAGCTAGGTACCTGACCAGCGATATTCCGCACAGGTTGTCTGCCCAAGGACAGGCGATCCCAAGCCCTCAGCCCGGTGAGAGCGTAGTATTCATCTCTCACTTCCTTCGGGGATTAGGCTTCCCAACGGATCCTTTCGTAAGGGGGCTGATGTTTTATTATGGGCTGGAATTCCATGACCTAGCTCCGGAGTCCATCCTCCATATCTCCTCGTTCATTGTTGTGTGCGAAGCGTTCCTCCATATCACTCCTCACGTCGGATTATGGCTCAAGACCTTTAAGGTAGAACCGAGGATAATCGAGGGGCGTCACGCAGAGTGCGGAGGCGCTGTTATAAAAAGAAATACCGATGCTCCATGGCCCGAGGGCGCTTTTCAAGAGGATCTCGGCTCATGGCAACAGGAGTGGTTCTACATCACCTCTCCTCGGGGCACCACTTGGGTGGCGCCTCCAGCCTTTCGCTCAGGCCCCCCACCACGCTTAGCATCGTGGATCAACATAGGGTTAGACCGGGGATTGCCCAAAGATGTTCCCCTGCTGCAGGGCCGCATAAAGGGTCTCTTGAAAGGAGACCTCGACTTGGTCAAGGTGACACAAGTTATGCTGATTCGCCGGACATTGCCCGGCCAACATCGCCCCCTCCGCCTGTGGGAGTTCAACCCAGATGGACCACGAGTTCTCCGAAATTTCATGGGCGTGACGCCTACGGAGATGTATAAACTGTTCTTCGGATCACCAGAAGTGAGTCCGGATTTGACCGAGGATGCTGGTTTAAGCCGCAACCGCCTGGATACCAAAGTAGGTGACCCCGCGCCCGGACCTTCTATCCGCACAATTGACTTGTTTTTTAACAGCACTTCTCCTTTTATGCAGGAGCGGATAGCGAAGGCGAAGCTGATCTGGTGTCCGGCTCCCCTTCCTGAGACTAGGCTAGATCCCGTGCTAGTCAGGATGTTGGAGGTGGCGCCTCTGGAGGGAAATGAAGGAGCGGACAACGAAACCATGGCCTCTTCGAAAGAGGTCATCCCGAAGGGGGGAATCGATGATTCTTCTCCCAAGGGGAAGAAAAGGGCCGCCTCTGACGACCCAGGAGCCATAGCTCCAAAGCGGGGGAAAGAATCCATGTCAGAGGGCCCGACGCCGGGGAGCCCCTTGGCCGAACTAAACCCTCAAAGGGAGCAGGCCTCCAACGAGCCGTAAGTAGAAGGAGAGTTGTTCTTTTAAGAGAAATCCTTGATTTGTATATGAGAAGTTTTAACCGAAACCTTACCTTGTAGTTCGGACCTCGACCCTTCTCAGCAGAGCTCGTCATCGGGGGATCTTCTTCCGGAGATGATGGAGAGCGGAACGCCTCCTCCTTCTATATCGCCTAGCAAGGTGGGCGACGCCGAAGTGTCGTCGCAGAGGATTTCTCCGAATCTGCCAGAGGCAGAAGGTGACCGTGCGGCCCCCCGAGGTTCTCCGCGTCCGGCCTTCGAAGAAGGCCATGGGACGAGTCCGGCACCATCTGGTGTTCGGTCGGAGGAGCTAAAGGTTCTGCTAGGGCGAGCCTCTGTTTCAGAGGAGCATCGTGTGTTGATGAACACGGTGATTGAAAAGATTTCGTCCGCGGAAAGCGGACTGAACGAGGCCGTCAAGAGTTTACTGGCGGGCCTTGAGGTACGTTTTAAATAACAAATATTAGTGTTAGTTGCGTGTAATAACACGCGCCCTATGTAGATAGTAGCCCCTGAGACTCTGTGCGTCGCAGAGGTGTGCGGCGCGCAGAGGATCTAAATCCCAGGTCCTTTAAGTGGCACCTTTGTATGTAGGTGGCAGATTATCCGGAGTCAAGCCGGACTCGAGAGTTTGCCGAAATGAAGCGGCAACTTGATGAGGCAGAAGCCGACATCGTGCTTGTTAACAAGCGGCTTGATGATGCTCAAGGTATTGAATTTATTTGGCGATTGTTAGTAAGAGGAGCTTCATGTCAATATCTTACCGTGTGTATGCTTGATGCAGACGGTGCGGCTGCTGTGGAAGGTCTAAGGGCCGAACTCGCCAAAGCAAAGGAACAAGCCAGAAAAAGTGATGCGGCTGCCGGAAAAGCCCGAGAAGAGCTGAAAGCCGAACAGGCTTCCCATTGCCGAAGCAGGGAGGAGATGGCTGATATTGCCGTAAAGTTAAAAAGTGCTACTGACCGTTGCAAGCTTCTTGAAGAGGAAGATCGAGCAAGGCAGACGGACTTGGAGAAGGCCGTTGCTGATGCCAAGGACGCCCGCTCTGCAATGACAGCGACAAGGGAAGAGCTACGTCAAGCCGGACTAATTGCGGATGGAAAGACCTTCCTGCTGCGGAGAAAATTCTGTGATCCGAAGTTCGCCCCATTGGACCGAGCGTGGAGCGTGAAGGACACCTATCTGGATTTGGCGGCTAGTGCAGCTGATGCGACCAGGTACTTTCAAGATAAGGAAGGTCATGAAGTGGAGAAGCTCTTCTGGTCGCAGTTCACCAATCCAGAGCGTCCACTGGTTGTGGACGATCGCCTGGCCCAATGGGCCGAGCTGAATAGGTTGTCCGGACTCGCCGTGAAGTACGCCATGGATCACCTGTGTCCAGGGAAATCGAAGCCGAAAAGCTATTTCAGCTTGGTGCAGCAATTTCTTGACGTGGTGCCCCGTGTCGATGCTCTGAAGAGGTCAGCGTGCACAGAGGGCGCTCGGTTGGCTCTTGCCCGTGTCAAGACATACTGGGAAGATATGGAGCCCACCGTTGTTGCGTCCCGAGATTCGGAGAAAGGCCGAATACCTTCTGAGCACTATTTTGAGGAAGTCCTCGAAGGCGCTCGCATAATAGAGACGCAGTGCTCAAAGGATGCTATGTTATGACAGCATATGTAATTATAAAACAATATTTTGATAAAATGTAGTGGCATATTTTAGACTTGTGCCTTCAAGTATTGAGAACACCTCCTGTGTGGCCGTTAAATATATAAATTCTGAAAGATTGCAGTCGTTGGCTTCAGCCCCCACGCACATAGTGCGGGGGTGCGCGCAGAAGACGCATTTTCACACTTAACCCAACGTCTTGGTCCTACAAAGGAGGTGATAGCGCAGCGGGCTAGGCAACCGGACTATAATGCTTTAACACTTTCACTTAGCCATAGGAGCTTGACAGTGGGACTCTTTAGGTAGCCCTTTAGTGGCGACTGCGTTTACCCGAATTCGGGGCGCATGTCAGCCTGACCGGGAAGCGGCCCTTCGTCAAAACGGAGGAATTCGATAAACCCCTATAAGTCATCGAGTGGCGACCAGTCTCACGCTACATCATGACAGTCGGTTTTCGACTTTCTCTACTGAGGTGCTCGCTCGGCTGAACCGGGGCACAATCGCAGTAGTTCTCCTGGTGCTACCTTAGCCGACAGAACGGAACGTAAGGTGGCCGAACTCAGGAGCCGGGCAACCCAACATGTGACCAAAATCATGACTCGGAGCTGATGCATATAGTGCCAGAACTCGCGACGCCGAACACTCCCCAAGGTGTTCGGTCTGTGGATGTCTGTGGAACAACACCCTTAAGAAAGAAAAAAGCCCCTCGTGTCCAGGTACGAGCAAGAATTCTGGCGTGGCCACATGCCAAAACGCCAGCCTCCTCCTTGGTTATAGTGAAATAAACCAGGGGATGTATAGCAGCAAGAGACAGTAAAAAAGGTTTACGCAGGGTCTTAATCTTAAAAGAGTCCTTTGGGGCGGGTCCCTACTGCATGTCTGCGCCTGTGTCTCCGCTGTGCCGTGTCCTGGAAGGGCGCCGTACGACGTTCATCTGTAAAAGAGAGGAACTAAATTGAAAAAGGGTCGTGCGGATCAAAAAGGATAACAAAATATAAGAGTAAAAAAATGGAGTGGAGCTTTATTGTCTCTGCGTACAGCCCCTGGTATGGCGTACTAAGCGTATATTGATAATGGGCTTGTGCCGAACTCGTTGAGTCCGGGTCCGTGGCCTTTAATGACTTACATCGAAAAAGTCCTCTGGCTGGCGAGGCCATTTTATTATGCAGCTGTTTAGGCGGCCGCGCAATCCTCCGTTTGGAGGAGACGTATTTTAGTACGCTCCCTTTAAAGAGATGATGCCACGAGGACCGGGCATCTTTAGCGTGAGGGATGCATAATGTGGTATTGCGTTAAAGCGAGCGAAAGCTCCGCGTCCCATTAGTGCTTGATAGCGACCTGAAAACGGGACTACATGGAAGGTCAGCTTTTCGCGACGAAAGTTATTGGCGGAGCCAAATATGACTACGCGCCGGAGAGAACCCATACAATGGGTGTCCGGGCCTGGAGCTACCCCTTGAAAGGAGGTTTTACTGTGACGGATTCTTGCTGGGTTTATGCCCATGCGGTGAATTGTATCCTGATATATCAGGTTTAGTCCACTGCCACCGTCCATAAGGACATTGATAAACTGGAATCCGTCTATTATTGGATTAAGTATCAGGGCAGTCCGGCCTGCGTGTTTGTTATTTCGAGAATAATCTAGCTGATCAAAAATGATTGCCTTTAGTGACCACTGGCGGGACTCCTGAGGGATAGGCTTGAATGTGCGGACCTTTATGGGTGTCCCACGCCTTGTTATGTGAAGTAAGTTCACTGTTTTGACTTCTTGCGGGAAGTTCTTTTGCTTCCTGGTGTTCTGCTTTTGGGGTTCGTCTTCTTCTTCACTTGGTGTGTCGAGCCCCTTGTGTTCGGCCTTAAGCTTTCCGGATTGTTTGAAAACCCAACAGTCTCTGTGGGTATGATTAGCAGGCTTCCCAGGAGTACTGTGTATCTGACATATCCTGTCAAGGATTCTCTTTAGGCTGGACGGATCTTCCCTGTTATCCTGAGGGGGTGGTTTTGTCTGATTTTGCCATGAGCCTTTGAATCCGGCATTGACTGTCGTGCTCTTCGGACTTTTTCTTTTGATTCGGCGATGGTCCTTATTTCGTCGCGGTTTCCCGTTTCCATCCATGATTTCTGATGTACTTGGGTCGCTGGGGCTGCATCGTGCCAACCAACTGTCCTCTCCTGCGCAAAAGCGGGTCATGAGGCTTGTGAGTGCGGCCATTGTTCTTGGCTTTTCCTGGCCGAGGTGACTGGAGCGTTCGGCCGGTTGTTGGCTTGACGAGTTGCCACCTGTCCTCTGGAGTCTGCGCACAACCCCAAACAAGTCGACCGGCTTCACACCCTTCTTCCTCGTCTACGGCGCTGAAGCTGTCATCCCAACGGATATAGAGTTCGACTCCCCGCGAGTCACGATGTACACCGCAGAGGAAGTAGAAGAAGCACGACAAGATGGCGTCGATCTGCTGGAAGAGGGCCGGCTGTTGGCACTCAGCCAGTCCAGCATCTACCAGCAGAGCCTACGCTGCTACTACAACAGGAAGGTCAGGCCGAGATCCTTCCAAGAGGCTGACCTTGTGCTCCGGCTAATCCAGCGAACAGCCGGCCATCACAAGTTGTCAGCACCTTGGGAAGGCCCCTTCATCATCAACAAGGTGCTAGGCAACGACTCCTACTACCTGATCGATGCTCAGAAGCCCCGAGCACGCAAGAGGGACGAATCCGGCAAAGAGACGGAGTGACCATGGAACGCAAATCTTCTTCGAAGATTTTACAGTTAATGTAGTATGTACCACGCTACCCCTTTGTATTGAAGTACCAAGACTCTGGGCCCCCCGAGGCGGACTCGGGGACTGCCCCTTTTGTTATCTGTATGATAAGTATTATGCTTCCAAGTATGCTACTTTTTGTTATGCCGCTTGGCACCGGGCTCGACTAGTCGGCCCGGGGACTCACCGTCTCACGCTATGAAAACGCTTCCTGCAGTCGGACAAATAGTGTGTGGCGCCTAAGCCGACTCCTGTCAGAAGCCACAGCTCGCAGAGCGACTGTCTGGTGGGCAGGAGCAGGGAAGAATGGGCGCCCACATGAAAAATGGCTAAGGACTCAAAGCGTAAAGCATAGCTCGAGCCGGCTTTCCAGCCGTTCCTAGCAAAACCGACTCCGAGTAGTCTGCTTGCTGTTTTCTATCCCACTTGCTAAGGAAACTCTAGAATGGCTAAGTACTTGCCTTCCCAAAAGTAGCCAAGTATTTGATCCAGCGGCAGGCCGCGGAGCGGCTGTCCGATTGGCAAAGACGGCGTCCAAGGGAAGGCGGCAAAGGGAAAAAGCCAAAAGAGCAATAAGCAAGAAATGATAGAACCCAAATAAATATTTACATTACAAAGGCCATTGGCCGAATCCTCTAACGGAAGTTCAAAATACACCCCGCGGGTGGAATTGTGCGAATTAACAAAGTTCGTCGAGAAACTACTAAACAAATAAATAAGACAAGGCGGCGGCCTATGAAGGAGCAGACGGGTTTGGGGGCTCGGAGGAGATGGCAGTGTCAGACGTTGGGGCGGCCGGCTGGGCAGACTCGGCTTGATCACCTCCAGCAGCAGTCGGCGCAGTTGGGTGCGGCTCGTTGTTGGAGGCACGGTCGAGCTGAGGCTGATCGCTCACTCTGGCTTCTGGCGCCTCCATCTCGTCTCCCGCCTCCACCTCGTCTTCCTCCTCGGCACTGGAGCCGATCACCTCCGCCGAGTCCTCGCCGTAGTTCGGGTTCATCCCAAACCACTCCGGCGGCGCCTCCTCGCCGTTGTCAGCTCGTTCAGGAACGAAGACACTGGTGTCGACGTACTCGGCGATCGCCGCGGCGCGCTTGACAAAGTCGTCCTCCATGGGTGTCAGCTTCGGCTGGGCCTTGGCCCGGAGCCTGGCCAGCTGGTCCAGGCTCAGGTCTGGATACCACGCCTTGACAAACTCCAAGGCCCGACGCGCTCCGGCACGTGCCGAAGAGCCCTTCCAAGCCTCCAGACGTCCGGCTGCGACCTCCAGCCAGTCAGCAGTCCGGCTGGGAGTGCGCAAAATCGACATCTCTAGCCACAAGGCAGCAATCGCCTGGGCGCCGACACGTTGAAGCCGGCGCAGCGTCCGGTGAGCCGGCCGCAGGCGAGCCTCGATGCTCAGAAGTTGTTCATCAAGAGTCCGGGGGGCGTTGGCAGCAACCTCCTCGCCGGCAGCCCTCTGCGCCTCGCGATCGGCCTCGATGGCTTGAACGGCAGTTTGCGCATGGCCCGGGAAGAAGTCTACCAAGACGAAAAAAGAAGCAAGTCAGAAAAAGCAAGAGTCGACCCGACCCGCTGTCGGCGACTCAAAGGAAGCGAGTAAAGAAAACTTACCATCAACGATATCCTAAATCTCATGGAAGCCGGAGGTCAGCATCGCCTCCTTGTCGGTCCAGGAGGAGCGTTCGGCTTCGAACTCGGCTTGGAGTTCAGTCTCTCTCTCCTTCGCCTCCTCCTGCGCCTTCTTGAGCAGCTCCTTCTGCTCCGCCAGCTGCGCAGCCAGCAGGTCGCGCTCCATGACGAGCTTGTCGCATTCCGCCTCCTTGGCGCGCAAGGCGGTGTTGGCTTCGCCCAGCTGCTGCTGAAGAACGGCGTTGGCCTCTGAAGAAAGAATAAAAATGACGCAAGTCGTCAGAGAAGGTCGCCAAGAAGATCCGGCCCGACTGCGCAGCAGTCGGCCCGAATCTCGGGGACTATAGCCCGCGGGTGCGCCAGCGCGCCCCCGTGAAGAAGGAAACTCACTCCGGCTCTCCGACAAGTCGGCAGTCCGCTTCCCCAGCTCTTCAACATTGCGGTTGAAGACGGTGACTCGGAGGTTGTGGTAGTCCTACGATAAGCATTTCAAACAAGAATAAGCACTCAGAGCTCACCAATAGAGTTCCGACCCACCTGCTCAGCAGCCGGCCCGGAACTCGGGGACTACACCCAGTGGGTGCGCTGGCGCGCCCCCACAGAGAAGAGCAAGAAAAAACAAAGTCGGAAGCAACATACCCGGACGGCCGCTCGCGACGCCAGATGCGCCTTGGTGCAGTTCTGGAGGGCGTCGCTTTCGGCTCGCAGCTTCGCCTAGACGTCCAGGAGCGCCTGGTTCAGCGGGCCTATGCCGCCTCCTCGCACCCACCTGACGGGCGCAACGCTCATCACCTCGACGTCTGGCGCGGCCGAGCTGGCTGCTCCGGTCTCCAGAGGGCGCGGCGCTGAAGTCGCCTTCTCCAGTCGACGGCGCGTCGGCGAGGCGACTTGGAGAAGCAAATTCGTCATGGCCTCGTCTGTAGTCGGCGGCACCGGCGGGCCCGCCGGCTGTTTATCCCTCGCGCTTCCCGATGGCGGCGGGGGCGGTGGTGGTGGCACCACCGTGTCCGGACCGGGAATCTCGCCGCCCTCCCTCTCCACGATGGGGTACTCCCCGCCGGCCTCCCCAGACTGCTCCGTATAATCCGGAGGCGGCGGCGAGTTCAATGGGACGACAAGCAGCACCGACTGGCGACGCGCGGCTTCTTCGGCCCGCTATTTGGCCGCTATATGGTACGCGCGAGCTACCAAGGAAGATGGTGCGGGCGGGCGAGCAGCGAGCGGGGGTAAATGGTGTGCGGCCGACGACAGGGAAGAGAGGAGGAAGAAGAAGAGAGGAGGAAGAAGAGTGGAAGACGGGGAAGAAAGTGCATTCAATCTCAATTCTACTAGTACTACTACCAGGATATACCGTCCTTCGGAGTGTAAATAGTTACACCGATGACATGTGGGTCTACCACAATAGGGCCCATATGTCAGTTAATGGAGGACAGAGGTGCGTAGGCGTATTTACGGAAGCATGCTCTACTGGCAAACATGATGGCAGTACTGGGTAAGGCTGATTTAGTAACACCAACACGCTGGTTCAGCTTATTAATTACATGTCCCATCTGCTGCAGCGTGTATTGTCACTTCACTGCGAAGACTAGTTGAATAGTTCTCTCTGACCGAGATGGGGAATAAATGGATCACGAGGACTTCCTTTCTACAGTATCCCTATGCCTCTATGCTCACTTCACTCATTTTGCTCCGTACCTAGTCACTTGTTGAAATATGTAGAAAGACAAATACTCCGTATTTGGAAACAGAGGGAGGCTTTTACTCCGTACTATTTGGGAACAGAGGGAGTATCACCATATGGAGGGAACAGAGGAAGCCTGAAATATGAACATGTCAATGGGAGGGAGTAAGCCCCATGCATGCATGCATGCATGCAACATGCAACACTCACACGTACACATGGACGCATGCAACACTCACGCACCCATGTGGCGCACAGCACACGACGCAACACACACGCTCACGCTCAAGTGCTCAACCTACTCCCTATGTCCGTGAAAGACTGTACATTTAGAGATTTACACATTGACCAGGGCATAATTAACGCCCAAAAGTAGCAGACTTATGTGTGCATGCGACCATTGAGATAAGAAGATTAAATGAAGGACGTTGCATGCTGTAATTAAGGATAGACATGTAGCCTATACCTACAGCACAAGTTGGTGCATTAGTCAATCAATATCGATTTAGATTAAAGGCTAAATGCATTGGAAGTGTAGATGTACATCATGTAGTACACTCTTTGTTGGAAGACCGAGGGAGGACATGTGCATGCACTCACATACACAGCCAGGGCGGTTCGCGCGCAAGGGTTGGACTCGTGTCGCGCCTGCGTAAAGTTTCGTTTAACTGATTTCTTTGCTCTGCCAACTGACAGGTGGGACCTAGAAACCAGGTGACAATTTAACCAGTCAACAAAGTGCCACGTCGACTATGTGGCCGGTCAGTAGGGTGCAATACGGTGCTCTACGATGAGCTAGTGATCGCATAATCGCCGCAAAACTATATATACTGACCGTAAAGAGCATACTGTTACATACATTGACCGCCAGTGTATTTTTCTCGTTTCAAATTAAGCCATATTAATCGGAAAGGACACAGTATGGACTACTACTACTAGTACTCCCTCCTTTCCGGAATTGAGCCTTATAAACCGGAAAGGAGGGAGTACTAGGTGAGTAAGTCATCTTAGGTCCCCCGTCTAGGTGAGTAAGTCATCTTAGGTTGTGCACCGTGACCAAGAAGGAAGGCAAAACGAGAGAACTTAATGTTTATTTGCCAATTAATAGCATTGCATGCAATGAACTAACCACTGCATGTCATGTTTGGTAGTCTCAAGTCATTAAAATCATGCACACCCCATATCTTATTGGTTGATATGTCAAGAAATAAGAAACGAGGTAGAAGTTAATGCATCGCGCCTAAGTGTTTTGGGATTATTTGGTTTTCATAAGATGACTTACACACCTAGACGGAGGGAGTACTGCTTTGATGTGTCCCGTCAACTCGCCGAACGAGGAGAAGCTTGCTTACTACGCCTCTCCCTCGCGCACGCGCGCGGTGGTTTACAAGACGAGGAGAGGGTTTTGACTACAGCGCCCTCTCCCTCTCCCTCTCCCTCGCCCTCGCCCTCGCCCTCGCGGTGGACGTGCAACAGTTCAATCGGTGTCAGATTGCCAGAAGCATATTGTACTGTAGTATCATCATTGTTGGACCTTCCGAAGAGGCGAAGAGCCAAGTGCAAGGTTCACACTAGTACGAACTGTTGAACCTCCCGAAGAGGCAAAGAGCCAAGCGCAATGTTTTATAGGAGTTGTCGTCCTAGTAGGAGTGTATTAGTACAACTATAGCGAACGCTGCTACTGTATGATGCCGCCATGTCACGTACATCCAAAGTTGTGCCACCTTTTTTCTCAAAGGAAGTGTTGGAGCCCGTGCAACAACCACACAAATTGCACGTACACATAACACATTTACTTGTAATAAATTCTAAAGGACAAATGCCAGTATGCCACACAAGTTCATATCAAACTCATGTGATAAATTTGTGAATGACTAGTCTACATATATTCAGAGCGCTACCATTCACAATTACCGTACTCCACTTACACGTTATAGATGGGCTACATGTCCTCCTCCAGGTTCCAGTCCCAGGTGTTCTTCATGGATGGCACGATCCATAGCGGTGGGCAACGGGAATCATTATCACAGCTTTCTAGTCCGGTTCCACACGATGGAGACTCATCCAAGCTGAAGCGGCATAAATCAGGGATAGCGTGTCCCAGCATGTCGTTCATAGGCTGAGCGCACTGAAGACACAACCATGCTTCATGAACGACAGGCCTTCCATGTCATGCACGGAAGGTGGCATCCGCTTCACAATGGGGTAGCTGTCCTCGATGAAAAGCGAGTACTCTCCAAGAGTGTTCCTCGGCACCCACGTAGCATCACGGGGGTCGAACTCGGCGTCGTTCATCTGGTACACGCGGCATCCCAGATCTGGACACATGGTGACGTACATAGTCAAGGTCCATGCATAATAATGTTGTGATCAAATGTGGCAGTCAGTAATACTGTGCAACAAATAGTACTACTCCGGTATAGAGGAATTAAAATAACCGGCTTATTATATATACCACTCTTGGCTACATGGATGAGGTAGTAAGACATGGAAAAACAAAAATGGTGGCAGCTAGTGGGTTCAAGTCTTCAAGGGCCAAGCTAGCTATACGCGTCCTCCAAGGTAAAAAGTACTCCTACTAGTACTACTCCCTCCTTTCCGGTTTATAAGGCTCAATTCAAAAATCTCACCAACCAAGGTAGATGGTGAATGGTGGAATACTTTTTGTAGTTTGCAAAAGCACCCAATTAATGCTCTTGTTTTCCTCAAAAAGTATGTTTACCAATGCATTAATTGCAATGCATGCATGCATAAATTACGTGCATTGGTCAATTTTCTCTTAATTCTTGCATCCAATGATTTAATGCACCTTGGAATCTGAATATGTGATGGGAAACAACCAAATTGAGCCTTATAAAATGGAAAAACTAAAATTTTGAGATAAGCCCAGTAAACCGGAAAGGAGGGAGTACAAAGTATACTACTAGTACAACAATGAAAGAGAAGGTGAGAGGGTTAAAAAAATGGAATACCTGGGTAGATGGTGACGGTCCGATCGTGGTAGATTATGTGACCATGTTGCACATCAGTGGTACCATGGGTAACGACCTCTAAGATAGTTGATCCCAATATGCCAAAATCAGCTACAAGGTTCCAGGTTAGACCGAATCACGGATGCAAATGCACATCCAGGATTGGTGATCTTATTTTGATCGGGGGATGACTGGTCCCTGCAAAATAATGGAGTATCGTTAGGGATGCAAATGATGGTTTGTGCATTCCGTTTGTAATCTCCCGTACCGTAGGATGTCAGCCAGATGAAACAAGTCCCTTGGCTTGTCACCGCGAAGATGCGGCCTAGATGGCGCACGACGTCTTCAAACGTGTACAAATCTGCCACCGCCAACATGCGCTAGCCTCTGCCGTTACTGCCTCCTGCATTGATGGCAATCCTTATGTCGAACAGCGCGATGAGATAGTAATCGTCATAGCCGCGTCGCTTTGTCGGCGGGTCCACAATTGCTATCTTCTTCAATCTCATGTAGGCATCATCATACGTATTCTTGCCCAGCCAGTCCGGAAGGCCGATCCCAATGGTGGAGAAGGGTTCTACCGGAACGGCCGCACTGCTGTGGATGTTGTACAAAATCATGGTGGTATCTGACCAGAGGTATGCAAGCCAATCTTCGTTGGCACTGACCCAGACCTATATATAAGACGGTGGGCAGCGGAGAAATTATGGGATGGAAATGGAATAACTAAGTACTACATGATCAAACTCCATTACTGACCTGCTCATCGGACAAAATCCGACTACCTCTCAACGTCGTCAACTCTAGCGGAGTCAACGTGCAACCATGGCCAGGGAGCGGTGGACTGTCCGAAGAATTGTCCCATAGAAGAACCTTCTCCTCGAGGACGCATGGAAGACCAACAAGCATGGCCTTTTCCCAAGCATGTTTAAGCAGCGTCTTGAAAAAGTTGGTGCAGGAAGCACCGAGTCTTGCGGCGGTGAGGACGTCAGAGCGGCGTGCGATTTCTCCGAGAGAATCGTCGTCCAAGGTCTCCCAGCCCCGACGAGGAGGAGAACCGCCTGGCGAATCCATGGGAGCAGCAACGAAGTGCCTTCTCTTTGGGGGGAGGGGAACTGGCGAGGAGGAGATAAGAGCGTAGTAACTGCAGGGCCTCGTCCCTTCCAGCTGTAGATCGTTCCTCAGCGAAGGGGTGAGACTATTATTTACTACTCTAAATAATAGCACTAGTAAGAAATTTTTGGCACTAGGTAGTAGTTTTTGGTACCATGGAGTACTAGTACTAGCATTATGGAATGTTATGGGATTGCATTATACTGTAAATCATAGCACTAGTAAGAAATTTTTGGCACTAGGTACTAGTAGTAGTAGTTTTTGGCATGGATTAAGAAATTTTGGGTATGTTTTTGCCATTTTTTGTACACGCCAACTAGTGTCAAAAAACGTCATACATTATGTGTCGGAGGAGTACGTACTCATACTGTAGCAGTACTAGTACTACTTTTCTCAATTAGTGGTGCGATGTACTGTACTTCTAGTCTAGTCTTGTATAGTGCACCAGTTTTGAACTGTTGAATCTCAGGGCCAAGGAGCTACAGTTGGAAGTAGAGGGTACTACTGTTCTCTAGAACCATCGGTGTACTATCAATGCAGGGGAAGTACATCTGCGTAGTGGCCTAGTGGGTACTCTCGGTGCTCTATTCAGCCACTCCTCTCATGTAGCTGGCCTACTCAGCCGCTCCTCTCACGCACACACTAGCAGCCTGTTTATCAGCGACGGTTACTGCGGGGGCAGAACATTTGAGTTATTTGATATAGCGAGACTAGGCTTTTCGCTTCCATTTGTGGAGGTGTAATGGATCTCGTCGAACTTTGTTAGTAGTTCCTTCTTTATGAATGAGATGAAGCAAAGCTTTTGCCTCCGTTTCAGAAAAACACATCAAGAGGAATTTCTTTTATAGTAGAGCCGATAATGGAGTGAAGTCCATGCATGCAACACCACAAGCTACAGAGTAGTAGTAGAGCACTTTACGTACAGAGCCATATTGCACAGTTCCCAATGCCCCGCCGGGCTTTTCTGGCTCCTCGGGCTTAATTGGGAGGCGCTAGTTTAAATATGCTACTAGCTGGAAGCTGCAAGCGAGGTGCGGCTAGGGCGAGCATGCGAGCCACGGGATGCTGGGAAGAAAAACCCGTTCACGTGGCTAGGCTGTCCTGTGCACCCAGATTGTGGGGCCGCATGTCCGTTTGACTTCAAAACTCAAACTACCCGTGTAAAATATTGGCTCGCAGCAAAGTGTAGTAGTATACTATTTTTCTAAAAAAGGCCGCCGTGCGTTCGGCCGGGATCGAACCCACAAAACGAGGTATACACTCCCGCGACCACTAGTAGTACTCGTTGGAGTACAACGCAACCTAGAATCGCCTTTTGTCGCTAGTAGTACGTACATTGTTCCTTACAAGAAACCCCTAAGAGCATGGTTAATAGTATATCCAGCTGCTGGCTATAAGCTAGTGCCATGTCATCTACAGCTCATCTTATAGCCAACATGTAGTAGTAGTTTATTTCTTATAGCCCGCTGACTCAGCTCTATTGTACTTGCTCTAATAATGCAAGAAACCACTAAAATGCCAAGAAACTACTACCACTTGCATACGTGGCAGACTTCAGATAAAACTACCTTATCAACCATTGTGCATGCTCTTACCAACAAAATTCCTCGAGTGACCTCCTACCTCCGGCCCGTCCACCTAGTCATCCTCAGCCATGGGACGCAGCTACCGCCGCCGGCAGAAGGCGAGGTCAAAACCGTCGGCGGTGCGGAGCCCATGTTGCGGCAGCCCGGATGCCAGCTCCGCCCGATGCTCGCGGCCGCTAGCTAGCCAAGATAGCCTCGTCCAACTGCTTGTCTGCAAGGTTTGCTAGCTAGATTGGCACGGCAGCGCGGCGGCTTGCTCGCGCGTGCCGCGCTAAGGCCAACTATCTGGCTCGAGCGAAGGCCAGTGCGGCGGTTTGCTCGCTCATGAGTCACGCTCGGGCCAGCCTGCCAACCCGTGCGGATGCCAGCGCGGCATCCGGCCCGTCCGGCGGAGCGGCGGCCAACTCGCTCATCACCGGCGCCACCAAGAACACGCATCAGTACTTTATGAAGTAATTCAGGAAAAATAACGATTTGAGGGGGAATAACAGGGTAGAAGGTCAGATGTGGGTCCCTCGTGTCAACGATCAAACAAAATGTGTTGGTTTAAGCTGCCTCGTCAGCACGGACATGTGGGCCAACCCTGTGATAAATGGGTTTAAACGAACCTAATCGGTAGGAGTACTAGGTAGTTTTTGGCGTGGATTAAGAAATTTTGGGTATGTTTTTGCTATTTTTTGTACAATAGATTCCTCCTAGGGCTGGTTGAAAGTGGTAGTTTTTTGTTAAATACTCTACATATTGTAAGTAGGAGTGAAAGTTAAGCTTTGGAAGCCAATAAGCAAGGCTAGTTACATAGTGCATATGTGTACATGATTAAAAGTAAATATCAACCATGAGTGACTAATATCTTGATGGAAAGCTCGAAACTATGGAATACTAGGAAAAGAAATGCATGGTTGGAAATACTAGCAATGTTCATGTCCGTTGCAACGAATCATAATTAGAATAATACTTATTCACAAACTTGGTACAAAACACTCTAATTTTGATATACATATGTCACTAGAGATATATTATGTTTCAATTAGAATATATTCCTTGGGCTGTTTTGGTGAGGTCAGGGAGGGATGTGGTTGGTTTTAAGATACTAATTATGGGTTTTTCTGCAAATTGGTAGACAAGTGGGATGTTGGTGAGAAAAGGCAACAACTTACCTCACAATCGTTAGATGTAGATCTAATGGTCAGAAACGGCGGATGGCAGACACACCAGCATCACCAACTTAGTCTTGTGTAGGAGTACTAGCAAGATCCGTGCATTGCACGGAACATCAAGATGCATTTTTGTATAAAACACTTGTTGTGATTGACCCTTGCGGGAGTAATCCCATGTGTAAAAACTAATGATATCTCGAGAAATATGAGATAAGGTGAAGAGGAGTGGGGTGTGGTGGTGGTTGGTGGTCGGACTGAGCGAAGGCATGGGGATTGACGACGCCAGCAGCGGCCACCAGGCCAGTTTGTTCCAGAGGCTTCCTTTCTTAATTGCTCAACAATGAGGTTTGTTGGAGATAAGGATGAACGAGGGAAGGCCTTGTCTGCAAATGTGGAGAGGGGTGCGGGTATCCGTCTTGGAGGTGCTGGACCACAAGTTTCCTGCGGGATTTAAGCCCGTAAACATAGAGGCATACGACGGAACCACAGACCCTGGAGTCTGGATTGAGGACTATATCCTCCACATACACATGGCCCGAGGAGACGATCTCCACGCCATAAAATACTTACCCCTCAAGCTCAAAGGGCCAGCCCGGCACTGGCTTAAAGGCCTTCCCGAAAACACCGTTGGAAGTTGGGAAGAGCTCGAGGAGGCTTTTCGGGCAAATTTTCAAGGAACCTATGTCCGACCTCCAGATGCAGATGATCTAAGTCATATAACTCAACAGCCCGGCGAGTCAGCCCGGAACAGATTTCTTACTAAAAAGAACCAGATAGTCGACTGTCCGGACGCCGAAGCTTTAGCCGCTTTCAAACACAGCGTTCGAGACGAATGGCTCGCCAGACACCTCGGTCAAGAAAAGCGAAGAACAATGGACGCATTAACAAGCCTCATGACCCGCTTTTGCGCAGGAGAGGACAGTTGGTTGGCAAGACACCGCACAAGTGACCAAGTACATCAGAACTCAGGGATGGAAACGGAAAACCACGACGCAGTAAGGAACATCGCCGAAATAAGGAAAGCTGCTCGAAGAGCACGACAGTTAACGCCAGATTCAAAAGATCTTGGCAGGATCAGAAAAAGCTGCCCCCCAAGGACAACAGGGATGAGCTATCTAACCTAAACAAAATATTGGATAAGATATGTCAAATCCACAGCACCCCCGGGAAGCCTGCAAACCATACCCACAGAGAATGTTGGGTCTTCAAGCAATCCGGCCAACTCAACGCCGAACACAAGGGGCTCGACACACCAAGTGAGGACGATGACGAACCCCACAAGCAGAGCACAGGGAAACAAAAGAATTTCCCACTCGATGTCAAAACAGTAAACTTACTTCACGTGACAACAGGGAAAAACAGAGGGGCTAACCTTCCACATCGCCCCATTTTCAAGTAGCTATCAAGAACTGCTGGGACGAGAGGCTTTCGCCCGCTTTAATGCAATACCGCATTATGCATCTCTTACACTTAAGATGCCCGGTCCACAAGGCGTCATCTCACTAAAGGGAAATACCAAGTGTCCTGCGCGCGCGAAAGAATTTGTGGCTGCCTTGACAGCCATACATTAAAACAGCTTCATCAACAAAAGCATCTACCAGGTCATCAAGACCACGGACTCGGCTAGGCGAGTCCAGAGCAAACATATAATTGATAAAGGTTTAGTAGCCATACACCCCTATACAAGGGGCTCCGCGTATGTAAAATACACGACAATAAGGCTCAATTTTACCCATCTTAAATTATACATTGTTCATCTAGTACAATGTACATTCCGCAATACTATTCTTTTTCTTGTCAGCTAAGTTCCTCTCTTTTACAGATGAACACCATGCTACGCCCGTCCAGGATACAGCACAACGGAAACACAGGCGTAGACGTGCAGTAGGAACCCATCCCCAGAATTCTTTTTAGATTAAGACCCTGCGTAAACCTTTTTTATTGTCTCTTGTTGATATATGTCCCCCGGATTTTCAATATAACCGAGGAGGAGGCTGGCGTCTTGGCATGTGGCCACGTCAGAATTTTGCACGTACCTGGACACCAGGGGCTTATTATCAAGGGCACTGATTAGCCCGTTTTTCATAAAGACCGAATACCCTAGGGAGTGTTCGGCGTCGCGAGTTTGGCCTTATATGCATCAGCTCCGAATCATGTCTTTGGTCAAATGTTGGGTTTGCCCGGCTCCTGTGTTTTGTTGCCTTACGTTCCACTCTATCGGCTAAGGCGACACCAGGAGAACTACTACGATTGTGCCCCGGTTTAGCCAGGCGAGCACCTCAGTAGAGAAAGCCGAAAACTGACTGTCATGATATAGCGTGAGACTGGTCATCCACTCAATGACCCGCCGGAATCTTTAGGATTCCTCCGCATTAACGAAGGGACGTTTCCTGGCCATGCACACACGCGTCCCAAATTCGGGCGAGCGCGGTGCCACCAGGGGCTATATAGTAGCCCCACTGTCAAACTCCTATGGCTAAGTGAAAGTGATAAAGCATTATAGTCCGGTTGCCTAGTTTGTTGCGCTACCACCTCCTTAATGGACCAAGACGTTGGATCAAGTGTGACGATGCGCCTTTTGCGAACACCCCCGCATTATATGCGTGGGGGCTGAAGCCAACGACTGTAATCTTTCAGGTTATATATACATATACGTAAACGACCGCACAGGAGGCATTAAAATTCTTGTAAGCACAAGTATAAAAAAGCTATTCCATTCAATCAAAGTATTGTTTTACAATGCTACATACTATTCGAACATAATATCCTTCGAGCACTGCGTCTCTATTAAACGAGCGCCCCTCAGGACTTCTTGAAAGTAGTGCTCGACAGGTACTTGGCTCTCGCCCGAATCTTGGGCTGCAACAGCGGTGGCCTCCATCTCCGCCCAGTATGTCGGGCAAGGGCCATCCGCACCCTCCACACACGCTGACCTCTTCATCGCGTTGATATGCGGCACCGCACCAAGGAACTGCTGCACCAAGCTAAAATAACTGTTCGGCTTTGGCCTTTTCGGCCATAGATGATCCACGGCATACTTCATGGCGAGTCCGGATAACCTATTCAGCTCTGCCCATTCCGCCAACCGATCGGGTAATGGAAGCGGACACTCAGGATTGTGGAAGTGCGACCAGAAAAGCTTTTCCACTTCATGACCTTCCTGATCTCGGAAGTGTTCGACCGCATCAGCGGCACTCGCCACTAAATCCATATATGCGTCCGCCGAACTCCACATCCGGTCCAACGGAGCATGTTTAGGATCCCTGAACTTCATCCGCAGCATAAAGGGTTTTCCAGCCGCGATATCTCCGGCCTGACGCAGCTCCTCCTTCATCGCTCTCATTGCAGAACGAGCATCCTTGGCCGCCGTAATGGCCTTTTCCAGGTCTGTCCGCTCCGTCCGATCTTCTTTCTCAAAAAGCTTGTAGCGGTCAGCAGCGGTCTTCAACTCCGCAGCCATCTTGGCCATCTCCTTTTTGCTTTGGCAATGAGCTGCCTATTCGGCTTTCAGCTCCTCGGCCGCCTTTAAGGCAGCCACATCGCTTTCCCTGGCTCGCTCCTTGGCTCGGGCAAGTTCTGCCCGAAGTTCCTCCACAGAGGCAGCCCCATCTGCATCAGGTACAAACACTGTAAGATACTGGCGTCAAGCTCCTCTTACCAGGTGTCTCCAGACAAATTATATACCTTGTGCCTCGTCGAACCGCTTATTGACATGTGCGATGTCGGCATCTGCCACGTCAAGTTGCCGCTTTAGTTCGGCAAATTCATCAGTCCAGCTAGCCGCCGGACATTTCGCCACCTACACATGACAAGCGACATATTATTCCTGGGTTTGTGATCCTCTGCGCGTCGTCACTTTTGACACCGCACAGAGTCTCAGGGGCTACTATCTACACAGGACGCATCCTATATATGCGGAATTGACAAAAGGGGCATCATTTCACATACCTCAAAACCTGTCAGTAAGCTCCTGACGGCCTCGAGCAACCCGCTCTCTGCGGATGAAATCCTTTCAATCACCGTACCCATTAACGTACGGTGTTCTTCTGAGATAGACGCTCGCCCGAGCAGCTCTTCAGCTCCTCCGGCCATGCACCGGACAGTGCCGGACTCGTCCGATGGCCTTTTTCAGAGGCCGGATACGGAGGGCTTCAGGGGGACATATGACTGCCTTCCGGCCCTGCCGGATTCGGGGAAACCCTCCGTGACGACACCTCGGGGTCGCCTGCCTCGTGAGACGGTATGGTAAGGGGAGGCGATCTGCTCTCCATCATCTCCGGAAGAAGATCCCTCGAAGACGAGCTCTGCTGAGAAGGGCTGAGATCCGAACTACAAGTTAAAAACTTGGTTATTTTCCTCAGGAATAAAACAGGGGTGCTTCTCATCTTAAACTCCCCTCTCTACTTATGGCTCGGTGGAGGGCTGATCCCCTTGGGGCACAATACGGCTGAGGTATCCCTCGGCGCAGGACTCTCTGGCAAAGATTTCTTCCCCCGCTTTGAGACCATGGTCTCCGGGTCTTCAGAGGCGCTCCTCTGCTTCCCCTGGGTGGAGGAAATTATGATTCCTCCTTTCCCAACAGACTCCTTCGAGGAGCCGGTAACTCCCTTGTCCCCCTCCTCGTTCTCTTCCAAAGGCACAATCTCCAGCATCCTGGTCAGCACAGGATTCGGCGAGGTCTCAGGAAGGGGGGCCGGACACCTGATTAACTTCTCCTTCGCTACCTGCTCCTATTTCAAAGACGACTCTTTTAAGGGTGATGTCGTGATAAATGAATGGATGGTGTGTCCGGAAACAGGGCTACTTACTTGGGTATCCGGACGATTGCAGCTTAGTCCAGCGTCCTCCGTAGAATCTGGACACACTACTTGTGGTCCGAAGAATAATTTGTACATCTCCACGGGCTTCATGCAAAGAAAGTGTTGGAGAGCTCACAGTCCCTCCGGGTTGAACTCCCATAGACGGAGAGGGCGACGTTTGCAAGGCAGGACTCTGTGAATTAACATAACCTGCGTCACCATGACCAGACTGATATCTCTTTCTAAGAGATCTCGGAAGCGGCCTTGCAATAGGGGCACGTCCTTTGCCGGCCCCCAGTCTGGCCCCTTGTTGACCCATGACGCTAGTCGTGGCGGGGGACCCGAGCGGAAAGCAGGTGGCGCCACCCACTTGCTGCCCCTGGGAGCTGTGATATAAAACCACTCTTGTTGCCATAAGCTGAACTCCTCTTGAAAAGAGCCCTCGGGCCACGGAGCGTCAGCACTCTTGCTTATAATGGCGCCTCCGCACTCCTTGTGTTGTCCCTCGATCATCTTCGGTTCCACTTTGAAGGTTTTAAGCCACAGTCCGAAGTGAGGAGTAATGTGGAGGAAGGCTTCACACACAATGATGAACGACGAGATATGGAGGATGAACTCCGGAGCCAAGTCGTGAAATTCCAGCCCATAATAAAATATGAGCCCCCTCACGAAGGGATCCATCGCGAAGCCGAGCCCTCGGAGGAGGTGAGACATAAACACCACGCTCTCACCAGGCCTGGGAGTAGGAATAACCTGCCCTGGAGCAGACAGCCTGTGCGGGATTTCGCCTGTCAAAAACCTGGCCTCTCTCAGCTTCAGCACATCTTCCTCCGTGACGGAAGAAGGCATCCATCGGCCTCGAAGGTCGGAACCGGACATCGTCAAAGTTCTGAAGCGCCTAAAATCTGTAGCCTTGGGTGTTGGAACTCGAGGAGAAGGGCGAACTTGATTGAGATTGAAAGAAAGGAGTAAGGCCTTGGTCTCTTTATAAGGAGTTGAATACCAAGAGCCCTCCCCGTGACCGTTTGGGACTCGCCTTTAATTGAGGAGACGCGCCAACGGGCATAACTGGGTTGCCCATGTCCGTATTGATGAGACTCCCGTAAATTAAGGAGACACAATCTCTGCTTCAACAAGACGTGCCAAGGAAACCGCCTCGCTAAACACGCTGAGGTGGGATAGTAAAAACGATTCGAGTAAAGGCTTGGCCGTGGTGTGATGTCACGCCACGAAATACGTCAGCAGATTAGATTTGTGTAAATACTACTCTCTCTCTCTCTCTCTATGGTAGTGTGTGGAATTTATTTTGCAGAGCCGGACACTATCCTTGTGATTCAAAATCTTAGATGAAGTATTCGGAGGAGGAACCCGCCTTGCAATGCCAAAGACAATTTGCGCGCCAGACTCGTCGTCATTGAAGCCAGGTTCAGGGGCTACTGAGGGAGTCCTGGATTAGGGGGTGTCCGGATAGCCGGACTATAACCTTTGGCCGGACTCCTGGACCGTGAGGATACAAGATTGAAGACTTCGTCCCATGTCCGGATGGGACTTTCCTTGGTGTGGAAGGCAAGCTTGGCGATACGCATACGTAGATCTCCTTCCGTTGTAACCGACTCTGTGTAACCCTAACCCTCTTCGATGTCTCTATAAACTGGAGGGTTTTAGTCCATAGGACGAACAATAATCATACCATAGGCTAGCTTCTATGGTTTAGCCTCTCTGATCTCGTGGTAGATCTACTCTTGTACTACCCATATCATCAATATTAATCAAGCAGGAGTAGGGTTTTACCTCCATCGAGAGGGCCCGAACCTGGGTAAAATCATCGTGTCCCTTTTCTCCTGTTACCATCCGCCTAGACGCACAGTTCGGGACCCCCTACCCGAGATCCGCCGGTTTTGACACCGACAGGTATCTTTTAGTTTAATTTCCATCCGTCAGATATAGATCAGACGGTCTATATTGCAAGATGGCACACGTACCACCATCACCAACTCGGTTTTTTATAAGAGAAGAAATATAGGTATGGAGATACAAACGTATTATCGATACTTGCTTCCGTAAACTAGCATCTACATTCTATTCAACGCCTCGGCATGTGGGGCCTTAGCACAATGACTTCTCGACTGTGTAAAACGAAGATTTTCCCGTCGCTGACAAGGAGGGGGTGACGGCGGCGCGCTTTTTGGCTTACTCTAGTCCTAGTAGTCATACTAGGTGGTCTAAGCACATGTAGATTTATTCTTTTTCACGTCTCGTGTTCGCCGTACTACCACGACTGTTCATGAATAGACGGTAAGTTATTCACCGGGAAACCCTTGTTGAGCGTGTTTGCGAGAGTGTGTGTGTGTGTGTGTGCGTGTGTGATATGTTAGAGACTGAGGCAATGATAACAGATTCTTTGTGTCTATGTGTGTGGAGGATAGAGAGAGACATGTACATGGGGCTTTGTGCTGTGTAACGTGGAGACACGTATACATAATTAGAGAGTGAGTGTGTGAGATACACATGCGGACATGAGGATCCAGGTAAATGGGTGTTTGTGCGTGTCTGTGTGTGTTTGTGCACGCGTTTGTGTGTGAGAGGGAGAGAGTGTATGTGGAGTAGAGAGACCACTGATGATGTAAACCTAGTATAAGGGAAGGGGGAATGGTGTGACATGTGTAGTAGCGAGATAGCACGAGTGCGGGCGGGGGGAGCAGACTATTTGGAAGAGACATCGAGTGTGTGTGTGGGAGAGGGGTGTGAGATCTAGAGAAAGAGAGAGCTAGCGACGGAGAGAGAGAGGGGGGGGAAGAGAGGGGGCGAGAGGGGTCGTTTGTGTCCATAAATGGCGTATAGATAGGGAGACAATGTTGATGTTGTCCGAAATTGGCCGATGAACAGAGACGCAAGGGAAGCGAGTCATCGTGTGTGTGATAGGGACTTCTTGAGAGATCTAGAATAGTTGGTGTAGAGAACAATGTGCGAAATCGAGAACGATTATACATTAGGGAGCTATGCAAAGAGTCACAACATATATGTATACAGGGAAGGAGCTGGGGCGGGTCCGCATGTGGGAGAGATAGAAAGAGGAGAGTGGTGCACAAGGAGACAAAAGTGTGCTTGTTTGCAGTGGGGGTGGTGTGTGAGGTGAGTGCGCGAGAACCACATAAATAGGGAGATAGATGTTTGGGGGCGACATTTTGTGTGTATGGGAAATATACACTCTACATAGTGTGTGTGCTTGGGTAAGAGAGATAGCGGGAGACCTAGAGAGTGAGGGAAGAGATGTGTGCATGCCCGAGAGACAAAGTGATAGAGACCTATGTTGGGGTCCGGACTTTACAAGAAAGAGGGGTGTTAATGTGCTCTTGTGTTGGTGTTTGGGGGAGAGAACGACTTTTGTGTGTGTGTGTGTGTGTCTGTGGTGGGGGGGTTGACTTCAGATAAAGAGTGTGGTGTCTATATTTGAGGGACTTTAGCGTAATTGAGATATTGTGCACTCATGGTTGATCAATTTGTTTCACAGTTTGTACTATGAGATAATGATACTTTTGAACATGCGTGATATACCTTGATGTACCATAATTACAAACCTAAGATTGGAATTTTGGAATTCGACTCCATCATTAGCTTTTGTAATTCATTTAAACGGAGGTACATTTTTTAAGTTGGGATTTCGTGATTTCAAATTCATATATCAAACCTAGAGATATACACATACAGGCATGTTCAAACTTTATAATCATCCACTTTATTCATACACATACACATTTTTGCTTTTGTCATCATATTTAGGATAAACACATTTGGAATTCCATTTGAATTGGATCGTATGATGGTATTTGCTTGTAGTAGCTCAATGATCCATATTTGAATTGCATGGACAATCTAAGTTTCGAGTTGGAGACATTGATTTCCAAAACTTGCACATTTTTTTGCGTGCAAAACAAACAAATTGTCGGCCATGATATCATAGTCGGCCGTACGAGAGCAGAATACTTATAATTTTAGGCGCCAAAAGCTTTCAAACTTCCCGCTCACATCGAAATATCACGCGCCCGAAAGTTTAGCTCTGCGATATTCCTGTTTTACCCCTGCCACATGAACGGAAAAGGGCTGCTTTGGTAACTCCATTGTTTTCCCCTCTTTGCCCCCAACATTCTTCCCCAAAGCCCCTCCCCTTCCCCTCCCCGACCCCCCAACCACGGCAAGTCGCCGAATCTAGTGCTCTGCCGCAGCGGTGGACCTCACACCCCGCCGGATCTACCTTCCGCACCTTGGAATCCCCAACTGCCAACTCACCACTTCACCGGAGCTGCTTCAGCGACTGGCTTGTCCACCGCTCCAGATCTCCTTGACCGCCATCATGGTCCACCGCACCGGATCTGCTTAACCGATGCCCTCGTCCACCACAGCGTAGGGCCTTCACTGACTCCCTCATCCGCCCCTTCGCTGGCCCTTCATATACCCCCTCGTCCGCCGCAACAGATCCGCCTCACCGAAAGCACTGTACAACACGCCCGCCGAAGCCTTCGTCCACTTCACCGGACCCGCTCCAGGGACGCCATATCCAACTCCACCGGCCCTGCTTTACCGACGCCGCAGCCTCATCAGGTTATTTCGATTTGTACTCCTTTGGTTTTTCTCTTTATCGTGGAACTGTTCACTTACCACAGATCAGCTTTCTTGTATGTCGACAGGCGCCGCAACCTAGCACCGGAGCCGCTTCAGCGACGGCGACAGCCGGCCCAAACTCAACCGCAAAACGAGCACCATCGACGATCCTTAGCTATCAAGTATGACAACGATACCCATACGCCGCCGAGAATCAGGTACTATTATCCAACGGCCGGCGCCTACGTTCACTTTCCTAGCATAAGCACCGCACCTTTGAATTTCTTCAGGGCATCATTCAGTATTTCATGAGACGCATTATTCTGCTTGTACCTGTAGGGCCATACTTCTGGCAGTGAACATGTTACATGTGCTAAATTACATACCAGTGCACATATAGTTAATATGCTTTAGTTTTGTTCTGATGCCACCTGTTGGTTCCATCAGAGTGCTTAATGTTCTCTATGCTTAATTACACATCAGCAAACTAGCATGTGGTTTCGCTGCTTTTTGTTTGTTTTACCCTACATTTTCTGATGCTAGCTATTACATCACTGCTCCGAGCCTCTGTTCATTACTTGTTTGTGTGTTCTTGATCTTCCCAAGTTGCATGACTAATTTGATGCTTCTATTAATTATGGAGCTGCCAACCCCATCAAGGAAAATATTTGTTCTTTTGGGACTGGCACCTCGAACAAGCATAAAAAGAGAGGGAAGCAGATATACTCCCTCTGATTCTATTTACTCTGCGCATAACTCTTGACCCGCATACCAAGGAGGGCATTGGTTTAATTTTTCTGGACTAATTTGCCAATTAATTAGGGCAGAGGCGGATGGGGCAGGGCACAAAAGGAAACCAGCACTAGGAATCGGCAACGCACAGACTAATACGAGAAAACTGAGAAAAAGTTATACGCAAAGTAAAAAGAATCGGAGGGACTATAGTCGTGTATGCACACACCCTTCTTTCATTAGTTTAGATGAACCATTGATGATCAATTCAGACCAGTGCATGCGATTAAAATTAATTTTACCTAAATAGATGGTGCAGAATAGACTACAACAACTAGATTTGCAACCACGGGATGCTGACGATATCTTCAACGAACATTGCAACAACAGCTAGGCTTCACAGCAACATATGGTAAGCCAGTGTGTTTTAGTACACGTGAAATGTAATGCGAGTGGGCTGCTTTCTTGGCTTGTGCCCTCAACGTGTAATCCTACCGAATTACAAATAGTTCAGTTGTCTGCTTTGCTGTATTGCTTGATTCGAATGCTTATTTGTTGTTACGCTATACCTGAGTTGGCCAATATGTTAGCAGTGCCTGCTGTACTATCGTAAAGAAATGCATGCCTATTTCATTTGAGTCCTTAACTTTTCCTCTCAACTTCATCACAAGACTGTCTTCGTAGTTTATATGAGGCCACACTGTTAAGTGATTTCTCATATTATTTCAACTGCTTAGATGCCTTGGCAACTTAAATATAGCGGTTGTACACTCCCTTTCAACTAGGGATGTCAACTGGGTCTGGTTTAATCCCGATTAAAGTCCACTAGTGGTAAGATAGTTCAAAAGAGTTTTTGTTTTTTTTAGGAAAATGAACTAGGGAGGTAGCAAAAACTAACTAGATGGGACTGGCGGATTTCGTTTATTTGCCACTTACATACCTAGTTTCATCTTACCATTTTAATTTCTTTTCGGCTGATGCTACTTTGAACCATTTAAATATAGTTTGCCATGCTCGGCAGTAATTCGTCCGTCGTTTACCATGTAAGCTTACTGCCTGGATCATACGATAACTATCTCTTATTGATGTCCAGCGGAAACCTTTCAGGATGCCGTTCACACTAGGACACAATGTACAACCCCAGAATCTATTTGTGGAAGCAGTACGCCATCCATGTTACCAGATGGTAGCAGTTCAGAGGCAACACCGCCGGAGAGCAGTCTCAGCATAGATATTATAGTGCTTGAGGCTCTACTAGAGGCAGAAAGAAATGGTGTGGCTGCCATGAATGAGGTAATCTTTATCTTGAGGCTGGAAATTACGGAATTAGCGGCACGCATTATGCAAGCAACCCAAGAATTGGAGGAAGTAAGAATGTTGCATTTGAAGACGGAGGAGGTCCTGCTGTTTCTGCTATCTGAAGCCCAAGATAATCCCGGTTCTTCTTTAGATACCAGTTGAAATTTTCATTAGATTATTGTACTTGCATGTTGTGTCATGTCTCTGAATGGATTATGTTGCAAGACCCCCTATGTTGTCCATGTGTTGTAATGATCCGAATTTTTTAGGCGAGGTAATCCTCAGTACTTGTATGATTGACATAAGGTGAACTGTTTTTCGTGTGAGCATATTGAATTGGATGAAATAACTGTTTGACTCAGAGTGTATCCAACCTACTGAATTCGAAGATCACGACATTTCTAAATCATAGTCATATATAAAGGAGGAATAAATCTTTGTTGTGGTTTTAAAGAAATAAATAACAAAACGTATAGTTATATGTGTATATTCGTAATCGAATACAAATTGGATTTGAATTTAGTTTGCCAGGTCCCAGGGCAAACGTGAATGCTAATTCTCCCAAGTTTTGAACGAAGCGGCTAAATATCCACTATAATTTGTGGGCTGCTCGAAGCAAGTGTTTGCGAGATGGAAATTACTGTCTACCCCTGACACTTGACATCCTTATCGACAGGATTTACACTACTGTCGATAGGGGTAGACTAGTAACTTCAATCAGACATGACACGACTGCCTCTGAGCCCATTCAGACACGGTGGGCACCAAACGTGGGTGGCAAAACACATTTGATTCAAGCTCGTCCGAAAGACATGTGTCTCTTCCTCCATTTCCCCATTCATACACGGTGGGCGGCAAAACAAACTCTCCTCGTCCGAAATCGATGTAGGCTTATATTTTAAATAGGGGCAGATGTTTAACTTCCATTAGACGTGAAACAACCGCCCTACCTGTCAGCCCGTTCATACACCGTGGGCGCCAACCGTGGGCGGCAAAACACCCTCTCCTTGCCCGAAATCGATGTAGGCTAATATTTTAAATAGGGGCAGATGTGTAACTTCCATCAGACATGACACAACCGCCCTACCTATCAGCCCTGTTCATACACCGTGGGCGCCAACCGTGGGCGGCAAAACACCCTCTCCTCGCCCGAAATAGTTACCGGTAAATATTTGGGAGATGTGAGATTATCGTCCTATCCCCAACCGACGTGATGTCCGAAATTTTAAATGGGGGATAAGTTCGTAACTTTCCCCCATTTTAGAGAAGCGCGTCCCAAAGTTTGAGATCCCCCCTCCCCTCCATTTCCCCATTAATACACCGTCGGCGGCACGACAACCTCCGCACTGCGGCCAGCCTCCTCCGTCCGCCACCCCATCCTCCACCTTGCCGGAGCCGCTACCCCTACCCCGTCGTCCACTGCAAGAGATGGACGTCTCTCGTCCACGGCGCTGGACCAGGATCCTTTCATCGTATCCTCTCGCTTCATCGGCGCCGTTGTCCACCTTGTCGTTGCCGCTCCTATGACCGCCTCGTCCACGGCAACAGGATATATCCCCCGACCCGGCCGTCTGCCGTCTAAAGTCTTCTTCCTCGCCGCCGACAGCCATCGCACCCGTAGCACCCTCAACGTATCAGCATAGGCCTACACGACATCGCAAGAGAGGTGGTACTCTTCCATATGTGCTTAAGTTATTGATCTCACCCAGAAAATAGATCGTAATTTGTTTACTGTACTTTTCTTGTCCGTACCAAATCATAGTGGCTAGTTGAAAGCAAACATTGGTTGCGAAGTAGCTTTGTCCGGTTTGCACCTTCAGATCCGCCATGGCACGGGCACTATACTCATAAAGCTTATGGTTTCCCCCTTTATATTTACTACCATCATCGTAGGTGCTTCGTGTCGTGCTAGCACTGCTCCTCAAGACCTCAACCCAAAGCTTACGTGTTGAAATACGAATCTGATATGATGCTCATATCACTAAAACAGAGAACGTTTAATTGGTCACCTAATGTTCCTATATTCGTTTCGAAAAGCATGTGCGCCACCCACTAGTCCAGCTAGTTCCACTTTCCTGATTTTTCTCTTGATGCTTAGGGTTTTCCCTTTTATCTACTCTACTATGATCTGTGTAGGTGCTTTCTGTCATACTAGCATTACTCCACCCTTCAAGCTAAACAACACAACACTCAGAATTTGAAAGCTTAGTTGTTCAAATATGATTGTGATATGATACTGATATTAGTTAACTGACACATTTAATTGGTTAGCTAAAGGTCCCACTTGAGTTTCCAAATGCATGTCGAGACATATAGAGAGACAGCATAATTGCATTTCTTTGTCACTTGTTGACCGTACTTTCTTGTCCATACCAAATCTTAGTTGTTATTTCAAAGCAAACATCGGTTGCTAACTACCCTTTGCGCGGTTTGCAGCTTCAGATCTGCCATCCCACTGCCACGGTTAACATTGTACTCATCATGCTTATGTTTTCCCCATTTTATGATGACCAGAATCAGCCTACGTGGTTCGTGTCGTAATAGCACTGCTCCACCCATCGAGCTAAACAAGCTTAGTTGTACAAATTCATATCTCATATTATTGCTGATATTAGTAAAACTGAGAGATGTTTAATTGGTTAGCTAAATGTTCCTACTTCAGTTTCTAAATGCATGTGAGCCACATATGGAAAGACCGGAAAGAATAGTATTTCTCTGTGCGCTCTAGTTCATCATGGGTGGCCAACTGACATTGTATTAAAAGACTTGTAATATCTTCAATCTGCTTGCTCTTCTGCTCTTCTTTAAGATGATACTGTTCTTTAAGATGAACGGGGGAACAACATATACAAGTCGAGTTGTTCTCCCTTAGTATATTTTGAATCTGTCAGGTCAGATTGACTTGTTCTTCTTTACTATATGTTGAAGCTATCATCTGCGAAGTGTCATCACTTCTGGAGCTCTCATATTTTGAGTAGTAGGCCACATTATATTAATGCACACAACAAATTACAGCATGCATGGCATCTTGTAAAAGAATTGCAGAGATAGCACAAAGGGGTTTACAGGGAGGCAATATTGGATTAGAATCACTTCTGCGTTACAAAGAAAACCTCACTTGTTTTTATGTTTTCATGCATGTCAGATATTGAACATTATCAAAATGAATATGAGAATGGGCGCACGAGAGGAATATTGCGGAGCGATCCACTACCTAACAAACTTGGCATGGTGGAGGATGGCCTATCTTATTCACCCATCAAGGTGCTTGCTCTAACTTTGCAAAGTTGTATTGGTCGCACATATTTTGCTTCTGAACTCTTGCATTACTTCTACTTTGTTACACCATCTTCTTAGTTTAAGCATCATATATGAGTATATGCCATACCTATCCATTTTCTGTACCTATTCGATGTGTCGTCACACTATGTTTTTTCAGTCAAATGTTGTTCTTTTGTAATAGATGTCCAAAAGGAAGAGGGTGAGTGCAGATCCTCAAGGAGTACAAACTAGGTATTTGGAAAAGGTAGTGATACCTGTTAAATCAGATAGATCAGCAGCCACAGAAAACACAGGCCCAACTGTACCACACTTTACCCCTACTCCAGTGGCCAAACCCCTATTAGAACTGCTCGGAGCCCAGCGTCAGGTACTATCTATGATATCAATTCAAAATTTGAACTCCTAAATTTCTGCTTGTGCCTTAATTTCTCTCTTGTATGAAAACTAATTTCAGATGAATCTCCTTGCTCAAAGGATCATACGATCTCAAAACAGTAATGGGCTCTGCATTGCTCTTGTCAGTACCTCTCTCCCTTTTGCCTTGTAACGCTGTACTTAATTAATTGCTATTTGATTATGTATCATCAGTCTGCACCTGAGCTTCATTATCCTCTATTTCTTCCAATATTATTTGATCTATATTTACTCTTTGCAAAATGTCGAATAATGGCAACGCTTATAAAGAATTTTCTTTGGGGAATTTATTGAATTATCCTTCCATAAACATGGAGAAGGGCTTTGTCCAGCCCGTGTTAACATGTAATGTAAGTTCATCTTTCTCAATCCTTCAAACTTTGTTCTAGTATAGATTAGGATAGGCATCACTTCCTCCACTGCTGTTTGCTTTGCTATTTACATCTGATTGGATGTTTGCAACAACTACCAGTTTCAAATTGTAGTTGTAAAAACATGTTCCTTATGCAGAACATATCCATTTATTTGCTTATATAATCGTGAAACCTGTTACCTGTCTCCTTGTTTCTCTTTCAGACTCGTATCTCTTACGCCAGGCAGAACTTTAGGGAAGATAGTGAGCCAAACCATCTTGAGGACAGCGAGATGACCCCAAGGTCCTGTCTTGATGAAGACAGTGAGCTGAAGCTACTCACCAGCAGGTGTGAGACAACCTCTGTGCAGTCGCTGCCTCAATCAGTTCGACTTCTTCACTCTCAACTTAAAGCGGAAAGGCTTGCTTCAGCTCAGCTCCGACTTAAAGTCAAAGATGCAATGAAGATGCCAGAGGACTGCCGTGCGCACCATCATGCCTTAAATCTAGTGTTGATGCATCTATCATTGACATAACTGAGGTCTACTTAGCTTCTTCAGCTGTTTGGGGGGGCCCGACCTGGCCAGGCCTAGTGCCTTCTGAAGTGCTCTCAGTTTTGTATATTCTTTTGTCGGCGTGTTTATTTGCACCGGTGGCGTACTTTGATGCCCAGTGGATGTAATATGTGTGATAACCGTGATAGCCTAGCGTAAGTTGCTTGCTTATTTATTTCCTTGTTGTCTTGTTTATTTGTTTGCTTCTAGTCATTGAAGTTCTTTTTCTGTGGTTTGCTTGTGGCTGCAATAACCTATTTTTTAAAAACTAGGCCACAATAACCATGGGCTAATATTTACTGTAGTGACACTGGGCCTCCTACGGGCCGTAGAAATAGTGGGCCTTCTATGGACCGTAGAAACAATGGGCCTTCTACGGGCCGTAGAAACAATGGGCCTTCTACAGGCCGTAGAAACAATGGGCCTTCTATGGGCCGTATCATCAATGGGCCTTATACGGGCAGTATGATCGATGGCCAAACATGGGCCAATAACAGGCCGCATTATGGCCGTAAACGGGCTAGAGTTGGAATCGTCCGTTCATGGGCCGACCATAATGGGCCATCATTAATAGGCCATATCTGATGACGCTATGAAAACGGCCCAACGTATTAACGGACCACAAACGGGCCGACTGTAACCACGGGTTGAATTTGGCCCACAAGCAGAAAATGACAGTAACGGGCCGTAAGTAAACGAATGCTGGAAATGAGCCCAAGAATAAATGGGCTCTAAGAAGGCCGAAAGATAACATGGGCAGGAAACGACCCAACGGAATAACGGGCCGTTAATGGGTATAAAGTGATACACTGTTCATTACGGGCCAGTTTCACCACGGGCCGTTAATGGCTGTAAAGTGATACACTGTTCATTACGGGCCAGTTTCACCATGGGCCGTTAATAGGCCAAGAGTTACATAGGGCCTCATATGGGCCGAAAGACATCATGGGCCAGAAGTGAAAACGGGCTGGAATCATATTGGATGGCCCAGAAGACGCTACTGGGCCTAATTCGAATAGGGCGTAATGGGCCTTGGGTTAGCGGGCTATAAATGGGCTATATGCGAACATGCCGTTAACAGGCTTTGCATGGGCCGGCCCGCCACCTTTTGACCAAGTCAAATGGGTCGGCCTTTTCACATGAATGGGCCTCTGTTGGGCCGTGCCACATGTCGACGTATCATAGGCGCCTATCTGACCCACTGACGAGCTGACACGTGTTTCGTCCGGCCAATAAGAATTTTACATGTGGAAATTTCCCATTGGTCGGGGCTGTTAACGGGTTATCGGATCCAAAACCCGACCCGATAGCTTAACGGCGTTCCGTTACGGTGGATGCCACGTGTCGGTCACCCTTGACGAAACCACTTCTGTGACGCGCGATTTATCGTCATGGAAGTAGACACTTCCGTGATGATAATTTTGGTAATGTCATGGAACACTTCTATGACAGCACATGTATGACTATCTTGATTCTGTCATAAATTTGTCATGGATGTACATGCATGACAAAAAAACCAACCTACTGTGACAAACATGTATCATCACGGAAGTGTATTTTTTGTAGTGATGGAATCTTCTGCCGCCATTTTAGCTTGCAAGGATAGATATGAGCTCAAGAGGTTATTAGCTAAATGGAACAAAGAATCACTTAGAGATAAAATGAAACATGACCCTGCTTTTGCTACTTCACCTATCTGTGTTCCTGATAAGGATTATGAATTCTCTGTTGATCCTGATATAATTACCTTCGTTGAATCTGATCCTTTTCATGGTTATGAATCTGAAACTGTAGTGGCACATCTTACTAAATTAAATGATATAGCCACCCTGCTTACTAATGATGAGAGATCTCGCTACTTTTATATCCTCAAAATATTTCCGTTCTCATTAAAGGTGATGCTAAGATATGGTTTAATTCTCTTGATCCTGGTTGTGTGCGTAGTCCCCAGGATACGATTTATTACTTCTCTGCTAAATATTTCCCTGCTCATAAGAAACAAGCTGCTTTAAAGGAAATATACAACTTTGTGCAAATTAAAGAAGAGAGTCCCCCACAAGCTTGGGGGAGGCTTCTCAAGTTACTTAATGCTTTGCCTGATCATCCGCTTAAGAAACATGAAATACTTGATATCTTTTATAATGGACTAACCGAAGCTTCCAGAGATTACCTGGATAGTTGTGCTGGTTTTCTTTTCAGGGAAAGAACACCGGATGAAGCTAAAATTCTATTGAATAATATGTTGACCAATGAAAATAATTGGGCACCTCCTGAGCCAGCTCCTGAGCCAGCTCCTGCTCCAATTAATGATCCTATTCCTAAACCAACTCCGAAGAAGAGAGGTGTTCTATTTCTCAGTCCCGAAGATATGCAAGAGGCAAAGAAACCTATGAAAGAAAAAGGTATTAAAGCTGAAGATGCTAAGAATTTACCTCCTATTGAAGAAATACATGGTCTTAATCTACCACATGTTGAAGAAACATATGATCTCAATCCCTTATTTATTGAAGAACCTCCTGATCCCGATAACCCGACACAGGTAGTAAAGGTAAATTCTCTTTATAGATTTGATGAAGGTGATATTCCTCATTATAAGTCTGCTAGACAATGCTTAGAAGAGTTTGATAACTTTATCGTCAAACAAGAAAACTTCAATGCTTATTTTGGTAGACAATTGAAATATGATTCCAATATGATTAAACACTTGGGTGATTATATGGCTAATATTAGAGGTGAAATTAAACTTGTTAGCAAACATGCTTCTATGGTTACCACTCAAGTGGAACAAGTACTTAAAGCTCAAAAAGAAGTGCTTGATGAAATGAATAGTAAGAAAAATGATTATGTTGTTAGAGTGGCTACTAGAACTGGTAGAATGACTCAGGAACCTTAGTATCCTGAAGGCCACCCTAACAGAATTGAGCAAGATTCCCAGAGAAATAATATTGATGCACCTAGTTCTTCTAAAAGGAAGAAAAAGAAAAATGATAGAACTGTGCAAACTTCTAGTGAACCTATTGCTGAACCATTTGATAATCCAAATGATATATCTATGTCTGATGCTGAAACACAATCTGGTAATGAACTTGAACCTACTGAAAATGTTAATGATGATGTTCATGATGATGCTCAACCTAGTAATGATAATGATGTAGAAATTGAACCTGCTGTTGATCGTGATAACCCACAATCAAAGAATCAATGTTATGATAAGAGAGATTTTGTTGCTAGGAAACATGCTAAAGAAAGAGAACCTTGGGTTCAGAAACCCATGCCTTTTCCTCCCAAACCATCCAAGAAAAAGGATGATGAGGATTTTGAGCGCTTTGCTGAAATGATTAGACCTATCTTTTTGTGTATGCGATTGACTGATATGCTCAAAATGAATCCTTATGCTAAGTACATGAAAGATATTGTTACTAATAGAAGAAAGATACCGGAAGCTGAAATTTCCACCATGCTTGCTAATTATACTTTTAAGGGTGGAATACCCAAGAAACTAGGAGATCCAGGAGTACCTACTATACCATGCTCCATTAAAAGAAACTATGTTAAAACTGCTTTATGTGATGTTGGAGCCGGTGTTAGTGTTATGCCTCTCTCTTTATATCGTAGACTTGACTTGAATAAGTTGACACCTACTGAAATATCTTTGCAAATGGCTGATAAATCAACTGCTATACCTGTCGGTATTTGTGAGGATGTGCCTGTTGTGGTTGCAAATGTTACTATTTTAGCGGACTTTGTTATTCTTGATATTCCCGAGGATGATAGTATGTCTATTATTCTTGGAAGACCTTTTCTTAATACTGCAGGGGCTGTTATTGATTGCAACAAAGGCAATGTCACTTTTCATGTTAATGGTAATGAGCATATGGTACACTTTCCGAGGAAACAACCTCAAGTCCACAGCATCAACTCTATTGGAAAAATTCCATCGATTATATTTGGAGGTTTTGAATTTCCTCTTCCTACTGTCAAAAAGAAATATGATATACTTATTATTGGGGATGTGCATATCCCCGTGGAGGTAACTTAGTGTTATTTGAAATTTCTCCAGTTTCATGATTATCAGAATGAGTTTGTTAACAAGACTTGATCAACCTTGTTAGTGGATTATTTTTGATGAGCATGAGATGGATGAAACTAAAAGCACAACCTTCTGTACCCTCTTTATATTTTCTGTTCTTTAGTTGAAATAAGGGATAATTAATTTGGTGCCCTTAGTTGTGTCCCACTCGGCAGGTTTACCCCTAGTTTCCGAAAACACTTGTTCTTGCCCAAACCACTTTGCTCCTCTTATGCTTTTGCCCTTTGACCGTTTGACCATCACTTTGAAAACTTCATAAAAATTTCATACTAACTCAGAAAAATTCAAATAAGATATCAAAATGTTCAGAAAAGCATCACCTATATGTGCATGTCATTTGCATTCACGAACAAAGTGTTCGCCAGTCCCCATCTCAGTTTAGCTCATATGATCTTAGCATGAATAGTAAAATCTAAAAAAATTCTAAAAATATTTGGTGGCAAACTTTGACCAATGTTTTTAGTGCTTGCCAAGTTTCATAAGGGAATGACATTCGTGGAAGTCGTGGCAAAAAAATGAAATTCTGGAGCATTGATTTTTGTTTTTTTGCCACGACTTCCACGAATGTCATTCCCTTATGAAACTTGGCAAGCACTGAAAACATTGGTCAAAGTTTGCCACCAAATATTTTTAGAATTTTTTTAGATTTTACTATTCATGCTAAGATCATATGAGCTAAAACTGAGATGGGGACTGGCCAACACTTTTTTCCTGAATGCAAATGACATGCACATATAGGTGATGCTTTTCTGAACATTTTGATATCTTATTTGAATTTTTCTGAGTTAGTATGAAATTTTTATGAAGTTTTCAAAGTGATGGTCAAACGGTCAAAGGGCAAAAGCATAAGAGGAGCAAAGTGGTTTGGGCAGGAACAAGTGTTTTCGGAAACTAAGGGTAAACCTGCCGAGTGTGACCCAACTAGGGGCATAAAATCAATTATCCCTTGAAAGAAAGTAAAAATAGTATTTTTTTTGTCTGTTTCCTGGTTTATCCGTGCAATATAAAAATATCCTGAAAATAAAAGTCCTCAGAATGACATGCCAATTTAATATGATTTTTTCGGGAATATTTGGGGATTTATGGTGCAAAAATCACCGTAGGGGGAGCTGCCACCTGGCCACGAGGGTGGAGGGCGCGCCTTACCTCCCTAGGCGCGCCCCCCTGCCTCATGGGCCCATGGTGGCCCTCCTCCACTTATTCCAGCACCCATCTTCTTCCTCTGCCTCACACAAACCCGAAAAACCAACTCAAGCACGAGTTCCAACCACTTTTGTTGTGATTTTCGATCTCCTTGCTCAAAGCACCTCTCGCAAAACTGCTTGGGGGAGAATGTTCCTTGGTATGTGACTCCTCCATTGGTCCAATTAGTTTTTGTTCTATTGCTCTATTCTTTGCAAATTTGTGCTGCATAGGTGACCATGTTTTTGAGCTTGCATGTCAAACTTATATGGTTACAAGTAGTTCTAATGCTTGATATAGGCTCTATGCACTTGTAGGAGTTGTTGCTATCAGTTTTATCGAAGTTGGTTCACTTTTGTTTGAAGTTACTAAAAATTTCAGATTATTTCAGAAAATAATGAAGAGACTTTTGAGGGGCTCATCGAGCCGAAGCTTAAAGGATAAACAAAATGAAGAAGCTCAGAGGCCCAAATATAATTTGCCTCGTACCGCAGAGATACGGCCGTGTGAATGGCCTTCTGATAATTTCTTGACACAGGCCGGGATTTATGAGGATTTCTATTCATTGATTGAAAATGCTGGCCTCACTGACTTCGTCCGCGACCAACGTCCACAGTATCTCTTACTCACAAATACTTTTGTGCAAAACTTCTACTTTTACCCTAAGGAATCACCTCCTTCAGTAGAGTTTCATTTATATGACGTTGTGAAGAAAATGCCATTGTCCGAATTTTGCGCAGTCTGCAACATATCCCCTGAGGGTATTTTAGAGGAACCACCCAGTAAAGAGGTGGAACCATTTGTTAAACTTATCTCTGTGGGAGAAACCAGGAAGGTTTCTGATGCAAGAATTACTAGCATACATTTTCCTGTTTTACGCTATTTTGCCTTATTTGCTAGTCGTTGCTTGATTGGTCGCGGGAACTGTGGGAACCGTAGTGTTCCTGATATTATTATTTTGTTCCATGGTTTATACCGTGACAACACTGTCAGTATGGGCGGAATTGTTGCTAGACGGTTAAGTCTGAACCGTACTAAGGGCCCCATCTTTGGAGGCATTCATGCTTCTCACCTTGCTGCACATTTTAACATAGCTATTAGGCATTATGAGAAAGAAGAAAAATTGCTGCCTAATACTTATCTAGATTACAAGAGTATGATAACACATGATTTTCTTGTTAAGGACAGGGAAGGAAGGCTCAAATATAAATTATTCTTTGATAAACATCATCCTAAGACTATTACGCTGCCTGCTCCTTCTTTGCTTAATTTTGTAGGACCATATCTCATTACGTGGGCTGCCGTTCAAGCTTACAAAAATCCTACACCAGCCCTAGAACCGGAACCACAAGATGAGCCTCCACAACAACCTGTTTATTCTTGGGATCCAGAGATGGCTGTCAGTCAGTGGCAGTCAGAGTCTTCCTCATCGCAGCACAACCCCAACTATTCTTCGTCGCAGTACGACCCCAGCTACACCTACGGGTATCCGCCAGGCTATCCCTGGCCATGAACCAACTTAGGCCAAAAGCCTAAGCTTGGGGGAGTACGTATTTCTCACCGACATTACATTTATGTTCACACACACTCATTGCTAGATGTCGGTGCTCATACTCTTTAACTGTAGTATCCATGCTAGTTTATTTTCTTTTTCCTGCTTTCTTCTCGTGTGGTTGTTAAACCTTAAGAAAAACCAAAAAAATTAGTAGTAGTTTACTTTTCTGTTGTAGTAGTAGTAATTAAAAAGAAAACCCAAAAATATTTCCCGTTCTTCTTTTGCTTGTTGGGAGCATTCCCGTGTAAATAGTTTTTATTTCTTTTCTTTTCTTTGGGGGTCAGTAGGAGAAGACCATGAATAATTGTTAAAGTGGCTCCTATATGCATTATTGTTGATTTAACCAAGGGCCCATATTGCCTTGTCTTCTCCTGTTTATTGAATGCTTGCAGATTCCAGCTTAATGCAATGCACGTACACTCTTATTATCACTCACATCGTTCGGTCATGCAAGTGAAAGGCAATTATGATGATATATGATGGACTGACTAAGATGAGAAAAGCTGGTATGAACTCGACCTCTTTTGTTTTTGTAAATATGATGAGTTCATTGTTCTTGGTTCAACTTATTATGAATAAACATGTTTGCAATGACAATTAGAGATCATAGTTGCTTGTGCCATGCTTGATTAGCTATGAGTTATAATGATTTACCTTGCGTGCCAACATGCTATTGAGATGGTTATGATGTAGTATGATGGGATGGTATCCTCCTTTGAATGATTTAAGTGACTTGACTTGGCACATGGTCACGCATGTAGTTGAAACAAAATCAACATAGCCTTCACGATATTTATGTTCATGGTGGATTATATCCTACTTATGCTTGCATCCAATGTTAATTAATTTTAATGCATGTACATGGCCGTTGTCGCTCTCTAGTTGGTCGCTTCCTAGTCTTTTGCTAGCCTTCACATGTACTAAGCAGGAATACTGCTTGTGCATCCAATCCCTTAAACCCCAAAGTTATTCCAGATGAGTCCACTATACCTTCCTATATGCGGTATCTACCTGCCGTTCCAAGTAAATTTGTATGTGCCAAACTCTAAACCTTCAAATAAACATTATGTTTTGTATGCTCGAATAGCTCATGTATCAACCAAGGCTGCCCTTATCTTCCATGTTAGGCGGGTTATTCTCAAGAGGAGTGGACTCCGCTCCTCACTCACGAGAAAATGGCTGGTCACCAGGATGCCCAGTCCCATGTTTTATGCAAACTAAATCAAAATTAATTGCAAACAAAACTCCCCCTGGGACCTGATGTATGTTGGAGGCACTCGTTGTTTCGAGCAAGCCAGGGATTGATGCTTGTTGGTGGAGGGGGAGTATAAACTTTACCATTCTGTTTGGGAACCGCCTATAATGTGTGTGACATGGAAGATATCGCCATCTCTTAGTTGTTATGTTGACAATGAAAGTATACCGCTCAAAATATTATTTATCTCTATTTCAAAATCAAGCTCTAACACCTCTACAAATCCCTGCTTCCCTCTGCGAAGGGCCTATCTATTTACTTTTATGTTGAGTCATCACCCTCTTATTAAAGAGCACTAGCTGGAGAGCACACCTGTCATTTGCATTCATCACTATTAATCTATGTTGGGTGTGACTATGATTGGCTCTCTTTTACCATGAATTACAATGTCTAGTTAGTCCTTGATCTTTAAAGGTGCTCTGCATTTATGTTTTGCGGTCTCAGAAAGGGCTAGCGAGATACCATTTGTTATATCATATTATGATTGTTTTGAGAAAGTGTTGTCATCCGAGATTTATTATTATGGCTCGCTAGTTGATTATGCTATTGATATGAGTAATTGTGAGACCTGGGAATTATTGCAAATGTGGTTAGTTATGATATATGCTGAAAACTTGAATGCTAACTTGACATATTTACAACAACAAGAGCAAACAGAGTTTGTAAAAATTTTTGTTTGTTTCTTTCAGTTTGTCAACTGAATTGCTTGAGGACAAGCAAGGGTTTAAGCTTGGGGGAGTTGATACGTCTCCGTCGTATCTACTTTTCCAAACACTTTTGCCCTTGTTTTGGACTCTAACTTGTATGATTTGAATGGAACTAACCCGGACTGACGCTGTTTTCAGCAGAATTGCCATGATGTTATTTTATGTGCAGAAATAAAAGTTCTCGGAATGACCTGAAACTCCACGGGATGCCTTATAAAAAATATAAAAAAATCCTTGCCAAAGATGAAGACCAGGGGGCCCACACCCTGTCCACGAGGGTGGGGGGCGCACCCCCCTCCTAGGGCGCTCCCCCTACCTCGTGGGCCCCCTGGAGACCCTCCGACGCCAACTCCAACTCTATATATTTGCTTTCGGAGAGAAAAAATCAGAGAGAAGAAATCATCGCGTTTTACGATACAGAGCCACCGCCAAGCCCTAAAACCTCTCGGGAGGGCTGATCTGGAGTCCGTTCGGGGCTCCAGAGAGGGGGATTCGTCGCCATCGTCATCATCAACCATCCTCCATCACCAATTTCATGATGTCACCGCCGTGCGTGAGTAATTCCATCGTAGGCTTGCTGGACGGTGATGGGTTGGATGAGATTTATATTGTAATCGAGTTAGTTTTGTTAGGGTTTGATCCCTAGTATCCATTATGTTCTGATATTGATGTTGCTATGACTTTGCTATGCTTAATGCTTGTCACTAGGGCCCGAGTGCCATGATTTTAGATCTGAACCTATTATGTTTTCATGAATATATGTGAGTTATTGATCCTATCTTGCAAGTCTATAGTCACCTATTATGTGTTATGATTCGACAACCCCGAAGTGACAATAATCGGGATACTTCTTAGTGATGACCATAGTTTGAGGAGTTCATGTATTCACTATGTGCTAATGCTTTGTTCCGGTTCTCTATTAAAAGGAGGCCTTAATATCCCTTAGTTTCCAATAGGACCCCGCTGCCACGGGAGGGTAGGACAAAAGATGTCATGCAAGTTCTTTTCCATAAGCACGTATGACTATATACGGAATACATGCCTACATTACATTGATGAATTGGAGCTAGTTCTGTGTCACCCTATGTTATGACTGTTACATGATGAACCACAACCGGCATAATTATCCATTACTGATCCAATGCCTACGAGTTTTCCATATACTGGTTCTCGCTTATTTACTTTCCCGTTGTTGCTGTTACAACCACTACAAAATACCAAAAACATTACTTTTGTTGTCTTTACTTTTGTTGCCGTTACCACCACTATCACATTACTTTGCTACTAAACACTTTGCTGCAGATACTAAGTTTCCAGGTGTGGTTGAATTGACAACTCAGCTGCTATACTTGAGAATATTCTTTGGCTCCCCTTGTGTTGAATCAATAAATTTGGGTTGAATACTCTACCCTCGAAAGCTGTTGCGATCCCCTATACTTGTGGGTTATCACTCGGCCAGGTGAGGAGGCAGCTCCAAGAGAAGCAAGGTATGTAATAACCCGCTATATATTCGGAAAAGAGTAAATGATATATATTGAACGGAGTGTCATGATATGTGTAGGAGCGAAGACCGAGGTCGAGGCCCTGAAAAAGACCTTGGCCGAAGCCAAGGGGAAGGCTGTCAAGGAGCAGGCCACCTGTAAGAAGCTCAAAGCCCGAGTCAACGAGGTCCAGCAAGAGCTCCAGGACGCGGTGAGGAAGTGCGAGACCTTGGAGCGCGATGCATAGGCTCAAGAGACCGAACTCGCCAAGGCTCGTCAAAGCACATAGACGGCCAGGAATGAGGCTCGGGGCGCCCTCCAGGAGATCTAGGAGGCCAGGATGATCACGGAGGGTAAGGCATTTAGTATGCAAAGCAAGTATGTGAAGAGGAAGTATCTTTTACTAACCCAGATTCGGAGTTCTCCAGGGGCTTTTGCTGATCTGCCACACAGTGTATCTGACGCCGCGGAGTTCTTCCGAGCTGAAGAAGGGAGCTCCACAGAGAAGCTATTCTGGTCGCAATATCTTGTGCCAGAACATCCGGTGCCCTTCAGCGATCAGCTAAAACAGCTGGTCGAGCTGCACAGGGTGGCCGAACTGGCCATGAAGGATTTAATAATCTGGCTGTGGCCAGCCGAAGCTATGCCCAGCAGTTACTTTGGCCTCGTGAAGTGGTTGGTCGATGCCTGTCCTCTGCTGGACGTCATCAAGCGGTTGGTCTGCATCGAGGGTGCGTGCCTGGCCTTCGCCTATGTCAAGGTGTGGTGGGCGAAGATGGACGCCGTCAAGCTAGCGACCGAGGGGCCGCGTGAGGGCAAGGAGCACCGCACACCCGAGCGATACTTTGGAGACGTCCTGGAGGGGTCTCGCATTGTGGCGATGCAATGTGCGAAAGACATTATTTTTGAATGAATACATTCATGTTTTCTCGGCCTTGTACGATTAAATAAAGTTGTTATGTAATATAATGTTTTGTTCTTATAAAAAAATTACCTCCTGTGCGGCCATGTTGTATGAAATCTGAGGGTTGGCCAGTCGTCGGCTTCTGCCCCCACGTAGGTAGTACGGAGGTGTTCGGGGTGGAATCTAAACACTCTTGATCCAATTATATGGTCCTTGAAGGAGTTGTTTAGCGCAACGAACCAGGCAATCAGACTATGCGGCTTTAACGCCCTCACTTAGCCATAGGAGTTTGACAAAAAATGTTGGCGCAACCCATAGTATTCGAACTAGAGTGCAATAAGCGCCTGATCGGGTAAGTACCAATCCCTCGCGTGATGCAGAAAAAATCTCCAATGATTTGAGACCTCCGAAGAGCTGACCGGCTCTTGCTGCATCATGACAGTCAGTTTTTGGCTTTCTCTACTGAGGTGCTCCATCGGGTAAACCGGGGCACAATCGCAGTAGTTCTCCCTTTACTACCTTAGCCGATATAGCGGAATATAAGGTAGCAAGCACAGGAGCCGGGCAACCCAACTATTGACCAAAGACATGATTCGGAGCCAATGCATATAATGCTAAATTCGGGGTGCCGAACTGTACTGTAAAAAAGTGTTCGGACTTTGTTGCCATAGTGTGGGGCGCTATGAAGCCCCTGGCAAATGAGAACGTACCAAAGTGTACGGGTGCTACTTGATAAGGTTATTAACACAAAATAAAGGAAAACAGAAAAGGAGCAAAGGTAATGACCTAGGGCCGTAGAATTTTGGGCCGCGAACTGTTTTCATTGCAATTTTATTAATACGTCAAAGCACATTGATGCAAATAGTGCGATAAGCAATGGGCAAGTGACATGCCACGACCAAGGGAGAGCTGCGTGTGGGTCCTGAAAACAGGTAGAGTGATCGTTAGAGAAAACACATAGAAATTCCCCTGTACGCTTGTGCTTCTTGTCATCTTGGTGTGTTTATCCTTTGACAAGACCGGTGATCGGACCCTCAGGGAAAGCCTGTGGAAAAGAGTCCTAAAAAGGGGAAAGAGAAACAGTGAAAGTATGTGTGTCCGGGAGCGGTCAAGCCGTGTTGCGGATCACAAGCTAGTTATGCCTCCGTCTATGCCCATGGTATTTTGAGTGCGTAGTTATGTATGCACGGTACAAATGCCGCTACTTCAGTGGGACTGGGACGGAGGACAAATTGCTAGTCGAGCTCTTGACGAGCCGAGCTGTCATGCTGCAGAATAGTCCGGACCCTCTTGACAGTGTCCGGGAGCTTGGCCGCCGAATTAAGGTTCTGCTTGAAAAGGCCGCTATGTACTTGTGCTGCTAAGACAGCGGTGTGTTCCTCGGTACGCAGGGAACGTTCCGTATTTCCATTAACTGTTATGACTCCGCGTGGCCCAAGCATCTTGAGCTTGAGGTAGGCATAATGAGGCACCGCACTGAATTGAGCAAATGCGGTTCGTTCGAGCAGTGCGTGATAGCCACTGCGAAAACGAACGATATCGAAGATTAACTCTTCGCTTCGGAAGTTGTCCGGAGATCCGAAGAGAACCTCTAGCGTAATTGAGCCCGTGCAGCGGACCTCTACACATGGTATGACTCCTTTGAAGGTAGTTTTGTGGGCTTGATCCGTGACGGGTTAATGCCCATCTTGCGCACTGTATCCTGATAGAGCAGGTTCAGGCTGCTGCCGCCGTCCATAAGGACTCGCGTTAGGTGGAATCCATCAATTATTGGGTCAAGGACCAATGCGGCTAAACCGCCATGATGGATACTAGTCGGATGGTCCCGTCGATCAAAAGTGATCGGGCATGACGACCATGGATTAAATTTTGGGGCGACTGGCTCTATCGCATAGACGTCCCTAAGCGCGCGCTTGCGCTCCCTCTTGGGGATGTGTGTAGCATATATCATGTTCACCGTTTTGACCTGGGGGCAGACTTCTTTTGTCCCCCTGTGTTCAGTTATTGGGGCTCCTCGTCATTGTCCTCGCTTTGCGATCCCTTTTCTTTGTTCTCGGCATTTAATTTGCCGGCCTATTTGAAAACCCAACAATCTCTGTTGGTATGATTGGCTGGTTTATCAGGGGTGCCATGGATTTGGCACGGACGATCGAGTATGCGGTCCAAGCTGGATAGTCCCTGATTGTTTCTTTTATATGTCTTATTCCACTGACCGGACTTGAAACCACCGAATCTGGCATTAACTGTCGTGCCATCGGTGTTGTCGTCATTGCTTTGGCGTTTGTGTCTGTTGCGTTGGAGCTTTCCGTTGCTATTTTTGGCCTCGGAGGTGCCCGTGTCACTTGCTGAATTTTTGCTATGGGCCAGCCAACTATCCTCACCCGCATAGAAGCGGGTCATGAGTGTCGTGAGGGCTGCCATGGATTTCGGCTTTTCCTGGCCGAGGTGGCGGGCGAGCCATTCGTCACGGATGCTATGTTTAAAGGCCGCTAGGGCTTCGGCATCCGGACAGTGGACGTTCTGGTTCTTTTTAGTTAGGAACCTAGTCCAGAATTTCCTGGCTGACTCTCCAGGCTGTTGGACTATGTGACTTAAGTCATCGGCATCTGGTGGCCGAACATAAGTACCTTGGAAGTTGTCAAGGAAAGCTTCCTCCAAGTCCTCTCAGCTGCCAATAGAATTTTCAGGCAGACTGTTTAGCCAGTGCTGAGCTGGCCCTTTGTGTTTTAGTGGGAGGTATTTATGGCGTGAAGATCATCCCCGCGGGCCATGTGGATGTGGAGAATAAAATCCTCGATCCATACCACGGGATCGGTTGTTCCATCGTATGATTCGATGTTTACGGGTTTGAACCCTTCTAGGAATTCATGATCCATTACTTTGTCGGTGAAGCAAAGAGGGTGTGCAGCACCTCTATATCGGGCCGCATCGCGACGTAGCTCCGATGGAGTTCGTCTGCGGTTTTCGGCCCGGGCGTGACTAGGTTTGTCGCGTACGAATAGATAGCCGTCCTCGCGTGTCCGGGCACGTCCTCGCGATCTGTAGATCAATCTTGTATGTCCTGCTCTACTATCCAGGTCTTGATGAAGGTCATATGTATAACCCCAAGCTGTCTTATCCCTGCCTTTACGGCGAGGTGGGGCAATCTGGTGTTCGGCTTGAGTTGCCGCTTTATCCCGACCGCGTAGTGGTCGGTCAGCCGCATTGCGCGATGCTGGTGCGTGCTCTGGTGCCTCATCATCGAACTGTGGTAGCAATTTGCGCTTCGGGTAACTTTTGGTTGGGTGCCTAAGGCCGTATTCTTTGGCTGTCAGGACATCGGTCCATCTGTCATTGAGCAGGTCTTGGTCATCTTGAAGCTGCTGTTGTTTCTTTTTCAGGCTCCTCGCAGTGGCTATTAGCTGAAGCTTAAAGTGCTCCTGCTCGGGAGGTTCCTCAGGCACGATAAAATCCTCGTTGCCGACGCTCACCTCCTCCTTGGAGAGCGGATGATAACTACCGTCCTTTGAGTCTTCGTCTATGGTTTGTTCATTAGGGCTGACTGTTATAACGCACCGTCATGAATCAAAGCAGAATAAGATGCACAAAGGATAAACATCACATGCAATCAATATAAGTGATATGATATGGCCATCATCATCTTGTGACTTTGATCTCCATCTCCAAAGCACCGTCATGATCACCATCGTCACCGGTGCGACACCTTGATCTTCATCGTAGCATCGTTGTCATCTCACCAACTATTGCTTCTACGACTATCGCTACCGCTTAATGATAAAGTAAAACAATTACATGGCGATTGCATTGCATACAATAAAGCGACAACCATATGGCTCCTGCCAGTTGCCGATAACTCCGCTACAAAACATGATCATCTCATACAATAAAATATAGCATCATCTCTTGACCATATCACATCACAACATGCCCTGCAAAAACAAGTTAGACGTCCTCTACTTTGTTGTTGCAAGTTTTACGTGGCTGCTACGGGCTGAGCAAGAACCGCACTTACCTACGCATCAAAACCACAACTATAGTTCGTCAAGTTAGTGTTATTTTAACCTTCTCAAGGACCGGGCGTAGCCACACTCGGTTCAACTAAAGTTGGAGAAACTGACACCTGCCAGCCACCTGTGTGCAAAGCACGCCGGTAGAACCAGTCTCGCGTAAGTGTGCGCGTAATGTCAGTCTGGGCCGCTTCATCCAACAATACCGCCGAACCAAAGTATGACATGATGGTAAGCAATATGACTTGTATCACCCACAACTCACTAGTGTTCTACTCGTGCATATAACATCTACGCATAAACCTGGCTCGGATGCCACTGTTGGGGAACGTAGTAATTTCAAAAAAATCCTATGCACACGCAAGATCATGGTGATGCATAGCAACGAGAGGGGAGAGTGTCGTCCACGTACCCTCGTAGACCATTAAGCAGAAGCGTTATGAAAACGCGGTTGATGTAGTCGTACGTCTTCACGATCGACCGATCCTCAGTACCGAACGTACAGCACCTCCGCGTTCAGTACACGTTCAGCTCGGTGACGTCCCGCGAACTCACGATCCATTAGAGCTCAAGGGAGAGTTTCGTCAGCACGACGGCGTGGTGACGATGTTGATGAAGCTACCGTCGCAGGGCTTCGCCTAAGCACCGCTACGATATGACCGAGGTGAATTATGGTGGAGGGGGGCACCGCACATGGCTGGGAGAGATCAATGATCAACTTATGTGTTCTAGGGTGCCCCCTGCCCCCGTATATAAAAGAGCTTAGGGGGAGGCAGCCGGCCAAGGAGGAGGGCGCGCCAATGGGGGGAGTCCTACTCCCATCGGGAGTAGGACTACGGGAGTAGGACTCCTCCTTTCCTAGTAGGAGTAGGAGAAGGGGGAGGAGAAGAGAGAGGGGGAGGAAATGGGGGCGCCGCCCCCCCTCCTTGTCCAATTCGAACTAGAGAGGGAGGGGCGCGCAGCCTGCCCTGGACGCCCCTCCTCTTCTCCACTAAGGCCCATTAGGCCCAATATACTCCCCAGGGGGTTCTAGTAACCCCCCCCCCCCCCCCGGTACACCCGTATATGTCCGAAACCTCCCGAAACACTTCCGGTGTCCGAACATAGTCATCCAATATATCGATCTTTACGTCTCGACCATTTCAAGAATCCTCGTCATGTCTGTGATCATATTCGGGACTCTGAACTACCTTCGGTACATCAAAACATATAAACTCATAATAACGATCAACACGGAACTTTAAGGGTGTGTTTGGTTGCGGCACGAAGTGGAATGGAATGTCATGGTTCAATTCCATTAGAATGGGTCGGTTCCGTCTCTGTGTTTGCTTGAGCACAGTAGATGGAATGGAATGGTTACATTTCTGTGTGTGGTTGGAGAGATTGAATCGAATGAATTTGGTTCCGCTCACAATAATTTATAACTCCACTCGCAAGCATAAATAGTTTTGAACAACATTTGAATTTCACAATGATTTATCACTGAAATATATAACCTGATATTTGATTGTTTATATATACAAAATGGTAGTCACAGCAACTTTTCAGAAAATAAATAAGAAATGTTGATGAAGCACAAAATCTAGATCACAAAGTATTAATGACAATAAAAATTGTTACTACCAGTCTCAACACAGAGCACACAAAGCTAGCACTAATCAAGTTGAGTACTACCGATTATTGAACGGAGAATGCCAAGTTAGAAAGAGCCAATCGAAGAAGCTTGATCTTGCCGCCGCTGATGCTTCTCTTGCTGCTTGCCAAACTGGCTGCTCCCTGGTTGGTGCTGCTACCGCCCAGGTATGTGGATGCATCTGCTTCCCAACAAATCGGCCCAGGTGCTGCTACCGCCCTGGAAGGAGACGAGCCGAGCCGACCGTCGCTTATCTGCTCTGCTTCCCAACAAATCGGCTGCATCTGACCTGCCATCGTTGCTGCCTACTGGGTGAGAGGAATGGGAGGAGGGAGGAATCAGCTGCTGCTTGACGAGAGAGAGATGGAGGAGGAGCCGTCGTTCCAGAGAGCGAGCCGAGGGAGAAGCCGGATCAACAGGGAGCCGCCCCGTCCTTTCCCAGATCCTTGGTCGAGGGGCAGGAGACGCGGCGAAGCTACATCTCCGACCAGGGGAAGGAGACGCCGGCGAGGCTGCATATCCAACCGCGGCGATGGGGTGTCGTAGAGGAGGGGGAGGTGTATGGCCGCCGCCATGCCCATCGAGAGAGAGGGAGCGGGGCGCCGTGCAGGACGCCTTCCTCGTTGGTGAGTGGGGGACGACGCGAGAGAGACGCGTTCCGCGTGGTCCGGCCAATTTGGAGGAACCACCCGGTTCGGCATATAGGAGGAATATTCCTCTCTAGGGAACCAGTGCGTTCCATTCCCTTTTTCAACTAAAAACAGGAATCGCTCCCAGGTGCAGGTCCGACCCGTTACATTCCACTTCATTCCCTGAACCAAACACACCCTAAGCGTGCAGATCCTACGGATTCGAGAACTATGTAGACATGATCGAGACACGTCTCCGGTCAATAACCAATAGCGGAACCTGGATGCTCATATTGGTTCGTACATATTCTACGAAGATCTTTATCGGTCAAACCGCATAACAACATACGTTGTTCCCTTTGTCATCGATATGTTACTTGCCTGAGATTCGATCGTCGGTATCTCAATACCAAGCCCAATCTCATTACCGGAAAGTCTCTTTACTCGTTCTGTAATGCATTATCCCGCAACTAGCTCATTAGTCACATTGCTTGCAAGGCTTATAGTGATGTGCATTACCGAGATGGCCCAGAGATACCTCTCCGACAGTTGGAGTGACAAATTCTAATCTCGATCTATGCCAACTCAACAAGTACCATCGAAGATACCTGTAGAGCACCTTTATAATCACCTAGTTACGTTGTGACGTTTGGTAGCACATAAAGTGTTCCTCCGGTAATCGGGAGTTGCATAATCTCATAGTCATAGGAACATGTATAAGTCATGAAGAAATTAATAGCAGTAAACTAAACGATCAAGTGCTAAGCTAACGGAATGGGTCAAGTCAATCACATCCTTCTCCTAATGATGTGATCCCGTTAATCAAATGACAACTCATGTCTATGGCTAGGAAACACAACCATCTTTGATTAACAAGCTAGTCAAGTAGAGGCATACTAGTGACACTATGTTTGTCTATGTATTCACACATGTATTATGTTTTCGGTTAATACAATTCTAGCATGAATAATAAACATTTATCATGATATAAGGAAATAAATAATAACTTTATTATTGCCTCTAGGGCATATTTCCTTCAAAGCGTGTCGGTTAGGTCTTCGACAGTGGCTATGAAGTGGGTGGCGGTTGCAAAGCGAAATTATCCCCCATCATCAACCTCCAGTTCAAACCGGACATAATTCGGCTGTGAGTCCCCCGCCAAGGACAGATTTTTTAACGAGTTCAGCACATCGCCAATGGGCGAGTATCGGAAGATGTCTGCGGCGCTGAATTCGAAGATCGATAACTTATCAAGCTCGGCGTCCGCGGACGCACATGGCTCGGAACTTATAGCCGGAGACGAGTCCGGAGTTCCGGTGACACAGGTATCGTGTGAAGTTAAGTATATGTGCGGCTCCAACGCCGCGGAATCTGCGACCTCTGTGGCGGGGTTGAGCTTCCCGTCCTCGGATGGCGCGGTCTGCTCCGGGTCTAAAGCCAGAGCAGTTGCGGAAGCTATCTCCAGGGTGCGGTCCGATGACAGATTTAAGTCATGCTCATCGGGGTGACAAGGACCGGTCGCCGCGGTCTCAAATCCGTCGAAGATCAAGTCTCCATGGATGTCCGTGACGTAGTTCAAGCTTCCGAATCTGACCTGATGGCCAGGGGCGTAGCTATCGATCTGCTCCAGATGGCCAAGCGAATTGGCCCGCAGTGTGAAGCCGCCGAACAAGAAGATCTGTTCGGGGAGGAAGGTTTCTCTTTGGACAGCATTGTCGTTGACGATTGAAGGGGCCATCAAACCTTTTGGGGACGGCACAACGGAACTCTCAATGAAAGCACCAATGTCGGTGTCAAAACCGGCGGATCTCGGGTAGGGGGTCCTGAACTGTGCGTCTAAGGATGATGGTAATAGGAGACGGGGGACATAATGTTTACCCAGGTTCAGGCCCTCTCTATGGAGGTAATACCCTACCTCCTGCTTGATTGATCTTGATGAATATGAGTATTACAAGAGTTGATCTACCACGAGATCGTAATGGCTAAACCCTAAAAGTCTAGCATGTATGACTATGGTGACGAATATCCCTCCTCCGGACTAAGTCCTCCGGTTTATATAGACACCGGGAGGATCTAGGGTTACACAAGGTTGGTTACAAAGAAAGAAATCTATACATTTGATCGCCAAGCTTGCCTTCCATGCCAAGGAGAGTCTCATCCAAACACGGGTGCAGTCCTCGGTCTTCGTATCTTCGCAGGCCATCAATCTGGCCCATGGCTAACAGGCCTAACGCCCGAGGACCCCTTAGTCCAGGACTCCCTCACCCCCACCCCTTGTCCAATTCGGTTTGGGTAGGGGGGAGGCGCGCGCCACCTCATGGCCCTTCTTCCCTTTCTCCACTAAAGCCCACTAAGGCCCATTAACTTCCCCGGGGATTCTGGTAACCCCTCGATACTCCGAAAAAATACCCGAATCACTCGGAACCATTCTGATGTCCGAATATAACCTTCCAATATATGAATCTTTATCTCACAACCATTTAGAGACTCTTCGTCATGTCCGTGATCTCATCCAGGACTCCGAACAAACTTTGGTCATCAAATCACATAACTCACAATACAAATCGTCATCGAACGTTAAGCGTGCAGACCTTACGGGTTCGAGAACTATGTAGACATGACCGAGACACATCTCCGGTCAATAACCAATAGCGGAACCTAGATGCTCATATTGGCTCCTACATATTCTATGAAGATCTTTATCGGTCAAACCGCATAACAACATACGTCATTCCCTTTGTCATCGGTATGTTACTTGCCTGAGATTCGATGGTCGGTATCCTCATACCTAGTTCAATCTTCTTACCGGCAAGTCTCTTTACTCGTTCTGTAATGCATCATCCCGTAACTAACCCATTAGTCACATTGCTTGCAAGGCTTATAGTGATGTGCATTACAGAGAGGGCCCAGAGATACCTCTGCGATACTCGGAGTGAGACATCCTAATCTTGATCTATGCCAACTCAACAAACACCATCGGAGACACCTGTAGAGCATCTTTATAATCACCCAGTTAGGTTGTGATGTTTGATAGCACACAAAGTGTTCCTCCGGTATTCGGGAGTTGCATAATCTCATAGTCAGTGGAATATGTATAAGTCATGAAGAAAGCAATAGCAATAAAACTAAACGATCATTATGCTAAGCTAACGGATGGGTCTTGTCCATCACATGATTCTCTAATGGTGTGATCCCGTTCATCAAATGACAACACATGTCTATGGTTAGGAAACTTAGCCACCTTTGATTAACGAGCAAGTCAAGTAGAGGCATACTAGGGACACTCTGTTTGTCTATGTATTCACACATGTACTAAGTTTCCTGTTAATACAATTCTAGCCTGAATAATAAAAATTTATCATGATATAAGGAAATATAAATAACAACTTTATTATTGCCTCTAGGGCATATTTCCTTCACCTATATCCATCTGATCTTGGATAATTATAGAAAGAAAGGAATTTGATTGGTATTGTGGGAGAATGTGGTAGGGAAAACAACGGTTTAAGAGCCACCCAATGATCCCGGCATATTAAGGTGTTGCATGATAGTCGACTCTACAATAGATTGTGAGGAGAAGTTGTTGTAGCTCCCTAAACATGAACGATGAGAGGTAGTGACACGTCTCCAGCGTATCTATAATTTTTTATTATTCCATGCTATTATATTATCTGTTTTGGATGTTTTATATGCATTAATATGCCATTTTATATTATTTTTGGGACTAATATATTAACCTAGTGCCCAGTGCCAGTTGCTGTTTTTTCCTTATTTTTGGCTTTTACAGAAAATCAATACCAAACGGAATAAAACTTTACGATGATTTTTCTTGGACCAGAAGAAACCTAGGAAGCTTCGGGAGGAGGCCAGAAGACCAACGAGGATGCCACAAGCCCTAGGGCGCACCCCTAGGCTTGTGGGGCCCTCGGAGACCTTCTAACCCTAACTCCAGCACTATAAATTCCTAAATATCCCCCTACGTCAAAGGGCACACCAAAAATACTTTTTCGTCGCTGCAAGCTTCTGTTCTCGTGAGATCCCATCTTGGGGCCTTTTCCGGCACTCCGCCGGAGGGGGATTCGGTCACGGAGGGCCTCAACACCAACCTTATTGCCCTTCCGACGAAGCGTGATTAGTTTACCATAGACCTACGGGTCCATAGCTAGTAGCTAGATGGCTTCTTATCTCTCTTTGATCTTCAATACAATGTTCTCCTCGATGTTCTTGGAGATCTATTCAATGTAATCTTCTTCTGCGGTGCGTTTGTTGAGATCCGATCAATTATGGTTTTATGATCAGATTATCTACGAATATTATTTGAGTCTTCTCTGAACTCTTTCATGCATGATTGAGATAGCTTTGTATTTCTCTCCGATCTATCGATTTGGTTTGGACAAGTAGATTGGTTTTTCTTGCAATGGGAGAGGTGCTTTGTGATGGGTTCAATCTTGTGGTGTCCTCACCCTGTGACAGTAGACGTAGCAAGGCACGTATTGTATTGTTGTCATTAAGGACAAAAAGATGGGTTTATATCATATTACTTGAGTTTATCCCTCTACATCATGTCATCTTGTTTAAGGCATTACTTTGTTCTTATGAACTAAATACTCTAGATGCAGGCAAGAGTCGGCCAATGTGTGGAGTAATAGTAGTAGATGCTGAATCGTTTCGGTCTATTTGTCACGGACGTGATGCCTATATTCATGATCATTGCCTTAGATATCGTCATAACTTGCGCTTTTCTATCAATTGCTCAACAGTAATTTGTTTACCCACCATATGCTTTATTCAAGAGAGAAGCCTCTAGTGAAACATATGGCCCCCGGGTCTATTTTCCATCATATATTTTCATATCTATAAAACCAAAAACCCAAATACCTTGCTGCAATTTATTTATATTTATTTTATTTTGCCTTTTACTTATCTTTTATATCAATCTCTATTAGATCTCACTCTTACAAGTGACCGTGAAGGGATTGACAACCCCTTTTTCGCGTTGTGTGCAAGTGTTTTTTAGTTTGTGCAGGTGCATATATTGGGGACTTTCTTGTGCCTCCTACTGGATTGATACCTTGGTTCTTAATTGAGGGAAATACTCATCTCTACTTTGCTACATCATCCTTTCCTCTTCAAGGAAAAAATCAACGCAAACTCAAGAAGCAGCAGGTAGCATGGTTATTGCATGGAGGAATAAATAAGTGAGAGTGGAGCAACCATATTTTCCATGGCAGGCTAGTGAGTGGAGGAATTTAAATGCAACAATTGACAAAAAAATTGGTAGTTGTGCAAGTTTTAATACTCGGACCACCTGATTCTCTTGGAAATAGACATTGTCCCAAGGTGACTAGGTATCGAGCTCCAGAGCATTCACTCTTCTCTAGCCCAAAAGAAAGAAAGCATGATCTTGTCAAATTGTTATATGACTAGATAGGTGATTAGGGAGGAGGACATCTAGTAACAAATACAATGCTAACTAAAACCGACCTCCCACCTTTGGAGAGCATGTTACTATTCATCCAAGAAATATTGGTCAGGCTTAATAATGATAGGCCAAAAAGCTTAAGCTGGTAGTTTGAATGGTGAGAGAGTTAAACCAAGGTAGGTCAGGGGGCAACGAGATGGATGTGTCAAGCAGTTCAACAAGTGAAGACACTTGCTTATCATTGAGGTTGATGGGGACAAACAGTATTTTGTGTAAGTTGATACATAGCTAGGCGGGTTGCACCGTTGAAGTCATCTTCGAGGTGCGTCAAGTGGAGGGATGTTCCAATATCCATTTTGGTGAGCATGAAGGTCTAATATGTGTATTGGATCCTAGTGCATGGTAAATCAACATACGTTGGGTAGCATGTAAATCCCAAGTTAGATGCAACGCGGTAGACCACAACAAGATACAAACTAATGTAATGAATATGTAGGCAAACAGAGGATTGCCTCAATGAATCCCATTTATATGTTCTATCCCTGGACATGTGGATTCCATTGAGAAGGATTGATGTTTTGCTAGTTCCCAATATATCCTAGACACATGCACACCAGTGTGAAGCCCATGCCGTAATAGGAGTGAGGAGTGAATCCAAACTAACAAGGTCAAAAAAACCTTTCTAAAGTCGAGCTGATTATCATTTTCTTAGCCTTCATCCTATTGGAAGCACTTAAGGTGATCAATAGCGTAAACAAAATTCATAAACCTCCCAGACAAGAATTTAGTTTCATCACCTGAGAACTTTAGCCACCACCTTCTGAGGTCAATTGTTGAGGAAAATGGTCTGAAGACCTCGAGTGATCTAGAGCAGTCTTTTTTGGGAAGTGGGATGACATGAGTGCGATTTATAAGTGTGCTTTCAACCGGATGGAGGTAAGACCCGTTGAAAAATGTGGCAACATTGTTCATACCATCAAATGCAAAAGAATCTCCTGATCAAAGACGGGCTCGCCAAGAAACCTAATTTGCGGAATTGTCAGTGTAAAGATCGAAAAGTGATAAGTTCTAGGCCGGATGGAAAGCATTGTTGAGGAGAAGGTGTCAAATAAAACATCGACTCGGATTGTTTAATTAACAAGCTCAAAACCCTAAGTCAGCTCGACTCGTTAAGTACTTGAGTTGGCTTGTGAAAGGATCGAGAAGAGGTGTCTAGAGGGGGGATGATTAGACACTAAGTGCCAAAAGTTGCAGTTTTTAATATTCTTAAGTTTAAGTGGAGTTTAAGAACAAGTTTAACAAACCCAATACATATCAAGCAAGCATGCAATGAGTATATGAGCAACGGAAAGTAAAGCATGCAACTTGCAAGAATGTAAAGGGAAGGGTTTGGAGTATTCAAACACAATTGGAGACACGGATGCTTTTGTCGTGGTTCCGATAGGTGGTGCTATCGTACATCCACGTTGATGGAGACTTCAACCCACGGAGGGTAATGGTTGCGCGAGTCCACGGAGGGCTCCACCCACGAAGGGTCCACGAAGAAGCAACCTTGTCTATTCCATCATGGTCGTCGCCCACGAAGGACTTGCCTCACTAGCGGTAGATCTTCACGAAGTAGGCGATCTCCTTGCCCTTACAAACTCCTTGGTTCAACTCCACAATCTTGTCGGAGGCTCCCAAGTGACACCTAGCCAATCTAGGAGACACCACTCTCCAAGAAGTAACAAATGGTGTGTTGATGATGAACTCCTTGCTCTTGTGCTTCAAATGATAGTCTCCCCAACACTCAACTCTCTCTCACAGGATTTGGATTTGGTGGAAAGAAGATTTGAGTGGAAAGCAACTTGGGAAGGCTAGAGATCAAGATTCATATGGTAGGAATGGAATATCTTGACCTCAACACAAGTGTAGGTGGTTCTCTCTCAGAACATGTTTATTGGAAGTGTAGATGTGCTCTGATGGCTTTCTCCCGAATGAAGAGTGGGTGGAGGGGTATATATAGCCTCCACAAAAAATCTAACCGTTACACACAATTTGCCAAACTCGGTGGGACCGAATGGTTAAACTTGGTCGGACCGATTCAGCAAACCTAGTGACCGTTAGGATTTTCGGTGGGACTCAGATGCAACTCGGTAGGACCGATATGGTTAGGGTTAGGGCATAACGTAATATCGTTGTGACCGATTACACAAACTCGGTGGGACCGGTTTTGGTAATAAGCTAACCAGAGAGTTGGTCAGGCAAACTCGGTGAGACCGATTACACAAACTCGGTGGGACCGATTTTGGTAATAAGCTAACCAGATAGTTTGCATTGTAATCTCGGTAGTACCGATTGCTCAAACTCAGTGAGACCGATTTTGGTAATGGACATACATAGAGAGATTACAATCCCATCTCGGTGAGACCGAGATCCCTTCCGGTGAAACCGATTTGCTAGGGTTTGTGGCAGTGGCTATGACATTTGAAACTCGGTGGCTCCGGATAGAAAGAATCGGTGGGGCCGAGTTGGACTTTTGGTTTAGGTCATATGTAGATGTGGGAAGGTAGTTGAGGGTTTTGGAGCATAATAAGCACTTTGAGCAAGCAAGCCATTAAGCAACACCTCATCCCCTCTTGATAGTATTGGCTTTTCCTATAGACTCATTGTGATCTTGGATCACTTAAATAGAAAATGTAGAGTCTTGATCTTGAAGCTTGAGCCAATCCTTTGTCCTTAGCATCTTGAAGGGGTTCCACATCCTCTAGTCCATGCCACTCCATTGTTGAACTTATCTGAAACATACTAGGTAAAAGTGTTAGTCCAACAAGAGATATGTTGACATTAATTACCAAAACCACCCAGGGAGCACTTGTGTTTTCAATCTCCCCCTTTTTGGTAATTGATGACAACATACATCAAAGCTTTAGATAAAGATATAGAGAATAGCAAGTAAAGCTTTGGAAAGACATGTAACATGCATAGGCTCCCCTTACATGTATGCAAACATGTGAATATGGAATATAGGAGCATGTGAATGCATAAGCATGATAGAGTAAGCAATGTGTTACATGTATCTTGGCTATATGCATCAGAGCAAATGATGTGAATATGATAAATGTACCTTCATGCTCATGAGTCCTTCTTGCAAACAGTATGTACATCAGCAAGAACTTCTCATTCACATGACTGTGATGCATATACTTACCTTGTGGTCTTGAGTTGGCTTAGGATGGGATGAACCTGCGTGAACAAGGTTAAATAACACAGATACACCTACTGACCAGAGCAAATAGAGAAACCATAAGAGAACCAAGACTAGGATGACATGTAGAGTGAGTGAGTACTAAGTACCACATTGGATATAGACATGTCCCCAAAGGTAAAGATATGCAATAAAATCAGAGATTTCCTTCCCTTAGATGTCTTGCTCCCCCTGAATCTGCATGGGATATTGGGAGAAGATAGGGAACAGAAAATCAGATCAACAGAAAAGAAACAACAGAGCTTGAGCTAAAGCAAGCAAACAAACATGTCTTTCCCCTCTTAAAGACATGTGACATCTCTCCTCTTGAACACCAAGCATCTAGGGTCTTTGATGATATTACTTTCTCCTTGTTGAGAAACTCTCTCCCCCTGAGTATTCTCTCTTTCTCCCCCTATAGGAAAGATTAAGTTTTGATGTGATCTCTCTCCCCCCCTTTGACATCAATTTCCAAGAAGGGCTCTTCTGGACATGTGATACAAATGGGTTGGTCCTTGAGTCACAGAGCAAAGCAGCATGTCTAATATGATGCTGGTAGAGGACAATAATCATTGAGTGGAGCTGGAGCAAACAGAAATCAGGAATAAGTGGCAAGTTGGTTGTCCTGTGGTGGAATCGGTGACTCCGAGTTGTGTGCTTCGGTTGCACCGAAAGGTTTCGGTTGAGCCGAAGAGAACAAACCGGTGTGACCGAGTTCATCGGAGTGAAACCACTTGTCACCTCAGCTCACTAGACAAGTAAGATCTCACAAGCATATGCAATGAATTAGCTAAAATATTTGCAATGAATTGGGTGCAGAAAATGCAGAACAAAAAGCAAAGAAAAGAAACTAAAAGATCTAGATGAAGTTTTTTTTGAAAGGGGAAACAAATATGCAAGAGACAAATGCAATAACACAGAAAAGAACACAAGAGAACTTCATCTAGAGTTGGGCGGCGACAAAGTCACCTATGTTAGAGTATATTGACTTAGGAGTCAAGTGAGATCACTTGATAATAGGTCATACTCATCGTTTAAGCTCAAAATAGGGTTACCATTTTTCGTTTAAGCATTTTGATGTATTCACATCTTGTCGAGTTGCTTTGGCTCATGACTTGGAGTAAAGCTTCTCTAAGATGGAATAACATACCTTGGGTGGTGGTGTTGATCTTGATCATGTAGTTGAACTTGTGTGGGTTGCTCAAGGTTGATGTAGTTCATCAAGAGTTGGGAGCACCACTTGGAGTTTGAGTTCATCTACCTACATGGGTTAGTCTTGCAAAGAAGAGCACTTGTGTACCCAAAATGACAATTATAAGATTTAATCATAGAATTTGTCAAAGGATATGTTTGAATGGTTTCGTGCTTCCTTATCTTCAACCACCATTGTGTAGAGACTTGGTGATACAGAAATTGCTCAAGATGTGAGTGTGTTGCAATCTCATAGGATTAGATTCAACCAAGTACCTACACGGGTTAGATAACATGCAAGGTACAAATATATCCAAGACATATAAATAGCATCATAAGAGAAATATCGAGGATTAGTCATAGGCTCATGCCCTGCATGTATCAAATGGAGTTCCTACTCCAAGTTTGAAGCATCAATGATGTTCAATTCACCTCTCAACCTGCAAAACACTTTCTCATCAAGTGGTTTAGTAAATATATCTGCCAATTGCTTATCGGTGCGAACATGCTTAATGTTAATGTCCCCTTTTGCAACATGATCTCGAATGAAATGATGACGAACTTCAATATACTTAGTTCAAGAGTGTTGCACGGGATTGTGAGCAATCTTAATAGCACTTTCATTGTCACATAGCAATGGAACATGTTTCACATATATCCCATAATCTTTAAGAGTTTGGGTCATCCAAAGTAATTGAGCACAAGATGAACCAGCGGCAATGTATTCCGCTTCCGCGGTGGATAAGGATACCGAGTTTTGTTTCTTGGAAGACCAAGATACAAGAGATCTACCAAGGAATTGACAAGTACCCAAAGTGGACTTTCTATCAACCTTGTCTCCGGCATAGTCCGAATCGGAGTAGACGACAAGATCAAAAGAGGACCTCTTAGGATACCAAATGCCAAAATTTGGTGTATGGATTAGGTATCTCACTATCCTTTTCACAGCCTTAAGATGACATTCTTTAGGAGCAGCTTGATATTGTGCACACATGCACACACTTAGCATAATATCGGGATGTGAGGCACATAGATATAACAATGAACCAATCATAGAGCGATAAACCTTTTGATCAACCGGTTCACCATCTTTAGTCAAATCAAGATGTCCACTAGTAGGCATGGGTGTAGTCATACCTTTGCATTCTTGCATATTGAAATTCTTGAATAAGTCCTTGGTGTACTTCGTTTGAGAGACAAAGGTACCTTCCTTAGTTTGCTTGATTTGCAAACCGAGAAAGAATTTGAGTTCACTCATCATAGACATCTCAAACTTCTCCGACATTAGCTTTCCAAACTTCCCACTAAATTGAGGGTTAGTTGAACCAAATATGATATCATCAACATAAATTTGGCACACAGATAGTTCTCCATTAACCCTTTTAATGAAAAGAGTAGAATCAATTTTACCAATTTCCAAGCCTTTTTCAATAAGGAACTTGTTCAAGCATTTATACCATGCTCTAGGAGCTTGTTTAAGACCGTAAAGAGCTTTGTGAAGTTTCTAAACATGATTAGGTTTCTTAGGATTAACGAAGCCGGGAGGTTGCTTAACATAAACTTCCTCCTCAAATTCGCCATTTAGAAAAGCACTTTTAATGTCCATTTGGTACAAAGTGATATCATGGTGATTAGCATAGGCAAGTAAGATGCGAATGGACTCAAGTCTAGTAACGGGAGAATATGTCTCACCATAGTCCATACCTTCAACTTGTGTGTAGCCTTGGGCGACGAGGCGTGTTTTGTTGCGAACCACTTGTCCATCTTCATCTTGCTTGTTGCGAAACACCCATTTGGTACCAATGATGTTGTGGTTGTTGTCGGGCTTCTCGACCAATGTCCACACTTGATTTCTCTCAAAGTTGTGTAGCTCTTCATGCATAGCGTTTATCCAATCCGAATCCTCCAATGCTTCTTCAACCTTCATAGGTTCAATGCTAGAGATGAATGAGTAATGTTCACAAAAGTTAGCTAAACGAGTTTTAGAGCGAGTGATTCTCCCGGTTTGGATATCTTTGTAGATTTGCTCGACGGGATGATCTTTGGCAATTCTTGCTTGAACTCGTGAAAGCTTTTGCTTGGGTTGAGGTGGAACATCCTCTTCATCGTGTTCTTCTTCTTGGCCTTCTTCATTGTTGAAGTTGTCGTTCTCTTGTCGTGGTGGAGAAGGAGGTTGTTGATGTTCATCTTGGTGTACTTCCTCGTTTTCTTCATCTTGGCGTGTCCCACTTGTGGATGCTTTTGTATCGACTCTTGGTTCACCTTGTCGTGAGGTAGAAGCTTCCACTTGGATGGACGAGGTACTCTCCTTCACTTCCGTTGGACGAATCTTGCTAATGGACAAGTCTTGAATTGCTTCCGAAGGGTCTTTGTCTCCTACATCAATTGGCAATTGCTCTACTTGCGAGCCGTTAGATTCATCAAACTTCACATCTACCGTCTCTTCAACCTTTCGGGTGAAATTGTTGTAAACACGGTAAGTGTGAGAATTTGAGCCATAACCAAGTAGGAAACCTTCATGAGATTTAGGAGCAAATTTAGAACGACGATGCTTATCAAGAATGTATCACTTTGAGCCGAATACTCGAAAGTATCCAACTTGGGGTTTGTTACTGGTGAGGATCTCGTATGCCGTCTTGCCGAGTAGCTTGTGAAGATACAAGTGATTTGTTGCGTGACAAGCTGTCTCAACCGCTTCCGCCCAAAAGTGCTTTGGAGTTTTGTACTTATCAAGCATCATTCTTGCCATCTCGGTAAGAGTCTGGTTCTTTCTCTCAACAACTCCATTTTGTTGAGGTGTGTACGTAGCCGAGAAGTCGTGTGAAATCCCTTCTTCGTCAAGAAAGGTGTCCACATTTGCGTTCTTGAACTCCGTTCCGTTGTCGCTCCGAACCTTCTTGATCTTCACGTCAAACTGATTTTGGGCCTTTCTAGTGAAGTTTTTGAAGATCTTTTGGACCTGCGATTTGTCATCAAGAAAGAACACCCACGTAAATCTTGAAAAATCATCAACTATGACTAGACCAAATGAGTTACCACCGAGACTCTTGTAGGCATTTGGGCCAAAGAGATCCATGTCAAGTAGCTCGAGTGGTCTTCTTGTGGTCATGATGTTCTTCGCGCGGTGACTTCCTCCAACTTGTTTTCCTGCTTGACAAGCACTAAAAAGTCTATCCTTGTCAAATATGACATCTTTTATTCCAAGGATATGATCACCTTTAATAAGCTTATCAAGATTTCGCATTCCAACATGACCTAGTCTTCTGTGCCACAACCAGCCTTTAGAAGATTTAGCAATTAAGCAAGTTTTAGGTTGAGCCTTTTTAGTGAAATCAACAATGTAAAGATCTCCTCTACGTATACCGGTAAAGACCATTTTATAATTGTCTCTGCGAAACACTTGGCAATCTACTTCAGTGAATAAGACATTGAAACCGAAATCCGCAAGTCCAGAAGCTGAAAGTAAATTGTATCCAAGGGATTCAACGAGCATGACATTTTGTATGGAGCTATCGTGTGAGATGGCCACCTTACCAAGGCCAACCACCTTACCCTTTGAATTATCACCAAAAGTGACATATTTTCGAGGGCCGTTGTTTTCAGCAAGCTCATGGAACATATCTTCATCCCCGGTCATATGATCAGTACATCCACTATCAAGGACCCATTCCTTTCCTCCAGCCATGTAGCCACGAAGATTTGCCATAAGACCAAAATGTCTCATTGCATCATTGAGATCATAGTCACTATCATCATCCTCATCATAGTATCCATGTTCAACATCCTCTTGTGATTGATCAATTCCTAGAGAGGGTAATTCATTAGATAAATGATCATCAAAATGGTTACCTTTATGAATTCTAATAGCTTCGGATATGATATCGCTAATGATTCCAACGTTTCCTGTAGCACGCATGAGATTGGTAAGCTCAAATAGACAATCACCAAAGCTAGGATCACTAGAGTTCATCTTACTCAAGGCAATAGACTTATGGAGAATTTCGTCTAAGTCTTTCAAGGAATAACTTGGAAATTGTTCCTCAAGAAATTTCCATATAGTATAGGCACAATCAAGAGTAGGCAAACTAGCAATCAAATTTTTGGGCAATCCTCTTATGATAAGATTGATGGTTCTAAGATTGCGAATCATGTAGATCTTCATCTAGGGTAGGGTGCAAAGGATCAACATGAGGTGCACAAGGGCTAGCAATCTACTTGTTCAAATGATATTCATTGAAAATCTCAAGCATTTCATTTTCCACTCATGAAAATACTCTCCATCAAGAATAGGCACTCTATGTCTAAGACTTCCCAAAGTAGACCCATCCATCTTCCTCCAATGGTGTTCAAACCAAGGCAATGGAGACCAAAGCTCTGATACCAATTGAAAGGATCGATAAGAGGTGTCTAGAGGGGGGTGATTAGACACTAAGTGCCAAAAGTTGCAGTTTTGTATATTCTTAAGTTTAAGTGGAGTTTAAGCACACGTTTAACAAACACACACTAGTGCAGAACCGGGCAATAGCACCGGTTCATAAGGCCCTTTAGTGCCGGTTACATAACCGGCACTAAAGTGTCGGCACTAAAGCCCCCCGCCCCTTTAGTACCGGTTTAGCACGAACCGGTGCTAAAGGGCAACCACGTGGCACGAGCCAGCTCCGGGGGCCGGGAGCCCTTTAGTACCGGTTGGTAACACCAACCGGTACTAAAATGTTTGGGGGGTTTTTGGTTTTATGATTTCTTTTTCATTTAATTTTGTATTTTCCATTTTAATTCTTTTTCATTTGCTGGTATTTTATGATACTACACATTGTACACGTTATGCATATATATGGTAGCTAGTAGAACCAATCATATATATATATATATATATATATATATATATATATATATATATATATATATATATCATCAATGTCTCACAAACCACCATATTAATTCACACATACACACATGTATAGCTATATACAATTTCTCGTACATATGCATGTTGCCTTCGGAGCCAGTTGCATTAGCCTAATTGGTGCCTTCGGAGCACGATGACAAATTGGAAGTGGTTCATGACCTGGTCGATGGGGGCGGTAGCGGGTAATAGTATTCTCCCTTCGGATTTATGACCTGGTCGAGCAAAAATCCCGCTATTTCCTCTTGAAGTGCTTGTACGCGCTCCGTTTCTAGGAGCTTGTCCCGCACCTCTATGAACTGTTAAGAAGGAGATCAATATGCATGTGTATTAGTTGTGTGACTAGATATCGATAATGGTGCACAAATTGTGAATAGTGTTCTGACAAGCGTACCCATTCCTGTCTTTGAGATCTACTCCTTTCGGACGCCATCATGCGAATGTTCTCGCAAACGCAGTATGCACACAGATCAGTCCCCTGCGCCTGCTTTATGGCCTTTACGAGAATGGAATTTAATTTGATCATATAATGATTAATCAAGCATGATAATATTAAAAAGATGGCAGCTAGCTACCACTACTTAATTACTTACCCTGGGTCGAAACCATCTCAGCTGTCGTTTCCATTCGCCTTCCGTTTTGCTGATGAACCTTGCCCAAGACCTGCCCGCCGACAAAGAAAATGAATAAAGGGGTTATTAAATAGTTCATATCATGAAATGACGAACTAAATAGGCCGAGATATATAGTTAATAATGATTGAAATTACCTGTTGACTATCCCAAACAAGACGTTATATTCACTATTTTCTTTGAGTAGTGAGTCCAATATTTCAATTGTTCCTTCGTCAACTTTAATGATACACAAGATCCAGTGAAATCTGCAGGCACACACGTTTACATGTCTTAATTAAGCGGGCATATGTAAGCAAAAACATGTAGCTAGCTAGCTAGTAGGCAAAAACAGAGAATTTGTAGTACAAGAAAGTGTGACTCACTTGAAGTTGTAAGGAAGTAGTATATCTTCATTGTATTTGAGGCGCATCAAGAACTCGAACATGCTATCCTCTACCTGCTTTTTATAATAGTTGCTTATATTCCATGTGTATTCATTAACGGTGTTTGGGTCAATGAACCCAATGTCATAGCGTCCACCTTTTTTCATTTCATACATCTTCATCCTGCATAATACCACAGAAAAGAATATAGTGAGGATAATTATAGGTACGTAATGATTGATCAAAAGGATCAATACAGCTAGCTTGAGACTTAAATTACAGAAATAAATCACTTATAGACAATAGCAACTGACGATAGATTTGTCGAGTGCGTCTTGATTGTATAACTGAAATAGTTCAGAATACTCAATGGTCCCAGGTTTCTCATGGTAGTAATGATCCTTGTTGACTTGCACCATGAGGGACTGTCGATCGGATCTCTTGGTAATGTCCATCTACATTGATGCAATTCATACATTCTCGTTGGGAGCTTCTTGACATCTTCTGGCTTGACCAAAGGTTGGCCCCGGACATATTTCCATTTTATTTCCTCCTATGTAAGCACAGGTATGTCCTCGATCTCGAGGAGTTGTCCAACAGTGATCTTGAGTTCTTCAGCCTGCGTTATCTGCTGCTGAGTTATTACAACATCGCCCACCTGGGGAACGTAAACTGTTTGCCCACAATAATATTGGCCGCGCGTACTGTCACGTGTTGTTGGCGGCACAACAAGCGGGGGGGTCGGTTGCGCCCACTGTTCTCCCAGCTGGGCAACGGTTCTCCCGCATTTTTTGACAGCTGCTTGTTGTTTGCTCGAGCTCGAGCTCGCCTCCTTCTGTAGACGTTGTCGATGTAACTTCTTGATGTGGCGCTCATAGTCTGTGTCAACAGGCTTAGGAGCTGGTGGTTCAGCCATATGAATGAAGTGGTCAATAACTTCCACAGGCACTTTCTCCCTTGGCGGCGGTGGCGGTTTCGGTCCAAAATGGGCGTCGACTTCTGCCCGCACTATGGCATTGGTTTGCTCCTTGGTCCTGTCGTAAGCCCTCTCAGGAAGAGGAGTACTGAGGTTTGGACCATATTTATATCGCTTGCCTCTGCATGTACTTCCTGTACTATGACCTCGACTGGTACCGCTACGCACCATAGCTGCAGGGTGTCTCTTCTGCGATTGCTGAGGTGGCGGAGATGGCTGACGGGGCTGAGTTGGACGAGGAGGAGGGGCCTGAAGCTGTGCCGGACTTGGAGGAGGAGTGGACTGACACTTTGCCGGACTTGGAGGAGGAGTGGACGTCTGACGCTGTGTCGGACTTGGAGGAGGAGTGGCCTGACACTTTGCCGGACTTGGAGGAGGAGGAGTGGCCTCACGCGTTGGTGGACTTGGAGGAGTGGGAGTCTGCTGACTCGGTGGCGGACTTCGACGAGGAGTCGGGTGACGCGGTGTCGGTGGCCTTCGAAAGATGATGCAATCCTTTCTCCATAGGATGATATGATGTTCGGCATCTCCGAGTGTGTGCTCCTCGTCACCTCCAGGAATGTCAAGCTCTAGCCCCGAATATTGGTCCACCACCTCATCAACCACGACACGAGCATAGCCTGCTGGAATCGGGTTGCAATGGAAGGTTGCATCGGGGGAATTTGTATAAGCAACGCCGTCCGCCACTTTCATGGATATGTTCTTCATTTTGAAGTGTAGCTCGCAGTTAGTGTTCTCCGTGATGTCATCCACGGGGTATCTATCCAGCACTGCGTCGCCCGGAGCGAAACCCACGCTGCTTCTCGGCATGGACGGGGCGGTGGTATCCAATGCTGGATCATCCGCTAGCTGCTGCAGCTGCTGAGACCCCCTTTGCTGGCTAAGTGAGTCGATCTGCTCCTGCTGCCGCTGGAATTTAACTGCCAATTCCGCTTGACTTGCTTCTAGGCCTTGAAGGCGTTCATAGTCCCGCTTCCTCTGCTCCTCCTCCATCTTCCTCTTCTTCTCCTCCGCAATCTTCTTTCTCGCACGGGTTCTGTAGTCGGCGTTCCAGTCCGAAAACCCCTCATACCATGGAATAGCACCCTTGCCTCGTGTTCTTCTGGGTGTTCAGGATTTCCCAGGGCACACGTAAGCTCGTCGTTCTCTCTGTTGGGCTGGAACACCCCCGATCGAGCCTCTTCTATTGCAACAAGTATCGCGTCGTCGTCTCTGTTCAGACATGCCTTCGTCGAAACATTGCCTGTCTTCGGGTCCAACTCCCCCCCATGCGCATAGAACCAAGTCCTGCACCTGGGAGGCCAGCTCTTAGTAACCGGAGTGACACCTGCATCCTCCATCTCTTTCTCAGAATTATCCCACTTAGGCATTGCCACCGCGTAGCCACCTGGCCCCAGCTTATGGAACTTATCCTTTTTTCGGCATTCTTCTTGTTTATTCTCGACCGTTCCTTAGCTAATTCTGAATCCTTGAATTTCACGAAATCGTCCCAATGAGCACTTTGATTCTCTAGTATCCCCTCGAATACTGGAGTCTTCCTTCCTCCCTTGACGTACTTCTCCCATTCACATCTCTTGTGGTTCTTGAATGCAATCGCCATCTTTCTAAAAGCAGCGTCCTTGACTTTCTGCACATCTGCTTCTGTGAAATGATCTGGTAGGGTGAAATGTTCCATGAGAGTATCCCAAAGCAGTTTTTTTATTCTCGTCGACAAAAGTAACATTTGGACGTGGCTTTGCTGGCTTTCTCCATTCTTGAAGGGAGATCGGGAGTTGGTCCTTCACAAGAACTCCGCACTGACGAACGAACTTGTCCGCAATCTTCTTAGGCGCTAATGGTTCGCCATTAGGTCTGAATGCCTCGATATTGTACTTTACGCCCTCCTTCAACTTTTTGTTCGGGCCTCGTTTCGTCCTTTTGCCTGAAGATTTGCTCGATCCGGATGGCTGAAAGAAGAAAGATCGATTCGTTAATATATCTTCAACTCATTTAAAACATGCGATGATCACCAGATTCCTGCTTATATAAATATATATACCTCGCCGGTGTTTGTTGTTTCAGGATCAACATGTTCTTCGTCATCGTCATAATCGTAGTTCATGACTTCATCAATTCGGTCGTCGTGATCGAATATCATATCACCCTCTCCGGTGTTGTTTAGAAATTCAGAGCCATCATAATCTTCTTCATTCTGATCATCATCTGGCCCGCGTATCATATCGAACATGGTCTGTTCTCTCTCTCTGTCGGTATTGTCCGCCATAGCTTTTATTTAACTATGCCAAAAGAAATATAAAACAATTTAGTATAATCTCGAATAATAGATATAATCTCGAATACATCGTCTCGAATATTAGATATAATCTCGAATACATCGTCTCGAATAATAGATTTAATCTCGAATGCATCGTCTCGAATAATATATAATATTGAATAGTACATCACTGGCTAGGTAGCTAATTAAAGATCGAATACTACAGAAGAATCTAGGACACTCGCGGTTCCTGCGGTGCGGGCGGTGGACACCCAAAGAGAAGGAACCCTCACAGGATCATAGCTGAAGTGAGATCCCTGAAGAAACTGCCAGGTATTGGAGAACCTGGCGCCATCTAACGCAACCATGTAGCGATGGACGTGCTCGTCCTCCTCCCTGACACGACGACGTACCACCTCCGGCGGGGCCGGCTCCCTCCGCACCGAAACTGGCCCACGCGAACGCCACCAAACGAGATCAGGGTCGACGACGGGACCCGGGGCCGGGTTCCTCATCAAGCGGCGCGCCCCTCCAGGCAACACCTCCCAGTGCCAGCCCGGCGGAGCCCAGTCCCGGACATGGGTCAGCTGGACGTCGTCGCGGACGTGTCGACGGCGAGGATGCGGGCCAGGCATCGTCGACAATAAATACTATATGCCGCAAAAGTAAAGTAACACTTTTCAAATGATGGATATTGTGATGATTTCATATATGCAAATTCTAAATTTTATAACAAAAAATTTAAGAAACTAAAAAAACATCGATCATCGTCTAGCAATTTGAAATTAATCTAATTCATCTAGCTAGCTAAAACTAACATTTCTATAACTAAAAAACAGAAAAATTTCTAACAATTCTAACTTTTTTATAATTATTTCTATAACTAAAAAACAGAAAAATTTCTAACAATTTCTAACTTTTTTATAACTATTTCTATAACTAAAAACAGAAAATTTTCTAACAATTCTAACTTTTTTATAACTATTTCTATAACTAAAAAACAGAAAAATTTCTAACAATTTCTAACTTTTTTGTAACTATTTCTATAACTGAAAAACAGAAAAATTTCTAACAATTCTAACTTTTTTATAACTATTTCTATAACTAAAAAACATAAAAATTTCTAACAATTCTAACATTTCTAACTATTCTAACAATTCTAACATGTATGTGTGTGTGTGTGCGCGCGCTCACCGGCCGGCGAGGCGAGAGGCGACGGGGGGCGGCGACGGGGGGCGCGCGGCGACTGGGACGGCGACGGGCGCGGCGACGACGGGCGGCGACGACGGGGACGGGGACGTATGGGCCGTGGCGGCGACGACGACAGGGACGGTGACGACGCGGCCGGGACGGGCCGGGACGGGCCGGGACGGGGCGGCGGTGACGACGGGGACGACGGGGACGGGACGACGGGGCGGCGACGATGGGGACGGGGCGGCGACGGGCCGGGGCGGCGACGAGGGATATGGAGACGGCGGGGGCGGCGGGCGACGGTGCAGAGGAGAAGAAGTAGAGGGAGAGATGAGAAACTGACGAAATTTTGAAGTGTTTACTTATATAGAACCCACCTTTAGTACCGGTTGGAGCCACCAACCGGTACTAAAGGTCTGTTTTGGCTAGCCCAAGCGGCGGGAATCGACCCCCTTTAGTACCGGTTGGTGGCTCCAACCGGTACTAAAGGCCCCCCCTTTAGTACCGGTTGGAGCCACGACCCGGTACTAAAGGGTGTGCGCTGCCAGGCGAGGGGCACAAAAGTTTAGTCCCACCTCGCTAGCCGAGGGGCACTCGCACCTGCTTATAAGCCCCGCCGTCGTTGCTGTCTCGAGCTCCTCTCTTAAGCAGGCCTTCTGGGCCTACCTCTTCTGCGATGCCCTATTGGGCCTATTGGGCTAGCGGGCCTGCATCCTGGCCCAACTTGAATTTGGGTTTCTAGTCGTATGCAGGCCACTGTGGCCCAGTAGGTGGGCTTTTTTCTTATTTTTTTGCTTTATTTATTTTTGTGAATAACTTAACTTTGAAAATAGATTGTTCAGTGATTCTTTTTTCTTATGTTTAATATTAGTGTGTTTTATCATTATATTCAATTTGGTAATGCTTAGGTTATTTAAAAACTGAAATGCCTTTGTAACGGATGAGTTTTCATCCGAAACCCTGATACTTCGAAACAGATTGTCCATTTTGTACACGAAGTGCATCCAGTTTTTGCGGTAACCCTCTCTACTTTTTTGCACATGCTATGTGGGTGAAATTATGATACCATGCCAATTTTCAACCTTTTCTGAGTTCATTTGAAATGCTTTTCAATTTCAGGGTCATTTAGCTGAAAAAATCAGTAAATGCATGAAAGAATTTGCTTGCACATAAAATTTCTTCGCGTTTCAAATGCCAAAACACATAACTAGCTACCCTAACTATTACAGAGATTCCCTCCTGGGAGTGAAACACAGAAGAAAGTGATGATAGTTAAGCCGATCACATCCCAGATCTTTGGGTGTGAAACTTTTCCTTCGCGTGTGTCCCTTTACGTCGTAGCCATGGAAAATCTTCATCATTTAACGGGATGCTCGGGTCAATATTCACTGTGAATGGAGCAATTTCATCAAACTTTTCATAATCTTCTGACTTGTCTGTCTTGTCATCCACTCCCATGATGTTTCTCTTACCAGAAAGAACTATGTGCCGCTTTGGCTCATCGTACGATGCATTCGCTTCCTTATCTTTTCTTTTTCTTGGCTTGGTAGACATGTCCTTCACATAGAAAACCTGTGCCACATCATTGGCTAGGACGAATGGTTCGTCTGCATACGCAAGATTGTTGAGATCCACTGTTGTCATTTCGTACTGCGGGTCTTCCGTTACCCCGCCTCGTGTCATATTGACCCATTTGCACCGAAACAAAGGGACCTTCAAACCACGTCGATAGTCAAGTTCCCATATGTCATGTATATAACCATAATATGTTTCCTTTCCCGTCTTGGTTTCTGCATCAAAGCGGACACCACTATTTTGGTTGGTGCTCTTCTTATCTTGGACGATCGTGTAAAATGTATTACCATTTATCTGGTACCCTTTGAAAGTCATTATATTCGAAGATGGTAACTGGGACAACAAGTACAGGTCATCTTCAATAGAGGTGTCATGCATGGTACGTGCTTGCAACCAGCTGGTGAAACTCCTGGTTTGTTCACGTGTAATCCAGTCATCAGACCGCTCCGGGTGTTTGGAGCGTAGCAAATTCTTGTGTTCATCCATATACGGAGCCACCAAGGCGGAATTCTGTAGAACTGTGTAGTGTGCTTCAGTGAGAGAATGTTCGTCCATACATATTATTTGTTCCCCTCCTAGCGTGCCTTTTCCATCCAGTCTGCCCTTATGCCACGATTTAGGAACACCAATCGGCTTAAGGTCAGGAATAAAGTCAATACAAAACTCAATGACCTCCTCATTTTGACGGCCCATGGAGATGCTTCCTTCTGGCCTAGCACGGTTATGAACATATTTCTTTAAGACTCCCATGAACCTCTCAAAGGGGAACATATTGTGTAGAAATACAGGACCCAAAACGTTAATCTCTTCGCATAGGTGAACTTGGACGTGCGTCATGATGTTGAAGAAGGATGGTGGGAACACCAACTCAAAACTGACAAGACATTGCACCAAATCATTCTGTAACCTTGGTATGATTTCTGGATCGATTACCTTCTGAGAGATTGCATTGAGAAATGCACATAGCTTCACAATGGCTAATCGAACATTTTCTGGTAGAAGCCCCCTCAATGCAACCGGAAGCAGTTGCGTCATAATCACGTGGCAGTCATGAGACTTTAGGTTCTGGAACTTTTTCTCTGCCATGTTTATTATTCCCTTTATATTCGACGAGAAGCCAGACGGTACCTTAATACTGAGTAGGCATTCAAAGAAGATTTCCTTCTCTTCTTTGGTAAGAGCGTAGCTTGCATGACCCTGATGTATGCCGTCTTTTCCGTGCATACGTTGCTGGTCCTCCCGTGCCTCAGGTGTATCTTTTGTCTTCCCATACACGCCCAAGAAGCCAAGCAGGGTCACACAAAGATTCTTCGTCACGTGCATCACATCGATTGCGGAGCGGACCTCTAGGTGTTTCCAATAGGGCAGGTCCCAAAATATAGATTTCTTCTTCCACATGGGTGCGCGTCCGTCAGCGTCGTTCGGAACAGGTTGTCCACCAGGACCCTTTCCAAAGACCACCTTCAAATCCTTGACCATATCATGTACATCAGCACCAGTACGATGGCGAGGCTTCGTCCGGTGATCCGCCTCACCTTTGAAATGCTTGCCTTTCTTTCTTACGGGATGCCTGCTCGGAAGAAATCGACGATGTCCCAGGTACACATTCTTATTAGCCAAATATATACTGTCGATATCGTCCAAACAGTGCGTGCATGCGCGGTATCCCTTGTTTGTCTGTCCTGAAAGGTTACTGAGAGCAGGCCAATCATTGATAGTCACGAACAGCAACGCCTTTAGGTCAAATTCTTCCCCCATGTGCTCATCCCACGCACGTACATCTGTTCCATTCCATAGTTGTAAGAGTTCTTCAACTAATGGCCTTAGGTACACATCAATGTCGTTGCCGGGTTGCTTAGGGCCTTGGATGAGCACTGGCATCATAATGAACTTCCGCTTCATGCACAACCAAGGAGGAAGGTTATACAAACATAGAGTCACAGGCCAGGTGCTATGGTTGCTGCTCTGCTCCCCAAAAGGATTAATGCCATCTGCGCTTAGACCAAACCATACGCTCCTTGCGTCATCTCCAAACTCCTTCCCGTACTTTCTTACGATTTTTCTCCACTGCGACCCGTCAGCGGGTACTCTCAACTTTCCGTCTTTCTCACGGTCTTCTCTGTGCCATCGCATCACCTTGGCATGCTCTTTGTTTTGGAACAAACGTTTCGACCGTGGTATTATAGGAGCATACCACATCACCTTGGTAGGAATCTTCTTCCTGGGGCGCTCGCCCTCGACATCACCAGGGTCATTGCGGCTGATCTTATAGCACAATGCACCACATACCGGGCAAGCGTTCAAATCCTCGTACTCACGGCGGTAGAGGATGCAATCATTAGGGCATGCATGTATCTTCTGCACCTCTAACCCTAGAGGGCAGACAGCCTTCTTTGCTTCGTACGTACTCTCGGGCAATTCGTTGTCCTTTGGAAGCATATCCTTTATCATTACCAGCAACTTTCCAAATCCCTTGTCAAATACACCATTCACTGCCTTCCATTGCAGCAATTCCAGTGTGGTGCCCAGCTTTTTCTTGTCACCTACGCAATTCGGGTACAACAATTTTTTGTGATCCTCTAACATGCGCTGCAACTTCTTCTTCTCCAAATCACTTGCGCAGTTTCTCTTTGCATCGGCAATGGCCCGACCTAGATCATCAACGGGCTCATCTGATGCCTCTTCTTCAGCTTCTTCCCACATTGTCGGCTCAGCTTCTTCCCGCATTACCGGCTCAGCTTCTTCCCCCATTGTTGTATCATCGTATTCAGGGAACCCATGGCCAAGATAGCTGTCGTCGTCCTCTTCTTCTTCATTGTCTTCCATCATAACCCCTCTTTCTCCTTGCTTGGTCCAAACATTAAAGGGGGGTATGAAACCAGACTCAAACAAGTGGACGTGAACGGTTCTTGACGTAGATTAATTGTGACCATTCTTACAGCCAGCACATGGACAAGGCATAAAACCATCCGCCCGCTTGTTTGCCTCAGCTGCAATCAGAAAAGTATGCACGCCCACAACGAACTGGGGAGAGCATCGGTCATTGTACATCCATTGTCGACTCTTCTTCATTACACAACACCGAATAGACCAAATTAATACAAGTTCATACATAAAGTTCATACAACACTTAAATGCAACAAACAAATAACTCTCTAGCCAAAGCATTTAAATGCAACAACAAATGCGATCAAGATCGCAACTAAGGTAACAATGGATCCAACAGCATAATGATACCAAGCCTCACTATCGATAACATATTTTCTAATCTTTCTAATCTTCAAGCGCATTTTCTCCATCTTGATCTTGTGATCATCGACGACATCGGCAACATGCAACTCCAATTCCATCTTCTCCCCCTCAATTCTTTTCAATTTTTCTTTCAAGTACTCGTTTTCTCTTTCAACTAAATTTAACCTCTCGACAATAGGGTCGGTTGGAATTTCCAGTTCACATACCTCCTAGAAAAAATCTATGTCAACTTGATGGGCATAATTTGTCATAAACACGAAATGCAACTAGTTTTAAAAGAGAATATATATACCACATCCGAATCATAACAAGGACGAGGGCCGACGGGGACGGATATCAAAACCATGGCACTATATGTATAACAAACAACGTATGGGTAAGATAATTATACGAGTAACTAGCTATATATCCAAATCACACAAACATCAATTTTTATATAAAATTTCATGAACAAAGAGGCTCACCACAAGGTGGTGCCGGTGACGGGACAGTGCGGGCGATCGACGGTGGTTACGACGGAGATTTAGAAGGCACTAAGTAAACCACACCTACATATGCAAACTAAGTGTTATTTTTTACCTCAAATTGCATATAAATCAAATGCTAGCACATATATATATTTCCTCCCAAATTACTAAACTCACAAATTAATCACTATATAAAGCATTGCAAGAGTAAATCTAGCAATGAGAGATGAAAGGACAAAGTTGCTCACCTTTGTGATCATTTCAATGGATGGGGGCCTTCAAATCTTGACAAAATTTGGGCAAAATGTGTGATGAGCTCGAGAGGAAGAGGGGAAGAACAGAGAGGAGAGGGGAAAGGGGAAGAACAGAGCGAGCTCGGGTGGACGAAGGGTTTATGTAGGACGACCTTTAGTACCGGTTCGTGCCAAGAACCGGTACTAAAGGTGCTGGAGGGGGCCCAGACTGACAATATCCTGCCACCACTCTCATTAGTATCGGTTCGTGGCACGAACCGATGCTAAAGGTTCGCCACGAACCGGTACTAATGAAAGCGGCCCGGCTAGCCGTTGGAACCGGCACTAATGTATACATTAGTGCCGGCTCAAATACAAACCGGCACTAATGTGCTTCACTTTTGACCCTTTTTCTACTAGTGACAATACATATCAAGCAAGCATGTAATGAGTATATGAGCAGCGGAAAGTAAAGCATGCAACTTGCAAGAATGTAAAGGGAAGGGTTTGGAGTATTCAAACGCAATTGGAGACACGGATGTTTTTGTCGTGGTTCCGATAGGTGGTGCTATCGTACACCCACGTTGATGGAGACTTCAACCCACGGAGGGTAACGGTTGCGTGAGTCCACGGAGGGCTCCACCCACGAAGGGTCCACGAAGAAGCAACCTTATCTATTCCGTCATGGCCGTCGCCCACGAAGGACTTGCCTCACTAGCGGTAGATCTTCACGAAGTAGGCGATCTCCTTGCCCTTACAAATTCCTTGGTTCAACTCCACAATCTTGCCGGAGGCTCCCAAGTGACACCTAGCCAATCTAGGAGACACCACTCTCCAAGAAGTAACAAATGGTGTGTTGATGATGAACTCCTTGCTCTTGTGCTTCAAATGATAGTCTCCCCAACACTCAACTCTCTCTCACAGGATTTGGATTTGGTGGAAAGAAGATTTGAGTGGAAAGCAACTTGGGAAGGCTAGAGATCAAGATTCATATGGTAGGAATGGAATATCTTGACCTCAACACAAATGTAGGTGGTTCTCTCTCAGAACATGTGTATTGGAAGTGTAGATGTGTTCTGATCTCCCCAACACTCAACTCTCTCTCACAGGATTTGGATTTGGTGGAAAGAAGATTTGAGTGGAAAGCAACTTGGGAAGGCTAGAGATCAATATTCATATGGTAGGAATGGAATATCTTGACCTCAACACAAGTGTAGGTGGTTCTCTCTCAGAACATGTGTATTGGAAGTGTAGATGTGTTCTGATGGCTTTCTCCCGAATGAAGAGTGGGTGGAGGGGTATATATAGCCTCCACACAAAATCTAACCGTTACACACAATTTGCCAAACTCGGTGGGACCGAATGCTTAAACTCGGTCGGACCGATTCAGCAAACCTAGTGACCGTTAGGATTTTCGGTGGGACTGAGATGCAACTCGGTAGGACCGATATGGTTAGGGTTAGGGCATAACGTAATCTCGGTGTGACCGATTACACAAACTCGGTGGGACCGATTTTGATAATAAGCTAACCAGAGAGTTGGTCAGGCAAACTCGGTGAGACCGATTACAAAAACTCGGTGGGACCGATTTTGGTAATAAGCCAACCAGAGAGTTTGCATTGTAATCTCGGTAGTACCGATTGCTCAAACTCGGTGAGACCGATTTTGGTAATGGACATACACAGAGAGATTACAATCCCATCTCGGTGAGACCGAGATCCCTTTCGGTGAAACCGATTTGCTAGGGTTTGTGGCAGTGGCTATGACATTTGAAACTCGGTGGCTCCGGATAGAAAGAATCGGTGGGCCCGAGTTGGACTTTTTGTTTAGGTCATATGTGGATGTGGGAAGGTAGTTGAGGGTTTTGGAGCATATCACTAAGAACTTTGAGCAAGCAAGCCATTAAGCAACACCTCATCCCCTCTTGATAGTATTGGCTTTTCCTATAGACTCAATGTGATCTTGGATCACTTAAATAGAAAATGTAGAGTCTTGATCTTGAACCTTGAGCCAATCCTTTTTCCTTAGCATCTTGAAGGGGTTCCACATCCTCTAGTCCATGCCACTCCATTGTTGAACTTATCTGAAACATACTAGGTAAAAGTGTTAGTCCAACAAGAGATATGTTGACATTAATTACCAAAACCACTCAGGGAGCACTTGTGCTTTCAGCTTGGTAAGCTTGGTGAACAATTTATGAAACTGAATGATGTAACTGATTCATTCTGGAGGAACAGTAGAGGAGGAGTGGAGACATGAAGCAGCAACCAAATCCTAGGGGTTGGTATTTAGACCATGTTTAGGCCTTATACAAGAAAAAGGAAAGGAGTGCCAAACACCAGGGCGCGCGGGGGGGGGGGGCGAGACTCGACTACCAACCTGGTGCTAATTGTTATTTTAATTCTCAAAAGTCCAATCAAAATTAATAACAACCTTTTATGCATAGAAACAGGACCATCTTCCAGGTAAAAGTTATCACGTAGACTGCTTAGAAGCATGACCATCTTCAAGGAGGAGTCTTTGTTTCGAGAGGAAACAAACGAGATTTTCAAGCGAAGTGTTAGATCGCTTTGTGTGTTGGGCTTAAAACTTTTTTGGCCACCTCTCCCAAGAAAAGAAAGAAACTTAGGGTTTCTCTGCCTCCCGTCGGTGCCGCCGCCGGTCCGCCATGCCTCTGGTGGCCTTAGGGTCATGGAGGCGCGATGGACCCCGACACTTGCTGGCGGGAGGGGTCCTGCTCCATTTTTAGATGCTTTTCTGAGTTCATTTAGGGTTTGTGTCCTACCCACGAAGGCGAGGAGGCAACGGCTCCCTGAAGATGGAATAGGGTTCTCCCTGCCTAGCCTCCATCCCGACAATGCATCTTCATTGTCGGAAGGCGTGTGGAGGTGTGTCTTCGACGGCTGTCGTGGGATTCGGTCGGCGCTGGTTTTCGGTGAATCTGCTTGGATCCAGTCTTCTTTTGTGCGTCTGCATCTTGGATCCTTCTGATCTCTTCATCGGCGACGGTTATTGTTCTGGTGCACTGATTCTATGGGGCCTTAACACGATGACTTCATGACTATCTAATACAACAATTTTTATCTGGCTCCGACGAGGGAGGGCGATGACGGCGACGTGCCTTTGGTTGTTGCAGTGCCTAAGTGCTCTATGAATCTGGTTGTATTTTTTGTTACTTCTGATGCCTTTGTATTGTCATGTCAGATGATGAATCTATATCTATCTATACTACTATTAATCTATATCTATACTACTATTAAAAGACCAAACATGACTTCCCCTACGTGCACCCCAAAAAGTGTACACAGGATAACCCCCCCCCCCACGTCTGATCAGACCCATTAAGTTTCATCCAACTGTCCACGTTAAATCCACGATACTAGAATCAGATCTATGGCTCCAAACAAATGTTCTGCCGGCAGACTCCCCACTCGGAATGCTAGACAACCCAACGATGGGAGCCCATGAAATTAAACAGCATGTCCGTGATCAACGCCGCCACCAACAGCTAAAAGGAAAAAAACACCGGCACCAGGCCATGAACCTGCCCTAGCAGGTACCGTCTCGAGGAAACCTGGCGCCGTCCCGACGACCTGCCCTAGATCTGGTGTCCATAACATCCTCGACTCGCTGGCCGCCGTCTTGAGGACACCTCTGGCAATCCCGATGCGCCGCCCTAGCTTCGGTACCACACCGTCCTCACCCTGGTGGCCGCACCACTCAAGGACAATGGTCGACATCGGAGTACTTCCAGCCTGCCACTGCAAGGTTAGATCATTTCAATTTCCACATCTTATGATGAGAAAGAAAATACAGGAAATTTCACCATTACACTGCTGATCTATAATCTGTTACCGTCATGTGTGTACAAAATTGATACCCTACAGGACACCATTATCTATAATGGGGTAGTGGTGTACGGACTCCATTTCAGGACCACAAACGAACAACGGCAATTCAGGTAAATATTGTTGGAAATATGCCCTAGAGGCAATAATAAAAGCATTATTATTATATTTCCTTGTTCATGATAATTGTCTTTATTCGTGCTATAATTGTGTTATCCGGAAATCGTAATACATGTGTGAATAACAGACAACAGCATGTCCCTAGTAAGCCTCTAGTTGACTAGCTCGTTGATCGATAGATAGTCATGGTTTCCTGACTATGGACATTAGATGTCATTGATAACGAGATCACATCATTAGGAGAATGATGTGATGGACGAGACCCAATCCTAAACATAGCATAAGATCGCATAGTTCGTTTGCTAGAGTTTTCCAATGTCAAGTATCCTTTCCTTAGACCATGAGATCGTGTAACTCCCGGACACCGTAGGAGTGCTTTGGGTGTACCAAACGTCACAACGTAACTGGGTGACTATAAAGGTATACTACGGGTATCTCCGAAAGTGTCTGTTGGGTTGACACGGATAGGGACTGGGATTTGTCACTCCGCTTGACGGAGAGGTATCACCGGGCCCACTCAGTAATGCATCATCATAATGAGCTCAATGTGATCAAAGTGTTTGATCACGGGATCATGCATTACGGTACGAGTAAAATGACTTGCCGGTAACAAGATTGAACGAGGTATTGGGATACCGACGATCGAATCTCGGGCAAGTAAAATACCGATTGACAAAGGGAATCGTATACGGGATTAATTGAATCCTCGACATCGTGGTTCATCCGATGAGATCATCGTGGAGCATGTGGAGCCAACATGGGTATCCAGATCCCACTGTTGGTTATTGCCCGAGAGCCGTCTCGGTCATGTCTGCATGTCTCCCGAACCCGTAGGGTCTACACACTTAAGGTTCGGTGACGCTAGGGTTGTGAAGATATGTATATGCAGTAACCTGAATGTTGTTAGGAGTCCCGGATGAGATCCCGGACGTCACGAGGAGTTTCAGAATGGTCCGGAGGTAAAGAATTATATATAGGAAGTGCTGTTTTGGCCATTGGGACAAGTTTCGGGGTTATCGGTATTGTACCGGGACCACCGGAGGGTCCCGGGGGGTCCACCGGGTGGGGCCACCTGCCTCGGGGGGGCACATGGGCTCTAGGGGGTGCGCCTTGGCCTACATGGGCCAAGGGGAACCAGCCCCAAGAGGCCCATGCGCCTAGGGTGGGGAAACCCTAAAAGGGGGGGCGCCCCCTTACTTGGGGGGCAAGCCCCACCCCTTGGCCGCCGCCCCCCTAGGAGATTGCATCTCCTAGGGCCGGCGCCCCCCCTAGGGGGCTATATATATGAGGGGAGGCGAGGGGGCAGCCACACCCTTACCCTGGTCCTTGGCGCCTCCCTCTCCCTCTCCAACACCTCCTCCTCCTCCGTAGAGCTCGGCGAAGCCCTGCCGGAGTACTGCAGCTCCACCATCACCACGCCGTCGTGCTGCAGCTGGAGCCATCTTCCTCAACCTCTCCTTTGCCTTGCTGGATCAAGAAGAAGGAGACGTTACGCTGACCGTACGTGTGTTGAACGCGGAGGTGCCGTCCGTTCGGTGCTAGGATCTCTGGTGATTTGGATCACGTCGTGTACGACTACCTCATCCCCGTTCGTTGAACGCTTCCACTCGCGATCTACAAAGTGGTATGTAGATGCAATCTCTCTCCCATGACTCGTTGCTTAGATGAACTCATAGATGGATCTTGGTGAAACCGTAGGAAAAATTTTAATTTTCTGCAACGTTCCCCAACAGTGGCATCATGAGCTAGGTCTATGCGTAGTTCTCTATTGCACGAGTAGAACACAATTTGTTGTGGGCGTAGATGTTGTCAACTTTCTTGCCGCTACTAGTCTTATCTTGCTTCAGCGGTATTGTGGGATGAAGCGTCCCGGACCAACCTTACACGTACGCTTACGTGAGACCGGTTCCACCGACTAACATGCACTAGTTGCATAAGGTGGCTGGCGGGTGTCTGTCTCTCCCACTTTAGTTGGAGCGGATTCGATGAAAAGGGTCCTTATTAAGGGTAAATAGAAGTTGACAAATCACGTTGCGGCTTTCACGTAGGTAAGAAAACGTTCTTGCTAGAACCCTAATTCAGCCACGTAAAACTTGCAACAACAATTAGAGGACGTCTAACTTGTTTTTGCAGCAAGTGCTTTGTGATATGATATGGCCAAAGTTGTGATGAATGATGAATGATCTATATGTGATGTATGAGATGTTCATGCTATTGTAATAGGAATCACGACTTGCATGTCGATGAGTATGACAACCGGCAAGAGCCATAGGAGTTGTCTTTATTTTTTGTATGACCTGCGTGTCATTGAGAAACGCCATGTAAATTACTTTACTTTATTGCTAAACGCGTTAGCCATAGTAGTAGAAGTAATAGTTGGCGAGCAACTTCATGGAGACACGATGATGGAGATCATGGTGTCAAGCCGGTGACAAGATGATCATGGAGCCCCAAGATGGAGATCAAAGGAGCTATGTGATATTGGCCATATCATGTCACGTTTATTATTTGATTGCATGTGATGTTTATCATGTTTTGCATCTTGTTTACTTAGAACGACGGTAGTAAATAAGATGATCCCTCATAATAATTTCAAGAAGTGTTCCCCCTAACTGTGCACCGTTGCGACAGTTTGTTGTTTCGAAGCACCACGTGATGATCGGGTGTGATAGATTCTAACGTTCACATACAACGGGTGTAAGACAGATTTACACATGCAAACACTTAGGTTTACTTGACGAGCCTAGCATGTAGAGACATGGCCTCGGAACACAGAAGACCGAAAGGTCGAGCATGAGTCGTATAGAAGATACGATCAACATGAAGATGTTCACCAATGTTGACTAGTCCGTCTCACGTGATGATCGGACACGGCCTAGTTGACTTGGATCATGTAATACTTAGATGACTAGAAGAGGGATGTCTATCTAAGTGGGAGTTCATTAAATAATTTGATTAATATGAACTTTATTATCATGAACTTAGTCTAAAATATTTACAATATGTCTTGTAGATCAAATGGCCAACGTAGTCCTCAACTTCAACGCGTTCCTAGAGAAAACCAAGCTGAAAGACGATGGCAGCAACTATACGGACTGGGTCCGGAACCTGAGGATCATCCTCATAGCTGCCAAGAAAGATTATGTCCTACGAGCACCGCTGGGTGACGCACCTGTGCTCCCTGCAGAACAAGACGTTATGAACGCTTGGCAGTCACGTTCCGATGATTACTCCCTCGTTCAGTGCGGCATGCTTTACAGCTTAGAGCCGGGGCTCCAAAAGCGTTTTGAGAGACATGGAGCATATGAGATGTTCGAAGAGCTGAAAATGGTTTTCCAAGCTCATGCCCGGGTCGAGAGATATGAAGTCTCCGACAAATTCTTTAGCTGTAAGATGGAGGAAAATAGCTCTGTCAGTGAACACATACTCAAGATGTCTGGGTTGCACAACCGCTTGACTCAACTGGAAGTTAATCTCCCGGATGAAGCGGTCATTGACAGAATCCTCCAGTCGCTTCCACCTAGCTACAAGAGCTTTGTGATGAACTACAACATGCAGGGGATGGTAAAGACCATTCCTGAGGTATATGCTATGCTGAAATCAGCAGAGGTAGAAATCAAGAAGGAACATCAAGTGTTGATGGTGAATAAAACCACTAAGTTCAAGAAGGGCAAGGGTAAAAAGAACTTCAAGAAGGACGGCAAGGAAGTTGCCGCGCCCGGTAAGCAAGTTGCCGGGAAGAAGCCAAAGAATGGACCCAAGCCCGAGACTGAGTGCTTTTATTGCAAGGGAAGTGGTCACTGGAAGCGGAATTGCCCCAAATACTTAGCGGACAAGAAGGCCGGCAAAACAAAAGGTATATGTGATATACATGTAATTGATGTGTACCTTACCAGTACTCGTAGTAGCTCTTGGTTATTTGATACCGGTGCAGTTGCTCACATTTCTAACTCAAAGCAGGAGCTGCGGAATAAACGGAGACTGGCGAAGGACGAGGTGACGATGCGCGTCGGGAATGGTTCCAAGGTCGATGTGATCGCCGTCGGCACGCTACCTCTACATTTACCTACAGGATTAGTTTTAAACCTCAATAATTGTTATTTAGTGCCAAGTTTGAGCATGAACATTGTGTCTGGATCTCGTTTAATTCGAGATGGCTACTCATTTAAATCCGAGAATAATGGTTGTTCTATTCATATGAGAGATATGTTTTATGGTCATGCTCCGATGGTTAATGGTTTATTCTTAATGAATCTCGTACGTGATGATACACATATTCATAGTGTGAATACCAAAAGAGTTAAAGTTGATAACAATAGTCCCACATATTTGTGGCACTGCCGCCTTGGTCACATAGGTGTCAAACGCATGAAGAAGCTCCATGCAGATGGACTTTTAGAGTCTCTTGATTATGAATCATTTGACACGTGCGAACCATGCCTCATGGGTAAAATGACCAAGACTCCGTTCTCAGGAACAATGGAGCGAGCAACCAACTTATTGGAAATCATACATACCGATGTGTGCGGTCCAATGAGTGTTGAGGCTCGCGGTGGCTATCGTTATGTTCTCACCCTCACTGATGACTTGAGTAGATATGGGTATATCTACTTAATGAAACACAAGTCTGAGACCTTTGAAAAGTTCAAGGAATTTCAGAGTGAGGTTGAAAATCAACGTGATAGAAAGATCAAGTTTCTACGATCAGATCGTGGAGGAGAATACTTGAGTCACGAATTTGGCACACACTTAAGAAAATGTGGAATAGTTTCACAACTCACGCCGCCTGGAACACCTCAGCGTAATGGTGTGTCCGAACGTCGTAATCGCACTCTATTAGATATGGTACGATCTATGATGTCTCTTACCGATTTACCGCTATCTTTTTGGGGCTATGCTTTAGAGACTGTCGCATTCACTTTAAATAGGGCTCCGTCGAAATCCGTTGAGACGACACCGTATGAATTATGGTTTGGGAAGAAACCTAAGCTGTCGTTTCTAAAAGTTTGGGGATGCGATGCTTATGTGAAGAAACTTCAACCTGAAAAGCTCGAACCCAAGTCGGAAAAATGCGTCTTCATAGGATACCCTAAAGAAACTATTGGGTATACCTTCTACCTCAGATCCGAAGGCAAGATCTTTGTTGCCAAGAATGGATCCTTTCTAGAGAAGGAGTTTCTCTCAAAAGAAGTAAGTGGGAGGAAAGTAGAACTTGATGAAGTGTTACCTCTTGAAACGGAAAATGGCGAAACTCAAGAAAACGTTCCTGAGGTGCCTGCACCGACTAGAGAGGAAATTAATGATGATGATCAAGATACTTCTAATCAAGCTCCTACTGAAATTCGAAGGTCCACAAGGACACGTTCCGCACCAGAGTGGTACGGCAACCCTGTCTTGGAAATCATGTTGTTAGACAACGGTGAGCCTTCGAACTATGAGGAAGCAGTGGCGGGCCCGGATTCCGACAAATGGCTAGAAGCCATGAAATCCGAGATAGGATCCATGTATGAAAACGAAGTATGGACTTTGACTGACTTGCCCGTTGAGCGGCGAGCCATAGAGAATAAATGGATCTTTAAGAAGAAGACAGACGCGGATCGTAATGTGATCATCTATAAAGCTCGGCTTGTCGCTAAGGGTTATCGACAAGCTCAAGGGTTGACTACGATGAGACTTTCTCACCGGTAGCGAAGCTGAAGTCCGTCCGAATCATGTTAGCAATTGCCGCATTCTACGACTATGAAATATGGCAAATGGACGTCAAAACGGCATTCCTTAATGGTTTCCCTAAGGAAGAATTGTATATGATGCAGCCGGAAGGTTTTGTCGATCCTAAGAATGCTGACATGGTGTGCAAGCTCCAACGCTCGATTTATGGGCTGGTGCAAGCATCTCGGAGTTGGAACATTCGCTTTGATGAGATGATCAAAGCGTTTAGATTTACGCAGACTTATGGAGAAGCCTGCGTTTACAAGAAAGTGAGTGGGAGCTCTGTAGCATTTCTCATACTATATGTAGATGACATACTTTTGATGGGAAATGATATAGAACTCTTGGACAGCATTAAGGCCTACTTGAATAAAAGTTTTTCAATGAAGGACCTTGGAGAAGCTGCTTATATATTAGGCATCAAGATCTATAGAGATAGATCAAGACGCCTCATAGGTCTTTCACAAAGCACATACCTTGATAAGATATTGAAGAAGTTCAATATGGATCAATCTAAGAAGGGGTTCTTACCTGTGTTACAAGGTGTGAAATTGAGCTCAGCTCAATGTCCGACCACGGCAAAAGATATAGAAGAGATGAGTGTCATCCCCTATGCCTCAGCCATAGGTTCTATTATGTATGCCATGCTGTGTACCAGACCTGATGTAAACCTTGTCGTAAGTTTGGTAGGAAGGTACCAAAGTAATCCCGGCAAGGAACACTGGATAGCGGTCAAGAATATCCTGAAGTACCTGAAAAGGACTAAGGAAATGTTTCTCGTTTATGGAGGTGACGAAGAGCTCGTCGTAAAGGGTTACGTCGACGCTAGCTTCGACACAGATCTGGATGACTCTAAGTCACAAACCGGATACGTGTATATTTTGAATGGTGGGGCAGTAAGTTGGTGCAGTTGCAAGCAGAGCGTCGTGGCGGGATCTACATGTGAAGCGGAGTACATGGCAGCCTCGGAGGCAGCACATGAAGCAATTTGGGTGAAGGAGTTCATCACCGACCTCGGAGTCATACCCAATGCGTCGGGGCCAATCAAACTCTTCTGTGACAACACTGGAGCTATTGCACTTGCAAAGGAGCCCAGGTTTCACAAGAAGACCAAGCACATCAAGCGTTGCTTCAACTCCATTCGTGAAAATGTTCAAGATGGAGACATAGAAATTTGTAAAGTGCACACGGATCTGAATGTCGCAGATCCGTTGACTAAACCTCTCCCTAAGGCAAAACATGATCAGCACCAGAACTCTATGGGTGTTCGATTCATCACAATGTAACTAGATTATTGACTCTAGTGCAAGTGGGAGACTGTTGGAAATATGCCCTAGAGGCAATAATAAAAGCATTATTATTATATTTCCTTGTTCATGATAATTGTCTTTATTCGTGCTATAATTGTGTTATCCGGAAATCGTAATACATGTGTGAATAACAGACAACAGCATGTACCTAGTAAGCCTCTAGTTGACTAGCTCGTTGATCGATAGATAGTCATGGTTTCCTGACTATGGACATTAGATGTCATTGATAACAAGATCACATCATTAGGAGAATGATGTGATGGACGAGACCCAATCCTAAACATAGCATAAGATCGCATAGTTCGTTTGCTAGAGTTTTCCAATGTCAAGTATCCTTTCCTTAGACCATGAGATCGTGTAAATCCCGGACACCGTAGGAGTGCTTTGGGTGTACCAAACGTCACAACGTAACTGGGTGACTATAAAGGTATACTACGGGTATCTCCGAAAGTGTCTGTTGGGTTGACACGGATCGAGACTGGGATTTGTCACTCCGCTTGACGGAGAGGTATCACCGGGCCCACTCAGTAATGCATCATCATAATGAGCTCAATGTGATCAAAGTGTTTGATCACGGGATCATGCATTACGGTACGAGTAAAGTGACTTGCCGGTAACAAGATTGAACGAGGTATTGGGATACCGACGATCGAATCTCGGGCAAGTAAAATACCGATTGACAAAGGGAATCGTATACGGGATTAATTGAATCCTCGACATCGTGGTTCATCCGATGAGATCATCGTGGAGCATGTGGGAGCCAACATGGGTATCCAGATCCCGCTGTTGGTTATTGCCCGAGAGCCGTCTCGATCATGTCTGCATGTCTCCCGAACCCGTAGGGTCTACACACTTAAGGTTCGGTGACGCTAGGGTTGTGAAGATATGTATGTGCAGTAACCCGAATGTTGTTCGGAGTCCCGGATGAGATCCCGGACGTCACGAGGAGTTTCGGAATGGTCCGGAGGTAAATAATTATATATAGGAAGTGCTGTTTTGGCCATCGGGACAAGTTTCGGGGTTATCGGTATTGTACCGGGACCACCGGATGGTCCCGGGGGGTCCACCGGGTGGGGCCACCTGCCTCGGGGGGGGCACATGGGCTCTAGGGGTGCGCCTTGGCCTACATGGGCCAAGGGGAACCAGCCCCAAGAGGCCCATGCGCCTAGGGTGGGGAAACCCTAAAAGGGGGTGCGCCCCCTTACTTGGGGGGCAAGCCCCACCCCTTGGCCGCCGCCCCCCTAGGAGATTGCATCTCCTAGGGCCGGCGCCCCCCCCCCTAGGAGGCTATATATATGAGGGGAGGGGAGGGGGCAGCCGCACCCTTACCCTGGTCCTTGGCGCCTCCCTCTCCCTCTCCAACACCTCCTCCTCCTCCGTAGAGCTCGGCGAAGCCCTGCCGGAGTACTGTAGCTCCACCATCATCACGCCGTCGTGCTGCTGCTGGAGCCATCTTCCTCAACCTCTCATTTGCCTTGCTGGATCAAGAAGAAGGAAACGTTACGCTGACCGTACGTGTGTTGAACGCGGAGGTGCCGTCCGTTCGGTGCTAGGATCTCCGGTGATTTGGATCACGTCGTGTACGACTACCTCATCCCCGTTCGTTGAACGCTTCCGCTCGCGATCTACAAAGTGGTATGTAGATGCAATCTCTCTCCCATGACTCGTTGCTTAGATGAACTCATAGATGGATCTTGGTGAAACCGTAGGAAAAATTTTAATTTTCTGCAACGTTCCCCAACAAATATATACATCACCAACTCTTACCTACTTAGACCTTGTAAATCCTGAAGATCTCATTTCTCATAGGTCAAAAAGCAGATCCAAAAGAATTGAGGAGACAAAGGGAGAGGGAGATGTACGCACGATATTAAAAAGGAGACGTGAGGCAAGGGACCATAAGGAAACTACATATGCTATTCTAAATGGAAAGCGCACTCCATAACACCCGTGGGCACACCGCCTGGTTTGTCCATTGTCTCTGTTCTTTATGATACATATGATGAATCACTGCAGAGAAGCCCACGGCGCACTCTGCTGTCACCCAGCTATGATACACACTAGCGGCGGAAGGTGATGTTTTTCTAACCAAACATAATAGCTTCATTTATGTGTGAACAACTGACATTGTACAGACATTTGTGATCCTGGCATACCTGTTGATGTGATGATGTCCGATAAGACTCCATTTCATGGTCCAAATTCATTAAAAACACCCCAAAGTGCCATTTCTAACAAGGAAAATGTCAATAATGTCGACTCTGGCATTGAGTCTTCCCATCGTACCGGGTTATGAGCGCCACTTCAAGCCTGGAGATGCAGCTTGTCAAATGGTAAACTGTTGCTCGCGTGGCACGAGCAAAATAAAGAAGAAAAACAATTGTTGCTCATATTGTGCATCGTAGCTAATTTACGTATATTCGTACAGAAGAAAAACAACCGTTGCACATATTGTAGCTAATTCACACTTATATTTACAAAAGAAAAGCAAGCACTTCAGAGGGAGAGGGATTTATGAATTTCAGTACAATTGTTCTTGATAACTAGATCTGTTATAGCAACTTGTTCTGACATTGAATGCAACACCTTTGACATCGATAATTTGCTCATGTCATGGATCTTTTTTACATTGCAAGTCTTCAATAGTTCACCACTACTGTGTGCTGCAATGGAGATATAGCTTGTAGACGATCAGAATATCAACCATGCGACCACAATGCTTTTCACAAAGCTGTGATATTCTCTACCAATGTGAAATATTTGTAATGAAAATTGCAAGCATGTAAAGTTACTTCCATTCTGACTGAAGTTAAACTTCTTGGTTATTGTTAGGGACAGAGTGTGAAGCAGGTTGGTTTATTAAATCTCATGATAGCAATTAACTGTATGTTAATCTATAAGAGCAGGTTGATACATGCAAGGACAGAATTATCGCTGCCCTGGACACACTATGGCCTACATCTTCATGGGAGAGAAGTGCTACTTCTGGGAAGCAGATACAGTTTTTCTTGGTGGGCATGGTTTTGGAACAGCCATGTCTTCTCTAATTGAGTACTTGAGTTCAGAGTATGGTTATACTTTTGCTTAGGGTAAGTTAACCCATCTCTTTCTACAATTTTTAAATGCTTCTTGTCAGCAAGGCAATTATGTTTGTAATGATAGTGTATTTTGCAAAAACTTTTGTACTTTCTGTTTTTATGTCTAACTACCAACTGTTTATTCTTAAATAAAAATAGCAGGGTAATTGCTTTTCTTACTGGTGCTCCTGATTATGAAGATGGTCAACTAGACACTAAGAGATATGGTGAGCAATATGCTAGCAAAGGGGAAGATGTTGACCTCATGTTGATCCCTGAGCAGATCCGTTCCTATAGAGATCTGGTAAGCTTGTGCTTCTTTTGCAGTAAAAAAAAGTCTATCCATTAGTGAAATTTTCAAACAGGCCACTGTGGTGTTGTTGCTGTTCAAGCAGGAGTATGTGTACGCATATTTGCAGGCGAATGCTATCCTGAGATTGACTTACAGTTAATTGCTATACATAGATTGACTAAACTTTAGTACATTACTTCTGTTCTGACTTGATGATGTCCTCGAATGCCAAATTGCTCCGCAGACTTTGAACCCCTTCCATTTTCTTTCATGTAAAGTTTTTCTGTTTTTTTAAATGGCAGTGGATGTTGAGTAATCTATGCTAGCAATGTGATGTTAGAGAGAGGCATGTGGAACCGCATCAGGCAGGGAAGCGAACCAAATCTAGCACCACGCCAAATCGAAACTAGGAGAGGGAGGAAAAGGGAGACCTTCTGAGGGAGTCCTGGATTAGGTGGTGTTCGGATAGCCGGACTATACCTTCAGCCGGACTCCAGGACTATGAAGATACAAGATTGAAGACTTCGTCCCATGTCCGGAAGGATCTTTTCTTGGCGTGGAAGGCAAGCTAGGTGTGCGGATATTCAAGATCTCCTACCATTGTAACCGACTCTGTGTAACCCTAACCCTATCCGGTGTCTATATAAACCGAAGGGTTGTAGTCCGTAGGACAACCATCATCATACACAATCATACCATAGGCTAGCTTCTAGGGTTTAGCCTCCTTGATCTCGTGGTAGATCCACTCTTGTACTACCCATATCATCAATATTAATCTAGCATGAGTAGGGTTTTACCTCCACCGAGAGGGCCCGAACCTGGGTAAAATAAAGTGTCCCTTGTCTCCTGTTACCATCCGACCTTGACGCACAGTTGGGGACCCCCTACCCGAGACCCGCCGGTTTTGACACCGACACCTTCCATGACGGCATGGCGTCCCAAGAAGAAGAAGCATCCTCCCCCTACATCGAGCTGATTTGGTGATGCTTGATGGCGTCGCAGCGGGGGCAGGGGCAACGGCGCGACTCCGCTCCATCTAGCGCCGACTGAGCCTGAGGTGCTCGCGGTTGTGGGACACCATGGATCTCCAGGTCGAAGCGTCCTCCCCACGTTGACGCAGTGGATCTCAGTCCGCTCCGAGATGCCCCCTCCCGCATCACATCCAGCAGCTCGCAGCTTGATCTGCGCCGGGGCACGGAGGCGGCAGAGTCGATCTATGGAACACCGGCGGGGTTGGTGGCGAGGCCATGGCGGAGAGAGGAGGCGGCGGGGGCAGGAGACGGAGTGCGCCGACGGGCTGGAGTGGAGGCGGCGCGCGAAGGAGAGGATGCGGCGGGGAGAGCAGGCGGCGGGGAAAGCGAAGTGTCTGTCTGTGCGGTAAGAGACTGGATAACCTCTCAGTGGCTGCTTTTTTTAGTTGTTTTCTTTTTAATAGCAAATTCTTTTTGGAAGTAACGTCTGTTTATACAGGCAAATAAGAGCATCTACAGCCGGATTGAACAAAATTGACTCCCTGTTTTTATGTTTACAGAGCTATGCCCCTCACTTTTTTCTTACATGTCCGACACATGTATGTGATTGGTGGAGAAGGGGAGAGAGAGAAAATTATGGGAGGACCCAATCTTATGTGGCGGACGCAGGACCACTGTCCGGGCACGCCCGGGCACTCCTCATACTCATCACATATATGAGATGAATATGAGGGCTGCCGGATGGCCTGATCATTTAAGGAGGCTTTGAGGGCTTCGGTTGGGTCAACCTTTTGCTACTTTTTGTTTTTCTCTTCTGTCCGGTCAGTGGTTCTTGCGTCCGCCCGATCAATTTGAGGAGTTCGGCTGTAAATGCTCTAAATATAGGCATTCCTCTGCTTGCTTTTTGTGGCCTGATTAGAACTTCTACAAATGCAATTGCTTAATTTGGCTCGAACGTGCCCGGACACGTCCGTTTTGGACCCTCATTTCCCTTGTAAAACAACCACCCTTCTCATATTGTTCTGTCATATGCATATGATTGGTGAAGAGAAAAAAGAGAAAAGAAAGAAAAAAACAAGGTGGCCCGCGGTCGGCCAAATCCCCATTTCCTTCCCACGTATGGGTTGGCTATGGGGCTTGCTGATCAGTTCGGGAGCTTGGACCAGATATGGGGCGTTCGGTTGGGTTGTATTTTCTTCGTCCGAACAATTATTGAAGAGCCCATCCGGGTGTTTAGTTGTAGATGCTCTTAAGCCATTCAGATTTAACATGTCGTCGACTAAATGGATTGTCGCGCGTCCCTTTTGTTCTTTGCCCTTTGATTATTTGATTTGTATTTAGCGTTTGGGAGAGAAATAAGATATAAAATACATGGTTGATGTTTTTATCATACATTAAAATACGTGCGTTCCACGTGCATACTTACTAGTAGATCAAAAGATTCTTCTAGAAAAAGAACGTTTTATGCATTCTACATACACCAACACATGTAACAAGTTTCCTAAAAAAACATGTAACAAGTTAAAATTTACCATTTTCTAAAATCTCTTTACTTATCAGTACAAACCAGTTTTGGCAGTATTCACAGTTCGACGTCGTTGAGAATGTCAAACTCGGCTTGACTTGTTGGTGTCGGAGTTTGAGATAGTCGAGACAAGTTTTGGAGTACATAACGACATGTACCAAGGTTTTATGACCTTGTATTGCACATTTGTACTGTCAGAGAGAGTGTTAATTTGTCATGCCTTGTATGCACCACGTCGTGCCCAGTTTGATACCCCAAGTTCCCAACGGCACGTATGTGTAAACTCATGCAGGGTTGATTGACCGGATCTCTTATCTTCCCGGCATTCATCCCAGTCAAATCAGCAAGATTACAGACAGGGCAGGTCGATCTAAAGTTTTTTACCTTTTGGGTGATCCATCCAGCAAATTAGTCACCTAAACTAAGTTTTTATAGGCCTAAAAAAATTCAGTACGTGCGGTTAACAAGCAAGGCGGACAGAGCAATAATCAAGATCTGCGTGTGCTCCACAAGAACCAACCCGTCAAACGACTAGGTTAATTAACCCATTAACAGTACGTACAAGAAAGCACAGTGTCAAGAGATATTTCTGAAGAATAGAAGTACTACGGCTATGTCTGTCTTTGCACCACTACACGACGGCACATTGGAAGGCTCAGCAGCAAAGAAGGGTCTGAAAGAAATGGTACTAGAACATATCCGAGAGAACCTCGCATCTTAGCAACAGAGAAAGCTGAACGAATAAAACCTCAGGGAAAAGCCGGAAGCGAGGCGAGACCAAGGATATTGGCATCGATCATATGCAGGCAATCTTCTGAGACGTCCATGTCGGAATCCCTTGAGGCCTTGAGCTGTCGACCGAGCATCAGATGCCTCCATATCTTTCTTTGCCTACCGGGGAAACATGGGTTAACCCGAAGCTGCTGTCCCTTGTGCTTGCCAATCAGGGACTGCTTGGTGACGGTGTGTCTGCTGGTGAAGATGAATTTCGCCATCCAATGGCCTTGGATCGGGCAATATCGATGTGCCACCGGCTGTGATTGCTACTGTGTGTCAAAGACTTGATTGCTGGGGATTTTTCTCCAATGGACACAACATAAACTGCCTCTGTTTTCGCGGTCTCAGAAAGGAGAAGCCCCAAATGATAATGCCCGCAATCATGTTCTTTCATCTTCGTTTTGTCCCTTCTAAGTGAGCCTGTAAACACTCTATTACAACTTTAAACTTTGCATCTGATTCTTCCAAAAGCCCAAAGCATATCTCCTGACCACTACTCCGGTATGGATCGAGGTCGTCATTATATGAGGTGCAATAATAGTGTGCTAAGTCCAAAATTCACAAGGCGGCTGTCATTGGTACTTCCTCCGTAAACTAATATAAGAGCGTTTAGATCACGAAAATAGCAATCTAAATGCTCTTATATTAGTTTACAGAGGGAGTACTTTATAGGTGAACCTTTACAGCTCTTTTCGCAAAAAAAAAAAAAAAAAAAAACTCCCTTCATTCCTAAGTATAAGTCTTTCTAAACATTTCAATACGGATGTACATAGACGTAGTTCAGAGTGTCGATTCACTCATTTTGCTCCGTATGTAGTTCATATTGAAATCTCTAATATATCACAAAATATCAAATTTCAAATATGACCAAATGCAATAAGAGTGTTAAATAGTACTCCCTCCGTTCCAAAATAGAAAAAGTTAATATAAAGTTGAGTTATCTATTTTGAAACGGAGGGAGTAGTACTAGCACGATACTACACGCTCTATATATGATAATTTTAGTTATGTAATGTTGGATTTGTTTGTCAAGTTGTGGGCCGAACCTCGAATCCTCGATCAAATTTTGTGACGATAGTTGTACGCGTTCTTTCTATGTCATGATTTTCTTTCCAGATTCTTCAGTCTTCACAACTTTCAGCTTCACGATTTGCTTTACTTTAATGCCGTATGATGTCTTAATTTTATTTCCGTAGCTTTATTGCACTAGCTAGTGCTCAGTGCTCACCAATATATATGTGCCTCGAGAATCAAACAGGTGTCGATGACGATGCCCCGATCTGAATTTACGCCCTGTTTTGCTTGCAAACTGGAATCTTACTTGCCAACAAGCAGCGCCCCTACGCCTATACATACACGTAGCGCGCATTCCTCTCCCTCTCACCTTGAAACCACCATCACGATCACCACCTAGCACGAAGCACTGCAAAGTCCAGCCTGCTTCAGCTCACCGGCATGGCGTACCGTGTGCTGGAGGTCACGCTGCTGTCAGCCAAGGACCTCAAGAGCGTGAACCTCATCACGCGCATGGAGGTGTACGCGGTGGCGACCATCTCCGGCGACCCGATCACCCGCCAGTGCACCCCGCCGGACCCGCACGGCGGCCGCAACCCGACCTGGAACGCCACGCTCCAGTTCGCCGTGCCGCCCACCGCCGAGGAGGCCACGGGCGGCTGCCTCCACATCCTGCTCCGCGTCGAGCGCATCTTCGGCGGCGACCGCGACGTCGGCGAGGTCATCGTGCCCCTCTCGGAGATCCTCTCCGGCGTCGGCCACGGCGCCGACTACGGCGCCCACAGCATGCCGCAGTTCGCGTCCTACCAGATCCGCAAGGTGCACCGCACCGAGGTGCGCGGCCTGCTCTACCTCACGTACCGTCTCGGCCCCGTCGTCCTGCCGGAGCCCCATCTGGAGATACCCGTCGACGAGTGGCCCGTCGTGGCCTACCCAGCGCAGCAGGTGATGCCGCCGCCGCCGCCTCCACCGCAGGCTACTTGGCCCGGGTATGTGGCTGCGGCACCGCCGGCGAAACCACCTGCCGGCTACGTGGCTGTGCCGCCGCCTCCACCTGCAAAGCCGGCCGGCTACTTGGATGTGCCGTTTTCGCCTGAGAAAGCGCCCGGGCATACGGCCTGGCCGTCTCCAAAACCTTACTGGTACGGGCCCGCGCCATCACCTGCAAAGCAAGAAGGGCATGCCGCCGCGCCGCCGTCTCCGAAACCTTCTGGGTACGGGACCGCGCCATCGCCTGCAAAGCACGATGGGCACGTCGCCGTGCCGCCGTCTCCGAATCCTTATGGGCACGGGAGCACGCAATCGCCTGCAAAGCAAGAAGGGCATGTCGCCGCGTCGCCGACTCCAAAACCTTCCGGGTACGCCACCGGGCCATCACCTGCAAAGCAAGAAGGGCATGTCGGCGTGCCGCCGTCTCCAAAGCCAGCCGGTGGACATGTCGCCGTGCCGCCGTCTCCTGAACCATCCGGTCGGGTGGTGTCCATGCCGCCTTCTCCCAAACCAGTCGGGCGTGTGGTGTCTATGCCACCATCTACTCCGAAACCATCCGGTCAGGTGGTGACCATGCCGCCTGCGGTGCCCATGCCGCCGTCTCAGAAACCGGTCGAACGTGCGATGTCCATGCCGCCGTCTCAGAAACCGGTCGAACGTGCGGTGTCCATGCCGCCGTCTCAGAAACTGGCCGGGCCTGCGGTCTCCATGCCGCCGTCTCCGAAACCGGTCGACCGTGTGGTCTCCATGCCGCCGTCTCCGAAACCGGTCGACCGTGTGGTGTCCATGCCGCCGTCTCCGAAACCGGTCGACCGTGTGGTGTCCATGCCGCCGTCTCAGAAACCGGCCGGGCATGTGATGTCCACGCCGCCGCCTCCGAAACCAGTCGAACGTGTGGTATCCATGCCGCCGTCTCAGAAACCGGCCGGAAATGTGGTGTCCATGCCGCCGGCACCGAAACCAGTCGAGCGTGCCGTGTCCATGCCGCCGTCTCAGAAACCAGTCGGGCGTGTGGCGTCCATGCCGCCGTCTCCAAAGCCGGCGCCACAAGTGGCCCCGCCACCGTCTCCGGCCGTGCCTTCTCCGAAACCAGCTGCACATGTGGCCGTGCCGCCGTCCCCGAAACCATCGGCCCATTACACCGCGCCGCCGTCTCCAACACCCACCGGACATGTCGCCACCATGCCGTCGTCGTCTCCGAAACCACCTGTTCATGCGGTGCCGCCATCTCCAAAGACAAGCACGCATGTGACCGTGCCGCCGTCGCCAAAGCCAGCCGGCGGACATGTGCCCGTGCCACCGTCGCCAAAGCCAGCCGGCGGACATGTGCCCGTGCCGCCTTCTCCAATGCCATACGGCGGGCATGTGTCCAGGCCGCCGTCTCCAGCACCATACGGTCAGGTGGTGTCCATGCCGCCTGCTCCAAAACCAGCCGCCCCTGTGGCCGTGTCGCCGCCTCCAAAACCAGCCAACTTGCCGGCAGATCACAACCCCAGCATGGAGTTCGGGTGGGGGCTGGGCGCCGGCCTGGTCAGCGGCGCAATCAGCGGGATGCTGGCCGGCGGCAACAAAGGAGAACCGACGGCGTACGCACCACAAGTCGCTCCACTCGCCCGCAGCCGTCAAGTGTCTGTGTCTAAGACGTACGGCAGAGATGTTTACACGCACTAATAACTAAGACCCAAATTTAGCTTGATATATATACGAGTGTATAAACACTTGTACGATGTACTAGTAAAGAGTACCGGTTTGGCATGACTGGGTTTGTAGCTAGTTATGCTATAAATTAAGACATGGGTACGACTATGTATACTTTGTAATTTGGAATAATTAAGCTTTTATGCTCCTTATTAAGGAGACATTTTACGGTACATCAAATCAACCTGGGCCGTTCATTTCTTTGGCTTCTAGGGCCCAGATTAGCCTATACTACACCAGTTTTTCGGTAGTATATTTACTCGTTGGGGGCATTTTTGGAACTATATATCAATCACGCAGGCAGGTTTCTTCCCCGCCATGACCAACCTTTCCTCCCATCATCTCTTGGCCTGTCCACGCCGCCATGTATTTTTCTGCGATATGCTTCGGGCGACGACGGAGCGAAGCTGCCGGCCTAGGTTCGTGCCCCAAGCTGGCATGTAACCCACGTACACAGAACATCACTAGTAGATCGCCGCCGGCCAGATTACACAATCACGTCACCCACGTACCCAACAATCAGATCACTGTTTGCTCTCATAGTGCACGTACGCACGCGAGGATGCTCAGGGAGTCGCCCACCGCCGCAAGCGGCCGTTGCACGCCCGCGCCGTCTCGCTCGCCATTGCACCGTCCGCCGCTTTGCCGTTGCTGCTCATCAACTGAAAATCATAGTGGCTAGCGCGCCGCGCGCCACACCAAATAGTTATTCTGTGTTTATGTAGTGGCTGCAGCGGCGTAGGTATAGCGGAGGTCCTCACGCCGGCGCATGCATGCATTGAGATTTTACGACGGCGTGGTGTCGTGAGTAGCAGACGAACGGTGCTGTGTCGGATGAGATGAGATTAACTTAATTAGTTAGATTAATAATTCAGACTTTCTTTTTGAAAAGAACAGATCTACCTCTGGTTGGGAATTACCAATATATCCTTGAACGGAAATTTGATCAATCCATACTGGCCGTTGGATCAACTAAATACTACCCAATATGTTGAGTAGTACGATGCACCGTAAAAGGTCTCTTATTAAGTTGCATATATGGAAGAGTAAAATGCATAAAACCACCATATCTGGAAAGTCAATTTGCTCAAACTATCTACTCCCTCTGTCCCAAAATATAAGAACGTTTTTAACACTACACTAGTGTCAAAAACGTTTTTATATTATGAGACGGAGGGAGTAAATTGCAGTGGATCTTAGTACTGAACATACTGAAGCGTGTGGTTAAATGATGTTTGTGAGCATTCTGAAACCAAAATGTGGTAGTTTTATGCAATTTGCTCATATCAATGTGCATAGTTGCAGAGATTAATGAGTCTGCTATTTGTAAGGCAACTGAGAATAGATTTGGTGTTAGTCAATTCGGGAGAGAAGAGGAGGCGCAACTCTGAGGCAGAGCTCGACACGGCAAGCGACAACAAGGCTTGGGGATGCCATCGAGGTCAAGCCGGAAGCAACCTGGAGCCGGTGACGACGTGACAGTGGCGTGGCCGATGGAAGGTGTCAGAGGTTGATGAATAAGGTGTGGGGTGGTCTGCTACTGGAGAAGAGCAATGGGGTACAGGGATGCCGGGTGGGGAAACACGGCGCAAGTAGTGCTGAGGCGTGCGGGGGAGCACCGCCGGTCGTAGGTGGTGGCAGCAGAGCTGTCGACCGATGGTACATGAGGTGAGGGTGTTGGATTTCAATATAGAGGAGGAGGAGGAGGAGGAGGAGGAAGAAGAAGAAGAAGAAGAAGAAGAAGAAGAAGAAGAAGAAGAAGAAGAAGAGAGGGGGGGCTATTGTTGGCTTGAAATCCAACAGTAGATTAGTCTCTACCATTCATTTGAAAAGAAAATATTACTCTCGACCATCGGGTGTTCACAAAGGGATGTCTCATATTAATCTAGCGGTCCTCTTCAATTTACTGGCGCAACCAAGTTCATAAATCGGCGCAACACAAGAACAACGTGGCAACACACACCACGACGTCACAAGAATGATGAGCAATTTTTGACATGCACTTCTGTTGCAGCAATTACATAGCAAGATGCAACAACAATTTACTACCCATGTGAAAGAAAGAAAAATCGAAAGACCACCGTGTACAAAATTCCGAATAGAATAGTGAAAAAAAATCTAGAAACAAACACTCAAGAGAGGAGGATAGAATTACCTGCGACAATAATTTGCGCGAGCACCTGTAGCTGTACACATCGAGCATCTTCAGTTCCATGCGTCTCGATCACGCGCAAGGCAGAGCGAGGGCGACAGCCGAACCCGAGATATCGAACCACTTTTAACCACCGTCCAGACTATCCAGTCGATGATAGTTATCCACTAAAAAATGAAAACAATACTAAGTTCAGAGAATCGATTCGCGGTTTTACCGTACGTGCACCACTGTGAAATCAGTGGTAGAGAGATAGGTGGGGAGCAGAAGCAAGAGAGATTGGCAGGTTCGGATTCGAGCCACCTACCATGCCAGTTTTACTGTGTGTCGGTGGACCCAATATGTCAAATTCATTATTATTTTTTGCGGGGTCAAATTCATTGTTTAATAGCTTGTGAATCAACAATTTGGGTCATGTGTCTATCATGTCTGAATGGTGTTGGGTTTGAGTAAAATGTCAGTGAAATGATGTTTGTGAGCAAACCGAAACCTAAATTTGACAGTTTTATTGAAAATGAAATCTAACAGGTGAAAAAATTGACCAATGCCAAAAATAAATTCCTGAGTGCTTGCCATATAGCTGGCCCCACCGATTAATAGCCATCATACTATTGAAGAATGTTACTCCCCGCCGTCGGATCTACACAGATGTGTGGCCCATATTAATCTCAAGGTCCTCTAAGATCTACCGTTGCAACAAATTTCAGCAATCGGAACAACACAAGAACAATCTACGTCGCCACACACGCCTTGACAAGCATGATGAGCAATCTTCCTCATGCATTTCAGTTGCAGCAGATTACAGCGCAAAATGCAACGACAATTTACTATCCATGTGAAAGAAAAAATCAACAGAGCACTCTGTGCAAGATCCTGAAAAGAACACGGAAGTGGGGAGGACAGATTTACCACGACAATAATCCGCGCGAGCACCTGCAGCTGTACACATAAAGCATCTTATGCTCCGTGCGTCTTGATCACGCGCAAGGCAGGGCGATGGCGACAACCGAACCCAGGATATCAAATCACTTTTAACCGACGTCCAGACTATCCAGTCGCCGATAGTTATCCAGTCAAAAAACGAAAAAAGCACCGAAACGGAAGAATCGATTTGTGGTTTACCGCGCGTGCCCCGCGGTAACTTAGTAAACATGTACATATAACACAGGTTCTACCAATCTATCAGCAACAGACAAGGCAAACACATCAGAAAATATCGAGAACTAAGCTAAAGTGTGAGGACAAACCGAAAATTCTCTCCGTAATATCTGTACAATTAACTATGCAAAGTACACTTAAAAATATGAAAATATCTTCCAAGTTATTAACAATTAGGAACGAATCGATCCCGTGATATATTTCCAAAGAAGAAAGCTCTGAATTAGAGTATAAACAAACAGCACCTTGGTCTTGTCTTTGCACTACTGCGGTCCTGAAATGCCTGCAGCACATTCAAAGGTTGAGCGGCAAAGTTTGGCTGAAAGAATTGGTATACATATCCGAACATCGCATCTTTCAGCAACAGAAAAGCAGGAATAAACCGAAGCGAAGCCGGACCAAGATATCGGAATCGATCATCAGAATAGAAAAGAGGGAGCTTTATGCTCGCCATGATTGCTGTTATGAATCTAGCCTCTAGGACTACGAGAACAATGCCTTGCCCAAGTTGCTGAGCATCCGATGCCAACAAATCTTGGCCTACCAGTACCAGCCAAACTTGGATTAATACTGCTTAACCACAAGTTGTTTTCCATCAGGGAATTGTAAATATGCATCTGTGGCGCCCCCGCGTCCTTTTTGTATTGCACTGTGTACTTGATGTTTGTAATAATAGTACAGTTATAGAGACACACAGAAAACAATAGTTATACTTCTAATATTATTCCGTTCTTGTACCTTCTATTCTCCAACGGTTGGCTAAGAACCTAGAAGTGCCATTGAAGCAATATTCAAGTTCCCAAACACATCTACCATTCTTAAAAAGTTGCTCCTCACTTCTTCCTATTTTCTCATCATGCAGACTATCCACATCACCGGATTGCCACGTCATTATTCAGTTTCCAAAATCACCCAATCACTCATATTACCCTCAGGTCATGGCGGTAGAAAAATGACCTGCTTTTTCCCTCACCCGCAGGATCCATCCACCGCCCAGCGCCGGTGCTCACCGCGCCATGGCAGCCCCGCGCCTCCACCGCCTCCTCCTCCGCACAGCCTCCTCCTCCGCCGCCGCATCCCGCACAGCCGCCGACCCTCCCACAGGAACGGATCCCACCCACCTCTAGCCCAGCGCTGGTGCTCACCGCGCCATGGTCGCCCCGTGGCTCCACCGCCTCCTCCTCCACCGGACCGAGTCCTGCCGCCAGCACTGGCGCCCACCACACCATGACCGCCGTCCTCACTTGCCCGCGCCGCCCGTCCACTACCGTGCACTGCCTGTTGTCTGCCTTCTGTTCCGGCCGAGCGACGGCCGCCGGTACGACGTCTCCTAGGGGCTTGGACGCGGACCGGGCATGGTTCCATTGCCGCTGCCCCAAGTCGTCGAGGAACAACACTATCGGGCTGGGCGCACCCCCTTCCTCTGCTCCAAGCCTCCAGGAGACATCCGCCCTTTGGCCGCCGGCGCCGTTGCTCTGCTCCACTGTCGTCATCGTTGGCCAGGAACCCGGTCTGATCCACTTCTTCCCCAGGTCAACAGAGCCGCATTTACTTTACTGCTTCTGACTAAGCTTCTCGATGTAGAGGTGATGTAATCCCGTTGTTCTTCAGGTGTTTTTAGCTTGCTGACACTAACCAAATGGCCCACACTTTTATCTTAGAGAAAAGTATACTTTTCATCCCTCAGCTTTCGGTGAAGTCTAGATTTGCTCCCTCAACTCCGAAACCGGACAACTTGCACCCTCAACTAACGAAACCGGACAAGGTTCGTCTCTGGTCTTGATTTTGACCGGTTTTGGTGCTAACTGACCCCGGTTTTGACCGGTGCTGACTCAAATTCGCGTAAATTTTTCATATCCGTGAACTTTTTGAAAGTCACATACTCTTTTCAAATCCACATAGTTTTTTCAAGTTCGGGCAATTTTTTCGAAAATAAACATACATTTTTCAAATCCGTGAACTATTTTGAAATTTGTGTACTTTTTTTCAAATCAGTCTATTTTTTTCAAGTTCATGTAATTTTATCGAATCCAAGTATTTTTTTTTCAAATCCATGAAGTGTTTTTGAAGTTCGCGTACTTGTTTCAAATCCGCATAATTTGTATAGTTCGTGTATTTTTTTTCAAATCGGTATTCCTTCTCCAATCCATGAACTTTGTTTGAAATCCAGATACTTGTTTCAAATTGACATAATTTTTCAACTCCACAATTTTTTTTCTAATTTTGGTTATAGAAATTCAAATCCGCGTACGTTTTAAGTTCACACAAAATTTTCAAAAGCAAAAAAATGTACACGAATATGAATAAGTACGTCAATTTTAAAAAATTACATCAATTTGAAAAAAACACATGAACTTTTAAAAAGTACGCGGATTTTAAAAAAAGTACGTGAACTTAGAAAAAGTACGTGGATTTGGAAAAAGTACACAAATTTTTAAAAAAGTTCACGTATTTGAAAAAACTACCCGAATTTGAAAACATTAAGCGGAATTGGAAAAGTACGCGAATTTGAGTCGGCACGGTCAAAACCGGGGTGGGACAGCACCAAAACCGGTCAAAACCATGACCAAGGATGAATCTTGTCCGGTTTCAGTAGTTAAGGGTGCAAGTTGTCCGGTTTTGGAGTTGAGGGACCAAATCTAGACTTCACGAAGAATTGAGGGATGAAAAGTATACTTTTCTCTTTATCTTATCAATTAAACTGTTGAACTAAAAATCAAAGAGAAACCCTTCTGCTGCAGGTCATTGATGATTGACTCTTCGCTTCGTCTCCCCACGATCTCCACATGTAACTGATGTATTCCCATTTAAATTGGGTGCTCCCTCCACAACTCATTTCATTCCCATCCTCCTCCATAGCAGTCATACAGCTACCCCTGGTCACTGTATACACAGACGCATTCGATCGGTTTTCTCACTCCTACTGCTACGTAGTCTTCCCAAGTTTGCACGTATAGTCAACCTTGAGTCTTGGCAAGGAGGCGGCGTTCTACCACTAAGGATTTTATTTGTAGATTTACCATTGAATTAATCTTCTCTAGCTGACTTGCTGTTTCAATTATTTTACGAACAATTTTCATGATCCGATCGATCGATTTGGGCTGAATATGTCTCAGTTAATCAATCCTTTTGGTGTCCGCATTAGTACAGATGCTGATCATGCCCAAAAGGTCTCACGTTGTGGCCTTAAGAACCACTGCAAATCCCATGAATGAAATATGATGATTCTGTACTTCTTTGTCTATGATTGTGCAGATATACATGGATGGAGATAGCTTAATATTAATCTTCTTTCCTGTAAATGTGCATGCTGAATTTGCTAGTATTCCCGGTATGTAAACTATCCAAGTCACCATATCTTATGATTCTTCTTCTTTTGCAAAACAGCAGCTGCATTAATTAATCTTGGTCATTACAGTCCTGTTTGCACAGGGAATCAACCACCGCCTGTGTGTGGCAGATCCACACCGAGTTTCTATTAATAGTTCATCATTCTCTCTGTTACTTTTTGCAATTTTTGGTTGATTCTTTCGCATGATGATTTAGCAAAGCCCATTAGGTGAAAATGAAGTATTCGTGGTGTTCTTAACTGTGTTGTGTTTCACACATTACCTGAATGTGGCAATGAAGATCAACATACACGTTCGCTTTTCATTTGATGAACCAATTAATTGTGCAGGTCAGATCTTGGAAAACTAGACAAATTTTCATGACACTAAAAGCTTCTACTTCAACCGGTCATACGCTCCGCGTGCATAATTCCTTCTCAATAGTACAGTTAATGAATTTATATTTCTCTGGTTTGACAAAATTGCCGGTGCAACCTCTGTGTATTCCTTTCCTTTCATCTGATTTAGCATGAAAAGAGGAATCCATAACTAACTTAGTATTATGCTGTAGTTTTGTTATCAGGACCTAATTATTGGGATTACTTACTGCAATTACTTTTAATAGAGCTCTGACCCCTACTCTTTTCATTTGGTGTAGATTAGCATCTGTTTCCTATGATACTGTACCATAATACAGTACTAGAGCATTGCTTATGTCATTGATTGCATTGGTTCAGTCCTTAAGGCCTGACATCAACATCAGGGCCGCGTAACAAGGATCTTCAACTTCAACTGAAACCTAACAATGAGAGCAACACAGCGGGCTTTGTCTTAAAATAGAGGCGACGATGAAATAGAGCAAGTCCAGATTCCATTGACCTTTTGATCTACGTGTTTGCGTTCCCATCTGAGTTGAATTAATGACCATGACTCCCATAGTTCGTCCTTTTTATGACGTGTCCTCTTTTTTTTTGAGGGGATATGATGTGCCCTCTTGAAGTATAAATTCTGAGCTAAAATCATGTTCATCTGTATGGGATGGAGTGTCATATCTTCCGTTAGACAAATCAAAATTGATGCTGAATGAATTAAGCTATTTCAGTTGGAAGGAATGCAATGGTTGACACATTAGTTTTTTCCTATTAGTAAATTTTTGTTTCGCACCGGTCATTGTATGCCATCTTGGTGAACATCTATCTTATTTTACCCAGATACTAAAAACTAACTATCCATAAAACCTACCTTCAAATAATTTAATTGCTAATTGACTCAAAATGTTCATGGTAAAATAAATAGATTATTTACAACAATTTATGATCTCAGGTACCCACCGCAACGCGCGGGGAATCATCTAGTTACCATAATATATATGCAGAATCCAGGGCCGGCCCTAGGCCATGGCAAAAGGTGCAAAGGCCTAGGGTCCATCTTAAATAAGAGCCTAATATATCTATATATTTAAATAAACTACAAAAAAGTTGATTTGCAGAACAAAAACCAACATGAACCGGGGCATATGAGTATGACCCCCCACCTCCTCGACGCACTTCACCACATTGTATTTACTCAATAGTTATTTGTAGTTGGGTACATTATAATCATTATTTGCATCATATAATCACATATAAACGATGTATTGAGACTTTATTTGCCAACAAAAAATATGTATCTTATGTTTATGCCTTTATATTTTTCATGATATACAACATATATTGTTAAAAATATATATGTTACTCAGTTAATAATGTTTGTACCTCAATTGCACTAGGGCGTCCGTGATGCTCTAGGGCCGGCCCTGGCAGAATCCCAAACGCTAGGTAATTTTGCACCTTCTACAGACATGCCTTCGTCTAACCCTATTGAACCCATCAGCTGACCAGACAACCATCTTGCTCACGGTCACTGAGGTTGAGATGAGCTTCACGCTCCTCGCCGTAGTCCATTTGGCCAAGGAGCCGAGGGCACAGAAGTCACGAAGTCACGATCAAAGTTGGTCAAGTGAAGTAGTAGTAGTAGTCCATTTAACCGCGGGCTGCTTTCCTGGACAGGAACTGATGTGATGCTATATATGCGAATTTCTTTCGTTATTTTTGATTGGAACATCCAGCTCATGCTAATGCTATGCGAATTTCGAAGGGTGGATCCATCCACAGTTCCACACTATGCTAAGGTGATCACCATGCCACGTGCAATTTGTATTCCACCTTATCCAAGCAGCTCAGTGGCACTGCCCAACATATATGGTGAGATATGTGTGCGCACGCAGCCCTCGGTCGTTTTCGTTTTGGATGTATTTAACTGACATGTATATCCAGTTATCCACAGCTCAACCCATGCATGCAGACGAAAAGATTACCGCCTCTCTGAACTTCGAAGCAGTCTAGTTTCTAACTTTTTTGTTTAGTTTCTGTTGTTGAAAAACCAGAAACAACATATTCTCGATCGGTGGCTCGGAATTCAGAAGTGCCATTTGATCTGATGGTCGAGTTGGCAAGCACTATGAATTCTGTGGGCGTAATAATCACACAGCTCTCGAGCTCACCCTATGCAACCCGTATCTGAATTTTCACATAATTTTGGAATTTTGGGCCCACACCTCCTCCTCCTATACATACACTACCCGCTCAAGGTGCTGCATACCTCTCAGCTTCAAGCAAAGCCACGCCAGCACCTGCTAATATCAAGCACTTGCAAGTTGCAACCATCTATCTAGCTTAGAACCTAGAGGTGAGTGAGCTCCAGGCTCCAGCTAAGCAGCTAGCATGGCGTACAGGGTGCTGGAGGTGACCCTCCAGTCGGCCAGGAACCTCAAGAACGTGAACCTCATGTCGCGCCTGGAGGTGTACGCCGTGGCCACCATCTCCGGCGACCCCATGACGCGCCAGTGCACCCCGCCGGACCCCTACGGCGGCCGCCACCCCACCTGGAACACCACGCTCCGCTTCACCGTCCCGGCCACCGCCGCCGCCGCCGCCAGCGGCTGCCTCCACGTGCTCCTCCGCACCGAGCGCTCCCTCGGCGACCGCGACGTCGGTGAGGTCGTCGTCCCGCTCACCGAGGTCCTCGGCCTCGGCGGCTCCTTCCGTGACCCGCGCGACCTCGGCCCCCGCCCGCCGCAGTTCGCCGTCTACCACGTCCGCAGGGTGCACCGCCCCGCCGACACCTACGGCGTGCTCTACCTCTCCTACCGCCTCGGCGGCGTCGTCCTGCCGCAGCCCCCTCACGCTCATGCGCCGCACCCACACCACGTCCACGGTGCCGCTCACGAAGAAGACCACGTCGTCGCGTACCCGGTGGCGGCGCGGCCGTCGTTCCATCATCACCAGCCGTACGCCTACATGTCGGCCCCGGCGAGCATGCCGCCGCCGCCGCCGCAATCCGTGCAGGCTTCTTCCGGTTCCGGTGGGCACATGTCGTCCTCGCCGCCGTCTCCGCGGGATTATAGCGGGCATATGGCCCTACATCCGCCGCTTTCAAAGGCTTACGGTTACGGGCACCTGTCGATGCCGCCGCTCCAAGCCTCTGGGCACACGGCCGCGCCGCTCCAAGCCTCCGGACACATGGCCACGCCGCCGGCGCCTCAAAAAGCAGCAGCCGGGTACAACGCAGCCGCCTTGCCGTGGACGACTGCGAGGAATCACGGCAGCGCGGACTTCGGCATGGGGCTGAGCGCCGGCGATGTGATGTCGGACGCCGCGGCGTACAACGCCGGCTACAGGGCCGGGATGGCCCGCGAGTGGAGCGGGGTCCGCGGGGCCGTGTACTAGCTAGCGGAACATCGGGTTCATCAGTTGTTATTAATTATATTAAGCTGAATAATAAAGTTGATTTGATTTACTTGGAAGTTTTGGTCGCGACTCGCAAGATCGAGCTAGCGCAACCGTCGCGCGCGTCCCCTGCTTCCATGCGGTTCATCGCCACGACGTGCATAACAGCGAATTATCTCCCTGCGGCGGTTGCCAGGGCTGCCACGCCGAGCGCTCTGCGGGCACGTTTCTGCACGGCCGGGCGCGAGCTTGTTTATTTTTCAAAAAACTTTCCTAACTTTATTTTAGTATAAATAATAGGACCCCGATAACCACCGACCGTTCGGTCTGGGGGCATCCCAGACCGAACCTTTTGTTCGGTAAATCAGCTCCCTCCCGACGAACGTTTCTGTTCAATCGAAAGTGCCCTCCCTCCCGAACGACCTCCTCCCTCCCCCCTCCAGCCGATCAGCCCAAAAAGGACCGGCCCAGTCCAGAAACGCAATTGCCTTCAAGAATAAAATAAATAAATTTACAATACTGTACGCCCAAAAACTGCTCCTGTCCCAATAAATAGAGAAAACACAACAAGGACCTAAAAATGCACTGGACCAAGAAGAAGACTCACTGATAGAAATCTCGGGACAAAGTTGCCATGGTCTAATAAACCAAACTACCATATAATCATGAAAAAAGGTATATTACAGAAATTTACATGATTTGCAAGTATAGATAATTTTGCCACGGTAATAAAACAAAATATTCCTTGCCAGTATAGATAATTTTGCCATGGCATTAAAACCAGATTTGCCATTGCAATATAAAGAAAACATAAAAATTGCCATGGAAATAAAAGGTAAAATTTGATATGGTAATATAGCTAAATTTGCCATATTAATGGAGGTGAATTTGCCATGGCAAAAAATAGAAAAGTAAGTTTAATTTGCCATGATAGACTAAAATAAATATTTTGACTAAAATAAATAATCTTAAGTTGCCATCAGTACGAAGTTTACACTATGAAAAAGTTGCCATGAAGTTTACATATATGTATGGATACAAGATGGCAAATATATGAAGTTTACACTACAAAAGTTGCCATCATGGCAACATATGAAAAAAAGATATGGCCAAAAAATGTTTCTGTAGACATATATAAATATTTTTAAAATGGAGAAAACATTTTAAGTTGTAGTGATATCGTACATGTAATCGCCATGGCAATTTTTTTACAAAGGATCAAAACCTTTTTGCCATCGGCAAAACATATTTGAAAGATCAAAACTTGTCGTGTTCTTAATCTAATTTGTAAATGTCATGGCAAAACATTCTTCGGATGGACATCGCAAAATAGACACAACGAACCATGGCAAAAAATGCTTTTACTTGCCATGGCAAAAAAACACATATATAAAAGTACTGATTTTAGTTGCCACGGCAAGTTTGCCATGTATTTGAACAATTTTAGGTTGCCGTGTCTTTGAACATATAAGTTGCCACATTATGGTATTTTTACTTAAATTTACATGTAATGTATGCGAAAAATGCCGTGTGTGAGAAACAAAAAAAAGTTAAAAAAAACCAAAAAAAATTAACAAAGAAAAACGCCATAACCAAAATCATACTAAAATTTGCATATATTTGACATGGCAAAAAAATAAAAACAATCTTCCATGTTAATAAAGGTCAAATAAATAGTAAATCTTGCCATGGCAACAAAAATAAAAAACTGCCATGAGGATTTAGGTAAATTTCTCATGTTAATAAGGATGAACTTTCCATCGGCAAATAAAAAGTAAAACTTGCCATGGCAATAGAAGTTCAATATTGCCATGGGGATTTAGGTAAATTTGCCATGTTAATGAAGGTATATTAGCCATGGTAGATAAATAATAAAACTTCCCATGGCAATAAAAGTTCAATATTGCCATGGGGATTTAGGTAAATTTGCCATGTTAATAAAAGTCAAATGAGTAGTAAAACTTGCCATGGCAATAAAAACTAAATATTGCTATGGGAACTTAGGTAAATTTTCCATATTAATAAAAGGTAAATTTTCCATGGAAAATAAATAGTAAAACTTGCCATGGAAATAAAAAGTTTAAAATTGCCATGGGGATGTGGTAAATTCGCCAAGTTAATGATGGTGAAATAGTTAGTAAAACTTGCCATGGTAATATTTGCCATTTTGTGTTACTTTGGACCATTTAAAGAATTAACGCGACAACTTGAAAAATCAAAAGTTGCCATGGCAAGAAAACAATGAATTTGCCATTATCTGAGAACTAAATTTAATTTGCCATCTTCCAGGAAGCAAATTTGCTATGATGCGTAAACTAAATTTGCCATGATCAATTAACTAAATTTTTTATGTTTACATGGTAAAAAGTATAAGATTAGTTGCCATTGTAGAAAACAGTAAAACTATGCCATGATCCAAAATCGGAAGTTGCCATGGCAAGAAAGCAATGAATTTTCCATGATCCGAGAACTAAATTTGCCATGACTCGATAATTATATTTGCCATCCTCAGGAAAATTTAAGAAAAATTGGACAGTGAGACGGCAAATTTCAGAAGAAAAAAAATGCATAGTATAATACATGTCTAGTCCTGAATCCTTCTCTCTAAATGAAAAGCACGCTTTGATTACTCCATATCCCTTTCAGTTTAATTATCTTTGATGTTGTTCAACGAAGATGGCCACAAACTCTAAAAATCCCTTTCCCCACTACAGAAATACAATGCACATAGCCTGATCAATCCAGCTGCAAATCATTTATTTTCTTCTCAAAACTCATAGCCTATCAGCACTACAACAAAATCTAGGGACACTAAAAATGTTATTCCGTCCTGGAAGACTAGCACACATCTCTGCTTTGTTCAGATCACGCAAAACAAATGATTTCCAGTCAGTAGAGTGGCAAAACTTGAAATTTTGTTATAAGAACAAATTGTTAACTCGCCATCTTATCAATACTAAATAATGTCTAGGAATTGCCACAACTATAAACCATTTTACTATCATTTTTATCAATGAACGATATATCAGCTATTGGATGTTTTCCTGCCCACCTATACATACAAAACAAATCTAAAGTGGTGGCACATTTTTTTGTTCTTACTGTTGTAATATAGAATAATGTACAAAATCCCGTAATGGTTAACTTTACATTTCACTGACCAACTATGCAAATTTGCCATGGATTTTGATTCAAATTGGTTATATTTCAAAAATGCAAGGCAAACAAAATGTTTTGCCATGGAAAATTTTCAAAAATTGTTTAAGGAACAATTTTTAAATCTTGCCATCTGATCAAAATAGCAAAGATAGACATATTTGCCATTGAAATATAGAACGTGTTGCCAACATTTTGACATGAATTTGACCGAAAGACCTTAACTCCACACTCTACCAGAACCAGATGAGCATCTCACACGCTCAGTAGATGCGCGAAGTTCTAATCTCTGTGGTCAAGCCCTATGCACAATTCGTATGAAATCGGCGGAGACACATGGCATACCTCGGGACACCATCTCTTCATTGACAGCTAGCATGCTTGGACGCCATTGGTAGTAGACATGGCGTGGCCAGTCCAGCGAGCCGCCCCGTCCTTGCGCAGTTCGAACTCGTGAACGGAAATGTGGAGCTCCGTGGTGGCCACCAGGAAGTGCACGGCCAGCATCGACGGAAGCAGCGCCACCACGCAGCGCAGGTCTCCGGCTGCATCTCGACACCTGCCGCACCTAAATGCAGCCATCTCCAGCGCAGCTCCTTCTCTCCGCCGCTCTCCGCCGCCCACGCCGCACCTAATCCCGGCCACCTCCATCACAGCTCGCTCGTCCGCGCCTCCTCTCCGTCGCCACCGCTGCAACCACCGGTTCCTCCCCACGCTAGCACTCGGGCTCTCCATCGGGGATCCGTCGAAGCACAACCAGAGCCTCCTCCGCCTCCTCCCCCATGGCCACAAGCTGCAACGCCTCGAGGGCGGCGCAGCCCGCCTCGTCTCCGCCGCGCGCGGGACACCCCCGATGTTGGGTCCAGTGGAGCTTCTAGACGGCGTTCTTCCACCTCGTCGTCCCCGTCGCCCCCTGCCTCCTTTCCGACATCGCCCGCCTCGTCGCCGGTGCAAGACAGCTCCCTTGTGCGCGAGGAGAGTGTGTGGGCGGTGGAGAAGGGAAGGGGAAGAGGATAAGATAGCGACAGGCGTTCGGGAAGAGTCGTTGTCTACCGAACGAAAAAGAATATGACGTGGCTCATGTCCACGCTATAAGATTTGTGCCACAAATCAAACGGCTTAGGAGGCGTTCGGGTCGAAACGCTAGAATACGGTATGTTCGGTACTTATTGATTCCGAAATAATAAGGGACGAGCCCCTCATAAGACTTAATAATCACCCCGGACCCCTCTTTTCGAGAAACCCTACCACCAGGCCCGCCGTAATCGGGCAGATCCATCGATCGCCTCGTGAGATCCAGAGTCGACGAAACACTCTCAGATCGAGATGGAGAGTAGGAGTAGCGATCAGTCCAATCCAACGAAGCACCGCAGCAATAATCGAGTTGCCCCTCCTGAGAGCCTACGGCGCCTGCTCGAGCAACTCAAGGAAGAGAAGGAAAAACTCACGGAGTCGGAGTCGCCGGAGGCCACGTCGCAACGAGTTAATTCACTCCGGGAGGAAATCAGGACGCTGCGCCTCGAGCTGTTTGGTGGTCAGGGAGGAACCCGCGGCATGCCGGAGCAGCCGACGATTTCTCCGTCGCCTCGTGAATCCACAGACATGCAAGGGGAATCTGCTCAGCAGTACTCTCAGCGTGTTTCTTGCGCGCTCCATGAGAACGAGATCCGTCAGTCTCGTCGTGGCAGCAACAAGGGGAAACGCGGAGGTAGTGCTGCCGGTGCCGCCGCTCCGCCGGCGAGGCCCCACCATGGTTCAGCCATGGATCGGCAGCAGGTCCAAGATCAAGGCTACCACAAAAAGGTTGACGTCTCCGGTGGTGACGGTGATGATGATATGAAGGAGGAGATGGACCGAGGCAAATCGGCCCAGCAAATAGCCAGAGAGGAGGAGGAGATGGCCTTTGCCTCGTACCGTAGAAGCTGGGAATCTAACTGGGGAGCGTGTGGCCGCGCGTTCTTTGAAGACACGAGTGAGTACTACGTACTACTGATCAGTAGCAAGTAAACACATTCGTGCATGCTTATGCTTTGATCCAATTCATGTCAGATTTCTGTAACACCCATGCATGGACTTCTATTTGGTTGGTGTTTGCAGCGACCGTGAGTCCCATGCACTTCACCCACTGCACGCCTGGATGCGACCCGGGCGATGCCGCGATAGCTGGGTCCACCCTGCAGATCTTCACCATCAAGCTCGTGGAGATAAAAGGCGGCCTCGAGTGGCCATTGTCCGTGTACGGCGTGGTTGCGGCGCGAGACTGCGTGGATCACAGTCGCAACCTCCTCTTCTCTTGCGATAAGTGGAGGTCGCAAAAGCTCAGTCAGGATGTGCGTATGATAATCCTTTCCTACACTTTATGTAATTTACCTTTTTCTCGTGTGCACATGTGGTGGCATTCTTCCGTACTTGTCTTCTCTTGCTTTCATACTGTGTCAATTAAAAAAAGATTGTTTTGTTCTTTTAGGATTGCTGGTACTAATGGGTTGTTTGGTGACGCCTACAGGATCCTTTTTTGCGTTTGATTGGCCCGTCTCGTGCCATTGTGTTTACTGATGACGTTTACTTTGAAACCGAGCTAAAAGTAAAAGGAAAAACATCGTCTCAAGATATAGCATTGATCAGCAAGAGGCGCCATTACAGCGGAGGACATACCATTTGCTTCAGCAACTGCTTCTGCACAGTAGAGTTATGCATGGAGCGAATTCATGAAACTGTCCAGGCCACCATATTGGGTGTCCGCGTCAAACACGGGCCATGGCCTTTCGATTATGGCGGTCAAGTGTCTTGCCTCTCACCATCACGGACATATAAGGTCACTGGTGGTAAAGTCACTTATACTACTCATGCCCCATTCACGGAAGCTGTGTTGCTTGCTTCACGTGGTAGAACTATGCCTAAGGGTTCGTACGGTTACCTTCGTCTATCAAGGCATGTAGTTTCTGTAGAATTGGAAGGAAGCCTGAATGTTGTCATACAAGCCTACTCGGAATCCGGTGATATCACCGCACAAGGTGAGGTTTACTTCACGCCCAAAGCATGCAATATAAGTCAGGAGACGTGTTTCCTGGGTGACCGTGACACTAAGGTGGAAGTGGAGATTACTGTAGCTTGGTCTCTTCTTGTATCGAACCGGCGTCATTTGATGATGAATGGAATGGACTTTGATGAGTTGAGAGAAGCGGTCAGTGGGTTGGGAGTATGATGGCCCGCTTAAAGAGCATATCACTATAGCTTCGGGTGATTTGGAACTTAGTGTTCTTTCCTTCTATATGTCACCTATTAATTAATGTATTGGTTGTGTGCTGTATGTTTGTAATGCCTCTAAACTGAAATTATGTGCCAGATTTTGCTAACACTTAGTTGTTTATAATTGTTTTACTTCGAATATGAGCACCTAAGTGAATCCCAAATATCATATATAGTACTCCCTCCGTTCACAAATATTGTTCTAACTTTTTTATGAATTGGATGTATATAGAGACGTTTTTTGTATTTGTTCACTCATTTTAGAATGTATATGATCCATATTGAAATATCCAAAGCATCTTATATTTGTGAACGAAGGAGTACTAAGTAGTACAAATATAGAAGAGCATGCATACATACAAGATTCACCTATTGGGGTTTGTTGGCATTACTATGTGGGAGTATTTAACAAAAAACTACCACATTTCATGGAACCGTGCCTACAAACTACCATTTTACAAATTTGTGCCGAAAACTATCACTTTTTGTCTAATCTTTGACTAAAAACTACCATATCGGAAAAGTGCCCGGTTCGCCTCTTCTAAACGCTTTTCTGACAGGATGGGACCACCTGTCAGCATTAATCTTCTTCCTCCTCCTTTCTCTGGCATTTCCTCGAACACCTCATATGCAGTCCGCCGCTCTGCCCCGCCGGCTGGCGAGCCCGGCGAAGCACCTCTCCGGCGCTGGTCTCCCAGTCGAGGCCATGGCAGCGTGCCAGACCGCTCCGCTGGCGTCCCTCGCCGCCGATGGCCTAGCTAGGTCACGCACGTACAACGGCCAGCTGGAGCTAGCTAGCTCACGCACGACTGTGGCCAGCCAGAGCTAGCTTGCTCCCAGACGCAGCCCGAGCTACGCCGCCGCTGCTGCATGCCACCGCTCGCTGCTGATGTTTGCTGCTTGCCGCATGCTGCCAGCTGACTCTAGCTGCTGCTGTTTGCCGCATGCCGCCGCTAGCTGCTGGTGGATGCCACCGCTTGCTGCTGCTGCTGGCTGCTTCTCGGCGTCGCCTGACGGGAGCATGGGGCAATTTAGGAGCAGGAGGGGGCTGCGCGCCGGCAGGTGGCAGTGGAGAGAGAAGAGAAGTAGACTGAGGAGAGCTCGTTGATGCTGCTTGCCGCTGCCGCCGCTGCTCGGGGGCGCTGACCGACGCCCTCCTTCACCCGTCCTCCCCCCCCCCCCCCCCCCCGGCGAAGGGGATAGCCGGCATCGGCGACTACGGCGTTAATGGCGGCGAGCATGGCGACGCGCAGAGGTGCAAAGGCGGGGGCGTCGGTCGGCAGGGCCGAGTGGGGGGGGGGGGGGGGGGTGGCGAGGCCTTGGCACGATGATGGCCGCCATGGCCAAGCCGAGCAGGCGGCTCGGCTAGGAGGGAGGGCGGGGCAGAGCAGCGGAGTGCATAGGAGGTGTTTGAGGAAATGCCAGAGAGAGAGGAGGAAGAAGATTAATGCTGACAGGTGGGCCCATCCTGTCAAAAAGGTGTTTAGAAGAGGCGAATTGCGCACTTTCCCGACATGGTAGTTTTTAGTCAAAGATTAGACAAAAAATGGTAGTTTTCGGCACAAATTTATAAAGTGGTAGTTTGTAGACACGGTTCCACAAAATATGGTAGTTTTTTTGTTAAATACTCTTATGTGGGTGATGGTTTGACAACAAACATGTTGTAACCTTTATTATCCAAAAAGTACTACACTCTTTGTGATATATTTTGTCGGTTGTCCATGTGACCGACCACATGGAGATGCTAAGTGATATGGCTGTTGGTAATCACTACTGGACCTCCCTACATTTGCTGTTGATAATCACTTTGGTTTGCTGCCACTGAAAATGGGTTTCCCAAAATTAGAGATACTAGCAGGCGGAGGCACGGCGACACGCAGCGCCCACTGAGAAGCTAGTGCATGCATCTATGTTGTCTTTTTTAGAGAATGCGTCAATCAGTTTGAGAGCGAGCTGGTGGTATGGGAGTTCTTGTTTGTTGGATTTTTGTTGTTGTTGATTATCCTGATGCTTTATTCTTGCAAGCCATAAGAGTTGGTATTATTCATCTTCGCAAAGTGATGTCAAACAGGGTTTCTTCTATCTTTGGAGGAGTTGGATTTCCTCATCTTTGCAGGTAACTGAAAGAAGCATATATTGGAACAAACCACGACATCAACTATATTTGATATGTTTGTTGGGAAACGTAGTAATTTCAAAAAAAATCCTACGCACACACAAGATCATGGTGATGCATAGCAACAAGAGGGGTGAGTGTTGTCTACGTACCCTCGTAGACCGACAGCGGAAGCATTATGACAACGCGGTTGATATAGTCGTACGTCTTCACGGCCCGACCGATCAAGCACCGAAACTACGGCACCTCCGAGTTTTAGCACACGTTCAGCTCGATGACGATCCCCGGACTCCGATCCAGCAAAGTGTCGGGGATGAGTTCCGTCAGCACGACGGCGTGGTGACGATATTGATGTTCTACCGTTGCAGGGCTTCGCCTAAGCACCGCTACAATATTATCGAGGATTATCGTGGAGGGGGGCACCGCACACGGCTAAGAGAACGATCACGAAGATCAACTTCTGTGTCTAGAGGTGCCCCCCTGCCCCCGTATATAAAGGAGCAAGGGGGGAGGCCGGCCGGCCCTTGGGGCGCGCCAAGGAGGGGTGTGTCCTCCTCCTAGTAGGAGTAGGACTCCCCTTTCCTAGTCCAACTAGGAAGAGAGAAGGGGGGAGGAAAGAGAGGGAGAGGGAGAGGGAGAGGGAAAGAGGGGCCACGCCCCCCTCCCCTAGTCCAATTCGGACTCCTCATGGGAGGGGGTGCGCCACCTCCTGGGCTGCTGCCCTCTCTCTCCCCTCAGGCCCACTAAGGCCCAATACTTCCCCGGGGGGTTCCGGTAACCCCTCCGGCACTCCGGTTTTCTCCGAAACCACCCAAAACATTTTCGGTGTCCGAATATAATCGTCCAATATATCAATCTTTATGTCTCGACCATTTCGAGACTCCTCGTTATGTCCGTGATCACATTCGGGACTCCGAACAACCTTCGGTACATCAAAACATATAAACTCATGATGAAACTGTCATCGTAACGTTAAGCATGCGGACCCTACGGGTTCGAGAACAATGTAGACATGACCGAGACACGTCTCCGGTAAATAACCAATAGCGGAACCTGGATGCTCATATTGGCTCCCACATATTCTACGAAGATTTTTATCGGTCAGATCGCATAACAACATACGTTGTTCCCTTTGTCATCGGTATGTTACTTGCCCGAGATTCGATCGTTGGTATCTCAATACCTAGTTCAATCTCGTTACCGGCAAGTCTCTTTCCTCGTTCTGTAATACATCATCCCGCAACTAACTCATTAGTTGCAATGCTTGCAAGGCTTAAGTGATGTGCATTACCGAGAGGGCCCAGAGATACCTCTCTGACATTCGGAGTGACAAATCCTAGTCTCAAAATACGCCAACCCAACAAGTACCTTCGGAGACACCTGTAGAGCACCTTTATAATCACCCAGTTACATTGTAACGTTTGGTAGCACACAAAGTGTTCCTCCGGTAAACCGGAGTTGCATAATCTCATAGTCATAGGAACATGTATAAGTCATGAAGAAAGCAATAGCAACATACTAAACGATCGAGTGCTAAGCTAACTGAATGGGTCATGTCAATCACATCATTCTCCTAATGATGTGATCCCGTTAATCAAATGACAACTCATGTCTATGGCTAGGAAACTTAACCATCTTTGATTAACGAGCTAGTCAAGTAGAGGCATACTAGTGACACTCTGTTTGTCTATGTATTCACACATGTATTATGTTTCCGGTTAATACAATTCTAGCATGAATAATAAACATTTATCATGATATAAGGAAATAAATAATAACTTTATTATTGCCTCTAGGCCATATTTCCTTCAGTCTCCCACTTGCACTAGAGTTAATAATCTAGATTACACAGTAATGATTCTAACACCCATGGAGCCTTGGTGCTGATCATGTTTTGCTCGTGGAAGAGGCTTAGTCAACGGGTTTGCAACATTCAGATCCGTATGTATCTTGCAAATTTCTATGTCTCCCACCTGGACTAGATCCCGGATGGAATTGAAGCGTCTCTTGATGTGCTTGGTTCTCTTGTGAAATCTGGATACCTTCGCTAAGGCAATTGCTCCAGTATTGTCACAAAAGATTTTCATTGGACCCGATGCACTAGGTATGACACCTAGATCGGATATGAACTCCTTCATCCAGACTCCTTCATTTGCTGCTTCCGAAGCAGCTATGTACTCCGCTTCACACGCAGATCTCACCACGACGCTTTGTTTAGAACTGAACCAACTGACAGCTCCACCGTTTAATGTAAACACGTATCCGGTTTGCGATTTAGAATCGTCCGGATCAGTGTCAAAGCTTGCATCAACATAACCATTTACGATGAGCTCTTTGTCACCTCCATAAATGAGAAGCATATCCTTAGTCCTTTTCAGGTATTTCAGGATGTTCTTAACCGCTGTCCAGTGATCCACTCCTGGATTACTTTGGTACCTCCCTGCTAGACTTATAGCAAGGCACACATCAGGTCTGGTACACAGCATTGCATACATGATAGAGCCTATGGCTGAAGCATAGGGAACATCTTTCATTTTCTCTCTATCTTCTGCAGTGGTCGGGCATTGAGTCTTACTCAACTTCACACCTTGTAACACAGGCAAGAACCCTTTCTTTGCTTGATCTATTTGGAACTTCTTCAAAACTTTGTCAAGGTATGTGCTTTGTGAAAGTCCAATTAAACTCTATAGATCTTAATGCCCAATATGTAAGTAGCTTCACCGAGGTCTTTCATTGAAAAACTCTTATTCAAGTATCCCTTTATGCTATCTAGAAATTCTATATCATTTCCAATCAGTAATATGTCATCCACATATAATATCAGAAATGCTACAGAGCTCCCACTCACTTTCTTGTAAATACAGGCTTCTCCAAAAGTCTGTATAAAACCAAATGCTTTGATCACACTATCAAAACGTTTATTCCAACTCCGAGAGGCTTGCACCAGTCCATAAATGGATCGCTGGAGCTTGCACACTTTGTTAGCTCCCTTTGGATCGACAAAAACTTCTGGTTGCATCATATACAACTCTTCTTCCAGAAAACCATTTAGGAATGCAGTTTTGACATCCATTTGCCAAATTTCATAATCATAAAATGCGGCAACTGCTAACATGATTCGGACAGACTTAAGCATCGCTACGGGTGAGAAGGTCTCATCGTAGTCAATCCCTTGAACTTGTCGAAAACCTTTCGCAACAAGTCGAGCTTTGTAGACAGTAACATTACCGTCAGCGTCAGTCTTCTTCTTGAAGATCCATTTATTCTCAATTGCTTGCCGATCATCGGGCAAGTCAACCAAAGTCCATACTTTGTTCACATACATGGATCCCATCTCAGATTTCATGGCTTCAAGCCATTTTGCAGAATCTGGGCTCACCAGCGCTTCCTCATAGTTCGTAGGTTCATCATGATCTAGTAGCATGACTGCCAGAATAGGATTACCGTACCACTCTGGTGCGGATCTTACTCTGTTTGATCTACGAAGTTCAGTAGCAACTTGTTCTGAAGTTCTATGATCATCATCATTGACTTCCTCACTAATTGGTTTAGGTGTCACAGAAACTGGTTTCTGTGATGTACTATTTTCCAATAAGGGAGCAGGTACAGTTACCTCATCAAGTTCTACTTTCCTCCCACTCACTTCTTTCGAGAGAAACTCCTTCTCTAGAAAGGATCCATTCTTAGCAACGAATGTCTTGCCTTCGGATCTGTGATAGAAGGTGTACCCAACAGTCTCCTTTGGGTATCCTATGAAGACACATTTCTCCGATTTGGGTTCTAGCTTATCAGGTTGAAGCTTTTTCACATAAGCATCATAGCCCCAAACTTTAAGAAACGACAACTTTGGTTTCTTGCCAAACCATAGTTCATAAGGCGTCGTCTCAACGGATTTTGATGGTGCCCTATTTAACGTGAATGCGGCCGTCTCTAAAGCATAACCCCAAAACGATAGCGGTAAATCTGTAAGAGACATCATAGATCGCACCATATCAAGTAAAGTACGATTACGACGTTCGGACACACCATTACGCTGTGGTGTTCCGGGTGGCGTGAGCTGCGAAACTATTCCGCATTGTTTCAAATGTAGACCAAACTCGTAACTCAAATATTCTCCTCCATGATCAGATCGTAGAAACTTTATTTTCTTGTTACGATGATTTTCAAGTTCACTCTGAAATTCTTTGAACTTTTCAAACGTTTCAGACTTATGCTTCATTAAGTAGATATACCCATATCTGCTTAAATCATCTGTGAAGGTGAGAAAATAACGATATCCGCCACGAGCCTCAACATTCATCGGACCACATACATCTGTATGTATGATTTTCAACAAATCTGTTGCTCTCTCCATAGTACCGGAGAACGGCGTTTTAGTCATCTTGCCCATGAGGCACGGTTCGCAAGTACCAAAAGTCCATCAGTATGGAGTTTCTTCATGCGTTTTACACCGATATGACCTAAACGGCAGTGCCACAAATAAGTTGCACAATCATTATCAACTCTGCATCTTTTGGCTTCAACATTATGAATATGTGTATCACTACTATCGAGATTCATCAAAAATAGACCACCTCTTCAAGGGTGCATGACCATAAAAGATATTACTCATATAAATAGAACAACCATTATTCTCTGATTTAAATGAATAACCGTCTCGCATCAAACAACATCCAGATATAATGTTCATGCTCAACGCTGGCACCAAATAACAATTATTTAGGTCTAATACTAATCCCGAAGGTAGATGTAGAGGTAGCGTGCCGACCGCGATCACATCGACTTTGGAATCATTTCCCACGCGCATCGTCACCTCGTCCTTTGCCAGTGTTCGCTTAATCCGTAGTCCCTGTTTCGAGTTGCAAATATTAGCAACAGAACCAGTATCAAATACCCAGGTGCTACTGCGAGCTCTAGTAAGGTACACATCAATAACATGTATATCACATATACCTTTGTTCACCTTGCCATCCTTCTTATCCGCCAAATACTTGGGGCAGTTCCGCTTCCAGTGACCAGTCTGCTTGCAGTAGAAGCACTCAGTTTCAGGCTTAGGTCCAGACTTGGGTTTCTTCTCCTGAGCAGCAACTTGCTTGCTGTTCTTCTTGAAGTTCCCCTTCCTCTTCCCTTTGCCCTTTTTCTTGAAACTAGTGGTCTTGTTGACCATCAACACTTGATGCTCCTTCTTGATTTCTACCTCCGCAGCCTTTAGCATTGCGAAGAGCTCGGGAATTGTCTTATCCATCCCTTGTATATTATAGTTCATCACGAAGCTCTTGTAGCTAGGTGGAAGTGATTGGAGAATTCTGTCAATGACGCTATCATCCGGAAGATTAACTCCCAGTTGAATCAAGTGATTACAATACCCAGACATCTTGAGTATATTCTCACTGACAGAACTATTCTCCTCCATCTTGCAGCTATAGAACTTATTGGAGACTTCATATCTCTCAATCCGGGCATTCTTCTGGAATATTAACTTCAACTCCTTGAACATCTCATATGCTCCATGACGTTCAAAACGTCGTTGAAGTCCCGGTTCTAAGCCGTAAAGCATGGCACATTGAACTATCGAGTAGTCATCAGCTTTGCTCTGCCAGACGTTCTTAACGTCGTCAGTTGCATCAGCAGCAGGCCTGGCACCCAGCGGTGCTTCCAAGACGTAACTCTTCTGTGCAGCAATGAGGATAATCCTCAAGTTATGGACCCAGTCCGCGTAATTGCTACCATCATCTTTCAACTTTGCTTTCTCAAGGAACGCATTAAAATTCAACGGAACAACAGCACGGGCCATCTATCTACAATCAACATAGATAAGTAAGATACTATCAGGTACTAAGTTCATGATAAATTAAGTTCAATTAATCATATTACTTAAGAACTCCCACTTAGAAAGACATCCCTCTGATCCTCTAAGTGATCACGTGATCCAAATCAACTAAACCATAACCGATCATCATGTGAAATGGAGTAGCTTTCAATGGTTAACATCTTTATGTTGATCATATCTACTATATGATTCACGCTCGACCTTTTGGTCTCAGTGTTCCGAGGCCATATCTGCATATGCTAGGCTCGTCAAGTTTAACCTGAGTATTCTGCGTGTGCAAAACTGGCTTGCACCCGTTGTAGATGGACGTAGAGCTTATCACACCCGATCATCATGTGGTGTCTGGGCACGACGAACTTTGGCAACGGTGCATACTCAGGGAGAACACTTTTATCTTGAAATTTAGTGAGAGATCATCTTATAATGCTACCGTCAATCAAAGCAAGATAAGATGCATAAAAGATAAACATCACATGCAATCAATATAAGTGATATGATATGGCCATCATCATCTTGTGCTTGTGATCTCCATATCCGAAGCACCTCCATGATTGCCATCGTCACCGGCGCGACATCTTGATCTCCATCGTAGCATCGTTGTCGTTTCGCCAACCTTATACTTCTACGACTATCGCTACCGCTTAGTGATAAAGTAAAGCATTACAGGGCGATTGCATTGCATACAATAAAGCGACAACCATATGGCTCCTGCCAGTTGCCGATAACTTGGTTACAAAACATGATCATCTCATACAATAAAATATAGCATCACGTCTTGACCATATCACATCACAGCATGCCCTGCAAAAACAAGTTAGCCGTCCTCTACTTTGTTGTTGCAAGTTTTACGTGGCTGCTACGGGCTTAGCAAGAACCGTTCTTACCTACGCATCAAAACCACAACGATAGTTTGTCAAGTTGGTGCTGTTTTAACCTTCGCAAGGACTGGGCGTAGCCACACTCGGTTCAACTAAAGTTAGAGAAACTGACACCCGCCAGCCACCTGTGTGCAAAGCACGTCGGTAGAACCAGTCTCGCGTAAGCGTACGCGTAATGTCGGTCCGGGCCGCTTCATCCAACAATACCGCCGAACCAAAGTATGACATGCTGGTAAGCAGTATGACTTATATCGCCCACAAATCACTTGTGTTCTACTCGTGCATATAACATCAACACATAAAACCTAGGCTCTGATGCCACTGTTGGGGAACGTAGTAATTTCAAAAAAAATCCTACGCACACACAAGATCATGGTGATGCATAGCAACAAGAGGGGTGAGTGTTGTCTACGTACCCTCGTAGACCGACAGCGGAAGCGTTATGACAATGCGGTTGATGTAGTCGTACGTCTTCACGGCCCGACCGATCAAGCACCGAAACTACGGCACCTCCAAGTTTTAGCACACGTTCAGCTTGATGACGATCCCCGGACTCCGATCCAGCAAAGTGTCGGGGATGAGTTCCGTCAGCACGACGGCGTGGTGACGATGTTGATGTTCTACCGTTGCAGGGCTTCGCCTAAGCACCGCTACAATATTATCGAGGATTATCATGGGGGGGGCACCGCACACGGCTAAGAGAACGATCACGAAGATCAACTTCTGTGTCTAGAGGTGCCCCCTGCCCCCGTATATAAAGGATCAAGGGGGGAGGCCGGCCGGCCCTTGGGGCGCGCCAAGGAGGGGGGAGTCCTCCTCCTAGTAGGAGTAGGACTCCCCTTTCCTAGTCCAACTAGGAAGGGAGAAGGGGGAAGGAAAGAGAGGGAGAGGGAGAGGGAAAGAGGGGCCGCGCCCCCTCCCCTAGTCCAATTCGGACTCCTCATGGGAGGGGGCGTGCCACCTCCTGGGCTGCTGCCCTCTCTCTCCCCTCAGGCCCACTAAGGCCCAATACTTCCCCGGGGGGTTCCGGTAACCCCTCCGGCACTCCGGTTTTCTCCGAAACCACCCAGAACATTTCCGGTGTCCGAATATAATCATCCAATATATCAATCTTTATGTCTCGACCATTTTGAGACTCCTCGTTATGTCCGTGATCACATCCGGTACTCCTAACAACCTTCGGTACATCAAAACATATAAACTCATGATGAAATTGTCATCGTAACGTTAAGCGTGCGGACCCTACGGGTTCGAGAACAATGTAGACATGACCGAGACACGTCTCCGGTCAATAACCAATAGCGGAACCTGGATGCTCATATTGGCTCCCACATATTCTACGAAGATCTTTATCGGTCAGACCGCATAACAACATACGTTGTTCCCTTTGTCATCGGTATGTTACTTGCCCGAGATTCGATCGTTGGTATCTCAATACCTAGTTCAATCTCGTTACCGGCAAGTCTCTTTACTCGTTCTGTAATACATCATCCCGCAACTAACTCATTAGTTGCAATGCTTGCAAGGCTTAAGTGATGTGCATTATCGAGAGGGCCCAGAGATACCTCTCCGACATTCGGAGTGACAAATCCTAATCTCGAAATACGCCAACCCAACAAGTACCTTCGAAGACACCTGTAGAGAACCTTTATAATCACCCAGTTACGTTGTGACGTTTGGTAGCTGAGGGAGTCCTGGATTAGGGGGTGTACGGATAGCCGGACTATACCTTCAGCCGGACTCCAGGACTATGAAGATACAAGATTGAAGACTTCGTCCCGTGTCCGGAAGGATCTTTTCTTGGCGTGGAAGGCAAGCTAGGCGTGCGGATATTCGAGATCTCCTACCATTGTAACCGACTCTGTGTAACCCTAACCCTATCCGGTGTCTATATAAACCGGAGGGTTGTAGTCCGTAGGACAACCATCATCATACACAATCATACCATAGGCTAGCTTCTAGGGTTTAGCCTCCTTGATCTCGTGGTAGATCCACTCTTGTACTTGAAGGAAATATGCCCTAGAGGCAATAATAAAGTTATTATTTATTTCCTTATTTCATGATAAATGTTTATTATTCATGCTAGAATTGTATTAACCGGAAACATGATACATGTGTGAATACATAGACAAACAGAGTGTCACTAGTATGCCTCTACTTGACTAGCTCATTGATCAAAGATGGTTATGTTTCCTAGCCATAGACATGAGTTGTCTTTTGATTAACGGGATCACATCATTAGGAGAATGATGTGATTGACATGACCCATTCCATTAGCTTAGCACCCGATCGTTTAGTATGTTGCTATTGCTTTCTTCATGACTTATACATGTTCCTATGACTATGAGATTATGCAACTCCCGTTTGCCGGAGGAACACTTTGTGTGCTACCAAACGTCACAACATAACTGGGTGATTATAAAGGAGCTCTACAGGTGTCTCCAAAGGTAGATGTTGGGTTGGCGTATTTCGAGATTAGGATTTGTCACTCCGATTGTCGGAGAAGTATCTCTGGGCCCTCTCGGTAATGCACATCACTTAAGCCTTGCAAGCATTGCAACTAATGAGTTAGTTGTGAGATGATGTATTACGGAACGAGTAAAGATACTTGCCGGTAACGAGATTGAACTAGGTATTGGATACCGACGATCGAATCTCGAGCAAGTAACATACCGATGACAAAGGGAACAACGTATGCTGTTATGCGGTCTGACCGATAAAGATCTTCGTAGAATATGTAGGAGCCAACAATATGGGCATCCAGGTCCCGCTATTGGTTATTGACCGGAGACGTGTCTCGGTCATGTCTACATTGTTCTCGAACCGTAGGGTCCGCACGCTTAAGGTTTCGATGATAATTATATTATGAGTTTATGAATTTTGATGTACCGAAGGAGTTCGGAGTCCCGTATGAGATCGGGGACATGACGAGGAGTCTCGAAATGGTCGAGACGTAAAGATCGATATATTGGACGACTATATTCGGACATCGGAAAGGTTCTGAGTGATTCGGGTATTTTTCGGAGTACCGGGGAGTTGCGGGAATACGGGGAAGAGTATTGGGCCTTAATGGGCTTTAGTGGGAAGGAGGCAGGAGGTGGCGCGCGCCCCTCCCAAGCCCAGTCCGAATTGGACAAGGGGTTTGGGGGGCGGCCCCCCTCTCCCTTCCTTCTCCACTTCCCTCCTTTCCCCCCTTCTCCTAGTTGGACTAGGAAAGAAGGAGTCCTACTCCCGGTAGGAGTAGGACTCCCCTTGGCGCGCCCCTCCTAGGCCGGCCGCCCCCTCCTCCCTTGCTCCTTTATATACGGGGGCAGGGGGCACCCCATGAACACACAAGTTGATCTTCGTGATCGTTCCTTAGCCGTGTGCGTTGCCCCCCTCCACCATATTCCACATCGGTCATATCGTTGCAGTGCTTAGGCGAAGCCCTGCATCGGTAGAACATCATCATCGTCATCACGCCGTCGTGCTGACGAAACTCATCCCCGAAGCTTTGCTGGATCGGAGCCCGGGGAGCGTCATCGAGCTGAACGTGTGCTAAGAACTCGGAGGTGCCGGAGTAACGGTGCTTGGATCGGTCGGATCGGGAAGACGTACGACTACTTCCTCTATGTTGCATCAACGCTTCCGCTTCGGTCTACGAGGTACGTAGACAACACTCTCCCTCTCGTTGCTATGCATCACCATGATCTTGCGTGTGCGTAGGAATTTTTTTGAAATTATTACGTTCCCGAACAGTGGTATCAGAGCCAGGTTTTATGGTTTGATGTTATATGCACGAGTAGAACACAGTGAGTTGTGGGCGATATAAGTCATACTGCCTACCAGCATGTCATACTTTGGTTCGGCGGTATTGTTGGATGAAGCGGCGCGGACCGACATTATGGGTACGCTTACGCGAGACTGGTTCTACCGCCGTGCTTTGCACACAGGTGGCTGGCGGGTGTCAGTTTCTCCAACTTTAGTTGAACCGAGTGTGGCTACGCCCGGTCCTTGCGAAGGTTAAAACGGCATCAACTTGACAAACTATCATTGTGTTTTTGATGCGTAGGTAAGATTGGTTCTTGCTTAAGCCCGTAGCAGCCACGTAAAACTTGCAACAAACAAAGTAGAGGACGTCTAACTTGTTTTTGCAGGGCATGTTGTGATGTGATATGGTCAAAACGTGATGAGATATAAGTTGTTGTATAAGATGATCATGTTTTGTTGAAGTTATCGGCAACTGGCAAAAGCCTTATGGTTGTCTTTGTATTGCATAAGATGCAAACGCCAAATAATTGCTTTACTTTATCGCTATGCGATAGCAATAGTTGCAAGAGCAATAGTTGGCAAGACGACCATGTGACGACATATTGATATAGATCAAGATGATGGAGATCATGGTGTCATGCCGGTGACGATGGAAATCATGACGATGCTTTGGAGATGGAGATCAAAGGCACAAGACGATGATGGCCATATCATGTCACATATTTTGATTGCATGTGATGTTTATCTTTTTATGCATCTTATCTTGCTTTGATTGACGATAGCATTATAAGATGATCTCTCACTAAATTATCAAGAAGTGTTCTCCCTGAGTATGCACCGTTGCCAAAGTTCGTCGTGCCCAGACACCACGTGATGATCGGGTGTGATAAGCTCTACGTCCATCTACAACGGGTGCAAGCCAGTTTTGCACACGCAGAATACTTGGGTTATACTTGACGAGCCTAGCATATGCAGATATGGCCTCGGAACACGGAGACCGAAAGGTCGAGCATGAATCATATAGTAGATATGATCAACATAATGATGTTCACCATTGAAGACTAATCCATTTCACGTGATGATCGGTTATGGTTTAGTTGATTTGGATCACGTGATCACTTAGAAGATTAGAGGGATGTCTATCTAAGTGGGAGTTCTTAAGTAATATGATTAATTGAACTTTAATTTATCATGAACTTAGTCCTGGTAGTATTAGCATATCTATGTTGTAGATCAATAGCTCGCGTTGTTGCTTTCATATGTTTATTTTGATATGTTCCTAGAGAAAATTGTGTTGAAAAAGGTTAGTAGCAATGATGCGGATTGGATCCGTGATCTGAGGTTTATCCTCATTGCTGCACAGAAGAATTATGTCCTTGATGCACCGTTAGGTGACAAACCTATTGTAGGAGCAGATGCAGACGTTATGAATGTTTGGATAGCTCAATATGATGACTACATGATAGTTTAGTGCACCATGCTTAACGGCTTAGAATCGGGAGTTCAAAGACGTTTTGAACGTCATGGACCATATGAGATGTTCCAGGAGTTGAAGTTAATATTTCAAACAAATGCCCGAGTTGAGAGATATGAAGTCTCCAACAAGTTATATAGCTAAAAGATGGAGGAGAATCGCTCAACTAGTGAGCATGTGCTCAGATTGTCTGGGTACTACAATCGCTTGAATCAAGTGGGAGTTAATCTTCCAGATAAGATAGTGATTGACAGAATTCTCTAGTCACCATCACCAAGTTAGTAGAACTTCGTGATGAACTATGATATGCAAGGGCTAACGGAAACGATTCCCAAGCTCTTCGTAATGCTGAAATTGACGAAGGTAGAAATCAAGAAAAACATCAAGTGTTGATGGTTGACAAGATCACTAGTTTCAAGAAAAGGGCAAAGGGAAAAGGGAACTTCAAAAAGAACAGCAAGCAAGTTGCTGCTCAAGTGAAAAGCCCAAGTCTGGACCTAAGCCTGAGACTAAGTGCTTCTACTGCAAAGGGACTGGTCACTGGAAGCGGAACTACCCCAAGTAATTGGCGGATAAGAAGGATGGCAAAGTGAACAAAGGTATATTTGATATACAGATTATTGATGTGTATTTTACTAGTGTTCATAGCAACCCCTTGGTATTTGATACTGGTTCAGTTGCTAAGAGTAGTAACTCGAAACGGGAGTTGCAGAATGAACAGAGACTAGTTAAGGGTGAAGTGACGATGTGTGTTGGAAGTGGCTCCAAAATTGATATGATCATCATCGCACACTCCCTATACTTTCGGGATTAGTGTTGAACCTAAATAAGTGTTATTTGGTGTTTGCGTTGAGCATGAATATGATTTGTTCATGTTTATTGCAATACGGTTATTCATTTAAGTAAGAGAATAAATTGTTATTCTGTTTACATGAATAAAACCTTATAGGGTTACACACCAACGAAAATGATTTGTTGGATGTCGATAGTAGTGATACACATATTCATAATATTGAAACCAAAAGATGCAAAGTTAATAATGATAGTGCAACTTATTTGTGGCACTGCCGTTTAGGTCATATTGGTGTAAAGCGCATGAAGAAACTCCATGCTGATGGGCTTTTGGAATCACTTGATTATGAATCACCTGGTGCTTGCGAACCATGCCTCATGGGCAAGATGACTAAAACTCCGTTCTCCGGAACAATGGAGCGAGCAACAGATTTGTTAGAAATCATACATACTGATGTATGTGGTCCGATGAATATTAAGGCTTGCACCGGGTATCATTATTTTCTGATCTTCACAGATGATTTGAGCAGATATGGGTATATCTACTTAATGAAACACTAGTCTGAAACATTTGAAAAGTTCAAAGAATTTCAGAGTGAAGTGGAGAATAATCTTAACAAAAATAAAAGTTTCTACGATATGATCTTAGAGGTAAAATATTTGAGTTACGAGTTTGGCCTTCAATTAAAACAATGTGGAATAGTTTCACAAACTCATGCCACCTGGAACACCACAGCATAATGGTGTGTCCGAACGTCATAACCGTACTTTATTGGATATAGTGCAATCTATGATGTTTCTTACCAATTTACCACTATCGTTTTGGGGTTATGCATTAGAGACAGCTGCATTCACGTTAAATAGGGCAGCATCTAAATCCGTTGAGATGACACTATATGAACTGTGGTTTAGCAAGAAACCAAAGTTGTCGTTTCTTAAAGTTTGGGGTTGTGATGCTTATATGAAAAAGTTTCATCCTGATAAGCTCAAACCAAAATCGGAGAAATATGTCTTCATAGGATACCCAAAGGAGACAGTTGGGTACACCTTCTATCACAGATCCGAAGGCAAGATATTCGTTGCTGAGAATGGATACTTTCTAGAGAAGGAGTTTCTCTCGAAAGAAGTGAGTGAGAGGAAAGTAGAACTTGACAAGGTAATTGTACCTGCTCCCTTATTGGAAAGTAGTTCATCACAGAATTCTGTTCCTGTGACTACTACACCAATTAGTGAGGAAGATAATGATGATGATCATGTAACTTCGGATCAAGTTACTACCGAACCTCGCAGGTCAACCAGAGTGAGATCCGCACCAGAGTGGTACGGTAATCCTATTCTGGAGGTCCAGTTACTTGACCATGACAAACCTACGAACTATGAGGAAGCGATGATGAGCCCAGATTCTGCGAAATGGTTTGAGGCCATGAAATCTGAGATATGATCCATGTATGAGAACAAAGTATGGACTTTGATGGATTTGCCCGATGATCGGCAAGCCATAGAAAATAAATGGATCTTCAAGAGGAAGACAGACACTGATAGTAGTGTTACTATCTACAAAGCTAGAATTGTCGCAAAAGGTTTTCGACAAGTTCAAAGTGTTGACTACGATGAGAGTTTCTCACTCGTATCTATGCTTAAGTCTGTCCGAATCATGTTAGCAATTGCCGCATTTTATGAAATCCGGCAAATGGATAAACAAAACTGCATTCCTTAATGGATTTATTAAAGAAGAGTTGTATATGATGCAACCAGAAGGTTTTTTCAATCCTAAAGATGCTAACAAAATATGCAAGCTCCAGCGATCCATCTATGGACTGGTGCAAGTATCACGGAGTTGGAATACACGCTTTGATAAATTGATTAAAGCATATAGTTTTATACAGACTTACGGTGAAGCCTGTATTTACAAGAAAGTGAGTGGGAGCACTACAACATTTCTGATAAGTATATGTAAATGACATATTGTTGATCGGAAATAATGTAGAATTATTCTGCAAAGCATAAAGGAGTATTTGAAAGGAGTTTTTCGAACATGGACCTCGGCAAAGCTGCTTACATATTGAGCATCAAGATCTATAGAGATAGATAAAAAACGCTTGATAAGTTTTTTCAATGAGTACATACCTTGACAAGATTTTGAAGTAGTTCAAAATGGAACAGTCAAAGAAAAAGTTCTTGTCTGTGTTACAAGGTGTGAAATTGAGTAAGACTCAAAGCCCGACCACGGCAGATGATAGAAAGAGAATGAAAGTCATTCCCTATGCCTCAGTCATAGATTCTATAAAATATGCCATGCTATGTACCAGATATATTGTATACCCTACATTGTGATAAGCGAGGGAGTACAATAGTGATCTAGGAAGTAGATCACTGGACATCGGTCAAAATTATCCTTAGTGAAATAAGGATATGTTTCTCGATTATGGACGTGACAAAAAGGTTCGTCGTAAAAGGTTACGTCAATGCAAGTTTTGACACTAATCTAGATGACTCTAAGTCTCAATCTAGATACATATTGAAAGTGGGAGCAATTAGCTAAAGTAGCTCCATGCAGAGCATTGTAGACATAGAAATTTGCAAAATACATACGGATCTGAATTTTGGCAGACCCGTGACTAAGCTTCTCTCACAAGCAAAACATGATCACACCTTAGTATTCTTTGGGTGTTAATCACATAGAGATGTGAACTAGATTACTGACTCTAGTAAACCTTTTGAATGTTGGTCACATGATGATGTGAACTATGGGTGTTAATCACATGATGATGAGAACTATTGATGTTAAATCACATGACGATGTGATCTAGATTATTGACTCTAGTGCAAGTGGGAGACTGAAGGAAATATGCCCTAGAGGCAATAATAAAGTTATTATTTATTTCCTTATTTCATGATAAATGTTTATTATTCATGCTAGAATTGTATTAACCGGAAACATGATACATGTGTGAATACATAGACAAACAGAGTGTCACTAGTATGCCTCTACTTGACTAGCTCATTGATCAAAGATGGTTATGTTTCCTAGCCATAGACATGAGTTGTCTTTTGATTAACGGGATCACATCATTAGGAGAATGATGTGATTGACATGACCCATTCCATTAGCTTAGCACCCGATCGTTTAGTATGTTGCTATTGCTTTCTTCATGACTTATACATGTTCCTATGACTATGAGATTATGCAACTCCCGTTTGCCGGAGGAACACTTCGTGTGCTACCAAACGTCACAACGTAACTGGGTGATTATAAAGGAGCTCTACAGGTGTCTCCAAAGGTAGATGTTGGGTTGGCGTATTTCGATATTAGGATTTGTCACTCAGATTGTCGGAGAAGTATCTCTGGGCCCTCTCGGTAATGCACATCACTTAAGCATTGCAACTATTGAGTTAGTTGTGAGATGATGTATTACGGAACGAGTAAAGAGACTTGCCGGTAACGAGATTGAACTAGGTATTGGATACCGACGATCGAATCTCGGGCAAGTAACATACCGATGACAAAGGGAACAACGTATGTTGTTATGCGGTCTGACCGATAAAGATCTTCGTAGAATATGTAGGAGCCAATATGGGCATCCAGGTCCCGCTATTGGTTATTGATCGGAGACGTGTCTCGGTCATGTCTACATTGTTCTCGAACCGTAGGGTCCGCACGCTTAAGGTTTCGATGACAGTTATATTATGAGTTTTGATGTACCGAAGGAGTTCGGAGTCCCGGATGAGATCGGGTACATGACGAGGAGTCTCAAAATGGTCGAGACGTAAAGATCGATATATTGGACGACTATATTCGGACATCAGAAAGGTTCTGAGTGATTCGGGTATTTTTCGGAGTACCGGGGAGTTACGGGAATACGGGGAAGAGTATTGGGCCTTAATGGGCTTTAGTGGGAAGGAGCATGGAGGTGGCGCGCGCCCCTCCCAAGCCCAGTCCGAATTGGACAAGGGGTTTGGGGCGCGGCCCCCCTCTCCCTTCCTTCTCCACTTCCCTCCTTTCCCCCCTTCTCCTAGTTGGACTAGGAAAGAAGGAGTCCTACTCCCGGTGGGAGTAGGACTCCCCTTGGCGCGCCCCTCCTAGGCCGGCCGCCCCCTCCTCCCTTGCTCCTTTATATACGGGGGCAGGGGGCACCCCATGAACACACAAGTTGATCTTCGTGATCGTTCCTTAGCCGTGTGCGGTGCCCCCCTCCACCATATTCTACCTCGGTCATATCGTTGCAGTGCTTAGGCGAAGCCCTGCGTCGGTAGAACATCATCATCGTCATCACGCCGTCGTGCTGACGAAACTCATCCCCGAAGCTTTGCTGGATCGGAGCCCGGGGAGCGTCATCGAGCTGAACGTGTGCTAAGAACTCGGAGGTGCCGGAGTAACGGTGCTTGGATTGGTCGGATCGGGAAGACGTACGACTACTTCCTCTACGTTGCGTCAACGCTTCCGCTTCGGTCTACGAGGGTACGTAGACAACACTCTCCCCTCTCGTTGCTATGCATCACCATGATCTTGCGTGTGCGTAGGAATTTTTTTGAAATTACTACGTTCCCCAACAGTACTACCCATATCATCAATATTAATCTAGCAGGAGTAGGGTTTTACCTCCACCGAGAGGGCCCGAACCTGGGTAAAATAAAGTGTCCCTTGTCTCCTATTACCATCCAACCTTGATGCACAGTTCGGGACCCCCTACCCGAGATCCGCCGGTTTTGACACCGACATTGGTGCTTTCATTGAGAGTTCCTCTGTGTCGTCGCTTTTAGGCCCGATTGTTGGGGAACGTTGCAGAAAATTAAAATTTTTCCTATGGTTTCACCAAGATCCATCTATGAGTTCATCTAGCAACGAGTATTCAGATTAGATAGCATCTACATACCACTTTGTAGATCGCAACGGAAGCGTTCGAGTGAACGTGGATGAGGTAGTCGTACTTGCCGTGATCCAATTCACCGATGATCTAGTGCCGAACGGACAGCACCTCTGCGTTCAACACACGTACGGGACGGGAGACGTCTCCTCCTTCTTGATCCAGCAAGGGGGAAGGAGAGGTTGAGGAAGATCCAGCATGACGGTGTGGTGGTGGATGCAGCAGAACTCCGGCAGGGCTTCGCTAAGCAACTACGGGAGGAGGAGGAGGTGTTGCAGGGAGGAGGGAGTGCCAGGGCAATAGGGTGCGGCCACCCCTCCCTCCCCTCCCTTTATATAGATGCATTAGAGGGGGGGGAGGGCGCAGCCTTGCCCCTTCCTCCAAGGAAGGGGTGCGGCCAAGAGGGGGGGAGGAGTCCATCCTCCCCAAGGCACCTCGGAGGTGCCTTCCCCTCTTTGGACTCTCCCCTCTCCAAGTTTCCTTGGCGCATGGGCCCTTGGGGCTGGTTCCCCTTGGCCCAAGCAGGCCAAGGCGCACCCCCTAAGGCCCATGTGGCCCACCAAGGCAGGTGGCCCCACCTGGTGGACCCCGGGACCCCTCCGGTGGTCCCGGTACAATACCGATAACACCGAAACTTGTCCCGATGGCCAAAATAGCACTTCCTATATATAATTCTTTACCTCCAGACCATTCCGTAACTCCTCGTGACGTCCGGGATCTCATCCGGGACTCTGAACAACATTCGGGTTACTGCACATACATATCTTCACAACCCTAGCGTCACCGAACCTTAAGTGTGTAGACCCTACGGGTTCGGGAGACATGCAGTCATGACCGAGACGGCTCTCGGGCAATAACCAACAGCGGGATATGGATACCCATGTTGGCTCCCACATGCTCCACGATGATCTCATCGGATGAACCACGATGTCGAGGATTCAATTAATCCCGTATACGATTCCCTTTGTCAATCGGTATTTTACTTGCCCGAGATTCGATCGTCGGTATCCCAGTACCTCGTTCAATCTCGTTATCGGCAAGTCACTTTTCTCGTAACCGTAATGCATGATCCTGTGATCAAACACTTTGATCACCTTGAGCTCATTGTGATGATGCATTACCGAGAGGGCCCGGTGATACCTCTCCGTCAAGCGGAGTGACAAATCCCAGTCTCGATCCATGTCAACCCAACAGACACTTTCAGAGATACCCGTAGTATACCTTTATAGTCACCCAGTTACGTTGTGACGTTTGGCACACCCAAAGCACTCCTACGGTATCCGGGAGTTACATGATCTCATGGTCTAAGGAAAGGATACTTGACATTGGATAACTCTAGCAAACGAACTATGCGATCTTATGCTATGTTTAGGATTGGGTCTTGTCCATCACATCATTCTCCTAATGATGTGATCCCGTTATCGATGACATCCAATGTCCATAGTCAGGAAACCATGACTATCAGTCGATCAACGAGCTAGTCAACTAGAGGCTCACTAGGGACATGTTTGTTGTCTGTTATTCACACATGTATTACGATTTCCGGATAACACAATTATAGCACGAATAAAGACAATTATCATGAATAAGGAAATATAATAATAATGCTTTTATTATTGCCTCTAGGGCATATTTCCAACAGTCTCCCACTTGCACTAGAGTCAATAATCTAGTTACATTGTGATGAATCGAACACCCTTAGAGTTCTGGTGCTGATCATGTTTTGCTTTAGGGAGAGGTTTAGTCAACGGATCTGCGACATTCAGATCCGTGTGTACTTTACAAATCTCTATGTCTCCATCTTGAACATTTTCATGAATGGAGTTGAAGCGACGCTTGATGTGCCTGGTCTTCTTGTGAAACCTGGGCTCCTTTGCAAGTGCAATAGCTCCAGTGTTGTCACAGAAGAGCTTGATTGGCCCCGACGCATTGGGTATGACTCCGAGGTCGGTGATGAACTCCTTCACCCAAATTGCTTCATGTTCTGCCTCTGAGGCTGCCATGTACTCCGCTTCACATGTAGATCCCGCCACGACGCTTTGCTTGCAACTGCACCAGCTTACTGCCCCACCATTCAAAATATACACGTATCCGGTCTGTGACTTAGAGTCATCCAGATCTGTGTCGAAGCTAGCGTCGACGTAACCTTTTACGACGAGCTCTTTGTCACCTCCATAAACGAGAAACATTTCCTTGGTCCTTTTCAGGTACTTCAGGATATTCTTGACCGCTGTCCAGTGTTCCTTGCCGGGATTACTTTGGTACCTTCCTACCAAACTTATGGCAAGGTTTACATCAGGTCTGGTACACAGCATGGCATACATAATAGAACCTATGGCTGAGGCATAGGGGATGACGCTCATCTCTTCTATATCTTCTGCCGTGGTCGGACATTGAGCTGAGCTCAATTTCACACCTTGTAACACAGGTAAGAACCCTTTCTTAGATTGATCCATATTGAACTTCTTCAATATTTTATCAAGGTATGTGCTTTGTGAAAGACCTATGAGGCGTCTCGATCTATCTCTATAGATCTTGATGCCTAATATATAAGCAGCTTCTCCAAGGTCCTTCATTGAAAAACTCTTATTCAAGTAGGCCTTGATGCTGTCCAAGAGTTCTATATCATTTCCCATCAAAAGTATGTCGTCTACATATAATATGAGAAATGCTACAGAGCTCCCACTCACTTTCTTGTAAACACAGGCTTCTCCATAAGTCTGTGTAAACCCAAACGCTTTGATCATCTCATCAAAGCGAATGTTCCAACTCCGAGATGCTTGCACCAGCCCATAAATCGAGCGTTGGAGCTTGCACACCTTGTCAGCATTCTTAGGATCGACAAAACCTTCCGGCTGCATCATATACAATTCTTCCTTAAGGAAACCATTAAGGAATGCCGTTTTGACATCCATTTGCCATATCTCATAATCATAGTATGCGGCAATTGCTAACATGATTCGGACGGACTTCAGCTTTGCTACCGGTGAGAAAGTCTCATCGTAGTCAACCCCTTGAACTTGTCGATAACCCTTAGCGACAAGCCGAGCTTTATAGATGGTCACATTACCATCCGCGTCTGTCTTCTTCTTAAAGATCCATTTATTTTCTATGGCTCGCCGTTCAACGGGCAAGTCAGTCAAAGTCCATACTTCGTTTTCATACATGGATCCTATCTCGGATTTCATGGCTTCCAGCCATTTGTCAGAATCCGGGCCCGCCATTGCTTCCTCATAGTTCGAAGGTTCACCGTTGTCTAACAACATGATTTCCAAGACAGGGTTGCCGTACCACTCTGGTGCGGAACGTGTCCTTGTGGACCTTCGAATTTCAGTAGGAGCTTGATCAGAAGTATCTTGATCATAATCATTAATTTCCTCTCTAGTCGGTGCAGGCACCTCAGGAACGATTTCTTGAGTTTCGCCATTTTCCGGTTCAAGAGGTAACACTTCATCAAGTTCTACTTTCCTCCCACTTACTTCTTTCGAGAGAAACTCTTTTTCTAGAAAGGATCCATTCTTGGCAACAAAGATCTTGCCTTCGGATCTGAGGTAGAAGGTATACCCAACAGTTTCTTTAGGGTATCCTATGAAGACGCATTTTTCCGATTTGGGTTCGAGCTTTTCAGGTTGAAGTTTCTTGACATAAGCATCGCATCCCCAAACTTTTAGAAACGACAGCTTAGGTTTCTTCCCAAACCATAATTCATACGGTGTCGTCTCAACGGATTTCGACGGAGCCCTATTTAAAGTGAATGCGGCAGTCTCTAAAGCATAGCCCCAAAAAGATAGCGGTAAATCGGTAAGAGACATCATAGATCGCACCATATCTAACAGAGTGCGATTACGACGTTCGGACACACCATTACGCTGAGGTGTTCCAGGCGGCGTGAGTTGTGAAACTATTCCACATTTTCTTAAGTGTGTGCCAAATTCGTGACTCAAGTATTCTCCTCCACTATCTGATCGTAGAAACTTGATCTTTCTATCACGTTAATTTTCAACCTCACTCTGAAATTCCTTGAACTTTTCAAAGGTCTCAGACTTGTGTTTCATTAAGTAGATATACCCATATCTACTCAAGTCATCAGTGAGGGTGAGAACATAACGATAGCCTCCTCGAGCCTCAACACTCATTGGACCGCATACATCGGTATGTATGATTTCCAATAAGTTGGTTGCTCGCTCCATTGTTCCTGAGAACGGAGTCTTGGTCATTTTACCCATGAGGCATGGTTCGCACGTGTCAAATGATTCATAATCAAGAGACTCTAAAAGTCCATCTGCATGGAGCTTCTTCATGCGTTTGACACCTATGTGACCAAGGCGGCAGTGCCACAAATATGTGGGACTATTGTTATCAACTTTAACTCTTTTGGTACTCACACTATGAATATGTGTATCATCACGTACGAGATTCATCAGGAACAAACCATTAACCATCGGAGCATGACCATAAAACATATCTCTCATATAAATAGAACAACCATTATTCTCGGATTTAAATGAGTAGCCATCTCGAATTAAGCGAGATCCAGATACAATGTTCATGCTCAAACTTGGCACTAAATAACAATTATTGAGGTTTAAAACTAATCCCGTAGGTAAATGTAGAGGTAGCGTGCCGACGGCGATCACATCGACCTTGGAACCATTCCCGACGCGCATCGTCACCTCGTCCTTTGCCAGTCTCCGTTTATTCCGCAGCTCCTGCTTTGAGTTACAAATGTGAGCAACTGCACCGGTATCAAATACCCAAGAGCTACTACGAGTACTGGTAAGGTACACATCAATTACATGTATATCACATATACCTTTGGTTTTGCCGGCCTTCTTGTCCGCTAAGTATTTGGGGCAGTTCCGCTTCCAGTGACCACTTCCCTTGCAATAAAAACACTCAGTCTCGGGCTTGGGTCCATTCTTTGGCTTCTTCCCGGCAACTTGCTTACCGGGCGCGGCAACTTCCTTGCCGTCCTTCTTGAAGTTCTTTTTACCCTTGCCCTTCTTGAACTTAGTGGTTTTATTCACCATCAACACTTGATGCTCCTTCTTGATTTCTACCTCTGCTGATTTCAGCATAGCATATACCTCAGGAATGGTCTTTACCATCCCCTGCATATTGTAGTTCATCACAAAGCTTTTGTAGCTAGGTGGAAGCGACTGGAGGATTCTGTCAATGACCGCTTCATCCGGGAGATTAACTTCCAGTTGAGTCAAGCGGTTGTGCAACCCAGACATTTTGAGTATGTGCTCACTGACAGAGCCATTTTCCTCCATCTTACAGCTAAAGAATTTGTCGGAGACTTCATATCTCTCGACCCGGGCATGAGCTTGGAAAACCATTTTCAGCTCTTCGAACATCTCATATGCTCCATGTCTCTCAAAACGCTTTTGGAGTCCCGGCTCTAGGCTGTAAAGCATGACGCACTGAACGAGGGAGTAATCATCGCAGCGTGACTGCCAAGCGTTCATAACGTCTTGTTCTGCAGGGATAATAGGTGTGTCACCCAGCGGTGCTCTTAGGACATAATCTTTCTTGGCAGCTATGAGGATGATCCTCAGGTTCTGGACCCAGTCCGTATAGTTGCTACCATCGTCTTTCAGCTTGGTTTTCTCTAGGAACGCGTTGAAATTGAGGACTACATTGGCCATTTGATCTACAAGACATATTGTAAATATTTAGACTAAGTTCATGATAATAAAGTTCATTTAATCAAATTATTTAATGAACTCCCACTTAGATAGACATCCCTATGTTAGTCATCTAAGTATTACATGATCCGAGTCAACTAGGCCGTGTCCGATCATCACGTGAGACGGACTAGCCAACATCGGTGAACATCTTCATGTTGATCGTATCTTCTATACGACTCATGCTCGACCTTTCGGTCTTCTGTGTTCCGAGGCCATGTCTGTACATGCTAGGCTCGTCAAGCCAACTTAAGTGTTTTGCGTGTGTAAATCTGTCTTACACCCGTTGTATGCGAACGTAAGGACCTATCACACCCGATCATCACGTGGTGCTTCGGAACGACGAACCTTAGCAACGGTGCACAGTTAGGGAGAACACTTTCTTGAAATTATTATGAGGGATCATCTTATTTACTACCGTCGTTCTAAGTAAACAAGATGCAAAACATGATAAACATCACATGCAATCAAATAATAAACGTGACATGATATGGCCAATATCACATAGCTCCTTCGATCTTCATCTTGGGGCTCCATGATCATCTTGTCACCAGCTTGACACCATGATCTTCATCATCATGATCTTCATCATCGTGTCTCCATGAAGTTGCTCGCCAACTATTACTTCTACTACTATGGCTAACGCGTTTAGCAATAAAGTAAAGTAACTTACATGGCGATTCTCAATGACACGCAGGTCATACAAAAAATAAAGACAACTCCTATGGCTCCTGCCGGTTGTCATACTCATCGACATGCAAGTCGTGATTCCTATTACAATAGCATGAACATCACATACATCACATATAGATCATTCATCATACATCACAACTTTGGCCATATCATATCACAAAGCACTTGCTGCAAAAACAAGTTAGACGTCCTCTAATTGTTGTTGCAAGTTTTACGTGGCTGAATTAGGGTTCTAGCAAGAACGTTTTCTTACCTACGTAAAACCACAACGTGATTTGTCAACTTCTATTTACCCTTCATAAGGACCCTTTTCATTGAATCCGCTCCAACTAAAGTAGGAGAGACAGACACCCGCCAGCCACCTTATGCAACTAGTGCATGTTAGTCGGTGGAACCGGTCTCACGTAAGCGTACGTGTAAGGTTGGTCCGGGCCGCTTCATCCCACAATACCGCTGAATCAAGATTGACTAGTAACGGCAAGAAAAGTTGACAACATCTACGCCCACAACAAATTGTGTTCTACTCGCGCAAGAAGAACTACGCATAGACCTAGCTCATGATGCCACTGTTGGGGAACGTTGCAGAAAATTAAAATTTTTCCTACGGTTTCACCAAGATCCATCTATGAGTTCATCTAGCAACGAGTATTCAGATTAGATAGCATCTACATACCACTTTGTAGATCGCAACGGAAGCGTTCGAGTGAACGTGGATGAGGTAGTCGTACTTGCCGTGATCCAATTCACCGATGATCTAGTGCCGAACGGACAGCACCTCCGCGTTCCTTCTTGATCCAGCAAGGGGGAAGGAGAGGTTGAGGAAGATCCAGCACGACGGTGTGGTGGTGGATGCAGCAGAACTCCGGCAGGGCTTCGCTAAGCAACTACGGGAGGAGGAGGAGGTGTTGCAGGGAGGAGGGAGTGCCAGGGCAATAGGGTGCGGCCACCCCTCCCTCCCCTCCCTTTATATAGATGCATTAGAGGGGGGGAGGGCGCAGCCTTGCCCCTTCCTCCAAGGAAGGGGTGCGGCCAAGAGGGGGGGAGGAGTCCATCCTCCCCAAGGCACCTCGGAGGTGCCTTCCCCTCTTTGGACTCTCCCCTCTCCAAGTTTCCTTGGCGCATGGGCCCTTGGGGCTGGTTCCCCTTGGCCCAAGCAGGCCAAGGCGCACCCCCCAAGGCCCATGTGGCCCACCAAGGCAGGTGGCCCCACCTGGTGGACCCCGGGACCCCTCCGGTGGTCCCGGTACAATACCGATAACACCGAAACTTGTCCCGATGGCCAAAATAGCACTTCCTATATATAATTCTTTACCTCCGGACCATTCTGGAACTCCTCGTGACGTCCGGGATCTCATCCGGGACTCCGAACAACATTCGGGTTACTGCACATACATATCTTCACAACCCTAGCGTCACCGAACCTTAAGTGTGTAGACCCTACGGGTTCGGGAGACATGCAGTCATGACCGAGACGGCTCTCGGGCAATAACCAACAGCGGGATCTGGATACCCATGTTGGCTCCCATATGCTCCACGATGATCTCATCGGATGAACCACGATGTCGAGGATTCAATTAATCCCGTATACGATTCCCTTTGTCAATCGGTATTTTACTTGCCCGAGATTCGATCGTCGGTATCCCAGTACCTCGTTCAATCTCGTTATCGGCAAGTCACTTTTCTCGTAACCGTAATGCATGATCCTGTGATCAAACACTTTGATCACCTTGAGCTCATTGTGATGATGCATTACCGAGAGGGCCCGGTGATACCTCTCCGTCAAGCGGAGTGACAAATCCCAGTCTCGATCCATGTCAACCCAACAGACACTTTCAGAGATACCCGTAGTATACCTTTATAGTCACCCAGTTACGTTGTGACGTTTGGCACACCCAAAGCACTCCTACGGTATCCGGGAGTTACATGATCTCATGGTCTAAGGAAAGGATACTTGACATTGGATAACTCTAGCAAACGAACTATGCGATCTTATGCTATGTTTAGGATTGGGTCTTGTCCATCACATCATTCTCCTAATGATGTGATCCCGTTATCGATGACATCCAATGTCCATAGTCAGGAAACCATGACTATCAGTCGATCAACGAGCTAGTCAACTAGAGGCTCACTAGGGACATGTTTGTTGTCTGTTATTCACACATGTATTACGATTTCCGGATAACACAATTATAGCACGAATAAAGACAATTATCATGAATAAGGAAATATAATAATAATGCTTTTATTATTGCCTCTAGGGCATATTTCCAACACCGATGGCTCCTTTGATCATCAACAACGATGAGGTCCAGGGTTAGACTTTCCTCCCCGGACAAATCTTCGTCTTCGGCGGCTTCGCTCTGCGGGCCAATTCGCTTGGTCATCTGGAGCAGATCGAAAGCTACGCCCCTGGCCATCAAGTCAGGTTTGGAAGCTTAAACTACACGACAGATATCCGCGGAGACTTGATCTTTGACGGGTTCGAGCCACAGCCAAGCGCGCCGCACTATTTCGAGGGGCATGATATAGCTCTGCCTCCGAATAGTACCCTGGAGGCCGCACACGCTCCGGCCCCGATCCTTGACTCGGAGCCCGCTGCGTTCTACGAGGATGAACGGTTGGACGTCACCTCGGGGGCTGCGATCTCAAAGGCGATCGAGCCGAACGCCAGCCCCGTACTCCGCACGGCCCAGAACTCCAAGGAGCCGGACTCTTCTCCGAACTCCGGGCCTTCCGTGCCCCCGCCGATCGAATCTGATTGGGCGCCTGTAATGGAGTTCACCGCCGCGAACATCTTTCAGTGCTCACCTTTCGGTGATATCCTGAATTCTCTCAAGTCTCTCTCTTTATCAGGAGAGCCCAGGCCGGACTATGGTCTGCGAGGTTGGGATTCGGACGACGAAGAAATTCAAAGCCCACCCACCACCCATTTAATAGCCACTGTCGATGATTTAACCGACATACTTGACTTCGGATCCGAAGACTTCGACGGTATGGACGACGAAGACGGAGATGAACTAGGACCAGCACCTATAGGGCACTGGACCTCCACCCCACCTAACGATGTATTCATGGTGGATACCCCTACAGGAAACGACAACGAGGAAAAAGGGGGCGGAAAAAGGGGTAAACCCTCCGAAAAGCAGTCAAAGCGGCGACGTAGACGCCAAGCCAAGTCCCGCCTCGATCAAGACCCAGCCGTAGAGCAGGATGAGCCGGTAGACGACGAGCATGCCTCAGAGCAGCCGTCCGAACAGAGCAACACGGATGGAGAGGACAGACAGCCCTCCCCCGGCCATAATAGAACTCCGGACGATCTCACGCCAGATAAAACCACGGAGCAGAAGAATCTCCACGAAAGGCTCGTTGCCACAGCACGCAGCCTGAAAAAGCAGAAGCGGAAGCTAAAGACGGCAGAAGATGCACTCAGAACAAGATGGAACAAGGTAATCAAGACCGCAGATAAATACAGCGGCAGCCGCCGCACTAAAAGTTATCCGAAGAGAAAACTACTGCCCGAATTCGACCAGGAGGCCCTAGAGCCCCCACACTTAAAAAATAAAAAAGCCACACGGTCGGATAGACGACCCCACGGCCACCATAAAACGCTAAGCGGCGCCGCACTCAAGGCGGCATGCGACCCAATTAAAGACTCGCATCATGGCCCAGCCAGGTCCATTTACGGGCCAAGGAAGCCAGCTCTCACAAGCAATGCAAAAAATCCATCATTAGAATCCGGCACACCCAAATACAGGGGCGCCGCACACCCCCTATGTTTCACCGATGAGGTCTTGGAATATGTATTTCCAGAGGGATTCAAACCCGTTAACATAGAGGCGTACGATGGAACAACTGACCCTGGAGTCTGGATCGAGGATTACATTCTCCACATACACATGGCTAGAGGAGATGATCTCCACGCCATAAAATATTTACCTCTTATGCTTAAAGGGCCAGCCTAGCACTGGCTTAAAAGCCTTCCCGAAAACACAATTGGAAGTTGGGAAGAGCTCGAGGATGCTTTTCGAGCAAACTTTCAAGGGACCTATGTCCGCCCCCCGGACGCAGACGATCTCAGTCATATAACTCAGCAGCCCGGAGAATCAGCTCGACAGTTCTGGAACAGATTCCTCACTAAAAAGAATCAGATAATGGATTGTCCGGACGCCGAAGCCCTAGCAGCTTTCAGGCATAATGTCCGAGACGAATGGCTCGCCAAGACACCTCGGCCAGGGAAAGCCAAGAACAATGGCCGCACTCACAAGCCTCATGACCCGCTTTTGCGCAGGAGAGGACAGCTGGTTGGCATGATGCAGCCCCAGCGACCCAAGTACATCAGAAATCAGGGATGGAAACGGAAAACCGCGGCGAAATAAGGACCTTCGCAGAATCAAAGGAAAAAGTCCAAAGAGCACGGCAGTCAATGCCAGATTCAAAAGCTCACGGCAAAATCAGACAAAACCATCCCTTCAGGATAATAGGGATGATCCGTCCAGCTTGAAAAGAATCCTGGACAGAATATGTCAGATACACAGTACTTCTGGGAGGCCTGCCAATCACACCCATAGAGATTGTTGGGTTTTTAAACAATCCGGACAGCTTAACGCCGCACACAAGGGGCTCGATACACCAAGTGAAGAAGAGGACGAACCCCAAAGGCAGAATACCAGGAAACAAAAGAACTTCCCGCAAGAAGTCAAAACAGTGAACTTACTTCACGTAACAAAACGTGTGGCACCCATAAAGGTACGCACAATCAAGCTTTCCCCTCAGGAGTCCCGCCACTGGTCACTAAAACCAATCATTTTTTATCAGCTAGATTATTCTAGAAATATCAAAAACGCAGGCCGGACTGCCCTGATACTGGATCCAATAATCGATGGATTCCAGTTTACCAATGTCCTTATGGACGGCGGCGGTGGACTAAACCTGATATATCCACCGCATGGGCATAAACCCAGCAAGAATCCGCCACAGCAAAACCTCCTTTCAAGGGGTAGCACCAGGCCCGGACACCCATTGTATGGGTTTTCTCCGGCTTGTAGTCATATTTGGCTCTCCCAATAACTTTCGTCGTGAAAAGCTGACCTTCCATGTAGTCCCGTTTTCAAGTCGCTATCAAGCACTAATGGGACGCGAAGCTTTCGCTCGCTTTAACGCAATACCGCATTACGCATCTCTCACGCTTAAGATGCCCAGTCCTCGAGGCATCATCTCTTTAAAAGGAGCGCACTAAAATACGCCTCCTCCAAACGGAAGATTGCGCGGCCGCTTAAACAGCCGCACAATAAAGTGGCCTCGCCAGCCAAAAGACTTTTTTATAAGTCATCAAAGGCCACGGACCCGGACTCAACGAGTTCGGCACAAGTCCATCATTAACGCAGGCTTAGTACGCCATATACCCCCATACCAGGGGCTGTACGCAGAGACAATAAAACTCAACCTTAAATATTCTTTACTTTATATTTTGTTCCGCACGACCCATTTTTCAAATTAGTTCTTCTCTTTTACAGATGAACGTCGTGCGGCACCCGTCCAGGACACGGCACAGCGGAGACACATGCGCAGACGTGCAGTAGGGACCCGTCCTAAAGGATTCTTTTTAGATTAAGACCCTGCGTAAACCTTTTTTACTGTCTCTTGCTGCTATACATCCCCTGGTTTTTTCTTTTCCGATATAACCAAGGAGGAGGCTGGCGTTTTGGCATGTGGCCACGCCAGAATTCTTGCTCGTACCTAGACACTAAGGGTTTTTTTCTTCTTTTGTTTAAGGGTGTTGTTTCACACGCACTCACAAAGACCGAACACCTTAGGGAGTGTTCGGCGTCGCGAGTTTTGGCACTATATGCATCAGCTCCGAATCATGATTTTGGTCATATGTTGGGTTGCCCGGCTCCTGAGTTCGGCTACCTTACGTTCTTCTCTATCGGCTAAGGTAGCACCAGGAGAACTACTGCGATTGTGCCCCGGTTCGGCCGGGTGAGCACCTCAGTAGAGAAAGCCGAAAACCGACTGTCATGATGTAGCGCGAGACTGGTCGCCACTCGATGACTCATAGGAATTTATCGAATTCCTCCGCTTTGGCGAAGGGCCGTTTCCCGGTCAGGCACGTACGCGCTCCGAACTCGGGCAAAGCGCAGTCGCCACTAAAGGGCTACCTAAAGAGTCCCACTGTCAAGCTCCTATGGCTAAGTGAAAGTGTTAAAGCATTATAGTCCAGTTGCCTAGCCCGCTGCGCTATCACCTCCTTTATAGGACCAAGACGTTGGGTTAAGTGTGAAAATGCGTCTTCTGCGCGCACCCCCGCACTATGTGCGTGGGGGCTGAAGCCAACGACTGCAATCTTTCAGAATTTATATATTTAAACGGCCGCACAGGAGGTGTTCCTAATACTTTAAGGCACAAGTCTAAAAATATGCCCCTACAATTTATTAAAATACTGTTTCATGATTACATATGCTATCATAACATAGCATCCTTCGAGCACTGCGTCTCTATTATGCGAGCGCCTTCGAGGACTTCCTCAAAATATTGCTCGGAAGATATTCGGCTTTTATCCGAATCCCGGGAGGCAACAACGGTGGGCTCCATATCTGAAGGAAATATGCCCTAGAGGCAATAATAAAGTTATTATTTATTTCCTTATATATCATGATAAATGTTTATTATTCATGCTAGAATTGTATTAACCGGAAACATAATACATGTGTGGATACATAGACGAACAGAGTGTCACTAGTATGCCTCTACTTGACTAGCTTGTTAATCAAAGATGGTTAAGTTTCCTAACCATAGACAAAAGGAGTTGTCATTTGATTAACAAGGTCACATCATTAGTTGAATGATCTGATTGACATGACCCATTCCATTAGCATAGCACCCGATCATTTAGTATGTTGCTGTTGCTTTTATCCATGACTTATACATGTTCCTTTGACTATGAGATTATGCAACTCCCGTTTGCCGGAGGAACACTTTGGGTGCTACCAAACATCACAACGTAACTGGGTGATTATAAAGGAGTACTACAGGTGTCACCAAAGGTAGATGTTGGGTTGGCGTATTTCGAGATTAGGATTTGTCACTCCAATTATGGGAGAGGTATCTCTGGGCCCTCTCGGTAATACACATCACTTAAGCCTTGCAAGCATTGCAACTAATGAGTTAGTTGCGGGATGATGTATTACGGAACGAGTAAAGAGACTTGCCAGTAACGAGATTGAACTAGGTATTGGATACCGACGATCGAATCTCGGGCAAGTAACATACCGATGGACAAAGGGAACAACGTATGTTGTTATGCGGTCTGACCGATAAAGATCTTCGTAGAATATGTAGGAGCCAATATGGCCATCCAGGTCCCGCTATTGGTTATTAACCGGAGACGTGTCTCAGTCATGTCTACATTGTTCTCGAACCGTAGGGTCCGCACGCTTAAGGTTACGATGACAGTTATTATGAGTTTATGCATTTTGATGTACCGAAGGAGTTTGGAGTCCCGAATGTGATCACGGACATGACGAGGAGTCTCGGAATGGTCGAGACATAAAGATTGATATATTGGACGGCTATGTTCGGACATCGGAATGGTTCCGAGAGGTTTCGGATATTACCGGAGTGCCGGAGGGGTTACCGGAACCCCCCGGGGGAAGTATGGGCCTTATTGGGCCACGAGGGGAGAGAGAGGGCCGCGCCAGGTGGTGGCGCCCCCCCCCCCATGAGGAGTCCGAATTGGACAAGGAGGGTGTTGGGGAACGTAGTAATTTCAAAAAAATTCCTACGTACACGCAAGATCATGGTGATGCATAGCAACGAGAGGGGAGAGTGTTATCTACGTACCCTCGTAGACCGAAAGCGGAAGCGTTATATCAACGCGGTTGATGTAGTCGTACGTCTTCACGATCCGACCGATCCAAGCACCGTTACTCCGGCACCTTCGAGTTCTTGGCACACGTTCAGCTCGATGACGATCCCCGGGCTCCGATCCAGCAAAGCGTCGGGGAAGAGTTCCGTCAGCACGACGGCGTGGTGACGATCTTGATGTACTACTGACGCAGGGCTTCGCCTAAGCACTGCGACAATATGACGGAGGTGGAATTTGGTGGCAGGGGGCACCGCACACGGCTAAGGAAAGATCTCAATGATCAATTGTGTGTCTATGGGGTGCCCCCTGCCTCCGTATATAAAGGATCCAAGGGGGAGGGGCTGGCCGGCCAAGGGTGGCGCGCCAGGAGAGTCCTACTCCCTCCGGGAGTAGGATTCCCCCCCCCCCCCGCCAATCCTAGTTGGAATAGGATTCCTCAAAGGAGGAGAGAGAGAGAGGGGGCCGGCCACCTCTCCTAGTCCTAATAGGACTAGGGGAAGGGGGAGGCGCACAGCCCATGAGGGCAGCCCTTTCACCTTTCCACCAAGGCCCATGTTAGCCCATTTGGCTCCCGGGGGGTTCCGGTAACCCTCCCGGTATTCCGGTAAAATCACTATTTCATCCGGAACACATCTGATGTCCAAACATAGGCTTCCAATATATCAATCTTTACGTCTCGACCATTTAGAGACTCCTCGTCATGTCCGTGATCACATCCGGGACTCCGAACAACCTTCGGTACATCAAAATGCATAAACTCATAATAACTGTCATCGTAACGTTAAGCGTGCGGACCCTACGGTTCGAGAACAATGTAGACATGACCGAGACACGTCTCCGGTCAATAACCAATAGCGGGACCTGGATGCCCATATTGGCTCCTACATATTCTACGAAGATCTTTATCGGTCAGACCGCATAACAACATACGTTGTTCCCTTTGTCATCGGTATGTTACTTGCCCGAGATTTGATCGTCAGTATCCAATACTTAGTTCAATCTCGTTACCGGCAAGTCTCTTTACTCGTTCCGTAATACATCATCCCGCAACTAATTCATTAGTTGCAATGCTTGCAAGGCTTAAGTGATGTGCATTACCGAGAGGGCCCAGAGATACCTCTCCGACGATCGGAGTGACAAATCCTAATCTCGAAATACGCCAACCCAACATCTACCATTGGAGACACCTGTAGTACTCCTTTATAATCACCCAGTTACGTTGTGACGTTTGGTAGTACCCAAACTGTTCCTCCGGCAAACGGGAGTTGCATAATCTCATAGTCATAGGAACATGTATAAGTCATGGATAAAGCAATAGCAACATACTAAACAATCGGGTGCTAAGCTAATATAATGGGTCATGTCAATCAGATCATTCAACTAATGATGTGACCTCGTTAATCAAATAACAACTCTTTGTTCATGGTTAGGAAACATAACCATCTTTGATTAACAAGCTAGTCTAGTAGAGGCATACTAGTGACACTCTGTTTGTCTATGTATTCACACATGTATTATGTTTCCGGTTAATACAATTTTAGCATGAATAATAAACCTTTATCATGATATAAGGAAATAAATAATAACTTTATTATTGCCTCTAGGGCATATTTCCTTCAGAGGGGGGGCGCGGCCCCCCTTTCCCTCTCCCTCTCCCTCTCCTTCCTTCCCCCCTTCCCCCTCCTAGTTGGACTAGGAAAGGGGAGTCCTACTCCCACTAGGAGGAGGACTCCCCCTCCCTTGGCGCGCCCCTAGGGCCGGCCGGCCCTTCCCCCTTGCTCCTTTATATAAGGGGGCAGGGGGGCACCCCCGGAGACACAAGTTGATCTTCGTGATCATTCCTTAGCCGTGTGCGGTGCCCCCCTCCACCATATTCCACATCGGTCATATTGTAGCGGTGCTTAGGCGAAGCCCTGCGACAGTAGAACATCAAGATCGTCACCACGCCGTCGTGCTGACGGAACTCCTCCCCGACTCTTTGCTGGATCGGAGCCCGGGGATCGTCATCGAGCTGAACGTGTGCCAAGAACTCGGAGGTGCCGGAGTAACGGTGCTTGGATCGGTCGGATCGTGAAGACGTACGACTACATCAACCGCGTTGATATAACGCTTCCGCTTTCGGTCTACGAGGGTACGTAGACAATACTCTCCCCTCTCGTTGCTATGCATCACCATGATCTTGCGTGTGCGTAGGAAAATTTTGAAATTACTACGTTCCCCAACAGTGGCATCCGAGCCCAGGTTTTTATGGTTTGATGTTATTTGCACGAGTAGAACACAAGTGAGTTGTGGACGATACAAGTCATACTGCCTACCAGCATGTCATACTTTGGTTCAGCGGTATTGTTGGATGAGACGACCCGAACCAACCTTACGCGTACGCTTACGCGAGACCGGTTCCCTCGACGTGCTTTGCACACAGATGGCTTGCGGGAGACTGTCTCACCAACTTTAGTTGAACCAAGTGTGGGTACGCCCGGTCCTTGAGAAGGTTAAAACGGAGTCTATTTGACAAACTATCGTTGTGGTTTTGATGCGTAGGTAAGATGAGTTCTTGCTTAAGCCCGTAGCAGCCACGTAAAACTTGCAACAAACAAAGTAGAGGACGTCTAACTTGTTTTTGCAGGGCATGTTGTGATGTGATATGGTCAATACATGATGCTATATTTTATTGTATGAGATGATCATGTTTTGTAACCGAGTTATCGGCAACCGGCAGGAGCCGTATGGTTGTCGCTTTATTGTATGCAATGCAATCGCCCTGTAATGCTTTACTTTATCACTAAGCGGTAGCGATATTCGTAGAAGCATAAGATTGGCGAGACGACAACGATGCTACGATGGAGATCAAGGTGTCGCACCGGTGACGATGGTGATCATGATGGTGCTGCGGAGATGGAGATCACAAGCACAAGATGATGATGGCCATATCATATCACTTATATTGATTGCATGTGATGTTTATCTTTTATGCATCTTATCTTGCTTTGATTGACGGTAGCATTATAAGATGATCTCTCACTAAATTATCATAGTAATAGTGTTCTCCCTGAGTATGCACCGTTGCGAAAGTTCTTCGTGCTGAGACACCACGTGATGATCGGGTGTGATAGGCTCTACGTTCAAATACAACGGGTGCAAAACAGTTGCACACGCGGAATACTCAGGTTTAACTTGACGAGCCTAGCATATAACAGATATGGCCTCGGAACACGGAGACCGAAAGGTCGAGCGTGAATCATATAGTAGATATGATCAACATAGTGATGTTCACCATTGAAACTACTCCATCTCACATGATGATCGGACATGGTTTAGTTGATTTGGATCACGTGATCACTTAGAGGATTAGAGAGATGTCTATCTAAGTGGGAGTTCTTAAGTAATATGATTAATTGAACTTAAATGTATCATGAACTTAGTCCCTGATAGTATCTTGCTTGTTTATGTTAATTGTAGATAGATGGCTCGTGCTGTTGTTCCGTTGAATTTTAATGCGTTCCTTGAGAAAGCAAAGTTGAAAGATGATGGTAGCAATTACACGGACTGGGTCCGTAACTTGAGGATTATCCTCATTGCTGCACAGAAGAATTACGTCCTGGATGCACCGCTAGGTGCCAGGCCTGCTGCTGGAGCAACACCAGATGTTATGAACGTCTGGCAGAGCAAAGCTGATGACTACTCGATAGTTCAGTGTGCCATGCTTTACGGCTTAGAACCGGGACTTCAACGACGGTTTGAGAACCATGGAGCATATGAGATGTTCCAAGAGTTGAAGTTGATATTCAAAGAGAATGCCCGGATTGAGAGATATGAGGTCTCCAATAAGTTCTATAGCTGCAAGATGGAAGAGAATGGGTCTGTCAGTGAGCACATACTTAGAATGTCTGGGTATTACAATCACTTGAGTCAACTGGGAGTTAATCTTCCGGATGATTGTGTCATTGACAGAATTCTTCAATCACTGCCACCAAGCTACAAAGGCTTCGTGATGAACTATAATATGCAAGGGATAGATAAGACTATGCCCGAGCTCTTCGCAATGCTAAAGGCTGCGGAGGTAGAAATCAAGAAGGAGCATCAAGTGTTGATGGTCAATAAGACCACTAGTTTCAAGAAGAAGGGCAAAGGGAAGAAGAAGGGGAACTTCAAGAAGAACAGCAAACAAGTTGCTGCTCGAGAGAAGAAACCCAAGTCCGGACCTAAGCCTGAAACTGAGTGCTTCTACTGCAAGCAGACTGGTCACTGGAAGCGGAACTGCCCCAAGTATTTGGCGAATAAGAAGGATGGCAAGGTGAACAAAGGTATATGTGATATACATGTTATTGATGTGTACCTTACTAATGCTCGCAGTAGCACCTGGGTATTTGATACTGGTTCTGTTGCTAATATTTGCAACTCGAAACAGGGACTACGGATTAAGCGAAGATTGGTTAAGGACGAGGTGACGATGCGCGTGGGAAATGGTTCCAAAGTCGATGTGATCGCGGTCGGCACGCTACCTCTACACCTACCTTCAGGATTAGTATTAGACCTAAATAATTGTTATTTGGTGCCAGCGTTGAGCATGAACATTATATCTGGATCTTGTTTGATGCGAGACGGTTATTCATTTAAATCAGAGAATAATGGTTGTTCTATTTATATGAGTAATATCTTTTATGGTCATGCACCCTTGAAGAGTGGTCTATTTTTGATGAATCTCGATAGTAGTGATACACATATTCATAGTGTTGAAGCCAAAAGATGCAGAGTTGATAATGATAGTGCAACTTATTTGTGGCACTGCCGTTTAGGTCATATCGGTATAAAGCGCATGAAGAAACTCCATACTGATGGACTTTTGGAGCCACTTGATTATAAATCACTTGGCACTTGCGAATCGTGCCTCATGGGCAAGATGACCAAAACACCGTTCTCCGGTACTATGGAGAGAGCGACAGATTTATTGGAAATCATACATACAGATGTATGTGGACCGATGAATGTTGAGGCTCGTGGCGGATATCGTTATTTTCTCACCTTCATAGATGATTTAAGCAGATATGGGTATATCTACTTAATAAAACACAAGTCTGAAACATTTGAAAAGTTCAAAGAATTTCAGAGTGAAGTTGAAAATCATCGTAACAAGAAAATAAAGTTTCTACGATCTGATCGTGGAGGAGAATATTTGAGTTACGAGTTTGGTCTACATTTGAAACAATGCGGAATAGTTTCGCAACTCACGCCACCCGGAACACCACAGCGCAATGGTGTGTCCGAACGTCGTAATCACACTTTACTAGATATGGTGCAATCTATGATGTCTCTTACAGATTTACCGCTATCATTTTGGGGCTATGCTCTAGAGACGGCCGCATTCACGTTAAATAGGACACCGTCAAAATCCGTTGAGACGACACCTTATGAACTATGGTTTAGCAAGAAACCAAAGTTGTCGTTTCTTAAAGTTTGGGGCTGCGATGCTTATGTGAAAAAGCTTCAACCTGATAAGCTCGAATCCAAATCGAAAAAATGTGTCTTCATAGGATATCCAAAAGAAACTGTTGGATACACCTTCTATCACAGATCCGAAGGCAAGACTTTTGTTGCTAAATTCGGAGTCTTTCTAGAAAAGGAGTTTCTCTCGAAAGAAGTGAGTGGGAGGAAAGTAGAACTTGATGAGGTAACTGTACCTGCTCCCTTATTGGAAAGTAGTACATCACAGAAATCTGTTTCTGTAGCACCTACACCAATTAGTGAGGAAGATAATGATATTGATCATGAAACTTCAGATCAAGTTACTACAGAACCTCGTAGATCAACCAGAGCAAGATCCGCACCAGAGTGGTACGGCAATCCTATTCTGGAAATCATGCTACTAGATCATGACGAACCTACGAACTATGAAGAAGCGATGGTGAGCCCAGATTCCGCAAAATGGCTGGAAGCCGTGAAATCTGAGATGGGATCCATGTATGAAAACAAAGTGTGGACTTTGGTTGACTTGCCCGAGGGTCGGCAAGCAATAGAGAACAAGTGGATCTTTAAGAAGAAGACTGACGCCGACGGTAATGTAACTGTCTACAAAGCTCGACTTGTCGCAAAGGGTTTTTGACAAGTTCAAGGGATTGACTACGATGAGACCTTCTCACCTGTAGCGATGCTTAAGTCTGTCCGAATCATGTTAGCAATTGCCGCATTTTATGATTATGAAATTTGGCAAATGGATGTAAAGACTGCATTCCTGAATGGGTTTCTGGAAGAAGAGTTGTATATGATGCAACCAGAAGGTTTTATTGATCCAAAGGGAGCTAACAAAGTATGCAAGCTCCAGCGATCCATCTATGGACTGGTGCAAGCATCTCGGAGTTGGAATAAACGTTTTGATAGTGTGATCAAAGCATTTGGGTTTGTACAGACTTTTGGAGAAGCCTGTATTTACAAGAAAGTGAGTGGGAGCTCTGTAGCATTTCTGATATTATATGTAGATGACATATTACTGATTGGAAATGATATATAATTTCTGGATAGCATAAAGGGATATTTGAATAAGAGTTTTTCAATGAAAGACCTCGGTGAAGCTGCTTACATATTGGGCATTAAGATCTATAGAGATAGATCAAGACGCTTAATTGGACTTTCACAAAGCACATACCTTGACAAGATTTTGAAGAAGTTCAAAATGGATCAAGCGAAGAAAGGGTTCTTGCCTGTATTGCAAGGTGTGAAGTTGAGTCAGACTCAATGCCCGACCACTGCAGAAGATAGAGAGAAGATGAAAGATGTTCCCTATGCTTCAGCCATAGGCTCTATCATGTATGCAATGCTGTGTACCAGACCTGATGTGTGCCTTGCTATAAGTTTAGCAGGGAGGTACCAAAGTAATCCAGGAGTGGATCACTGGACAGCGGTCAAGAATATCCTGAAATACCTGAAAAGGACTAAGGAAATGTTTCTCGTGTATGGAGGTGACAAAGAGCTCATCGTAAAAGGTTACGTTGATGCAAGCTTTGACACTGATCCGGACGATTCGAAATCGCAAACCGGATACGTATTTACATTAAACGATGGAGCTGTCAGTTGGTGCAGTTCTAAACAAAGCGTCGTGGCGGGATCTACATGTGAAGCGGAATACATAGCTGCTTCGGAAGCAGCAAATGAAGGAGTTCATATCCGATCTAGGTGTCATACCTAGTGCATCGGGTCCAATGAAAATCTTTTATGACAATACTGGAGCAATTGCCTTGGCAAAGGAATCCAGATTTCACAAGAGAACAAAGCACATCAAGAGACGCTTCAATTCCATCCGGGACTTGGTCCAGGTGGGAGACATAGAGATTTGCAAGATACATACGGATCTGAATGTGGCAGACCCGTTGACTAAGCCTCTTCCACGGGCAAAACATGATCAGCACCAAGACTCCATGGGTGTTAGAATCATTAATGTATAATCTAGATTATTGAATCTAGTGCAAGTGGGAGACTGAAGGAAATATGCCCTAGAGGCAATAGTAAAGTTATTATTTATTTCCTTATATATCATGATAAATGTTTATTATTCATGCTAGAATTGTATTAACCGGAAACATAATACATGTGTGGATACATAGACGAACAGAGTGTCACTAGTATGCCTCTACTTGACTAGCTTGTTAATCAAAGATGGTTAAGTTTCCTAACCATAGACAAAAGGAGTTGTCATTTGATTAACAAGGTCACATCATTAGTTGAATGATCTGATTGACATGACCCATTCCATTAGCATAGCACCCGATCGTTTAGTATGTTGTTGTTGCTTTTATCCATGACTTATACATGCTCCTTTGACTATGCGATTATGCAACTCCCGTTTGCCGGAGGAACACTTTGGGTGCTACCAAACGTCACAACGTAACTGGGTGATTATAAAGGAGTACTACAGGTGTCACCAAAGGTAGATGTTGGGTTGGCGTATTTCGAGATTAGGATTTGTCACTCCAATTATGGGAGAGGTATCTCTGGGCCCTCTCGGTAATACACATCACTTAAGCCTTGCAAGCATTGCAACTAATGAGTTAGTTGCGGGATGATGTATTACGGAACGAGTAAAGAGACTTGCCGGTAACGAGATTGAACTAGGTATTGGATACCGACGATCGAATCTCGGGCAAGTAACATACCGATGGACAAAGGGAACAACGTATGTTGTTATGCGGTCTGACCGATAAAGATCTTCGTAGAATATGTAGGAGCCAATATGGGCATCCAGGTCCCGCTATTGGTTATTGACCGGAGACGTGTCTCAGTCATGTCTACATTGTTCTCGAACCGTAGGGTCCGCACGCTTAAGGTTACGATGACAGTTATTATGAGTTTATGCATTTTGATGTACCGAAGGAGCTTGGAGTCCCGGATGTGATCACGGACATGACGAGGAGTCTCGGAATGGTCGAGACATAAAGATTGATATATTGGACGGCTATGTTCGGACATCGGAATGGTTCCGAGAGGTTTCGGATATTACCGGAGTGCCGGAGGGGTTACCGGAACCCCCCGGGGGAAGTATGGGCCTTATTGGGCCACGAGGGGAGAGAGAGGGCCGCGCCAGGTGGTGGCGCCCCCCCCCATGAGGAGTCCGAATTGGACAAGGAGGGTGTTGGGGAACGTAGTAATTTCAAAAAAATTCCTACGTACACGCAAGATCATGGTGATGCATAGCAACGAGAGGGGAGAGTGTTATCTACGTACCCTCGTAGACCGAAAGCGGAAGCGTTATATCAACGCGGTTGATGTAGTCGTACGTCTTCACGATCCGACCGATCCAAGCACCGTTACTCTGGCACCTCCGAGTTCTTGGCACACGTTCAGCTCGATGACGATCCCCGGGCTCCGATCCAGCAAAGCGTCGGGGAAGAGTTCCGTCAGCACGACGGCGTGGTGACGATCTTGATGTACTACTGACGCAGGGCTTCGCCTAAGCACTGCGACAATATGACCGAGGTGGAATTTGGTGGCAGGGGGCACCGCACACGGCTAAGGAAAGATCTCAATGATCAATTGTGTGTCTATGGGGTGCCCCCTGCCTCCGTATATAAAGGATCCAAGGGGGAGGGGCTGGCCGGCCAAGGGTGGCGCGCCAGGAGAGTCCTACTCCCTCCGGGAGTAGGATCCCCCCCCCTCAAATCCTAGTTGGAATAGGATTCCTCAAAGGAGGAGAGAGAGAGGGGGCCGGCCACCTCTCCTAGTCCTAATAGGACTAGGGGAAGGGGGAGGCGCACAGCCCATGAGGGCAGCCCTTTCACCTTTCCACCAAGGCCCATGTTGGCCCATTTGGCTCCCGGGGGGTTCCGGTAACCCTCCCGGTATTCCGGTAAAATCACTATTTCATCCGGAACACATCTGATGTCCAAACATAGGCTTCCAATATATCAATCTTTACGTCTCGACCATTTTGAGACTCCTCGTCATGTCCGTGATCACATCCGGGACTCCGAACAACCTTCGGTACATCAAAATGCATAAACTCATAATAACTGTCATCGTAACGTTAAGCGTGCGGACCCTACGGTTCGAGAACAATGTAGACATGACCGAGACACGTCTCCAGTCAATAACCAATAGCGGGACCTGGATGCCCATATTGGCTCCTACATATTCTACGAAGATCTTTATCGGTCAGACCGCATAACAACATACGTTGTTCCCTTTGTCATCGGTATGTTACTTGCCCGAGATTCGATCGTCAGTATCCAATACTTAGTTCAATCTCGTTACCGGCAAGTATCTTTACTCGTTCCGTAATACATCATCCCGCAACTAATTCATTAGTTGCAATGCTTGCAAGGCTTAAGTGATGTGCATTACCGAGAGGGCCCAGAGATACCTCTCCGACGATCGGAGTGACAAATCCTAATCTCGAAATACGCCAACCCAACATCTACCATTGGAGACACCTGTAGTACTCCTTTATAATCACCCAGTTACGTTGTGACGTTTGGTAGTACCCAAAGTGTTCCTCCGGCAAACGGGAGTTGCATAATCTCATAGTCATAGGAACATGTATAAGTCATGGATAAAGCAATAGCAACATACTAAACGATCGGGTGTTAAGCTAATATAATGGGTCATGTCAATCAGATCATTCAACTAATGATGTGACCTCGTTAATCAAATAACAACTCTTTGTTCATGGTTAGGAAACATAACCATCTTTGATTAACAAGCTAGTCTAGTAGAGGCATACTAGTGACACTCTGTTTGTCTATGTATTCACACATGTATTATGTTTCCGGTTAATACAATTTTAGCATGAATAATAAACCTTTATCATGATATAAGGAAATAAATAATAACTTTATTATTGCCTCTAGGGCATATTTCCTTCAGAGGGGGGCGCGGCCCCCCTTTCCCTCTCCCTCTCCCTCTCCTTCCTTCCCCCCTTCCCCCTCCTAGTTGGACTAGGAAAGGGGAGTCCTACTCCCACTAGGAGGAGGACTCCCCCTCCCTTGGCGCGCCCCTAGGGCCGGCCGGCCCTCCTCCCTTGCTCCTTTATATACGGGGGCAGGGGGGCACCCCCGGAGACACAAGTTGATCTTCGTGATCGTTCCTTAGCCGTGTGCGGTGCCCCCCTCCACCATATTCCACCTCGGTCATATTGTAGCGGTGCTTAGGCGAAGCCCTGCGACAGTAGAACATCAAGATCGTCACCACGCTGTCGTGCTGACGGAACTCCTCCCCGATGCTTTGCTGGATCGGAGCCCGGGGATCGTCATCGAGCTGAACGTGTGCCAAGAACTCGGAGGTGCCGGAGTAACGGTGCTTGGACCGGTCGGATCGTGAAGACGTACGACTACATCAACCACGTTGATATAACGCTTCCGCTTTTGGTCTACGAGGGTACGTAGACAATACTCTCCCCTCTCATTGCTATGCATCACCATGATCTTGCGTGTGCGTAGGAAAATTTTGAAATTACTACGTTCCCCAACAATATCTGCCCAGTATGTCTTGACACGGGCAAGAGCCAACCGAGCTCCCTCCGTGCACGCTGACCTCTTCATAGCACCGATACGTGGCACCACGTCGAGAAATTGCTGCACCAAGCTGAAATAACTCTTCGGATTCGATCTCCTCGGACACAGATAATCCATGACGTACTTCATGGCGAGTCCGGACAACCTATTCAGTTCGGCCCATTGGGCCAGGCGATCGTCCACTGCAAGTGGACGCTGTGGATTGATGAATTGCGACCAGAAGAGCTTCTCCACTTCATGACCCTTCTTATCTTGAAAGTGTTTGGTCGCATCAGCAGCACTAGCCGCCAAATCCAGATAGGTGTCCTCTACACTCCACGCTCGGTCCAACGGGGCAAACCTCGGGTCGCAAAATTTTCTCCGCAACAAGAAGGGCTTTCCATCCGTAATTAGTCCGGCTTGACGTAGCTCCTCCTTTGCCGCTCTCATTATAGAGCGGGCGTCCTTGGCGTCGGTAACAGCTTTCTCTAAGCTCGTTTGCCTCGTCCGACCTTCTTCTTCAAGAAGCTTGCAACGGTCAGTAGCACTTTTTAACATTACGGCCATATCAGCCACATCTTCCTTGCTTCGGCAATGGGCAGCCTGTTCGGCTTTCAGCTCTTCAAGGGCTTTCATGGCAGCCGCATCGCTTTTTCTGGCTTGTTCCTTCGCTCGGGCGAGTTCAGCCCTAAGACCTTCCACGGCGGCCGCACCATCTGCGTCAAGCACACACACGGTAAGATATTGACATAAAGCTCCTCTTACTCACAATCGCCTAATGATTTCAATACCTTGAGCACCATCAAGCCGCTTGTTAACAAGCACGATGTCGACTTCTGCCTCATCCAGTTGTCGCTTTAGTTCGGCATATTCACGAGTCCGACTCGACTCCGGACAATCAGCCACCTACGTATAAAGGTGCCACTTAAAGGACCTGGGATTAAGATCCTCTGCGCACCGAACATCTTTACGATGCACAGAGTCTCAGGGGCTACTATCTACACAGGGCGCACTTTATTTACGCGCAATTAATACAAATATACGTTATTTAAAACGTACCTCAAGGCCTGCCACTAAACTCTTGACGGCCTCGTGCAGTCCGTTTTCTGCGGATGAAATCTTTTCAATCACCGTGCTCATTAACGCACGATGCTCCTCTGAGACAGAGGCTCGCCCCAGCAGAATCTTTAGCTCCTCCGACCGAACACCAGATGGTGTCAGACTCGTCCCATGGCCTTCCTCAAAGGCCGGACACGGAGAACCTCGGGGGGCTGCACCATCGACCCCTAGCGGATCCGGAGAAATCCCCCGCGACGACACTTTAGCGTCGCCCGCCTTGCTAGGCGATACAGAAGGAGGAGGCGTTCCACTCTCCATCATCTCCGGAAGAAGATCCCCCGAAGACGAGTTCTGCTGAGAAGGGCTAAGGTCCGAACTACAAAGTAAAGTTTCGGTTAAAACTTCTCAGATATAAATCAAGGATTTCTCTTAAAAGAATAACTCTTCTTCTACTTACGGCTCGCTTGAGAGCTGTTCCCTTTGAGGGTTTAGTTCGGCCGAGGGGCTCCCTGGCGTCGGGCCCTCTGACAAGGATTCTTTCCCCCGCTTCGAAGCTATGGTTTCCGGGCGGTCAGAGGCGGCCCTTTTCTTTCCCTTAGGAGGAGAATTATCGATTCCCCCCTTTGGAATGGTCTCTTTCGGAGAGGCCATGGTCTCCTTGTCTGCTCCCATATTTCCCTCCAAAGGCACTACCTCTAGCATCCTGACTAGCACAGGATCCAGCCTGGTTTCGGGAAGGGGAGCCGGACACCGGATCAGCTTTGCCTTCGCTATCCACTCCTGCTTAAAAGGAAAAGTGATGTTAAAAAGCAAGTTAATTATGCGGATAGAAGGTCCGGTCGCAAGGTCACCTACTTGAGTATCCGGGCGATTGCGGCTTAAACCAGCATCCTCGGTCAAATCCGGACTCACTTCTTGTGATCCGAAGAACAGTTTATACATCTCCACAGGCGTCACGCCCATAAAATTCTGGAGAGCTCGTGGTCCCTCCGGATTGAATTCCCACAAGCGAAGGGGGCGACGTTGGCCGGGCAGTGTCCGGCGAATCAGCATGACTTGTGTCACCTTGACCAGGTTGAGGTCTCCCTTCAAGAGATCCTTAATGCGGCCCTGCAGCAGAGGAACGTCTTTGGGCAAGCCCCGACCTAACCCTGTGTTAATCCACAATGCTAACCGTGGTGGGGGACCCGAGCGAAAGGCCGGAGGCGCCACCCATGCGGTGCCCCGAGGAGCGGTGATGTAGAACCACTCCTGTTGCCATAAGCCAAGCTCCTCTTGAAAAGCGCCCTCGGGCCATGGAGCGTCGGCATTTCTTTTTATAGCAGCGCCTCCGCACTCTGTGTGGCGCCCTTCGATTATCTTCGGTTCCACTTTGAAGGTCTTGAGCCACAATCCGAAGTGAGGGGTAACACGGAGGAACGCTTCGCACACAACTATGAACGAGGAGATATGGAGGATGGACTCCGGAGCTAAGTCGTGGAATTCCAGCCCATAATAAAACATCAGCCCCCTTACAAAGGGATCCATGGGGAAGCCTAATCCCCGAAGGAAGTGGGATATGAATACCACACTCTCGCCGGGCTAAGGGCTAGGGATCGCCTGTCCTTGAACAGGCAGCCTATGCGGAATCTCCCTGGTCAGGAATCTAGCTTCCCTCAATCTTGATACGTCCTCCTCCGTAACAGAGGAGGGCATCCATCGGCCTTGGAGGTCGGAGCCGGACATTATCGAAGATCCGGTGCGCTCGAAATCTGGAAGCCTAGGGTGTTGGAACTCGAGGCGACGGGCGAGCTCGTTTTGAGAATAGAAGCGGGGAACAGGGCCTTGGTCTCTTTATAAGAGGCAGAATATCAAGCGCCCTCCCCGTAACCGTCTTGGACTAGCCTTTAATTAAGGCAAGACGTGCTAACAGGCACGATTGGGTTATCCACGACCGTATTAACGAGAATCCCGTTAGAGGGGGCACACGATCTCTGCTTTGACAAGACGTGCCAAGGAAACTGCCTCGCTAAACGAGCTGAGGTGGAACAATGAAAGCAATTTATATAGAAGGCTTGGTCGCAGTGTTATGACGCACTACGGAATACGTCAGCAGATTTGATTTGTGTTAATATTATTCTCTGTATGGCAATATGTGGAAGCTTATTTTGCAGAGCCGGACACTATTTTTGGTGTTTATAATCTTCTTGAAGGACTTGGAGGAGGAACCCGCCTTGCAATGCCGAAGACAATCTGCGCGCCGGACTCGTCGTCATTGAAGCCTGGTTCAGGGGCTACTGAGGGAGTCCTGGATTAGGGGGTGTTCGGATAGCCGGACTATACCTTCAGCCGGACTCCAGGACTATGAAGATACAAGATTGAAGACTTCGTCCCGTGTCCGGAAGGATCTTTTCTTGGCGTGGAAGGCAAGCTAGGCGTGCGGATATTCGAGATCTCCTACCATTGTAACCGACTCTGTGTAACCCTAACCCTATGCGGTGTCTATGTAAACCGGAGGGTTGTAGTCCGTAGGACAACCATCATCATACACAATCATACCATAGGCTAGCTTCTAGGGTTTAGCCTCCTTGATCTCGTGGTAGATCCACTCTTGTACTACCCATATCATCAATATTAATCTATCAGGAGTAGGGTTTTACCTCCACCAAGAGGGCCCGAACCTGGATAAAATAAAGTGTCCCTTGTCTCCTGTTACCATCCGACCTTGACGCACAGTTCGGGACCCCCTACCCGAGATCCGCCGGTTTTGACACCGACAGTAGCACACAAAGTGTTCCTCCGGTAAACGGGAGTTGCATAATCTCATAGTCATAGGAACATGTATAAGTCATGAAGAAAGCAATAGCAACATACTAAACGATCGAGTGCTAAGCTAACTGAATGGGTCATGTCAATCACACCATTCTCCTAATGATGTGATCCCGTTAATCAAATGACAACTCATGTCTATGGCTAGGAAACTTAACCATCTTTGATTAATGAGCTAGTCAAGTAGAGGCATACTAGTGACACTCTGTTTGTCTATGTATTCACACATGTATTATGTTTCCGGTTAACACAATTCTAGCATGAATAATAAACATTTATCATGATATAAGTAAATAAATAATAACTTTATTGTTGCCTCTAGGGCATATTTCTTCAATGTTAATCTCGGCTGCGGATGTTGTGGCCATTCCGTGTCTATTTTGGGTCATATGATGTAGTTTCGGCAGAAGTCACATGTTTATATGTACATGTAGGCTAATGAGAAGTTGGCAAGAGGTAGCTGCATACAGTGGGATGAAATAAAATGAATTTGAACGAAGAAGATAAGTAAATGAAGTTTTGGACATGTTAAAACCTGGAAGCACATTTCATCCATAGTAGTCTTCCTGCCCCTCCCATGGTATTACTTGTTTGAAATCCTATATAAAACAAAGGCACAGAAGCCACAAAGATTGCACTGGTCCTTGGCTAGGTAGTTACCGTGCTTCTCACGTTATAGCTATCAACCTTCTCATGATATAGTTACCAGCTTTATCATGCCATTTTTTGTTACTAAAGTGCTCTCATTAGACCTGAGTTCAAATTCCCTTTTAAGCACTTTATTCCTTTTTTCTTCCCCACCTAAATTAACTGGCATAAAACTGTAAGAGGAAATCAGTAAAGAGGGATGGAAATAAAGACCGAGAGAAAGAAAAATCAGTAAAGAGGGTTGTCCTTTCTTTTATTGTTTTCTTTCTTAATGAACATTTTTTAAAATTCACAAACTTTGTTCAAATGCACAAGTGTTTTTGAAATCAAGAACATTTTTTTAATCAGGATATTTTCTTGAAATCGTGTTTTTTTTAAATTGGTGATATTTTTTCAAAAAAATTGAACTTTTTTCGAACTCGTGAAATTTTTCAGGTTTTGTAAACCTTTTTTGAACTAGCAAAATTTTCAAATTCATGACCTTTCTCAAATTCGAGATTAGTTTTTTCTTGAAATCGTGATTAGTTCTTTGAAATTGGTGATATTTTTTTTGAAATTTGTGAACTTTTTTGAACTCGTCAACTTTTTTCAGGTTTTATAAATCTTTTACAAACTAGCAAAATTTTCAAATTCATGAACTTTCTCAAATTCGAGATTTGTTTATCAGAATCCATGTACTTTTCTAAACTGATGAACAATTTATAAACAATATTTTCTTAGATCAACATTTTTTTTTCAAATCCATGAACAATTTGTAAAACATAAAGTTTTTCAGATCCACGTTTTTTTCAAATCCATGAACCTGGTTTCAAATTGTTAAAAATCAAATTAAAGTTTTTTTCGCACAAAGTCAATGGTAAAGCAGTGAACCAGAGGGCAACCCGCTTATTGGGCCGGCCCAACCAAGCGGCGCGCGAGGCCTTTTAAGGTTTGAACGCGCTGCGGTGACAAAAGAGAGCCGAAAACCTAGCCCAATAAGCAAGACGGGTCCAGCTCATCTACGTTTGGTCCAACCCAAGTAACCAAGGAGGTAGTTCTCAAAAAAAAAAAAGTAACCAAGGAGGTGCACCTGGAAAACGGAAACTACTCCGACTCCGGACAGGCATGCAACTCCCAGTTCGACATGGTTACCAGCATAACTAGTTTTTGGGGAGCGATCCATATATACACATACCACGGACACGTTGACGATCGAGCCTTTGGTTGCTCTGATGAATCACGCCAGCCCTGATTGCTCATCACCAGTTAGCAAATCGAACTAGCTAGTGGCAATCCCAGAACCAAGCTTCGATCCATCGGTCGGTAGGTCGACGATGGCGTCTACGCTGTCTTCCTCCGAGCTGGCGGACGAAGCGGTCCTAGTCCCCGCTCCCGACCCGCTCGTCCACGTCGCCTTCAACCAGCACGGCACGCACTTCGTCGCGGCCACGGCCACCGGCTTCCACGTCTTCTCCTGCCACCCTCTCGAGAGCGGCATGCACCGGGGCAGCGGCGACCTCGAGGTGACCTCCGCCCAGCTGCTCACGCGCTCGCAGCTGGCCGTCGCGGCGCGGAGGCCCAACGCCGTCGGCGGCGCCGTCGACGACCACGTCATCGACTTCTGGAACGGCATGTGCAAGCCCAAGGACGCCAGGACCAACACCGTCAGGAGCCCCTGCGGCGCCGTCGGCGGGTTCCGCCTGCGGGGCGACCACATGCTCGTCGCCGGCGAGGGGACGGCCACGCTGTTCGACGGCGTCCACTGGGAGAAGGAGGTGACGACGGGGCCCAACCCGCTGGGGCTGTGCGCCATGGAGGAGCCGAATGGGCCTGCCACGCTCGTCTACGCCCTGCCGCTGCCGGAGGCGGGATCGGTGCAGCTCCGCCGGCGCGGCAGGCCCGGCAGCGTCAACGTGCGTGCGCACGGCTCGGGCGTGGCATGCCTCGCGCTGTCTCGCGACGGCCGGCTGCTCGCCACCGCCGGCACCCGGGGCACGCTCCTGCGCATCTTCAGCACCGCAGACGGCACCAAGCTGCAAGAGGTATGTACGTACTCTCTCCCTTTCAAATTAATTGACTTAAATTTGTCTAAATACATATGTATCTATACTTATTTAGTGTCTAGATATATCCGTGTGTAGATAAATATGAGTCAAGTAATTTGAAACGGAGGGAGTACTATATATGTCTCAAAGCTCGTCTTCTTTAATTTCGATCCTCAACTACTATTGCATTTGTCTACTCTTAAATTTTGACCTCAAACTTTGATCTTGAAGCTTTTAAGAAACTTAGAGAAGGTAATTTGAAAATAAGACAGACCGTACTACTGCATACATGTGTTCTTACTACTAAAGAAGTTTTTCCAATAGTCAATCTTGAAAAAATCTCAGAATTAGTAGTAATCCTAAAAAAGGATTAATAATAAACAAACAGAAATCGGTATTTCCCTCATTTTTTAAAAAGTGGATTTTCTTTCCAAAGAAATAATTTTATGAATTTTACTTGCTTGATCGTAAGCACAACACATACACACATGTCGTGTGTACTAGCATGCTTTTGGTGAGAAATCCCCCATTTATATTGTGTCATATCAATCATTAATTTTACATAGAAGGCGAGTACCAACTTTTATCATTGAAATCCTACAGTATGACTGAATAATGATCCTGCTAAATGAGAGCGGTGTTTCGGTGCCCGGGTGCATCTGCACCCGGTCAAAAACAAATTCATAAAAAATTCAGGAAAATTCAAAAAATTCCAAAAAAATTAGGGTGGTAGCCAATTTGATGCGTGAGGTACGCTTCAATTTTCAAAACATTTGGACTTCTGTGCAGCTCTCAGCAAAAAAAACAAATCAGACCAGAACAGTATATGAACAGTACACATTTTTACATACCTCCGATTTGTCTTTTTTGCTGAGACCTGCACAGAAATCCAACTGTTTTGAAAATTGGAGCGTACCTCACGCGTCAAATTGTTTACCACCCTAATTTTTTTTGGAATTTTTGGAATTTTTCTAGTATTTATTTTGATTTTTTTCGTGAGCGCAGGTGCAGATGAGCTCGGGCTCAGATTCGAATTTTCCAATAAATACTTTAAGGGTGTGTCTAGGGCACATCAGTTATTGCACATCTATGTGAGTGAATCAAGCACAAAGAAAAAAAAAGAAAAAAAAAGAAAAAGGAATTATCCACACGAATCTTGACGTAAGATCAATGACATAGGACTTAAATGTGTAATACTTATGGCACATCTAGATGTGCTTTAGCAAAACTGATACTTTAAAATATACAATAATTATAAATAAAGTAAATCATTAACACTTCCAGTTCCAAATAATAGTGTTTCCTATAATCAAATTTCATTGAAATATATTGCAACTTATTCCGGCAGCATAGTCAGATATCATCTATTATATTTAGAATTGTAATACATTGGAATTTCATCTCGTTCACATTGTGGTCTTCTTGACACATTGTTGTAGCTAAGGAGAGGCACCGACGGAGCAGACATTCACTGCATCGCCTTCTCCCCAGACTCCAAATGGCTGGCGGTGTCCAGCGACAAGGCAACGGTGCACGTCTTCAGCATCGACGACTTCAACCTCACAAGCTGGACACCGGAGGACGACCATGCCGGCGATGATCTTCTGGCGGCACCACCAGTACCATCTTCTCCTACACCTGCAACAACCAACCAGGGCTCATCACGAATGTCATTCTTGAAAGGTGGGTGAACATCCCTACATGTTAACTGGTAAAATTAATGTTGTTCTCTGCATTTTTTTACTCAATCAAAATCTTAACTTAACAGTTCACTCCTCATGAACATACAGGCTACCTGCCGACGTATTTCAGTTCAAAGTGGTCGTTTGCCCAGTTCCGGATCCCTAACGCCTGGACCAAGTGCTCGGTGGCGTTCGACCAGAGACACCCCAACACCATTACCATCGTTTGCATGGACAAAAGGTGCGTTGAAGAAGCTAAAATCACTCTCTCAATATTGACACACATGTGCAACATACTGTCACACACACGCATGTGGTATGCTGTATCACACGCTCACGCGAGCCTACCTCCCACTTCTTGATCCATTTTGTTTAGAAGTTTTTGAGATGATAGCATAATGTTACATGCTGACAACGACTGTCATGGTGTGCGTGTAGGTTCTACCGCTGCGAGTTCGACCCGGTGAAAGGAGGTGACATGGTGCCGGGGGTGTACCACGAGAACTTCATGGACTTGTGAAGGGATTAGGGACGCAAGGCGGCAAGACATTTCATTAGGTCCAGGTGGAAGTCAATATACTTTCAGGTTGATGATGTCCAGATTTTTCTTAGTGGACGTGCCTCTATGGTGTTGTATTAATCATGACTTCTTTGGCATTTTTATCATTTTTCAGTGAATATACATGCAACTCTCTTGCGTGATTTTTGAAAAAGCAAAAAGAATTATAAGGTACCAAGATGCAACCACAAATCCTAAAGCATGGCGCTCATGGAGCCTACCGCATCACTATTCACGCCTTTTTTATGTGTCGTTGATGCCTTTGTTTTTTGTCTTTTATCCCTCATGCCCTTCACCAGTCGGAGCGTCTACGTGCTCAGATAAAGCCTCCCCCTAAGGTTGTCGGGGTGCACATCATATCTCTATTACCCCGTGCAACCTTGTTGATCCCACCGTTGAGTCGTCAACCTCGTCGTCCTCAACATCACTGGAATTTTGTTGCCGGAGATCATCGGGATCTCTCATGTTGTCATGCAGCTAGCCGCTAATTAGCAGCACCCCTAACATCTACTCCACAATTCCACAAACAATTCAATTTCCATACATATTTCGTTGACGGTAGTTTCGCGACAGTTGTAGTCCTATTACATGTTTGTTGCAAGCTACTAGTGGGATGGTGGCAAGTGTAGGAGATGACATAGGATGACTTCGATTGGGTGGTGCTTCTCGAGCACCCAATCTCGAGCTCTGAGGTGAAAACCTTAGGTTTGACCCTGGTTGGTTATACCTAGCAATGGCGAGGTTGTTGTGTCATTGCTTTGTTGAAGACATTGCTTGAAGTTTGCTTAGACTTGATTTTCAGGATGAAACCCCATGATATGGCCTTCAGTGGATGGATCCGGCAATGGCGGTTTGCGCGTGGTTTCCTTTCTGAAGGCATTGCTTTTGAAGAGTCTTTCACATAATCCTTGTGTGTCAAAGGGTAGTTGGTCATCATGGTCGTTGTTATATATTGTTAGTCGTCGTTGCTTTGATTGCTTCGGTTTTTCTTTTTCCTTTTCTTTTCTTCCTCTGCCCAGTCTTAGCTTTGGTTGTCCACGACTTTGCTCTTTATCGGGCGTGTGTGTGTTGGTGTTGGTTGTATGCATTCTAATTATGTAAAGGCCGGATGTATTTACTGTGTTTGTATTTTCTTGATGCTTTATTATGAAGCACATAAAATACACCTTTTATCGAAGGTTCTGCTGCAAGTTACAGAGTCCGGCTCCAACCATGCAAAGCTTGTCATGGTCGGTTGGACGTAGTTATCTTATCTTATCTTATCTTATCTTACTACTAATAAACCAGCGAGTGCTTCTGGTCGTACGTCGTCGCCACGTTTTCACAAAAGTCCCTGCGTTTCTGTGTATTCAACCCGCGCTCCCTTTTTAAGTGGATCTGAGGAAACGTTTCATTTTCACAAATTAACCCCTGCATTTGTAAGTATTCGACCCGCGATCCTTTTTTAGGATAAGGTTTCGTTCTTTCAGGGGCGGCCATGGCAGGGAGGGGGCGCTGCGCTCGGGCGCCGCATCAGGCGGCGGCGCTGGCGGCTTGCCGCTTGGAGGGGGCTGGCGGCCATGGTGGGGAGCCGGCGCTGCGCTCGGACGCAGCATCAGGCGGCGGCGGCGGCGGCAGGCGCGCGCGGAGACGAAGGAAGAGAAAATGAAGAGGCGGGCGGCGGCCATGGCGGGGAGGCAGCGTTGGCGGCGGCAGATCAGGTGCAGATGCCTCTCCTCAATCTCCTAAGTGGACCTTCTCATGCCGGAAGAATATAATTTATTGCTGGCCGTAAGCTTGAGGGAGCGAGCGGTGTCATCCCCATCCTATTTCCTGCATCTCCATGGGTTAGCCTACGTCATCATGGCTCCGTCTCCCCGTAGTATCCTGAGCTCCGCTGCAGCGCCTTCGTCGGCCCGCACACTTCGTTGTTGCAGGCTCAACCATCATCACGAGCTCCTGGCCGTGCACAGCGTGTTGACGTCGCGTGCCCTGCCACCACAATACATCGCGGCGCATCCTACTCGCTCCTCGGCCATCGCGCGTTGCTGCCATTGAAATTTTAGCCGTTGGCCCTGTTGCATCACGCTCGACCACATGGCTGACCTCGCCCGTTCGCTGGGACTCACCGCCTAGGAGGATGCCGCAGCCTTCGTCGGGACTGCTGGGAGCTCGCCGTCGTTGACATGGCTTCCATTAACAAAGTGCCCTGCCGCCCCTGTCCATGCGGATGGAGGGTCATCTTCATGCCCTGCAGCCTCGCCGGCGACTCCTATGTCACGACCGTCTCCATCTCCTGTGGCACCATGTCTGCTATGTGCTTGAGAGAATGCCTCACATGCTCACACCTTTATCAAAAGCAAGTGAGGAGGACGAGCAGGACCGCGAGCGCGGAGGACAATGACTACCTCACCGGAGGGAGACATGGCCGGTGTGGTGGGGAGGGGGCATGAAGTTAAACATCGATTGAAGATACTATCATGGGTTCCTCACAGAATATGACACAACTGAATATGGAGATCCTGCTGTTGAAGACGCTGACGCACACGAAGATTCAGAAGTTGTTTGCCTCATGGATTGATGAGGACAAGTTAACTGTTTTCGTTGGCACAAGATAACACATTCAGAAGTTGTTTGCCTCATGGATTGATGAGGACAAGAACAAACATTGGCAGGGCTGGAATATCTTCACAGTTAGGAGCCAACGATTAAACTTAAAGTGTGATAACATAGATGTGACGTTCTGATTTTCCAACGGCTACAAATCTGTGAAAACATACCATTTCTATTTATAGTGGAAATACTTGCAAGGATAAGACACACACGCATCTTACTTTTTTTTAACTTTTCAGCAAGTCATGTACTAACAGGCTCTAATGTTCTTGTGAATGCGTGTGTGTCTGGAACAGGCTCCGCAACTCTACAACGGGCTCTCCGAACTAGCCGCCGATCCGCCTAACTGCTCCTGCTGTACTTGGCTGCCTTTGGATGAAGCTACTGCTTGTGTGCTAGATTGGATGGATAAGCAAGAAAGCAAACCGAGTAGGAAAAGATTGGGGGTATATGCATTGATTGGAAACCAAGAAAAGGAGAAGGTAAGAGTATGTGGTGGACAAAGCTATTCGTTGATAAAGGGGTGAGCTTTGTCCATGAGGTATTGCATACTGAAGCCACAAGGAGGATTGGAATCATGCAATTTGTTTTTTGGAAACCTACAGTTAATGAAGAAAACACAAACTGAAACTTAATGTGCTACTTCCTGATCTTTTGTTATTTTTTTGTTGATTGATTCATTTTTATGTTTGGTTATTCTATCCACAAGCTAGAGAGACTAGGTAAATTCAGAAAAAATAAAAAATGTCTAATGTAATTATTCAGTATGTACAGGTGGCCACCATGTCATGTTTGGCTGGGTTACAATCACAAGTATTTCAAGGGTAATCAAGTTGATAAGAACGAGCTTAAATTCAACCAAAAACTTTATGGTGTGGTCTCAAATCTGTGTGCACACTCACATCCTAGCACACAATTTTCTGAAACCACATGACACAATCTGAACTACAGAACTACATAGAGCCATTGAGAATTTTTTAATTGAGAGACAACTAATTTCTCATTTTTTGATTCATCATGCTTACATGCCCTATCCTAGAGAGACTAACATTGTTTTTTGGTCTGGTTGGTTCACTTCAGGTAAATTTTCTGGTAGCTTCAGTTTTTGTACATTGGCATGAAAAAGGTGTTTTTTGTTTAGACGAATTAACTGTTGAATACTCCATGGAAGAGGTAGGCCAGTCACATGATTGGGAAGAATAAGGTGTATGCTATGGTTGAACGGATTCCTTTTGGAAGACCATTTAACATTGTCTGCTTGTTATATCCTTCTGTCCTGAACTGTAGGTAGAAGTGAGATAGCATTTGCTGCTTTATGCTCTCAGGCAGCTGATTTCGTGCCGCGAACTCTAAAGCTGCATATATCGAGTCCCTCTGCACCAGCAGGCACACACATCCTTTTGATTTATCTTTTCGAATTAGGCCGCATAAGTAGCAGGCGTCAGTTATGATTGATCGTGATGCAGATTGAAGTACAGGCAAGATTGCACCTTTAGTAGAATCAATATCAACTATGAAGTATGTTTAATCTCAGTTATTCGTAAGCTTAATATGTTTTATGGTGACACAGAGTTGAAGTACACTGCAATCTGCATGGGGATGTCCACAATCAGAAAAGTTTAATATCGTACAAATATGGCAGATTTTATTTCAAATTATTGTTGGATTGATTTTCACAAAATTTGCTGCACATGCGGCCTAACACGGCAAGATTGCACCTGTAGTACCATAAGTATGAAGTGCAGTTTGTTTCAAAACAAAAGTATCAAGTGCAGTTAATCTCAGTTACTTGGAGTATATTGTAATGCTAATGCAGATTGAAGGAGGTCGCCCCTATGAACATTTTGGAAACATGTTTGTGATTGAGGACAACGAGTGACAGCAAGATGGCTCACACTTGAAATCACATGAAGAACCATTACCGGAAGGACCATCTCCATAGCCAGGCACATCTGAAATGACATGAAGAACCATAGTTTCTATACAAGTTGCTTTATCTGAAAGTAGACTTCTGAAGATATTAATTTTCTTATTTGTTTTATAATTTTGGACAACTGAGATTCAGTGCTTTATAATCTCAGTTATTCAGTGCTTTTCACGGCATGCATGGAGTTCTCCTGTGCTAGCCTTGATATCTTGGCCATTAATGTCTCCAGTTACATGTGGATTATTTTCAAGCAGAGCTATTTCATAATTACTTTCAGAGGGCTGGCTGTACTCATCAACTGGAAAATCAAATCAATATGTGCTATAACATAAACCTAAAATGACACTGTTAGGTCTCCTAAGATGAAAGTATGCATTACAGTGTGATCTATTTATGTAATAGTCATCCAAAAGTATCAATCACTAACTGTTTATCTTCTAATCTAAGACTAGCCAACTCTCATGATCACAACAAAAGGTATTATGAGTTCACAAAATTACGTCAGGTTCAAGAGATCTATTTTTTTTCTCCCGTTGCAACGCACGGGCAAGTTTCCTAGTCTCTACCTACTAATAAAGCAGCGACTGCTTCTGGTCGTCCGTCACGTTATTTTGCAAAAACACCCCTGACTTTTCTGATAATTACCCCGCAGTTCATGTTTAAGTGGCATTCTGAAAACGTTTTGTTTTTCATAAAACCCCCTGCATTTCTTAGAAATTATGCCCGGGACCCTTATCTCTTATTGGACTAGCTCACCACCGCGCGTCTCGCCGCTTATCCTGCCGCTCTCCACCGCCCGGCAAGCACCACCGCTTGCCGCCAGCGTTGCGGCGAGCGTCCGCGCCGAGGCTGGTGGGAGACCCATGTTAAAGGTTGGTTGCAGCAGAGGCCTCGGCAGGAAGACTCGAGGCGGTCTCGGGCGCGACGGGGAGCTGGCCGGAGCGCACAGACGGCGGGGGCTCGTGCAGGAGGCAAAGACCGACGGGGAAGTTCAGAGTGGCGGGGGCTCGAACCAGCGGCTTCACCTCCTAACCCGATTGAGCATGGTATGCCTGTGTTAGAAATAAGATTTGCTGTCAAATTAAAATAGTCCCACCTCGCCCTTTTTCATCAAATTACACCGATTTATATACAATCGCGAGTTTCCTGGAAATCAGAAAGCTGACTAGACAAATAAACAGATGAATTTGTAGACTATTTGAGCAGGTAAAAGAGGAAAATAAGGCACCAAATTGGTGTGCTGGTGTGGTGGCTGCAAATCAACAAACAGAGGCTGAAACAGGAACATAGAAGTAAGAATCCATGGCGAACGAGCACACGAGCATACTTACTCCCGCGGGTGGAGAGAGGATCCCGGCGTGGTGGTGGAGCTTGGGAGGGGGACCTTGGCTGCAGCGGCGGCGTGTCCCAGAGCAACGGGAGGTCGGGATGTGGATCTCGCGGAAGAGAAGTTGCAGAGAGAGCAGGGCAGATGGGGATGAGAAAGAGACATGGAGCGATGCAGAATTGTGCAGATGTGCTTCTCGATGGAGACACGAGTGGATAAGCAAGCTGAAAAGCGGTGGAAGTACACGTGATGATGGCCTATGTCTGGGCATACGTGCCGGCTGCTAGCACCAGCATTAGCCATACACGGAGTATGGACACAATATTTTTTTTGAAAAAAGACATTGGAAATTAAATATAATCTTCCCAATCAAACAACCTCGACAATAAAAATATACTCCAACGCCAACACGGAGTATATCAAAATCATAAGATTTCAAATCTTTTTATAATTTTATAAAATACTATAAATGAATTATTAAACTCTCGAAGAGTGTGTAAGGGCATCTCCAACGCCAACACTCAAAGTGCCCGTAACCGTCTGGAGCGTCGGTCCGGACGTGTTTTGCCATCTAACGTGAGACTGTATAGGTTCGCCGACCGGTCTGGACCTACTTTTTACGAGAAAACGGAAACAAACTCGGGGCAAGGGCTTTGCGGACGTCCAGATCGATGCCAGGCTCGATTATGATTGCCCTGGTCCACCCAAATCCACTCCCTCATCTGCGTTCCTTCCCCGAAGCGTTCAACACCGCTCACAGCACCAGTGTCGCATTCATATTGGCTCGGAGCAACGCGACCTCTCACCGACGCTTCTAATTTTTTTATTCTGTTTATGTCCTCGCGAACTCATACTGATAAAACTGAAAAGGAAACAAACACCATACATAGACGGGTTGATCACAGTTCATATGTGTTCATAATAATCCATCGACGCCAAAACACACACATTTATGTGTCATGGTAATAGAGTCTTTATTTGATCTCAATAAAGCTATTGTTACGTGTTAAGAAATTTTTATTGTCTGGTGATAGTACAATAATTAATCTGATCTACAATGTCATAACTTTTTCCGCTTCCCAAATTGTATCCATGAAAAACAGGACTCTAACGACACATGCACCGTCATTACTTAACTCAGTCATACTTATTTGAAACTTTGTATAGGTATACCACAATGCAAAAAAAAATTAAACAAAAGAATATGGTAAACAAAAGTAACCTATTTTAATGAACTAGCTTACTTTCTTGAACAAAGGTAATTACAGAAGTTGTTATATCCTACCACCATGATTTAAAAACATTAATAATTCTATGTGTGATAGCATTAACTTTACTTAGTGATAATCATCTAAAAGGAGAACAAAGCAAATTACATCTAATCATGAACTGAGGTGCAACAGACTAAGCAAAGATGCAATTGCAATGAAGAATCGTACATATATCACAACAGAACAGAAAGTTAGAACATCTATACAATAAAGATTTCACAGTCAGCGACAGAAGCATGCATGCATGGCATCAGACGAAGAGTACCGCATTTTTTTATTGTCTGATGTCTGTAACTTAAAATAAGCACTACATGTAGAATATTTTTGTTATCAATATGGTAGTCTAAACATAAGGTTGTTCACCCGATTAGTTAATTAGGATTTATATCGCAAGTTTTGAACTAACGCCCCAAAGAATCATATTGTTAATTGATCCATCATTTTTGTCATCATCAAATATATCCTCTGCCTAGCCAACTTAATTAATGATAATTAGTGTTTGCTTCACAACAAACCGCATTATTTTTTTCTCCCAGTGCAACGCACGGGCAATTTGTGCTAGTAGTTACCAAATTCCGTACGAACGACTTAAATCACGGTCACGGACGCGTCGATCGACCAGAGCTGGGGTGCGCAGCTTACCTACGTCGTCGCGGTCGTGCTGATCGATTCATCACGAAGCTAGGTTTCGACTTCGATTGAACGACCATGGCGCCTTCGTCGTCGTCCCCCGCGGCCACCGCCGAAGCTGACTCCCCGATCGTCCACGTCGCCTTCAGCAGCGGCGCCTCCCACTTCGTCGCGTCCACGGTCACCGGGTTCCACGTCTTCTCCTGCAACGACGACAAGGTCGAGCGCGTCCACTACAAGTCCGACGCCGTCGCCTCGCCCGGCGTCGTGGTGACCTCCGCCGAGCTGCTAACGCGGTCGCGCGTGGCCGTTGTGACCCGGACGACAGGCGCCGTCAAGGGCGCAGCCGAGCAACACGCGATCTACTTCTGGGACGAGGAGAGCGGGGAGGCGAAGCAGATAGCCATCGGCTCGAACAAGACTCCCGACCTCGGCCCCGTGGGCGGGCTCCGCCTTCTCGGGGGCCACATGCTCGTCGCCGGCCAGCAGATGGCGATGCTGGTCATCAGCGGCGACTTGAAGAGACGAAAGCTGGTTCAGACGGGCCTCAACCCGCTTGGGCTGTGCGCGCTGGCGGTTGACCAGGAGACGCGGCTCGTCTGCGCCCTGCCGCGGCCGGAGAGGGGGCGGTGCAGGTCCGCCGGACCGGCAAGCCCGGCAGCGTCGACGTGCATGCGCACGCGTCGAGCCTGTCGTGCATCGCGCTCTCCCGCGACGGCCGGCTGCTCGCCACGGCCGGATCAAAGGGCACGCTGGTGCGCATCTTCAGCACCGACGACGGCGCCATGGTCCAAGAGGTATCCAACGCTAGCTACTACCTCTCGTTACGCTGCTAGTATTTTAGTTGTTTTTCTCCTGGAAAATCAACCTTTTCGGGGCACAATATTTTCTAATCAGTTACATAAGAGTCGTTTTGACAAAGTTGTTTTTCTCCTGGAAAATCTACCTTTTCGGGGCACAATATTTTCTAATCACTTACATAAGAGTCGTTTTGCCTCCTTTCACGGTACGTAACGGACGAGCAAAACATATACCCCCTTCAATCAAAATTACTTGTCGCTTAAACGAATGTGACGGAGAAAGTATATACCGGTGTGCTTCCATCTTGGTGTTCGGTCGTGTTATTCACTGAAGCAATTATATATTATTAAAGTTAATTCGAGGCTAGTGTTCGGGTCTATTATGACATAAAGATTAGGTGCCTAACGGACATTGTTTATCTTGAAAAACAAATATTTCTCGACATAAGAAAAATCTTTTTTATTTTAAATTTAAGAATCTAGTGTATTTTATTAGGGCATAAGCTCCTATCTAAATCTACTTTCCTTGAGCATAATATAGGGGGTTTTATTTGATTCTAAATTCCAAGATAACTCACTAGAATTATTAATAAGATGGTCCTAATATATTAGCAATATTTAGATTGCCTCCTCTTTTTATTCACTTTATTACTTATATTCTAGACCCTATCCTTATGGTTTATTCTTATGAAATATCATATAAAATAGAAGATATAAAAAATAGATATAATGAAATTCTTGATTCGATCTTACGACCTAATTTATTTGATTAATGGATCAACAACCAAACCACCCATTTTATGAAAAAGAAGGAGCATGGTCTTATTCAAGTTCAAAGCGCTTCGTAATCTTCAACCAGTTCTGAGTTGGTGCGTACGTGCAGCTAAGAAGAGGCATCGACAGAGCAGACATCCACTGCATCGCCTTCTCGTCGGACTTCAGATGTGTTAGAGACCTACTGTCCGACGGCTCATGATAATCTTGGCGTGCAAGTTAAACTCCCACCAAATAGATAGTTTCCTTATTACAGTCTCATTGTATTTATACCAAACTCTGTAACTCTCCTGTATATTATATAAGAAGGGGCTGAACCGAGGCAGGCATCAAGCCGCCCAGTTTATCAATCTTGCATGGTATCGAGCACTCCGATCCTCCTCCTCTAGACCCCAGCCGCCGCATCTCCCTTGCCCTAGCAACAGCAGCCGCCGTCCTCTCCCTCCACCATACCCTGCCGCTGCATCGCTCCAACAACCCAACCCCTCCCACCTCGTCATGGCGTCCGCTGATGAGCTCAAGAAACTTGAAGAAGAACTCAAGAACCGCGAGTCCCTCCTTCAGAGGCTCGCGAGGAAGAACTCCAGCGCCAAGCCGATGAACGAGGAAAGGCCGTCCTTCCCCCTGCTGCCTCTACATATGCTGCCTCCGTCAGGACGTTCGTCCCCATCACCCTCGATCTCCAGGACTCCAACTATGCCAAGTGGCGCGAGCTCTTTCTCGTTGCTCTCGGCCGCTACGGCCTCTCGGCGCACGTTCTCTCCGAGAGCACCCCGTCGGACACCTCCTCCAATTCTGATTGGGGCCGCGACGACTTCACTGTCCTCTCTTGGATATATGGCTCGATCTCTCTCGACCTCTTCGGCACCATCATGAAGCCCGGCTCCACGGCGAAGCAGATTTGGGATGCCATAGCCAACCTCTTCCGCGACAACAAGAAGAGCCGTGCCCTAGCTCTCGATGCCGAATTTCGCAATATTGCTCAAGGGGACATGACGATCTCCGACTATTGTGCAAAGCTCAAGTCTCTCTCCGATGCTCTCGATGATGTTGGTCAGCCGGTCACCGACGACACTCTCGTGCTCACCTTGCTCCGTGGACTCAACGAGCAGTATTCCCATCTACGCTCGTTCCTGCCGTTCCAAGTGCCGTTCCCGTCCTTCCTTCAAACTCGCTCTGCCCTCATTCTTGAAGAAGCCCAGAAGAAAACCGACGCCAAGAATTCTGCCGCCACCGCCTTGTGGGCCAGTGGCAACAGCGTCCTTCCCAACGCCGGTGGCGAACGGGCTCCACCTCCCAGTGATGGACGCAACTTCTCCAATGATCGCCGCAGCTCCCCATCCTTCTCTGTTGGACGTGGGGGAAGCAACACCAGCAGCCGTGGCCGCGGCCGGGGCGGCCGAGGCCGCCGTGACACTCCCTGGATGTACAACCCTTGGACCGGCCAGCCTACTCGCCTTCATCTTCAACAGCAGTCGTCATCATCGCATCAACACCTCCAAGCATCTCCTTCAGCTTGGTCGCCTCGCCCCTGGCTCCCCTCAGCTCCGGGGGTCCTCGGTCCTCGACCCACCGTGCCCTCGCCCCAAGCCTATGCGGCCTACGGTCACGGCCACGCGGCAGCACCTTCCGGCTACAGCATGAGCAACCATGCAACACCCTACAACAACTTCAATCAGCAGCAGGTCGACCCGGCTCTCATCACCGCGCTCAACAACATGCAACTCCCCGGCAACCAAGAGTGGTACATGGACTCCGGTGCATCCTCCCACATGGCATCTAACCCTGGTATACTCTCCACTTACACCCCTTCTAATGCTCACACAATCACCGTCGGTAACGGTGCTTCCTTACCTATCTCTCATATTGGCTCCCACACTCTACCCTCTCTGTCTCAACCTCTCTATTTAAATCATGTCCTTGTTGTTCCTCACATAATCAAGAATCTTCTCTCTGTTCGTCAACTCACAACTGATAATTATGTTTCTATTGAGTTTGACCCTTGGGGTTTTTCTGTGAAGGCACTTCCTACTCGGATCGAGATTCTTCGATGCAATAGCTCCGGACCACTCTACTCCGTATGTCCACCATCACCACCCGAAGCCCACATCATCACCGTCTCCCTCGACATCTGGCATCGTCGTTTGGGTCATCCCGGTTATCACACCATGAAGCGTCTCCGCCACCATCAGAATGTTCCATCTTCTAGAGTTACACCATCTATATGTCATGCTTGTCAACTTGGACGTCATGTTCGATTGCCCTTTTATCCTTCGACTTCATATACTGTTAAACCCTTTGCTTTACTACATTGTGATCTTTGGACATCTCCTGTACCCAGCACTTCTGGTTATCTATATTATCTTGTGATAGTTGATGATTATACTCATTACTTTTGGACGTTTCCTCTTCGAAAAAAATCTGATGTCTATGCCACATTTCTTACTTTTCATGCCTATGCCCGCACCCAGTTTGACCTACCCATTGTTGCCATCCAAAGTGACAATGGTCGTGAATTCGACAATACCAAGTTAGACTCTTTCTGTGCTTCCCAAGGTATCACCTTTCGATTTTCTTGTCCCTATACCTCTCAACAAAATGGCAAAGCCGAACGAGCAATTCGCACCACCAATAATGTCATCCGCACACTTCTCATTCAAGCCTCTCTCCCACCATCCTTTTGGGCCGAAGCTCTTCACACTGCCACCTTCCTCATCAATATTCGTCCCACTTCGTCTACCAATTTTCTCACTCCATATACTCTACTCTTAGGTACTACACCACCATACAGCAGCCTCCGTGTCTTTGGCTGCCTATGTTATCCAAATACCACCTCTACATCCGCTAACAAACTCTCTCCACGTTTCACAAAATGTGTCTTCCTTGGGTATCCCTCTCGACACAAAGGTTATCGATGTCTTGATCTCACCACTCGTCGTATCATTATTTCTCGCCACGTAGTTTTCGACGAGTCTACTTTTCCATATGAACCATCACTATCTCCTACTCCACCCCGTTGCACTGAAATTTTTGATCCACCCATTATACATACCTCTTCTCCATCCGTATCTGATATGCATGCACCCCCTACACCCACTACGCATGCACCCCCTAGCCCCCACTCTCCAACGCCAGACCCTCCTTCCCCCTCCACGCCACCTACACCACCCACGCCGGCTACTGCCCCTGCCACTCCGGCCACCCCTCCGACCACATCTTCACCCCCAGCTCCACCGCCGCCACCTCCTGCACCTCTTCATCGCACACGCGCCACTACCGGTCGCCTCCCACCACCCATTGATCGCCTCAACCTTTCAGCTCTAGCCTCTTCCCCTCTTCCTCATAACTATCTTATAGCCCTTCGGGACCCCAATTGGCGCCAAGCCATGCAGGAGGAGTTTGATGCTCTTACACTAAATAAAACATGGGTCTTGGTTCCTCCGCCATCTGGGGCAAATATTGTGAGTGGAAAGTGGATCTTCCGTCATAAATATAATGCCGATGGCTCTCTCTCACGTCACAAAGCTCGTTGGGTTGTTCGTGGCTTCTCTCAACAACCGGGGGTTGATTTCGATGAAACATTTAGCCCTGTCGTCAAACCGACAACTATTCGTATTGTTCTTTCTCTAGCCATCTCACAATCTTGGCCTATCCACCAACTTGATGTAAAAAATGCCTTCCTTCATGGTCATCTTGATGAGGTAGTCTATAGCCAGCAACCATCTGGTTTCATTGATCCTCGTCATCCCACTCACGTTTGTCGTCTCCTCAAATCCTTATATGGGCTCAAACAGGCGCCCCGTGCCTGGTTCCAACGCTTTGCATCCTTCGCTCGTTCCATCGGGTTCACCGAATCCAAATCTGATGCTTCTCTTTTCATCTTCCATCAAGGACCTTCCACGGCCTATCTTCTTCTCTATGTCGATGATATTGTTCTCACCGCATCCTCCTTATCTTTCCTTACTACCATCACCAATTCCATGGCTCGTGAGTTTGCCATGAAGGACCTTGGTCCCATTCATCACTTTCTCGGTATCTCAGTTACTCGTTCGGCTTCTGGTCTTCATCTCTCTCAACGGCAATATATCCTTGACATCTTATCTCGTGCTGGTATGCGCAACTGTCACTCGGTTACTACCCCTATTGATACTAACACCAAACTTCCTTCCTCTACCGGTCCTCCGGTCCCCGATCCTTCTCTCTATCGTAGCCTTGCCGGTGCACTCCAATATGCTACTCTCACTCGCCCGGACATTGCTTACGCTGTCCAGCAAGTCTGTCTACATATGCATGACCCTCGTGAACCTCACTTTTCTCTCATTAAACGCATCCTTCGCTATCTTAATGGCACCCTCGATCATGGTCTTTCTTTACACCGCACTTCTACCCATTCTCTTACCGCCTACTCAGATGCTGATTGAGCTGGATGCCCGGATACACGTCGCTCCACTTCGGGATTTTGCATGTATCTTGGAGATAATCTCGTCTCCTGGTCCGCCCGACGGCAGACGACAGTCTCTCGATCTAGCGCAGAGGCCGAGTACAGAGCTGTTGCTGCGGCCGTTGCCGAGTCCTGCTGGGTTCGTCAGTTATTACAGGAGCTTCACAGGCCCATCTCGACTGCTACAATCGTCTATTGTGACAACGTAAGCGCGGTATACTTGTCAGCTAACCCGGTACAGCATCGTCGCACGAAACATATCGAGTTAGACATTCATTTTGTCCGGGAGAAGGTCGCCCTTGGAGCAGTTCGTGTTCTTCATGTTCCATCAGCTCTGCAATTTGCGGACATCTTCACCAAGGGTTTACCTACGGCTCTCTTCCGCGATTTTCGGTCCAGTCTTCAGGTCACTCCTGTTCCCGGCTCAGACTGCGGGGGCGTGTTAGAGACCTACTGTCCGACGGCTCATGATAACCTTGGCGTGCAAATTAAACTCCCACCAAATAGATAGTTTCCTTATTACAGTCTCATTGTATTTATACCAAACTCTGTAACTCTTCTGTATATTATATAAGAAGGGGCTGAACCGAGGCAGGCATCAAGCCGCCCAGTTTATCAATCTTGCAAGATGGCTGGCCATTTCCAGCGACAAGGGGACGGTCCACGTTTTCCCCGTCACCAGCGTCGACAAAGCAACCTCGACAACCGAGGGCGGCGACGGGGATGCCCTCCTGGTGGCCCCGTCACGAGCAGCGGCGTTTCCTCCTGCACCGGCAGCAGCCAAGCAGGGATCATTACTGCCATCGTTTTTGAAAGGTGCAACACCTGTTCTCCTACGTAGAAGAACTAACGATCCAATGTGGTTTTCTGTACCCTGAAAAACTGAAGTACTTCGGCGTGCATCTCTTGCAGGTTACTTGCCGAGCTACTTCAGCTCAGAGCGGTCTCTGGCGCAGGTCCGGCTCCGTGAGGGCGTCGAGTACGCGGTGGAGTTCTGGCGGCACCACCCCAACACCATCCTCATCGCCGGCACGGACGGAAGGTGCGTGCGTGCCCCCTGCTTTCTTTTCTTCTTTGGCTTATTATTAGTAGAACTGAATGTTGGCCTGATGCTCTTGATCGCTGACCTTTTGTCGAACTCCGAATGGTTCGTGCGTGCAGCTTTTACCGGTGCGGTTTCGATCCCTTGAACACGGGCGAGATGAAGCAGTTGGAGCACAAGAGATTCATGAAGATCAATGAGTCTGAGGACAGCCAGAGAGTCCAGTCGGAGGAGGCTTAGACAGTTCACAATTAGACGATGTAGTACTCCCTCCGTTCCTAAATATAAATCTTTATAGAGATTTTACTATAAACCACATATGAATGTATATAGATGCATTTTAAGTATAGATTCATTCATTTTACTCCGTATATGTAGTTCATTTAGTGAAAATCTCTATAAAGACTTATATTTAGGAACGGAGTGAGTAGATCCCTCGTGATGTGCCCTGTCCTTCCTGATGTAGGGGAGGTTTTGAGTTCGTCTAGTCTTTTTAGCAGTAGTAGTAGTAGATGGACTCTTCCTCTAGTAAGATTGAACTGCTTTGGTTTTTCTATTTGAAATCTGAAGGGAGGAGGCCTTCTTTTATTAAAAAAATAATGTTTCTATAGTAGAGGTCTCTAATTTATCACTAGCAGGTGGAACGGCTATTGTCTGATACTGAGTCAAAGTCCGGCTCCAAACATGCAAAGCTTTTTGTCTGAACCGCGCGGTTCGGACCACAGAAGTCATCCAACATGAAGATAGAGCTGGTCCTCCTTCCTGAGAGGCGACTAGGGTTCCCCCACCTCCCCTTCCGCCGCCGCCGGCCGCCGCCCTAGCCCCCCGCCTCCGTCCCCTTCCGCCCCCCTCCTTCCCCCGTCCAGATTCGCCTCGCGCCGCCTCCCCGGGAGGTGGCCCGGGCGGAGCTCGAGCTCCTCTCCCGCAGGCTCCTTCCTCCCCCGTCTTTTCCCGCCGCCGCCGGCGTTCGCCCCCGGCGCTGGCCCGGGTGGTGCCGGCAACGGCGGGCCTTCTTGTTCCCGCGCGCTCGTGCTCCCTTCCTGGGGCAGGGAGGCGGCGGCGGTGTAGCCCGGTTTGACTGCGGTTCGGCGGCCCTGCGGCGGCGGCCGGCAGCAGGCGCGGTGTCGGCGCCGCTCCTTGGCGGCGGGGCGGCGTGGTGGTGCTGGGTGGCCGACGCGCGCCCCCAGCCCATACCTGGGCCCGGTGGGCTCCATCTGGGTCCTAGCGGGCCGGCCCCCGGCGTGGCCTCGTTGTCTGCAGCACGGTGAGGAGGAGGTGCGGCTCGGATGTGGGGCGGCGACGCCGACGGTGTGCCGGCAGCAGCGCGAGGGTGGGAGCTTTACGGGCCTACGAGGGCTCGACCGGGTCTGGTGTGCTCCTGCTATTGCGTCCGGCGCTGACGGTGGAGGTGGGGCCCTCCTGTGTGTCGACAGTGTTGTTGCCCTAGTCCCGGCTCTGATTCTTCGCCGTGCTGTCCTCACTTCGCGGTGCCGTGGTGAGACGGCGTTGGGGCCTCAAGACCGCGTTGGCCCAGAGTGGTGGTTGGTTTGGTGGCAGGCTCCGGAGCGCCCGAGGTGCGGGTTGGGATCGGGGGAAACCCCTGTCGGCATGGTCGACTCCAGCGCGGTGGCGTCTGTGGGTGCCACATGACCTTCCGGGAGGGTGTCGGGGACTACCCTTCCTCTCGCCTCGTCGTGTACTGGGGGAAACCCTTGGCAGTAGCGTCGTTATCGTCGCGATCCTTCTTGGAGGTGTTGATAGGTGTCGGCGCTTCGGAGTCTTTGAGCCTAGTGGAAGATCCCGGTGGGCGCGACGATCGCGAGGCTTCTTCGTTTTTGTTGATCCGCCGTTGTCGACATTTGTCTCTTTTGATCTTTCTCTGTCGTTTCTTTTGGGTGTGCCTATGCTGCTTCCGCCCCAGCACCTATCTCTATATGGTTTGGTTGGTTGCTTTGTAATACAAAGCGGGGGAAAGCCCTTTTTCTGCGAAGTCATCCAACGTGAACTTGTATCAATCCGTTTCGCGGTTCGGACGCATTTTCTCTCGTAAAGTGGAGACAAAGTGGTTTTGCGAGAGTTCGGACAACTGTCACATTGAACTCTAACACCCCAGGCCCACTAAATTCACCCTTCCGGTCCCATTTGCTTTCACTCCGCCACTTCTCTCCCTTGCTTTACATCCGCACCCTCCACCTTCGCCGCCGCTGCTGTACCTTTTCCGGCTGCCACATAGGCATTTCTGGACGTTCCCAACACCGACATGCCCGCTCGCCTTTTACGACGGTGTTGTGCACCCGAGAGCCGTTAGTACCGAGGTACACTCTGCTACCCTGTCGACGACTTCCATGGAGGCCATCATGCCCGGCAGGTGTTCTGTCAAATATCATTGAGCTTATTCGGATGCCGTATCCACAAACTTTGTAGGCAGGAGCAGAGAGGGACCTTCTGGCAGTAGGTGCATGAATCGTTTCACGCACGAAAGCACATTGCACCCTACGACATGCACATCATGTAAGAACGCAATGTGAGGTCGTTGGTGTATCGATGGTAAGCCATCCAGACCTCCGACACCTTGTCACATGGTTGCTCAGCTGGAGACAATGTTGCCATTGCACGTTGCAGAGGAGGAGATCGTAAGTATTGATTCTTCTTGCTCAACTTGTTGATTGAATCGTTCATTCACTCAATGTTGCTCTACACATTATGTAGTCCGTACGTGCCGCGGTGATGTACCACAGGAATAAGGGAAGGTCATTTACGTACACACTGTTAGATGAAGATGAAGGGGCAGTACGTATAGAACGACATAACCGTTGAAAAACTTGTTGGACATCGAATTTGAGACATTGTTGTATTAGACTTCTTTGCATGCTATATATGGATGATTTATGCTATTTACTTTTCGAACTTTGATGAATATCAGTCGGTTTGCTTGAGTGTCATCCGCTAAGTCGAAATCCGGCATAAAATTTATGCGGGCAACGTTGGATGACCGGCTCCGACACTGATGTTCATGGACTAGTGCAAATTTGTGAGTCAGCGATGCCCTTATACGGAGTAGTTACCAAATTCCGTACGAGCGACTTAAATCGCCGGTCACGGGCCCGAGCCATCGACCAGAGCTAGGGTGCGCGGCGTACATACGTCGTCGCCGCCGCGCTAGGTTTCGACTTCGATTGATCGACCATGGTGTCTACGTCGCCCTCCCCCGCGGGCCCCGCCGAAGCCGACTCCCCGGTCGTCCACGTCGCCTTCAGCAGCGGCGCCTCCCACTTCGTCGCGTGCACGGCCACCGGGGTCCACGTCTTCTCCTGCGACGAGTCGGTCGAGCGCGTCCGCTACAAGTCCATCGCCGACGTCTCGGACGGCGCCGAGGTGACCTCCGCCGAGATGCTCACGTCGTCGCGCCTGGCCGTCGTGGCCCGGAAGACGGGCGGCGCCGAGCACGAGGCGATCTACTTCTTTGACGAGGAGAGCAAGAGGACGATACGCATCAGCTCGGCCAAGACCCCCGGCCTCGGTGTCGTCGGCGGGGTCCGCCTTCTCGGGGATCACGCGCTCATCGCCGGCAAGGAGATGGCGATGCTGGTCGTCAGGGGCGACATCAAAAACTCGGAGCTGGTCGCGATGGGCCCGAACCCGCTGGGGCTGTGTGCGTTGGCGGTTGACCGCCGGGCGGCGACGTTCGTGTACGCCCTGCCGCTGCCGGAGAAGGGCGCGGTGCAGGTCCGCCGGGGCGGCCATCCCGGCAGCGTCGACGTGCGCGCGCACGCGTCGAGCCTGTCGTGCATCGCGCTCTCCCGCGACGGCCGGCTGCTCGCCACGGCCGGCTCCAAGGGCACGCTCGTGCGCATCTTCAGCAGCGACGACGGCACCAAGCTCCAAGAGGCATCCACAGTTTCTACTTGTCACTACAATTCTTGTTTGAGTTGATCACGTTGTTTTTCCGTGTACATCGTCCTCATGTTCTACCGTGTTCTTGGCTTGCTACTTGTTGCAGCTAAGAAGAGGCATCGACAGAGCAGATATCCACTGCATCGCCTTCTCGCCGGACTCCAGATGGCTGGCCGTCTCCAGCGACAAGGGGACGGTGCACGTGTTCCCCGTCGACAAGGCGACCTCGACAACAACGGAGGACGGCGATGGCGATGCCCCCCCGGCGCCGCCAGCAGCCGCGGCGTCTCCTCCTGCACCGGCAACAGCCAAGCAGGGATCATCTCTGCTACCGTCATTCTTGAAAGGTGCAACACTGATTCTCCTACAGTACCAGGATTTCAAATAGTAGTCTCGACTCTCAAAACTCAAAAGCTAAAGCAAGTGTTCTCTGCGTGCATCTTGTGCAGGCTACCTGCCGAGCTACTTCAGTTCAGAGCGGTCGCTGGCCCAGGTCCGGCTCCGCGAAGACGTCGAGTACACGGTGGAGTTCTGGCGGCAAGACCCCAACGTCATCCTCATCGCCGGCACGGACGGAAGGTGCGTGTGTGTGTGTCCCCAGCTTACTTCTCGTTTTTTCTTCTTATTAGAACTGATGAATGTTGGCATGGCGCACTCGATCGCTGATCTTTTTTATCGCTCCCAATGGTTTGTGCGTGCAGCTTCTACCGGTGCCGTTTCGACCCCACGAGCGCGGGCGAGATGAAGCAGCTGGACTGCAAGAGATTCATGAAGATCACAGGAGAGTGAGGGCGGCTAGAGAGATATTATCTCGGTATATATAGCTGGAAGCCTAGCTGCTGCTTCTTGTTGATCCGAGCTGAATCAGCGGACGCAACCTTCTTGTTGATTTCTTTTGGCTACCAATTCCTTGACTGCAATTTTTTGATGGTAGCTTATCAAGCTGACCCTGTTTGCAGTAGTTTGTATCTAGGTGAACCGCGTGGTTTCTTTAATGGAAAATTGGGAGGCCCTTCTTATGTTAAAAGAAGGGAGTGTCTATTCATCAAACGTCTGATTTTCAATTTGGTTTAGGCCATATTTTCTTCCAGTCCCCTCGTGACATGTGTCTTCCTTTATTGCTCAGTCCATCCTCAGCGAACCAAAAAAACATCTGTTTTCATTCTCTCCCTCAGGTCGTATTTCGTTGTGCGTCTGCCTCAACCTTATTGGGCCAGCTGTGCAAACCCGTTAATGCACAAAAGAACACACTGACGATACCGAGAGACTATAAATTAAGACCGATCTGCGCTTTATCAGATAATCCGCCAGCTTCGGTGGCTGAGCTTATCAATCCAGTGACACGCTCTTGGGATAGGCAAGTGCTACAGGATAATTTCATAGCACCGGATATTGAGGCGATCATCAACATACCCATCAGCATCCGAGTGCAAGATGACTTCTGGGCGTGGCACTATGATCGGCGTGGTGTCTTCTTAGTTCGTTCAGCGTATCGGATGATCACGGCTATTCAAGCTCAACGGGAAGATTGGCTTGAGCACCGATCAGGACACTCAAATACTGCAGCTGACAGGAGCTCATGGACACAGTTATGGAAGGTGAAAGTGCCATCCAAAATTCGTGTTTTTGTATGGCGGCTCGCCCATACTTCGCTTCCCACAGGTCTAGTCCGGCACCAGAGGAAAATGGCAGACGATCCTGTCTGCTCTATATGCAATGCAGCGGAGGACTCATGGAGGCATTCACTTTTAAACTGTACAATGGCCAGGTGTGTGTGGGCGCTGGGAGACGATGAGTTGCTTGAGCATGTGATATCGAACCAAAATGAGGATGCCAGGATCTGGCTCTTTGAGACCACAAACCAACATGATCTTGCCCGTGTTCTGGTGACTATGTGGGCGATATGGTGGGCTAGGCGAAAGGCTATTCATGACAATGAGTTTCAGAGTCCGTTATCAACTATGTGCTTTATCAGGCGATACCTGGATGATCTTGAGATTGCAGATGGCAGGACATCAAGACCAACGTTAGGGCTGGCTGCTCGGCCCCGTGCTAAAGCGTGGTTACCACCTATTGGGGAGGCGGCAAAACTTAATTGTGACGGAGCTATTTCCACATAAGGAGAAAGGGGAGCTGCTGCAGTGGTGTGTAGAGACAAGGCGGGAATCTACCTGGGAGCATCAGCAGTGGTGTATGATGGTATGATTGAACCAGCGAGCCTAGAGGCGCTAGCTTGTAGCGAAGCACTCGCCCTTGCTCGGGACCTAAATTTGCAAGACTTGGAAGTAGCCTCAGATTGTCAGGAGGTGATATCGCACATCAGAGATGGAGGGGCGCCGGTCTATGCTTCTATCCTAAGGGAAATTCAATTTAGCAGGAATGTTTTTAATTCTGTTACTTTCAGTTTTGAATTTAGGGAGAATAATTTTGAGGCCCACTCGCTAGCGAAAGGAGCTGCGTCTCTTGCGGTGGGTCGCCATGTGTGGCTAGGGGTTTTACCCGACATTGCTTGTATTCCTCAGATTTTGAGTCCTGAATAAAGCCCCTAGTTTACCCTCGAAAAAAAAACCAACAGAAAAAAACCATCAGACCTACTTGTGTGCTGGGTCCATGGCCTTTCTTCCTTCCCCACACATCTTCTCCACAGAATTGTCGTGACACTTAATAACATTGATGATAGCATGAACTTCCTTGAAAGTCTGCTTGTTGAGCAGGCTAAAACTTATAGAATGAACAACACTGATAAATTATCTCAACTCAAATTACCGAATTTCAGAATCCAAAGGGTACTCCCCAAACATTGAAAATGCTCTGTCCAAAACTCTATAAGAAAGTACAAACTATGGCCATAGCAAAAGAGAAGTGACTAAGAACTTAAAAATAAAATAAGAGAGAAATATGGTTACTAATCACTTAATAATCAAGTGCCACACAAAAAGGCATAAGAAGTTTTCAGACTATATTACATAGTCCTTGACGGTGCATACCACTGATAAAAAAAACAAAGCATAGTTCGTCAGTTGGCCGGCGCGACATGGATAACTGACAGCATAACAAACTGCAGTAACTCAAAACAACCTTTATTCCCCGACAATCTCATAATTCGATCTGGTTCAAGACAACCATCATGTTCAATTCGTCCAGTGCGTTGTTCCTGATGGTGATTACCGCCGCTCTCCCAACCGCTAGGTAGTTCTCCTCCAGGATTTCCTCCCGGCCATCCTTGTTGAAAGCGAAACGACCATCTGCTACTGTCTTGTATGCTGCGGTGCTTAAATCACTCCCACAAGGTGTAGTCCAGTCGTGCCTGCTGTCGGGGTGGTCATCAAGCTGGAAGCTACCTTAAAAGGTAATTTATAGTTGTTTGTCATCCGTCCAAAAAAATAGAAAAGTAAAAAGGAAAAGAAAAATAAAAGACACAAAATTTCAGAATTATGCAAAATGCAATGCTAGATGTTGTATTACTACCTATGTCTGCCCATGCAAAACTGCAGAATGCTAGATGCATGGTCAAAAGATAAAAATAAACACACGGCTGAAAATGTTAATGAAGTGAATCAAATGGAAATGAGAATGTTAGTGAATACCTAAGAGAAGGCATGCTTTGCTCTCCTATATTACAAGTGATGTAAATTAAAATTCCTATTTATGTTCCACCTATTTTTGGTTATCAGACAAGATATTGTGTTAATCATAAGAACACAGATACTGACAAAGGACAACAAAAGAAAAGGGCATCTACAGGATGGCAACTTGGCAGCTAATATCACTTCTGAAACTAACCAAAAAGCAGGAAGAAATAAAAAATGAGCAAGTTGTGTAGATAGAATAATGAAGATGGCAAAGCTAAGGTCATAGACAAAACTGATGCTAAATCAAATGTTTAAAGAATAGAAAAGTTATGATGAAGATGACTGGGGGCAAACTAAGGTCATAGAAAAAGTTGATCATGTCATTTTTACTTCACCAAAAGAAAGAATGACTAAAAAGGGACTGAAGGGGTTGCACTAAAGATTAGTTATCTAACAACAAAAGAATGATCAGTATCAAGATAATGAACACGGTTGGAACTGAAGAATAATTAAATATACGGCTGGAATGATAACTGAAGACTAAGGGATGAAAGGCAAAGATAACTAAAAAAATGAGTAAGAGTGGAAAACAAAAAATGAAGGACTAATTCCACCCATACAACGTCTCAAGACTGAAAACAACTAGCACACAAAGAAAATTTGAATGACAAGAGAAATGAGACACTGATAACAGAAACACAAGACTGAGAAGTGACTGAAAAAATAATAATTTGACATGAATGAAGAATGAGAAGACTCAGAAAAACAAAAGTAAGAGAAACAATGATATGATAACTGACGGAACTGAACTTCCTACGATAACTAACCTACCTAACCATCACTGATGAAAGAAACTAAGGTCCCTGACTGATAAAATGAAGAAATAAGAGAAACAAACTAATTAACTGAAATGATACTAAAAATAAAACAATGAAGGTCTGAACACTTATACTAAACAATGGAGAAATGCTAAAAACTGAAGGTCTGATAACCTAGGTTGAAATATTGAGAAGAAAAACTGAAATAAGATTTTACCTAGGAAATGTTGACAACTCAAAACATGACTGAATGTGAATTACCATTTCTTTACAAAAGAGCACATGTGTAACAACTAGTACTAGTGGCAGATTTTCCCTAAGGATATAAATAAACTCAAAACTTGACAAAAAGTGACTTTCCATTTCTTTCCGCTGAACTACTGAAAGCCCATCAGTCTGTGACACCACACCCTCCGGAGCATGAGTCTGTGACACCACACTAACACATGAAATTGCTAGCTCCGCCCAGCAGATAAACAAAACAATCCTCCCTATCTTGGACCACGAACTAAACCACCCCCTGCGACGTAGATCTGTGACCAGCGACCAAGACAATGAACTGAAATCGGCCGCAAGGAGATAGAACACGTAGGGAAAAAATTGGACAAAGGAAGGGCAGTAGGGAGATGAAATACCTTTCACCTGACCTGCACCGGCGACTATAAGCTCCGCCACCGACGTGCGCTTGCTGATGGCGAGCACGACGGGAGAGGTCCGCCGAGCTCCTCTCCGGGCCTACATCTCTCCCCCTACAACCGTCCCAGTGAAGCACGCATCCCGCCCACAAGCGCTGCTTATGGGAGGCTCGCCGCGCGCCATCTTTGCCCAGCCGGTCCTGCCTCTAATCACCGGCGAGGAGCCCCCTTCCCTCCGCCGTTTTTGCCTATCTCGGTCAACCCCATCCAATCCCCTCCCCAGCAAAACAAAAGCAGTTGCCCACCAACTGAGGAGAGCGGGTCGAAAAAGCGTGACCAAATGAAGACCCGCAAACCCGGAAAAGCCCAACAAAACCCGTGACAGAGAACGATCCGGGACACATGGCTGAGGACAGACGACGCGCAGAGATTGGTGTGCATCGGACGGACAGAAAAAACGACCTGAAGCGAATTTAAAATCAGACGTCTGAAAATTAGTAAAACTGTAAAAGAAAAGCTTAGCAAGTTGACCGCTTGGTCTTTTGTTTTCAATTTTACAACAGTATTATTGATTCACTAGCTAATTAATTGGCCGCGCGGTGCAAAGGGGCATACATATAGTAATGATCCTCGTTTTTCAAAAAAAAAAAAACTAGTGATTCTTTCGTCTAACGCTTGATGATACTTTTCATATTTAGGGCGTGTTTTGAAGTCCTTCAAGCTTCCCAAACTCCACATATTCAGCTTTCCAACATCGCTTCTCACTCCATGCAGCGATTCTCAACCCGTTCGGGACAGTTTGTGGCTTCTCCTAGCATTGCAGACCTGTTGGGCGCTAGTTTGGGCCCACTAGAGGCAGCCCACTTCGGGCCAGCCTGTACAGAGGCCGAACTGTGGCTGCCATGGCCAGATCTCCATCATGGGGTGAGGTGAGATGGAAGAACGACAAGGCGAGGAGGCGAGTTGCCGGAGGGAAGGCTTGATGGCCAGCGAAGGGGGTGGAGCAGGGGTGGCGGTGGCGTGGCGACCTGTTGGGATGCCGGTGTCGGGATGCAGTGGGAATCCACCTCCTTGCGACGGGACCAGCGGGAATGGGGGTTGGAACAGCTTGATATGCCGCCGGATAGGAGCGGCAGCCGGCGACGGATTGGCGGCATGCGTGGCGGTGGTGGTCACGGCGGCGGCTAGGATTGGCTCTAGGAAAGAGGAACAGAGCGATGTCTCTGCTCTCGTCTTCTCGTTTTATTTCGTAGCTCCGGCTTAGCTTATAGAATCTAGCTTCACGAGTCTCAGGCTTTCGGGGCAGCTTCTCACGAGATGTTTTGGGAGTTGAGAGGTGGAGCTTTGCCGAACAGGCCCTTAACATGATCCTCCCAACCCGCAAAAAAAAACATGATCCTCCCATCAAAGAATGATACTCTCTATAATGAACATGAATGAAACTAACAAACGTACGAAACCAGATCAAACCAATATGCATCCTCATCATCACAAACTCTCCTTTAATAGTAAATTTTATTTATTTTATGAAGTCGGCCGGGCTATTAGAAGAAAATAATAGTACTAAGAAGACTAGGCCCGTAAGGGTTCCATTTTTCTGTTTTTTTTGGAATTTTTTTTACCTGCGCTGTTTGAGCGACACGTTACCTCCGTGTGTGTAGTACATCCTACAACAGTCTTTCCTTTGTTTTCTCTTTAATATATTTGTTTGACTGCCCGTCGCATGCATGCCTTGGTCCAATTCACGTGAGCTTTTGTGGTGGCCTTCTAGATTTCTTGTGATTGCTGCATGGACCATGCATGCCGCCACGTCTGCCTCACACGTTGTAGCCTGGCAGTTTGCTGATGGACACGTTGGCTTCTGGGCTTTTCTGGTGGGCTTCATTTTTGTTTTTTCTTTGCTTTTGTCTACCTATAAGTAGTTGGCCTGGTGTTGGTTCACGGTCACCCCAAGAAATCATCCCAGCCCAGCACTAGGCCGCCACTGCCTCCTCTCCTCCGTCTCTGCACAGGCGCGCGGCCCCATCCTCTCCCAACCTGGTCGTCGGCAGCCCCTGGCGCCAGGTCCTCCGTTTCCCCCCAGCGAGGCCGAGGTAGTAGTGCGGCGCGCAGCCCCGTCCTTCCCAACCTGGTCGTCGGCCAGGCCCTCCGTCTCCTCTCAGCGAGGCCAAGGTGGTGGTGCGGCACGCAGCTCCATCCTTCCCAGCCTGGTCGTCGGCCAGCCCCAGCGCCAGGGCCTCCATTTCCTCTCATCGAGGACGAGGTGCTAGCGTATACAGGGAATTCCCGCACACAGCCGCTGCATCTCCTTATCTTGGCCGCACCTCTCTTCGTCATGTAGATCAGAATCGAAGCCTCCTTGCCACGCCTGAGATTTTGTGCGCGGTTAGGAGGGAGGGGGGTCTTTGTTTATATCCGTCTTGCTGAGTTCTTCCTGTTCGTTCCGCCTCTGTTATGGTTTGTTCCGGTGCGCGTGCTTCCCAGCGTGTTCTCTCCACGTCGTTGGATTCCTCTTCCTCGGTTGGTGCTGTTGATGGGAGGTTTCTTGCTGAAGGTGGTTCTGTTTCTCATGATTATTGCTCTTTTTAGGCTTTTATTAGCTGTGTGTGATTTTAGTAAAAAAAAATTGGTTGTTTTTACGTGGCTGTGTGTTTTCGTAGACTTCCAGCACCATTGAGAACAATAATCATTGACTTCTTCAGAATTTGCTTTTATGGACTTCTTCAGAATTGTTGTACGTTTTGTGTTTCGTGGACTTCCAGCACCAACAAAAGAGGCAGCAAAGGAGAAAGCTGCCGAAGCTGCTGTCTACCAGCTTTGCAATTGCCACAACATAGCCATTAATGATCACAACTACAATGCTCTCAAGACAATGTACAGGAGCTATGCAGCCGCACAAGAATGGAGCAAAATCAAAGAAGAGGAGTTACAGATACAAAATCAAAGCAATTCTTCAACGTGACAAGTCAAGACGAACGAGAATTCTCAAGAAAATCTGCCTCCAATTTCAAGATATCCTACCCATTCGTCGAGAGCCGGGACGTCCATCCTCAAGCCTCAACATCATTTACACTGGAAACAAACCACCGACGACACGAGCAGAAGAACTAGCTTCCTCACTCTACCACTATGTTACCGAGACAAATCCAGCTGGAGGGTCGACAGGCCAGGTGTAAGAAATGACGAACAACTTTATAGACCCCTGTGTATGCACCACTCAGATGTGCTATCTCCTTGTATGAAATAATTTGTTCTAAGCAAATATTTCGAACAAACTTACCACATATTATAAAAAACTAAACAGCTAATTAATCCATGTGGCGCGGCGTGCCGCCGCGCACTACCTGCTAGTATCATACATGCACCAAACGCAAAAGAAGGCCGAGAACATTGGGCACTCGTGTTACGAGCTTCTAAAAAGCCCACTAAATAGCATCGTAAACGCCAAGAAGGCCGAGAACATAGGGTGCGCATATGCTACGGGGTTGTTTGGATGTGATTATGTTTGTCTTATATTGCCACATTATTTTTGCCACACTTGCCTAACTTGAGTTGTTCAAATTGTTAGCCACATTTTGGCTTGCATAAGGGAATCTTGCCACACTTTTCATGTCTATGACATGTGAGGTTCACTGCTAATAAAAAAATTATTGCCTTAGGTGTGGTTAGAACTAAACATCCACCTAACTTGGTCAAACTTGCCTAAGGCGGGGTGTGGTAAAGTGTGGCTAGAAACCAATCAGCCCCTACGTCTCGACGTGTCGCCTAAAGGGGCACAACGGGCCGGCGGCCTAGTATAAGGGTTCAGGCTGTATGTCTCTATGTTCAAGTAAAAAAAACTGGAACTATGTACAATTTCGTTGCTTTTGGGGGAACCTTGTTTAACTTCGTTTTGTAGTTTCTTTTCCTTTTTCTTTTTCTGATTTCTTTTTTCCTTTCTTTTTCATTTACTTTCCCATTTCTTTTTTCTTTTTATTTTTTCCATTCCTTTTCATTTACTTTTCAATTTCTTTTCTCTTGGTTTCCTTTTCCATTTCTTTTATTTTTATTCTTTGTTTTTATGTGTTTCAATTTATTTTCTAAAAATACATAATTCTCTAATATATTTGCTTATAAACACATGAATACATTGTTAGAAGGTTTGAATAGCTGGAAAGTACATGAATATTTTTGGAAAAGGCACAAACATTTTTTTAAACATTTATCATGTATCAAAGAAATATTCAGCGCATATTAAATAAATCGTCGTGTTTTTAAAAAGGGTACATTGTGCATTAAGAAAATTTCTTCTATACTATTTTTTTGCGGGAGAAATACTTGTATTACTCAATCACAATGTCTTTACAGTCATCGTTTTTTTTGCAACGAACCTGGGGAGCTTTATTGCATAGCTAACATGTGATTACAATCTGCCCGCAGGCCACTAAGAAGAAAGGAACGACAGCTCTCAAGCCAACAGTGTGAAACCAATAAGGAACAGACCCGTTTAGCACAAGAGTCTGCCAAAGCATTGGCCTCCCTTGGGACATATCCAATAGAAAAAGAGATAAAAGATGAAGACTTCTCCCCGATGTTATCTAAAATAGGCGCAACTATTGACCTCGAACTATCACGCGATAACCAGAGGTTGACAACCTCTACACAATCTACTTCCATCAGCACATGTGAGAAACCACGCAGCTGAGCGAAGATGACTCCTTCCCGTAGAGCTAAGGCCTCCGCAACGAGAGGATTTGTCACCCCAGGGAAGGGTTTGCTCCATGCTCCCACGAACGAGAGGTGAGATCGAGCTATCCCACCACCTCCCGCACACCGAGCTTCGTTGTTGATAGCACCATTCGTGTTGATCTTGATCCATCCCACATCCGGCGTGCGCCATTGCGCTCCTGACAAGCCACGCGTAGGCTTTGGAATATCAAGCATTAAAAGATCATCGCGAACTGACTTTACCGCTTGAAATGGATCATAGCCGACCTTGTCATGAGTCCATCGATTCCGGTCAGACCATATCGCATGCATAACCGTGATAATTTTGCATCTATCTTGTTCTTCTATGATATCGTCCATCAACACATCCCTTGCCCAAGTGGCAGGGTGTAGCCTTGGTAGCTTCAAAGCCAAGAAATCTCGGGCTGTTGTCCAAAACAATCTGGCATGTGAACAGTTTATTAGTGCATGTCGCAGATCTTCCACTAAGGCCTTGCACAAATCACACACTGCTGTCGTCCGGATATGCCGATGCTGAAGAGTAGCATAGTCTGGTAGAATTCCGCGCAAGACCCGCCACCAGAAAACACGGACTATGGGAATAACCTTAAGTTTCCACAAGGCGGTCCACATGGGTCTATCTGAAGTTGAAGACTCCGCTATCGTTCCTTCCTCTAGAGCTAAGCGCTCTTTCTGAGTCACTAGAGCACGATAAGCCGTTTTAACAGAGTAGACACCGGACCTCTCCAAGTCCCACGCAAGATAATCCTCACCACCATTCGCTCTCAAAGGTATATTCAAAATTGCATCCGCATCTGGTGCAAGAAAATTTCTTCGAACTAAATCCACATCCCACGTACCACTCTCATGATCAAATAATTCAGAGACACGATTTAGAGGATTGTTCCCAATGCGGCCCATAGGCTTGAGAGTAGCCGTGTTCGGTATCCAGCGATCCGTCCAGATAGAGATGGATTCACCATCCCAAACTCTCTTGATCAAGCCTTGCTCCAACACAACTCGACCTGAGATAATAGCTTTCCATGTAGCAGACGCCGAGCGAGGCGCTGTAGCATCCATGAAACTGCAGTTATGGAAATACTTGCCTTTCAGAACTCGCGAACACAAGGAGTCAGGGTGTGTCATTAGCCGCCACCCGTGCTTACCAAGTAGGGCTAGATTAAAAAGTTCAAAGTCACAAAAACCCATGCCTCCTTCTTCTTTCGGTACAGAGAGATTCTTCCAAGACAGCCAATGAAGAGATCTCCTGTCAATGTCACTGCTCCACCAATATTTAGCCATGGAAGAAGTTAATTGTGAGCAGACCCCCTTAGTCAGTTGTAAGCAAGACATGCTGAACGTAGGGATGGCTTGGACCATTGATTTGAGCAAAACTTCCCTACCGGCACATGCCAAATTCTTTTCTGACCAACCTTGCATCTTACTCCGGCTTCTCTCACCAATGTGAGAAAAACTTCCACTTGTGATCCTGCCGACCGCTGTTGGTAAACCCAAGTAGCGTTCGGTAAAAGCTTTAACAAGAATTCCTAGTGTCTGTTTAATCTCAGCCCTTAGAGGTGGTAACACATTAGGACTGAAATAAACTGCACTCTTCTCCCGGTTTACTGCCTGTCCAGAGCAGGCATGATCTGTTTGCACTTTCCACCTTTGCATTCATAAAGATTAAATTGTCGTCCGCAAAGAGCAAATGATTAACCCAGGGCAAGTGGACACTCACCCTAATGCCTCGATCAATATATGCACCGGCATAATAATTCATTAAGGATGTGAGGCCCTCTGCACAAATAAGAAAGAGAAAAGGAGATGCTGGATCCCCTTGTCGCAACCCTCGGGATGGTGTGAAAAATGGCAAAAGTGATCCGTTTACCTTGACCGTGAATCGGACGGAGGTGACACACTTCATAATGAGACGCACGAACTTGTCACAGAACCCCAGTCTGACTAACATCGCCTCCAAATAATGCCATTCGACACGATCATAAGCTTTCAACATGTCGAGTTTGACAACACATGAGGCTTGTTTGCATCGCTTCTTTTTCTTCATTGCATGCACACTTTCATAAGCTACCAGGACGTTGTCAGTGATCAACCGTCCTGGCACAAAAGCACTTTGTTCCTCCCCAATAATCTCATCCATCAGCCCACGTAACCTGTTAGTGATCGCCTTGGCTGCAATTTTGTATAGGACCGGGCACAAAGAAATTGGTCGATATTGAGATATTTTCTGGGGGTTCCATACCTTGGGAATAAGAGTGATGGATGTGTCATTGAGGCCCAACGGCAGCCCCCCCCATTCAGAAAATCGAGCACGACCACCGTAACATCACTGCCTAGAACCTCCCAGTGTCGCTGGAAGAAACCAGCGGTAAAACCGTCCACTCCTGGCGCTTTAGACGGCCCATCTGGAAAAGAGCGTTGCGTACCTCCTCCGCCGTGAACTCCTTCTCAAGTAAACCGTTCATAGCGTCATTAACACGTGGCGAAACAAATTGCAACAGCTCTGACATGTCATTGTAACCCTGAGAGTGATAAAGGTTCTAACAGAAATCCATCACCTCGGTCTCCACCTCATCAGGATCATCACAAACCGAGCCATCCGCTCTCTGCAGGGATACAATTTTATTGCTTCGACTACGCTGCGCTGCCTGAGATTGATAATATTTTGTGTTCCAGTCTCCTTTGCGCAGCCAGTTAACTCTTGACCTTTGTTTCATCCAAACCTCCTCTTGTCGTAAAATTTCTTGCGGTTGAGCCGCCACCCTTAGTTCTTCAGTGTTCGGCCCCCTCCCAATGGAGGCTGCTCGTAGCCGTTCCAACTGTTTCTGGAGTTTTTTCACCTTTTTTGTAATGTTTCCAAACTCACGGTCACCCCATGACCCGAGTCCACTTTGGACAGCTGTAAGTGCATGCACCACACCCTCCAAACCTTCACTGCCAGACTCTGATTGCCATATTTCTTGCACAAGAGAATCGTAATCACTATGAGTCTGCCAAACATTTTCATAACGAAACGGTCGCGGACCACGCCGCCCCCCTCTCGCTTGTACTTTTCTCAACTCAGCTGGAACATAGCAATGGTCAGATGTTGTTGAGCTAATATGCTTGACATATGAATACACATGCAGGGATAAAAAATTAGCATTAGCAAGAACACGATCAAGTCTGGCTTTTACATTTACACTTCCCTGCTGCTTATTATCCCATGTAAAGGGAACGCCTCTCCATCCAAGGTCTTGGAAGGAGCAAAAATCAACTTGATGCGGAGCATCCTATGGACATCACCGTGTCAAGAGTCCGTTTGGCAAGTGACACGTATGACATCTACTTCACATACTCAAAGGTGAATCATGTCCTTTACACGTGCTCACTTGACCCCTTCGAGGATGGTATACTACTTGACACTCCACTTGTGTGCATGCATAGGTATTATCAGAACACTACGGACGACGAGGAGGAGTGCAAGCGCCAAGGAACACCTTCACCATCCGCGAGGGAAGCATGGAAGAGAAGACGGAAGAAACGAAGCTGCTGCATGCTACAGCCACCAGACAACCGGTCGGGACCGGACGTCCGATGCCTGGAAGCCGCACTAGCCAGAAGGCCCAGCCAACTCCAACTACAGCACCTCCCAGCGAGCGAACGTCCGGCCCCCAGCGGACGACTGGTAATATTATCGGAAGACCGAAGACACCGGACGTCCGGTGCCTACTCAACAGAATGTCTTCAACAGACGTCCGGCGACTAGCGGACAACCGGTCCCTCCAGAGTCACCGGACGACCGGTACCTGCCTGTGCGCAGCTGCGGGCCTTTGGCCTTGTATCCTTTCCCACTTACCCTTTCGCCCACTTAGACTATAAATACCCCCCAACCTCCTCCTAGATCGGGTTAGCAAAGTGATAGCTCATTTGATAGAGAGCTTTGCTCCTTGTACCACTCTACTCTTGAGAGAGAGAGAGAGACTACTACTCCTTATGGAGGCCAAGACCTCCATCTAGGAGAAGATCCCGCAGGATATATCATCAAGACCCCCTCTTGGGAGGCCCCCTTCAAGACCTTCTCATGGAGATGAACTTTACCTTGTATCTTTCCCTTTGTTGTTCATGTACCTCGTGGATCTTGTGTGTTTGATTGTCTAGTGGATGTGTGATTGGACTTGTTCTTGAGTGTTTCCCCTTGTGATTTTTCCTCATTCTTCCCCGTGTTCATCGTGTTCTTAGTTGGGATCCGCTCCTTTCGTGAAAGATCGACCGTATGGAGTTCCACTCCACATCATCTTGGATCAAAGCTTAGGTTGATCACGATTTCGGAGCCTCCCCGTTGTGTTTTCTAGCCTAGTTTTGTTGTGTTCTTCCCCAATTTCGAAAATCCCCACCAAAAATAGCCCCAATTTTTTTTTGTGATTTGTTGGTGTGATGAAGTTTTGTTGGATTTGATCCATGGATTTGCTTGGTTTCGAGTGGATCTAGTATTTCCCCAAGTTTCCCCACTTTACATCCACGAAATCTCCTCAATTTTGCCCCCAAAACCTCCATTTTCCGCCCAAAATCGCGCCCCGGAGCTCAAATCCCGCGTTGACCCTGACCCACCGGATGACCGCCACTTTACCGGACCTCCGGAGCCCCAGGAACCACCGGATATCCGCTACCTACCGGACGTCCGACATCTCATTACAGAACGAAATTAGCGGATTTCCGAGCTCACCGGACGTCCGGACACCGGACATCCGTGAAGGAAATATGCCCTAGAGGCAAGTTATTATTTATTTCCTTATATCATGATAAATGTTTATTATTCATGCTAGAATTGTATTAACCGGAAACATGATACATGTGTGAATACATAGACAAACAGAGTGTCACTAGTATGCCTCTACTTGACTAGCTCGTTGATCAAAGATGGTTATGTTTCCTAGCCATAGACAAAGAGTTGTCATTTGATTAATGAGGTCACATCATTAGGAGAATGATGTGATTGACTTGACCCATTCCGTTAGCTTAGCACCCGATCGTTTAGTATGTTGCTATTGCTTTTATCCATGACTTATACATGTTCCTTTAACTATGAGATTATGCAACTCCCGTTTACCGTAGGAACACTTTGTGTGCTACCAAACGTCACAACGTAACTGGGTGATTATAAAGGTGCTCTACAGGTGTCTCCGAAGGTACTTGTTGGGTTGGCGTATTTCGAGATTAGGATTTGTCACTCCGATTGTCGGAGAGGTATCTCTAGGCCCACTCGATAATGCACATCACTATAAGCCTTGCAAGCATTGTAACTAATGAGTTAGTTGCGGGATGATGTATTATGGAAGGATTAAAGAGACTTGTCGGTAATGAGATTGAACTAGGTATTGAGATACCGACGGTCGAATCTCGGGCAAGTAACATACCGATGACAAAGGGAACAACGTATGTTGTTATGTGGTTTGACCGATAAAGATCTTCGTAGAATATGTGGGAGCCAATATGAGCATCCAGGTTCCGCTATTGGTTATTGGCCGGAGACGTGTCTCGTTCATGTCTACATAGTTCTCGAACCCGTAGGGTCCGCACGCTTAAAGTTACGATGATAGTTATATTATGAGTTTATATGTTTTGATGTACTAAAGGTAGTTCGGAGTCCCAGATGTGATTACGGACATGACGAGGAGTCTCGAAATGATCGAGACATGAAGATTGATATATTGGACGACTATATTCGGACACCAGAATGGTTCTGGGGGTTATCGGATATATAGCGGAGTACCGGGGGGTTACCGGAACCCCCCTGGAGGTTATTGGGCCTCATGGGCCCAATTGGTGGAATAGGACAGGCGGCCAAGGGGCAGCCGCGCCCCCCCAAGTCCGAATTGGACAAGGAGGGGGGCGGCGCCCCCCTTTCCTTTCCCCCTCTCTCTCCTTCCCTTTCCTATCCTAATCCAACAAGGAAAAGGGAGGGAGTCCTAGGGAGTAGGACTCCTCCTGGCGCGCCCCTCCTGGCCGATCGCCTCCCCCCTTGCTCCTTTATATATGGGGGCAAGGGGCACCCTAGATACAGAATAATTGATCTGTTGATCTTTTTGCTGTGTGCGGTGCCCCCTCCTCCATAGTCCAGCTCGATAATATTGTAGCGGTGCTTAGGCGAAGTCCTGTATCAGTAGAACATCATCATCGTCACCACCCCGTCGTGCTGACGAAACTCTCCCTCAACACTCGGCTGGATCGGAGTTCGAGGGACGTCATCGGGCTGAACGTGTGCTGAACTCGGAGGTGTCATGCGTTCGGTACTTGATTGGTCAGATCGTGAAGACGTACGACTACATCAACCGTGTTGTGCTATGCATCACCATGATTTTGTGTGTGCGTAGGAATTTTTTTGAAATTACTACGTTCCCCAACAGTGGTATCAGAGCCTGGTTTTATGCGTAGATGTCATATGCACGAGTAGAAAAAAAGTGAGTTGTAGGCAATATAAGTCATACTGCTTACCAGCATGTCATACTTTGGTTCGGCGGTATTGTTGGATGAAGCGGCCCGGACCGACATTACGCGTAAGCTTACGCGAGACTGGTTCTACCGACGTGCTTTGCACATAGGTGGCTGGCGGGTGTCAGTTTCTCCAACTTTAGTTGAACCGAGTGTGGCTACGCCCGGTCCTTGAGAAGGTTAAAACAGCACCAACTTGACAAACTATCGTTGTGGTTTTGATGCGTAGGTAAGAACGGTTCTTGCTAAGCCCGTAGCAGCCACGTAAAATTTGCAACAACAAAGTAGAGGACGTCTAACTTGTTTTTGCAGGGCATGTTGTGATGTGATATGGTCAAAACATGATGTTAAATTTTATTGTATGAGATGATCATGTTTTGTAACCGAGTTATCGGCAACTGGCAGGAGCCATATGGTTGTCGCTTTATTGTATGCAATGCAATTGCCCTGTAATGCTTTACTTTATCACTAAGCGGTAGCGATAGTCGTAGAAGCATAAGATTGGCAAGACGACAATGATGCTACGATGGAGATCAAGGTGTCGCGCCGGTGACGATGGTGATCATGACGGTGCTTCGAAGATGGAGATCACAAGCACAAGATGATGATGGCCATATCATATCACTTATATTGATTGCATGTGATGTTTATCTTTTATGCATCTTATCTTGCTTTGATTGATGGTAGCATTATAAGTTGATCCCTCACTAAATTATCAAAGTATAAAGTGTTCTCCCTGAGTATGCACCGTTGCGAAAGTTCTTCGTGCTGAGACACCACGTGATGATCAGGTGTGATAGGCTCTACGTTCAAATACAACGGGTGCAAAACGGTGGCACACGCGGAATACTCAGGTTAAACTTGACGAGCCTAGCATATAACAGATATGGCCTCGAAACACGGAGACCGAAAGGTCGAGCGTTAATCATATAGTAGATATGATCAACATAGTGATGTTCACCATTGAAACTACTCCATCTCACGTGATGATCGGACATGGTTTAGTTGATTTGGATCACGTGATCACTTAGAGGATTAGAGGGATGTCTATCTAAGTGGGAGTTCTTTAAGTAATATGATTAACTTAACTTAAATTTATCATGAACTTAGTACCTGATAGTATCTTGCTTGTCTATGTTGTTGTAGATAGATGGCCCGTGCTGTTGTTCCGTTGAATTTTAATGCGTTCCTTGAGAAAGCAAAGTTGAAAGATGATGGTAGCAATTACACGGACTGGGTCTGTAACTTGAGGATTATCCTCATTGCTGCACAGAAGAATTACGTCCTGGAAGCACCGCTGGGTGCCAGACCTGCTGCAGGAGCAACACCAGATGTTATGAACGTCTGGCAGAGCAAAGCTGATGACTACTCGATAGTTCAGTGTGCCATGCTTTACGGCTTAGAACCGGGTCTTCAACGACGTTTTGAACGTCATGGAGCATATGAGATGTACCAGGAGTTGAAGTTAATATTTCAAGCAAATGCCCGGATTGAGAGATATGAAGTCTCCAATAAGTTCTACAGCTGCAAGATGGAGGAGAATAGTTCTGTCAGTGAGCATATACTCAAAATTTATGGGTATAACAATCACTTGATTCAACTGGGATTTAATCTTCCGGATGATAGCGTCATTGACAGAATTCTTCAATCACTGCCACCAAGCTACAAAAGCTTCGTGATGAACTATAACATGCAAGGGATGGATAAGACGATTCCCGAGCTCTTCGCAATGCTAAAGGCTGCGGAGGTAGAAATCAAGAAGGAGCATCAAGTGTTGATGGTCAATGAGACCACCAGTTTCAAGAAAAAGGGCAAAGGGAAGAAGAAGGGGAACTTCAAGAAGAACAGCAAGCAAGTTGCTGCTCAGGAGAAGAAGCCCAAGTCTGGACCTAAGCCTGAGACAGAGTGCTTCTACTACAAGCAAACTGGTCACTGGAAGCGGAACTGCCCCAAGTATTTGGCGGATAAGAAGGATGGCAAGGTGAACAAAGGTATATGTGATATACATGTTATTGATGTGTACCTTACTAATGCTCGCAGTAGCACCTGGGTATTTGATACTGGTTATATTGCTAATATTTGCAACTCGAAACAGGGACTACGGATTAAGCAAAGATTGGCTAAGGACGAGGTGACGATGCGTGTCGGAAATGGTTCCAAAGTCGATGTGATCGCGGTCGGCACGCTACCTCTACATCTACCTTCGGGATTAGTTTTAGACCTGAATAATTGTTATTTGGTGCCAATGTTGAGCATGAACATTATATCTGGATCTTGTTTGATGCGAGACGGTTATTCATTTAATCAGAGAATAATGGTTGTTCTATTTAGATGAGTAATATCGTTTATGGTCATGCACCCTTGAAGAGTGGTCTATTTTTGTTGAATCTCGATAGTAGTGATAAACATATTCATAATATTGAAGCCAAAAGATGGAGAGTTGATAATGATAGTGCAACTTATTTGTGGCACTGCCGTTTAGGTCATATCGGTAGAAAGCGCATGAAGAAACTCCATATTGATGGACTTTTGGAACCACTTGATTATGAATCACTTGGTACTTGCGAACCGTGCCTCATGGGCAATATGACTAAAACACCGTTCTCCGGTACTATGGAGCGAGCAATAGATTTGTTGGAAATCATATATACAGATGTATGTGGTCCGATGAATATTGATGCTCGTGGCGGATATCGTTATTTTCTCACCTTCACAGATGATTTAAGCAGATATGGGTATATCTACTTAATGAAACATAAGTCTAAAACATTTGAAAAGTTCAAGGAATTTCAGAGTGAAGTTGAAAATCATCGTAACAAGAAAATAAAGTTTCTACGATCTGATCGTGGAGGAGAATATTTGAGTTACGAGTTTGGTCTTCATTTGAAACAATGCGGAATAGTTTCACAACTCACGCCACCCAGAAAACCACAGCGTAATGGTGTGTCCGAACTCGTAATCGTACTTTACTTGATATGGTGCGATCTATGATGTCTCTTACTGATTTACCGTTATCGTTTTGGGGTTATGCTTTAGAGACGGCTGCATTCACGTTAAATAGGACACCATCGAAATCCGTTGAGACGATGCCTTATGAACTGTGGTTTGGCAAGAAACCAAAGTTGTCGTTTCTTAAAGTTTGGGGCTGTGATGCTTATGTGAAAAAGCTTCAACCCGATTAGCTCGAACCCAAATCGAAAAAATGTGTCTTCATAGGAATCCCAAAAGAGACAGCTGGGTACACCTTCTATCACAGATCCGAAGGCAAGACTTTTGTTGCTAAATTCGTAATATTTCTAGAGAACGAGTTTCTCTCGAAAGAAGTGAGTGGGAGGAAAGTAGAACTTGATGAGGTAACTGTACCTGCTCCCTTATTGGAAAGTAGTTCATCATAGAAACCAGTTTCTGCGACACATACACCAGTTAGTGAGGAAGTTAATGATGATGATCATGAAACTTCAGATCAAGTTGTTACTGAACCTCATAGGTCAACCAGAGTAAGATCCACACCAGGGTGGTACGGTAATTAACGGTGTCCTGGACTAGGGGGTACTCACCACGTCGTCTCCCAATCTATTAGATTGGGCCGAGGACCCCCATGGCCGTGTACTCATGGGCCAGTTCGGACAGCTGCCGCATACAAGGAAGATTCCACAAGACTTGGCGATCAAGACAAGGACTTCTCCCCACCGGCGTATTCGGCTAGGACTCTTGTTATCCTAGGCCTCTGGTGCATTATATAAACCGAGGCCAGGCTAGTCGATAGACCATATACAACTCCATACACAAAATACAACAATCATACCATAGGCTAGCTTCTAGGGTTTAGCCTCCTTGATCTCGTGGTAGATCTACTCTTGTACTACCCATATCATCAATATTAATCAAGCAGAAGTAGGGTTTTACCTCCATCGAGAGGGCCCGAACCTGGGTAAACTTCGTGTCCCTTGTCTCCTGTTACCATCCGGCCTAGACGCACAGTTCGGGACCCCCTACCCGAGATCCGCCGGTTTTGACACCGTCATTGGTGCTTTCATTGAGAGTTCCGCTGTGTGATCGACAAAAGGATCGATGGCTCGCCTGCAGATCAACTGCGACTTCAACATCTTCGTCACCAGCTCGACTGGTCACCTTGGTTCGACCAAGAATTGGGCCCCGTGTTCGGATCACCATGTTCGGACGAGGGCCTTCATCAAACATTAACTCCGATCTCTATCAAGATCACGGAGGAATCATCCATGGAGCTCGGGGGCTCAACGTCAACATTGCCCTCAAGCGACCGTGCTGTTTTTCTGGACAGCGAACTCGTATCTGCTGCCACCACCTCCTCGAGTATCGTTTTGATGATCGCTTTGGTGGAATTGTGCGGAATTGAGTCTACAACAGCTCTGGAAAATTTCGTCGAGTTCCGATGGAGGAATCTCTGGCAATCCACGATATACCGGAGCCCTGCCAAATCTGGACGGGAATTTGGATGTGTTTAGGGCGTGGTGTCCAGCTTCTAGCTCGGACGTCCTTTGGAAGATCCAACCGTTGATCGGCTGCAGAATTCCCGTATCTACCACCTCTCAAAATTTCAGCTCGATCCGACCGTCCAAACTCCGGGAACCTTCTGATTAGTGCATCACTTTTCGGATCTGTTTTCTACGCGAAAACGAATCCGACGCGAGTTCATCTTTTCTATGAACGGGATTTTGGACATCCCTTTTGAAGGAAGTTTTGTATGGGGTATTGTGTTTTGTTCCCGAACACATCCCACTAACTTTAAGATCTTTTGAACATGATCTTCAACATCATGCTGGTGTCAAACCAGTCCGGCAATATTACTCCACGGCTGCCGACCTGCGTTAAGACACGACGTCACTTTGTTGAGCCGAGCTCAACTTCTTCGGATCACCATCTCGGCAAGCCGAGCAAGAGTCCGGCATTGCGAAGGATAAATCAACACCAATATCGCCGCCCCACGGATTACCCGGAGCGGGCATACCGGCATCACCGGACGGTCGCTTCATCAAGCCGGCATCGACCACGTCACGACCTGCATCGACATGGCCGCACTATCGCTTCTTCAAGCTGGTGTCCATCACGCCGACCTACTTCGACTCATCGGCTGACATCGGGGCTTCGACATCTCGGCTGAATCGGGGGCTTCGCCATCTCTTCATCAACCTACTCTGGACACTTCGGCGTCACTAGCCGACCAGCTTCGTCACGTTAGCTGGGCCGAGGGCAAAGCCTCGGCGAGCCAACCTTTACCAGCATTGCCATGCCGTCATTTTATCGCCCATCAGGCAATGGGTGTGCAGAGCGAGTCCCAATTTTGGGAATCACCCTCCTTCGGATTGCTACAACAAATAAACCAGGTGCTATCAATCCCTAATATTTTTTGCTTGTTTGGGTTCATTTTTCCCAAGGAATTATTACTCTGGTTTGTCCATCATATATACATAGGTCTATCAAATGGTGGCGGCATTCACGACAGTCGCATGGTGGTTCGGCCAGTTTCCGTACAAAGTCCGGCGAACGTCGCATCCGGAGCTCGGACCGACCTGCGAATTCAGGCTTTGCCACTCCTTTACCGCATCACGCCGACGCCCTGCATCGATATTGACTTCGGCGCCTGGCCATATTTCTTTTATTACTCACTTTGCATAAATTATTCATTATGCAACGATTTATTATTATTATTATTATTATTATTATCATTAGTACTATTATCTCCCGTTTGCACTATTTTTGTGCACAGGAAAATGATCCGGGTACTTCGGCGTCACTCTGCCGGTCTGCATCGACCGTGCTATGTCACCACTTTGGCGTGTCGCGCTCTTCGCTCCGCCACCTCGGGACCGGCTTGGGAGATAGAACCTTGTCCCGCATCAAGCTCGGACTGCGAACACATTAACCAGCTAAGTCGCTTTCATGCTCAAAGCTTTAATTTCTAACTTGTGTTCGGTTCGACCAAGCATTATACTTTTTTGGAAAAAAGTTGCTTGTAATTTTTTCCCTTGTCCAAACTTTGTTTGTTACACATAAATTCAAATACCCCGTTTACTTGGGGGCTTCCTTTATGAAGCTTTTCCTGTTGCATATGATTATACTTGTACGACTTCGTTCCTTGTTCGTGTATTACGCCATAATATGCACCATATTGACTTAAGCGATTTGCAAGCTGGGTTGCCTCGCTCCTGTGTTTACCCCTATGTTCCCGATTGTTCGGCTAGGGAGTAAAGGGAGCACCTCTGCGATTGTCACGATCGGTTCGCCCGAGCCGGACCTCAGACTGGGTGAAGCCGAAAGCTAGCGCTCTTATAGTTTTCAATGATGGTCGGCACACAACGGAACTCATGAGTACAAAAAATCTATTGCACAAGTCTCATAATAACAATGAGCACCGAAGAAAGGTATCGGGGGGGGGGGTACTATTTTCTTCGAAGATGCTTCTTACTCTTTGCAGTAATATAGCATAAGTTCCCCGAGCGCGCTTTGTTTGTTACAGCTTTATGGCCTGATTGCCTGGTTATTGGAAACACCGTCGATATTCTCGACCGATGGAGTACATAACACTTTTCGGTCCTTGACCGAAGAGGGAGAAGCCGACGGTCGGTTAAGACGCGTTTAAAGTTCGGTTGAACATAGATATGATATAAGTACTTCGGTACATGCAATCATTCTCCTACCCAAGTCACTTGGGGCCTCTTAAGTTCATTTGAGCCATTTTATAATAAGTGTTCTTCTTCTTAGTCGTTGCAAAGTTTTATTATTATTTATCACTCCTTTTTTCGACACGAGTGTGCGGTCACTAGCCGGAGAGCCTAATTTCTCTCTCAAAGCCGCTAGAGTTTAGTTTGCTAAACTGGCCTGATTAGAAGTACTCCGCCCTTGGGATAGGAGGTTGAAGCCGTAGGCTGACCCGCTCGAAATCTTGAGATAGGATGTATCATGTTAAAGCACGACAGAAGCACTTCTTTTTTCTAAGACCAATTTTCGGATTGGCACCGAACACTTGATATTGTTCGGACGTCATGTTTTTACTGACGTTTCTTGGTTTTCCAAGCTTTTTGGCACTATTAAACTATTTGTGCTTTTCCAGCATTAGTCTCGGAGTGCAACGCCGAACACCTTTTAGGGATTCGGCCAAAACATTCTCAGATATTGCTATATATGCATCGGTTTCGAATTGTGTCTTCGGTCAATAGTTGGGTTGCCCGTCTCCTGCAGTTGTTTCCTACGTTCCGTTTTGTTCGGCTAGGCGTGCAAAGGGAGCACCACTGCGATTGTGCTTCCATCTCACATGGTTAAGCACCTCAGTGGAGAAAGCCGAAAACTGACTATCACAATAAGCGTAAACTGGTCAGCGATCCGATGACTATGTTAAATAACAGGCCGTTCTTAACATTGGCCGAAGTGTTTACGGCTTGACCTCGACTGTCACCGAACACTACCGGGGGCTATTAACTAGCCTCCCAAACTAAATCCTCGATATTTTGCTCTTACATTGGAGCTGAGGTTTTATGATCATGCTTAGCATGACAACCCAAAGAAAGGAACCGATAGCGGGACTATTTTCTTTGGAAGACATTTCTTCTGTTAAATAGTAATATAACATATCTCTCCGCGTACCTTTGTTTATAAAACCGTATGGCCAGATTGCCTTGTTTGTTGTAAATCTTTGCCCTCATAAAGGCTTTATAAAGTAAGACAAACACTCCTCGGCTACTGGTCGAGGAGGTGGAAGCCGATGGTCGGTCAACAAAGTTTTGTACAATGCGGATCCGAGCATTAAATGACGTAAAGTACTTGGATACATAGAGTCATTACACACAATTTGTGATTTTACTATGGATATCGATCCTTATTTCGTCCACCCGTGCCCGCATTAAGGCTCGGGGGCTATTGGGCTTCGAGCTTATCATTTAAACATATTAAAGGGGCACATCGATCCCCTGATCTGGTGTTGCCACCCGACCAGTGTCTCGGGGGCTACTGCATTGCTTGTCCAATGCAGAAAATTTTATGTGCAATATAGTTTCCGAGGAGATTTTGATCCTCAGGTTGGTCGTCCGCACCCTACCTGAGTCTCGAAGACTGAGCACGCCGCTTTTAGTGTCCCGAAGTATTCTGCCAAGCTAGGACTTGATCCTCGAGCCGATTTTGCAAATCGACCTGAGTCTCAGCGGCTACTGGGATCGGCGGTCTTATGTCATCCTTCATGTGCATCTCGGGTTTTAGACCGATACCCACCTTGAGAGCTACTGGCTATATATCTCGGCAGAGAATAAATTGCACCAATCAAAAATATTGACAAAAGTCGGCCCACATTCGGGGTGGTGCACCACCTCGGAAGCACTCCGGCATAAAGCTCGGGCGCTAGTGGCTGGCTCCATAGAGGGCATTTCCAGCATTAAGCTCGGCTAAACTCCTTCAAACTTCTTTGAACCAAGGTGATTTACGACACCTCGGATACAGTCCGGCGTTGGAGCTCGGATACAGTCTGGCGTTGGAGCTCGGACATTTCCGGCATTAGAGCTAGGAAGCGGTCCGGCGTTGGTGCTCGGCTACAAAAGATACCTCGAATGCAGTCCGGCGTTGGAGCTCGGACGCAAGAGGACACTGCCTCCCGGGAACAACTTCAAACCCGAGGTGTGGCATAAAAATAAACAAGGCATTGATAAAGGCTGGAAACTTAAAGGGGCTCCTCGGATGCCCGACATGTAAACCCGTCGAATGCATTTCGGCGATCCTCAAGATCGAAGATAAAGAAGATTTGTTGAACCAGTTTTCAAGACCGATGACCGAAGATGAAGAACAGTTCGGAAGAATCGAGGAGCGTCCCTAACTTGAAGACCGGTTCAAGGGGCTACTGACGGTGTCCTGGACTAGGGGGTACTCACCACGTCGTCTCCCAATCTATTAGATTGGGCCGAGGACCCCCGTGGCCGTGTACTCATGGGCCAGTTTGGACAGCTGTCGCATACAAGGAAGATTCCACAAGACTTGGCGATCAAGACAAGGACTTCTCCCCACCGGCGTATTCGGCTAGGATTCTTGTTATCCTAGGCCTCTGGTGCATTATATAAACCGAGGCCAGGCTAGTCGATAGACCATATACAACTCCATACACAACATACAACAATCATACCATAGGCTAGCTTCTAGGGTTTAGCCTCCTTGATCTGGTGGTAGATCTATTCTTGTACTACCCATATCATCAATATTAATCAAGCAGGAGTAGGGTTTTACCTCCATCGAGAGGGCCCGAACTTGGGTAAACTTCGTGTCCCTTGTCTCCTGTTACCATCTGGCCTAGACGCATAGTTCGGGACCTCCTACCTGAGATCCGCCGGTTTTGACACCGACAGTAATCCTGTTCTGGAAGTTATGTTACTAGACCATGACGAACCTATGAACTATGAATAAGCGATGGTGAGCCCAGATTCCGCAAAATGGCTTGAGGCCATGAAATCTGAGATGGGATCCATGTATGAGAACAAAGTATGGACTTTGGTTGACTTGCCCGATGATCGGTAAGCCATTGAGAATAAATGGATCTTCAAGAAGAAGACTGACGCTGACGGTAATGTTACTGTCTATAAAGCTCGCGACTTGTTGCAAAAGGTTTTCGACAAGTTCAAGGGATTGACTACGATAAGACCTTCTCACCCGTAGCGATGCTTAAGTCTGTCCGAATCATGTTAGCAATTGCCGCAGTTTATGATTATGAAATTTGGCAAATGGATGTAAAAACTGCATTCCTGAATGGATTTCTGGAAGAGGAGTTATATATGATGCAACCGGAATGTTTTATCGATCCAAAGGGAGCTAACAAAGTGTGCAAGTTCCAGCGATCCATTTATGGACTGGTGCAAGCCTCTCGGAGTTGGAATAAACGCTTTGATAGTGTGATCAAAGCATTTGGTTTATACAAACTTTTGGAGAAGGCTATATTTACAAGAAAGTGAGTGGGAGCTCTATAGCATTTCTGATATTATATGTGGATGACATATTGCTGATTGGAAATGATATAGAATTTCTGGATAGCATAAAGGGATACTTGAATAAGAGTTTTTCAATGAAAGACCTCGGTGAAGCTGCTTATATATTGAGCATCAAGATCTATAGAGATAGATCAAGACGCTTAATTGGACTTTCACAAAGCACATACCTTGACAAAGTTTTGAAGAAGTTCAAAATGGATCAAGCAAAGAAAGGGTTCTTGTGTGTGTTACAAGGTGTGAAGTTGAGTAAGACTCAATGCCCGACCACTGCAGAAGATAGAGAGAAGATGAAAGATGTTCCCTATGCTTCAGCCATAGGCTCTATCATGTATGCAATGCTGTGTACCAGACCTGATGTGTGCCTTGCTATAAGTCTAGCAGGGAGGTACCAAAGTAATCCAGGAGTGGATCACTGGACAACGGTCAAGAACATCCTGAAATACCTGAAAAGGACTAAGGATATGTTTCTCGTTTATGGAGGTGACAAAGATCTCATCGTAAATGGTTACGTTGATGCAAGCTTTGACGCTGATCTGGACGAATCTAAATCGCAAACCGGATACATGTTTACATTGAACGGTGGAGCTATCAGCTGGTGCAGTTCTAAACAAAGCGTCGTGGCGGGATCTACGTGCGAAGCGGAGTACATGGCTGCTTCGGAAGCAGCAAATGAAGGAGTCTAGATGAAGGAGTTCATATCCGATCTAGGTGTCATACCTAGTGCATCGGGTCCAATGAAAATCTTTTGTGACAATACTGGTGCAATTGCCTTGGCAAAGGAATCCAGATTTCACAAGAGAACCAAGCACATCAAGAGACGCTTCAATTCCATCCGGGATTTAGTCCAGGTGGGAGACATAGAAATTTGCAAGATACATACGGATCTGAATGTTGCAGACCCGTTGACTAAGCCTCTTCCACGGGCAAAACATGATCAGTACCAAGGCTCCATGGGTGTTAGAATCATTACTGTGTAATCTAGATTATTGACTCTAGTGCAAGTGGTAGACTGAAGGAAATATGCCCTAGAGGCAATAATACAGTTATTATTTATTTCCTTATATCATGATAAATGTTTATTATTCATGCTAGAATTGTATTAACCGGAAACATGATACATGTGTGAATACATAGACAAACAGAGTGTCACTAGTATGCCTCTACTTGACTAGCTCGTTGATCAAAGATGGTTATGTTTCCTAGCCATAGACAAAGAGTTGCCATTTGATTAATGAGGTCACATCATTAGGAGAATGATGTGATTGACTTGACCCATTCCGTTAGCTTAGCACTCGATCGTTTAGTATGTTGTTATTGCTTTATTCTTGACTTATACATGTTCCTAACTATGAGATTATGCAACTCCCGTTTACCGGAGGAACACTTTGTGTGCTACCAAACATCACAATGTAACTGGGTGATTATAAAGGTGCTCTACAGGTGTCTCCGAAGGTACTTGTTGGGTTGGCGTATTTCGAGATTAGGATTTGTCACTTCGATTGTCGGAGAGGTATCTCTGGGCCCACTCGGTAATGCACATCACTATAAGCCTTGCAAGCATTATAACTAATGAGTTAGTTGCGGGATGATGTATTACGAAACGAGTAAAGAGACTTGCAGTAACGAAATTGAACTTGGTATTGAGATACCGACGATCGAATCTCGGGCAAGTAACATGCCGATGACAAAGGGAACAATGTATGTCGTTATGCGGTTTGACCGATAAAGATCTTCGTAGAATATGTGGGAGACAATATGAGCATCCAGGTTCCGCTATTGGTTATTGGTTGGAGATGTGTCTTGGTCATGTCTACATAGTTCTCGAACCCGTAGGGTCCTCACGCCTAAAGTTACGATGATAGTTATATTATGAGTTTATATGTTTTGATGTACCGAAGGTAGTTCAGAGTCCCGGATGTGATCACGGACATGATGAGGAGTCTCAAAATGATCGAGAAATGATGATTAATATATTGGATGACTATATTCGCACACCAGAATGGTTCTGGGGGTTATCGGATATATACCAGAGTGTCGGGGGGTTACCGGAACCCCCCGGAGGTTATTGGGCCTCATGGGCCCAATTGGTGGAAGAGGAGAGGCGTCCAAGGGGCAGCCGCGCGCCCCTCCCCCCCAAGTCCAAATTGGACAAGGAGGGGGCGGCGCCCCCCTTTCCTTCCCCCTCTCTCTCCTTCGCCCTCCTCTCCTAATCCAACTAGGAAAAGGAAGGGAGTCCTACTCCCGGTGGGAGTAGGACTCCTCCTGGCGCGCCCCTCCTGGACGGCCGCCTCTCCCCCCTTGATCCTTTATATATGGGGGCAGGGGGCACCCTATATACACAACAATTGATTTGTTGATCTTTTAGCCGTGTGCGGTGCCCCCCTCCACCATAGTCCACCTCGATAATACTGTAGCGGTGCTTAGGCGAAGCCCTGCGTTGGTAGAACATCATCATCGTCACCACGCCGTCGTGCTGATGAAACTCTCCCTCAACACTTGGCTGGATCGGAGTTCGAGGGACGTCATCGGGCTGAACGTGTGCTGAACTCAGAGGTGCCGTGCGTTCGGTACTTGATCGGTCGGATCGTGAAGACGTACGACTACATCAACCGTGTTGTGCTAACGCTTCCGCTTTCGGTCTACAAGGGTACGTAGACAACACTCTCCTCTCTCGTTGCTATGCATCACCATGATCTTGTGTGTGCGTAGGATTTTTTTTTGAAATTACTACGTTCCCCAACAATCCGTCCATTTTCGGACGTCTGCTACCTGTACATATCGACTTCGGCTGATTTTTGTATTGCCCGTAACTAATTCATCCGAACTCCGATTTTGACGTTCTTTAGCTCGTTTTGAAGTTATTGACATCCACCTTCCCACAAAAATACCACCAACATAATTTGACTCTATGAAAATTTTGAAACTTTGGCATCTTTGCCTAGGGCTACCACCACATCATCCGCTACACCACCACCGAATTGCGCAACCTAACCCTTGTTGATCCCCATAGCATATGTGGTTGCTTGAGTAGTGATTCAAGTCTCCTAAGGTGTTTCGGCTACTTAGGGACGATTGCTTCTTCATCAACCACCACCACCACTCCCGCATAGGCTTACCCACCATACACTTCCACCTCAACTTAACCCAATTTTGTTTGTGTTGTGAGTTGTGTCTCCTAAGGTGTTTCGGCTACTTAGGGACCGTGCTTACAACTCCGACACTGTGTATAGTCCACCATCTTACCCTCCACTTCCGCATTGCGTACTCAAAACCCATCATTGCATTTCCGTGATCCCATGCATTGAGCCTCCGCAACCACCACCGCATTCCACTACCACCATTTGACATTTGACATTTGAGATTTTGAGTTCGTGGTTTTTCTGTTTCCTAAGGTGTTTCGGCTACTTAGGGATGAGTCTCCATCATCTTGGTATCTACATCAAGAACACCGCCACTCATCATCGCAAAGGACGGTAACCTCGATGACATCATTGTATATTCCCCTTGCCATTGCATTGATAACCCCTAGCCCATTTTGCGTCACTTACCTATCGATACTAGCCATTTGAGTATTGTAGGCAACGTTACTTATGCACATTAGTGATCTACACCTTCCATTGCATACATACCATATCATCTTGGTATCATCATATCATCCATTATGTCACAAGTTTGTTCCGCATATACACAATTGCTATCTTGGTTTGTGCATTGCGCAAAAGTGGCCATACAAAAAAAAGAATAAGCTTTTAAGCAAAAGAGAAAGAGCAAAGAAGCTTGTAAGCAATAGCCATAGAATCTTACCACATTGCATAAGATTGTCATATCCGATCATCTTGGATCAAACACCGGGAACCATACATACATAGCATACTTGGGATAGAAAGTTTATCCATTTTGCATCTTATAGGTTGTGCACAAGTGTCGTATCCGCCTATTGAGCAATCGTGCTAGCATCTCTCTTGAGTTGTGCAACACGAGCGTTTTCCGTGGATTCCACATTTTGTGCTCATTCCTTGGTTGCACGACCCCATTTATCTATCCGTGTGTGCGTTTCCGTGTGCCTTTGCTATTGGTCTACTTGTTTCACTTGCGAATTTGTGAATCTTTTTCAACATTATTGACTCTTGCTAACATTTTGCATCAAAATTTTTGTGCCAACATTGTGAAACGGGATACATCCTCAACTTTGGGAAAAGGTAACTTGGTATTGTTTATCTCATTTCCTACTCACCTCTACTCGAGTCTTGTGATGGATAGGCAAGGAATTTCACCTTTGGTCTACAACAACAACGACGAGCTTGATGCCACAAACAACTCCAACGATGCCAAGATGCAAGCTCAAATGGAAGAGATCAAGACCCTCATCAAGTCCTACAAGTGATCTTCCTCATCTTCGAGAAGATGCTCAAGAGCACATGCTTCCGAGCTAACATCTTTGGCAAGATCACAACGGCATCGACACCAACACCGACAAGAACGTGAAGGTCAAGAGCTCAACGACTTCACCATCTCCCTTGGCATCTTCGCCAAGCGACTTCAAGGCATCTTCGCCTACGGACATACGACATCTTCGCCAACAAGCACCTCAAGACTATGCTCAAGAGAAGCTCCCCAAGATCAAGTCCGCGACCTCCACGAGCTACTACGACCTCGACACCGACCATGAGATTCCTTTCTATGGGACTAAAGAACCCGAGGAGTATCTCGAGTGGGAGCATTTGATGGACGACTACCTCAAGCTACATCAAGTTCCTCCCGAAGATCAAGTGAAGTGTGCCTCAAGAAACTTCCACGACTATGCCAGACATGGTGGCTGTTGGAAATATGCCCTAGAGGCAATAATAAATTAGTTATTATTATATTTCCTTGTTCATGATAATCGTTTATTATCCATGCTAGAATTGTATTGATAGGAAACTCAGATACATGTGTGGATACATAGACAACACCATGTCCCTAGTAAGCCTTTAGTTGACTAGCTCGTTGATCAATAGATGGTTACGGTTTCCTGACCATGGACATTGGATGTCATTGATAACGGGATCACATCATTAGAAGAATGATGTGATGGACAAGACCCAATCCTAAGCCTAGCACAAGATCATGTAGTTCGTATGCTAAAGCTTTTCTGATGTCGAGTATCATTTCCTTAGACCATGAGATCGTGCAACTCCCGGATACCGTAGGAATACTTTGGGTGTGCCAAACGTCACAACGTAACTGGGTGGCTATAAAGGTACACTACAGGTATCTCCGAAAGTGTCTGTTGGGTTGGCACGAATCGAGACTGGGATTTGTCACTCCGTGTGACGGAGAGGTATCTCTGGGCCCACTCGGTAGGACATCATCATAATGTGCACAATGTGATCAAGGAGTTGATCACGGCATGATGTGTTGCGGAACGAGTAAAAGAGACTTGCCGGTAACGAGATTGAACAAGGTATCGGGATACCGACGATCGAATCTCGGGCAAGTATCGTACCGATAGACAAAGGGAATTGTATACGGGATTGATTAAGTCCTTGACATCGTGGTTCATCCGATGAGATCATCGTGGAACATGTGGGAGCCAACATGGGTATCCAGATCCCGCTGTTGGTTATTGACCGGAGAACGTCTCGGTCATGTCTGCATGTCTCCCGAACCCGTAGGGTCTACACACTTAAGGTTCGATGACTCTAGGGTTATAAAGGAAGCTTGTATGTGGTTACCGAATGTTGTTCGGAGTCCCGGATGAGATCCCGGACGTCACGAGGAGTTCCGGAATGGTCCGGAGGTAAAGATTTATATATGGGAAGTCCTGTTTTGGTCGCCGAAAAAGTTTCAGGGTTTATCGGTAGTGTACCGGGACCACCGGAGGTGTCCGGGGGTCCACCAAGTGGGGCCACAAGCCCCGGAGGCTTGCGTGGGACAAGTGTGGGAGGGGACCAGCCCCAGGTGGGCTGGTGCGCCCCCCCACAAGTGCCCAAGGCGCAAGGGAGAGAAGAGGGGGCAAACCCTAAGGGCAGATGGGCCCTAAGGCCCATGCTCCCTGCGCCTCCCTCTCCTCCCCTCTTGGCCGCCCCCCCTTTTCCCATCTAGGGCTGCCGCCCCCTAGGGGTGGGAACCCTAGAGGGGGCGCACTCTCCTCCCTCTCCCCTATATATAGTGAGGCCTGGGGCTGCCCATAGGACACGTGATTCAATCTCTCGTTGGTGCAACCCTGCGTCTCTTCTTCCTCCTCTTCTGTGGTGCTTGGCGAAGCCCTGCAGGATTGCCACGCTCCTCCACCACCACCATGCCGTTGTGCTGCTGCTGGATGGAGTCTTCCTCAACCTCTCCCTCTCCCCTTGCTGGATCAAAGCATGGGAGACGTCACCGGGCTGTACGTGTGTTGAACGCGGAGGTGCCGTCCGTTCGGCACTTGGTCATCGGTGATTTGGATCACGACGAGTACGACTCCATCAACCTCGTTCACTTGAACGCTTCCGCTTAGATATCTACAAGGGTATGTAGATGCACTCTCTTTCCCCTCGTTGCTGGTTTCTCCATAGATAGATCTTGGTGACACGTAGGAAAATTTTAAATTTCTGCTACGTTCCCCAACAGTGGCATCATGAGCTAGGTCTATTGCGTAGATTCTTTGCACGAGTGGAACACAAAGTAGTTGTGGGCGTTGATTTTGTTCAATATGCTTACCGTTACTAGTCAATCTTGATTCGGCGGCATTGTGGGATGAAGCGGCCCGGACCGACCTTACACGTACACTTACGTGAGACAGGTTCCACCGACTGACATGCACTAGTTGCATAAGGTGGCTAGCGGGTGCCAGTCTCTCCCACTTTAGTCGGATCGGATTCGATGAAAAGGGTCCTTATGAAGGGTAAATAGCAATTGACATATCACGTTGTGGTTTTGCGTAGGTAAGAAACGTTCTTGCTAGAAACCCATAGCAGCCACGTAAAACATGCAAACAACAATTAGAGGACGTCTAACTTGTTTTTGTAGGGTATGCCATGTGATGTGATATGGCCAAAAGGATGTGATGAATGATATATGTGATGTATGAGATTGATCATGTTCTTGTAATAGGAATCACGACTTGCATGTCGATGAGTATGACAACCGGCAGGAGCCATAGGAGTTGTCTTTAATTTATTTATGACCTGCGTGTTAACATAAACGTCATGTAATTACTTTACTTTATTGCTAAAGCGTTAGCCATAGTAGTAGAAGTAATAGTTGACGTGACAACTTCACAAGGACACGATGATGGAGATCATGATGATGAAGATCATGGTGTCATGCCGGTGACGATGATGATCATGGAGCCCCGAAGATGGAGATCGAAAGGAGCAAAGTGATGATGGCCATATCATGTCACTATTTGATTGCATGTGATGTTTATCATGTTTTTGCATCTTATTTGCTTAGAACGACGGTAGTAAATAAGATGATCCCTCATTAAAATTTCAAGAAAGTGTTCCCCCTAACTGTGCACCGTTGCGAAAGTTCGTCGTTTCGAAGCATCACGTGATGATCGGGTGTGATAGATTCTTACGTTCGAATACAACGGGTGTTGACGAGCCTAGCATGTACAGACATGGCCTCGGAACACATGCAAACACTTAGGTTGACTTGACGAGCCTAGCATGTACAGACATGGCCTCGGAACACAGAAGACCGAAAGGTCGAGCATGAGTCGTATGATAGATACGATCAACATGAAGATGTTCACTGACGTTGACTAGTCCGTCTCACGTGATGATCGGACACGGCCTAGTTGACTCGGATCATGTAATCACTTGGATGACTAGAGGGATGTCTATCTGAGTGGGAGTTCATAAGATGAACTTAATTATCCTGAACATAGTCAAAAGATCTTTGCAAATTATGTCGTAAGCTCGCGCTTTAGTTCTACTGTTTTAGATATGCTCCTAGAGAAAATATAGTTGAAAGTTGATAGTAGCAATTATGCGGACAGTAGAAGGCTTGTGTCCTTAATGCACCACTCGGTGTGCTGGACCTCGAACGTGGGCTGTGGATGTTGCGAACATCTGACATACACGTTTTGATGACTACATGATAGTTCGGTAATGATAAATGGTTTAGAATTGAGGCACCGAAGACATTTTTGAAATGTCGCGGAACATATGAGATGTTTCGAGGGCTGAAATTGGGATTTCAGGTTCGTGCCCACGTCAAGAGGTTTAAGACCTCCGACGATTTTCTTAGCCTGCAAACTAAGGTAGAAAAGCTCAATTGTTGAGCTTGTGCTCAAATTGTCTGAGTACAACAATCACTTGAATCGAGTGGGAGTTGATCTTCCAGATAAGATAGTGATGTTTCTCCAAAGTCATTGCCACCAAGCTGCTAGAGCTTCGTGATGAACTATAACATATCAGGGATAGATATGATGATCCTTGAAATATTCACGATGTTTGACACCGCGAAAGTAGAAATCAAGAAGGAGCATCAATTGTTGATGGAACCACTAGTTTCAAGAAGGGCAAGGGCAAGAAGGAATACTTCATGAAACGGCAAATCAGCTGCTGCTCTAGTGGAGAAACCCAAGGTTGAACCCAAACCCGAGACTAAGTGCTTCTGTAATGAGGGGAACAGCTACTGGAGCAGAATTACCCTAGATACTTGGTAGATGAGAAGGCTGTCGATAGAAGTATATTGGATATACATTAAGTGAATGTGTACTTTACTAGTACTCCTAGTAACATCAGGGTATTAGATACCGGTTCGGTTGCTAAGTGTTAGTAACTCAAAATAAAAGCTACGGAATAAACGGAGACTCGCTAAAGGTGAGCTGACGAGATGTGTTGGAAGTGTTTCCAAGGTTGATGTGATCAAGCATCGCACACTCCCTCTACCATCGAGATTGGTGTTAAACCTAAATAATTGTTATTTGGTGTTTGCGTTGAGCATAGACATGATTGGATTACGTCTATCGCAATACGGTTATTCATTTAAGGAGAATAATGGTTACTCTATTTATTTGAATAATACCTTCAATGGTCTTGCACCTAAAATGAATGGTTTATTGAATCTCGATCATAGTGATACACATGTTCATACCAAAAGATATAAGATAGTAATGATAGTACCACCTACTTGTGGCACTGCCATGTAAGTCATATTGGTATAAAACGCATGAAGAAGCTCCATGTTGATGGATCTTTGGACTCACTCATTTTTGAAAAGGATTGAGACATGTGAACCATGTCTATTGGTATATACGCATGAAGAAACTCCATGTAGATGGACCGTTTGGACTCACTTGATTTTGAATCGCTTGAGACATGCAAATCATACCACATGGGCAAGATGATTGAAAGCTTCGGTTTCAGTAAAATGGAACAAGAAAGCAACTTGTTGGAAGTAACACATTTTGATGTGTGCAGTCCAATGAGTGCTGAGGCACGCAGTGGATATCGTTATGCTCTTACTTCACAGATGATTTGAGTAGATACTGAGCATATTTACTTGATGAAACACAAGTCTGAATTATTGAATGGTTCAAGTAATTTCAGAATGAAGTTGAATATCGTCGTGACAAGAGGATAAAATATCTATGATATGATCATAGAGATGAATATCTGAGTTGCGAGTTTGGTACACAATTAAGACATTGTGAAAATTGTTTCACGACTAGTACCGCCTGGAACACCATAGAGTGATGGTGTGTCCGAACATCATAACTGCACCCTATTGGATATGATGCATACCATGATGTCTCTTATCAAATTACCACTATCGTTCATGGGTTAGGCATTGGAGACAACCGCACTCACTTTAAATAGGGCACCACGTAATTCCGATGAGATGACACCGTATGAACTATGGTTTAGAGAAACCTAAGCTGTCATTTCTTAAAAGTTTGGGGCTGCGATGCTTATATGAAAAAGTTTCAGGTTGATAAGCTCGAACCCAAAGCGGATAACTGCATCTTCATAGGACACCCAAAACAGTTGGGTATACCTCCTGTCTCAGATCCGAAAGCAATAGGGGTTGTTTCTCAAATCGGGTCCTTTCTCGAGGAAAAGTTTCTCTCGAAAGAATTGAGTGGGAGGATGGTGGAGACTTGATGAGGTTATTGAACCGTCACTTCAACTAGTGTGTAGCAGGGCACAGGAGTTGTTCCTATGGCACCTACACCAATTGAAGTGGAAGCTTATGATAGTGATCATGAGACTTCGAATCAAGTCACTCCCAAACCTCGTAGGATGACAAGGATGCGTACTACTTCAGAGTGGTACGTAATCCTGTCTTGGAAGTCATGTTGCTAGACAACAATGAACCTACGAGCTATGGAGAAGCGATGGTGGGCCTGGATTCCGATGAATGGCTCGAGGCCATAAAATCCGAGAGAGGATCCATGTATGAAAACAAAGTGTAGACTTTGGCAGAACGGCTCGATGGTCGTGAGGCTGTTGAGTACAGATGGATTTTAAAAGGAAGACGGACAATGATGGTAAATGTCACCATTAAGAAAGCTCGACTTGTCGTTAAGATGTTTTCCGACAAGTTCAAGAAGTTGACTACGATGAGACTTTCTCACTCGTAGCGATGCTAAGAGTCTGTTGGAATTATATTAGCAGGTACTGCATTATTTATGAAATATTGCAGATAGGATGTCAAAATATTGTTTCCTTGATTTTCTTGAGGAAAGATACAACCAGAAGATTTTTGTCAATCCTGAAAGATGCTAACAAGTATGCAAAGCCCCAGCAATCCTTCTAAGGACTGGAGTAAGCATCTCGGAGTTGGAATGTACACTTTGATGAGATGATCAAAGAATTTGGGTTTATACAAAGTTTATGAGAAACTTGTATTTCGAAAGAAGTGAGTGGGAGCACTATAGAATTTCTGATGAGTATATGTTGTTGACATATTGTTGATCAGAAATGATGTAGAATTTCTGGAAAGCATATAGGGTTATTTGAAAAGTGTTTTTCAATGGAAAACCTGGATTAAGCTACTTGAACATTGAGCATCAAGATCTATAAGGATAGATCAAAATCGCTTAATAGTACTTTCAGATGAATACATACCGTGATAAGATTTTGAAGGAATTCAAAATAGATCAGCAAAGAAGGAGTTCTTGGCTGTATTACACGTGTGAGTATTGAGTAAGACTCAAGACCTGACCACGGCAGAAGAGAGAGAAAGGACGAAGGTCGTCCCCTATGCTTAGACGTAGGCTCTATAGTATGCTATGTTGTGTACCGCATCTGAAGTGTGCCTTGCCATGAGTCAGTCAAGGGGTACAAGAGTGATCCAGGAATGGATCACAGGACAACGGTCAAGGTTATCCTTGGTAACTAGTGGACTGAGGAATTTTCTCGATTATGGAGGTGGTAAAAGAGTTCGTCGTAAAGGGTTACGCCGATGCAAGCTTTGACACTAATCCAGATTATTCTGAGTAGTAAACTGGATTCGTATAGTAGAACAGTTATTTGGAATAGCTCCAAATAGAGCGTGGTAGCTGCATCTAGGAGATGACATAGATATTTGTAAAGCACACACGGATCTGAAAGATTCAGACCTGTTGACTAGTAACCTCTCTCACAAGCGAGATATGATCAAACCCCATGGGTGTTGGAATCATTGCAATCACATAACGATGTGAACTGGATTATTGACTCTAGTGCAAGTGGGAGACTGTTGGAAATATGCCCTAGAGGCAATAATAAATTAGTTATTATTATATTTCCTTGTTCATGATAATCGTTTATTATCCATGCTAGAATTGTATTGATAGGAAACTCAGATACATGTATGGACACATAGACAACACCATGTCCCTAGTAAGCCTCTAGTTGACTAGCTCGTTGATCAATAGATGGTTACGGTTTCCTGACCATGGACATTGGATGTCATTGATAACGGGATCACATCATTAGAAGAATGATGTGATGGACAAGACCCAATCCTAAGCCTAGCACAAGATCATGTAGTTCGTATGCTAAAGCTTTTCTAATGTCGAGTATCATTTCCTTAGACCATGAGATCGTGCAACTCCCGGATACCGTAGGAATACTTTGGGTGTGCCAAACGTCACAACGTAACTGGGTGGCTATAAAGGTACACTACAGGTATCTCCGAAAGTGTCTGTTGGGTTGGCACGAATCGAGACTGGGATTTGTCACTCCGTGTGACGGAGAGGTATCTCTGGGCCCACTCGGTAGGACATCATCATAATGTGCACAATGTGATCAAGGAGTTGATCACGGCATGATGTGTTGCGGAACGAGTAAAAGAGACTTGCCGGTAACGAGATTGAACAAGGTATCGGGATACCGACGATCGAATCTCGGGCAAGTATCGTACCGATAGACAAAGGGAATTGTATACGGGATTGATTAAGTCCTTGACATCGTGGTTCATCCGATGAGATCATCGTGGAACATGTGGGAGCCAACATGGGTATCCAGATCCCGCTGTTGGTTATTGACCGGAGAACGTCTCGGTCATGTCTGCATGTCTCCCGAACCCGTAGGGTCTACACACTTAAGGTTCGATGACTCTAGGGTTATAAAGGAAGCTTGTATGTGGTTACCGAATGTTGTTCGGAGTCCCGGATGAGATCCCGGACGTCACGAGGAGTTCTGGAATGGTCCGGAGGTAAAGATTTATATATGGGAAGTCCTGTTTTGGTCGCCGGAAAAGTTTCAGGGTTTATCGGTAGTGTACCGGGACCACCGGAGGTGTCCGGGGGTCCACCAAGTGGGGCCACAAGCCCCGGAGGCTTGCGTGGGCCAAGTGTGGGAGGGGACCAGCCCCAGGTGGGCTGGTGCGCCCCCCCACAAGTGCCCAAGGTGCAAGGGAGAGAAGAGGGGGCAAACCCTAAGGGCAGATGGGCCCTAAGGCCCATGCTCCCTGCGCCTCCCTCTCCTCCCCTCTTGGCCGCCCCCCCTTTTCCCATCTAGGGCTGCCGCCCCCCCTAGGGGTGGGAACCCTAGAGGGGGCGCACCCTCCTCCCTCTCCCCTATATATAGTGAGGCCCGGGGCTGCCCATAGGACACGTGATTCAATCTCTCGTTGGTGCAGCCCTGCGTCTCTTCTTCCTCCTCTTCTGTGGTGCTTGGCAAAGCCCTGCAGGATTGCCACGCTCCTCCACCACCACCATGCCGTTGTGCTGCTGCTGGATGGAGTCTTCCTCAACCTCTCCCTCTCCCCTTGCTGGATCAAGGCATGGGAGACGTCACCGGGCTGTATGTGTGTTGAACGCGGAGGTGCCGTCCGTTCGGCACTTGGTCATCGGTGATTTGGATCATGACGAGTACGACTCCATCAACCCCGTTCACTTGAACGCTTCCGCTTAGCGATCTACAAGGGTATGTAGATGCACTCTCTTTCCCCTCGTTGCTGGTTTCTCCATAGATAGATCTTGGTGACACGTAGGAAAATTTTAAATTTCTGCTACGTTCCCCAACAGTGGCTTCACACACCTTCGGAGACCTACGACATGAGTTGGCCCAAGATGAAGAGAGCTTTGCGGCGAGAGTTTGTTGGAAATATGCCCTAGAGGCAATAATAAAAGCATTATTATTATATTTCCTTGTTCATGATAATTGTCTTTATTCGTGTTATAATTGTGTTATCCGGAAATCGTAATACATGTGTGAATAACAGACAACAATATGTCCCTAGTGAGCCTCTAGTTGACTGGCTCGTTGATCGACAGATAGTCATGGTTTCCTGACTATGGACATTGGATGTCATTGATAACGAGATCACATCATTAGGAGAATGATGTGATGGACAAGACCCAATCCTAAACATAGCATAAGATCGCATAATTCGTTTGCTAGAGTTTTCCAATGTCAAGTATCCTTTCCTTAGACCATGAGATCGTGTAACTCCCGGATACTGTAGGAGTGCTTTGGGTGTGCCAAACGTCACAACGTAACTGGGTGACTATAAAGGTATACTACGGGTATCTCTGAAAGTGTCTGTTGGGTTGACATGGATCGAGACTGGGATTTGTCACTCCGCTTGACGGAGAGGTATCACCGGGCCCTCTCGATAATGCATCATCATAATGAGCTCAATGTGATCAAAGTGTTTGATCACGGGATCATGCATTATGGTACGAGAAAAGTGACTTGCCAGTAACGAGATTGAACGAGGTATTGGGATACCGACGATCGAATCTCGGGCAAGTAAAATACCGATTGACAAAGGGAATCGTATATGGGATTAAGTGAATCCTCGACATCGTGGTTCATCCGATGAGATCATCGTGGAGCATGTGGGAGCCAACATGGGTATCCAGATCCCGCTGTTGGTTATTGCCTGAGAGCCATCTCGGTCATGTCTGCATGTCTCCCGAACCCGTAGGGTCTACACACTTAAGGTTCGGTGACGCTAGGGTTGTGAAGATATGTATATGCAGTAACCCGAATGTTGTTCGGAGTCTCGTATGAGATCCCGGACGTCACGAGGAGTTTCGGAATGGTCCGGAGGTAAAGAATTATATATAGGAAGTGCTATTTTGGCCATCGGGACAAGTTTCGGGGTTATCGGTATTGTACCGGGACCACCGGAGGGTCCCGGGGGGTCCACCGGGTGGGGCCACCTGCCTCGGGGGGGCACATGGGCTCTAGGGGGTGCGCCTTGGCCCACATGGGCCAAGGGGAACCAGCCCCAAGAGGCCCATGCGCCTAGGGTTCCAAAGGGGAAGAGTCCCACTTGTGGAAGGCACCTCCTAGGTGCCTTGGGGGGGAGGAAATCCTCCCTGGCCGCCGCCCCCTTGGGAGATCAGATCTCCCAGGGCCGGCGCCCCCCCAAGAGGCCTATATAAAGGGGGGAGGGGAGGGGGCAGCCGCACCCCCTGGTCATTGGCGCCTCCCTCTCCCTCTCCAACACCTCCGCCTTCTCCATTGAGCACAGCGAAGCCCTGCCGGAGTACTGTAGTTCCAAAATCACCACGCCGTCGTGCTGCTGCTGGAGCCTTCTTCCCCAACCTCTCCTTTGCCTTGCTGGATCAAGAAGAAGGAGACGTTACGCTGACCGTACGTGTGTTGAACGCGGAGGTGCCGTACTTTCGGTGCTAGGATCTCCGGTGATTTGGATCACGGTGTGTACGACTACTTCATCCCCGTTCGTTGAACGCTTCTGCTCGTGGTCTACAAAGTGGTATGTAGATGCAATCTCTCTCTCCCATGACTCGTTGCTAGATGAACTCATAGATGGATCTTGGTGAAACCGTAGGAAAAATTTTAATTTTCTGCAACGTTCCCCAACAGTGGTATCAGAGCTAGGTCTATGCGTAGTTCTCTATTGCACGAGTAGAACACAATTTGTTGTGGGCGTAGATGTTGTCAACTTTTCTTGCCGCTACTAGTCTTATCTTGCTTCAGCGGTATTGTGGGATGAAGCGGCCCGGACCAACCTTACACGTACGCTTATGTGAGACCGGTTCCACCGACTAACATGCACTAGTTGCATAAGGTGGCTGGCGGGTGTCTGTCTCTCCCACTTTAGTTGGAGCGGATTCGATGAAAAGGGTCCTTATGAAGGGTAAATAGAATTTGACAAATCACGTTGTGGCTTTTACGTAGGTAAGAAAACGTTCTTGCTAGAACCCTAATTCAGCCACGTAAAACTTGCAACAACAATTAGAGGACGTCTAACTTGTTTTTGCAGCAAGTGCTTTGTGATATGATATGGCCAAAGTTGTGATGAATGATGAATGATCTATATGTGATGTATGAGATGTTCATGCTATTGTAATAGGAATCACGACTTGCATGTCGATGAGTATGACAACCGGCAGGAGCCATAGGAGTTGTCTTTATTTTTGTATGACCTGCGTGTCATTGAGAAATGCCATGTAAATTACTTTACTTTATTGCTAAACGCGTTAGCTATAGTAGTAGAAGTAATAGTTGGCGAGCAACTTCATGAAGACACGATGATGAAGATCATGATGATGGAGATCATGGTGTCAAGCCGGTGACAAGATGATCATGGAGCCCCAAGATGGAGATCAAAGGAGCTATGTGATATTGGCCATATCATGTCACGTTTATTATTTGATTGCATGTGATGTTTATCATGTTTTGCATCTTGTTTACTTAGAACGACGGTAGTAAATAAGATGATCCCTCATAATAATTTCAAGAAAGTGTTCCCCCTAACTGTGCACCGTTGCGACAGTTCGTTGTTTCGAAGCACCACGTGATGATCGGGTGTGATAGATTCTAACGTTCACATACAACGGGTGTAAGACAGATTTACACACGCAAAACACTTAGGTTGACTTGACGAGCCTAGCATGTACAGACATGGCCTCGGAACATAGAAGACCGAAATGTCGAGCATGAGTCGTATAGAAGATACGATCAACATGAAGATGTTCACCGATGTTGACTAGTCCGTCTCACGTGATGATCGGACACGACCTAGTTGACTCGGATCATGTAATACTTAGATGACTAGAAGAGGGATGTCTATCTAAGTGGGAGTTCATTAAATAATTTGATTAAATGAACTTTATTATCATGAACTTAGTCTAAAATATTTACAATATGTCTTGTAGATCAAATGGCCAACGTAGTCCTCAACTTCAATGCGTTCCTAGAGAAAACCAAGCTGAAAGACGATGGTAGCAACTATACGGACTGGGTCCGGAATCTGAGGATCATCCTCATAGCTGCCAAGAAAGATTATGTCCTACGAGCACCGCTGGGTGACGCACCTATTCTCCCTGCAAAACAAGATGTTATGAACGCTTGGCAGTCACGCTGCGATGATTACTCCCTCGTTCAGTGCGGCATGCTTTACAGCTTAGAGCCGGGGCTCCAAAAGCGTTTTGAGAGACATGGAGCATATGAGATGTTCGAAGAGCTGAAAATGGTTTTCCAAGCTCATGCCCGGGTCGAGAGATATGAAGTCTCCGACAAATTCTTTAGCTGTAAAGATGGAGGAAAATGGCTCTGTCAGTGAACACATACTCAAAATGTCTGGGTTGCACAACCGCTTGACTCAACTGGAAGTTAATCTCCCGGATGAAGCGGTCATTGACAGAATCCTCCAGTCGCTTCCACCTAGCTACAAGAGCTTTGTGATGAACTACAATATGCAGGGGATGGTAAAGACCATTCCTGAGGTATATGCTATGCTGAAATCAGCAGAGGTAGAAATCAAGAAGGAGCATCAAGTGTTGATTGTGAATAAAACCACTAAGTTCAAGAAGGGCAAGGGTAAAAAGAACTTCAAGAAGGACGGCAAGGAAGTTGCCGCGCCCGGTAAGCAAGTTGCCGGGAAGAAGCCAAAGAATGGACCCAAGCCCGAGACTGAGTGTTTTTATTGCAAGGGAAGTGGTCACTGGAAGCGGAACTGCCCCAAATACTTAGCGGACAAGAAGGCCGGCAAAACAAAAGGTATATGTGATATACATGTAATTGATGTGTACCTTACCAGTACTCGTAGTAGCTCTTGGGTATTTGATACCGGTGCAGTTGCTCACATTTGTAACTCAAAGCAGGAGCTGCGGAATAAACGGAGACTGGCGAAGGACGAGGTGACGATGCGCGTCGGGAATGGTTCCAAGGTCGATGTGATCGCCGTCGGCACGCTACCTCTACATTTACCTACGGGATTAGTTTTAAACCTCAATAATTGTTATTTAGTGCCAAGTTTGAGCATGAACATTGTGTCTGGATCTCGTTTAATTCGAGATGGCTACTCATTTAAATCCGAGAATAATAGTTGTTCTATTTATATGAGAGATATGTTTTATGGTCATGCTCCGATGGTTAATGGTTTATTCTTAATGAATCTCGTACGTGATGATACACATATTCATAGTGTGAATACCAAAAGAGTTAAAGTTGGTAACAATAGTCCCACATATTTGTGGCACTGCCGCCTTGGTCACATAGGTGTCAAACGCATGAAGAAGCTCCATGCAGATGGCCTTTTAGAGTCTCTTGATTATGAATCATTTGACACGTGCGAACCATGCCTCATGGGTAAAATGACCAAGACTCCGTTCTCAGGAACAATGGAGCGAGCAACCAACTTATTGGAAATCATACATACCGATGTGTGCGGTCCAATGAGTGTTGAGGCTCGCGGTGGCTATCGCTATGTTCTCACCCTCACTGATGACTTGAGTAGATATGGGTATGTCTACTTAATGAAACACAAGTCTGAGACCTTTGAAAAGTTCAAGGAATTTCAGAGTGAGGTTGAAAATCAACGTGATAGAAAGATCAAGTATCTACGATCAGATCGTGGAGGAGAATACTTGAGGCACGAATTTGGCACACACTTAAGAAAATGTGGAATAGTTTCACAACTCACGCCGCCTGGAACACCTCAGCGTAATGGTGTGTCCGAACGTCGTAATCGCACTCTATTAGATATGGTGCGATCTATGATGTCTCTTACCGATTTACCGCTATCTTTTTGGGGCTATGCTTTAGAGACTGCCGCATTCACTTTAAATAGGGCTCCGTCCAAATCCGTTGAGATGACACCGTATGAATTATGGTTTGGGAAGAAACCTAAGCTGTCGTTTCTAAAAGTTTGGGGATGCGATGCTTATGTCAAGAAACTTCAACCTGAAAAGCTCGAACCCAAGTCGGAAAAATGCGTCTTCATAGGATACCCTAAAGAAACTGTTGGGTATACCTTCTACCTCAGATCCGAAGGCAAGATCTTTGTTGCCAAGAATGGATCCTTTCTAGACAAAAAAGTTTCTCTCGAAAGAAGTAAGTGGGAGGAAAGTAGAACTTGATGAAGTGTTACCTCTTGAACCGGAAAATGGCAAAGCTCAAGAAAACGTTTCTGAGGTGCCTGCACCGACTAGAGAGGAAATTAATGATGATGATCAAGATACTTCTAATCAAGCTCCTACTGAAATTCGAAGGTCCACAAGGACACGTTCCGCACCAGAGTGGTACGGCAACCCTGTCTTGGAAATCATGTTGTTAGACAACGGTGAACCTTCGAACTATGAGGAAGCAATGGCGGGCCCGGATTCCGACAAATGGCTAGAAGCCATGAAATCCGAGATAGGATCCATGTAGGAAAACGAAGTATGGACTTTGACTGACTTGCCCGTTGAACGGCGAGCCATAGAAAATAAATGGATCTTTAAGAAGAAGACAGACGCGGATGGTAATGTGACCATCTATAAAGCTCGACTTGTCGCTAAGGGTTATCGACAAGTTCAAGGGGTTGACTACGATGAGACTTTCTCACCGATAGCAAAGCTGAAGTCCGTCCGAATCATGTTAGCAATTGCCGCATTCTACGATTATGAAATATGGCAAATGGACGTCAAAACGGCATTCCTTAATGGTTTCCTTAAGGAAGAATTGTATATGATGCAGCCGGAAGGTTTTGTCGATCCTAAGAATGCTGACAAGGTGTGCAAGCTCCAACGCTCGATTTATGGGCTGGTGCAAGCATCTCGGAGTTGGAACATTCGCTTTGATGAGATGATCAAAGCGTTTGGGTTTACGCAGACTTATGGAGAAGCCTGCGTTTACAAGAAAGTGAGTGGGAGCTCTGTAGCATTTCTCAGACTATATGTAGATGACATACTTTTGATGGGAAATGATATAGAACTCTTGGACAACATTAAGGCCTACTTGAATAAAAGTTTTTCAATGAAGGACCTTGGAGAAGTTGCTTATATATTAGGCATCAAGATCTATAGAGATAGATCGAGACGCCTCATAGGTCTTTCACAAAGCACATACCTTGATAAAATATTGAAGAAGTTCAATATGGATCAATCTAAGAAAGGGTTCTTACCTGTGTTACAAGGTGTGAAATTGAGCTCAGCTCAATGTCCGACCACGGCAAAAGATATAGAAGAGATGAGTGTCATCCCCTATGCCTCAGCCATAGGTTCTATTATGTATGCCATGCTGTGTACCAGACCTGATGTAAACCTTGCCGTAAGTTTGGTGGGAAGGTACCAAAGTAATCCCGGCAAGGAACACTGGACAGTGGTCAAGAATATCCTGAAGTACCTGAAAGGGACTAAGGAAATGTTTCTCGTTTATGGAGGTGACGAAGAGCTCGTCGTAAAGGGTTACGTCGACGCTAGCTTCGACACAGATCTGGATGACTCTAAGTCACAAACCGGATACGTGTATATTTTGAATGGTGGGGCAGTAAGCTGGTGCAGTTGCAAGCAAAGCGTCTTGGCGGGATCTACATGTGAAGCGGAGTACATGGCAGCCTCGGAGGCAGCACATGAAGCAATTTGGGTGAAGAAGTTCATCACCGACCTCGGAGTCATACCCAATGCGTCGGGGCCAATCAAACTCTTCTGTGACAACACTGGAGCTATTGCACTTGCCAAGGAGCCCAGGTTTCACAAGAAGACCAGGCACATCAAGCGTCGCTTCAACTCCATTCGTGAAAATGTTCAAGATGGAGACATAGAAATTTGTAAAGTGCACACGGATCTGAATGTTGCAGATCCGTTGACTAAACCTCTCCCTAAGGCAAAACATGATCAGCACCAGAACTCTATGGGTGTTCGATTCATCACAATGTAACTAGATTATTGACTCTAGTGCAAGTGGGAGACTGTTGGAAATATGCCCTAGAGGTAATAATAAAAGCATTATTATTATATTTCCTTGTTCATGATAATTGTCTTTATTCGTGCTATAATTGTGTTATCCGGAAATCGTAATACATGTGTGAATAACAGACAACAATATGTCCCTAGTGAGCCTCTAGTTGACTAGCTCGTTGATCGACAGATAGTCATGGTTTCCTGACTATGGACATTGGATGTCATTGATAACGAGATCACATCATTAGGAGAATGATGTGATGGACAAGACCCAATCCTAAACATAGCATAAGATCGCATAATTCGTTTGCTAGAGTTTTCCAATGTCAAGTATCCTTTCCTTAGACCATGAGATCGTGTAACTCCCGGATACCGTAGGAGTGCTTTGGGTGTGCCAAACGTCACAACGAAACTGGGTGACTATAAAGGTATACTACGGGTATCTCTGAAAGTGTCTGTTGGGTTGACATGGATCGAGACTGGGATTTGTCACTCCGCTTGACGGAGAGGTATCACCGGGCCCTCTCGGTAATGCATCATCATAATGAGCTCAATGTGATCAAAGTGTTTGATCACAGGATCATGCATTACGGTACAAGAAAAGTGACTTGCCAGTAACGAGATTGAACGAGGTATTGGGATACCGACGATCGAATCTCGGGCAAGTAAAACACCGATTGACAAAGGGAATCGTATACGGGATTAAGTGAATCCTCGACATCGTGGTTCATCCGATGAGATCATCGTGGAGCATGTGGGAGCCAACATGGGTATCCAGATCCCGCTGTTGGTTATTGCCCGAGAGCCGTCTCGATCATGTCTGCATGTCTCCCGAACCCGTAGGGTCTACACACTTAAGGTTCGGTGACGCTAGGGTTGTGAAGATATGTATATGCAGTAACCCGAATGTTGTTCGGAGTCCCGGATGAGATCCCGGACGTCACGAGGAGTTTCGGAATGGTCCGGAGGTAAAGAATTATATATAGGAAGTGCTATTTTGGCCATCGGGACAAGTTTCGGGGTTATCGGTATTGTACCGGGACCACCGGAGGGTCCCGGGGGGTCCACCGGGTGGGGCCACCTGCCTCGGGGGGCCACATGGGCTCTAGGGGGTGCACCTTGGCCCACATGGGCCAAGGGGAACCAGCCCCAAGAGGCCCATGCGCCTAGGGTTCCAAAGGGGAAGAGTCCCACTTGTGGAAGGCACCTCCTAGGTGCCTTGGGGGGGAGGAAATCCTCCCTGGCCGCCGCCCCCCTTGGGAGATCAGATCTCCCAGGGCCGGCGCCCCCCCCCAAGAGGCCTATATAAAGGGGGGAGGGGAGGGGGCAGCCGCACCCCCTGGTCATTGGCGCCTCCCTCTCCCTCTCCAACACCTCCTCCTCCTCCATTGAGCACGGCGAAGCCCTGCCGGAGTACTGTAGTTCCAAAATCACCACGCCGTCGTGCTGCTGCTGGAGCCTTCTTCCCCAACCTCTCCTTTGCCTTGCTGGATCAAGAAGAAGGAGACGTTACGCTGACCGTATGTGTGTTGAACGCAGAGGTGCCGTGCTTTCGGTGCTAGGATCTCCGGTGATTTGGATCACGGTGTGTACGACTACTTCATCCCCGTTCGTTGAACGCTTCCGCTCGCGATCTACAAAGTGGTATGTAGATGCAATCTCTCTCTCCCATGACTCGTTGCTAGATGAACTCATAGATGGATCTTGGTGAAACCGTAGGAAAAATTTTAATTTTCTGCAACGTTCCCCAACAGAGTTCGTGCCTCCAACCTACATGGAACAACTTCTATGCCAATTGGAGAACACCACCCAAGGATCCAAGTCCATCGACGCGTACTTCAAGGAGATGAAGAATGCCTTGCGACGAGCCGGCGTGGATGACCCCATGTCAATGAAGTTCCACTTCATGATGGGATTGAACAACGACATCTCCAAGACTATCTTCCTCAAGAACTACAAGTCCCTCGACGACAACTACATTGGTGCTCTCAAGGCGGAACAAGAACCCATGAAGGCCAAGGCTTCTCCACCCCAAGCTCACTTCGCGGTGACCAAGCTCCGTGAGAACGAGCATGAGGGTTGAGGGAGTCCTGGATTAGGGGGTGTTCGGATATCCGGGCTATACCTTCGCCGGACTCCTGGACTATGAAGATACAAGATTGAAGACTTCGTCCCGTGTCCGGATGGGACTTTCCTTGGCGTGGAAGGCAAGCTAGGCGATGCGGATACTCAAGATCTCCTACCACTGTAACCGACTCCGTGTAACCCTAACCCTATCCGGTGTCTATATAAACCGGAGGGTTGTAGTCCGTAGGACAGAACAATCATCATACACAATCATACCATAGGCTAGCTTCTAGGGTTTAGCCTCCTTGATCTCATGGTAGATCTACTCTTGTACTACCCATATCATCAATATTAATCAAGCAGGAGTAGGGTTTTACCTCCATCGAGAGGGCCCGAACCTGGGTAAACATCGTGTCCCTTGTCTCCTGTTACCATACGGCTTTGACGCACAGTTCGGGACCCCCTACCTGAGATCCACCGGTTTTGACACCGACATTGGTGCTTTCATTGAGAGTTCCTCTGTGTCGTCGCCTTTAGGCCCGATGGCTCCTCTGATCATCAACAACGATGAGGTCCAGGGTGAGACTTTTCTCCCCGGACAGATCTTCGTCTTCGGCGGCTTCGCACTGCGGGCCAATTCGCTTGGTCATCTGGAGCAGATCGAAAGCTACGCCCCTGGCCATCAAGTCAGGTTTGGAAGCCTAAACTACACAGCTGATATCCGTGGAGACTTGATCTTCGACGGATTCGAGCCACAGCCAAGCGCGCCGCACTATCTCGAGGGGCATGATCTAGCTCTGCCTCCGAGCAGTGTCCTGGAGGCCGCACACGCACCGGTTCCGACCCTTAACTCGGAGCCTATTGCGCCAATTGAGGATGAGCAGTTGGACGCCACCTCGGGGGCTGCGATCTCAAAGGCGACCGAGCCGAACGCCAGCCCCGCACTCCGCGTGACCCATGATCCCGAAGGTCCGGACTCCTCCCCGGACTCCAAACCCCCCGCGCCCCTACCAGTCGAAGCCGATTGGGCGCCGATAATGGAGTTCACCGCCGCGGACATCTTTCAGTACTCGCCTTTTGGCGACATCCTGAATTCTTTCAAGTCTCTCTCTTTATCAGGAGAGCCCTGGCCGAATTACGGTCAGCGAGGATGGGATACGGACGATGAAGAAATTCAAAACCCACCCACCACCCACTTAGTAGCCACTGTCGACGATTACACCAACATGCTTGACTTCGGCTCCGAAGACTTCGACGGTATGGACGACGAGGTAGGAGACGAACAGGAACCGGCACCTGTAGGGCGCTGGACGGCCACCTCGTCATATGACGTATACATGGTGGATACTCCAAAGGATGGAGATGGCGATGGAACAGAGGGGGATGACACCTCCAAGAAACAGCCAAAGCGCCAACGTCAGCGGCGCCGCTCTAAATCCCGCCAAAGCAAAAACGGTGATTCCGGCACGGGAGATAATACTACCCCGGATAGCGCCGAAGAACACCCAACCCAGCAAGATTCAGTGCAGGAAGATGGAGAAGCCAACCCTCATGAGAGAGCGGCAGAACGGGAGGTTGAGGATGATAACTATATGCCTCCTTCCGAAGACGAGGCAAGCCTCGATGACGACGAATTCGTCGTACCATCAGACCCCACCGAACAAGAGCGTTTCAAACGCAGGCTTTTAGCCACGGCGAACAGCCTAAAGAAAAAGCAGCAACAGCTTAGAGCTGATCAAGATTTGCTAGCTGATAGATGGACTGAAGTCCTTGCGGCCGAAGAGTACGAACTTGAGCGTCCCTCCAAGAATTATCCTAAGCGCAGGCCGCTACCCCGATCAGAGGAGGAAGCACCTACATCACCAGCGCACGACACGGCAGACCGGCCACCTCGCGGCCGCGACAAAGAGGCATGTCGAACCTCCACCCAAGCCATGCCCCGACGCCGCTCAACCAAGGCACGGGAAAATGCGCCAGACCTGCGAGATGTACTGGAGGATAAAGCAAGGCAAACAAGATCGATCTACGGATCGCGCAGGCGCCCGATGACACGTGACGATGATCTTCACTCCGGACACAATAAATCCGGCCGGGCCGAACACAATAGGCATAGCTCTTCCGAGCTGCGTCGTGACATAGCCTAGTACAGGGGCGCCGCACACCCACTATGCTTCACAGATGAAGTAATGGATCATAAAATCCCAGAGGGTTTTAAACCCGTAAACATCGAATCATACAATGGCACTACAGACCCGGCGGTATGGATTGAGGATTATCTCCTTCATATCCACATGGCACGTGGCGATGATCTACACGCCATCAAATATCTCCCTCTCAAACTCAAAGGACCGGCCCGACACTGGCTTAACAGCTTGCCAGCGGACTCAATCGGTTCTTGGGAGGACCTGGAAGCCGCATTCCTCAACAACTTCCAGGGCACTTATGTGCGACCACCGGATGCCGACGACCTAAGCCACATAATTCAGCAGCCAGAGGAATCGGCCAGGCAATTCTGGACACGGTTCCTAACAAAGAAAAACCAGATAGTCGACTATCCGGACGCAGAGGCCCTAGCAGCCTTCAACCATAACATCCGCGACGAGTGGCTTGCCGGCACCTGGGACAGGAAAAGCCGAAATCTATGGCAGCCCTCACGACACTCATGACCTGCTTTTGCGCGGGCGAAGATAGCTGGCTAGCTCGCAGCAACAACTTATCAAAGAACCCTGGTAATTCGGATACCAAGGACAAAAGTGGCAGGACACGTCGAAATAAGCAAAAGCGCCGCGGTAGCAGCGACAGCAATGAAGATACGGCAGTCAATGCCGAATTCAGAGGCTATAAATCCGGTCAGCGGAAAAAGCCATTTAAAAAGAATACTCAGGGCCCGTCCAGTTTGGACCGAATACTCGACCGCTTGTGCCAGATCCATGGCACCCCCGAAAGGCCAGCCAATCACACCAACAGGGATTGTTGGGTGTTCAAGCAGGCAGGCAAGTTAAGAGCCGAAAACAAAGACAAGGGGCTGCATAGCGATGACGAGGAGGAGCCCAGGCCGCCGAACAACAATGGACAGAAGGGGTTTCCCCCACAAGTGCGGACGGTGAACATGACATACGCAACCCACATTCCCAAGAAGGAGCGGAAGCGTGCGCTACGGGACGCATACCCAATAGAGCCAGTCGCCCCAAAGTTCAACCCATGGTCCTCTTGCCCGATCACTTTTGATCGAAGGGACCACCCCACTAGCATCCGTCATAGCGGCTTTGGCGCATTGGTTCTCGACCCAATCATCGACGGATTTCATCTCACAAGAGTCCTCATGGACGGTGGCAGTAGCCTGAACCTGCTTTACCAGGATATAGTGCGGAAAATGGGCATAGATCCATCAAGGATGAAGCCCACAAGGACGACCTTTAAAGGCGTTATACCAGGTGTAGAAGCCAACCGTACAGGCTCCATAACACTTGATGTGGTCTTCGGATCTCCGGATAACTTCTGAAGCAAAGAGTTAATCTTCGACATAGTCTCGTTCCGCAGTGGCTATCACACCCTGCTCGGACGAACCGCATTTGCCAAATTCAATGCGGTGCCGCACTACGCATACCTCAAGCTCAAGATGCCAGGCCCTCGAGGAGTAATCACGGTCAACGGAAACACCGAACGCTCCCTCCGTACGGAGGAGCACACGGCGGCTCTCGCAGCAGAAGTACAAAGCAACCTTTTTAGGAAACTCTCCAATCCGGCAGTTAAAAAGCCAGACAATGCCAAGCGCGCCCGGAGTAACCTACAACAAGACCGCCTGACACGTTCTGAGCAGGCGTAGCAATGCGGCCCCAACCCCAGCCATCGCGACATAGCGGAGCTAGTACCTCGCGTACATAACTACGCCCTTGAAATACCATGGGCACAGGGGAAGGGGCACAATAACGGCATGCTCACAATACGGCTTAAAACGTACTAGGGGCTGCCGGATTCTTTTTATTACTTTCAGGACTCCACACTTGGGACGACCTGTTCGGCAATTCGGCTGCCGCACAAACGATGCAAGATCCAAGGAAGCAGACAAAGCTACGCCGCATTATGGAATTCTCAGGTGGTCTCTATTACGAGCGGTATATCTGTTCCGAACTCAATTCCGCGGCCTGCCCCTGGTCAGGACATGTTAAATAGTCTAATATCTTTTTGCTTATCGCACTACTTGTATCGTTCGGCTTTGATAAATAGCCTCTTTATAAACAATGCACAGCTTTTCGCCTATTTTTTGCATTATTCTCTTTTAATATATATGTTTATCAAATAACATGATCGCACCCGTACATCATGGTACGGCAAACACGCCAGGGGCTTCAGTACCCTTCGATCTGGCGTGAGAAGTCCGTACGCTTTCACAAGTGCGGCACCCCGAACTTATAGCACTATATGCATCGGCTCCGAATCATGATTTGGGTCAATAGTTGGGTTTGCCCGACTCCTATGTTTTGGTGCCTTACGTTCCGCTATATCGGCTAAGGTAGCACTAGGAGAACCACTGCGATTGTGCCCCGGTTCAGCTGGTTTAAGCACCTCAGTGGAGAAAGCTAAAACTGACTTTCATGATAAGGCAAGAGACCGGTCGCTGTTTGAGAGGTTTTTCGAGTCCCTAAAGACTTATGCCGCTTCGAGCGAGGAGCTGGCTCTGTCCGGCCAAAGGCGTGGATAGCGCCCCGAATTCGGTCTTCCGAACTAGGGGCTTCGCCGAAATTTAAAATAATAAAGTTCTATGGCTAAGTGAGAGTGTTCAAGCATTATAGTCCGATTGCCTGGTTTGTTGTGCGGAGCGCCTCCCTCGAAGGACCCAACCATGGGAAAAAGAGCGCTCAGGTTTATCCCGAACACCCCAGCACTAGCGGCGTGGGGGCAGAAGCCGACGACTAGCCATCTCTCAATTTTTGATAAACGGCCGCACAGAAAATAATATTTTAAATTCCATAAGCATTGCTTAGCGCATATGAACAAGTTTTCAGCGCACAGGATAAACACGAGCGAGTTCATTCAAATATTACATCTCTAGTACATTCATCCGCAATAAGGCGGGCACCGGCAGGAACATCCTTGTAGTAGTTCTCGGGCTTGCGATGCTCCTTCCCCTGCGGCGGCCCGTCCTTCACCAGCTTCTCTCCGTCAAGCTTACCCCAGTGCACCTTTGCACGGGCAAGGGCCCTCCGGGCACCTTCGATGCAGGCTGAACGCTTGATGACCTCAAGCCGTGGACAGGCCTCCACCAGCCGCCGCACCAGCCCAAAGTAGCTCCTAGGCATGGCTTCTCCGGGCCACAGCCGAACTAGGAAGCCCTTCATGGCTTGTTCGGCCGCCTTGTGGAGCTCGACCAGCTGTTTCAGCTGATCGCTCAAAGGCACAGGGTGTCCGGCCTCAGAATACTGAGACCAGAACACACTCTCTATCGAGCTGCCCTCTTCAGCTCGGTAGAATGCGGCGGCGGCGGATACGCGGCGGGGAAGAACTGCGAACGCCCCTGGAGAACTCCAGATTCGGGTAAGCGACAAGTAGTTTACTTTTATATTCCTACTTTGCATTAAGAATGCCATACCCGCTGCTATCTTTTTCATCTCCTCCAACTCTTGGAGGGCCTTTTGGGCTTCGGCCTTGGCACCCTTGGCGGTCTCAAGGGCCGACGCGAGCTCGGATGCTTGCGCCTTTGACTCACGCTCCAAGCTCTCATGTTTTTTCATGAGAGCCTGCAGCTCTTGCTGCACCTCGCCAACCTGGGCCCCAAGTCTCTCTCGCTCGGTGCGCTCCTCGACCGTTTTCTTTCCAGCCTCAGATAGCGCCTGCTTGAGGGTCGCTACCTCAGTTGTGGCCCCTACAATAAGCAGTACGATCCTGTTATTCTTTGCAATCACGCCTCTCTATAGGCACCTTTTTTCTTTGTAGGGTATCTCTTACCTTATTTTTCCTCGAGCTGTCGTTTGGCAAGGCTGAGCTCTTGTTCGGTCCGCCCGAGGTCCTTTTTTAGGACTTCCACCTGTGCAATCAGTGCGGCGGTGGATAACAGCGAAGCCTGCATACACATATTGACTCTTTATTGTTAGACTCCTGCGAAAATTATTAGATCCTCTATTCGGCTTTTCTTTTTCGAACGCCGAACAGAGCATCAGGGGCTACTGTCTATGCGGTCATATTTTGACATATTTCTACTTACCTCGAAGCCTGTCAGAAGGCTAGCACAAGCTTCAGTCAGTCCGCTCTTGGCGGACTGAACCCTTCGGATCACCGTACTCATAATAGTACGGTGTTCCTCGTCGATGGAGCCGCCGTCAAGCACCTCCAGCAGATTGTCCGGCACCTCCGGTTGGACGGAGGCTGTCGGCTCAGAAGGCTTTCTCCTCTTGGAAGGAGTTCGCCTACCACGAACCGGAACTGTTGAAGAGTCTGGCGCGGCGTCCGGCACAAAGCCGGACTCGGAGCCCTGGGGGCTCTTGTCCCCTTTATTCCTGGGGTCCGGGAGGTCGCCTGTCGGCTCCTCCAGGACCACCTCCTCCTGCCCCGGAGCTTGTCGCGATGCCACTTCGGCGTCGTCTGCAGTGCGGGGGGAGACAACGGGCGGAACCGAGTTCACGTCCGACGTATCCAGGGAGCCGCTCGACGAATCGTCGAGTTCGGCCCGGGGCGGGCTGCATAAATCACATTCGACATTAGGGAGAGATGTGCATTAAAGGAATGTCGGGGATATACCCCGCGGTGTAAACCGGCCGGAAGTTAAACCGGCCGGACTTAACGGTTTAGCTGAAGACCCGCCCTGACCTTGGCGGTTTACAAGCAACCCGATTGGACGTTGTAACTCAATGGTAACCCGACGGACGGGTCAGAGGAGCGACAAGACCCGGTGGCCCGTCTGGCGGTTCATGAAGGCCGGTTCAACTATTGTGGGCCGGTTTAACAGGAAAGGAATATTTATCTTACAAGGAGTTAAGACCGAGACTTGTACCCGGTTTGTATTAGAGATAGACTAGTCCTAATCCCAATAGGACTCCACATGTAAACCGCCCCTTCAACATATATAAGGAGGGGCGGGGCTCCCCAAAGAGGGACAAGTTACAAGTTAGAAGGGACAGGCTACAAGCAATCAATAATCTCTAGGGCTAGACACAAGAGCCGGTTTACGGCGTCTCCCTCGGGATGATAATGAGATCTAGCCTCAAACAACATGTAGGGTTATTACCGGATGATGTTTCCCGGGGCCCGAAGCTGTCTAAACCCTTGTCTTGCGTGTTGATCCGCCCTGCGTCTCTCGTCCCACTCAACCCCTCTCAAGCTACCACATAGATGCGTTGGCCTCGCGACTAAGTCCTGACACTAGGACATCTGCCGTGACAATTCCACGACAGTTGGCGCCCACCGTGGGGCCTGCGCACGGTGGTGTTGAGTTCTTGGGGGGATTTCTCTAATGGATTGAGAAGTTTGCGATTTTCCGGATAAAAAGCGCCGGTTCAGAAAGATCTGCGTCAACATTGAATTCATCAGCCGGGTTAGTTAGCCCGCAAGGATTTACGTCATCGCGAGCGGTCAAAGTCTTGCATCCGAAATCAATCGATACGAGATACAAACCACCGAGACCGACAGGCTTTGGCGATTCCGTCGTCTGTGTCCAAAACCTCATGCACGTGATGCCAAAGACAGCCGGGGATTCCTAGTAGTATTAATCCGGTCAAATCTGAGCACAAGTTCCAAAAGCAAAGCCAAATCTGTGTGGCCTCACGTGGAGCATCACCCTTGTCAAGGCCGCCATGAGCCACGGGCCAGCCTCCGCTTCAACAAACAGCAGCGCCGAGTCACTTCAGACTGCGCCTGCGCCAACCCGTCGCCAGCTCGGCCACGCCTCTCCAACCCGTCGCCGGTTCGGCTGCGCCTCGCCTCCTCTGGGTCGCCATCAACAACCCGCGGCCGCGCTTCTCCAATTCATCGCCGGTTCAGCCGCGCCACCAGCCTGCTGGTCTGCGAGTCACTACGTCCGCAGTCCTGTTAAACCGCCATCTGGGTTCGCCTCTGGACCGGCTACCCGCAAGCGGTGTGACGGGTTGCCGGTCTCCACCTCAGCTGCCTCACTCCGCCAGTCAACACCGTTCGAGGGCCGTCGCTGGCTCATTCCCCTGATTCAAACCGCCGCCGGTTCATCCCACGAAATATATGGATCATCGTTCATCTGAAAGTATCAGGTGATACCTCTCTAAACTTATTTTATCAAGCACATATTATTTTTGTCAAAGAACAGTTTACCTTTTGCCTTGGTCTGCAATATCATGTATGCAGGACAATTGTTCACTGCAAAAGCTACGGCGGTGTCGTTAATTTATAGCTCGCACCATCATTATAACGCGCTAGCATCTAACCACGCCATCAAACTCGGTGAATGAACGTGAGCAAGTCGCCGTCCCTATGGCCCGGTTTACATCAGCTTGCCGGGACCGCACCCGCGATTAGCTCGCCCGTCCGTGCCGGGTTACGACACCGGTGCCGATTTTCCCCATCCGCACCGGTTTACCACACTGCGGCCGGTTCACCCGTGATTGGTTTCAGCTTCATACAGTTATCATCCACTTCATGGCGGGTTATTTCCGATTCAAACGAATTAGGTGATATCCATCTAAAACTATTTTTTGACATATATTGTTTTTGTAAAAAGAACAATTACGTTGGTTTTGCATATTTTTGTATGCAGGACAATTATTCGCCACAACATTGGTGTTACACCATGCATGTGGAGCATGCACAGGCGTCATTGAGATCCGCTGAGTCCAAGACAAAATTTCTGGTTGGGGCAGTTTTTGGCGATCCGTCAAGTTGATGGAAAAATAAATCTCGATGATGGCGATGGCAATTGCTTCCATATGTGAAGGGCAGTCAACAAAAAGTCAAACCACCGCTCCCATCGGGCGGTCTGAAGACAGATCGATCAAATCACGGAGACCGACAGGAGTACGGTGGGCTGGTGCCTCGCAGACCATCAGATCATAACTCGCCGAGCCGCAGATATACTATGAGGGTGCCGTTGTTGTTCCCAGTGTCCCGAGCAGACCATCATCCATCAAGCAGTCAATATGCAAAGGCAAAAAGTGATACATCCATTGATCCATCAGCACGAGGAGGTAGTGCTAAAAACAATGATCCGTCAGCACGAGAGAAAAAAATCAAATCAACTACAAATCGGAGGAGGATTTGGTCATGGATGCATATAGACTCCGAGTCGTTTCCAAACCTCGCTCTGGCCGTACATGCTCCGCTCCGCCTCCGCTTCACACCGGCCGTACTTGCTCTGCCGGAAAGGTTCCACTGCAATGCGCCTCCACAAGCCGCCGCAGCCCCTGCTGAGTTACCGGACCAGTCCACTGCCGTCCCGCGCTGAGTCGCCGGACTGGCCTCTTTTCCCGTGTTGAGCCGGCCGGCCGCCGTCGCCTCGCTTTGAGCCAGCTCAGTTCCACCCGGCGGCCTCCGCTTCACGCTGCCCCCACTGTTTTAAATCGCCTTCGACTCCGGCACGAGACGCCGTCCCTGTCCGTTTCTGCCACCGTGTATAGCGGGGCTGTTATGCTGCTTATTTTCCCTCTGAGTCGCTGGCACGGATCTATGGCTGACGATGAATAGACTGACTATATATCTGTGGGGCTGTGTGTACATGCCCCGGTTCAACATAGCAGGACCAATATCAAGCAATGGATGCATCGTTTGACCAAGTCAATATTTTCTACAACATGGACGAGGTATTAAAAAAAATTATGCAGGCACCACCGGTCCTAATCCGTGACCAGGACAGGAGCCTCGCCTCCAAAGTTCTGGTGCCGCTTCACTTTGTCGCCTCTGTCGCGATGAACGGATTACAAATGAGGCATTATATTATGGGCACGGGGCACGCGCTAGCAACGTTCTGCACTGGCGTTTCGACCGTGTCATACCGCTCGGTGAATGAACGTGCGTGAGTCACCGTCCCTATGGTCCGGTTTACATCAGCTTACCGGGACCGCGCCCGCAATTAACTCGCCCGTCCGTGCGGTTTACCGCACTTGCGATGGACTCGACTTTCTATCGCACCGGTTTACAACACCGTGGCCGTCTCCCGCGACCGTGCTGGTTTGCGGCGCGGAGGACTACTTGCTCCGCACCAGTTTACAATGCCGCGACCGGTTCATCTGTCTGTTCGCATGGCTGACTTGCCATGATTGATTTCAGTTTCACTGTGGTGATCGTCAACTCCGCGGTGGATGTTTTCTGGCTAACATATCAGGACAACTTGTCTATTGCAAAAAGGGATTATTATATCGCTGAGCTATTGGATAACCCGTGTCGGTTTATATATCGCGATCCGCGATCCAATCCGCGTCAACTCGTCGGGATCATGCGAATTACCCTATAGCGCATGCACAGGCTGCCATCCCCCGCAGTCCGGTCTACATCAACATACCGGGCCGCACCGGTATGCACACGCCATGTATTGAGTATGAACAAGTCACAGCTTGGGTAGCCCGGTTTTCTTTCAAATTGGAGGCAAATTATCATCAACCACCGTCTGCACTGGATGGATCAATGAACAGGCGCACAAGTCGCCGCCGCTACAGTTTGGTTAAACTTCAAATCACCAGTTGGAAGGAACCATTGGCCGAGTTGCTGACACGGTTCATACGGGATCATTTACAACCCGCCGCAGTCACCTCAACCTTCTGTGGATTCACGTCGTGTTATCAACGCCAATAATATACAAGTTATACCGGTTTATATCACGGTCAAATATGGAGAATCTCAAGCCAACTCCTCGAGTCACCTTGAGACTTGGGGGCTACGATGATAGGATAGGACGCAGCAAGTCTTGCCAGTTTCAGCCGGTTTAAGAACCCAAGGACGATGGAGGGAAAGATAACCCGATCCCGGAGGCTACTGATATGTTGATGAAAATTTAAAGGCCGTCAGAAAATTTCCGGTGTAGAAAGTATATGACAGTTACAAAATCCCGGCTCAATGAAGAAGTTTCGGATCATCAGAAAGGATTCCGGTTTGAAACCTGGCTGAAGGGAAATCAGTATCACTGAAGCTCTCAAATATCCGATTTACAATCCGGTTCAAGAAAAATTTATTCTCCCACAAAGTTCTGAAGCGCTCAGATCCGGTTTACCCATGTCCGGTTCAAAAAGGAATTAACTTCTCGCAAGTTCGAGCTTAAAGGCCGTCAGAAAAATTCCGGCTGAAAATGAAGATTCCGGTTTAAAATCCGGTTCAAGGGAAAGATGTCTCCAACAAAGCTTTGAAGCTCTTAAATATCCGGCTCAAGATCCCGGTTCAAGAAGAATTTATCTCTTGCAAAAAGGTTAAAAATCACTGAAGAGGACCTGCTGCCATGATGCGCGGTTCAAACATGGGGCTTCCTGTTCAAACATAGGTCGTATTCGAACCAAAGAGAACATAGCTATTCAAACATGGGGCTTCCTGTTCAAACATAGGTCGTATTCGAACCAAAGAGAACATAGCTATTCAAACATGGGGCTTCCTGTTCAAACATAGGTCGTATTCGAACCAAAGAGAACATAGCTATTCAAACATGGGGCTTCCTGTTCAAACATAGGTCGTATTCGAGCCAAAGAGAACATAGCTATCCTTACAAAGTCAGTTGGGGACCTAGTCGACTTGAACCGTAGCTACACCTCCCGGGGGCTTGGTCATGTCTTGACGACGGTAATGCCTTCTGGCTGGCATATTTGCCACTGAATCAGTTGGGGACCTAATCGACTTGAACCGTAGTTACACCTTATGGGAGCTCGGTCATGTCTTGATGATGGTAATGCCTTCTGGTCGGCTTTTTAGCCAATGAATCATTTGGGGGCTTGGTCGTGTCCGAACCAATGCAATGCCACTTGATCGGCCCTAGGCCACTGAGTCACTTGGGGGCTTGGTCGAATCCGAACCAATGCAATGCCACTTGGCCGGCGTAATGCCACGAGTCTTTTGGGGACCTGGCCGACTGGCACCATCGCTACGCCTTCGGGGAGCTTGGTTGCGTCTGACCATGGTAACACCATCTGACCAGCTCAGTAGAGTTTTTCTTTTTGCAAATGGTTTTATCATTGCCTTTGCTTGAAATTTTGTTTTTATAAGTATTTCTTTTGTTGCGATTTTAAACCGACAATTCTTGAACCGGTTCGATTGTCAAATTATAAATTGACGGAACACGATCAAAATCTTAATCCGGAGGCCATCTGCCCGGTTTGATTTTCTATTACCATCATGGAGTAAACCGGTGTTTATCAACCCGGCTCGGCTTTCAACTACAAGTTGTGAGTGCATGATCAAATTATAATCCGGAGATTATCAACCCGGTCTGGTTTGACTACAAGTCACCAGTATTATATATTGTTAAACCGGTGTTTATCACAGCCCGGTACGGTTTTATCATAAACCGGCATAATATGGAAGGAGTTATCGTTACTCAAGATTGGGGTTATCACTCTTACTACAAAAAGTTGGTAAACCGGCTATATTACAGGTATGATGTATTTCATATTTGATTATTCTTAAGCGCAGCCTTGGTTATAAACCTGGGTTATATGTTGGGCATTATGACCCGTCCGGCGGTAAACCGCCAGGACACTTTAAACTTGTTGTATGCAGAAACAGGTTGAATAACGCATGGTTATAAATTATCCGGTGTTATTAAACCGGCCTGGCTTTAAAGACGATAAGTCGCCAGTATGATGATAACTCATCCGGTGTTTATTAAACCGGCCTGGCTTTAAGATGATCAGTCGCCAGTATGAGGATAAATTCTCCAGTGTTTATTAAACCGGTCTGGCTTTGGACTATAAGTCGCCAGTATATATTTGGATTGCGCCATTGGAATCATGCGCTTATAAATTATTGGATTATATTATTCAAATAGCCAAACTTGGCTGAATCTTCATTATGATATTGGATGAATAAAGGTTTTCATACGAGATTATATTATCTTGAATGGCCAACATGGCTGGATTTTTATTTCGGTTATTAATATTATGATTAAGGTTTTTCAAAGTCGCTTTAGCGCAATGGTTATCATTTTATACAATTGAAGGAATAGTCCCGAGTCGCTGCAGGCTTACAACCCGGCACTTGGGGGCTACATTATTCAGAATTGAGATTACATCAAATATGCAAGTCTCATGTTGCTGTAAGCATGCACCATGACGCTTGGGGGCTAATGCAAGGTCATTTTTTCTCATCTTATTGAAGACCCAACTCATCACATTGTAATGAGCCGGCCCTTGGGGGCTACCAATTGCTCCTGTCAGCTACTCAAGGTACAAAGCTTTTTATCTATTATATTGAAGGGTCTACTGCTCAGTTGGTAAAGCACAAAGCTCTTAACCTTGTGGACGTGGATTCAAGCCCCATGATGGGGGGTTACATCATATGATGATTTTTTTTTCATAGAAGTATATATCAAAGTCCCAGCTCAATATTGTCTTACTGAGCCGGCCCTTGGGGGCTACACATTGCTGTTCAAAGTTTAACAAGATTATACTTACAAAGTCCCTGCTGATTATTACATAATGACCCGGCCCTTGGGGGCTACATTGGTTGAAGTTTTATGGGCATCAGTCAATTACAAGTCACAGGTTGCTGCAAGCATGACAACCCGGCACTTGGGGGCTACAGGTATTATATTATTATCGAAGAAAGATTTTCAAATTCTCTGTTGAGCAAGTTAGATTGACCTGGCGTCACCAATCATTATGACCCTGTGGCTGCAACCCGGTGTCATCAATAATCATAAACCGATGTTGGCAACAATCATGAACCGGTGTCTGCAACAATCATAATCCGGGGTCATCAGTTTTTATAACCCGGCCATTTGGTAATGTTAAACCGGCAAGTTTTCAGGACCAGGGTCATCTTCAAACCGGCTGAATATCATATGAGTATTTCAAGACCAATATTTCTTAAACCGGCGTTTTGGAAGCCGACTCAAGTGGATTATTTCTTCACAATATTTTTCTGTGAGAAACCAATGTCAGCAAATTGAGTATGACGCTGGTTTATTGACCTGGATTTTCTAGAAGGAGAAAATGACAAAGACTAAGGATAATCAGATGCCGGTTTACGAGAATTCTTAATCCGGAGCACAACCTGTCAAATTTGTTTTGGGGTTTTGCAGCATAAGTTTACCATGGATAAATCCAAGCTAAACTTGGGGGCTAATGTCGGGGATATACCCCGCGGTGTAAACCGGCCGGAAGTTAAACCGGCCGGACTTAACGGTTTAGCTGAAGACCCGCCCTGACCTTGGCGGTTTACAAGCAACCCGATTGGACGTTGTAACTCAATGGTAACCCGACGGACGGGTCAGAGGAGCGACAAGACCCGGTGGCCCGTCTGGCGGTTCATGAAGGCCGGTTCAACTATTGTGGGCTGGTTTAACAGGAAAGGAATATTTATCTTACAAGGAGTTAAGACCGAGACTTGTACCCGGTTTGTATTAGAGATAGACTAGTCCTAATCCCAATAGGACTCCACATGTAAACCGCCCCTTCAACATATATAAGGAGGGGCGGGGCTCCCCAAAGAGGGACAAGTTACAAGTTAGAAGGGACAGGCTACAAGCAATCAATAATCTCTAGGGCTAGACACAAGAGCCGGTTTACGGCGTCTCCCTCGGGATGATAATGAGATCTAGCCTCAAACAGCATGTAGGGTTATTACCGGATGATGTTTCCCGGGGCCCGAAGCTGTCTAAACCCTTGTCTTGCGTGTTGATCCGCCCTGCGTCTCTCGTCCCACTCAACCCCTCTCAAGCTACCACATAGATGCGTTGGCCTCGCGACTAAGTCCTGACACTAGGACATCTGCCGTGACAATTCCACGACAGTATGCGAATACTTATGATTTCGCCGAACGCTTGGCCCTGTCCAGCCACTCCTCTCCGCTCTCTGCGGCGCCGTGGGAGTAGTCTGGCGGAGGGGTCTTCCTCTTCCTAGACCCCTCGGCCTCCCCCGATGGGGCGGCCTTCTTCTTCTCCTTTTCTCCCCCCACTGGGGGGGGAGAGCTTTTTTCTTCCTCCTCCTCATTTTCACGAGAGGAGGGCGCCTCGGACTCGTCAGACGATGAGTCCGACACCACCAAGTTGCGGGCACTCTTTCGAGTCCCGGTGGTCTTCTTCTTCTTGACCTTCTTCTCCGGCACCACGTAAGGTGCCAGAGTCAGCAGCTGCACCAGGAGAGCTGGGGCTGGGTCTTCGGGCAGGGGAGCCGGACAGTTAATTGGTCCGGATATCGCCTGCCAAGCCTGTCAAAGGTAAGGGAGTTTAGATCCCGCATAGAGTTAATCTATGAAAAAGAGCTTAATAATCCTGTCAAAGGCATAGATAGCTTACCTCGCTAGCGTGACACTGCGTGTTGTATCCGCGGTCCTCGGAAGCGGATGCGGGGGCTCCGGCGCCTTTGATTAGCACCTTCCAGACATCTTCATATGACGTGTCGAAGAGCCTGTTAAGGGTTCGGTGCTGCGCCGGGTCGAACTCACACAAATTGAAATCCCGTTGTTGGCACGGGAGGATCAGACGAACGAGCATGACCTGGACTATATTGACCAGCCGGATTGGCTTGTCTACCAGGGACTTGATGCAGGTCTTCAGTCCGGTCACCTCTTCCTCGTTGCCCCACGACAGGCCCGTCTCTTTCCAGGACACAAGCCGCATGGGGGGTCCAGATCTGAATTCGGGGGCTGCGACCCATTTCGGATCGCGAGGCTCGGTGATGTAAAACCACCTAGCTTGCAACCCCTTTAGGGTCTCCACAAAGGAGCCCTCGAACCAGAGGACGTTGGCTATCTTGCCAGCCATAGCACCTCCGCACTCCGCTTGGCTGCTGCGCACCACCTTGGGCTTGACGTTGAAAGTCTTGAGCCAAAGGCCAAAATGGGGGCGGACGCGGAGGAAGGCCTCACACACGACGATAAACGCCGAGATGTTGAGGATGAAGTTCGGGGCCAGATCGTGGAAATCTAGGCCGTAGTAGAACATGAGTCCCCGGACGAATGGGTGAAGTGGAAAACCCAGTCCGCGAAGGAAGTGGGGAAGGAAAACTACCCTCTCATGGGGCCTTAGGGTGGGGAGAAGCTGCCCCTCCTCAAGAAGCTGATGTGGGATGTCCTTGGACAGGTATCCGGCTTTCCTTAGCTTTTTTACTTGAGCCTCCGTAACGGAGGAGACCATCCACTTGCCTCCCGCTCCGGACTTTGCTGGAGAAGGTTGAGGTGGGAAGATCGGGCTTGGGCGCTGGAGCTTGAGTGCGAGAGAGATGGATTGGCAAAGGAGGAAGAAGGCGTAGGTGAAAAGGTGGATCCTTATCCCCTTATATGGGCGGATGCGGTTATGCATCCCCACCTACCTAATAAAACTCGCTTGCCTCCCAAGCGCCGTGGTAAATGGCATGGTTGGGTTACCCACGTCCGTATTGATGAGAATCCCGTTAAAAAGGGGCACATGATCTCTGCTTTGACAAGACGTGCCAAGGAAACCGCCTCGCTAAACGCGCTGAGGTGGAAAAGTGAAAACAATTTGTATAAAGAGCTTGGCCGCAGTGTGTTGACGCACTACGGAATACGTCAGCATATTTGATTTGTGTTAATATTATTCTCTCTATGGCAATATGTGGAAACTTATTTTGCAGAGCCGGACACTATTTTTGGTGATTACAATCTTCTATGAAGGACTTGGAGGAGGAACCCGCCTTGCAATGCCGAAGACAATCTGCGCGCCGGACTCGTCCTCATTGAAGCCTGGTTCAGGGGCTACTGAGGGAGTCCTGGATTAGGGGGTGTTCGGATAGCCGGACTATACCTTCGCCGGACTCCTGGACTATGAAGATACAAGATTGAAGACTTCGTCCCGTGTCCGGATGGGACTTTCCTTGGCGTGGAAGGCAAGCTAGGCGATGCGGATACTCAAGATCTCCTACCATTGTAACCAACTCCGTGTAACCCTAACCCTATCCGGTGTCTATATAAACTGGAGGGTTGTAGTCCGTAGGACAGAACAATCATCATACACAATCATACCATAGGCTAGCTTCTAGGGTTTAGCCTCCTTGATCTCGTGGTAGATCTACTCTTGTACTACCCATATCATCAATATTAATCAAGCAGGAGTAGGGTTTTACCTCCATCAAGAGGGCCCGAACCTGGGTAAACATCGTGTCCCTTGTCTGCTGTTACCATCCGGCTTTGACGCACAGTTCGGGACCCCCTACCCGAGATCCGCCGGTTTTGACACCGACAAGGGTCGTACCACCAAGATGTCCAAGCCCGACGAGCTCCAAGACGATGCTCCCAAGTTTGACTTCACCGCCATCCCTCTTTGTGGCATTGATGATGCCGAGTCTCCTTCGACTCTTTTTCAAGATGGTGCGGCGACGAGTACAACTAGGGAGACTTTCAAGGACCAAGCTTTGGAGGCGGGCGACAAGGTGACGAGCAAGGATGATGCTTCCATCTTAGGAGGCGAGAGTGATGATGTGCCATCCTCGGCCTTCATCCATGGCGACGGTGATGAGATGGTTGAGTATTTCACCTCGACCACGGCGACACATGATGACTTGAGTGACTTGTGCCACCATATTGAGAGTGAGAGTGACTTCACCACTAGCCCCATATATGAAGAGTTGCCCCAATTCCCATGTGAGGAGAGACACAACCCCCACCACTTGAGTGATATGAGTGACTCCACCATATGTGACGTTGAGTGCACCTACCTTGAGGGAGTGAGTGAACCACCACACAGAGAGTGTGATAGTTGATAGGTCTTGTGAGGCCATTTTCATTTCTAACAACTTGACCTCTACCTCTATTGTGTCTTCTCATTTGGTGCTAGGTCCCATATATGATGATGTGCCGATTTGCGACGACTACGTCCTCCCTTTGGACAAGACGATGGCCATGGTGGAATATGATGCACCCCACATGGTTCCATCAAGATGAAGATGACACCATTTGGTCTTTCCCACCTTACCTACACTACATGAGTGGAATGACATAGGTAACAAAGGTGAAGGTGATGCTCTAGTCCCACTAGTGGACATTCTTGACATTGATTGCTTGCATGATGTTGATCAACCTATCTCCATGATTCATGCTAGTGTGACTTCCTCATGTGATGATTTCTTGCCCATTTATGATGACTATGATGATTCTCATGTTGAGTCTATTAGTTGTGATGCCATGTTACATAGGATTTCTTGTGACAATTCTTTAGGTCACATCATGTTTGCCAATCCGCTTGACTTTTCATACGCTATGCATGAGATCAATCATATGTCATATTTGCAATCTCTTCGTAGTGACTGCATATGACATCAAGATAAACCCAATTTGCACTTATGGCATAGATGGCAAGCCCATGGTTATTGGCATTTGTTTTTCTCGTGATGATATTGATATGCTTCCTTTGCATCATTTATCTCACATGCATGCCATGACCACTTAGCCTTGGATATGCATTGTTTTGGATGTTGTCCATTTTCTCCATATGATGTTTCTAATATTGCTCATGAGGTGACCCCCATAGTTTCCTCATACATTGTAGGAGATTTTGATTCATCCCATGCATTGCGTGATCCCAATACTTGTGTGCACAATATGCTCCCCATGAAGAAACATCCTCTTGATGTACGATATACTTGCATTCTCAATTTATGTCCCCATCGTGTCATACACAATAACTATTCCTTCATGATGGATGACATGTTCTTATACCATGCATCAAATTTCTTTGAGCGATGCTTATCTTGTGCTAACTCACTCATGCACATACACATCATGATGGATGATGTGTACATTTACCACGCGCACAATTTCTTTGGTTTGTGTCTCTTTTGTGTAGGTACCCATGAATACTTGTCAACCTCGCAATCCCACAAGTTGACAAAACGAGCTCTAGAGAGCAATGATGACTTGGGATACCATGGATTGTCTTTCCCACCGCTCTCTTCGCGCAAAGTCTTCGTGCATTTCTTTTACATGGCCCTCACTTGGCTATGGGTTATTGTCCATTACATACTATATGCCCATCTTGCCATGTTCACTTTGCATGATATGCTCATTCCTATTCCTTTGACATGCATTTGTGACCCATGCTTTGCATTACACATCATGATTGATTCTAGTACTTGTATGTGTATTTGCAAGCTTGGTGGAGATATTGCTTGCTATTGCCATGTTTGCTTTGTACCCCATGCCTATGATGATACTATGATCTTGCTTTGTGTTCGTGCTTGCGATATGTCTTCTGCATTGTCTATGCCTATTATTTGCTCACATGACATGATTGCCATGATTCCACCTAGTGCGTTTGAAAGTGCAACTATCCCTAGGTGGTTTTGGTAATAGCTAACAACATATAGCTCATTGAGCTGCTATTTCAAGATTAATATTTCAGGAAAGCTCAATGATTGGCATGGCATGGATGAGAAAAGTGGACCCCTCAAAATGCTAAGGACAAAGGATTGGCTCAAGCTCAAAGCTCAAGACTCTACATTTTCTATTTTAGTGACCCAAGATCACATTGAGTCTATAGGAAAAGCCAAAACTATCAAGGAGGGATGAGGTGTTGCTTAATGAGGTTTGTCGGTGTCAAAACCGGCGGATCTCGGGTAGGGGTCCCAAACTGTGCGTCTAACACGGATGGTAACAGGAGGCGGGGGACACGATGTTTACCCTACTTCCTACTTGATTGATCTTGATGATATGAGTATTAGAAGAGTTGATCTACCACGAGATCGTAGAGGCTAAACCCTAGAAGCTAGCCTATGGTATGATTGTTGTTGTCCTACGGACTAAACCCTCCGGTTTATATAGACACTGGAGGGGGCTAGGGTTACATAGAGTCGGTTACAAGGAAGGAGATCTATATATCCATATTGCCAAGCTTGCCTTCCACGCCAAGGAAAGTCCCATCCGGACACGAGACGAAGTCTTCAATCTTGTATCTTCATAGTTCAACAGTCCGGCCAAAGGATATAGTCCGGCTGTCCGGATACCCCCTAATCCAGGACTCCCGCAAGGTTCTTGCTCAAATTGCTTAGTGATATGCTCCAAAGCCCTCAACTACTTTCTCACATCCACATATGACCTAAACCAAAAGTCCAACTCGGCCCCACTGATTCTTTCTATCCGGCGCCACCGAGTTCAGATGTCATAGCCACTGCCACAAACCCTAGGCAAATCGGTCTCACCGATAGGGATCTCGGTCTCACCGAGATGGGATTCTAATCTCTCTGTTTCCCTTCATAGCGTTTCGGTCCCATCGAGATGAGCGATCGGTCCCACCGAGATTGCAATGTAAACTCTCTGTTTCTCTTTCGTAACATTTTGGTCTCACCGAAATGAGCGAATCGGTCCCACCGAGTTTACCTGACCAACTCTCTACTTAGCTTATTACCAAAATCGGTCCCATCGAGTTTGTGTAATCGGTCTCACCAAGATTACATTATGCCCTAACCCTAACCAGATCGGTCCTACCGAGTTGCATGTCGGTCCCACCAAAAATCCTAACAGTCACTAGATTTGCTGAATCGGTCTGACCGAGTTTATCAATCCGGTCCCACCGAGTTTGGAAAGTTGTGTGTAACGGTTAGATTTTGTGTGGAGGCTATATATACCCCTCCACCTCCTCTTCATTCGTGGAAAGAGCCATCAGAATGAACCTACACTTCCAACTTACATTTTCTAAGAGAGAACCACCTACATAGAAGGAAATATGCCCTAGAGGCAATAATAAAGTTATTATTTATTTCCTTATATCATGATAAATGTTTATTATTCATGCTAGAATTGTATTAACCGGAAACATAATACTTGTGTGAATACATAAACAAGCAGAGTGTCACTAGTATGCCTCTACTTGACTAGCTCGTTAATCAAAGATGGTTATGTTTCCTAACCATAGACATGTGTTGTCATTTGATTAACGAGGTCACATCATTAGTAGAATGATGTGATTGACATGACCCATTCCATTAGCTTAGCACCCGATCGTTTAGTATGTTGCTATTGCTTTCTTCATGACTTATACATGTTCCTATGACTATGAGATTATGCAACTCCCGTTTGCCAGAGGAACACTTTGTGTGCTACCAAATGTCACAACATAACTGGGTGATTATAAAGGTGCTCTACAGGTGTCTCCAAAGGTACATGTTCGGTTGGCGTATTTCTAGATTAGGATTTGTCACTCCGATTGTCAGAGAGGTATCTCTGGGCCATCTCGGTAATGCACATCACTTAAGCCTTGCAAGCAATGCAACTAATGAGTTAGTTGCGAGATGATGTATTACGGAACGAGTAAAGAGACTTGACGGTAACGAGATTGAACTAGGTATTGAGATAACCGACGATCGAATGTCGGGCAAGTAACATACCGATGACAAAGGGAACAACGTATGTTGTTATGCGGTCTGACCGATAAAGATCTTTGTAGAATATGTAGGAGCCAATATGAGCATCTAGGTTCCGCTATTGGTTATTGACCAGAGACGTGTCTCGGTCATGTCTACATTGTTCTCGAACCCGTAGGGTCCGCATGCTTAACGTTACGATGACAGTTTCATTATGAGTTTACATATTTTGATGTACCAAAGGTTGTTCGGAGTCCCGGATGTGATCACGGACATGATGAGGAGTCTCGAAATGGTCGAGACATAAAGATCGATATATTGGACGGCTATATTCGGACACCGGAAGTGTTTCGGGTGATTTCGAAGAAAACCGAAGTGCCGGAAGGGTTATCGGAACCCCCCGGGGAAGTATTAGGCCTTAGTGGGCCTGAGGGGAGAGAGAGGGCAGCAGACCAGGAGGTGGCGCGCCCCCTCCCATGAGGAGTCCTAATTGGACTAGGGGAGGGGGCGCGGCCCCTCTTTCCCTCTCCCTCTCCCTCTCTTTCCTTCCCCCTTCTCTCTTCCTAGTTGGACTAGGAAAGGGGAGTCCTACTCCTACCAGGAGGAGGACTCCCCCCTCCTTGGCGCGCCCCAAGGGCCGGCCGGCCTCCCCCTTGCTCCTTTATATACGGGGGCAGGGGGCACCTCTAGACACACGAGTTGATCTTCGTGATCGTTCTCTTAGCCGTGTGCGGTGCCCCCCTCCCCCATAATACTCGATAATATTGTAGCAGTGCTTAGGCGAAGCCCTGCGATGGTAGAACATCAAGATCGTCACCACGCCGTCGTGCTGACGGAACTCTTCCCCGACACTTTGCTGGATCGGAGTCCGGGGATCGTCATCGAGCTGAACGTGTGTTAGAACTCGGAGGTGCCGTAGTTTCGGTGCTTGATCGGTCGGGCCGTGAAGACGTATGACTACATCAACCGCGTTGTTATAACGCTTCCGCTTACGGTCTACGAGGGTACGTGGACAACACTCTCCCCTCTCGTTGCTATGCATCACCATGATCTTGCGTGTGCGTAGGAATTTTTTTGAAATTACTACGTTCCCCAACAGTGGCATCCGAGCCTAGTTTTATGCGTTGATTTTATATGCACGAGTAGAACACAAGTGAGTTGTGGGCGATATAAGTCATACTGCTTACCAGCATGTCATACTTTGGTTCGGCGGTATTGTTGGATGAAGCGGCCCGGACCGACATTACGCGTACACTTACGCGAGACTGGTTCTACCGACGTGCTTTGCACACAGGTGGCTGGCGGGTGTCAGTTTCTCCAACTTTAGTTGAACCGAGTGTGGCTACGCCCGGTCCTTGCGAAGGTTAAAACAACACCAACTTGACAAACTATCGTTGTGGTTTTGATGCGTAGGTAAGAACGGTTCTTGCTAAGCCCATACCAGCCACGTAAAACTTGCAATAACAAAGTAGAGGATGTCTAACTTGTTTTTGTAGGGCATGTTGTGATGTGATATGGTCAAGACATGATGCTAAATTTTATTGTATGAGATGATCATGTTTTGTAACCGAGTTATCGGCAACTGGCAGGAGCCATATGGTTGTCGTTTTATTGTATGCAATGCAATCGCCCTGTAATGCTTTACTTTATCACTAAGCGGTAGCGATAGTAGTAGAAGCAAAAGTTTGGCGAGACGACAACGATGCTATGATGGAGATCAAGGTGTCACGCCGGTGACGATGGTGATCATAACGGTGCTTCGGAGATGGAGATCGCAAGCACAAGATGATGATGGCCATATCATATCACTTATATTGATTGCATGTGATGTTTATCTTTTATGCATCTTATATTGCTTTGTTTGACGGTAGCATTATAAGATGATCCCTCACTAAATTTCAAGATAAAAGTGTTCTCCCTGAGTATGCACCGTTGCCAAAGTTCGTCTTGCCCAGACACCACGTGATGATCGGGTGTGATAAGCTCTACATCCATCTACAACGGGTGCAAGCCAGTTTTGCACACGCGGAATACTCAGGTTAAACTTGACGAGCCTAGCATATGCAGATATGGCCTCTGAACACTGAGACCGAAAGGTCAAGCGTGAATCATATAGTAGATATGATCAACATAGTGATGTTCACCATTGAAAAGTACTGCATTTCATGTGATGATCGGTTATGGTTTAATTGATTTGGATCACGTGATCACTTAGAGGATTAGAGAGATGTATTTCTAAGTGGGAGTTCTTAAGTAATATGATTAATTAAACTTAAATTTATCATGAACTTAGTACCTGATAGTATCTTGCTTGTTTATGTTTGATTGTAGATAGATGGCCCGTGCTGTTGTTCCGTTGAATTTTAATGCGTTCCTTGAGAAAGCAAAGTTGAAAGATGATGGTAGAAATTACACGGACTGGGTCTGTAACTTGAGGATTATCCTCATTGCTGCACAGAAGAATTACGTCCTGGAAGCACCGCTGGGTGCCAGGCCTGCTGCTGATGCAACTGACGACGTTAAGAACGTCTGGCAAAGCAAAGCTGATGACTACTCGATAGTTCAATGTGCCATGCTTTACGGCTTAGAACCGGGTCTTCAACGACGTTTTGAACGTCATGGAGCATATGAGATGTTCCAGGAGTTGAAGTTAATATTTCAAGCAAATGCTCGGATTGAGATATATGAAGTCTCCAATAAGTTCTATAGCTGCAAGATGGAAGAGAACAGTTCTGTCAGTGAGCATATACTCAAAATGTCTGGGTATAATAATCACTTGATTCAACTGGGAGTTAATCTTCCAGATGATCGCGTCATTGACAGAATTCTCCAATCACTTCCACCTAGCTACAAGAGCTTCGTGATGAACTATAATATGCAAGGGATGGATAAGACAATTCCCGAGCTCTTCGCAATGCTAAAAGCTGCGGAGGTAGAAATCAAGAAGGAGCATCAAGTGTTGATGGTCAACAAGACCACTAGTTTCAAGAAAAAGGGCAAAGGGAAGAAGAAGGGGAACTTCAAGAAGAACAGCAAGCAAGTTGCTGCTCAGGAGAAGAAACCCAAGTCTAGACCTAAGCCTAAAACTGAGTGCTTCTACTGCAAGCAGACTGGTCACTGGAAGCGGAACTGCCCCAAGTATTTGGCGGATAAGAAGGATGGCAAGGTGAACAAAGGTATATGTGATATACATGTTATTGATGTGTACCTTACTAGAGCTCGCAGTAGCACCTGGGTATTTGATACTGGTTCTGTTGCTAACATTTGCAACTCGAAACAGGGACTACGGATTAAGCGAACACTGGCAAAGGACGAGGTGACGATGCGCGTGGGAAATGGTTCCAAAGTCGATGTGATCGCGGTCGGCACGCTATCTCTACATCTACCTTCAGGATTAGTTTTAGACCTAAATAATTGTTATTTGGTGCCAACGTTGAGCATGAACATTATATCTGGATCTTGTTTGATGCGAGATGGTTATTCATTTAAATCAGAGAATAATGGTTGTTCTATTTATATGAGTAATATCTTTTATGGTCATGCACCCTTGAAGAGGGGTCTATTTTTGATGAATCTTGATAGTAGTGATACACATATTCATAATGTTGAAACCAAAAGATGCAGAGTTGATAATGATAGTGCAACTTATTTGTGGCACTGCCGTTTAGGTGATACCGGTGTAAAGTGCATGAAGAAACTACATACTGATGGACTTTTGGAACCACTTGATTATGAATCACTTGGTACTTGCGAACCGTGCCTCATGGGCAAGATGACTAAAACGCTGTTCTCCGGAACTATGGAGAGAGCAACAGATTTATTGGAAATCATACATACAGATGTATGTGGTCTGATAAATGTTGAAGCTCGTGGCGGATATCGTTATTTTCTCACCTTCACAGATGATTTAAGCAGATATGGGTATATCTACTTAATGAAGCATAAGTCTGAAACATTTGAAAAGTTCAAAGAATTTCAGAGTGAAGAGTGAAAATCATCGTAACAAGAAAGTAAAGTTTCTACGATTTGATCGTGGAGGAGAATATTTGAGTTATGAGTTTGGTCTACATTTGAAACAATGCGGAATAGTTTCACAACTCACGCCACCCGGAACACCACAGCGTAATGGTGTATCCGAACGTCGTAATCGTACTTTACTTGATATGGTGCGATCTATGATGTCTCTTACAGATTTACCGTTATCGTTTTGGGGTTATGCTTTAGAGACGGCCGCATTCACGTTAAATAGGGCACCTTTGAAATCCGTTGAGACGATGCCTTATGAACTATGGTTTGGCAAGAAACCAAAGTTGTCGTTTCTGAAAGTTTGGGGCTGCGATGCTTATGTGAAAAAGCTTCAACCTGATAAGCTCGAACCAAAATCGGAGAAATGTGTCTTCATAGGATACCCAAAGGAGACAGTTGGGTACACCTTCTATCAAAGATCCGAAGGCAAAACATTTGTTGCTAAAAATGGATCCTTTCTAGAGAAGGAGTTTCTCTCGAAAGAAGTGAGTGGGAGGAAAGTAGAACTTGATGAGGTAACTGTACCTGCTCCCTTATTGGAAAGTAGTACATCACTGAAACCGGTTTCTGTGACATCTACACCAATTAGTGAGGAAGCTAATGATGATGATCATGAAACTTCAGAACAAGTTACTACTGAACCTCGTAGATCAACCAGAGTAAGATCCGCACCAGAGTGGTACAGTAATCCTGTTCTGGAAGTCATGCTACTAGATCATGGTGAACCTACGAACTATGAAGAAGCGATGGTGAGCCCAGATTCTGCAAAATGGCTTGAAGCCATGAAATCTGAGATGGGATCCATGTATGAGAACAAAGTGTGGACTTTGGTTGACTTGCCCAATGATCGGCAAAGCAATTGAGAATGAATGGATCTTCAAGAAGAAGACTGACGCTAACGGTAATGTTACTGTCTACAAAGCTCGACTTGTCGCAAAAGGTTTTCAACAAGTTCAAGGGATTGACTACAATGATACCTTCTCACCCATAGCGATGCTTAAGTCTGTCCGAATCGTGTTAGCAATTGCCGCATTTTATGATTATGAAATTTGGCAGATGGATGTCAAAACTGCATTCCTGAATGGATTTCTGGAAGAAGAGTTGTATATGATGCAGCCGGAAGGTTTTGTCGATCCAAAGGGAGCTAACAAAGTGTGCAAGCTCCAGTGATCCATTTATGGACTGGTGCAAGCCTCTCAGAGTTGGAATAAACGCTTTGATAGTGTGATCAAAGCATTTGGTTTTGTACAGACTTTTGGAGAAGCCTGTATTTACAAGAAAGTGAGTGGGAGCTCTGTAACATTTATGATATTATATGTGGATGACATATTACTAATCGGAAATGATATAGAATTTCTGGATAGCATAAATGGATACTTGAATAAGAGTTTTTCAATGAAAGACCTCGGTGAAGCTGCTTACATATTGGGCATTAAGATCTATAGAGATAGATCAAGACGCTTAATTGGACTTTCACAAAGCACATACCTTGACAAAGTTTTGAAGAAGTTTAAAATGGATCAAGCAAAGAAAGGATTCTTGCCTGTGTTACAAGGTGTGAAGTTGAGTAAGACTCAATGCCCGACCACTGCAGAAGATAGAGAGAAAATGAAAGATGGTCCCTATGCTTCAGCCATAGGCTCTATCATGTATGCAATGCTGTGTACCAGACCTGATGTATGTCTTGCTATAAGTCTAGCAGGGAGGTACCAAAGTAATCCAGGAGTGGATCACTGGACAGCGGTCAAGAACATCCTGAAATACCTGAAAAGGACTAAGGATATGTTTCTCGTATATGGAGGTGACAAAGAGCTCATCGTAAATGGTTACGTTGATGCAAGCTTTGACACTGATCCGGACGATTCTAAATCGCAAACCGGATACGTGTTTACATTAAACGGTGGAGCTGTCAGTTGGTGCAGTTCTAAACAAAGCGCCGTGGTGGGATCTACATGTGAAGCGGAGTACATAGCTGCTTCGGAAGCAGCAAACGAAGGAGTCTGGATGAAGGAGTTCATATCCGATCTAGGTGTCATACCTAGTGCATCAGGTCGAATGAAAATCTTTTGTGACAATACTGGTGCAATTGCCTTGGCAAAGGAATCCAGATTTCACAAGAGAACCAAGCACATCAAGAGACGCTTCAATTCCATCCAGGATCTAGTCTAGGTGGGAGACATAGAGATTTGTAAGATACATACGAATCATTACCGTGTAATCTAGATTATTGACTCTAGTGCAAGTGGGAGACTGAAGGAAATATGCCCTAGAGGCAATAATAAAGTTATTATTTATTTCTTTATATCATGATAAATGTTTATTATTCATGCTAGAATTGTATTAACCGGAAACATAATACTTGTGTGAATACATAAACAAGCAGAGTGTCACTAGTATGCCTCTACTTGACTAGCTCGTTAATCAAAGATGGTTATGTTTCCTAACCATAGACATGTGTTGTCATTTGATTAACGGGATCACATCATTAGTAGAATGATGTGATTGACATGACCCATTCCATTAGCTTAGCACCCGAGCGTTTAGTATGTTGCTATTGCTTTCTTCATGACTTATACATGTTCCTATGACTATGAGATTATGCAACTCCCGTTTGCCGGAGGAACACTTTGTGTGCTACCAAACGTCACAACATAACTGGGTGATTATAAAGGTGCTCTATAGGTGTCTCCAAAGGTACATGTTGGGTTGGCGTATTTCGAGATTAGGATTTGTCACTCCGATTGTCGAGAGGTATCTCTGGGCCATCTCGGTAATGCACATCACTTAAGCCTTGCAAGCAATGCAACTAATGAGTTAGTTGCGAGATGATGTATTACGGAACGAGTAAAGAGACTTGCTGGTAACGATATTGAACTAGGTATTGAGATAACCGACGACCGAATCTCGGGCAAGTAACATACCGATGACAAAGGGAACAACGTATGTTGTTATGCGGTCTGACCGATAAAGATCTTCGTAGAATATGTAGGAGCCAATATGAGCATCCAGGTTCCCCTATTGGTTATTGACCAGAGACGTGTCTCGGTCATGTCTACATTGTTCTCGAACCCGTAGGGTCCGCACGCTTAACGTTACGATGACAGTTTCATTTTGAGTTTACATATTTTGATGTACCGAAGGTTGTTCGGAGTCCCGGATGTGATCACGGACATGACGAGGAGTCTCGAAATGGTCGAGACATAAAGATCAATATATTGTACGGCTATATTCGGACACCGGAAGTGTTTCGGGTGATTTCGGAGAAAACTGGAGTGCCGGAAGGGTTACCGGAACCCCCCGGGGAAGTATTGGGCCTTAGTGGGCCTGAGGGGAGAGAGAGGGCAGCAGCCCAGGAGTTGGCGCGCCCCCTCCCATGAGGAGTCCGAATTAGACTTGGGGAGGGGGGCGCGGCCCCTCTTTCCCTCTCCCTCTCCCTCTCTTTCCTTCCCCCTTCTCTCTTCCTAGTTGGACTAGGAAAGGGGAGTCCTACTCCTACTAGGAGGAGGACTCCCCCCTCCTTGGCGCGCCCCAAGGGCCGGCTGGCCTCCCCCCTTGCTCCTTTATATACGGGGGCAGGGTGCACCTCTAGACACACAAGTTGATCTTCGTGATCGTTCTCTTAGCCGTGTGCGGTGCCCCCCTCCCCCATAATCCTCGATAATATTGTAGCAGTGCTTAGGCGAAGCCCTGCGACGGTAGAACATCAAGATCGTCACCACGTCGTCGTGCTGACGGAACTCTTCGCCGACACTTTGCTGGATCGGAGTCCGGGTATCGTCATTGAGCTGAACGTGTGCTAGAACTCGGAGGTGCCGTAGTTTCGGTGCTTGATCGGTCGGGCCGTGAAGACGTACAACTACATCAACCGCGTTGTTATAACGCTTCCGCTTTCGGTCTACGAGGGTACATGGACAACACTCTCCACTCTCGTTGCTACGCATCACCATGATCTTGCATGTGCGTAGGATATTTTTTGAAATTACTACGTTCCCCAACATACACTTGTGTTGAGGCCAAGATATTCCATTCCTGCCATATGAATCTTGATCTCTAGCCTTCCCCAAGTTGCTTTCCACTCAAATCTTCTTTCCACCAAATCCATATCCTGTGAGAGAGAGTTGAGTGTTGGGGATACTATCATTTGAGGCACAAGAGCAAGGAGTTCATCATCAACACACCATTTGTTACTTCTTGGAGAGTGGTGTCTCCTAGATTGGCTAGGTGTCACTTGGGAGCCTCCGACAAGATTGTGGAGTTGAACCAAGGAGTTTGTAAGGGCAAGGAGATCGCCTACTTCGTGAAGATCTACCGCTAGTGAGGCAAGTCCTTCGTGGGCGACGGTCATGGTGGGATAGACAAGGTTGCTTCTTCGTGGACCCTTCGTGGGTGGAGCCCTCCGTGGACTTGCGCAACCGTTACCCTTCATGGGTTGAAGTCTCCATCAACGTGGATGTACGATAGCACCACCTATTGGAACCACGACAAAAACATCTGTGTCTCCTATTGCATTTGAATCCTCCAAACCCTTCCTTTTACATTCTTACAAGTTGCATGCTCTACTTTCCGCTGCTCATATACTCTTTGCATGCTTGCTTGAATTGTATTAAGATTGCTTGACTTGTCCAAAGTTGCTAAAATCTGCCAAGAACTAAAATTGGAAAAAGGATAGATTTTTATTTGGTCAAGTGGTCTAATCACCCCCCCCCTCTAGACATACTTTCGATCCTAAAAGTGGTATCCGAGCTTTGTTCTCCATTTGCTTTGATTTCCATAGCTTTTGGTAGTCATAGCTTTGGTTTCACAACCTAGGAGAGTATGGCGTCTAGCAAGGGAAATTACCACCATAGAGCTCCTTACTTTGATGGTACTAATTTTGCCAGTTGGAAGCATAAGATGAAAATGCATATTCTTGGACATAACCCCGTCGTATGGGCTATTGTGTGTATTGGCTTGCAAGGTGAATTCTTTGATGGGAGAGAACCGAATCATGAAGCTATCGCGAAAGAGTTGAAGATGCTACAATACAATGCTCAAGCTTGTGATATCCTCTTCAACGGATTGTGCCCCGAAGAATTCAACAAAATCAACCATCTTGAGAATGAAAAGGAAATTTGGGATACTTTGATTGATATGCACGAAGGTACCGACTCCGTCAAGGAATCCAAGTTGGATGTGCTTCAAAGTCAGCTTGACAAGTTCAAAATGAAGGATGGTGAAGGTGTTGCTGAAATGTACTCTAGGCTAGCTCTTATCACAAATGAGATCGTCGGCTTAGGAAGTGAAGAGATGACCGACAAATTCATCGTCAAGAAGATCATAAGAGCTTTGGACGGAAAATATGATACCGTATGCACATTGATCCAAATGATGCCCAATTACAAAGATCTCAAGCCAACGGAAGTCATTGGAAGAATTGTTGCTCATGAGATGTCACTCAAGGATAAGGAGGAGCTCGATAACAAGTCAAGTGGTTCTTACAAAGCCTCGTGTGAAGCTCCCACATCATCAAGTGAGAAACAAACCTTCAATGAAGAATTGAGCCTAATGGTGAAGAACTTTAACAAGTTCTACAAGAGTAGAAGCAAAGAGAGAAGTTCCAAGTCAAGGTCCTACAATGACAAAAGATCTTCTAGTCGAGAGCGAAACTACTACAATTGTGGAAGACCCGGACACTATTCCAATGAGTGTACGGCACCCTACAAGAGAAGAGAAGACTCTCCAAAAAGAAGAAGTAGAAGATAAGAATCACCATCAAGAGAGAGAAGGAGTAGAGATGATCATTATGAACGAAGAACATCCCGAAGAAGCAAAGATTCGGAAAGGAAGGACAAGTCATCAAGGAGCTACACAAAACGAAGACATCAAGATCATGTTGGTGAATGGGTATCCGGCTCCGACTCAGACAATCACTCCGAGAGAAGCTATCACTTTGATTCCGAATATACTCAAGATGAAGGTGTTGCCGGTCTAGCACTTGTGTCAACCAACTCCTACGAAATATTTGATTCTCCAAATGAAGGACTTGGAAGATGCTTCATGGCTAAAGGCCCAAAGGTATCACACCCCGAGTATGTTGATTTCAATAGTGATGAAGATGACTTGTTAGGTGATGATGATTTACTTGTTGACAACTCTGGTGATGAATACTACGATGAAACGTCAATTAATCATGCTAATCAAGATAAAATGAATGACAATGATAAGGAGAAGATTGAGTTTCTAACTAAATAACTAAACACTCTTAAGTTAGCTCATGAAACTATCTTAGGAGATCATCGAGAACTTTTAAGGACTCATGAGAAATTACGTTTTGAAAAGCTCAACCTTGAGCAAGAGCATGAGTTCTTAAAGGCAATCAATAATGATCTTCGCAAGAAAAGTTCTTCTTACATTGCCAAGCGTTTACTCTTATCCACTTACATGCCTCAAGTCAAGTCTAGTAACAAGAACAAGAAAGATTCTTCCTCTAGTAGTAACAATAATCATGCTAAATCCAATGTTGTTGCTTCTAGTAGTTCTCTCGATTCCACTAATGATTCTCTTAGCCAAGTTACACTTGAGCAAGAATATAGCTTATTGAAGGGAATTATAGAGAAAGGTGTTTACAAGAGCCTTGCCGGGAGTAAGCAATTCGAGGAAATTGTACGCAAGCAAGGAAGGCACCGGAAGAACCAAGGTGTTGGTTTTGAACGAAAGTTCAATGCCAATGGAGTTGAGTGGGAAGAAGATCAATACCCCAAGACGAAGTTTGTTCCTCAACAAGAGAAGTATGATCCTACTTCCTTCAAAGGGACACAAGCTCAAGATGATCTTCCACCACAAGACCACAAGCAAAAAAGGCAAGGACAAGCTTCAAGAGGAAATTGATGCATTTGAAGAAGCACCCAAGGCCTTGGTCAAGTGGGTTCCCAAGACTATATCAACTTCTACTTCAACAAGTACAACTACAACTCCGAGGATTCCCATCAAGATGGTGTGGATCCAAAAGAAGAAGAACTAGAGAGTTCTTGAGGGTGACTCCGCCAACATACTTCACTCTTATCATTTTGGCAAGAACAAGTGCAATCAACTTCCACATCTTGCACTAGTTCAAGGAGTCACAAACCCTCTTGTTGGTAAGACAAGGGACAAGGTAACCTAATGCTTTCATAGACATCATCTTGTGCGTGCATCACTCTATGTCTATGGATATCCTTGTTTGTTCCTTGTGGGACTAACCCGTGTAGGTATTGAAAGTACAACTCACTACAAATCATTGCTCTAAATGATCTACATCAACATTGAGCATCTACATCTACAACACCTACATGAAGTCATCATCGACAAAACCCAAGGTTAGTTCATCCCTCTTAGGGGGGATCTCACATCTAGGGGTAGCTTTACTCTAAGAATTGAGCTAAAGAAACTCTAATGGTGTGAACACAACAATGCTTTATGTAAAAGTGGTAACCCCACTTGTGCTTAAACAATGAGTATGACCTATGATCAAATGTTCTCGTTTGACTCCTAAGTCAATATACTCATATATAGATGACCTAGTCATCGCTAATTGCTTGATAGATGCTAGAATTGGTTGTGCATGCTTTGCCACAATTTCAATTGCCATTTTATTGTGTGAGCATGTTGGTTGCATAATTTACTCATTCGAGGACATCCACTTGTTGCTTTGATTGCTTGGTTCCTTTTTCTTTTGCCAAGTGGATGGACAAGAATGCCTAAGAACCTTCTCTAGCTATCTATGCTTTCCTCGTCCCAAACTCTATTCATGCTACATCACAAAGTTTGATCAAATCAGATTCGAACCACTCTCTGTGAGGAGCACTCAGAGTCCCCGATTCGTCATAGACTTAAACTTCCAAAACTTATTTGTGTGTTTCGGTCTGACCGATTCATCCATTTCGGTCATACCGAGATCACTAAGTCGATCTAGGTTTTCAATCTCGGTGCAACCAATTTGAACTCTTCGGTCACACCGAGTTGCAGTAACTGCTTGCAGTTATGCATCTCGGTGCCACCGAGTTGTTCCACTCGATCACACCGACAGGGTCAGGCTATATATATCCCTGGGCCAAAATTTGGAAAATTTTCCGAACCCCTTCACCCGCGCTCAGCCTGCTCTGCCTCCCTGGGTCTCCGGATCGTCCTCCTCATCGCTAGCTGCCTCCCGCCGCTGGTCTCCGCTGCCGTCAACGGATATCGACTCCGTCGTTGCCGCCGTAGCAGGTCCATCGCTGCACTTAGGGTATGGACTTGATCCTTGTGCTAATCTCACTCCAATTCCTAGCACATTGTTTTGCCATGTATCTTGCCACGATTGAGATCACTCTATCCAGCGAAATCACTCCGTAGTTTACTTGTGGATTGAAAATTTAGGGTTAGGTTTCCGCCAAAACCATCTCGGACCGACCGAGTTGTTGAAATCGGTTTCACCGATTTGGCTAAGGCCATTGCACATGTGATTCTCGGTCTGACCGAGAATTGCAAATCGGTGTGACCGAGTTCAATTCTTTGTGAAACCCTAGCAGTCTCGGTGCCACCGAAATGTGACTCGGTCTGACTGAGTTCACTAGTTTAGTTTCCAAAAGCTGCTTCGGTATCACCGAGATTTCAAATCGTTAGATCCGAAATGCTTTCTGTGGAAAACTAAAACTAAGTTTTTAACTCATTCTTTTGCAAAAACCTCTGCACTTTGTGATGCTCATCTACTCTACCTCATCTATAATCTATTCACAGGGTCTGATGTCAGTGTTTGCATCATGTCAGATCAGAGTGATAGTCAGAACAAGTCTGAGGAGTAAGTTCACATGAGTGAGGGCACTAGTCCCTCTAGCAGCTCTGATGATGGAAGCAGGACCACACCCAGCAACTTGCCTGAGGCAGCCACCAAGGCCAGAAAGAAGAGAACCTCGGATTCTGAGGATGAGGACTATGTGACTGTTGAGGAAGAGGCCACTTCAAAGAAGAAAGTTCTGAAAAAGGAATATGGCACAACTGCTGCAACAAAGCCTGGTCTAAAAACAAAGGCTCCAGCAACAAGTCAACCCATGTCTAAGCCACGAAAAGTTGCCACAGGTGAAACTATGAAGTTCACCATTGAGTCTGAAGAAGAAGCAGCTGGTGAGGATAAGAAGAAGAGGGCAAGAACCACTACTGCCAGAGTTCTTGGCAAGCCCTCAATGAGGAAGGATTCTGAAGATGAAGAGGAAGAGGTTGCTGCACCAGCTCCTAAAGCTCAAAAGCTTATGGGAGATGCTATAAGATCAGGGGCTGTCCCATCTAAGCCCAAAGAAGCTCCCAAGATAGCTACTCCAAAACCTAAAACTGCACCCAAGAGGAGTACAAGGAATATTCCAGCTGCAGAGAAGAACAAGGCCCCAGTGCCTGAAGCTGCTATAGAAGAAGAAGATGATGAGTCACGTGTCTTGAGGAAGTTAAAGCCCAAAATTCCAGATCACAATGATGCTCATCCAGTAGCTGAGAACATGAAAATCAGGAAGGATTCAGGATTGAGGCTATGGAGAGAGTCTGATCCATATGCCACCAGGAGAAGAACTGCTGTGGACTACATGTTCCATACAAAGGAACAACAGGACTTCTATGAGACAGTGTTGCTTGACAAGAAGCCTACAGTCTGTGATATGAGATGGGTGGACTGGAAGTACATCAAGGAATGAAGAACACTATCCTGGAGTCTATGATAGTTTCAAGTCTTGTGGAGTAGAGGAATTTGTTGGGCAGAAGCTCACAAAGTGGAATGATGAGCTTATTATGCAGTTCTACTCCACAGCTCATTTCTATCCAGATGGAAGGATTGTCTGGATGTCTGAAGGTAGTAGGTACCAGTCAACAGTTGAAGAATGGGCAAAATTGATCAACGCTCCTAAGGAGAATGAAGATGACTTGGATGTCTATGCCGAGAAGAAGAAGGATCACAACTCAATGGCTAGGATGTACAAGGAGATTCCTGACGCAGATCTTGAGACTCACCATTTTGGTTCTGTGAAACACTTGCTATCAGGCCTGCCTATGATCAATTGGATTTTAAGGCACACATCGCTGCCAAAATCAGGAGATCACAGAATGACCAGAGGACATTCTATCAACTTGCTGCACATATTTGATGTCCCACAGAAGTTCAAAGTCATGAGCCTGATCGTGGAAACTATAAAGAGAACAACTGCAGATCAGATGAGAAGTTGTGGGTATGCCCCACAGATCCAGGAGCTAATCAACTCCAAGATGGGCACTGGCACATATCTTTTGGATAAGGAGCACCTGCCTATCTACCCAGACTTTGAGGACAACACTGTGGTGATGGATGAAAATGAACCAACTTCTATACAAGCTCAAGCAAAGAGGGAGAAGGCAAGGACAGAAAAGGCTGCAAAGATGCCAACCATTGATGAGGCATCTCAGTATCTTCTGAAGAGCAAGCAAGATTAGCTTGGCTACTTGATTGCCTCCACTCTGAGGATTGAGAAGGGATTGGCCACTCTCACTCAAAACCAGGAGAGCTTGGAGAGGATCATGGAGCAGAAGTTCTCTGACTTAGATGTGAAGGTCACTGAGATACAATCAGTTGTTGAGCAACTTCAGGATGAAGTGCAGGAGAAGAAGGGCAAGATTACCACTGATGCTTTTGCTAGAGTGCCCAGAGGACATCGTTCTGCTGCTATGCCAGTTACAGACACTAGAGCAGCTTCATCTGCACCAGCTACAACTTCAGTGCCACCAGCTCCAGCACCCACTCCACCAGCTCCATCTACATCAATTGATGCCTTCGTCCTTGGAGTTCTATCTACACCACCACCTGAAGACCAAGCCTGAGAGTCGATCTAGCACTATGCATTTTATGAACTTTTTGGTAACTTGTTGCCAAAGGGGGAGAAAATGTATAGATCATAGGCTTCGAGAGAGTGTGTTGCTTTTTGTTCTCTCTTGTTTTTGGTGGTTAAACTTTGTTATTTGCTTGTTTGAGATACTTTATGCTTTCGTGTGATACTTGGATGATCATGTGTTTGATCATATGCTACCTTAATGCTTGTTGGATGACATTATCCTTTTATATCCTCATATGATCATTCACTTTTCTTGGTGATGAGTGCATGTATTTAATCATTATCATTTTGAGCGCTCCACCAAGATGTATGTGACATGGAAGAGTAACCCATGATCCTAACTCATTGTGCATTTGCAGTCCAAAGCAAATCTTAAACTATGCACAAATTTAGGGGGAGCTCTTGCTTTTCACATACTTCATAAAGCGACAATGTTTTTCACTCTTATTATTTCAGGAAAGCTCAATGATTGACATGGCATGGATGAGAAAAGTGGACCCCTCAAAATGCTAAGGACAAAGGATTGACTCAAGCTCAAAGCTCAAGACTCTATATTTTCTATTTTAGTGATCCAAGATCACATTGAGTCTATAGGAAAAGCCAATACTATCAAGGAGGGATGAGGTGTTGCTTAATGAGGTTCTTGCTCAAATTGCTTAGTGATATGCTCCAAAGCCCTCAACTACTTCCTCACATCCACATATGACCTAAAACAAAAGTCCAACTCGGCCTCACCGATTCTTACTATCCGGCGCCACCGAGTTCAGATGTCATAGCCACTACCACAAACCCTAGGCAAATCGGTCTCACCGATAGGGATCTCGGTCTCACCGAGATGGGATTGTAATCTCTCTGTTTCCCTTCGTAATGTTTCGGTCCCACCAGGGACTCCATATCGCATTCGATCTCCCTCCTTTCCCTGAAAGAGTCGAGGTCTCTCTGGACTTCTCTTTTGCCTCTCTCCCAGATTAAAAAAAGGGAGGAAGAGGGCCTCTCGACGGGAGTGATTCCCCGAAAAGAGATCGTTCCCAGCATCCTCGAGTTCGTAGTCAAACTCACCTTCATCCACCTTTCATGGACTGGCGCGGGCAAGCGCTGATGTCTGGAGCAGGAGATGGAAGCTTGGGTTGAGGAGGCTGTCAACGAGTCATCAAAGGCGATAGATTGGTTATATTCGGATTCGTTTGATTTTGATTTTCTCCCACCGAGATGAGCGATTGGTCCCACAGAGATTGCAACGTAAACTCTCTGTTTCTCTTTCATAACATTTCGGTCTCACCGAAATGAGCGAATCGGTCCCACCGAGTTTACCTGACCAACTCTCTGGTTAGCTTATTACCAAAATCGGTCTTACCGAGTTTGTGTAATCGGTCTCACCAAGATTACGTTATGCCCTAACCCTAACCATATCAGTCCTACCGAGTTGCATGTCGGTCCCACCGAAAATCCTAACGGTCACTAGATTTGCTGAATCGGTCCGACCGAGTTTATCAATACGGTCCCACCGAGTTTGGCAAGTTGTGTGTAATGGTTAGATTTTGTGTGGAGGCTATATATACCCGTCCACCTCCTCTTCATTCATGGAGAGATCCATAAGAATGAACCTACACTTCCAACTTACATTTTCTGAGAGAGAACCACCTACACTTGTGTTGAGGCCAAGATATTCCATTCCTACCATATGAATCTTGATCTCTAGCCTTCCCCAAGTTGCTTTCCACTCAAATCTTCTTTCCACCAAATCCATATCCTGTGGGAGAGAGTTGAGTGTTGGGGAGACTATCATTTGAAGCACAAGAGCAAGGAGTTCATCATGAACACACCATTTGTTACTTCTTGGAGAGTGGTGTCTCCTAGATTGGCTAGGTGTCACTTGGGAGCCTCCGACAAGATTGTGGAGTTGAACCAAGGAGTTTGTAAGGGCAAGGAGATCGCCTACTTCATGAAGATCTACCGCTAGTGAGGCAAGTCCTTCGTGGGAGACGGCCATGGTGGGATAGACAAGGTTGCTTCTTCGTGGACCCTTTGTGGGTGGAGCCCTCCGTGGACTCGCGCAACCGTTACCCTTCGTGGGTTGAAGTCTCCATCAACGTGGATGTACGATAGCACCACCTATCGGAACCACGACAAAAACATCAGTGTCTCCTATTGTGTTTGAATCCTCCAAACCCTTCCTTTTACATTCTTGCAAGCTGCATGCTCTACTTTCCGCTGCTCATATACTCTTTGCATGCTTTCTTGAATTGTATTAAGATTGCTTGACTTGTCCAAAGTTGCTAAAATCTGCCAAGAACTAAAATTGGAAAAAGGAAAGATTTTTATTTGGTCAAGTAGTCTAATCACCCCCCCTCTAGACATACTTTCGATCCTACAGTGTTGCATCTTCGCTCCACTAGTTTGCGCGCCTTGATTACTATGCTTGCTTATGTTGCATCATCGATGATTCATACTTGCTCCTTTCATGCGGTTGATGACAACTATCTACATGCTTTGCACATGATTGTTCTTGCTTCTTGTCATATACCTCCACGTGTTGCCTCTCTCATGCTAGATGATTTTCCATGTATTGAGTGCAATTATGCCTTTCGTCTTGATAATGAGTATGCCCCCATATCATTCTCGCATATATTTGGAGATTTTGACATATTCCTTGTGAAGCATGCTTGTCTTACCTCTTTGCACCATATACCTAGTGTCATGAATATAGCCATTGTTGCATCTTATTATTCATACACTTGTGCTTCTAATGGTTATGTGCAAAAGAAGAGAACCATTATGATGGATGATGTGTTTATCTACCATGCACATACGTTCTTTGTTTTGTTCTGTGCATGTGTAGGATACTTGGACCTCGTGTCAACTTGAGAGCGAACCACCTTCTACCACGACGATTCTACATCGCAATTGCTTGTGCTTCGGCATTGTGAAGAATACACAAGGACACGCCTTCAAGGTGACATCTTTCTTGAGCATGGATATTGCGGATCATACTACTTGTGTTGCTTGCACCATGAGACTTATTGTTCATCTTGGACCACTTGATTGCACACATGTTACAGATCTTGCTTCGACTTGTCATTTTCACTATTCCATGCATCATGATATATATGCCTTGTGTGTTGCATCCAATTCTTGGATTACTAATTGGAAGTGCGTTATATCGACTAGAGGGGGGGTGAACAGGCGATTTTTATGAATTCTTCACTGAGGAATTTGCTAGTGAGGAAATTCCATAGCGAAGAACTACTTGCAGCGGAATAAGTACTCAGAAGTAAACATAACAGAATACAAGCATAGTCATCATTATGAAATGAAGACAAACACATAGTACAGAAAGCGTAATCACAGGATAGCACAAGATGAAGACAAACAGACTGAAGAAATTGAACTAAGGAAATTGAGAAAGTCTTCAGTCAAAGTCTTCAAACACAGATATGAACAAACACACAACACAGAAATGAAGAAATGAAAGTGTTGAGGAAATAGAACCAGTTGGCTTGGTGAAGACAATGATTTGGTAGACCAGTTCCAACTGTTGTCTCAGTTGTACATCTGGTTTGAGCGGCTGAGTATTTAAACTCGAGGACACACAGTCCCGGACACCCAGTCCTGAGCACGCAGCTCGGGACACAAAATCCTCACCGTATTCTCCTTGAACTAAGGACACACAGTCCTCGTCCAATCACTTGTGGTAAGTCTTCAGGTGACTTCCGAACCTTGACAAACTCGGTCACTCGGCGATCCACAATTCCTCTTGGATGCTCTAGACCATGACGCCTAACCGTCTGGAAGAAGCACAGTCTTCAAAGGTAACAAGCATCGGATCCACGCGGGATCAATCTCTTCAGTGATGCTCAATCACTTTGAGTTTGTAGGTGTTTGGGTTTGGGTTTTGATTTTCCTCACTTTGATGATTTTCGCTCAAAGTCCTCGGAGGATGGGTTGTTCTCAAATGACAAGTGTCAGTTTCTCTCGGAGCAGCCAACCAGCTAGTGGTTGTAGGGGGCGGCTATTTATAGTCTAGGGAGAAGCCCGACATGATAAGACATAAATGCCCTTCAATGATATGACCGTTGGATGGATAAGATATTTTGGGACAGCTGGCGCGTAGCACAGCAACGGTCGGAATTTTTAGATTCAAATTCCTTAGGGCTATCATGTTCCTCACTGTGTAGGCAATCCGCACTGGCAAATTCCTAACTCCTCAGTCAGGACAAATTCCTCAGTGACCAGAAGAACTGCGTCTCTGTCACTGAAGAAATTGACTGAACTGTATGAGATTTCCAATGGCTTCACTCGAAGGGATTGGTAGGTGTAGGATTTGAGTTGAGCATCACATGGAAATTTTTCCTTAGTATTTCCTCGACCCCGTTTAACAGTACGGTGTTTCCTATGACTCAAGAAAGAGAAAATGAAACTACGAAAACAAAAGTCTTCACGCTTCATGTTCCTCGAATGAATACCAAGTCTTCAAGGTCACACCAATTTCTTCACTTTCAAAGTCTTCAGAAAGTCTTTAGAATACCAAAGTCTTCAGTTGAAGAACTTCATTTTTAGGGGTCGACTTTCTCTGTAAATATCAAACTCCTTATGGACTTATAGACCTGTGTACACTCATAAACACATTAGGTCCTTAACCTATAAGTCTTCAATACACCAAAATCACTAAGGGGCACTAGGTGCACTTACAATCTCCCCCTTTTTGGTGATTGATGACAATATAGGTTAAGTTTTCAACGAGGATAAACATATGAAGTGTAAATATTGATATTGAGGAATTTGATTGCAAGATATAGAAGAACTCCCCCTGAAGACGTGCGTAGTGAGGAATTTGCTTTTTGTAGCAATGCACACTTGAAGAGTTGAATCATGGAGGTCTCCCCCTATATCTTGTAATTCATACACGCATTTGACATATAATATGAAGAATTTGAAATGCATGATGAAATATGGGGACTGATGTAATTCAGCATGCGTGCGATAATATTAACGAGGAATAAGCATGCAGAATATCGTAGCAGAAGTATTACACCACCATCGGGTTTAAGTTTACAACTCGATCCAATAAAAGTTTCGGAAGAACGAGAGTTGTAACTTAGCAAAAAAAACGCCCTTATAATAGACCCGCTTGAAGACTAACTCAAATTTCTCCCCCTTTGTCATAGAATGACCAAAAAGATCGAAACTGAGGACTAACGCCCCTGAAGACAATCAAGTTGATGAAGGAGCGCCAGCGTTGTCGGGGTCGATTGTTGAAGTAGGGCCTGCCGCAGTGTCGTCCAAGTCTTCATTGTCATCAGTGTCACGTGATGAGGAATAGGAGCTGGCCACCAAAGAAGGAACCTTGACCTTCTTGAATTTCTTCGGAGGAGGAGTAGACCAGTCAAAGTCTTCTTTGAGACCCATTTTCTTCAGATCTTCAGCACTGTAGACTTGAGACAGAACAGCCCAGGTGCGGTTGAGGGTTTCATGGAGGTACTAGTGGTTTTTCTTCACTGCATTGTGTGTTGAAGTCATGTTGTGAAGAATTGAACCAAACTGACGCTTGACCCATTTGTGATTGCGATCAACCTTCCGATGAAGACTGAGGAGTAACTCACGATCAGTCATCAGTTGTGGCTTGAGGATTTTGCTTGGCATTGTTGGCGGCAGAGTCATGTGTGGCAGAGTCATCATTGATGGAGTAGGATGCAGCCTTGCGAAATTGACCATTCAATGGACGAATGCCTTCATCGATCACAGCAGTTGCCTTGCCTTTGTCATCAGCTTAGGAAAATGTCCTTTTGAGGACTTCAATTGGAGGCAAGTAGTTGTGGTGGTTCAAAGTGTCAGCTTTGTAGTTGAGTGAAGACCTTGTCCTGATGAATCTCATAATCCATGGTGCATAAGGCTTCAGCTCAAATGGTGACATAGCAATATTGGCCAGAGTCCTCATGAAGAAATCATGGAAGTTGACGGGAATGCCATGAATGATGTTGAAAAGCATATTCTTCATGATGCCAACGACTTCTTCATCATTTGAGTCGTGGCCTTTGATAGGACTCATTGTCTTCGACAGAATGCGATAGACGGTCCGAGGCACATACAGTAATTCCTTGACGAGGAAATTGGTTCGAGGGGCCTGCCCTGGCTTCAAAGGCTTTATCAAAACTTGCATGTAGTGATTTGAAAGCTCAGGTTCACTATAGACACAACGTGCTTATTCAAGGGGAGGACTGAGTGGTAGGGCACGAAGCAATTCAGACACTGGTGCCTTGTAGTGAGTGTTCTCTGTCATCCAGTCCAGAACCCATGAATTCACATCTTCAGAATCACCTGTGATGTGCAGCGTTGCGTAGAACTGAAGAATGAGTTCTTCATTCCAATCACAGATGTCAGTGCAGAAGTTAAGCAGCCCAGTGTCGTGAAGAACACTGAGGACTGGCTCAAAGCACGGCAGAGACTCCATGTCTACATGAGGAATATGTGCATGATCGAAGACTTTGTCTTTGTTGAACAACACTGAGGAATAGAAATTGGCTTGACTAGCAGTACAGAAACGCCTCTTCCTTATGCGAGCAGAGTCATATGGATTATAATCTGTGAAGAACACGTGCTCACCAAAGAAGTCTTCAGCCTTGAACTTTTGCTTCCTTGAGAACGGATCCTTTGGCTTTGGCAATGAAGTGTCAGTGAGTTGCATCACGACCTCAGGAATCGCGATCTCAGGTTCTTCAGGCTGAGGAATTTCTGGTTCCTCCTCAGGTGCAGTCACATTTTCAGCAGCAGCAGTTTCTTCAGCACTAGTGGCTGGAATATCTTCACGGACAGGTGATGTGGGATGAGTTTCTTCAGAGCCTAATTGAACTGTTGGTGCAGGTGAGTGAGGAATTTGTTGTAGTGGGGTGAAGAATGGAGAATTGGGATGCTGGCTATCCCAAAAGTCATCATTCATCACTGGCGTTGTGCTTCCAATGTCCATGTCTTCATCATCAATTTCTTCAACACCAGCCTCTTCAGCAGTAAACTGAGGCATTGGTGATGATACCACTGGGGTTGAAGTGATCATATCTACTTCAATTTCCTCATCAATCTGCTCTGATGAAGCGGCAGATTGAGTTTCTTCATCAGATCCGCTTGGGATCTCATATTCTTCACCAAAAGGAACAAGATCCTTTGATGGCATGGTGGAAATCGGAACAGCATCAATTGGATTTGCAAACGAGCTGGTCATAGGCTTCATCTTCTTTGGGGCTAAAGATTCTTAAGCACTTGATGCTTTCCTTTTCTTCACTGCAGCTCGCTTTGCAGCCTTGGTCTTCTTCACATCTGATGCAGATGGAAGGATAGGAGTTGATGTAGGCGCGGGAGGAGCTGAGGAATCTGTTTGAATTTCCTCAGGCGCAACTGATGCAGTTGCCCTGACCTCTTCAGTTTCTTCAGGCGCACCACTAGTGGATGCCCTGGCAATTTCTTCAGCAGCTGGAATGGAGTCATCAGCCCTGGAACTAGCATTTTCATCAGCATCCTGAAAGTCATCAGCGGTGCTGGCATGTTCTTCAGTGGGCTGAGCAGAAGCTTCAGCTTGAGGAACTTCTTGTTGAGATGGGGCTGCAACATTGGTGAACTTCTCAGTCAGTTTCACAAACCTGACTTTGGGTCCCTTCCGGTCAGCATAGTATGAGTCAAATTTATCGCTGAGGGTTTTGATGTCAGACTGAATTTTGATGAGTTCATCAGTCGACATTTTGACCACGTTGGTCTTCAGAAACTTCTCTTTCTTATACTGGGCCTTCTTGAGTTGCCTGGCCTGGTCATACTTCCACTTCTCCTCTTGGATGAAATGAGTCAGCATGTGATCTTGACCAGGTGACAATTTGAAGTCAGGCATAGGCGTATTTGGATCCTTGTGCCAGAGATCAATGTAGTCTAGGATCGCCCTTGGATCCAAAAGCAGTGGCACAGGTGTGCCTTTGGCTCTAGCAGCCCTTTGATGTCTATCTCTGATGATTTCTGCAAGTTCATCATCATCGCCCTCATCATCTTCAGGTGGCTCTTGGAAGGCGACCTGTTTCTTCTTGGGACTTGGCCGAGGACCTCGTCCAGCAGTTGCTTTAGTCTTCAGCAGAGTTGGGCCAGATGAAGAATTTGGCGCAGCTAAGGATGCTGAGAAACCAGAGGCAATTGAGATGCCTGCAATCCTTTGGCACGAGGCCAGATGCACAGGTGCTGAGGACTTTGTCGGAACAGGAGCAGCATGAGGAATTGGTCTTGAAGATTTTGAAGTTCCTGGCCATGAGGGCGCAGCTGAGGAACTTGGCCGTGAGGGCACTGTTGGTGAAGCACTAGGCTTACGAGCAGGCTTCTTTGCCATTGATTTCCTCGGTTTGACAGAGGCCTCAGTGGCAGCAGCAGCAGCAGAATCTTCGTTGAATTTCTTCACTGCTTCTCTGGCTTGTCTTGCCAACTTGGCTTGACGCCTGACCCATTCTTCAGGAAAGTCCTCACCGTGTTTGACGCTAGTGGGATCAGCCACTTGGCCAGGTGCCAATGGGGCTCTTGGGCATGGAGGGTTAAGAGTGAATTTCCTCATGTACTTTGGGGTTACATATCTGTATTCCCTTCATTCGCGTGCCCATCTCCGTTCTATTCTTTGAATGCGCACCTTGCGCTGATTTTTGGTCTCTTTGCCAAACTTGGCTTCATCAGGTGTGCAGTAATCTTTATAAATGTCCTCAGAGATCTCAAAAGCAGTCATGACATCAGGTTTCTTTCCTCCTTTCTGTGGCTTCTTATCATCTGCCATATTCTTCAGCTGAGGAATTTGAACAATCGAATTCTCTGAAGAAGTATGCTGTTTTTCTTTGAGGAACGCTGCAAATGAGTTAAGTTGATCAGAACCTAGTGATTCAGCAGCGGACATGAGTACCTGTGAACAGAGTATAGTTATGAGGAATTTGGAGAGGTCATATGCGTACTCAGAAGGTTTTTCAAAAATAATAAGTTTGAGGAATTTGACCAGATGTGTCTTGAAGAATTTCACTAAGCGTGCTTTGTCTTAGGTTCCAGAGTTGTATAGATCGAAGATCCACACAATTGAGGAATCTTGAAGAAAAGTAAAGCTTAGAGAAATGAATCAAGAGCAGAAGATTTGTGAGGTGTTTTGTGTGTGAGGATTTGAGGAATAAAACACCTTTGAAGATTTTGTAGAAAACTTTCGAATCAAAGAGGGCAGTAGAAGTAACTTTTAATTAGCCTGAATGAAGAACACAACGAACAGTGAGGTGAAACAGTGGAGTTCATCAATGTAGATCTTCCACGCCCTAACTTGGCGGAGGAAGACGTCTACGGCGGCGGAGGAGGTGAAGATTTCCACGGTCGGCGCGAGTACGACGGCGACGAGGTCGAGGCAGTGAAGCTCTTCCTCACCGGCGACGATGGAGTAGTGGCGGCTCTAGGGTTTGGGAAGCTCGAGCGGGAGAGAGAGATCGAGCGGAGTAAAGGAAGTGAGGAAGGGGTGAGGGGGTATTTATAGTCACGATGAATAATTGTTCGCCCGAAGATTTGGGACGAACGTGCCCCTGACCCTTCTCCTTCGCACGACATGTATCACTCACGTACTGTGTAGTGGAGATCGTGTAAGATCGTGGGTGAATAGAACAATGCATCATGGGATGCAGAACGGTTTGAACGGCAAAGTAGAAAATTTGGATAAGATTAGTTCTAACGTTCCGTTCGTAATTTCTTCAGCTGACAAGGACACATTGAAGATTTTGAACGAGTTTCAAATAGAACGCACATGAAGAATTTGTGAATAGATTGGATTGAGTATAGCATAGAGGGGGAAGGGTCCGATCACATTCACTTAGCAGAAAACACCAACTTGAAGAAATAGCCATAAGTGGATGCTGTAGAGGACATAAACTCAACTATATATATATATATATATATATATATATATATATATATATAGCCAATGAAGAAAAACAACGGAACAAGTGAGGATTTTGCAAAGTTGAAGAATTTGAACAACTGAGGAATTTCAAAAATGAGGAAAAACTCAAATTGAAGATTTTCAACTTTTGTGGTGGCGTGACTCACCGTATAAGAATGATGATTTCAGACACCGCATACAATTGTCATAGGGTTCTGAGAATCAATTTCTTCATTAATTTCTTCACACTTAGAGTGTTATTCTTCATTGATTGAAGAAAAACGTTTCTTCATGTGTTGCACATCTAAGTCATCAATTTTGCATAAGTGTTAGGATGAGTGCCTTTTCAAAGTACATTCGAAGACTCTAAGATATTTAGCTCACACCGCAACTTGCTAAATCTCTTCTCATCCAAGGGCTTTGTGAAGATATCGGCTAGCTGTTCTTCAGTCTTCACATGCTCAATAGAAATGTTGCCCTTCAACACATGATCGCGAAGAAAATAAATGACGAATCTGAATGTGCTTTGTTTTCGAGTGCTGAACTGGGTTGTGAGCAATCTTGATGGCACTCTCATTGTCACAGAGGAGAGGCACATTCTTCACGTTGACGCCATAGTCCTTGAGTGTTTGCTTCATCCATAGCAGTTGAGCACAGCAAGAACCAGCAGCAATGTACTCAGCTTTAGCAGTAGATAGTGATACGCAGTTCTGTTTCTTCGAGGACCAACAGACCAAGGATCGTCCGAGGAAATGACAAGTACCAGATGTTGACTTACGGTCCACATGATCACCAGCATAGTCAGAGTCGGAATATCCAATGAGATCAAAACCCGAGCCCTTGGGATACCATAGTACTAGTGTTGGTGTGTGAGCTAGATATCGAAGAATATGCTTCACAGCCTTATGGTGTGATTCCTTCGGTGCAGCTTGAAATCGGGCACACATGCAAACACTAAGCATTATGTCTGGCCTAGATGCACATAAGTACAATAAAGAGCCAATCATGGAGCGTTATACCTTATGATCAAAGTCAATATCGTTTTCATCAATGCATAGTTGACCATTTGTGGGCATAGGAATTTTGATGCCTTTGCAATCTTGCATGCCGAATTTCTTCAGGACATCCTTGAGGTATTTCTCCTGAGATATGAATATGCCATTGCGCTATTGACGAATTTGAAGACCTAAGAAGAATTTCAACTCTCCCATCGTAGACATTTGATATTCTTCACTCGTCATATAGGAAAATTCATCACTATAACGTTGGTCAGTACAACTAAAGATGATATCATCAACATATATTTGGCACACAAACAGTTCACCATCATAAGATTTAGTAAAGAGAGTGGGATCAAGTGAACCGGGTGTGAAGCCTTTCTTCATGAAGAATTCCTTCAAAGTATCATACCACGCCCGTGGGGCCTGCTTGAGACCATAGAGGGCCTTATTGAGTCTGAAGACTTTGTCAGGATGCTTTGGATCTTCAAAACCTGGGGGTTGAGCAACATATACTTCTTCCTCAAGCTTACCATTAAGGAATGCACTTTTCACATCCATTTGATATAAGATGATATCATGATGGTTAGCATAAGCAAGTAATATGCGAATAGCCTCAAGTCTAGCAACATGTGCAAAAGTTTCATCGAAATCAACTCCTTCAACCTGTGTGTAGCCTTGAGCTACTAGACGTGCCTTATTCCTCACCACAATGTCGTTTTCATCTTGCTTGTTGCGGTAGATCCACTTTGTGCCAATGATATTATGCTTGCGAGGATCTGGATGATTGACCAGTTCCCAGACGTTGTTGAGCTTGAACTGATGTAATTCTTCTTGCATGGCCTGAATCCACTCAGGCTCCAGAAATGCTTCATCTACCTTAGTGGGCTCTGTGATAGAAACAAAAGCAAAGTGCCCACAAAAGTTAGATAAGTGTGAAGCTTTTGAGCGTGTGAGAGGACCTGGTGCTCTAATGTCATCAATGATCTTCTCCACTTGCACTTCTTTTGCAATGCGAGGATGAGCTGGTTATCTTTGAGGAATTTGATCAGCATTTTCTTCAGCATCAATTTCCTCAGCATTTTCTTCAGGTGCATCAGCTCGACGTTCTTCACGTTCTGGAATGAATTCTTCAGCAGATTCTTCTGTAGGAATGACATCTTCGGTAGCCTTGTGCTTGATCGAATCCTCAGGTGCTGGTTCATCTAACATAGAAGGTAGGTGCTCTCTTTGCGAGCCATTAGTTTCATCAAACCGCACATCTACAGTTTCAACAATCTTGTGAAGAACATTGTTGAAGACTCTGTAGGTGTGCGAGTCCTTTCCGTAACCAAGCATAAAACCTTCATGTGCTTTCGGTGCAAATTTAGAGTTGTGATGAGGATCTCTAATCTAGCATTTAGCACCGAAGACTTGGAAATAACTCACATTGGGTTTCTTGTCAGTGAGGAGTTCATAGGCAGTCTTCTTGAAGAATTTGTGAAGATATACTCTGTTGATGATATGGCACGCAGTATCAATTACATCAACCCAGAAACGACGAGGGGTTTTGTACTCATCGAGCATAGTGCGAGCCATCTCAGCAAGAGTCATGTTCTTGCGCTCCACGACGCCATTCTGTTGAGGAGTATAAGGAGCAGATAACTCATGAATAATACCAAGTTCATCAAGATAGTCATCGAGACCCGAATTCTTGAACTCAGTGCCATTGTCACTTCTGATGTGCTTGATCTTCACACCAAAGTTGGTTGAAGCCCTCGAGGAGAATCGCTTGAAGACTTCCTGCACTTCATGTTTGTAAGAGACAAGGTGTACCCATGTGTAACGAGAGTAATCATCAACAATAACAAAGCCATATTGAGATGCTTCATTTGAAACCGAAGAATAATGATTGGGACCGAAAAGATCCATGTGAAGCAATTCAAATGGACGAGTGGTGGTCATGATAGTCTTTGCTGGATGTTTGGCCTTGGTCATCTTTCCAGCTTCACGGGCATCGCACAAGTGATCCTTGAGGAATTTGACATTCTCAATGCCAATGACATGCTTCTTCTTCGCAAGTGTGTGCAAATTCCTCATGCTTGCATGACCAAGTCATCGATGCCATAACCATCCTTCTGAAGCTTTTGCAAGTAGGCACACGGCTGGTTGTGAATCTGTAGAGAAATCAACAATATACAAGTCTCCTCTCCTAAAGCCTTCGAAGACTTTGGAATTGTCAGCTTCCATAATCACAACACAACGATACTTGCCAAAGACAACAACCATATCAAGATCACAAAGCATTGAGACAGACATAAGGTTGTATCCTAAGGACTCAACAAGCATGACTTTGTCCATGTGTCGATCCTTAGTGATTGCAACCTTACCTAGACCCAATACCTGACTTTTGCTTTTGTCAGCGAAGATGATATGCTTCAGATGTGATGATGATAAGGGAGACTCCATCAATAGATTCTTGTCACCAGTCATGTGATTTATACATACACTATCGAGGACCCACTCAGTGGCTTTGGGTTGATCATCCTGCAGATGAATTAGTGCAACTTACGAACCTCATATACTTCAGCAGTGAAGAATATGATATCACAATTCATCAGATCAATTTCATCAAGTAGTAAGACAGATAAAGCAGTGTGAGGACGTGAGAAATGAAAATTCATTTCTTCATGATTAGCCTGCGTTCTTTCAGGCAGTATGTCAGGTCCCCAGCAAATTCTTCAGACGTTACAGTTCGTCTAGAGACCTGACCCTGCAGAAGAGATTAGTTCTTTTTCTTCACCACCCACATCTAAAGGGGTGGCAAAGAGTTCATCACTCTGCAAGCTCCATATGAGAATGGTGGCATAGAGGCCAAACCATTTCGTTTCACATAAGAGAGATTAGGGTAAGCATATGAATAAGCAGAGAAATTCTTCGAGGACTTATGAACATAATAATTAGAAGAATAATGCTCATATTCATAGCCCTTGGCTCTTCCCTGCGAAACAGAGTTGTTAGCACGATGATGTTCATATGAGGACTTTGATCCATATGAGGAATTTGATCCACGTGAGGAATTTGGTCCGTATGAGGACTTGGATCCATATGAAGAATTTGGTACGTATGAAGAATTTGATCTAGGGTTCCTATTCTTCACAGGTGGTGTCATGAGGACATTCACCTGAAGACTTTCAAGGCACCTTTTGGGAAACCATATTTTCTTCATAGGGGAACCGTTGCTACAGTTAGTGCCAACATATCTAGCAAATACTTCACCGTTCTGATTTTTGAACAGTTTATAGTTGGAGTCAAATGACTCATCAGAAGAATGAGAAGATTCACATGTATAGCCAGATAAATTAGATGGATCAACTGGAGGTCCGTTTGCAGCAACCCATGAGGTTTTGGGGTACTGCTCAGGCTTCCAATATGTACCATCAGCATTGAATTTCCTCTCAAAGGCAATACCCTCTTTCCTAGGGTTCCTGTTGAGGATCTGCTTTTTAAGCACATCACAAAGAGTTTGATGCCCTTTGAGGCTTTTGTACATGCCTGTCATGTACAATTCCTTCAGCCCTACATCGTCAGTGATACTAGCAATGTCCTCAGATGAGGAATTAGTGATAGCAGAGACATGTGAAGAATTTGTAACATTAGAAGCATTTGAACATTTAGGTGAAGAATTAGCAGATTCTCGTTCAATGCATTTCAAACATGGAGGAATAAATTCTTCCTGAGCAGCGTTGATTTGTTGAGCAAGTAATGAATCGCGCTCCTTCTGAAGATCTTCATAACTCACTCTTAGCTTTTCAAGATCTTGCTTCTTTTGAAGAAATTCATAAGAAATCTTCTCATGATCAGACAAGAGAGAGTTATGTTGATCTTGAAGGGAGTCATACTTAGAATGAAGTCTCTGAAGACTTTCAGCTAAAGCTTTTGACTGATCTATTTCTTCAGCCAACATATCATTGCTCTTACTAAGCATGTTGTGAGCCTTTTCCAAAGCTCTTTGTTGTTTAGCAGAAAGGGAAGCAAGTTTGACGTAACTGGGTCCAAATTCATCACCAGATTCATCATCACTGGATTCAGACAGATAGCATTCAGTTACCTGTTCACCATCTGCCATAAGACATGGTGAGGAGGATGATGATTCTGGTTCAAATGTCATTGACTTGAGAGATTCCTTGAAGTCCTCAAACCAAGGATCATAACAGGTTCGATGGCCTTCATAGACATCAAAGAAATGGTCCCAGATAAGCTTCGCCTGATCGAGATGCATGACGTTCCTGAACTGATTTCGAGACAGACTGGAGCAGATGACGGCCTTCGCTGTGAGGTTGAGATGGGTGTACTTGCGAATGTCATCAGCTTCCGCCATCTTGCATAGACCGGTCAGACCAATCTCAGTGACGGTCCACGGCTCGCTATTCATCGCCATGAGATGCTTCTTCATCATGGCCTTCCATTTGGGATACTCGTGACCGTCGAAGATGGGGCATGCCACTTTCTTCATATCTGCGGTCGACATAACTAAAACTCCAGGCGGTTAAACCAAAATCACACAGAACAAGGGAGTACCTTGCTCTGATACCAATTGAAAGTGCGTTATATCGACTAGGGGGGGTGAATAGGCGATTTTTATGAATTCTTCACTGAGGAATTTGCTAGTGAGGAAATTCCTTAGCGAAGAACTACTTGCAGCGGAATAAGTACTCAGAAGTAAACATAACAGAATACAAGCATAGTCATCATTATGAAATGAAGACAAACACAGAGTACAGAAAGCGTAATCACAGGATAGCACAAGATGAAGACAAACAGACTGAAGAAATTGAACTGAGGAAATTGAGAAAGTCTTCAGTCAAAGTCTTCAAACACAGATATGAACAAACACACAACACAGAAATGAAGAAATGAAAGTGTTGAGGAAATAGAACCAGTTGGCTTGGTGAAAACAATGATTTGGTAGACCAATTCCAACTGCTGTCTCAGTTGTACATATGGTTGGAGTGGCTGAGTATTTAAACTCGAGGACACACAGTCCCGGACACCCAGCCCTGAGCACGCAGCTCGGGACACCAAGTCCTCACCGTATTCTCCTTGAACTAAGGACACACAGTCCTCGTCCAATCACTCGTGGTAAGTCTTCATGTGACTTCTGAACCTTGACAAACTCGGTCACTCAGCGATCCACAATTCCTCTTGGATGCTCTAGACCATGATGCCTAGCCGTCTGGAAGAAGCACAATCTTCAAAGGTAACAAGCGTCGGATCCACGCAGGATCAATCTCTTCAGTGATGCTCAATCACTTTGGGTTTGTAGGTGTTTGGGTTTGGGTTTGGATTTTCCTCACTTGATGATTTTCGCTCAAAGTCCTCGGAGGATGGGTTGCTCTCAAATGACAAGTGTCAGTTTCTCTCGGAGCAGCCAACCAGCTAGTGGTTGTAGGGGGCGGCTATTTATAGCCTAGGGAGCAGCCCGACATGATAATACATAAATGCCCTTCAATGATATGACCGTTGGATGGATAAGATATTTTGGGACAGCTGGCGCGTAGCACAGCAACGGTCGGAATTTTGAGATTCAAATTCCTCAGGGCTATCATGTTCCTCACTGTGTAGGCAATCCGCACTGGCGAATTCCTAACTCCTCAGTCAGGACAAATTCCTCGGTGACCAGAAGAACTGCGTCTCTGTCACTGAAGAAATTGACTGAACTGTATGAGATTTCCAATGGCTTCACTCGAAGGGATTGGTAGGTGTAGGATTTGAGTTGAGCATCACATGGAAATTTTTCCTTAGTATTTCCTCGACCCCCTTTAACAGTATGGTGTTTCCTATGACTCAAGAAAGAGAAAATGAAACTACGAAAACAAAAGTCTTCACGCTTCATGTTCCTCGAATGAATACCAAGTCTTCAAGGTCACACCAATTTCTTCACTTTCAAAGTCTTCAGAAAGTCTTTAGAATACCAAAGTCTTCAGTTGAAGAACTTCATTTTTAGGGGTCGACTTTCTCTGTAAATATCAAACTCCTTATGGACTTATAGACCTGTGTACACTCATAAACACATTAGATCCTTAACCTATAAGTCTTCAATACACCAAAATCACTAAGGGGCACTAGATGCACTTACACTTTCGCCTGTCATATGTTTGGTTGCAACAATGTCATCACTTCACCTATGCCATGTCCCATTGATTGCTACAAGCTTGATTTGATTGCCTCACACATGATGAACCATTGCTCTTTTATTGTGTTGAGTGCCACATGATTCTCACTACACCCTATGCACGTTATGCTTGGATTGTCTTGCACTTGACCCATGTGTTTAGACACTTCACTTCATTTGGTGTTGTGAATGATTCTTATGCCTACCATAGACCTTTCATTGAACAATTTTTGAATGCTTGCTATGACTTTGAGGTAGATGCTTATTCTCTTGTTACACATATTGGCATCACTACCTCACATTTACATGCTTGTCCCCATGATATCTTTGCTTGTGCTTGATTGATATGCTTACATGCCATGTCACAATCCTTTGTCACACCATATGCTTTGCATGATGACGACACTTGTTTGGTGACTCACCTCTTGAATGCTTGGTTTTGCACTAACGCTAACCACATTTGTTTTTCCAAGTGTTTGTTGTCCTTACTCCTTTTGAAGGAATCACAAGACGGTGCGACATTGGAGAGTGCCCATTTCGAGCTTCAAGACGACAAGTACTTGGTGAACGTCCACTTCTACATGGCGAAGCCATCTCTTTCCCATGGTGATTTGATTTTCGATCCGAGGTCGGATCTTTCCCAAGGGAGGGGAGATGATGCAGAGCATCCTATGGACATCACCATGTCAAGAGTCCGTTTGGCAAGTGACACGTACGACATCTACTTCACATACTCAAAGGTGAATCATCTCCTTTACACGTGCTCACTTGACCCCTTCGAGGATGGTATACTACTTGACACTCCACTTGTGTGCATGCATAGGTATTGTCGGAACACTACGGACGACGAGGAGGAGTGCAAGCACCAAGGAACACCTACACCATCCGCAAGGGAAGCATGGAAGAGAAGACGGAAGAAACGGAGCTGCTACATGCTACAGCCACCGGACGACCGGTCGGGACCGGATGTCCGACGCCTGGAAGCCGCACCAGCCAGAAGGCCCGACCAACTCCAGCTACAGCACCTCCCAGCGAGTGGACATCCGGCCCCCAGCGGACGACCGGTAATATTATCGGAAGACCGAAGACATCGGACGCCCGGTGCCTCCTCAACAGTACGTCTTCAGCGGACGTCCGGTGACTAGCGGACGACCGGTCCCTCCTGAGTCACCGGACGACCGGTACCTGCCTGTGCGCAGCTGCGGGCCTTTGGCCTTGTATCCCTTTCCACTTACCCTTTCGCCCACTTAGACTATAAATACGCCCCTACCTCCTCCTAGCTCGGGTTAGCAAAGTGATAGCTCATTTGATAGAGAGCTTTGCTCCTTGTACCACTCTACTCTTGAGAGAGAGAGAGAGAGAGAGAGAGAGAGAGAGAGAGAGACTACTACTCCTTATGGAGGCCAAGATCTCCATCTAGGAGAAGATCCTGCGGGATATATCATCAAGACCCCCTCTTGGGCGGCCCCCTTCAAGACCTCCTCCTGAAGATGAACTTTTACCTTGTATCTTTCTAAGGGAGTCCTGGATTAGGGGGTGTTCGGATAGCCGAACAATATCTTCAGCCGGACTCCAGGACTATGAAGATACAAGATTGAAGACTTCGTCCCGTGTCCGGAAGGCTCTTTCCTTGGCGTGGAAGGCAAGCTAGGCGTGCGGATATTCAAGATCTCCTACCAATGTAACCAACTCTGTGTAACCCTAACCCTATTCGGTGCCTATATAAACCGGAGGGTTGTAGTCCGTAGGACGAACACATCATAACCATCATCATACCCATAGGCTAGCTTCTAGGGCTTAGCCTCCTTGATCTCGTGGTAGATCTACTCTTGTACTACCCATATCATCAATATTAATCTAGCAGGAGTAGGGTTTTACCTCCATCGATAGGGCCCAAACCTGGGTAAAATAAAGTGTCCCTTGTCTCCTGTTACCATCCGACCTTGACGCACAGATCGGGCCCCCCTACCCGAGATCCGCCGGTTTTGACACCGACATTGGTGCTTTCATTGAGAGTTCCTCTGTGTCGTCGCCTTTAGGCCCGATGGTTCCTTTGATCATCAACAACGATGAGGTCCAGGGTGAGACTTTTCTCCCCGGACAGATCTTCATCTTCGGCGGCTTCGCTCTGCGGGCCAACTCGCTTGGCCATCTGGAGCAGATCGAAAGCCACGCCCCTGGCCATCAAGCCAGGTGGGGAAGCTTAAACTACACGGCAGATACCCTCGGAGACTTGATCTTCGACGGATTCAAGCCACAGCCAAGCGCGCCGCACTATCTCGAGGGGCATGATATAGCTCTGCCTCCGAACAGTGTCCTGGAGGCCGCATACGCTCCGGCCCCAATCCTCGATCCGGAGCCCGCTGCGTTCTTTGAGGATGAATGGTTGGACGTCACCTCGGGGGCTGCAATCTTAAAGGCCATTGAGCCGAACGCAAGCCCCGCGCTCCGCATGACCTGTGACTCCAAGGAGCCGGACTCTTCTCCGAACTTCGGGTCGTCCGTACCCCCGCCGATCGAATCAGATTGGGCGCCTGTAATGGAGTTCACCGCCGCGGACATCTTTCAGTATTCACATTTTGGTGATATTCTGAATTCTCTCAAGTCTCTCTCTTTGTCAGGAGAGCCCGGGCCGAACTATGGCCCGCGAGGTTGGGATTCGGACGACGAAGAAATTCAAAGCCCACCCACCACCCACTTAATAGCCACTGTCGACGATTTAACCGACATGCTCGACTTCGGCTCCGAAGACTTCGACGGTAAGGACGACGAAGACGGAGACGAACGGGAACCAGCGCCCATAGGGCACTGGACCTCCACCCCACTTAATGACGTATTCATGGTGGATACACCTGAAAAAACTCACAATGAGGAAGAAGGGGGTGAAAAGAAGGGTAAACCCTCCGAAAAGCACTCAAAGCGGCAACGTAAACGCCGAGCAAAGCCCCGCCTTGATCAAGACCCAGCCATACAGCAGGACGAGCCGGCAGATGACGAACGCATCCCAGAACAGCCGTCCGAACAGGGTAACACGGGCAGAGAGGACGAACAGTCCTCCCCCGGTCATAACAGAACTCCGGACGATACCACGCCGGATAAAATCATGGAGCAGAAGAATCTCCAAGAAAGGCTCGTCGCCACAGCACGAAGCCTGAAGAAGCAGAAGCAAAAGCTAAAGACGGCGGAAGATGCACTCAAAACAAGATGGAGCAAAGTAATCAAGACCGCACACAAATACGGCGGCAGCCGCCGCACCAAAAGCTATCTGAAGAGAAAGCTACTGCCCGAATTCGACCAGGAGGCCCTAGCGCCCCCAAACTCGAAAAACAAAAAGGCTACACGGTCGAATAAACGACCTCTCAGCCACTACAATACGGCAAACGGCGCCGCACTCAATGTGGCATGCGACACAATCAAAGACTCGCATCATGGCCCAGCCAGGTCCATTTACGGGCCAAGAAAGCAAGCTCTCGCAAGCAATGCAAAAAATCCACCATCAGAATCCGGCACACCCAAATATAGGGGTGCCGCACACCCTCTATGTTTCACCGATGAGGTCCTGGAATATGAATTCCCAGAGGGATTTAAACCCGTTAACATAGAGGCGTACGATGGAACAACAGACCCGGGAGTCTGGATCGAGGATTATATCCTCCACATACATATGGCTAGAGGAGATGATCTCCACGCCATAAAATATTTACTCCTTAAGCTTAAAGGGCCAGCCCGGCACTGGCTTAAAAGCCTTCCCGAAAACACAATTGGAAGTTGGGAAGAGCTCGAGGACGCTTTCCGAGCAAATTTTCAAGGGACCTACGTCCGTCCCCCGGACGCAGACGACCTCAGTCACATAACTCAGCATTGTCCGGACGCCGAAGCCCTAGTGGCTTTCAGGCACAATGTCCGAGACGAATGGCTCGCCAGACACCTCGGCCAGGAAAAGCCAAGAACAATGGCCGCACTCACAAGCCTCATGACCCGCTTTTGCATAGGAGAGGACAGCTGGTTGGCACGATGCAGCCCCAGTGACCCAAGTACATCAGAAATCAGGGATGGAAACGGGAAACCACGGCGAAACAAGGACCTTCGCCGAATCAAAAGAAAAAGTCCGAAGAGCACGACAGTCAATGCCGGATTCAAAGGCTCACGGCAAAATCAGACAAAATCACCCCCTCAGGATAATAGGGAAGATCCGTCCAGTCTAAAGAGAATCATGGACAGGATATGTCAGATACACAGTACTCCTGGAAAGCCTGCTAATCATACCCACAGAGACTGTTGGGTTTTCAAACAATCCGGAAGGCTTAACGCCGAACACAAGGGGCTCGACACACCAAGTGAGGAAGAGGACGAACCCCAAAAGCAGAACACCAGGAAGCAAAAGAACTTCCCGCAAGAAGTAAAAACAGTGAACTCACTTCACATAACAAGGCATGAGGCACCCACAAAGGTCCGCACATTCAAGCCTATCCCTCAGGAGTCTGGCCACTGGTCACTAAAGGCAATCATTTTTGATCAGCTAGATTATTCTCGCAATATCAAACACGCAGGCCGGACTGCCCTGATGCTTAGTCCAATAATAGACGGATTCCAGTTTACCAACGTCCTTATGGACGGTGGCAGTGGACTAAATCTGATATATCAGGATACAATTCACCGCATGGGCATAAACCCAGCACGAATCCGTCACAGTAAAACCTCCTTTCAAGGAGTAGCACCAGGCCCGGACACCCACTGTATGGGTTTTCTCCGGCTTGTGGTCATATTTGGCTCTGCCAATAACTTTCGTCGCGAAAAGCTTATTTTCCACATAGTCCCGTTTTCAAGTCGCTATCAAGCACTAATGGGACGCGGAGCTTTCGCTCGCTTTAACGCAATACCGCATTATGCATCCCTCACGCTAAAGATGCCCGGTCCTCGAGGCATCATCTCTTTAAAGGGAGCATACTAAACTACATCTCCTCCAAACGGAGGATTGTGCGGCCGCTTAAACGGCCGCCCAACAAAATGGCCTCGCCAGCCAAAAGACTTTTTCGATGTAAGTCACAAAAGGCCGCGGACCCGGACTCAATGAGTTCGGCACAAGCCCATTTTCGTTATAGGCTTGGTACGCCTCACCAGGGGCTGTACGCAGAGCCAATAAAACTCAACCGTATCTATTTCTCACTTCACATTTTATTTATTATTCTTTTTGATCCGCACGACCCATTTTTCAATTTAGTTCTTCCCTTTTACAGATGAACGTCGTACGGCGCCCGTCCAGGACACGGCACAGCGGAGACACAGGCGCAGACGTGCATTAGGGACCCGCCCCAAAGGATTCTTCTTAGATTAAGACCCTGCGTAAACCTTTTTTACTGTCTCTTGCTGCTATACATCCCCTGGTTTACCTCACTATAACCATGGAGGAGACTGGCGTTTTGGCATGTGGCCACGCCAGAATTCTTGCTCGTACCTGGACACAAGGGGCTTTTTTCTTTTTTAAGGGTGTTGTTTCACATGCACCCACAAAGACTGAACACCTTAGGGAGTGTTCGGTGTCGCGAGTTTTGGCACTATATGCATCAGCTCCGTGTCATGATTTTGGTCACATGTTGGGTTGCCCGGCTCCTGAGTTCGGCCACCTTACGTTCCGTTCTGTCGGCTAAGGTTGCACCAGGAGAACTACTGCGATTGTGCCCCGGTTCGGCCGGGTGAGCACCTCAGTAGAGAAAGACGAAAACCGACTGTCATGATGTAGCGCGAGACTGGTCGCCACTCGATGACTTATAGGAATTTATCGAATTCCTCCGTTTTGACGAAAGGACGCTTCCCGGTCAGGCACATATGCATCCCGAATTCGGGTAAACGCAGTCGCCATTAAAGGGCTACCTAAAGAGTCCCACTGTCAAGCTCCTATGGCTAAGTGAAAGTGTTAAAGCATTATAGTCCGGTTGCCTAGCCCGCAGCGCTATCACCTCCTTTGTAGGACCAAGACGTTGGGTTAAGTGTGAAAATGCGTTCTCCGCGCGCACCCCCGCACTATGTGCGTGGGGGCTGAAGCCAACGACTGCAATCTTTCAGAATTTATATATTAAAACGGCCGCACGGGAGGTGTTATTAATACTTGAAGGCACAAGTCTAAATTACGCCATTACAATTTATAAAAATATTGATCTACGATTACATATGCTGTCATAAAACAGCATCTTTCGAACACTGCGTCTCTATTATACGAGCGCCCGCAAGGACTTCCTCACAATAGTGCTCGGAAGGAATTCGGCTTTTATTCGAATCACGGGACGCAACAACGGTGGGCTCCATATCTGCCCAGTATGTCTTGACACGGGCAAGAGCCAGCCGCGCGCCCTCTGTGCAAGCGGACCTCTTTAGAGCGTTAATCCGAGGCACCACGTCAAGAAATTGTTGGAAATATGCCCTAGAGGCAATAATAAAAGCATTATTATTATATTTCCTTGTTCATGATAATTGTCTTTATTCGTGCTATAATTGTGTTAACCGGAAATCGTAATACATGTGTGAATAACAGACAACAATATGTCCCTAGTGAGCCTCTAGTTGACTAGCTCGTTGATCGACAGATAGTCATGGTTTCCTAACTATGGACATTGGATGTCATCGATAACGGGATCACATCATTAGGAGAATGATGTGATGGACAAGACCCAATCCTAAACATAGCATAAGATCGCACAGTTCGTTTGCTAGAGTTATCCAATGTCAAGTATCCTTTCCTTAGACCATGAGATCGTGTAACTCCCGGATACCGTAGGAGTGCTTTGGGTATGCCAAACGTCACAACGTAACTGGGTGACTATAAAGGTATGCTACGGGTATCTCTGAAAGTGTCTGTTGGGTTGACATGGATCGAGACTGGGATTTGTCACTCCGCTTGACGGAGAGGTATCACCGGGCCCTCTCGGTAATGCATCATCACAATGAGCTCAATGTGATCAAAGTGTTTGATCACGGGATCATGCATTACGGTAACGAGAAAAGTGACTTGCCGATAACGAGATTGAACGAGGTATTGGTATACCGACGATCAAATCTCGGGCAAGTAAAATACCGATTGACAAAGGGAATCGTATACGGGATTAATTGAATCCTTGACATCGTGGTTCATCCGATGAGATCATTGTGGAGCATGTGGGAGCCAACATGGGTATCCAGATCCCGCTGTTGGTTATTGCCCGAGAGCCATCTCGGTCATGTCTGCATGTCTCCCGAACCCGTAGGGTCTACACACTTAAGGTTCGGTGACGCTAGGGTTGTGAAGATATGTATGTGCAGTAACCCGAATGTTGTTCGGAGTCCCGGATGAGATCCCGGACGTCACGAGAAGTTCCGGAATGGTCCGGAGGTAAAGAATTATATATAGGAAGTGCTATTTTGGCCATCGGGACAAGATTCGGTGTTATCGGTATTGTACCGGGACCACCGGAGGGGTCCCGGGGTCCACCAGGTGGGGCCACCTGCCTTGGTGGGCCACATGGGCCTTAGGGGGTGCGCCTTGGCCTGCTTGGGCCAAGGAGAACCAGCCCCAAGTGCCCATGCGCCAAGGAAACTTGGAGGAGGGAGAGTCCAAAGGGGGGAAGGCACCTCCGAGGTGCCTTGGGGAGGATGGACTCCTCCCCCCTCTTGGCCGCACCCCTTCCTTGGAGGAAGGGGCAAGGCTGCGCCCTCCCCCCCTCTAATGCACCTATATAAAGGGGGGCAGGGGTGGGGGGCAGCGCACCATATGCCCTGGCGCCCCCTCCTCCCTGCAACACCTCCTCCTCCTCCCGTAGTTGCTTAGCGAAGCCCTGCCGGAGTTCTGCTGCATCCACCACCACACCGTCGTGCTGGATCTTCCTCAACCTCTCCTTCCCCCTTGCTGGATCAAGAAGGAGGAGACGTCTCCCGTCCCGTACGTGTGTTGAACGCGGAGGTGCCGTCCGTTCGGTACTAGATCATTGGTGAATTGGATCATGGCAAGTACGACTACCTCATCCACGTTCACTCGAACGCTTCCGTTGCGATCTACAAAGTGGTATGTAGATGCTATCCAATCTGAATACTCGTTGCTAGATGAACTCATAGATGGATCTTGGTGAAACCGTAGGAAAAATTTTAATTTTCTGCAACGTTCCCCAACAGTGGCATCATGAGCTAGGTCTATGCGTAGTTCTTCTTGTGCGAGTAGAACACAATTTGTTGTGGGCGTAGATGTTGTCAATTCTTCTTGCCGTTACTAGTCAATCTTGATTCAGCGGTATTGTGGGATGAAGCGGCCCGGACCAACCTTACACGTACGCTTACGTGAGACCGGTTCCACCGACTAACATGCACTAGTTGCATAAGGTGGCTGGCGGGTGTCTGTCTCTCCTACTTTAGTTGAATCGGATTCGATGAACAGGGTCCTTATGAAGGGTAAATAGAGATTGACAAATCACGTTGTGGTTTGAACGTAGGTAAGAAAACATTCTTGCTAGAACCCTAATTCAGCCACGTAAAACTTGCAACAACAATTAGAGGACGTCTAACTTGTTTTTGCAGCAAGTGCTTTGTGATATGATATGGCCAAAGTTGTGATGTATGATGAATGATCTATATGTGATGTATGAGATGTTCATGCTATTGTAATAGGAATCACGACTTGCATGTCGATGAGTATGACAACCGGCAGGAGCCATAGGAGTTGTCTTTATTTTTTGTATGACCTGCGTGTCATTGAGAATCGCCATGTAAGTTAATTTACTTTATTGCTAAACGCGTTAGCCATAGTAGTAGAAGTAATAGTTGGCGAGCAACTTCATGGAGACACGATGATGAAGATCATGATGATGAGGATCATGGTGTCAAGCCGGTGACAATATGATCATGGAGCCCCAAGATGGAGATCAAAGGAGCTATGTGATATTGGCCATATCATGTCACGTTTATTATTTGATTGCATGTGATGTTTATCATGTTTTGCATCTTGTTTACTTAGAACGACGGTAGTAAATAAGATGATCCCTCATAATAATTTCAAGAAAGTGTTCACCCTAACTGTGCACCGTTGCTAAGGTTCGTCGTTCCGAAGCACCACGTGATGATCGGGTGTGATAGGTCCTTACGTTCGCATACAACGGGTGTAAGACAGATTTACACATGCAAAACACTTAGGTTGACTTGACGAGCCTAGCATGTACAGACATGGCCTCGGAACACAGAAGACCGAAAGGTCGAGCATGAGTCGTATAGAAGATACGATCAACATGAAGATGTTCACCGATGTTGGCTAGTCCGTCTCACGTGATGATCGAACACGGCCTAGTTGACTCGGATCATGTAATACTTAGATGACTAGAAGAGGGATGTCTATCTAAGTGGGAGTTCATTAAATTTGATTAAATGAACTTTATTATCATGAACTTAGTCTAAATATTTACAGTATGTCTTGTAGATCAAATGGCCAACGTAGTCCTCAATTTCAACGCGTTCCTAGAGAAAACCAAGCTGAAAGACGATGGTAGCAACTATACGGACTGGGTCCGGAACCTGAGGATCATCCTCATAGCTGCCAAGAAAGATTATGTCCTAAGAGCACCGCTGGGTGACGCACCTATTCTCCCTGCAGAACAAGACGTTATGAACGCTTGGCAGTCACGCTGCGATGATTACTCCCTCGTTCAGTGCGGCATGCTTTACAGCTTAGAGCCGGGGCTCCAAAAGCGTTTTGAGAGACATGGAGCATATGAGATGTTCGAAGAGCTGAAAATGGTTTTCCAAGCTCATGCCCCGGTCGAGAGATATGAAGTCTCCGACAAATTCTTTAGCTGTAAAGATGGAGGAAAATAGTTCTGTCAGTGAACACATACTCAAAATGTCTGGGTTGCACAACCGCATGACTCAACTGGAAGTTAATCTCCCGGAAGAAGCGGTCATTGACAGAATCCTCCAGTCGCTTCCACCTAGCTACAAGAGCTTTGTGATGAACTACAATATGCAGGGGATGGTAAAGACCATTCCTGAGGTATATGCTATGCTGAAATCAGCAGAGGTAGAAATCAAGAAGGAGCATCAAGTGTTGATGGTGAATAAAACCACTAAGTTCAAGAAGGGCAAGGGTAAAAAGAACTTCAAGAAGGACGGTAAGGAAGTTGCCGCGCCCGGTAAGCAAGTTGCCGGGAAGAAGCCAAAGAATGGACCCAAGCCCGAAACTGAGTGCTTTTATTGCAAGGGAAGTGGTCACTGGAAGTGGAACTGCCCCAAATACTTAGCGGACAAGAAGGCCGGCAAAACCAAAGGTATATGTGATATACATGTAATTGATGTGTACCTTACCAGTACTCGTAGTAGCTCTTGGGTATTTGATACCGGTGCAGTTGCTCATATTTGTAACTCAAAGCAGGAGCTGCGGAATAAACGGAGACTGGCGAGGGACGAGGTGACGATGCGCGTCGGGAATGGTTCCAAGGTCGATGTGATCGCCGTCGGCACGCTGCCTCTACATTTACCTACGGGATTAGTTTTAAACCTCAATAATTGTTATTTAGTGCCAAGTTTGAGCATGAACATTGTATCTGGATCTCGCTTAATTCGAGATGGCTACTCATTTAAATCCGAGAATAATGGTTGTTCTATTTATATGAGAGATATGTTTTATGGTCATGCTCCGATGGTTAATGGTTTATTCTTAATGAATCTCGTACGTGATGATACACATATTCATAGTGTGAATACCAAAAGAGTTAAAGTTGATAACAATAGTCCCACATATTTGTGGCACTGCCGCCTTGGTCACATAGGTGTCAAACGCATGAAGAAGCTCCATGCAGATGGGCTTTTAGAGTCTCTTGATTATGAATCATTTGACACGTGCGAACCATGCCTCATGGGTAAAATGACCAAGACTCCGTTCTCAGGAACAATGGAGCGAGCAACCAACTTATTGGAAATCATACATACCGATGTGTGCGGTCCAATGAGTGTTGAGGCTCGCGGAGGCTATCGTTATGTTCTCACCCTCACTGATGACTTGAGTAGATATGGGTATATCTACTTAATGAAACACAAGTCTGAGACCTTTGAAAAGTTCAAGGAATTTCAGAGTGAGGTTGAAAATCAACGTGAAAGAAAGATCAAGTTTCTACGATCAGATCGTGGAGGAGAATACTTGAGTCACGAATTTGGCACACACTTAAGAAAATGTGGAATAGTTTCACAACTCACGCCGCCTGGAACACCTCAGCGTAATGGTGTGTCCGAACGTCGTAATCGCACTCTATTAGATATGGTGCGATCTATGATGTCTCTTACCGATTTACCGCTATCTTTTTGGGGCTATGCTTTAGAGACTGCCGCATTCACTTTAAATAGGGCTCCGTCGAAATCCGTTGAGACGACACCGTATGAATTATGGTTTGGGAAGAAACCTAAGCTGTCGTTTCTGAAAGTTTGGGGATGCGATGCTTATGTCAAGAAACTTCAACCTGAAAAGCTCGAACCCAAATCGGAAAAATGCGTCTTCATAGGATACCCTAAAGAAACTGTTGGGTATACCTTCTACCTCAGATCCGAAGGCAAGATCTTTGTTGCCAAGAATGGATCCTTTCTAGAGAAAGAGTTTCTCTCGAAAGAAGTAAGTGGGAGGAAAGTAGAACTTGATGAAGTGTTGCCTCTTGAACCGGAAAATGGCGAAACTCAAGAAATCGTTCCTAAGGTGCCTGCACCGACTAGAGAGGAAATTAATGATGATGATCAAGATGCTTCTGATCAAGCTGCTACTGAAATTCGAAGATCCACAAGGATACGTTCCGCACCAGAGTGGTACGGCAACCCTGTCTTGGAAATCATGTTGTTAGACAACGGTGAACCTTCGAACTATGAGGAAGCAATGGCGGGCCCGGATTCCGACAAATGGCTGGAAGCCATGAAATCCGAGATAGGATCCATGTATGAAAACGAAGTGTGGACTTTGACTGACTTGCCCGTTGAACGGCGAGCCATAGAAAATAAATGGATCTTTAAGAAGAAGACAGACGCGGATGGTAATGTGACCATCTATAAAGCTCGGCTTGTCGCTAAGGGTTATCGACAAGTTCAAGGAATTGACTACGATGAGACTTTCTCACCGGTAGCGAAGCTGAAGTCCGTCCGAATCATGTTAGCAATTGCCGCATACTATGATTATGAGATATGGCAAATGGACGTCAAAACGGCATTCCTTAATGGTTACCTTAAGGAAGAATTGTATATGATGCAGCCGGAAGGTTTTGTCGATCCTAAGAACGCTGACAAGGTGTGCAAGCTCCAACGCTCGATTTATGGGCTGGTGCAAGCATCTCGGAGTTGGAACATTCGCTTTGATGAGATGATCAAAGCGTTTGGGTTTACACAGACTTGTGGAGAAGCCTGTGTTTACAAGAAAGTGAGTGGGAGCTCTGTAGCATTTCTCATATTATATGTAGACGACATACTTTTGATGGGAAATGATATAGAACTCTTGGACAGCATTAAGGCCTATTTGAATAAAAGCTTTTCAATGAAGGACCTTGGAGAAGCTGCTTATATATTAGGCATCAAGATCTATAGAGATAGATCGAGACGCCTCATAGGTCTTTCACAAAGCACATACCTTGATAAAATATTGAAGAAGTTCAATATGGATCAATCTAAGAAAGGGTTCTTACCTGTATTACAAGGTGTGAAATTGAGCTCAACTCAATGTCCGACCACGGCAGAAGATATAGAAGAGATGAGCGTCATCCCCTATGCCTCAGCCATAGGTTCTATTATGTATGCCATGCTGTGTACCAGACCTGATGTAAACCTTGCCGTAAGTTTGGTAGGAAGGTACCAAAGTAATCCCGGCAAGGAACACTGGACAGCGGTCAAGAATATCCTGAAGTACCTGAAAAGGACTAAGGAAATGTTTCTCGTTTATGGAGGTGACGAAGAGCTCGTCGTAAAAGGTTACGTCGACGCTAGCTTCGACACAGATCTGGATGACTCTAAGTCACAAACCGGATACGTGTATATTTTGAATGGTGGGGCAGTAAGCTGGTGCAGTTGTAAGCAAAGCGTCGTGGCGGGATCTACATGTGAAGCGGAGTACATGGCAGCCTCGGAGGCAGCACATGAAGCAATTTGGGTGAAGGAGTTCATCACCGACCTCGGAGTCATACCCAATGCGTCGGGGCCAATCAAGCTCTTCTGTGACAACACTGGAGCTATTGCACTTGCAAAGGAGCCCAGGTTTCACAAGAAGACCAGGCACATCAAGCGTCGCTTCAACTCCATTCGTGAAAATGTTCAAGATGGAGACATAGAAATTTGTAAAGTGCACACGGATCTGAATGTCGCAGATCCGTTGACTAAACCTCTCCCTAAGGCAAAACATGATCAGCACCAGAACTCTATGGGTGTTCGATTCATCACAATGTAACTAGATTATTGACTCTAGTGCAAGTGGGAGACTGTTGGAAATATGCCCTAGAGGCAATAATAAAAGCATTATTATTATATTTCCTTGTTCATGATAATTGTCTTTATTCGTGCTATAATTGTGTTAACCGGAAATCGTAATACATGTGTGAATAACAGACAACAATATGTCCCTAGTGAGCCTCTAGTTGACTAGCTCGTTGATCGACAGATAGTCATGGTTTCCTGACTATGGACATTGGATGTCATCGATAACGGGATCACATCATTAGGAGAATGATGTGATGGACAAGACCCAATCCTAAACATAGCATAAGATCGCACAGTTCGTTTGCTAGAGTTATCCAATGTCAAGTATCCTTTCCTTAGACCATGAGATCGTGTAACTCCCGGATACCGTAGGAGTGCTTTGGGTATGCCAAACGTCACAACGTAACTGGGTGACTATAAAGGTATGCTACGGGTATCTCTAAAAGTGTCTGTTGGGTTGACATGGATCGAGACTGGGATTTGTCACTCCGCTTGACGGAGAGGTATCACCGGGCCCTCTCGGTAATGCATCATCACAATGAGCTCAATGTGATCAAAGTGTTTGATCACGGGATCATGCATTACGGTAACGAGAAAAGTGACTTGCCGATAACGAGATTGAACGAGGTATTGGTATACCGACGATCGAATCTCGGGCAAGTAAAATACCGATTGACAAAGGGAATCGTATACGGGATTAATTGAATCCTTGACATCGTGGTTCATCCGATGAGATCATCGTGGAGCATGTGGGAGCCAACATGGGTATCCAGATCCCGCTGTTGGTTATTGCCCGAGAGCCGTCTCGGTCATGTCTGCATGTCTCCCGAACCCGTAGGGTCTACACACTTAAGGTTCGGTGACGCTAGGGTTGTGAAGATATGTATGTGCAGTAACCCGAATGTTGTTCGGAGTCCCGGATGAGATCCCGGACGTCACGAGAAGTTCCGGAATGGTCCGGAGGTAAAGAATTATATATAGGAAGTGCTATTTTGGCCATCGGGACAAGATTCGGTGTTATCGGTATTGTACCGGGACCACCGGAGGGGTCCCGGGGTCCACCAGGTGGGGCCACCTGCCTTGGTGGGCCACATGGGCCTTAGGGGGTGCGCCTTGGCCTGCTTGGGCCAAGGGGAACCAGCCCCAAGGGCCCATGCGCCAAGGAAACTTGGAGGAGGGAGAGTCCAAAGGGGGGAAGGCACCTCCGAGGTGCCTTGGGGAGGATGGACTCCTCCCCCCCTCTTGGCCGCACCCCTTCCTTGGAGGAAGGGGCAAGGCTGCGCCCTCCCCCCCTCTAATGCACCTATATAAAGGGGGGCAGGGGTGGGGGGCAGCGCACCATATGCCCTGGCGCCCCCTCCTCCCTGCAACACCTCCTCCTCCTCCCGTAGTTGCTTAGCGAAGCCCTGCCGGAGTTCTGCTGCATCCACCACCACACCGTCGTGCTGGATCTTCCTCAACCTCTCCTTCCCCCTTGCTGGATCAAGAAGGAGGAGACGTCTCCCGTCCCGTACGTGTGTTGAACGCGGAGGTGCCGTCCGTTCGGTACTAGATCATCGGTGAATTGGATCACGGCAAGTACGACTACCTCATCCACGTTCACTCGAACGCTTCCGTTGCGATCTACAAAGTGGTATGTAGATGCTATCCAATCTGAATACTCGTTGCTAGATGAACTCATAGATGGATCTTGGTGAAACCGTAGGAAAAATTTTAATTTTCTGCAACGTTCCCCAACAGAAATTGCTACACCAAACTGAAATAGCTTCTCGGCTTCGATCTCCCCGGACACAGGCGGTCCATGGCATACTTCATGGCGAGTCCGGACAATCTATTCAGCTCGGCCCATTGGGCCAGGCGATCATCCACTGATAGTGGACACTCTGGATTAGTGAACAGCGACCAGAAGAGCTTTTCCACTTCATGATCTTTCTTATCTTGAAAGTACCTGGTCGCATCAGCGGCACTAGCCGACAAATCCAGATAGGTGCCCTCCACGCTCCACGCTCGGTCCAACGGGGCGAACTTCGGATCACAGAATTTTCTCCGCATCAGGAAGGGCTTTCCATCCGCAATTAGTCCGGCTTGACGCAGCTCTTCCCTTGACGCTCTCATACCAGAGCGGGCGTCCTTGGCGTCGGCGACGGCCTTCTCTAAATCCGTCTGCCGGGCTCGACCTTCCTCTTCAAGAAGTTTGCAACGATCAGTAGCACTTTTCAACTTCACGGCTATATCAGCCATCTCCTCCTTGCTTCGGCAATGGGAAGCCTGTTCGGCTTTCAGCTCTTCACGGGCTCTTCCGGCAGCCGCATCGCTTTTTCTGGCTTGTTCCTTTGCTTTGGCGAGCTTGGCCCTAAGTCCTTCTACGGCCGCCGCACCATCTGCATCAAGCATACACAAGGTAAGATATTGACATAAAGCTCCTCTTACTAACAACCGCCAAATAAACTCAATACCTTGAGCATCATCAAGCCGCTTGTTAACAAGCACGATGTCGGCTTCTGCCTCATCGAGTTGCCGTTTCATTTCGGCAAAATCTCGGGTCCGGCTCGACTCCGGACAACCTGCCACCTACATACAAAGGTGCCACTTAAAGGACCTGGGATTAAGATCCTCTGCGCGCCGCTAATCTTTGCGGCACACAGAGTCTCAGGGGATACTATCTATACAGGGCGCATGTTATTGTGCGCAATTAACACTAATGTTCGTTATTCAAAACGTACCTCAAGGCCCGCCAGTAAACTCTTGACGGCCTCGTTCAGTCCGCTTTCCGCGGATGAAATCTTTTCAATCACCGTGTGCATCAACACACGATGCTCCTCTGAAACAGAGGCTCGGCCCAGCAGAACCTTCAGCTCCTCCGACCGAACAGCAGATGGTGCCGGACTCGTCCCATGGCCTTCTTCGGAGGCCGGACACGGAGAACCCCGGGGGGCCGCATGATCACCTTCTGCCTCTGGCAGATTTGGAGAAATCCTCTGCGACGACACTTCGGCGTCGCCCGCCTTGCTAGGCGATGAAGGAGGAGGCGTTCCGCTCTCCATCATCTCTGGAAGAAGATCCCTCGATGACGAGCTCTGCCGAGAAGGGTCGAGGTCCGAACTACAAGGTAAGGTTTCGGTTAAAACTTCTCAGATATAAATTAAGGATTTCTCTTAAAAGAATGACTCTCTTTCTACTTACGGCTCGTTGGAGGGCTGCTCCTTTTGAGGATTTAGTTCGGTCGAGGGGCTCCCTGGCGTCGGGTCCTCTGACACGGATTCTTTCCCCCGCTTTGGAGCTACGGCTCCCGGGTCGTCAGAGGCGGCCCTTTTCTTCCCCTTTGGAGAGGAGTTGTCGATTCCCCCCTTTGGGATGGCCCCTTTCGAAGAGGCCACGGTTTCCTTGTTCGCCCCTTCATTTTCCTCCAGAGGCGCCACCTCCAACATCCTGACTAGCACAGGATCTAGCCTGGTCTCGGGAAAGGGAGCCGGACACCGGACCAGCTTCGCCTTCGCTATCCACTCCTGCGTAAAAAGGAGAAGTACTGTTAAAAAATAAGTCAATTGTACGGATAGAAGGTCCGGGCGCAAGGTCACCTACTTCTGTATCCGGGCGGTTGCGGCTTAAACCAGCATCCTCGGTCAAATCCGGACTCACTCCTTGTGGTCCGAAGAACAGTCTATACATCTCCGTAGGCGTCACACCCATGAAATTTCGGAGAACTCGCGACCCCTCTGGGTTGAACTCCCACAAGCGGAGGGGGCGACGTTGGCCGGGCAGTGTCCGGCGAATCAGCATAACTTGTGTCACCTTGACCAGGTTGAGGTCTCCTTTTAGGAGATCCTTTATGCGGCCCTGCAACAGAGGAACGTCTTTGGGCAAGCCCCGATCTAACCCTGTGTTGATCCACGATGTTAAACGTGGTGGAGGGCCCGAGCGAAAGGCGGGAGGCGCTACCCAAGTGGTGCCTCGAGGAGAGGTGATGTAGAACCACTCCTGTTGCCATAAGCCGAGCTCCTCTTGAAAAGTGCCCTCGGGCCATGGAGCATCGGTATTCCTTTTTATAACAGCACCTCCGCACTCTACGTGACGCCCCTCGATTATCTTCGGTTCTACCTTGAAGGTCTTGAGCCATAATCCAAAGTGAGGAGTGATATGGAGAAACGCTTCACACACAACAATGAAGGAGGAGATATGGAGGATGGACTCCGGAGCTAGGTCATGGAATTCCAGCCCATAATAAAACATCAGCCCCCTTACGAAAGGATCCGTTGGGAAGCCTAATCCCTGAAGGAAGTGGGAGATGAATACTACGCTCTCACCAGGCTGAGGGCTTGGGATCGCTTGTCCTTGAGCAGGCAACCTGTGCGGGATCTCGCTGGTCAGGAACCTAGCCTCCCTCAACCTTGATACGTCCTCCTCCGTAACGGAGGAGGGCATCCATTGGCCTTGAAGGCCGGAGCCGGACATTGTCGATGGTCCGGTGCACCTAGAATCTAAAAGCCTGGGGTGTTGGAACTCGAGGCTATGGGCGAGCTTGTTTTGAGAACACAAGAGGGGAGCAAGGTCTCGGTCTCTTTATAAGAGGCAGAATATCAAGAGCCCTCCCCGTAACCGTCTTGGACTAGCCTTTAATCAAGGCAGGACGTGCTTAACGGGCACGGTTGGGTTACCCACGTCCGTATTAATGAGAATCCCGTTAAAGGGGGCACACGATCTCTGCTTCGACAAGACGTGCCAAGGAAACCGCCTCGTTGAACGTGCTGCGGTGGAACAACAAAAAATAATCCATACAGAAGGCTTGGTCGCAGTGTTATGACGCACTGCGGAATACGTCAGCAGATTTGATTTGTGTTTGTATTATTCTCTATATGGCAATACGTGGAAACTTGTTTTGCAGAGCCGGACACTATTTTTTGGTGTTTATTATCTTCTTGAAGAATTTGGAGGAGGAACCCGCCTTGCAATGCCGAAGACAATTTGCGCGCCGGACTCGTCGTCATTGAAGCCTGGTTCAGGGGCTACTGAGGGAGTCCTGGATTAGGGGGTGTTCGGATAGCCGAACTATATCTTCAGCCGGACTCCAGGACTATGAAGATACAAGATTGAAGACTTCGTCCCGTGTCCGGAAGGCTCTTTCCTTGGCGTGGAAGGCAAGCTAGGCGTGCGGATATTCAAGATCTCCTACCAATGTAACCGACTCTGTGTAATCCTAACCCTATCCGGTGCCTATATAAACCGGAGGGTTGTAGTCCGTAGGACGAACACATCATAACCATCATCATACCCATAGGCTAGCTTCTAGGGTTTAGCCTCCTTGATCTCGTGGTAGATCTACTCTTGTACTACCCATATCATCAATATTAATCTAGCAGGAGTAGGGTTTTACCTCCATCGAGAGGGCCCGAACCTGGGTAAAATAAAGTGTCCCTTGTCTCCTGTTACCATCCGACCTTGACGCACAGATCGGGACCCCCTACCCGAGATCCGCCGGTTTTGACACCGACACTTTCCCTTTGTTGTTCATGTACCTTGTGGATCTTGTGTGTTTGATTGTCTAGTTGATGTGTGATTGGACTTGTTCTTGAGTGTTTCCCCTTGTGATTTCTCCCCGTTCTTCCCTGTGTTCATCGTGTTCTTAGTTGGGATCCGCTCCTTTCGTGAAAGATCGGTCGTATGGAGTTCCACTCCACATCACAACTACTTCACGAAACGAGCGCATTTGCCACTTCGGCCTCGCATGCTCGCTGAAATGCTCGGTTGCATACATGGTCTCATTGAAGTCGCCCATGCATAGCCACCCTTGATGCGGAACGCCATGCAACGTACGCATAAACTCCCAGCTGTGGTGTCTATTTTCAGCTGGGGGTTCACCGTAAAAACCAATGAAACGCCAAGGTTCGGTCTGATCATTCCCCTTGACCAACACATCTATGTGAGCCTTAATGTAGTTCTTGAGTTCAACATGCACGCTATCATTCCAGTACAGCCCAATGCCTCTACTAAGGCCATTGCTATCCACAGCAAAACAACCAGAAAAACCAAGTAAGTTCTTAAGACTTTCAACACGTTTCCCTTGAATCTTTGTTTCCGTAACGAACAGAAGGGAGGGACCTTCCTACTTCACCACTTTGCGAAGCTCCTGAACTGTCTTCGGGTTCCCAAGCCTTCGACAGTTCCAACTCAGACAATTCATTGGGACGGGCAGGGCTGCATAGCAGCCTCTGCCGAATTCTCAGGCGTTGGTTTTTTCTTCTTCGGTATCCGATCGAGTTCCTCCTCTGTCCCAATCTCTACACCACCCCCGTGTTCCTCAGGACGCCCCAGCTCAGGGTTCTGTAACCCCTCACCCGAAGCAGTCAGCAGAAGGGGAGGTGTGCTGTCGACACGGCGATAAACCTATTTTGGTGCCTCCTTTCTCTTGTTCAGACTGGTGTTCTTCTTCCTAGGAGAGTTCACCTCCGGACCACCTGTCGGTACGTTGCTGGAGTTCTTTAACTCCCTATGACTACCCGGATCAGCATGATATTCCTTTCCGGCCGAGTCACCGGATGCAGTCTTCTTTCGCTCATCAGCCCTCAAACTTGAACCAAACGGGAGCTCGCCATTAGCATCCCGTTGACCAGGAGTAGGACAGAACGGGTCAGCATGGCCCAATCGGACGCAAGAGAAGCCAAAGTGAGGAACGTTCTCATACTGAATATCATATGCATCTTGCTGCTTCCTTTTCACTGAATCAATCGCAATCCACCTTCTAAGAGGCTTGTTTACATCAATGGCAACCCTAGCGCGCAGAAAACCACCCATGTGATCGAACTGCGCCGAGGACGCCTGTGGATCAATCTGCTTAGCTATCATCCTACCCCATGAGTCGTCTCGGAGGTTGTAGGGCAAGTTTAAAACCCTAGCCCATAGATGGAGCCTGTCAAAACGAACCTCGTCCAGCCTCATGCAATCCTTAAACTCAGACAGAATCACTGCATTCTTGCTGATATGCCATGGGGATCCTGCCCACACACGATCACGATCTCTCCGAGACTCAAAATCAGCCACAAACATATTCTCCCCCATAGATCTGAATTGAAGCCCCCGGGGATTTCCCCACGCCGGACGGAGTGCATTAGCAATGGTGTTGATATGCAGCAGATTTCGGTGAAGAACCTTCCCTGCTAATAGCCACTTCTCCGGCGCATCCTCCTCGCGATCATCGATGACCAGCGGAGTAGCTTCTTCCTTAGTGATACCCAACTTTCCTAGGGCCTCTTCCAGCCGAGCCCTGGCCGTGCGCGGCGATTCTGACCCGCCCGCACCCTTGCCCCGATCAGATGAGGCCATCTTCCAGGGATCCAATCAGACGTCGACGAGGGCCTCTTTTCCCCCCCGAACCCTAGTCGCCGCCGCCAGGGAGGTTTTTAGGGTTTCGTGGAAAAACACGTCCCATCTTAGCTGGGTTTGCTCATTTTTTACAATCATCATTGACAATCTCCAAAACATCCTCAGGACCGGGCCCTAACCACGTCATAGTCCGCCCATCTACTCTAGCAAATCTAGCTAGACTATCAATCGAACTAGCGTATTTGTGCTTCTATACTCGATGTATTTTTGAAAAATACTTCTATGCTCGAAGTTTTACCATGTTTTGAAACAAAAAATATTGTATTGAAAATATATCTATACTCCAAAATATTGTATTTCCATACCGTGCAAGTTGTGATTCTAACATATCGTAACATATATCTCCTGACGGAGCACACATTCACTTTTTTAATACAAACGCAAGCGCTCATACATACACTTTTATTGTGGAGCAAATATGTGCTTCACGCACAATACACTTGTGCTGCACAACTACAGATGTAAAGCACAACTACATGAGAAAACCGAAAAGACCAGAAAGTAAACCGAGAGAATTTCTCAGAAAAAAAAACCATCCCCACGTCGCCTAGCTCTGGCGACACGGGGGGAACCCCAGCCGCCGCTCGCTAGGTCCCCTCCGCCCCCCTCCCTTGCATCGTCGCCGCCGGAGGGCTGGCCGGCGAAGCCGTGCCGGACCCCCGGAAGGTGGCGGCGGGGCGGATCTTGCTCCTCGAGCCCCTCCCCCTCCCCCCATCCTACAGCCCCGCGCGCCTCACCCCCATGGCGGCTGCCACCTGCTGGACCGGCTCCGGTCCTCTGATGGCTTGGCCCGCGCGGCTCCAACCAGCCTCGCCCCGCCTCTGTGGCCGCCCCAACTCGCCCGCGCGCGTCGCCCTCCCCGCCCCGCGTCCCCGCGCCCCCAAGATCCCATCTGGTGCCTCTCAGGTGTCCTTCTCCGGCTACTGCACGGACTTGCTGCCGGCGGATCTGGCGCTCCTGGCCGTTGCCATGGGCGCCCCTAGCAGTTCCCCCTCCCCGGTGGCGTGACCTAGCCATACTGGTTCTGCTGCTAGCCGTGGGCGGGGCATGGGACCTGCGTCTGGAGGCGGCAGCGTTCGCGGCCTGCCTTCCGTGCAGGCGGCCCCCTCGTCTCCGGTGGCCCTCCCCCTCGAGCCATGGTGAAAGCTCTCGCGTGGAGGCAACGATGCTTCTGTGGTGTGGCAGACACGGGGCTCCTCGTGGTGGATCATTGCTGGTGCTGTTCCGGCCCCGGCAGCCTCGGGCCCGCGTCCCTTGGGTGTCCCGCGCTGCCGGCGTCCTGCCGGGCAGCCCCGGCCTCGGCGATCGTGTATCTGCGTCCCTCCAGCTTACTCGGCTTGTCGACGTCCCGACGGCTAAGTCCACGCCAACACTGATCTGTGTCCCTCCAGTCCTTGCTTGCCGGCGTTGCTGGACGCCGCCGCCCCTAACCCAGTCGCGTGGTTCGCTTCGTCGCCTGCCCCGCCCCGTATGACTCAAGCCCCTCTTTTGCCAGATCCAGTGCTCGTTGGTTCGGCGGCAGTGCCACCCTCCGCTGGCAAGTGCAGCCCCGCCAACCCCCGCCCGACATGGTGGTTCCGACCAACTTTGGTTTCCTCATCTTCGATTTCAGACTCGGCGGCTATGGGATTGCTCAGCTTCAGGCCAGGGAGAGATCCATGCTCGGCTTGTCGATGCTGGCAACGGCAGCGCCCGTGGGTGTCGTTTTCTTCTTGGAGACGTTGCCAAGGCCTTAAGTTGCGCCCCTCTTCGAGCTCAGGGGAAACCCGAGGTCCGGCTCTCCCGGACCGGATAGCGGCGGCGTCCTAACGTCGTCCTACTTCTTGAAGGCGCGCTATCTTGCGAGCTCGTGGTGTCCCCGGTTTTGGCTCGGACGATGTTGAAATTCTTGTTGGTTCGACATTGCCGTTCTTGGTTCGGGTTTGGTAGGTCTATCTGTGATGTTTCCTCTGTTCGGGCTGAGCATCCCCTTCTCTCTGCTTCGGGCATCATGTTCACGCCTGCCTGCGTCCGTGTCATGTATTGTACCCCTGTTGTACTCTTTCTACTCCTTCTATCAATGAAATGATACGCAACAATGCGTATTCACCAAAAAAAGTAAACCGAAGAGAAAATCATTTACAGCCTCGCCAGTCGCCAGCCACGCTGACCTGGTGTAACGGCAACTGGCCCGATGACGAAGGCCCATTGGGCTGTGAAAATCCCGCACACCCGGAGAAAAAAATATATCCTAGGGCTTATGCCTGGTATAAATCCAAATCCGGCCACCGCTTGATCCCTCTCCGCAGCCCATCACAGCGCCGTCGCCGCCGCCGCCGCCGCACCCGTCCGTCTCCTCCCTCCGCCGAGGTACGTCGCGATTCCATCCTCCCCAAACCCATCCACTGTTTGCGCTCTACAGTCTCGCTCCGTCTTAATTTGCCGTCGAGTATCGCCGGACCTGTATCCGGGGATGATTTGCCGTCGAGTACATTTATACGATTTGCATCTGCTACAATTGTTTATGCGTGATCTGCATGGTTCGGCTGCTGCGATTTCACTGCCGTTCGATGTTCAGATGATGCCAGAGGGGGGGGGGGGGGGTGGAGAGTGAGAGGAGATGGGGTTTATGGCTGTAATTCTTAGACATTTTTAATAATGAGGTAATTTCCGATTGTTTAGTGCCAGTGGTAGTTGTTTGTTGCGATTGATTTCACTGAGAATACGTGTGATCACTAGCGGAGCTACCCATAATTTGCTGGGCGGGCCAGAGGAAACAAGGCCGAAGGAAATCACAATATAATTGCTCTGAAAGCCCATCTTCCCGTCCACTCTTCACTATTTTTCTCTTGAATAGGGCGGGCCAAGGCACAGTTTTGCCTGCATGTAGCTCCGCCATTGCGTGTGATCGTTGATGATTATAGGCTGGTTGGGTGTTTGGGCGAATTTCTTGTTTGGTTCAGGTGGGTGTTATGGTTTCTAAAGCATTGCACGTAATTATTTGGCTGAATATCCAATCCATTTTTTATCATTCATGTAAAATTGTTCATGCCTTGCCAAATTGACGCCCAAATCCTGTTATTTTGGATCAATGGCTCCTACTACGCTTGCGTCTTGCCTGTTGCAGGGTCGGGGTACTGAACAACGTGACTGATAAAACATATCTTATACTTTTAGTAAAACATTCTTGAATGGGAATTGGACCAGAAAAATTTCCTTTTTGGCCGCTAGTGGTCTGGTTTCTGAAGCTATGTTGCACAGTTGCGTACTGTTGACAGCGGCTGTACTATTTGGAATAAACTACAATAGAGTTCACAGTCATCCTTGTATCTGGGTTTGATCTATGGAACTAGCTTTTGTAGTTATATATCATCTTTAATTCTTTATACCATAGTGTCCTTTGCAACTATTTCACTGCTAAATATGAATGTGTTTCTTCGATGACCTGCAGCAGTGTCCCAGTATCTCTCCAGTCCCCACTATGCAGAACGAGGTGGGTGATATGGTGGACCTCTATGTCCCAAGGAAGTGGTATGTATTGATGTATTGTCGTCTTGGTTATAGTACTGTGGCATTGCAACCTTGCTCATTCTTGCTTTGTATTGGTTCCTGCAGTTCTGCCACAAACAGGATCATAACTGCCAAGGACCACGCCTCTGTCCAGATCAACATCGGGCATGTGGATGCGAATGGACTGTATAATGGCAGTTTCACCACGTTTGCCCTCTCTGGATTCGTCCGCGCCCAGGTGTTTTACCCTTGCTATATCCTGACTCGGTTTATTTGTCTTAAAGCACACTGTGTGAGTGATCCAGATTCTCCATGTTCTGATTGTTCTCACAAAATGGGTTGTTTTCTCTTTTTTTGTCTGTCTAGCTGATTGGGATAATATTTATCATGACATTGACATGCTGCCAGTAGTTTCTTAAGGTATCCTTTGCATTGGTCAAACCAGTAACTATATAGTATTCTCTATTCTGCACACATTGAGTCCTTGAATTTCAGTGATAATTTTTCTTCTCAGCAAAACATTCCATGATTCCAGTAAATTAGTAAAAAAAAATTGAGGGGAAAGGCCATCATGGCTAGCTTTATTAATTTAAATCACACTTACATCGTTTGCTAAATAAAAATGCAAGAAACTAGGAGGTGTATCCGACCACACTGACGGTAGTTTTCCCTTCCCAAAACTAGCTAGCTCATGGGCAACCATGATTGATTCTCTCATACAATGCTCTATAATGACCTTCCCGAACTCTTTTAGCAAGTTACGACATTCATCAAGAATAGGTGCCGCCACAAGTGAATACCCTTCATTCATATTTAGTGCGTCCACGATGATAATACTATCAGATTGGATCAGAACCTTGTGACATCCAAGGCCTCGGCTAAATAATAATCCTTGACGCATAGCTTCTGCCTCCGCGGATACCACATCAGCGACGTGACTCATCTGTGTCGTCGCTGCAGCGATAAAGCCTCCGCTATGATCTCTAATTACCATCCCGCAAGAACCCGTGTTATCATCATCTGAAAAAGAAGCGTCCACGTTAAGAGCATGAAACTCCGACTAGTATTAATAGTTATTGAAGATGGTTTTTGTTATTAATCAGTAGCATGAAACTGTGTACCCACTCAAAGTTGAAGGTTCATTCACTAATTCGCTTCAAGCTTCTTTTATCTGCAGCTATACATTTGTTACATATGTGACACAGTTTGAGATTCTCCAGAACCAAAATGCCAAAAATAAAATCAAGCATTTGAAAATTATGATGTTTAGCTGCGCATGAGTATTGGTAACTTGACTGGCTGAAACGTTTTCTTTTTCGACTGGTCGTAGGGTGTATTACTATCCTTGTAGATTAGTTTTCTGTTTGCATCAGTTATTACAGTATTCTTGCGGCTACTCTATACGACGAAAATGACTGATTTGATTAAGTGATGGTGAGATCTGAAATCATACATGATTGTTGCTGTAACTCTGTCATTAGTTCTTACACCATCTGCCTTGCAGGGTGATGCCGATGGTTCTTTGGACAGGCTCTGGCAGCAGAAGAGGGCTGAGATCAAGCAGTAGATGAGTTCCGCGAGGAAGATATTGCTAGGATAGATATTTATGAAAACCGCTTTAAACCTTTTTTGAGGAATCTGTTATGGGTGCTTATGCTTTGCCTATGAATGGTCTATGATAAAACCGTGGACTGCATGCAGTGCTTATGGAAACCTTATTTGAAGAATCATTATATCTTTTTCCATGGATGGTCTATGTTTCTAAGAGGAAACACTAGACTTGGTGTAATATGCTTCCTGGCAATGTGCCTTAATTCTGAAATGCATTTTAGTCGCTGCTCTTATGGCCGTCTTGGATTATTGTGCTTGCTTTCTCCAATAAGTTGGAGAAGGGGCTGTTTGCTGTTAAATGTGTCGGATTCTAATTGGCATCAGCTCTAGAAGTCTCTTTACAAACTAAACCATGATGAAAAAACATTTGGGGCGGGGGGGATCCATAAAAATGGGCAATATTGTTGCGTATCTAACTATAATGATCATTAGCCAGCAAGCAGTGGCTTATTCCAAACATGAATAATTCCACATATTTGTTTGGCAAAATCATATGAATTTTACCTATTTATAGAATCTTAAGCAAATGTGCAAAAGCAACCTATTATTGTTGATTCTGTTCGAAGTAATTGCAAGAGGCAAATGACAAGTAGTAGAATAGTTGTTCTTATTGATGATGGGATTACACATATATATAGCCCCCGAAGGGGTACGTCCGAAGGGACACGAGACAACCGCCTCAATTAGGAAAGCAGGGATTAATAGGATTAATTAAATCCTAACACTCCCCCTAATCCATGCTTGTTAGTGTAAGTATCATCATTTTGAGAAGCTCCTCCAAAAACGCTGTGGGAAAAATATGAGGAGATAGGTGTTTGATATGTTGCTAAAACTCCTTCAAACCCAGTGGGAAAAATAAGGAGAAAATGATACAACATATAATGGTCATTATCTCTTTTAACTCAATACGAGAAAAACTCATAGAGCTTAGAGGACAATAAATGTGTCATATATACTTTCCCAAAACCCCGATGGGGAAAACAGGAAGCATGACATATGATCTCATGTTGATATTACCTTATTAAAAACCTTTATGAGAACCTGTAAAGTAAACTCATGAAGGAAAAAAGAGTATAATATGATGCATTGAACAGGAACAATTTAGGAAGATACTCCCCCTGATTCTTGCAAAAATTTGAAGCCGTCACATACCAAAACATAGAAGTTGGTAGAGACCCGCTGAACAAATCAGTCGCATGATTTGACTTGCAAGATATGCAATATAGTGATATTGCTTATTATGTAACCTGTTTGCATCCGGGCAACACAAGAAACATTATCGTTGAGATAATGGTTGGTGGATGTAGCCATGAGGTCTGTTTCGAAGACTCTTCATGAGGGGGCTACCACACCTAGTAGGAACACTAAACTTGTCTACGATCTGACACAGTGAGGATCTGATCGATGTATCCAATGATATTGGTGTTTAGATTTCTCCAAAACTGAAAAACCAGGACAAGATGTTTCATACCTTGGAGATATCGAAAGATATTCTTGAGTACCAACCAATTGTGTTTGGTCGGTCCAATGGCATATGGAACGTTGAGTCCCAATATCTCATTTCCATCATCTCTTGGTCTAAATAGATATTTCTCTACGTCTAGAGAATGAACTACCATGAGAGTTATGGATTGATAATATTTGTCCACAATGAATTTCTCCAATATATCTTGGATATAGACAACATAGTATACCATAATGTATGAATGAAGGTGCTCAAGTTGTAGTAACGAGCGGTTTTTTGGTTTACCCAAATCCTTCATTTAAACTCCGTCATTAGATGATTACATGTGCCGTCATTGCAGACATACAAACATGGATAATCATCTTTGTAGGAGTAATCCTTTTGTATAAGGAACTCACTACGTCGGTTGTACCATATGTACCGACCACAATAAGTCGTATGGTGACTTACTAGTTTTACACAATGTATGTTGCATTTTGTATTTTGATTCAGAATTGAAATTCCATCGGAAACCAATCATATATGTCTGAATCTAGTGATCCACATGGATATGTAATCACTACATCTATCAACTGCAGAGATAGATGATTTTGTACTGCCAATGATATAAGTTATCGGAAAGAGATTCCACCTCTGGAGAATAGTTGGGTATCTGCGTGAACCCTTGTGCTACAATACTTGCTCTTTGTTTCACCACCTCATTGTTCTCAATTCTGTTTCCAGAAGAAAACTGGTGTAGGTATTGCTTATGAATACCTTCCCATTATTGAGCAAGATCATTTCTACCTAGGTTATACCCTTTGCTTGAGTTTAGTCCGAGTGTTGTTCACACTTTGCCATGGCCATGGTCTTTGGATCTGAATCATTTGAAAGGTTTTTGCAATCTAGTTGAGAAATGTATGTCGACAATTGTAGACTTTTGGTTATATGATTCTCCAGAATCTATATATCAATATGTAGTTGATGGAAACCGCCTCGTTGAACGTGCTGCGGTGGAACAACAAAAAATAATCCATACAGAAGGCTTGGTCGCAGTGTTATGACGCACTGCGGAATACGTCAGCAGATTTGATTTGTGTTTGTATTATTCTCTATATGGCAATACGTGGAAACTTGTTTTGCAGAGCCGGACACTATTTTTTGGTGTTTATTATCTTCTTGAAGAATTTGGAGGAGGAACCCGCCTTGCAATGCCGAAGACAATTTGCGCGCCGGACTCGTCGTCATTGAAGCCTGGTTCAGGGGCTACTGAGGGAGTCCTGGATTAGGGGGTGTTCGGATAGCCGAACTATATCTTCAGCCGGACTCCAGGACTATGAAGATACAAGATTGAAGACTTCGTCCCGTGTCCGGAAGGCTCTTTCCTTGGCGTGGAAGGCAAGCTAGGCGTGTGGATATTCAAGATCTCCTACCAATGTAACCGACTCTGTGTAATCCTAACCCTATCCGGTGCCTATATAAACCGGAGGGTTGTAGTCCGTAGGACGAACACATCATAACCATCATCATACCCATAGGCTAGCTTCTAGGGTTTAGCCTCCTTGATCTCGTGGTAGATCTACTCTTGTACTACCCATATCATCAATATTAATCTAGCAGGAGTAGGGTTTTACCTCCATCGAGAGGGCCCGAACCTGGGTAAAATAAAGTGTCCCTTGTCTCCTGTTACCATCCGACCTTGACGCACAGATCGGGACCCCCTACCCGAGATCCGCCGGTTTTGACACCGACACTTTCCCTTTGTTGTTCATGTACCTTGTGGATCTTGTGTGTTTGATTGTCTAGTTGATGTGTGATTGGACTTGTTCTTGAGTGTTTCCCCTTGTGATTTCTCCCCGTTCTTCCCTGTGTTCATCGTGTTCTTAGTTGGGATCCGCTCCTTTCGTGAAAGATCGGTCGTATGGAGTTCCACTCCACATCACAACTACTTCACGAAACGAGCGCATTTGCCACTTCGGCCTCGCATGCTCGCTGAAATGCTCGGTTGCATACATGGTCTCATTGAAGTCGCCCATGCATAGCCACCCTTGATGCGGAACGCCATGCAACGTACGCATAAACTCCCAGCTGTGGTGTCTATTTTCAGCTGGGGGTTCACCGTAAAAACCAATGAAACGCCAAGGTTCGGTCTGATCATTCCCCTTGACCAACACATCTATGTGAGCCTTAATGTAGTTCTTGAGTTCAACATGCACGCTATCATTCCAGTACAGCCCAATGCCTCTACTAAGGCCATTGCTATCCACAGCAAAACAACCAGAAAAACCAAGTAAGTTCTTAAGACTTTCAACACGTTTCCCTTGAATCTTTGTTTCCGTAACGAACAGAAGGGAGGGACCTTCCTACTTCACCACTTTGCGAAGCTCCTGAACTGTCTTCGGGTTCCCAAGCCTTCGACAGTTCCAACTCAGACAATTCATTGGGACGGGCAGGGCTGCATAGCAGCCTCTGCCGAATTCTCAGGCGTTGGTTTTTTCTTCTTCGGTATCCGATCGAGTTCCTCCTCTGTCCCAATCTCTACACCACCCCCGTGTTCCTCAGGACGCCCCAGCTCAGGGTTCTGTAACCCCTCACCCGAAGCAGTCAGCAGAAGGGGAGGTGTGCTGTCGACACGGCGATAAACCTATTTTGGTGCCTCCTTTCTCTTGTTCAGACTGGTGTTCTTCTTCCTAGGAGAGTTCACCTCCGGACCACCTGTCGGTACGTTGCTGGAGTTCTTTAACTCCCTATGACTACCCGGATCAGCATGATATTCCTTTCCGGCCGAGTCACCGAATGCAGTCTTCTTTCGCTCATCAGCCCTCAAACTTGAACCAAACGGGAGCTCGCCATTAGCATCCCGTTGACCAGGAGTAGGACAGAACGGGTCAGCATGGCCCAATCGGACGCAAGAGAAGCCAAAGTGAGGAACGTTCTCATACTGAATATCATATGCATCTTGCTGCTTCCTTTTCACTGAATCAATCGCAATCCACCTTCTAAGAGGCTTGTTTACATCAATGGCAACCCTAGCGCGCAGAAAACCACCCATGTGATCGAACTGCGCCGAGGACGCCTGTGGATCAATCTGCTTAGCTATCATCCTACCCCATGAGTCGTCTCGGAGGTTGTAGGGCAAGTTTAAAACCCTAGCCCATAGATGGAGCCTGTCAAAACGAACCTCGTCCAGCCTCATGCAATCCTTAAACTCAGACAGAATCACTGCATTCTTGCTGATATGCCATGGGGATCCTGCCCACACACGATCACGATCTCTCCGAGACTCAAAATCAGCCACAAACATATTCTCCCCCATAGATCTGAATTGAAGCCCCCGGGGATTTCCCCACGCCGGACGGAGTGCATTAGCAATGGTGTTGATATGCAGCAGATTTCGGTGAAGAACCTTCCCTGCTAATAGCCACTTCTCCGGCGCATCCTCCTCGCGATCATCGATGACCAGCGGAGTAGCTTCTTCCTTAGTGATACCCAACTTTCCTAGGGCCTCTTCCAGCCGAGCCCTGGCCGTGCGCGGCGATTCTGACCCGCCCGCACCCTTGCCCCGATCAGATGAGGCCATCTTCCAGGGATCCAATCAGACGTCGACGAGGGCCTCTTTTTCCCCCCGAACCCTAGTCGCCGCCGCCAGGGAGGTTTTTAGGGTTTCGTGGAAAAACACGTCCCATCTTAGCTGGGTTTGCTCATTTTTTACAATCATCATTGACAATCTCCAAAACATCCTCAGGACCGGGCCCTAACCACGTCATAGTCCGCCCATCTACTCTAGCAAATCTAGCTAGACTATCAATCGAACTAGCGTATTTGTGCTTCTATACTCGATGTATTTTTGAAAAATACTTCTATGCTCGAAGTTTTACCATGTTTTGAAACAAAAAATATTGTATTGAAAATATATCTATACTCCAAAATATTGTATTTCCATACCGTGCAAGTTGTGATTCTAACATATCGTAACATATATCTCCTGACGGAGCACACATTCACTTTTTTAATACAAACGCAAGCGCTCATACATACACTTTTATTGTGGAGCAAATATGTGCTTCACGCACAATACACTTGTGCTGCACAACTACAGATGTAAAGCACAACTACATGAGAAAACCGAAAAGACCAGAAAGTAAACCGAGAGAATTTCTTAGAAAAAAAAACCATCCCCACGTCGCCTAGCTCTGGCGACACGGGGGGAACCCCAGCCGCCGCTCGCTAGGTCCCCTCCGCCCCCCTCCCTTGCATCGTCGCCGCCGGAGGGCTGGCCGGCGAAGCCGTGCCGGACCCCCGGAAGGTGGCGGCGGGGCGGATCTTGCTCCTCGAGCCCCTCCCCCTCCCCCCATCCTACAGCCCCGCGCGCCTCACCCCCATGGCGGCTGCCACCTGCTGGACCGGCTCCGGTCCTCTGATGGCTTGGCCCGCGCGGCTCCAACCAGCCTCGCCCCGCCTCTGTGGCCGCCCCAACTCGCCCGCGCGCGTCGCCCTCCCCGCCCCGCGTCCCCGCGCCCCCAAGATCCCATCTGGTGCCTCTCAGGTGTCCTTCTCCGGCTACTGCACGGACTTGCTGCCGGCGGATCTGGCGCTCCTGGCCGTTGCCATGGGCGCCCCTAGCAGTTCCCCCTCCCCGGTGGCGTGACCTAGCCATACTGGTTCTGCTGCTAGCCGTGGGCGGGGCATGGGACCTGCGTCTGGAGGCGGCAGCGTTCGCGGCCTGCCTTCCGTGCAGGCGGCCCCCTCGTCTCCGGTGGCCCTCCCCCTCGAGCCATGGTGAAAGCTCTCGCGTGGAGGCAACGATGCTTCTGTGGTGTGGCAGACACGGGGCTCCTCGTGGTGGATCATTGCTGGTGCTGTTCCGGCCCCGGCAGCCTCGGGCCCGCGTCCCTTGGGTGTCCCGCGCTGCCGGCGTCCTGCCGGGCAGCCCCGGCCTCGGCGATCGTGTATCTGCGTCCCTCCAGCTTACTCGGCTTGTCGACGTCCCGACGGCTAAGTCCACGCCAACACTGATCTGTGTCCCTCCAGTCCTTGCTTGCCGGCGTTGCTGGACGCCGCCGCCCCTAACCCAGTCGCGTGGTTCGCTTCGTCGCCTGCCCCGCCCCGTATGACTCAAGCCCCTCTTTTGCCAGATCCAGTGCTCGTTGGTTCGGCGGCAGTGCCACCCTCCGCTGGCAAGTGCAGCCCCGCCAACCCCCGCCCGACATGGTGGTTCCGACCAACTTTGGTTTCCTCATCTTCGATTTCAGACTCGGCGGCTATGGGATTGCTCAGCTTCAGGCCAGGGAGAGATCCATGCTCGGCTTGTCGATGCTGGCAACGGCAGCGCCCGTGGGTGTCGTTTTCTTCTTGGAGACGTTGCCAAGGCCTTAAGTTGCGCCCCTCTTCGAGCTCAGGGGAAACCCGAGGTCCGGCTCTCCCGGACCGGATAGCGGCGGCGTCCTAACGTCGTCCTACTTCTTGAAGGCGCGCTATCTTGCGAGCTCGTGGTGTCCCCGGTTTTGGCTCGGACGATGTTGAAATTCTTGTTGGTTCGACATTGCCGTTCTTGGTTCGGGTTTGGTAGGTCTATCTGTGATGTTTCCTCTGTTCGGGCTGAGCATCCCCTTCTCTCTGCTTCGGGCATCATGTTCACGCCTGCCTGCGTCCGTGTCATGTATTGTACCCCTGTTGTACTCTTTCTACTCCTTCTATCAATGAAATGATACGCAACAATGCGTATTCACCAAAAAAAGTAAACCGAAGAGAAAATCATTTACAGCCTCGCCAGTCGCCAGCCACGCTGACCTGGTGTAACGGCAACTGGCCCGATGACGAAGGCCCATTGGGCTGTGAAAATCCCGCACACCCGGAGAAAAAAATATATCCTAGGGCTTATGCCTGGTATAAATCCAAATCCGGCCACCGCTTGATCCCTCTCCGCAGCCCATCACAGCGCCGTCGCCGCCGCCGCCGCCGCACCCGTCCGTCTCCTCCCTCCGCCGAGGTACGTCGCGATTCCATCCTCCCCAAACCCATCCACTGTTTGCGCTCTACAGTCTCGCTCCGTCTTAATTTGCCGTCGAGTATCGCCGGACCTGTATCCGGGGATGATTTGCCGTCGAGTACATTTATACGATTTGCATCTGCTACAATTGTTTATGCGTGATCTGCATGGTTCGGCTGCTGCGATTTCACTGCCGTTCGATGTTCAGATGATGCCAGAGGGGGGGGGGGGGGGTGGAGAGTGAGAGGAGATGGGGTTTATGGCTGTAATTCTTAGACATTTTTAATAATGAGGTAATTTCCGATTGTTTAGTGCCAGTGGTAGTTGTTTGTTGCGATTGATTTCACTGAGAATACGTGTGATCACTAGCGGAGCTACCCATAATTTGCTGGGCGGGCCAGAGGAAACAAGGCCGAAGGAAATCACAATATAATTGCTCTGAAAGCCCATCTTCCCGTCCACTCTTCACTATTTTTCTCTTGAATAGGGCGGGCCAAGGCACAGTTTTGCCTGCATGTAGCTCCGCCATTGCGTGTGATCGTTGATGATTATAGGCTGGTTGGGTGTTTGGGCGAATTTCTTGTTTGGTTCAGGTGGGTGTTATGGTTTCTAAAGCATTGCACGTAATTATTTGGCTGAATATCCAATCCATTTTTTATCATTCATGTAAAATTGTTCATGCCTTGCCAAATTGACGCCCAAATCCTGTTATTTTGGATCAATGGCTCCTACTACGCTTGCGTCTTGCCTGTTGCAGGGTCGGGGTACTGAACAACGTGACTGATAAAACATATCTTATACTTTTAGTAAAACATTCTTGAATGGGAATTGGACCAGAAAAATTTCCTTTTTGGCCGCTAGTGGTCTGGTTTCTGAAGCTATGTTGCACAGTTGCGTACTGTTGACAGCGGCTGTACTATTTGGAATAAACTACAATAGAGTTCACAGTCATCCTTGTATCTGGGTTTGATCTATGGAACTAGCTTTTGTAGTTATATATCATCTTTAATTCTTTATACCATAGTGTCCTTTGCAACTATTTCACTGCTAAATATGAATGTGTTTCTTCGATGACCTGCAGCAGTGTCCCAGTATCTCTCCAGTCCCCACTATGCAGAACGAGGTGGGTGATATGGTGGACCTCTATGTCCCAAGGAAGTGGTATGTATTGATGTATTGTCGTCTTGGTTATAGTACTGTGGCATTGCAACCTTGCTCATTCTTGCTTTGTATTGGTTCCTGCAGTTCTGCCACAAACAGGATCATAACTGCCAAGGACCACGCCTCTGTCCAGATCAACATCGGGCATGTGGATGCGAATGGACTGTATAATGGCAGTTTCACCACGTTTGCCCTCTCTGGATTCGTCCGCGCCCAGGTGTTTTACCCTTGCTATATCCTGACTCGGTTTATTTGTCTTAAAGCACACTGTGTGAGTGATCCAGATTCTCCATGTTCTGATTGTTCTCACAAAATGGGTTGTTTTCTCTTTTTTTGTCTGTCTAGCTGATTGGGATAATATTTATCATGACATTGACATGCTGCCAGTAGTTTCTTAAGGTATCCTTTGCATTGGTCAAACCAGTAACTATATAGTATTCTCTATTCTGCACACATTGAGTCCTTGAATTTCAGTGATAATTTTTCTTCTCAGCAAAACATTCCATGATTCCAGTAAATTAGTAAAAAAAAATTGAGGGGAAAGGCCATCATGGCTAGCTTTATTAATTTAAATCACACTTACATCGTTTGCTAAATAAAAATGCAAGAAACTAGGAGGTGTATCCGACCACACTGACGGTAGTTTTCCCTTCCCAAAACTAGCTAGCTCATGGGCAACCATGATTGATTCTCTCATACAATGCTCTATAATGACCTTCCCGAACTCTTTTAGCAAGTTACGACATTCATCAAGAATAGGTGCCGCCACAAGTGAATACCCTTCATTCATATTTAGTGCGTCCACGATGATAATACTATCAGATTGGATCAGAACCTTGTGACATCCAAGGCCTCGGCTAAATAATAATCCTTGACGCATAGCTTCTGCCTCCGCGGATACCACATCAGCGACGTGACTCATCTGTGTCGTCGCTGCAGCGATAAAGCCTCCGCTATGATCTCTAATTACCATCCCGCAAGAACCCGTGTTATCATCATCTGAAAAAGAAGCGTCCACGTTAAGAGCATGAAACTCCGACTAGTATTAATAGTTATTGAAGATGGTTTTTGTTATTAATCAGTAGCATGAAACTGTGTACCCACTCAAAGTTGAAGGTTCATTCACTAATTCGCTTCAAGCTTCTTTTATCTGCAGCTATACATTTGTTACATATGTGACACAGTTTGAGATTCTCCAGAACCAAAATGCCAAAAATAAAATCAAGCATTTGAAAATTATGATGTTTAGCTGCGCATGAGTATTGGTAACTTGACTGGCTGAAACGTTTTCTTTTTCGACTGGTCGTAGGGTGTATTACTATCCTTGTAGATTAGTTTTCTGTTTGCATCAGTTATTACAGTATTCTTGCGGCTACTCTATACGACGAAAATGACTGATTTGATTAAGTGATGGTGAGATCTGAAATCATACATGATTGTTGCTGTAACTCTGTCATTAGTTCTTACACCATCTGCCTTGCAGGGTGATGCCGATGGTTCTTTGGACAGGCTCTGGCAGCAGAAGAGGGCTGAGATCAAGCAGTAGATGAGTTCCGCGAGGAAGATATTGCTAGGATAGATATTTATGAAAACCGCTTTAAACCTTTTTTGAGGAATCTGTTATGGGTGCTTATGCTTTGCCTATGAATGGTCTATGATAAAACCGTGGACTGCATGCAGTGCTTATGGAAACCTTATTTGAAGAATCATTATATCTTTTTCCATGGATGGTCTATGTTTCTAAGAGGAAACACTAGACTTGGTGTAATATGCTTCCTGGCAATGTGCCTTAATTCTGAAATGCATTTTAGTCGCTGCTCTTATGGCCGTCTTGGATTATTGTGCTTGCTTTCTCCAATAAGTTGGAGAAGGGGCTGTTTGCTGTTAAATGTGTCGGATTCTAATTGGCATCAGCTCTAGAAGTCTCTTTACAAACTAAACCATGATGAAAAAACATTTGGGGCGGGGGGGATCCATAAAAATGGGCAATATTGTTGCGTATCTAACTATAATGATCATTAGCCAGCAAGCAGTGGCTTATTCCAAACATGAATAATTCCACATATTTGTTTGGCAAAATCATATGAATTTTACCTATTTATAGAATCTTAAGCAAATGTGCAAAAGCAACCTATTATTGTTGATTCTGTTCGAAGTAATTGCAAGAGGCAAATGACAAGTAGTAGAATAGTTGTTCTTATTGATGATGGGATTACACATATATATAGCCCGCGAAGGGGTACGTCCGAAGGGACACGAGACAACCGCCTCAATTAGGAAAGCAGGGATTAATAGGATTAATTAAATCCTAACACTCCCCCTAATCCATGCTTGTTAGTGTAAGTATCATCATTTTGAGAAGCTCCTCCAAAAACGCTGTGGGAAAAATATGAGGAGATAGGTGTTTGATATGTTGCTAAAACTCCTTCAAACCCAGTGGGAAAAATAAGGAGAAAATGATACAACATATAATGGTCATTATCTCTTTTAACTCAATACGAGAAAAACTCATAGAGCTTAGAGGACAATAAATGTGTCATATATACTTTCCCAAAACCCCGATGGGGAAAACAGGAAGCATGACATATGATCTCATGTTGATATTACCTTATTAAAAACCTTTATGAGAACCTGTAAAGTAAACTCATGAAGGAAAAAAGAGTATAATATGATGCATTGAACAGGAACAATTTAGGAAGATACTCCCCCTGATTCTTGCAAAAATTTGAAGCCGTCACATACCAAAACATAGAAGTTGGTAGAGACCCGCTGAACAAATCAGTCGCATGATTTGACTTGCAAGATATGCAATATAGTGATATTGCTTATTATGTAACCTGTTTGCATCCGGGCAACACAAGAAACATTATCGTTGAGATAATGGTTGGTGGATGTAGCCATGAGGTCTGTTTCGAAGACTCTTCATGAGGGGGCTACCACACCTAGTAGGAACACTAAACTTGTCTACGATCTGACACAGTGAGGATCTGATCGATGTATCCAATGATATTGGTGTTTAGATTTCTCCAAAACTGAAAAACCAGGACAAGATGTTTCATACCTTGGAGATATCGAAAGATATTCTTGAGTACCAACCAATTGTGTTTGGTCGGTCCAATGGCATATGGAACGTTGAGTCCCAATATCTCATTTCCACCATCTCTTGGTCTAAATAGATATTTCTCTACGTCTAGAGAATGAACTACCATGAGAGTTATGGATTGATAATATTTGTCCACAATGAATTTCTCCAATATATCTTGGATATAGACAACATAGTATACCATAATGTATGAATGAAGGTGCTCAAGTTGTAGTAACGAGCGGTTTTTTGGTTTACCCAAATCCTTCATTTAAACTCCGTCATTAGATGATTACATGTGCCGTCATTGCAGACATACAAACATGGATAATCATCTTTGTAGGAGTAATCCTTTTGTATAAGGAACTCACTACGTCGGTTGTACCATATGTACCGACCACAATAAGTCGTATGGTGACTTACTAGTTTTACACAATGTATGTTGCATTTTGTATTTTGATTCAGAATTGAAATTCCATCGGAAACCAATCATATATGTCTGAATCTAGTGATCCACATGGATATGTAATCACTACATCTATCAACTGCAGAGATAGATGATTTTGTACTGCCAATGATATAAGTTATCGGAAAGAGATTCCACCTCTGGAGAATAGTTGGGTATCTGCGTGAACCCTTGTGCTACAATACTTGCTCTTTGTTTCACCACCTCATTGTTCTCAATTCTGTTTCCAGAAGAAAACTGGTGTAGGTATTGCTTATGAATACCTTCCCATTATTGAGCAAGATCATTTCTACCTAGGTTATACCCTTTGCTTGAGTTTAGTCCGAGTGTTGTTCACACTTTGCCATGGCCATGGTCTTTGGATCTGAATCATTTGAAAGGTTTTTGCAATCTAGTTGAGAAATGTATGTCGACAATTGTAGACTTTTGGTTATATGATTCTCCAGAATCTATATATCAATATGTAGTTGATGGAAACCGCCTCGTTGAACGTGCTGCGGTGGAACAACAAAAAATAATCCATACAGAAGGCTTGGTCGCAGTGTTATGACGCACTGCGGAATACGTCAGCAGATTTGATTTGTGTTTGTATTATTCTCTATATGGCAATACGTGGAAACTTGTTTTGCAGAGCCGGACACTATTTTTTGGTGTTTATTATCTTCTTGAAGAATTTGGAGGAGGAACCCGCCTTGCAATGCCGAAGACAATTTGCGCGCCGGACTCGTCGTCATTGAAGCCTGGTTCAGGGGCTACTGAGGGAGTCCTGGATTAGGGGGTGTTCGGATAGCCGAACTATATCTTCAGCCGGACTCCAGGACTATGAAGATACAAGATTGAAGACTTCGTCCCGTGTCCGGAAGGCTCTTTCCTTGGCGTGGAAGGCAAGCTAGGCGTGCGGATATTCAAGATCTCCTACCAATGTAACCGACTCTGTGTAATCCTAACCCTATCCGGTGCCTATATAAACCGGAGGGTTGTAGTCCGTAGGACGAACACATCATAACCATCATCATACCCATAGGCTAGCTTCTAGGGTTTAGCCTCCTTGATCTCGTGGTAGATCTACTCTTGTACTACCCATATCATCAATATTAATCTAGCAGGAGTAGGGTTTTACCTCCATCGAGAGGGCCCGAACCTGGGTAAAATAAAGTGTCCCTTGTCTCCTGTTACCATCCGACCTTGACGCACAGATCGGGACCCCCTACCCGAGATCCGCCGGTTTTGACACCGACACTTTCCCTTTGTTGTTCATGTACCTTGTGGATCTTGTGTGTTTGATTGTCTAGTTGATGTGTGATTGGACTTGTTCTTGAGTGTTTCCCCTTGTGATTTCTCCCCGTTCTTCCCTGTGTTCATCGTGTTCTTAGTTGGGATCCGCTCCTTTCGTGAAAGATCGGTCGTATGGAGTTCCACTCCACATCACAACTACTTCACGAAACGAGCGCATTTGCCACTTCGGCCTCGCATGCTCGCTGAAATGCTCGGTTGCATACATGGTCTCATTGAAGTCGCCCATGCATAGCCACCCTTGATGCGGAACGCCATGCAACGTACGCATAAACTCCCAGCTGTGGTGTCTATTTTCAGCTGGGGGTTCACCGTAAAAACCAATGAAACGCCAAGGTTCGGTCTGATCATTCCCCTTGACCAACACATCTATGTGAGCCTTAATGTAGTTCTTGAGTTCAACATGCACGCTATCATTCCAGTACAGCCCAATGCCTCTACTAAGGCCATTGCTATCCACAGCAAAACAACCAGAAAAACCAAGTAAGTTCTTAAGACTTTCAACACGTTTCCCTTGAATCTTTGTTTCCGTAACGAACAGAAGGGAGGGACCTTCCTACTTCACCACTTTGCGAAGCTCCTGAACTGTCTTCGGGTTCCCAAGCCTTCGACAGTTCCAACTCAGACAATTCATTGGGACGGGCAGGGCTGCATAGCAGCCTCTGCCGAATTCTCAGGCGTTGGTTTTTTCTTCTTCGGTATCCGATCGAGTTCCTCCTCTGTCCCAATCTCTACACCACCCCCGTGTTCCTCAGGACGCCCCAGCTCAGGGTTCTGTAACCCCTCACCCGAAGCAGTCAGCAGAAGGGGAGGTGTGCTGTCGACACGGCGATAAACCTATTTTGGTGCCTCCTTTCTCTTGTTCAGACTGGTGTTCTTCTTCCTAGGAGAGTTCACCTCCGGACCACCTGTCGGTACGTTGCTGGAGTTCTTTAACTCCCTATGACTACCCGGATCAGCATGATATTCCTTTCCGGCCGAGTCACCGAATGCAGTCTTCTTTCGCTCATCAGCCCTCAAACTTGAACCAAACGGGAGCTCGCCATTAGCATCCCGTTGACCAGGAGTAGGACAGAACGGGTCAGCATGGCCCAATCGGACGCAAGAGAAGCCAAAGTGAGGAACGTTCTCATACTGAATATCATATGCATCTTGCTGCTTCCTTTTCACTGAATCAATCGCAATCCACCTTCTAAGAGGCTTGTTTACATCAATGGCAACCCTAGCGCGCAGAAAACCACCCATGTGATCGAACTGCGCCGAGGACGCCTGTGGATCAATCTGCTTAGCTATCATCCTACCCCATGAGTCGTCTCGGAGGTTGTAGGGCAAGTTTAAAACCCTAGCCCATAGATGGAGCCTGTCAAAACGAACCTCGTCCAGCCTCATGCAATCCTTAAACTCAGACAGAATCACTGCATTCTTGCTGATATGCCATGGGGATCCTGCCCACACACGATCACGATCTCTCCGAGACTCAAAATCAGCCACAAACATATTCTCCCCCATAGATCTGAATTGAAGCCCCCGGGGATTTCCCCACGCCGGACGGAGTGCATTAGCAATGGTGTTGATATGCAGCAGATTTCGGTGAAGAACCTTCCCTGCTAATAGCCACTTCTCCGGCGCATCCTCCTCGCGATCATCGATGACCAGCGGAGTAGCTTCTTCCTTAGTGATACCCAACTTTCCTAGGGCCTCTTCCAGCCGAGCCCTGGCCGTGCGCGGCGATTCTGACCCGCCCGCACCCTTGCCCCGATCAGATGAGGCCATCTTCCAGGGATCCAATCAGACGTCGACGAGGGCCTCTTTTTCCCCCCGAACCCTAGTCGCCGCCGCCAGGGAGGTTTTTAGGGTTTCGTGGAAAAACACGTCCCATCTTAGCTGGGTTTGCTCATTTTTTACAATCATCATTGACAATCTCCAAAACATCCTCAGGACCGGGCCCTAACCACGTCATAGTCCGCCCATCTACTCTAGCAAATCTAGCTAGACTATCAATCGAACTAGCGTATTTGTGCTTCTATACTCGATGTATTTTTGAAAAATACTTCTATGCTCGAAGTTTTACCATGTTTTGAAACAAAAAATATTGTATTGAAAATATATCTATACTCCAAAATATTGTATTTCCATACCGTGCAAGTTGTGATTCTAACATATCGTAACATATATCTCCTGACGGAGCACACATTCACTTTTTTAATACAAACGCAAGCGCTCATACATACACTTTTATTGTGGAGCAAATATGTGCTTCACGCACAATACACTTGTGCTGCACAACTACAGATGTAAAGCACAACTACATGAGAAAACCGAAAAGACCAGAAAGTAAACCGAGAGAATTTCTTAGAAAAAAAAACCATCCCCACGTCGCCTAGCTCTGGCGACACGGGGGGAACCCCAGCCGCCGCTCGCTAGGTCCCCTCCGCCCCCCTCCCTTGCATCGTCGCCGCCGGAGGGCTGGCCGGCGAAGCCGTGCCGGACCCCCGGAAGGTGGCGGCGGGGCGGATCTTGCTCCTCGAGCCCCTCCCCCTCCCCCCATCCTACAGCCCCGCGCGCCTCACCCCCATGGCGGCTGCCACCTGCTGGACCGGCTCCGGTCCTCTGATGGCTTGGCCCGCGCGGCTCCAACCAGCCTCGCCCCGCCTCTGTGGCCGCCCCAACTTGCCCGCGCGCGTCGCCCTCCCCGCCCCGCGTCCCCGCGCCCCCAAGATCCCATCTGGTGCCTCTCAGGTGTCCTTCTCCGGCTACTGCACGGACTTGCTGCCGGCGGATCTGGCGCTCCTGGCCGTTGCCATGGGCGCCCCTAGCAGTTCCCCCTCCCCGGTGGCGTGACCTAGCCATACTGGTTCTGCTGCTAGCCGTGGGCGGGGCATGGGACCTGCGTCTGGAGGCGGCAGCGTTCGCGGCCTGCCTTCCGTGCAGGCGGCCCCCTCGTCTCCGGTGGCCCTCCCCCTCGAGCCATGGTGAAAGCTCTCGCGTGGAGGCAACGATGCTTCTGTGGTGTGGCAGACACGGGGCTCCTCGTGGTGGATCATTGCTGGTGCTGTTCCGGCCCCGGCAGCCTCGGGCCCGCGTCCCTTGGGTGTCCCGCGCTGCCGGCGTCCTGCCGGGCAGCCCCGGCCTCGGCGATCGTGTATCTGCGTCCCTCCAGCTTACTCGGCTTGTCGACGTCCCGACGGCTAAGTCCACGCCAACACTGATCTGTGTCCCTCCAGTCCTTGCTTGCCGGCGTTGCTGGACGCCGCCGCCCCTAACCCAGTCGCGTGGTTCGCTTCGTCGCCTGCCCCGCCCCGTATGACTCAAGCCCCTCTTTTGCCAGATCCAGTGCTCGTTGGTTCGGCGGCAGTGCCACCCTCCGCTGGCAAGTGCAGCCCCGCCAACCCCCGCCCGACATGGTGGTTCCGACCAACTTTGGTTTCCTCATCTTCGATTTCAGACTCGGCGGCTATGGGATTGCTCAGCTTCAGGCCAGGGAGAGATCCATGCTCGGCTTGTCGATGCTGGCAACGGCAGCGCCCGTGGGTGTCGTTTTCTTCTTGGAGACGTTGCCAAGGCCTTAAGTTGCGCCCCTCTTCGAGCTCAGGGGAAACCCGAGGTCCGGCTCTCCCGGACCGGATAGCGGCGGCGTCCTAACGTCGTCCTACTTCTTGAAGGCGCGCTATCTTGCGAGCTCGTGGTGTCCCCGGTTTTGGCTCGGACGATGTTGAAATTCTTGTTGGTTCGACATTGCCGTTCTTGGTTCGGGTTTGGTAGGTCTATCTGTGATGTTTCCTCTGTTCGGGCTGAGCATCCCCTTCTCTCTGCTTCGGGCATCATGTTCACGCCTGCCTGCGTCCGTGTCATGTATTGTACCCCTGTTGTACTCTTTCTACTCCTTCTATCAATGAAATGATACGCAACAATGCGTATTCACCAAAAAAAGTAAACCGAAGAGAAAATCATTTACAGCCTCGCCAGTCGCCAGCCACGCTGACCTGGTGTAACGGCAACTGGCCCGATGACGAAGGCCCATTGGGCTGTGAAAATCCCGCACACCCGGAGAAAAAAATATATCCTAGGGCTTATGCCTGGTATAAATCCAAATCCGGCCACCGCTTGATCCCTCTCCGCAGCCCATCACAGCGCCGTCGCCGCCGCCGCCGCCGCACCCGTCCGTCTCCTCCCTCCGCCGAGGTACGTCGCGATTCCATCCTCCCCAAACCCATCCACTGTTTGCGCTCTACAGTCTCGCTCCGTCTTAATTTGCCGTCGAGTATCGCCGGACCTGTATCCGGGGATGATTTGCCGTCGAGTACATTTATACGATTTGCATCTGCTACAATTGTTTATGCGTGATCTGCATGGTTCGGCTGCTGCGATTTCACTGCCGTTCGATGTTCAGATGATGCCAGAGGGGGGGGGGGGGGTGGAGAGTGAGAGGAGATGGGGTTTATGGCTGTAATTCTTAGACATTTTTAATAATGAGGTAATTTCCGATTGTTTAGTGCCAGTGGTAGTTGTTTGTTGCGATTGATTTCACTGAGAATACGTGTGATCACTAGCGGAGCTACCCATAATTTGCTGGGCGGGCCAGAGGAAACAAGGCCGAAGGAAATCACAATATAATTGCTCTGAAAGCCCATCTTCCCGTCCACTCTTCACTATTTTTCTCTTGAATAGGGCGGGCCAAGGCACAGTTTTGCCTGCATGTAGCTCCGCCATTGCGTGTGATCGTTGATGATTATAGGCTGGTTGGGTGTTTGGGCGAATTTCTTGTTTGGTTCAGGTGGGTGTTATGGTTTCTAAAGCATTGCACGTAATTATTTGGCTGAATATCCAATTCATTTTTTATCATTCATGTAAAATTGTTCATGCCTTGCCAAATTGACGCCCAAATCCTGTTATTTTGGATCAATGGCTCCTACTACGCTTGCGTCTTGCCTGTTGCAGGGTCGGGGTACTGAACAACGTGACTGATAAAACATATCTTATACTTTTAGTAAAACATTCTTGAATGGGAATTGGACCAGAAAAATTTCCTTTTTGGCCGCTAGTGGTCTGGTTTCTGAAGCTATGTTGCACAGTTGCGTACTGTTGACAGCGGCTGTACTATTTGGAATAAACTACAATAGAGTTCACAGTCATCCTTGTATCTGGGTTTGATCTATGGAACTAGCTTTTGTAGTTATATATCATCTTTAATTCTTTATACCATAGTGTCCTTTGCAACTATTTCACTGCTAAATATGAATGTGTTTCTTCGATGACCTGCAGCAGTGTCCCAGTATCTCTCCAGTCCCCACTATGCAGAACGAGGTGGGTGATATGGTGGACCTCTATGTCCCAAGGAAGTGGTATGTATTGATGTATTGTCGTCTTGGTTATAGTACTGTGGCATTGCAACCTTGCTCATTCTTGCTTTGTATTGGTTCCTGCAGTTCTGCCACAAACAGGATCATAACTGCCAAGGACCACGCCTCTGTCCAGATCAACATCGGGCATGTGGATGCGAATGGACTGTATAATGGCAGTTTCACCACGTTTGCCCTCTCTGGATTCGTCCGCGCCCAGGTGTTTTACCCTTGCTATATCCTGACTCGGTTTATTTGTCTTAAAGCACACTGTGTGAGTGATCCAGATTCTCCATGTTCTGATTGTTCTCACAAAATGGGTTGTTTTCTCTTTTTTTGTCTGTCTAGCTGATTGGGATAATATTTATCATGACATTGACATGCTGCCAGTAGTTTCTTAAGGTATCCTTTGCATTGGTCAAACCAGTAACTATATAGTATTCTCTATTCTGCACACATTGAGTCCTTGAATTTCAGTGATAATTTTTCTTCTCAGCAAAACATTCCATGATTCCAGTAAATTAGTAAAAAAAAATTGAGGGGAAAGGCCATCATGGCTAGCTTTATTAATTTAAATCACACTTACATCGTTTGCTAAATAAAAATGCAAGAAACTAGGAGGTGTATCCGACCACACTGACGGTAGTTTTCCCTTCCCAAAACTAGCTAGCTCATGGGCAACCATGATTGATTCTCTCATACAATGCTCTATAATGACCTTCCCGAACTCTTTTAGCAAGTTACGACATTCATCAAGAATAGGTGCCGCCACAAGTGAATACCCTTCATTCATATTTAGTGCGTCCACGATGATAATACTATCAGATTGGATCAGAACCTTGTGACATCCAAGGCCTCGGCTAAATAATAATCCTTGACGCATAGCTTCTGCCTCCGCGGATACCACATCAGCGACGTGACTCATCTGTGTCGTCGCTGCAGCGATAAAGCCTCCGCTATGATCTCTAATTACCATCCCGCAAGAACCCGTGTTATCATCATCTGAAAAAGAAGCGTCCACGTTAAGAGCATGAAACTCCGACTAGTATTAATAGTTATTGAAGATGGTTTTTGTTATTAATCAGTAGCATGAAACTGTGTACCCACTCAAAGTTGAAGGTTCATTCACTAATTCGCTTCAAGCTTCTTTTATCTGCAGCTATACATTTGTTACATATGTGACACAGTTTGAGATTCTCCAGAACCAAAATGCCAAAAATAAAATCAAGCATTTGAAAATTATGATGTTTAGCTGCGCATGAGTATTGGTAACTTGACTGGCTGAAACGTTTTCTTTTTCGACTGGTCGTAGGGTGTATTACTATCCTTGTAGATTAGTTTTCTGTTTGCATCAGTTATTACAGTATTCTTGCGGCTACTCTATACGACGAAAATGACTGATTTGATTAAGTGATGGTGAGATCTGAAATCATACATGATTGTTGCTGTAACTCTGTCATTAGTTCTTACACCATCTGCCTTGCAGGGTGATGCCGATGGTTCTTTGGACAGGCTCTGGCAGCAGAAGAGGGCTGAGATCAAGCAGTAGATGAGTTCCGCGAGGAAGATATTGCTAGGATAGATATTTATGAAAACCGCTTTAAACCTTTTTTGAGGAATCTGTTATGGGTGCTTATGCTTTGCCTATGAATGGTCTATGATAAAACCGTGGACTGCATGCAGTGCTTATGGAAACCTTATTTGAAGAATCATTATATCTTTTTCCATGGATGGTCTATGTTTCTAAGAGGAAACACTAGACTTGGTGTAATATGCTTCCTGGCAATGTGCCTTAATTCTGAAATGCATTTTAGTCGCTGCTCTTATGGCCGTCTTGGATTATTGTGCTTGCTTTCTCCAATAAGTTGGAGAAGGGGCTGTTTGCTGTTAAATGTGTCGGATTCTAATTGGCATCAGCTCTAGAAGTCTCTTTACAAACTAAACCATGATGAAAAAACATTTGGGGCGGGGGGGATCCATAAAAATGGGCAATATTGTTGCGTATCTAACTATAATGATCATTAGCCAGCAAGCAGTGGCTTATTCCAAACATGAATAATTCCACATATTTGTTTGGCAAAATCATATGAATTTTACCTATTTATAGAATCTTAAGCAAATGTGCAAAAGCAACCTATTATTGTTGATTCTGTTCGAAGTAATTGCAAGAGGCAAATGACAAGTAGTAGAATAGTTGTTCTTATTGATGATGGGATTACACATATATATAGCCCCCGAAGGGGTACGTCCGAAGGGACACGAGACAACCGCCTCAATTAGGAAAGCAGGGATTAATAGGATTAATTAAATCCTAACACTCCCCCTAATCCATGCTTGTTAGTGTAAGTATCATCATTTTGAGAAGCTCCTCCAAAAACGCTGTGGGAAAAATATGAGGAGATAGGTGTTTGATATGTTGCTAAAACTCCTTCAAACCCAGTGGGAAAAATAAGGAGAAAATGATACAACATATAATGGTCATTATCTCTTTTAACTCAATACGAGAAAAACTCATAGAGCTTAGAGGACAATAAATGTGTCATATATACTTTCCCAAAACCCCGATGGGGAAAACAGGAAGCATGACATATGATCTCATGTTGATATTACCTTATTAAAAACCTTTATGAGAACCTGTAAAGTAAACTCATGAAGAAAAAAAGAGTATAATATGATGCATTGAACAGGAACAATTTAGGAAGATACTCCCCCTGATTCTTGCAAAAATTTGAAGCCGTCACATACCAAAACATAGAAGTTGGTAGAGACCCGCTGAACAAATCAGTCGCATGATTTGACTTGCAAGATATGCAATATAGTGATATTGCTTATTATGTAACCTGTTTGCATCCGGGCAACACAAGAAACATTATCGTTGAGATAATGGTTGGTGGATGTAGCCATGAGGTCTGTTTCGAAGACTCTTCATGAGGGGGCTACCACACCTAGTAGGAACACTAAACTTGTCTACGATCTGACACAGTGAGGATCTGATCGATGTATCCAATGATATTGGTGTTCAGATTTCTCCAAAACTGAAAAACCAGGACAAGATGTTTCATACCTTGGAGATATCGAAAGATATTCTTGAGTACCAACCAATTGTGTTTGGTCGGTCCAATGGCATATGGAACGTTGAGTCCCAATATCTCATTTCCATCATCTCTTGGTCTAAATAGATATTTCTCTACGTCTAGAGAATGAACTACCATGAGAGTTATGGATTGATAATATTTGTCCACAATGAATTTCTCCAATATATCTTGGATATAGACAACATAGTATACCATAATGTATGAATGAAGGTGCTCAAGTTGTAGTAACGAGCGGTTTTTTGGTTTACCCAAATCCTTCATTTAAACTCCGTCATTAGATGATTACATGTGCCGTCATTGCAGACATACAAACATGGATAATCATCTTTGTAGGAGTAATCCTTTTGTATAAGGAACTCACTACGTCGGTTGTACCATATGTACCGACCACAATAAGTCGTATGGTGACTTACTAGTTTTACACAATGTATGTTGCATTTTGTATTTTGATTCATAATTGAAATTCCATCGGAAACCAATCATATATGTCTGAATCTAGTGATCCACATGGATATGTAATCACTACATCTATCAACTGCAGAGATAGATGATTTTGTACTGCCAATGATATAAGTTATCGGAAAGAGATTCCACCTCTGGAGAATAGTTGGGTATCTGCGTGAACCCTTGTGCTACAATACTTGCTCTTTGTTTCACCACCTCATTGTTCTCAATTCTGTTTCCAGAAGAAAACTGGTGTAGGTATTGCTTATGAATACCTTCCCATTATTGAGCAAGATCATTTCTACCTAGGTTATACCCTTTGCTTGAGTTTAGTCCGAGTGTTGTTCACACTTTGCCATGGCCATGGTCTTTGGATCTGAATCATTTGAAAGGTTTTTGCAATCTAGTTGAGAAATGTATGTCGACAATTGTAGACTTTTGGTTATATGATTCTCCAGAATCTATATATCAATATGTAGTTGATGGAAATATTGTTATCCATGGTGACTGCTCGCGATTTCCCAATGCGATTAGTCGGGTATTCCGATGTCCCAGTCAATATGTGCACTATGACCTAGGTTGGTGGAGGTTTCCCGTCCACTAGGTGTATACTACCCATCAGGTGTCTATCAACGTGAAGTTGACTTGCATTTACTGATTCACAGGCCTTGATATCCTTGCTTGCAAGAAGCTGAATCCTGATGTACTTCTGCCATACATCTCCCCCTGTTGCTTTGAACGGGGAGTTGAGTGGTTTTAGTTGGTACCTCCACTCTTTCCGACATATTTTTCAGGATTGTAGGATTGTATGACACCTTTATAGTCAGTAAATGAATCTGGCAGATTATTTGCAATGTGTTGCAAATCTTCGGAACGCATGGTTCAGATCTTTGAGTACGTGGATTTAAGGCAGGAATGTGTTCAACATTCCACTAATTTCCTGGCATTCTTTATGGTACATGAATTCTCCCCCTAATGCCTGGAAATATTCCTCATTGAATCAACATACTGGCCTTGAATAACTTCCCATTCGAGGGGCTTGAGGTATTGACGGAAATAGAGTTATTCCTCACATAGATCCCAACTATATGTTGAGGGCCAATGATGTATGCCGGGTGGTGATATCGGTGTGTAACCGAATTACCGCAGATAGGAAATACTTGGTAGATTTCCACGTATCAAAGATAGAGGGAATAATATAATGCAGTTTGGTCATGAGCGTGTAAGACTGCATGACTCCAACGTAAAGTTGGTAAGTTGCAATTCCAAAGTAAAGATTATGCAATGAGCTTAACTCTTTGGATAGGATTCTACCAAACCATTTTGAGTCTAGACATTAGGACAAATTGCTAAACTTCAATCCAAGGGCCATAAAGAAGGCACTCAAGGAGAATTCTGCAAGGTTATCCATTCGATTTGCTTGAAATCGATGTCAGAATAATGAGCCAATGGTTTTGTGTGAATAAAGCACACACACTTAAGACCATCATGTAGATATGTCCTTTAGAACCATGGAATACCTGAATAGTCTACTCAATGGTTGGGAAGAGCCACTTACCTCGACTTGATGCATTCAAGGAGTCTGAGTGGTTCAGCATACACTTTAAGGTGTACAAGCCTTAAAATTTGCCTCCTTGTGTCACATGTAGTGCACATAAAATCCAAATATTGTTAGAATGTAGCATCATAATAATCATAAACCACTGGAATTGCTGATAGTTTCGGTTTCAACCCAATGTCAATGATGACCAAAGCAGGAATGCCAAGTTTGTCATGCAAAAGACACTCTGGAAAACTATCTCGTATGTAACATGTGCTACGGGTTTTGTAGTGTATAGTGCAATGCCAATGATACATAGAGAATGTGCTTGCAATATCCGTTGCATATGGTAAAGAGAAGATATTCCTCTTTGTTGTCATCATAAGTTTCGCTATGGAAACTATTTTGACGGATACCTCTATAGTTTAGTAGGGTACGAGCTAAACCCGGAAGCAATAAAGCATCCTGACGATACTCGAGTACCCACAGGGATAGTAAATATGACTCGAGTTGAGCCGACAAATACCTCATCGCGTCTAGCGATTTTAAAATATCTCCTTTCTCTCAATGAGAGTGGAAACATTTCACTTCCCTGAGTATAGAGTTTGTGGTGCATATGTCCACAAGGCACATATCATCTTTCATCAGATTGACCCCCGTAGAAATCTATATATAGACATGAAGATTCTCAATATGAAAATCACTGTCAGATATATAGAATACATACAAATGTATTTGTATCAAAGTGCTGATACAGTATATTGTGATATACAATATATGATGACAACAAAGTGTTCGAAGTTGTGTGCAGGAAAGAAATAGGAAAAGAAGCACCTTGTTTCTTGTCGATCGTTGATTTCGTTCCTAATCCTTCCCTCGTTCTGACAAGAGTGTTGTAGGCACGGCGGCCTAGCCGGCGGCGTCGGAGTCCGCTGCGATCCAGGGCCATTGAGTTCGTGGAATAGCCCTCGCCTCTGTGCGTGCGTAACAGCCGTCTCGGGCATGGCCCTTTTCGCTCCGCCGGGAGCGTGCTGATAACGTGTTCGAAGTAATTGCAAGAGGCAAATGACAAGTAGTAGAATAGTTGTTCTTATTGATGATGGGATTACACATATATATAGCCCCCGAAGGGGTACGTCCGAAGGGACACGAGACAACCGCCTCAATTAGGAAAGCAGGGATTAATAGGATTAATTAAATCCTAACAGATTCTTGATAGGGAGTTGCTCTGGGAGACGTAGTCTAGCTATTTGAGCGCCTGGTAGATAAAATTCACATAATTTTGTTTCTAGATGGTTTGTTGTGTTTAGCCAAGTATCAGCAACCAAGCAAGCTGCTCTAACTGTTGGAGACACTGAGTACATGTGCACCACCACAAGGTTGTGAGAGTCTCACTCCTACCTTTTGTCACAAAAGCGTGTTGGGCTGTTGAAGAAAGATCCAGCCATTAGCACACAAAAAATCCAGGTTGCAACTGTAGGTGCTCTCCTACTTAGCAATGGATAGGAAGATGTGTAGTTCCTTCCTTGATGTCCCCCACCATCCACCAATCCACCATCCTCCTCCAAAGAAATGCTACTAGGCTAGGTTGGGCTAGGTCAGATAGGGAGCAAGCAAGCATGAGATAGTCCAGGCCCCTACTGTTGTTCTTACGGAAAGAAGGAACACAAAAAGGTGAGCGTGTATATTTCTCCAAAAGCACAGTGCATTCCCCCAAGCATGCCCACACCTCCATCATGAAAGTGCCATCCTCTATTTGCCTCCCTCCCTTGTTTCCTCATGGTGGCAATGTAGCATCCACGATCAATCTAATCTCGAAAGTATTTTTATATTTTTCTCATAGCTTTACAACTCTGGTTGATTTGTGGACACCGGGTGGCGCTGTTTCTCTAAGTTGATTAGCGGCGCTGTTTTTGTTGAAAAACTTTTGGAGGCATGGAGATTAGACGTAGATATTTTGTAAATGCTTGGCTTTAGGATGATGTTGACTTGAGCGATTTATTCCAGAGAACAAATATACGCAAAGATTTACTCCTTTTTGCTTTTGGGATGAAGATTGCTTTCTTCTTCTTTAATGCCGTGCCCACCAAGTGTTCGATAGAATGAAAAAACCCCAAAACCATGTAAGGTTTACAACTGTCGACTATAGGTTCATTTCTTGCACATGTCCTTGTTGTATTCATGGTGGATGCAGGTTGGCCGCTTCCAAGAGGACATCTGTGTCAGTTTTCTTTCGCCAAGTGAGAAGGTGAGATGATCTCTCACAGGGACGAGGACCAGGGAATGTAAGGAGGTTATACGGCAAGGACAAGGTTACAAGAGATCGTACAGCTTAACTTTTTTTTTTTGGTTAGCATTGCGACTTTAGCAAAGAATCTGTGCAATGTTTCCCCTTTTCCATACATAGTTAATGGATGAGGAGCAAGAAACCACCATAGGCAGTGCACCATATGCGGCGAGCATCCTCAAGCTGTGAAAGCACACCCTTTATTCTGAGTTGACTAGAGAATATCACAAACAGCCACCATGCCTGCAAATTGTTGTGTACGCGCTTATTCCGTCTATGTCACCTTTTGGAATAGGCTAACGTATGGTACGGATTTCTCGCTTCCGTAGGACGGAATTTGGTCTCCAATTGAGAGAAATAGACAAGGGAATTATCCATCAATTCAACATCAACAGTAACCTTTCTTTATCTTTCAGAACAATCTGGCCCTGTTATTGTCAACTAATCCTTGGATGCTTCTAGTTGGCATGCATGTAGCATTGCATTTGGTATTTGATTATGGCCAAAAGTTATATTGGCTAAATCGAGCTTGGGACCTAGTTAGTTTTGATCACCTGCAAGTACTCATGGTGCTATAATTTACAAAACAAAGTTAAGCATGTAGTTCGACCTCATAGTGTTTTGTATTCTAGATGAAGCATTCCTATTTGATACAACTTCTCCGGTATAATTTAGAAGTGGATAAAATGCACTCTTATCTTCGATGCTGCTCACTTACTGTGATGCTTGGTTGCCCCTGGTTGCGTGTGATCCTATATGATGGCTGTACATGATATGTATTCTTAGGAGCATTATTGGTAACTTTGGCTTGGTTAACCGGTTATCCTTGTCTCTACATGTGCACCTGAAAAGGTCCACAGATATTTTGCGATGATGCTCAGGCCCATGGGGAAGCATCAAGTTTGTTTTTAATGCTTTCCTTTTTCTCTTTCTGCTCACGATTGTGAGGACCTTAATATTTTGCACCACTCTTGCATAGATCTGGTAACAAGTTGCAGTATTATGCACAAGCAGAGGGTCACTACTCTCTACTCCGGAAGAGTATGTAAGAGTGCCAGAGTCAGTCGACCCAATGCTACTCCTACCAGGTTATCCTGTCCCTCAGACGATGTGAATCGTTAAATAGCCAGTTATATAGGTTAGAGCTTTGCATTTATGTGGAATGTCTACAAATGAGGAGACATCATGGTACAACTCACCTATACAATTATGATATGGTCTCCTCTCAATTTGTATCAGATCATACTTCATACAAAAAGATGGACCATATGAGGGCACGTTTTTTGCACCATTGCTAGGATCTTCAACTTGTTTCTAGCCTTTTTGGCCTAGATTTTTATAATATTTGCAACCATGCTATCATTTATACCTGTTAATTAAGCATACTACTGTTTTTTTCTTCGAATCTCTATGTGTCACACATGTTCTAATCGCTTTCTGGGATCTTCAACTTGTTTCTAGCCTTTTTGGCCTACATTTTTTAATATTTGCAACCATGCGATCATGTATACCGGTTAATTAAGCATACTACTTTTTTTCGAATCACTATGTGTCACACATGTTCTAATCGCTTTCTAGATGTATTTCAAGGCTGACATATCTTTACATGGTTTTGTCAAGGAAAAATTGAGATGTAATCCTTAAAAGGTGCATAATGGTAATTGGTAAACAGGTGGAGTTTCATGTCACAAGACAAAATGAGTTAATGGATATTGGAGTGCACACAACTTGATAAAATTTCAGCATTTCATTGTTTTGCGTTACATTTTTCAGTAGAACAATAATAGTGCGGGTTCCAGAAATATTGAAACATACTGTCATGTCCAGAAAGATAGTAAGTGGATCATCTTACATCGGCAGATGGGCTGCACTTTCTAATTGGGTAAGAATCTCTCTTGTAAAGTGGAAATATTAAGCAGATATGCTTCTCATGATCATGCACATCGCATTATATAAGGGGCAAACAAGCTCCAGAAGATATTACTTTGAGCCCTTCCCTCCTCTTCAAGTTAAAGTCCATTTCTGATCCTTCTTTTGCTTGTATCATGGACAATAATGAGTTAGGCTGCAAGCAAAGCGACGCTCTTCAAGAGCTCGAGATGCTGACAGTGAATGCCAAGGAAGCCCAACAGCTTATACTGACAAAAATCCTTGAGAGGAACCAATCTAGTGAGTACTTGAGCAAATTCATGAATAGATCCACAAACACATCCACCTTCAAGAGAAACGTCCCAGTAGTGACATATGATGTGGTCCAGCCGTACATCTCAAGGATCTCAACTGGCGAGGATTCTTCCATTATATCTGGAGACAGAATCGTAGAACTGCTGAGAAGGTGAGCCTCTGGTTCTGTTGCTCTCATAAGCTAAGCTTTCTGCATATATATGTTATAGATAGAAAGAACCAGCAAATATTTTTGTTGGAAATTTATCATTCCCTGCTTCTTCTTGGACTTGACATAAGTGTCTTATGTTATCATGGGACTAATAGGAGAAAATAAATATTATTGCTTCTTAGTCTGGTAAATTCGTTGCCTTTTTAGCATGTACCAGGCTCGAAATGGCAAACTGAGCTAACTTGGCACGCCGGCAAGATAAAACGTCACAGGCATGCTGTTGTAGTATGTAATGCTTGGGCACTCATGTGGAGTGATATGTAAACAAATGAGAACATAAGATTGTGCCATTCCTCACTTGGTTCCAAAATTTGGCAGTCCCGCAAAGTTCATGGCACTGCTCTGTTTTTAAAAAAGTTAACTAAGATGATGTGTTTAGCCATGTTATGTGTTCTTGATGCTAAAAATATACAAAATCCTATCTATATATAACATCTATTGCAAGATATTATGCCTCGGATTATTAAATACATTGTCGATTCTTTAACATGACTATATCTGTGAGACTGAACTGATTCATCAAGCATGGCTTGCTGTTAGATGCTGAGCACTGGTGATTTTGCTTTGTGGTTCTCGCATCTGAAAGCCCAGTTATTTGTATTTGAGTATGGTTCTGTGGTGAAAGAAACTTCCCATATTTTGTTATGGTGGCTATGTATATCTTGATGAGACCTCACGACTCACATAGTTAGTCTTCTCCCATTAGAAGTGAGCTAGTTTGAGTTATTCTCTCTGGACAGGCTGAATGACTATTGTACTTGATGCTAATGATTTGCTATTTCCTCGGCTTTTCCATTGTCATTTACCCTGATAGCTGGTGTTTCCTGTCACTTCTTTGAACTCCATACCTGATACAATAGTATAGATTATATCATTTGAAGTTATACTATCTGTATGACGACCCTGCCTTCGATTTTTAATCATTATTAATTTATAGCTCCGGAACTTCTCGGGGCGAGCCAAGATTGATGCCAGCCATCTCCGAGGATCTTGAACGTCGAACCTACCTTTATAGTCTGCTAATGCCGATAATGAACAAGTAAGCTTCTGTTTCTTATCCAACGTCTGCGGATCATAGCATATTAACTGTTAATTGCGGGCAGTTTTGTCATTTCTGAAATTCTTGTGGTCGACTGCTTCCAAAGATAATTTGTCTTAGTATGTTACCTGAATTTCAGACATAACCTTGTAAATTATTTTTCGAACATAACTGCCTCACCTCTACATATCTTGAACTAGTTTTACTGCTTGTGTTCCTGGCTGTATTCATCTGTAATAAACAGAGCCATCGCACATGTGTGTCCTCCTGCCAAATTTTACTTTGCGAGCAAACAATTTACTCCTTGGCTCAATCTGCAGGTATGTATCAGGCCTTGGTGAGGGGAAGGCCATGTATCTTCTCTTTGTGAAAGCGGAAACACTGACGAATTCTGGCATTCCAGTTCGATCAGTCCTCACTAGCTATTACAAAAGCCCTCACTTCCTGCACCGCAAACATGACTTGTACAACAACTACACCAGTCCTGATGAGGTCATCCTTTGCCCTGACAGCCAGCAGAGCATGTACTGCCAGCTGCTCTGCGGCCTGGTTGAACGCCAGCATGTCCTCCGTCTTGGGGCAGTCTTCGCCTCGGCGTTCCTTCGGTCGATCAGCTTTCTTGAGCAGCACTGGTGTGACCTTGTCAATGACATACGTATTGGTAAACTCAATCCCAATATCACCAACACCGAGTGCCGGTTGGCCATGGAGGGCTTTCTCACATTGCCCAACCCGGAGCTCGCTGATGAGCTTGAGGAAATCTGCGGCTGTGGGCCATGGAAGGGGATTCTAGGCAGGCTATGGCCTAACGTCAAGTACATCGAAGCTGTTCTTACAGGCACAATGGCACAATACATCCCCATGCTGGAGTTCTATAGTGGTGGTAGGATTCCCTTGGTGTGCACCATGTACGCCTCGTCGGAGAGCTATTTTGGTGTCAATCTAAGGCCACTGTGCAAACCAACTGATGTGTCTTACACCATCCTCCCAAACATGGCCTACTTTGAGTTCATTCCTTTGGAGGATGGCCTCAGAGTGACGGATGATGAGGAGGTGGTGGGGAATGACAAGCTTGTCAGCCTGGTGGATGTCAAGGTCGGATGCTACTATGAGCTTGTGGTCACAACATTTTCTGGTAAGTAGGCCTCCTGCAAATATCTAATCGTAACAGAATTGTCAAACTCCTGTAAGGTAGTAGGTTGAGAACCAACATCAACTCTTCCTCCAGAATATATTTGATGTTTGACCACTGTACAGTCAAAACCTCATTTTTCTGAACATAATACCTATTGAAGTTCATTTACTTTGGCTTAAAAATCCTTGTTAGCTACAACGGGAAGGAATCGAAATTCGGAAACTGGCAGCTCTTCCGCCGTTGTACATCAGAGAGTAGAAAATTTCAAGTAAATGATGGATGCCAAGATGATAAATTTTAGCGACAGCCTGCTAGGAAGGGATATGAAACAATACTACGTGTACATATGTGTTAAGAGCTCTGAAGTTCTTCTATTTTCGGTGCAGGCCTTTACAGGTATAGGGTTGGCGATGTGCTTCAGGTCACAGGCTTCTACAACCGTGCGCCGCAGTTCAAATTCATCTGCCGGAGAAACGTGATCCTCAGCATCGACACCGACAAGACCAACGAGGAGGATCTCCACAACAGCGTCACGCGTGCCAAGAAGATCCTGGAGGACAGGAACCACATCCTCCTGGAGTACACCAGCTACCCAGACACTTCCACCGTCCCTGGCCACTATGTGCTCTTCTGGGAGATCAAGTCCACCTGCGAAGGCGCGAAGCCCCTCGACCCTCAGCTCCTCGAGAGCTGCTGCATCTCCGTCGAGGAGTCGCTCGACTACATCTACCGGCGCTGCAGGGCGCACGACAAGTCGGTAGGCCCGCTGGAGATACGGCTGGTCGAGGCCGGCGCGTTTGATGCTCTGATGGATCTGCTGGTCAGCCAGGGCAGCTCCATCAACCAGTACAAGACCCCGAGGTGCATCGAGTCCGGCCTCGCGCTGAAGCTGCTCAACTCCAAGGTCACCGCTTCCTTCTTCAGCCCCCGGGATCCTGAGTGGACCATGTAAGCTTTCAGGTAATAAACACTAGTGGCAAGTTTGCTGGCTTGATCGATACTGAAAAGGAAGAGCATCTGTAGACCGTATGCGTGTAGCTCAGAAGTTCCTGAGTTAAATTTGTGCTGTTAGATTCTCCAGACTAAGAATAATTATCAACATTTGCGTAGTATAACTTCTAACTGAAGCGACATGGAAAGCTTGCCCGGAACAGTCTGATCTATCGCACAGAGACAACAAGGAAATCCTTTGCTAGAACTCAAATGCAAACATAGAATTTATGCGTTGAAAGTTGAAGCAGCTTCCTTGCATGTTTATCCGTAGCGAGGAACGAACGGCTCGGTCATTTCGCGCACACCGATTAATCTGAACTTGCTGCGTGTGTCTTTGCAGGGAGGGCCTGGGAGAGCTGCATATCTCCGATCTGATCGTACCAGCCCGCTGCTTGGATGACCCGATGACAGTATTTCTGCTGCTTGCGTTTTTCATTTGGAGAACTGCCACTACTTATTATAGCGCTTTCTTGTATTATTATTACCCAAAGCCCTAAAGCAGAATGAACTATTCGCCAATTTTTTTGCTACTCATGTACTATGATTGTTCATCTCATCATCTGAGCTCCGAACTGAATGGTGACACTAGTATATTTATTTATGCAAGCTGCACAAACTTGTACTATATTTATTTTTTCTTGAGTGTTTGGGCCTGCGTCCTTGGTCATGTTACGGCAACTGGGCCGACGGGGAAGCTTCTTTTGGGCCACCGGTCCGGTTTCGACACCTCCTGGCCCAAACCGCTCGCCTATCATCAATCATATTTCGCTTTGTCCAAGGCCACAGACTTTCAACCCCGGCAATCATGCCCTTCATCATTCCATGTCAATGTTAATAAAGTACTACTGCCGATTGCTTCCCTGTACAAATGAGTAGACCCATCAGCATTCAGCAAAGATCCACTCTCCTTTTCCTTTCTTCATCGAGACGAGGCCGTGCTTTCAGCTCCATGTCAGCTTTGCACTGCGCGGCCGCTTTTCCCTCGGTGTAATGAGGCCATTGCCATTTGCCAATCACGTCCTCCTCTCGAGGCGAGAATGAATGAGGATGAGATCTCTCCTCGCTCACTCATCAGCTGCCTGCTCCGCTGATGCGTGCTCTGATCATTGCATATTTGCATTATGCTTGGGCCGGCTGGCCACCCCGCGTAGGAGTACTATTTACTGTAGTACTTTTGGCGTCAAAAATTGAGTACGGGTCGATTGCTTTGCTTGCACATGCACGGGCTCAGGGAAGGAAAGGGGGCATGTTCACTGGTCAAACCGTATGCTCATGGCTACGATCGACTTGGGGGCATATCGTATCCTCTTGTGCCGTGCATCCACGTCCGGCAGAGGAGGTGGAAGGGATGATTCCGAGATGAAGGAAGTAGTACTACTACGTAGGTCTCTTGGGGAAGGAGTCGATCTAATTAGTACGTACCTCGTGATTCATTATAGACCACGCGGCAGGAACGCTCGCGATCATCATACCCATCATGCACCAGCACGTACTGCTCTACAAAAATTCAGACACGGTTTAGACGAAGGAACGAACGAGCAAGCAAACACAGTCGCGGAAGAGAAGGGAGCGGCGTCAATGCGTGCCGTGCCATCGGCCGGCCAGTCCGCCTCTGCGGGCGCTCTGCCATGCCAACCGTCAGCATTGAAGCCGCCTGCCAGGCTTGTCCCTCTTGATGGACCGATCACGGGCGGCCGCTGGCGCTGTAGCACCTAGCTATAGATCCTCATCATCTTGCATGGGATGAAAGGTTTCATCACGCATACGTAGTACGCTCGCATCTGCCGCAGGGCTCGCAGCGCAGGAGTGGTGGTACCGCTGGGCACGGGCCCTCCCGCAAGAGCCACACGCTAGAGAACAAACCCCATGCCGCAATCGATGCACGAGCGCGCGCGCCAGAGCGCGCTCTGACACGCCCACCTGCGCGCCATCAATTCCCCTCCGTGATGTTTGTTTCTCGCCGCCGGCCGGCCCGCCCGCGCGCGCGTCAGGTCCGGGACAGAGCCGCGGCGAGGCGTGTACGAGTACGTAGGACGGCAGGAGTACGTAGAAGAATACGGGATTCTGCTGCGGCGAGCGAGCGGAGCGGTCAAGCTGCGGAATGGCGCGCGGCCCCAGGCGCGTGCCGTTCCGCTTGGACGGATCGGGCGAGCCTGCGGCGCCCCGCCTCGCCCCGAGAAGGTGCACGGGGGAGCATGCGGACGAGATCACGAGACGGCGCGGCGGCGTCCGTCCGTGTCAGTCAGTCAAAGCAGCCATGCCATGCCATGCCATCCTCCGGCTCCCCGGGGATCCATCGGACGGCGGCACAGTTGTTTTACTCGTCGACTCCACGCGCTGCACGCCTGCATGCGGCGCACCCACACTGGCCGCGACCGCGAGCCAGCTAGATCCCGTTAGGATTGACTCCTGACTGTGTACACACAAAATGTCTAGTGATGCACACATGTTCAGAAAACGAAATACATCGCACAACTTCGTTCTGCGTTCTTCAGAAAAGAATGAGATTTTTTTTTCTCTTTTTTGCCGGGGCCGTGTACGCGTTAAAGAGCGCACGTCGTACGTACGTACGTACTGTACGCCGGTGCTGCGCAGGCAGGGCTGCTTTGTCTCACGTACATGAAGAACCCGCTGTTCCCAACTAGTAACAGTACACGACTGCATCTCTAATTAGTACCGTCTCCGGTACTGTCGCAGTTACGGCCAACAGCCCGGGAACCTCCATTCATGCCTCTCGGGGGTACAGCAACCTCCCCTACAGTGTCGTCCCCCGGTTTGAAAATCAATGTCCCTTTCGTACCGCGCTGGGGGGTCTGCATGATCAAACTCTCTTAAATTTCAGCGCTCATACATCCGCGGGTATTGGATTTTATCTACGTTCATTTCACATGTCCTTTTCAAAGGATAAAAATGGGACCGGTACCCGCACGGGTCGTGTATCGCCGCCACTGCCGGTGCACTACCGGGAAAAGCCTGCCTGGTTGACGGTGACGAGTGTGCGTCATGCTAGATTGGAGGTTCGATAGCCACGTGGTCGTGACTGTGTCGGTCGTCTTAGAGCATCTCTAGTAGACCCCGCATTGGGCCGGCCCGCAAAACGCGTTTGTAGTTCGTGGAAAACGGCCTTTACGGGCTGGCTCGTACGGCCGCAGATGCATACCCTCAAACGGACCCATATAAAAGGATATTCACGGAATATACTTTTTTTACGGGTCGGCTTTTTGCGGGGTCTGCTCAGACACCGTCGTGTCGACTTGCAAACAGAAAAACGCCCAATTCTCAAATTTGACATAGGTTCTCATAAATAAGTTCAAATTCAAACAAATGGAGCAGAGAAAACACAAAAGAGGGTCTTGCAATTCAAACATAAAACAATTTACGCGCAAATAAAAGCTTCACTTTAGTAGGGCAAACACAAAAGAGGGTCTTGCAAAAGTGGCGACGACGTCCGGCATCATCTTGATCGATCTTCACTCCGCGCCATCGAGTCCATCTTAAAATTCATCGCCACCACTGAATCCACCTCCGGCGCTTGTTCCAACTCCCGCACCGAAATCATCGACATTGCCATCATATGGAGCAGAGAAAACATCTCCGGCACTGTAACACGCATTGGCCGACGCAACCATTCTCCTCTTCAAGATTTCTCTCCTTGTCATATTATGCCATTCTTTGGTGAGTTCGTCGATGTCACTACGGTTCATTGTCATGATCTTATTCTCTTCGGCGAGCAATTTGGATATGGCTTTGTTTTCAGCGGCACGTGCTCTTCTCTCCTCAATGACCGCTTTGCGCATGCCCTCTTCCTTGAGCAATTGCCACTTTCTTGATCCTCCTTTGCCTTCTTCTCGGCCAACTCTTTCTTGATCTCCAACGGCTTCAACAACATCAACTCATTTGATTGCACCATGGCATCAATCTTCTCCCTCAAACTCGATGCTTTGTGCTCTATCTTCATCTTCTCCAAAGTCTTTTTGTCGCCATCGGGCTTGTACAAATTTCTTGGGCCATCATCATCCTCATCTTCATCCATTTGTAAGTGAACCTCTCTTCGTTGGGGATTCTTTGTCGATCAACTTCCACTTCTCGCATTTTTTGAGCAAGTCCAAACAATACTCTAGTTTAAAGAATTTTTGTTCCGAAGCTTCCATATCTTTGTATCTATGTTGGGCAATTTTGTCCTACACAATGTAAACAAAGTGAAATGATGCAATCATTTCATATGATGCAATATGATGATGCACAACTTCAACAAAGGCAAAGCAAACTCACATAGTCGGATTCCACGGTTCCACTTAGAGGTGCATTGCATACTTGCTCCAAGCAAGCTGCCCAACGGCTGCAAATAGGCTTTATCACCTCCCAACGCCCTTGAAGCGAGCGAAATGTGAGTGGAGTCCTGTTGGGGTACTTCGCCATCATGCGGAAGCATTGATTCTTCAATCCTTTGCCAATACCTCTTGGCGGTTTGAGAAGTACCCATGCATGCATCAAGAGACACCGCACTCCATGCATTGATCAGAACTTAATCTTCCAAGATCGTGTAGTTCTTCGATCTCTGGCTTTTCCTAGTTTTTGTTTGCGATTGCTCATACGCTTCCGCTTCGGGCTCCTCCAATTCTTCCTCACAACCATGATCATCCACGCCGCCCTCCATTTCATTGTAGTCGAACGCGGCGAACGGGGCTTGATCAATGTCAACGACGTTGGTGTCCAACAAGTTCACGAATTCAGCAGTTGCATTGTTCAAACCACCGCTATAGTAAACGACAACAAATCACGAGCTATCGCAAAATGGCGAAAAGCAAAGAAAATTGCCATGACCGAAGACTCATTGTGACGCCCCCGATTCAATCGTACACTAATCATGCACGCAAATGTGTATGATCAAGATCAGAGACTCACGGGAAGATATCACAACACAACTCTACAAATAAAATAAGTCATACAAGCATCATAATACAAGCCAGGGGCCTTGAGGGCTCGAATACAAGTGCTCGATCATAGACGAGTCAGCGGAAGCAACAATATCTGAGTACAGACATAAGTTAAACAAGTTTGCCTTAAGAAGGCTAGCACAAACAGGGATACAGATCGAACGAGGCGCAGGCCTCCTGCCTGGAATCCTCCTAACTACTCCTGGTCGTCGTCAGCGGGCTGCACGTAGTAGTAGGCACCTCCAGAGTAGTAGGAGTCGTCGTCGACGGTGGCGTCTGGATCCTGGGCTCCAGCATCTGGTTGCGGCAACCGGGTAGAAGGGAAAGGGGAAAAGGGGGAGAAAAGCAACCGTGAGTACTCATCCAAAGTACTCGCAAGCAAGGAGCTACACTACATATGCATGGGTATATGTGTAAAGGGCCATATCAGTGGACTGAACTGCAGAATGCCAGAATAAGAGGGGGATATCTAGTCTTATCGAAGACTACGCTTCTGGTCGCCTCCGTCTTGCAGCATGTAGAAGAGAGTAGACTGAAGTCCTCCAAGTAGCATCGCATAGCATAATCCTACCCGACGATCCCCTCCTCGATGCCCTGTCAGAGAGCGATCACCGGGTTGTATCTGGCACTTGGAAGGGTGTGTTTTATTAAGTATCCGGTTCTAGTTGTCATAAGGTCAAGGTACAACTCCGGGTCGTCCTTTTACCGAGGGACACGGCTATTTGAATAGATAAACTTCCCTGCAGGGGTGCACCACATAGCCCAACACGCTTGATCCCATTTGGCCGGACACACTTTCCTGGGTCATGCCCGGCCTCGGAAGATCAACATGTTGCAGCCCCACCTAGGCACAACAGAGCGGTCAGCACGCCGGTCTAAACCTATGCGCGCAGGGGTCTGGGCCCATCGCCCTGAGCACACCTGCACGTTGCGAACGCGGCCGGAAGCAGACCTAGCCTAGTGGCGTACCAGTCCAATCCGGCGCGCGCCACTCAGTCGCTGACGTCAAGAAGTGCTTCGGCTGATACCACGACGCCGAGTGCCCATATCTTTCCCGCGTAGTTGGTTAGTGCGTATAGACCAAATGGCCACACTCAGATCAAATACCCAGATCTCGTTAAGCGTGTTAAGTATCCGCGAACGCCAACAGGGCCAGGCTCACCTCTCACCCAGGTAGCCCCGAACTGCCCTGCCGCTCCGCCACAAAGACCCACACAGAGGGCCGTCGAGACAAAGGTCCTTTCAGCCCCCAATACGTGAATCACTCGCGGGTACTCCTCGAGCCAACCCGACTTTGGTCACCACATGTATGATGTTTAAAGTATAGTATATATCCATGATCACCTCCCGAGGTGATCACACCCCAGTAGTATAGCATGGCAGACAGACAAGAGTGTAGGGCCACTGATGGAACACTAGCATCCTATACTAAGCAAGTAGGATTGCAGGTAAAGGTATCAACAGCAGTATCAAAGACAGGCTATGCATCAGGATAGGAATAACGAAAGCAGTAACATGCTACACTACTCTAATGCAAGCAGTATAGAGAAGAGTAGGCGATATCTGTGTTGGGAAACGTAGTAATTTCTAAAAAATTCCTACGCACACGCAAGATCATGGTGATGCATAGCAACGAGAGGGGAGAGTGTTGTCTACGTACCCTCGTAGACCGAAAGCGGAAGCGTTATATCAACGCGGTTGATGTAGTCGTACGTCTTCACGATCCGACCGATCCAAGCACCATTACTCCGGCACCTCCGAGTTCTTGGCACACGTTCAGCTCGATGACGTTCCCCGGGCTCCGATCCAGCAAAGCTTCGGGGAAGAGTTCCGTCAGCACGACGGCGTGGTGACGATCTTGATGTTCTACTGTCGCAGGGCTTCGCCTAAGCACCGCTACAATATGACCGAGGTGGAATATGGTGGAGGGGGGCACCGCACACGGCTAGAGAACGATCTCAAGGATCAACTTGTGTGTCCTGGGGTGCCCCCCTGCCCCCGTATATAAAGGAGCAAGGGGGGAGGGCCGGCCGGCCCTAGGGGCGCGCCAAGGGAGGGGGAGTCCTCCTCCTAGTGGGAGTAGGACTCCCCTTTCCTAGTCCAACTAGGAGGGGAAAGGGGGGAAGGAAGGAGAGGGAGAGGGAGAGGGAAAGGGGGGGCGCCCCCCCTCCTTGTCCAATTCGGACTCCTCATTGGGGGGGCGCCACCTCCTGGCGCGGCCCTCTCTCTCCCCTCGTGGCCCAATAAGGCCCATACTTCCCCCGGGGGGTTCCGGTAACCCCTCCGGCACTCCGGTAATATCCGAAACCTCTCGGAACCATTCCGATGTCCGAACATAGCCTTCCAATATATCAATCTTTATGTCTCGACCATTCCGAGACTCCTTGTCATGTCCGTGATCACATCCGGGACTCCGAACTCCTTCGGTACATCAAAATGCATAAACTCATAATAACTGTCATCATAACCTTAAGCGTGTGGACCCTACGGTTCGAGAACAATGTAGACATGACCGAGACACGTCTCCGGTCAATAACCAATAGCGGGACCTGGATGCCCATATTGGCTCCTACATATTCTACGAAGATCTTTATCGGTCAGACCGCACAACAACATACGTTGTTCCCTTTGTCCATCGGTATGTTACTTGCCCGAGATTCGATCGTCGGTATCCAATACCTAGTTCAATCTCGTTACCGGCAAGTCTCTTTACTCGTTCCGTAATACATCATCCCACAACTAACTCATTAGCTGCAATGCTTGCAAGGCTTAAGTGATGTGCATTACCAAGAAGGCCCAGAGATACCTCTCCCACAATTGGAGTGACAAATCCTAATCTCGAAATACGCCAACCCAACATCTACCTTTGGTGACACCTGTAGTACTCCTTTATAATCACCCAGTTACGTTGTGACGTTTGGTAGCACCCAAAGTGTTCCTCCGGCGAACGGGAGTTGCATAATCTCATAGTCAAAGGAACATGTATAAGTCATGGATAAAAGCAACACCAACATACTAAATGATCGGGTGCTATGCTAATGGAATGGGTCATGTCAATCAGATCATTCAACTAATGATGTGACCTTGTTAATCAAATGACAACTCCTTTTGTCTATGGTTAGGAAACTTAACCATCTTTGATTAACAAGCTAGTCAAGTAGAGGCATACTAGTGACACTCTGTTTGTCTATGTATCCACACATGTATTATGTTTCCGGTTAATACAATTCTAGCATGAATAATAAACATTTATCATGATATGTAAGGAAATAAATAATAACTTTATTATTGCCTCTAGGGCATATTTCCTTCAGTCTCCCACTTGCACTAGAGTCAATAATCTAGATTATACAGTAATGATTCTAACACCCATGGAGTCTTGTTGCTGATCATGTTTTGCCCGTGGAAGAGGCTTAGTCAACGGGTCTGCCATATTCAGATCCGTATGTATCTTGCAAATCTCTATGTCTCCCACCTGGACCAAGTCCCGGATGGAATTGAAGCGTCTCTTGATGTGCTTTCTTCTCTTGTGAAATCTGGATTCCTTCGCCAAGGCAATTGCTCCAGTATTGTCACAAAAGATTTTCATTGGACCCAATGCACTAGGTATGACACCTAGATCGGATATGAACTCCTTCATCCAGACTCCTTCATTTGCTGCTTCCGAAGCAGCTATGTACTCCGCTTCACATGTAGATCCCGCCACGACGCTTTGTTTAGAACTGCACCAACTGACAGCTCCACCATTTAATGTAAATACGTATCCGGTTTGCGATTTCGAATCGTCCGGATCAGTGTCAAAGCTTGCATCAACGTAACCTTTTACGATGAGCTCTTTGTCACCTCCATACACGAGAAACATTTCCTTAGTCCTTTTCAGGTACTTCAGGATATTCTTGACCGCTGTCCAGTGATCCACTCCTGGATTACTTTGGTACCTTCCTGCTAAACTTATAGCAAGGCACACAGCAGGTCTGGTACACAGCATTGCATACATGATAGAGCCTATGGCTGAAGCATAGGGAACATCTTTCATCTTCTCTCTATCTTCTGCAGTGGTCGGGCATTGAGTCTGACTCAACTTCACACCTTGCAATACAGGCAAGAACCATTTCTTCGCTTGATCCATTTTGAACTTCTTCAAAATCTTGTCAAGGTATGTGCTTTGTGAAAGTCCAATTAAGCGTCTTGATCTATCTCTATAGATCTTAATGCCCAATATGTAAGCAGCTTCACCGAGGTCTTTCATTGAAAAACTCTTATTCAAATATCCCTTTATGCTATCCAGAAATTCTATATCATTTCCAATCAGTAATATGTCATCTACATATAATATCAGAAATGCTACAGAGCTCCCACTCACTTTCTTGTAAATACAGGCTTCTCCAAAAGTCTGTACAAAACCAAATGCTTTGATCACACTATCAAAACGTTTATTCCAACTCTGAGATGCTTGCACCAGTCCATAAATGGATCGCTGGAGCTTGCATACTTTGTTAGCTCCCTTTGGATCAATAAAACCTTCTGGTTGCATCATATACAACTCTTCTTCCAGAAACCCATTCAGGAATGCAGTCTTTACATCCATTTGCCAAATTTCATAATCATAAAATGCGGCAATTGCTAACATGATTCGGATAGACTTAAGCATTGCTACGGGTGAGAAGGTCTCATCGTAGTCAATCCCTTGAACTTGTCAAAAACCCTTTGCGACAAGTCGAGCTTTGTAGACAGTAACATTACCGTCGGCGTCAGTCTTCTTCTTAAAGATCCACTTGTTCTCTATTGCTTGCCGACCCTCGGGCAAGTCAACCAAAGTCCACACTTTGTTTTCATACATGGATCCCATCTCAGATTTCATGGCTTCCAGCCATTTTGCGGAATCTGGGCTCACCATCGCTTCTCCATAGTTCGTAGGTTCGTCATGATCTAGTAGCATGATTTCCAGAATAGGACTGCCGTACCACTCTGGTGCGGATCTCACTCTGGTTGATCTATGAGGTTCAGCAGTTACTTGATCTGAAGTTTCATGATCATCATCACTAACTTCTTCTCTGATTGGTGTAGATGTCACAGAAACCGGTTCCTGTGATGAACTACTTTCCAATAAGGGAGCAGGTACAGTTACCTCATCAAGTTCTACTTTCCTCCCACTCACTTCTTTTGAGAGAAACTCCTTCTCTAGAAATGATCCATTTTTAGCAACAAATGTCTTGCCTTCGGATCTGTGATAGAAGGTGTACCCAACTGTTTCCTTTGGGTATCCTATGAAGACACATTTCTCCGATTTGGGTTCGAGCTTATCAGGTTGAAGTTTTTTCACATAAGCATCGCAGCCCCAAACTTTAAGAAACGACAACTTTGGTTTCTTGCTAAACCATAGTTCATAAGGCGTCGTCTCAACGGATTTTGACGGTGTCCTATTTAACGTGAATGCGGCCGTCTCTAGAGCATAACCCCAAAACGATAGCGGTAAATCTGTAAGAGACATCATAGATCGCACCATATCTAGTAAAGTGCGATTACGACGTTCGGACACACCATTGCGCTGTGGTGTTCCGAGTGGCGTGAGTTGCGAAACTATTCCGCATTGTTTCAAATGTAGACCAAACTCTTAACTCAAATATTCTCCTCCACGATCAGATCGTAGAAACTTTATTTTCTTGTTACGATGATTTTCAACTTCACTCTGAAATTCTTTGAACTTATCAAATGTTTCAGACTTGTGTTTCATTAAGTAGATATACCCATATCTGCTTAAATCATCTGTGAAGGTGAGAAAATAACGATATCCGCCACGAGCTTCAATATTCATCGGACCACATACATCTGTATGTATGATTTCCAATAAATCTGTTGCTCTCTCCATAGTACCGGAGAACGGTGTTTTAGTCATCTTGCCCATGAGGCACGGTTCACAAGTACCAAGTGATTCATAATCAAGTGGTTCCAAAAGTCCATCAGTATGGAGTTTCTTCATGCGCTTTACACCGATATGACCTAAACGGCAGTGCCACAAATAAGTTGCACTATCATTAACAACTCTGCATCTTTTGGCTTCAACACTATGAATATGTGTATCACTACTATCGAGATTCATCAAAAATAGACCACTCTTCAAGGGTGCATGACCATAAAAGATATTACTCATATAAATAGAACAACCATTATTCTCTGATTGAAATGAATAACCGTCTCGCATCAAACAAGATCCAGATATAATGTTCATGCTCAACGCTGGCACCAAGTAACAATTATTTAGGTCTAATACTAATCCCGAAGGTAGATGTAGAGGTAGCGTGCCGACCGCGATCACATCGACTTTGGAACCATTTCCCACGCGCATTGTCACCTCGTCCTTTGCCAGTGTTCGCTTAATCCGTAGTCCCTGTTTCGAGTTGCAAATATTAGCAACAGAACCAGTATCAAATACCCAGGTGCTACTGCGAGCTCTAGTAAGGTACACATCAATAACATGTATATCATATATACCTTTGTTCACCTTGCCATCCTTCTTGTCCGCCAGATACTTGGGGCAGTTCCGCTTCCAGTGACCAGTCTGCTTGCAGTAGAAGCACTCAGTTTCAGGCTTAGGTCCAGACTTGGGTTTCTTCGCTTGAGCAACAACTTGTTTGCTGTTCTTCTTGAAGTTCCCCTTCTTCTTCCCTTTGCCCTTCTTCTTGAAACTGGTGGTCTTATTGACCATCAACACTTGATGCTCCTTCTTGATTTCTACCTCCGCAGCCTTTAGCATTGCGAAGAGCTCGGGCATAGTCTTATCTATCCCTTGCATATTATAGTTCATCACGAAGCCTTTGTAGCTTGGTGGCAGTGATTGAAGAATTCTGTCAATGACACAATCATCCGGAAGATTAACTCCCAGTTGACTCAAGTGATTGTAATACCCAGACATTCTGAGTATGTTCTCACTGACAGACCCATTCTCTTCCATCTTGCAGCTATAGAACTTATTGGAGACCTCATATCTCTCAATCCGGGCATTCTGTTTGAATATCAACTTCAACTCCTGGAACATCTCATATGCTCCATGGTTCTCAAACCGTCGTTGAAGTCCCGGTTCTAAGCCGTAAAGCATGGCACACTGAACTATCGAGTAGTCATCAGCTTTGCTCTGCCAGACGTTCATAACATCTGGTGTTGCTCCAGCAGCAGGCCTGGCACCTAGCGGTGCATCCAGGACGTAATTCTTCTGTGCAGCAATGAGGATAATCCTCAAGTTACGGACCCAGTCCGTGTAATTGCTACCATCATCTTTCAACTTTGCTTTCTCAAGGAACGCATTAAAATTCAACGGAACAACAGCACGAGCCATCTATCTACAATTAACATAAACAAGCAAGATACTATCAGGGACTAAGTTCATGATAAATTTAAGTTCAATTAATCATATTACTTAAGAACTCCCACTTAGATAGACATCCCTCTAATCTTCTAAGTGATCACGTGATCCAAATCAAACTAAACCATAACCGATCATCACGTGAAATGGATTAGTTCTCAATGGTGAACATCATCATGTTGATCATATCTACTATATGATTCACGTTCGACCTTTCGGTCTCCGTGTTCCGAGGCCATATCTGCATATGCTAGGCTCGTCAAGTATAACCCGAGTATTCCGCGTGTGCAAAACTGGCTTGCACCCGTTGTAGATGGACGTAGAGCTTATCACACCCGATCATCACGTGGTGTCTGGGCACGACGAACTTTGGCAACGGTGCATACTCGGGGAGAACACTTCTTGATAATTTAGTGAGAGATCATCTTATAATGCTACCATCAATCAAAGCAAGATAAGATGCATAAAAGATAAACATCACATGCAAATCAATATAAGTGATATGATATGGTCATCATCATCTTGTGCTTCGTGATCTCCATCTTTGCAGCACCATCATGATCACCATCGTCACCGGCGCGACACCTTGATCTCCATCGTAGCATCATTGTCGTCTCGCCAATCTTATGCTTCTATGACTATCGCTACCGCTTAGTGATAAAGTAAAGCATTACAGGGCGATTGCATTGCATACAATAAAGCGACAACCATACGGCTCCTGCCGGTTGCCGATAACTCGGTTACAAAACATGATCATCTCATACAATAAAATATAGCATCATGTCTTGACCATATCACATCACAACATGCCCTGCAAAAACAAGTTAGACGTCCTCTACTTTGTTTGTTGCAAGTTTTACGTGGCTGCTACGGGCTTAAGCAAGAACTCATCTTACCTACGCATCAAAACCACAACGATAGTTTGTCAAATAGACTCCGTTTTAACCTTCTCAAGGACCGGGCGTAGCCACACTTGGTTCAACTAAAGTTGGTGAGACAGTCTCCCGCAAGCCATCTGTGTGCAAAGCACGTCGAGGGAACCGGTCTCGCGTAAGCGTACGCGTAAGGTTGGCCCGGGTCGTCTCATGCAACAATACCGCTGAACCAAAGTATGACATGCTGGTAGGCAGTATGACTTGTATCGTCCACAACTCACTTGTGTTCTACTCGTGCAAATAACATCAAACCATAAAAACCTAGGCTCGGATGCCACTGTTGGGAAACGTAGTAATTTCAAAAAAATTCCTACACACACGCAAGATCATGGTGATGCATAGCAACGAGAGGGGAGAGTGTTGTCTACGTACCCTCGTAGACCGAAAGCGGAAGCGTTATATCAACGCGGTTGATGTAGTCGTACGTCTTCACGATCTGACCGATCCAAGCACCGTTACTCCGGCACCTCCGAGTTCTTGGCACACGTTCAGCTCGATGACGTTCCCCGGGCTCCGATCCAGCAAAGCTTCGGGGAAGAGTTCCGTCAGCACGACGGCGTGGTGACGATCTTGATGTTCTACTGTCGCAGGGCTTCGCCTAAGCACCGCTACAATATGACCGAGGTGGAATATGGTGGAGGGGGGCACCGCACACGGCTAGAGAACGATCTCAAGGATCAACTTGTGTGTCCTGGGGTGCCCCCTGCCCCCGTATATAAAGGAGCAAGGGGGGAGGGCCGGCCGGCCCTAGGGGCGAGTAGGACTCCCCTTTCCTAGTCCAACTAGGAGGGGAAAGGGGGGAAGGAAGGAGAGGGAGAGGGAGAGGGAAAGGGGGGCCGCGCCCCCCCCTCCTTGTCCAATTCGGACTCCTCATGGGGGGGCGCGCGCCACCTCCTGGCGCGGCCCTCTCTCTCCCCTCGTGGCCCAATAAGGCCCATACTTCCCCCGGGGGGTTCCGGTAACCCCTCCGGCACTCCGGTAATATCCGAAACCTCTCGGAACCATTCCGATGTCCGAACATAGCCTTCCAATATATCAATCTTTATGTCTCGACCATTCCGAGACTCCTTGTCATGTCCGTGATCACATCCGGGACTCCGAACTCCTTCGGTACATCAAAATGCATAAACTCATAATAACTGTCATCATAACCTTAAGCGTGTGGACCCTACGGTTCGAGAACAATGTAGACATGACCGAGACACGTCTCCGGTCAATAACCAATAGCGGACCTGGATGCCCATATTGGCTCCTACATATTCTATGAAGATCTTTATCGGCCAGACCGCACAACAACATACGTTGTTCCCTTTGTCCATCGGTATGTTACTTGCCCGAGATTCGATCGTCGGTATCCAATACCTAGTTCAATCTCGTTACCGGCAAGTCTCTTTACTCGTTCCGTAATACATCATCCCACAACTAACTCATTAGCTGCAATGCTTGCAAGGCTTAAGTGATGTGCATTACCAAGAAGGCCCAGAGATACCTCTCCCATAATTGGAGTGACAAATCCTAATCTCGAAATACGCCAACCCAACATCTACCTTTGGTGACACCTGTAGTACTCCTTTATAATCACCCAGTTACGTTGTGACGTTTGGTAGCACCCAAAGTGTTCCTCCGGCAAACGGGAGTTGCATAATCTCATAGTCAAAGGAACATGTATAAGTCATGGATAAAAGCAACACCAACATACTAAACGATCGGGTGCTATGCTAATGGAATGGGTCATGTCAATCAGATCATTCAATTAATGATGTGACCTTGTTAATCAAATGACAACTCCTTTTGTCTATGGTTAGGAAACTTAACCATCTTTGATTAACAAGCTAGTCAAGTAGAGGCATACTAGTGACACTCTGTTTGTCTATGTATCCACACATGTATTATGTTTCCGGTTAATACAATTCTAGCATGAATAATAAACATTTATCATGATATGTAAGGAAATAAATAATAACTTTATTATTGCCTCTAGGGCATATTTCCTTCAGTCTCCCACTTGCACTAGAGTCAATAATCTAGATTATACAGTAATGATTCTAACACCCATGGAGTCTTGTTGCTGATCATGTTTTGCCCGTGGAAGAGGCTTAGTCAACGGGTCTGCCATATTCAGATCCGTATGTATCTTGCAAATCTCTATGTCTCCCACCTGGACCAGGTCCCGGATGGAATTGAAGCGTCTCTTGATGTGCTTTGTTCTCTTGTGAAATCTGGATTCCTTCGCCAAGGCAATTGCTCCAGTATTGTCACAAAAGATTTTCATTGGACCTGATGCACTAGGTATGACACCTAGATCGGATATGAACTCCTTCATCCAGACTCCTTCATTTGCTGCTTCCGAAGCAGCTATGTACTCCGCTTCACATGTAGATCCCGCCACGACGCTTTGTTTAGAACTGCACCAACTGACAGCTCCACCGTTTAATGTAAATACGTATCCGGTTTGCGATTTCGAATCGTCCGGATCAGTGTCAAAGCTTGCATCAACGTAACCTTTTACGATGAGCTCTTTGTCACCTCCATACACGAGAAACATTTCCTTAGTCCTTTTCAGGTACTTCAGGATATTCTTGACCGCTGTCCAGTGATCCACTCCTGGATTACTTTGGTACCTTCCTGCTAAACTTATAGCAAGGCACACATCAGGTCTGGTACACAGCATTGCATACATGATAGAGCCTATGGCTGAAGCATAGGGAACATCTTTCATCTTCTCTCTATCTTCTGCAGTGGTCGGGCATTGAGTCTGACTCAACTTCACACCTTGCAATACAGGCAAGAACCATTTCTTCGCTTGATCCATTTTGAACTTCTTCAAAATCTTGTCAAGGTATGTGCTTTGTGAAAGTCCAATTAAGCGTCTTGATCTATCTCTATAGATCTTAATGCCCAATATGTAAGCAGCTTCACCGAGGTCTTTCATTGAAAAACTCTTATTCAAATATCCCTTTATGCTATCCAGAAATTCTATATCATTTCCAATCAGTAATATGTCATCTACATATAATATCAGAAATGCTACAGAGCTCCCACTCACTTTCTTGTAAATACAGGCTTCTCCAAAAGTCTGTACAAAACCAAATGCTTTGATCACACTATCAAAACGTTTATTCCAACTCCGAGATGCTTGCACCAGTCCATAAATGGATCGCTGGAGCTTGCATACTTTGTTAGCTCCCTTTGGATCAATAAAACCTTCTGGTTGCATCATATACAACTCTTCTTCCAGAAACCCATTCAGGAATGCAGTCTTTACATCCATTTGCCAAATTTCATAATCATAAAATGCGGCAATTGCTAACATGATTCGGATAGACTTAAGCATTGCTACGGGTGAGAAGGTCTCATCGTAGTCAATCCCTTGAACTTGTCGAAAACCCTTTGCGACAAGTCGAGCTTTGTAGACAGTAACATTACCGTCGGCGTCAGTCTTCTTCTTAAAGATCCACTTGTTCTCTATTGCTTGCCGACCCTCGGGCAAGTCAACCAAAGTCCACACTTTGTTTTCATACATGGATCCCATCTCAGATTTCATGGCTTCCAGCCATTTTGCGGAATCTGGGCTCACCATCGCTTCTCCATAGTTCGTAGGTTCGTCATGATCTAGTAGCATGATTTCCAGAATAGGACTGCCGTACCACTCTGGTGCGGATCTCACTCTGGTTGATCTATGAGGTTCAGCAGTTAGTTAATTAGGTTAATCTAATTATGTTTAATTAACTTAATTAATCAATCAATTAATTAGTTAATTAATTTAATTTAATTTAATTTTTTTCTTTTCTAAAATCGTTCTGGGGCGGGGCCCCGGCTGTCAATGGGCCAAAGGCCATAGCGGGGCAGGCTACCGGGTGCGGGCGCACCCGAGCGGGCGCAGGGCACGGGCGCCGCCCGAACAGGCACTGCGGGCGCCCGACCAATGGCGTCGGCGAGGGGCAGAGTGGGGCGAGGCTGGCGGGGCGCCACCGGCGACCGCACAAGCGGCAGCAGGGCGCAGGGGGGCCCAGGTCGGCACGGCAACGAGGAGGACAAGGCGCGGGGCGGCAGTCATGGGTTCAAGGGAGGGGGAGCAGCGGGGGAGGCCGGTGGCCACGGCAAGGCCGGTCGCCTGAGGCGGCAGCGGCGAGGCCACGTCGGAGGGCGCGGCGACAGGACGGAGTGGCGCACGGGAACACGGCGAGGGCAGAACGCGGCCACGGCGGGCATGCGCGCAGACGAGGCGGGACGGCGGGGTGGGAGCCGCGGCAGCGTAGCCGGGCGCGGCCACAGTGCGGTGGAGCGGCGCTGGCGTGGGTGCGCGCCTCGGCGCGGCAAGTGGGAGAGGGAAGGAGAGGGGGAGGCTTGCGCTCACGTCGGGGGGTAGGGTCTCGGGAGCGTGCTCGGGGCAGGTCGAGGGGGAAGGACGGGGACTCGCGACGGAGGGGAAGCAGGCCGGCGGGAAGGTCCGGCGGGGAGGCGGCGCGAGCTCCGGGCGGCGGGGATCGCCGGCGTCGTCGGCGCGGTCCGGTGCGGTTCGTTCCCCTCCTGATCCAATCGGGAGAGAGAGGGAGAGGGAGATATTTTGAGAGAGGGGGGAGTGGGGTGTCGGTGCGGACTGGGAGGGGAGCGGGGAAGGTTATGGGGTGCGGGGATGGGCCGGCCTGTTGGGTCGGCAGGCCAACTGGGCTAGTGGGCCGTGGGGAGGGAGGTTCCCCTCTCTCTCTCTTTTTATCTTTGTTTGATTTCCTTTTGTATTTTCTTTTATTTTATTTATTTACTTTTCTGTTTAATAGTTTCCTATTTTATTTTCTATATAATTTTGTTTTATAAAATATAAAAGTAGTACCTAAATTAGTGTTACAAAATACCCCAATGCCACAAAAAGTTTGGTGACAAAATAAATAGTTTAGTAATTTATTAATTGTAAAAGGCATTTAATTAATTGTTTTTGCTATTGTTTAAATTCTTATAGTTCATTTAAGCATTTTATAAAAGGCTTGGTTTCTCCACCATAACTGCTTACGATTTATTTGGAACAACCCGAACATTTTAGTTTTAATTTTTGAAAACTTTGTTGTTTGCTTTTAATTCAATTTTGAATTTGGATCGGTTTCGAACTAATGCGAGATTTGCAACAGTAATCGAGGTGACGTGACATCGCTAGCAGAGGTTTACTGTAGCTTAATTATCCGGGCGTCACAATTCTCCTCCACTACAAGAAATCTCGTCCCGAGATTTAGGACCGGGAGTAAGGGGGGAAAGGTCTGGTTAGGTAATTCTAACGAATCTCCTCGGATTTGGTTGCTTTTCTCGAAGAGGTCAATCCATTACATTGATGTCTTCATTCCACTGCTTCAGGTCATTATGGTGAAGTCGTCCTTTTCTTCATGCACTCCGACGTACTTACGAATAGGTAAGGGGCAGCTCGGCTACGACATAATGTTTATGAGGGAAACCATGTGGGGTTAACCTATGAATGAGCATAAGATTATCTCTCGAGTTGAACATATAAAATACAACGGGAGTAAGGTACGAAGGTACCATAAGAGGTTCCAAGCGGATAAATAGTTGCTCAAAGTCTGAACCAGAGTGAGACAGGGGTTCAAAGTAACGAGAATAAGTCTTGCGTCTGATACTATAATAGATCACAAGGAAGGTGGCTCGCGAATTACACACGAAGCCAAGCGTGAGGATTAACCTTGGAAACGGGGGTGTATACGAGAGTCAGGTTTTGATCCTGGGACCTGTGGGTTATGGGCCCACCATGTGGGTTAAAAGTAGGGAGGCGGGGACGATTTGCACGATCAGGTAAGCAAGGCATGCCGGAGGATAGCCTGTCAGTTATGTTGGCAACAACATCGGTACCAAGGGCGAGGGGCGAAGAGAACCATTCTCCTGCTCGTTGAAACGAGGCGGACCAATAGGCAAAGTTCTCGTCCATCGGTGGTTACCGGAATGCCATCAACAAAAGCAACAGGGTCTTACTAACAGAATTGTACACCGGGGTGTTTACATAAGCAGGAGAATATTACTGCTTAGATCATATAGATCACAAGAAACGTTAAACCAAGCAATGGAAAAGAAAATATGATTATCAGATTAAACAGAACAATGGAAAGGAAAATGTGTTTAAACACATATTTCAAGGGTATATTCTTCCCAAGGACAAGCGGAGCATGATATCCATAACAGGATAGAAAGTAGAAAACCATTTAGGAAGGGGGGGGGAATCTCATGATATTACCCATACAATGTTGTTAGGATAAATGCTAAAGAAAATTTAGCATTGTGGTTCAAATGCTCTTATTGAAAATTGGACTACCACAGACATGCTTCGAGGTAGCATTGACATGTTCTTCAAGCAAAGGTCAGACTTTGGATACAGGAAGGATCCATCAGGAACAACTAGTAGAATAAGTCTTACAATTTCCTCCAGGAGGAATGGTTATCCTTGCAAAAGAAATTATAATGATAGGTCATCCAGCCAGGGGGGTGCTAGGCATGACAACATATTACCGGGTCATCAAAGGACCAACAACATAACTCCTGGAAAGTTGTCCCAACCATCATATCTGACCGAGATTCAGATCCTATTGGTGTCATGATACCTCAGACTCAGGATGTCCGAGAAGAAAAAGGTGCAACACAAATCGTTGAAATGACATTGCAAGATTCTCGGGAAATGAACTATGGGAGCGGGTTCCTGAAACAATAGTTCATCATTAAACCAAGGAGAGGATGAGGAGGTGGCTGATGGGCTCAGCGATAATTCACCAAGAATCCCAAACGGATGGATTTCACAATAATGTGAACAAGAAGATGACACTTGTTGTTTGAAATGATATAATGTTGTATGCTCGCGCAAAACATACACCATCAATCATTATTTGAAAGGTGTTCCCGGAAAAATGACCTTAGGCAGCAAGATCAATGTTAGAGTGATGATTCAATTACCAACGGTCTAAGAACGAACTGTCGATCGTTAACTTCAAAGCAATAGGTTTGCTAGAAGTAGAGAACTCAAGCAGCAATGTTAGCATATCGGTATTCCGGTTAAAAACAACACGGGGACCAAGAAAAGGATGGTGATGTTAATAAATATCACTTGTATCAAGAATTCTTAAGGATGGTGAATTTCTCACGACTTTCTTGACATAAAAGATGGCAATACTTCCAATGTAAAGAAGAACAATGCTGGGTAGCAACGAACTCAAGGTATAACACAAAACACGAACAAGTTTGTGTTGAACGGGAGGCAATAAAGTGGTCGATGATAACGCAGATCATCGAGGGCTAGGATGGTATTTCTCATCATGAACTCAATTGATATCCTGGAAGAGCTCATAAGGTTGATGATGACCATGACACATTTGTGAGAGGTTTCATGAAGATATAATCGCTCATCGACGACATCAAGCAAAAGGGAGGATGGAGCGAAAAGTTATTGTTACCACGGATATGGCACAAACTCGGGATCAAGCTTGATGTTCATGGAGAATTGATATGACGAGGAAGATCGACGTAAGCTTAGCTCATCATCGAAAGTTGTGCTCCGGGATTGAGGACCAGCTAGCACAATTAAGGTTTAGCATGATAATGATATAGCCGATCAGGCTAGGAGTGACGTGATGGAGTATTAAACTTTTCAACAACAAAGTACTGGGGGTACCGAATCTCAGTGTTGATTCGATTCACAAATCGGGGTTCTCGGTTGACGACAACCCATAAACCGTGGAGTGACTGTGATGGGGAAATGTACTACTTCATCAAAAATTCATAAGATGAAGTGCAATGGGTTGATATCCTCGAGATACCAGGGGGTAATACTCGAAGGTAGAACAAAATAGAGGTTGGGAAGGCGTACTGATCTGCAGAAGGCAAGTACTTTAACTTGTCCAAGAAATAGAATCAAAGGAGAACAATCATGGTCGGAACCCACGATCATAAAGGATCGAACCACGGATACAAGATGAACTTATAACAAGGGTTAATTATTTTTACGAGCAGCTTCCATGATAAGTTATACATCGTGTCCATGGGCATGAACGCAAGGTTCAAGGTCGACTCCCACTTCTCCAATGCATAACCTTTCATTCACTTCTCGCGTTCGATGAAGTTGCAGTGTTGAAATTTTATCTGGCGAAACATCAGAAGAGTATGGCTCATGAAAACTTTCGGGTTATCACGGTTTAGAGAAGGCATATGTTCAACCCATAGGGGCTTCTTAGAAACATATACCACAAGTTTCAAGAGTAATTTAACACAAGCCCGAAAGCAGAGCATGGTTGGCCAAGCAGAGGATACAATTTACCAAAGGCATTATGTATCGGAGAAAGAACTCACAAGGTGATTAATTATGAAGGACACTGTCGGACAATAATCCAACAGTGGATATGCTGATCCACAATGGAGCTGATGTGAGTATCGATACCCAATCAGAGGAAGAAAGAATGCAAGTGCATCGATTTATAGAACAGCTGAATAATTCAACATCTAAATAGCAAGGAATTATGATTTTCAAATCAAGAGATCAGGAGCAAATGCTCTGATCAAGGATGGATAAGTCGACTAGACTTAGGGGTAAAATCGATGGCAATCTGATTGGCTGAGAACCAGCTCATGTTCGAAAGACGTCTGAGCCGGAAGATAATTTATAAGGATCAACTGATGATTGCATGCATTCGCACACATATAGAATCAATGGACTTAAAATGATAGTGACCAAGGATGCCAATAGGATTACTAGACTTATTGGTTTAACCAAAATGTAAGCATGCAAGAATTTCAAGAGCAATAGGCTCCTGAGGATTTTTGGAAGATCGAAAGGCATTTCGAAGATTGGTGTCATTCATGAATCAACTGGGGATGAGTGGATACTCGGTAAGTACGGGAATTTATCCGTAGGGATATTCATGTGGCAAGAACTGCAAGGCAGTAGGCACAACATATTCTCGGATCATTAGAGAGAATTTTGGAGTATCTTGTAATAACAAGATCCACTGGGAATGAAATTAAGCACGATAGGTGTAAGTATTTATCCATAAGGATATTTCGGTGGTAGGGAATTGCAAAAGCAACGGGCACAAGGTCTCGAGAGAATATCGGAGAGTATCTTTGAAATCTTTTGGTGCAGCCGGCGATCATCTGGACTGAAGGGGCTCTCCGGGAGGAAGTATTTTCGAGAACCTAAAGTTAGATTTTAGTAAAAATCGTTTTACCCGAATAGAAGAGAGTTCAGAATCCCGGAGTAAAGATCGAGGAGTAAAAGATCCTAATACCACCCGATGGCAACGTGTGCCCGTAAGACACACAGCCATGTTAGTAAAAGTTTTGCAATGTCTAGACCCGACTTCGGCCAAAGAGTTGGAAGGGGGATTCCTACAGGCAGTCGGCTCTGATACCAACTTGTGACGCCCCCGATTCAATCGTACACTAATCATGCACGCAAATGTGTACGATCAAGATCAGGGACTCACGGGAAGATATCACAACACAACTCTACAAATAAAATAAGTCATACAAGCATCATAATACAAGCCAGGGGCCTCGAGGGCTCGAATACAAGTGCTCGATCATAGACGAGTCAGCGGAAGCAACAATATCTGAGTACAGACATAAGTTAAACAAGTTTGCCTTAAGAAGGCTAGCACAAATAGGGATACAGATCGAACGAGGCGCAGGCCTCCTGCCTGGAATCCTCCTAACTACTCCTGGTCGTCGTCAGCGGGCTGCACGTAGTAGTAGGCACCTCCAGAGTAGTAGGAGTCGTCGTCGACGGTGGCGTCTGGATCCTGGGCTCCAGCATCTGGTTGCGGCAACCGGGTAGAAGGGAAAGGGGAAAAGGGGGAGAAAAGCAACCGTGAGTACTCATCCAAAGTACTCGCAAGCAAGGAGCTACACTACATATGCATGGGTATATGTGTAAAGGGCCATATCAGTGGACTGAACTGCAGAATGCCAGAATAAGAGGGGGATATCTAGTCTTATCGAAGACTACGCTTCTGGTCGCCTCCGTCTTGCAGCATGTAGAAGAGAGTAGACTGAAGTCCTCCAAGTAGCATCGCATAGCATAATCCTACCCGGCGATCCCCTCCTCGATGCCCTGTCAGAGAGCGATCACCGGGTTGTATCTGGCACTTGGAAGGGTGTGTTTTATTAAGTATCCGGTTCTAGTTGTCATAAGGTCAAGGTACAACTCCGGGTCGTCCTTTTACCGAGGGACACGGCTATTCGAATAGATAAACTTCCCTGCAAGGGTGCACCACATAGCCTAACACGCTTGATCCCATTTGGCCGGACACACTTTCCTGGGTCATGCCCGGCCTCGGAAGATCAACACGTCGCAGCCCCACCTAGGCACAACAGAGCGGTCAGCACGCCGGTCTAAACCTATGCGCGCAGGGGTCTGGGCCCATCGCCCTGACCACACCTGCACGTTGCGAACGCGGCCGGAAGCAGACCTAGCCTAGTGGCGTTCCAGTCCAATCCGGCGCGCGCCACTCAGTCGCTGACGTCAAGAAGTGCTTCGGCTGATACCACGACGCCGAGTGCCCATATCTTTCCCGTGTAGTTGCTTAGTGCGTATAGACCAAATGGCCAGACTCAGATCAAATACCCAGATCTCGTTAAGCGTGTTAAGTATCCGCGAACGTCAACAGGGCCAGGCTCACCTCTCACCCAGGTAGCCCCGAACTGCCCTGCCGCTCCGCCACAAAGACCCACACAGAGGGCCGTCGGGACAAAGGTCCTTCCAGCCCCCAATACGTGAATCACTCGCGGGTACTCCTCGAGCCAACCCGACTTTGGTCACCACATGTATGATGTTTAAAGTATAGTATATATCCATGATCACCTCCCGAGGTGATCACACCCCAGTAGTATAGCATGGCAGACAGACAAGAGTGTAGGGCCACTGATGGAACACTAGCATCCTATACTAAGCAAGTAGGATTGCAGGTAAAGGTATCAACAGCAGTATCAAAGACAGGCTATGCATCAGGATAGGAATAACGAAAGCAGTAACATGCTACACTACTCTAATGCAAGCAGTATAGAGAAGAGTAGGCGATATCTGGTGATCAAGGGGGGGCTTTCCTGGTTGCTCTGGCAAGAGAGAGGGGTCGTCAACTCCGTAGTCGAACGGGCAGCAGCAGCGTCGGTCTCGGTGTCTATCGAGAGAAGAGGGGGGAGAAACAATAAATATTTAAGCAAGCAGATGCATAGTGATGCATGACATGACAAGTAACGGCGTTAGAGGTGCCCTAACGCGGTATGAGGTGATACCGGTGAAGGGGGAAACATCCGGGAAAATATCCCCGGTGTTTCACGTTTTCGGGCAGAGGAGCCGGAGGGAAAAGGTTGCGAGTTTGACAAGCTAGGGGCGTGTGGTGGACGAACGGGCTGCGTATCCGGAATCGTCTCGTCGTTCTGAGCAACTTTCATGTACAAAGTTTTTCCATCCGAGCTACGGTTCATTTTATATTAATTTTAAAAGATTTAAATCATTTTTAGGATTTATTTAACTAATTTAATCAACATTATTCAGAACAGTGTACGCTGACGTCAGCATGACGTCAGCAGTCAACAGGGGCGTTGACTGGTCAAACTGACGTGTGGGTCCCACTGGTCAGTGACTGTTTAGCCTAATCAGGGTTAAATTAATCTAACTACTATTTAGTTAAACTAATTAGTTAATTAGGTTAATCTAATTATGTTTAATTAACTTAATTAATTCCTTAATTAATTAATTATTTAATTTAATTTATTTATTTTTCTTTTCTAAAATCGTTCTGGGGCGGGGCCCCGGCTGTCAATGGGCCAAAGGCCATAGCGGGGCAGGCTACCGGGTGCGGGCGCACCCGAGCGAGCGCAGGGCACGGGCGCTGCCCGAACGGGCACTGCGGGCGCCCGACCACTGGCGTCGGCGAGGGGCAGAGTGGGGCGAGGCTGGCGGGGCGCCATCGGCGACCGCACAACCGGCAGCAGGGCGCAGGGGGCCCAGGTCGGCACGGCAACGAGAAGGACAAGGCGCGGGGCGGCAGTCGTGGGTTCAAGGGAGGGGGAGCAGCGAGGGAGGCCGGTGGCCACGGCAAGGCCGGTCGCCTGAGGCGGCAGTGGCGAGGCCACGTCGGAGGGCGCGGCGACGAGACGGAGTGGCGCACGGGAACATGGCGAGGGCAGAACGCGGCCACGGCGGGCATGCGCGCAGACGAGGCGAGATGGCGGGGTGGGAGCCGCAGCGGCGTAGCCGGGCGGGGCCACAGTGCGGTGGAGCGGCGCTGGCGTGGGTGCGCGCCTCGGCGCGGCAAGCGGGAGAGGAAAGGAGAGGGGGAGGCTTGCGCTCACGTCGGGGGGGGGGGGGGTAGGGTCTCGGGAGCGTGCTCGGGGCAGGTCGAGGGGGAAGGACGGGGACGCGCGAAGGAGGGGAAGCAGGCCGGCGGGGAGGTCCGGCGGGGAGGCGGCGCGAGCTCCGGGCGACGGGGATCGCCGGCGTCGTCGGCGCGGTCCGGTGCGGTTCGTTCCCCTCCCGATCCAATCGGGAGAGAGGGGGAGAGGGAGATATTTTGAGAAAGGGGGGGAGTGGGGTGTCGGTGCGGACTGGGAGGGGAGCAGGGGAGGTTATGGGGTGCGGGGATGGGCCGGCCTGTTGGGTCGGCAGGCCAACTCGGCCAGTGGGCCGTGGGGAGGGAGGTTCCCCTCTCTCTCTTTTTTTTTTATCTTTGTTTGATCTCCTTTTGTATTTTCTTTTATTTTATTTATTTACTTTTCTGTTTAATAGTTTCCTATTTTATTTTCTATATAATTTTGTTTTATAAAATATAAAAGTAGTACCTAAATTAGTGTTACAAAATACCCCAATGCCACAAAAAGTTTGGTGACAAAATAAATAGTTTAGTAATTTATTAATTGTAAAAGGCATTTAATTAATTGTTTTTGCTATTGTTTAAATCCTTATAGTTCATTTAAGCATTTTATAAAAGGATTGGTTTCTCCACCATAACTGCTTACGATTTATTTGGAACAACCCGAACATTTTAGTTTTAATTTTTGAAAACTTTGTTGTTTGCTTTTAATTCAATTTTGAATTTGGATCGGTTTCGAACTAATGCGAGATTTGCAACAGTAATCGAGGTGACGTGGCATCGCTAGCAGAGGTTTACTGTAGCTTAATTATCCGGGCGTCACACTCATACCTTCCGGCCATTTCGTCAAACACCTCGCTTGCGGTGGGAGCAGCACCTTTGAGCGGCATCGCCGGACACCTCTTTCCAAGGCGGAGGGAGTGAATGAAGGAGGCGGCTTTTTTGTAGCCGGAATCCTCTTCCTCTTGACGCAGGCGGCCTTGGCGACCTTCTTCGCCGCCGGCCGGGATCGCGCAGCGGCGTTGGCGCCCGGAGCACGGGCCTTCGCGGCGGGGGCAGCCGGATTCCGGCTCTGCACGACCACGTTGCCCTGCCGTTTGCGGGCAGGCGCGGCGGTACCTTGGGCGACGGCGGGGCCAACATGGCCGGCGACGAGATCCGCCCGAAGGGAAGGAGCGTGCGCGACCTCGACGGTGACGGAGGACAACAGGGAGTCATCCGACGGCGAAGGACGACCGGGGAAGATGCACCGGAGCGTGCGGTGGCAGGGCAATGGTGGTGGAGGGTGGGGGGGGAGCGGGAACGGCCGCGCGAAAATGTCCCTCCTGCCAAATCTCGCTGCGGATAAGGGATGAGCTCGGGTCGTCCTCCTAGCCCGTGAAGCTAGAGGTCGGAGGAGATGTTTCGCCGCGCCCCGCAAATTTTTTTTTGAGTTGGCCGCGAACGCGGTGTCTGATCGGGCAGGGTTTTTCCGCCCCGACCCGCATTTTTGCGGTTATTTTGCGGGTCGGGGCAGGATGCGGGGTCTGCTAGAGATGCTCTTAGGCCGGAGATGACTCGCCCAATCTTCTGGACGCGTCGCTCCCTAATATTGCCACCGATGATGACGACACGTCACTACTAGTGGCGGAGCTTGGTAGGATCCTTTGGGGGGGCCAAATACAAAATAGAGATGTTTGGGGGGGCAAAAGACTTTATTTTTCCTAATTATCTCCTCCAAAAAAGGAAATCTTTCACATATTTAAACCAGGCTGGGGGGCCATGGCCCCTGCAGCTACCAACGTAGCTCCGCCATTGGTCACTACTATTTAGAGGTTGCGGACCCAAAAAAATTTTCAGCCGTAGAATCAATCTCTGATATTTGACCTTTCTTTTGAAAGAAAGAAAAACTAGTTTTAATCATGTAATCGATCTCCCTATATTTAAAGCTCTCCTTCTGATTTCATTTAACAGAAACCGCAGCAAGGTAGAAGCAACATGTTCACTTATTATGGTTTTCCATCTACGAAACAGAAAATAGAAGCACATGTATGAGGTTTTCCATTTCCTAACTACATAGAGAGCGAGGAGCAGAAACAGAGTGCACATGTTCACTTATTATGGTTTAGTACAGGAGCAGCCAACTGCACCAAGGTAGAAAAAGGGCCAAAGTAGCGGACGTTGGAGTTTCTAATCTCGAGCTCAAATCCTCCTGGATGAACAGTAAATTCAGAAAAATAGAAAATGAATTAAAAAATTCTGAATTTTTCTGTGGTAAACTTTGGAGAATTTTTGGAATGCATGCTAAAATTTATCACGAAATCACATCGGGTGCAAGGCGTGGTAAAAACAAAACAAAATTAATGCTATGAAAATGTTACTTTCAAACGCATTTTGGAGCTTTGATTTATTTTTTTGGCCACGACTTTCTCCAATGTGATTTTGTGATGAAAATTTGCATGCAATCCAAACAATTCTTAAAGTTTGCCAAAAAAATCAGAACTTTTTATTTTACTATTCACAGAGGAGCATTTGAGCTTGAGATTAGAAGGATACTTTCGCAAAGTAGCTTCCTTCATCATATTTACGCTTCCACATATCTTCATTGTATCCCGAGCACACCAAAACGCCATCACGAAATACTTCACTTGATGTCTGCTCGAGCATTTTTACCACCCACTTCAGCTTTTCTTGTTTTTCCTTCTTTTTCTGCAAAACAATCCAATCATTAAGCCATCTAGCAATCATATTGAAAGAGACAGAAGGACCAGTCATTTTTGCATTGTCTAATATGGTACTATTTCTTATTTTCCAAATGGTCCAAAAGACCACAGACACTCTAGTAAACATCAGATGTTTGTCATCAGCTATGAAATTATTCAACCAAGTATTGAGCAAAGAATCAGTATTGTCAGGAGTGTAAATCAAATTGAAAGCACATTTTAAAATATTTCACAACACCCAAGCCAAGGAGCATTTCATGAACAGATGATCAATAGATTCATCTAAACCACAGAAAGGGCAAGCCCTGCTACCAATTGATCATCTTCTAATCAAGTTGTCTTTGGTTAGGATATTGTTTCTAAGAACTAGCCACATGAAATTCTTCACTCCCTGTGGAATTTTTGTTTTCCGTGTAAAACAATGTGGGTATCTAATGTCATTTTCAATCAATTTCCCATAGTAGCATTTAACAGAGTATATACCATTTTTTGTCAAAGTCCAGTCGATAGTGTCTTTTTCATTGTTTAGACTAATGTCAGCACACACATCCTTAATGTGATTCCACAATTCTAAGGATCCCCCCATAAGGGTCCTCCTAGAATGCATTTGATCAAGCCCTTTCCTATACACCTCAGCTACCGACAAGTTCTTGTCAAAGCATATGTTATAAAAAAAATTGACGGATTCTAATTCTTTAGAATTTTTCGTTTATCAGTTGTTTGATCCTATGATTGAATTATGTCATGCCTATTGAATCCTATAGTATTTTATTTTATGGCAGCATAAAGGACAAATAATTATTTCCAAGAGGTTCCACTTGGTGCCAAATTTTCTACAATATGTAGCAGACAAGAATCCTTGGGAAAAACATTCCGCATGATTCAATATTATGAATCAAAAGAATAATATAGGGAAACTTTATATGAATTCTAATTCTTTCACAATACCTTTGAAAGCAAAAGGCCGAATGTCACGCAGGATTAGGATTGGGATTGGGATTGGGATTGGGATGTGAAAAAAGATAGGTAGCTATCTGCATATGTATTCTAACATTTCCACGTAGTACATGGTGCGATGCACACAGTGCACCTGATTAACAAATAAACAAGTTGAAGCCAGTGGTTTAACCTATTTAACAATGGGATTGGGAGGACTGGCAGGCAGTACCACTAATTTAAACGGCCCTTTGTCCCTCCTGATTTGACCACTGCCACCACCACTAGCGTTCCATCATTACGGAGCACTCCCCTAATCAATCAAAGAGAGCAGAGTACCACCACAAAGCAATCCAAGAATCATCATTGCATTAGTAGTAGTAGTACAACACTGCATGTGACAACTCCATCAAACCCATACTTTAGTTTGCAGGACAATCATCATAGCAGGAAAATTACAAAAAGCCTGTGAGCCATCATGCATGCCAGCTTAATTAGCCTGGCCAAAGGCCCCTTCTTTGCCAAAGTGATTAAGTGAAGGGACCCCACTTCACTGACCTAGGAGTGTCACATTTGAACTAGACATCAGTGTCTTCACCAGAATCACAAGATCAGCTTCTCAAAAAATGCATGCAGCACCCTACAAAATCCAGATACTGCAGAACTGCCCAATTCGACACAAATTTGATGCTGTTTTTGTGGGGTTTTGCATCATATGTTATCTTGTAGGCATGAGTTCAAAATGAAATGAATTTGTACACAAATTTGTTGCTATCTTGTGGAGTTTTCTGCATAGAGGTTATTTGTGTAGACAAGATTCGAATCAGTTGAGTACCAAATTCATGTGAGACTGATCAGACTATCTTCTCAAATGGATACCAAATTGGAAATTATTGAAACAAGCTAGTAGTTGCAAAAATAAGCATATTAGTGAAATAAAATACTCATGTCACTACATGACGAGCTAATCAAGTCGAAAATTTGAAGAGAAAAAGAGTGTGGTCAATAAGAGCTTTGACCACCTAATTAAGAGGGTACGTACTCCACTCAACCTAGACAAACCTCGGCTTCTATTACGAAGCCTCCCCCACCCCACCCCCACTTTTAACTACAGACTCGATCCCGTGCCGGCGGCGGCGAGGCGGCGTTACATGACGCTACAGGAACTGGGGTTCTCCTCGTTGAACATGCTGTTGTACGGCTCCTGCGGCGGGGACGACCGCATGCCTGGCGGGCCGTACATGTACTCCGGCGGCGGCGGCGGCATCATCATCGGCGGGTAAGGCGAGTACCCGCCGTACGGCGGCGGCGGCGGCATTGGCTGCATGGACGCCACCGGCGTGGGCGCGTAGTAGGACACGCTCGTGCTCGGCTGCGCCATGTTGTAGCTCATCACCGGCTGCGGCGCGTAGTACGGGAACGGGCCGCCGTGGCCGTGCGCGCGCTCTGGCCCCGGCCCCGGCGCCGGCACGGGCGGCATCGCCTGCTGCGGCTGTGGCTGCTTCGTCTTTGGCTGCTGCTGCGGTGGCGGCGGCTTCTCCGTAGCGGCGTCCCCCTCTCCGGCCTCCTTCTGCTGCTTGTTCTTCTTCTTCTTCCCCTTCTTGCCCCCCGTCTCCTCTCCGCCCGCCTCCGGGGCCTCGTCGGCGGCCGGCGCTTCTTTGGCTGGCGGCTCCGGCGAGCCCTTCTCCTTCTTCTCAGGAGCCTCTCCCTCTCCCTCCTCCTTGGCCTCCTTGGGTTTCTTCGCCGCTGCTTTCTCTGGTTTCTTCTCTGAACCTTCGTCCTTGTCTGGCTTGTTCTCCGAGCTCTCCGGCTCTGCCTCGTCGGCCACCTTTTTGGGTTTGGCGTCCGCCTTTTCCGCGCCCTTGCTGTTCTTCCCGGCAGACGGGGCCTCCTCAGGCTTCTTGACCTCTGTGGCGGGCGGCGCCGGCGCCGGCACCGGCCAGAGCGCGGCGTGCTTGCCGGACTTGAGCAGCCGTCTGACGAGCGCGTCGGCGGCCACACTGCCGGTGACCGCCACCTTGTGCTGCGTCGCGTCGATCGTCACCTTGTACACACCTAATTAAGAACCGCCCACACATTCAATCAATAAAAACCACAAACAAACAGAAACATTTCACACCGAAATAATCGTCGTTGCAAGAAGAAGAAGAAGAAGAAGCCACTTGGTACCTTCGATGCTGTGGAGCACCTTCTTGACCTTCTTCTTGCACCCCTCGCAGTGGATGGACACCCGCAGCACGGTGGTCTGCAAGCCAGCACCGGCAGCAAAGCGCAAACACAATGTCAGCAAAACCGCCTCGCCAGACGAAGAAGAAGAAGAAGAAGAAGAAGAAACAGAAGAAGACGGTGAAGCTCTTTTGGAATGGCTCACCGTGTACTGCAGCGGCTCTGCTTCCCCTGACGCCATGGAAAGAAGGAGAAAGGGAGCTAAAGCTACAGAGACTGAGGCAGGGTAGCTTCGAGAGTGGAAGAGCTGGGGCAGCCGAGCTCCCTCTCAGTCTCAGTGGCGGCGGCTGGCCCGGGCAGTAGCAGCTTCTGGAGCGAGTGGCAACCGAGGGTCGGGAAAGAAGGGGCCTTTGCTCCCCTAGGCAGCTAGACTTTTATAACGGTGAACGAGCAGGCGTAGGAGCTCAGTGGGCCGAGCCCGCCGCCGCTGACCAGCAGGCCCGCGCCCTACCGGTGCCACGCCGAACCGAACCGAACCACCACCGCGGCCCCGAGCTGGCGTGGCGTCTGGCGGCGACGGTGACATCAGAACCACAACGCCTCCACATCATTGGACAACCCCTCCTTGATGGATCTATGATGAATTTTCACTTGCATCGCACTGCCTACAAATATCTTGTGAGGATCGCGTGTAGTGATCTCGATAAGGATCTTCAATTGTGCAAGGCCACATCGACCTGATGTGATCTTGTTTCCCTTGAGAAGAATACAGACACCGCTCATAACTAATCCGGCTGCAGGGTTTGGTGAGGCGGAGTTGGACGGGTCGTTAGATTAGCCGGCAACAACTTAGCAGCGGCAGCATTCAAATCGGATTGAAGGGTTCTTTCTACTTCTGGATACTCAGCTGTAGGTACCATAAATTCATAATGCAGCATCATGGACGTACAGCTGAGTAATAACTAGGGTTCCTTTCAGTGCTGCTGCTTGATTCATGGAGTGCGAGTAAGCTTGCTTGCTGGCTTTCGGAAACCTGACCTGATCTGAGGAGGCGTTCCATCAATGTGCCTTCCTCAAGTAGGGTTAGTTAGGTGCACCTTCTCGGAGTAGGGCTAGCTCTCGTTGTCCAATCGTCTACGAGGATACACGCCGTCTGGTTACCGGAGGAGCTAGTACTTTGTTCTTGTTCTTATCCGAAGATCAAATATTACTACAGGTATGTCCGTAAAACTTTGGTGTATCCGCAGATCAGTTGTCTACTCGTCCAAGAGTAACTTTCAGATCACTGGCTAAACCAAATTCCGTCAAACGGCTTCCATGATGGAGTCCGAGTATTTAAAATGGAGTGGACTAACGGCAGAATGTTGCGTTTCCAGTGTTAGGCCAACTCCACCGCAACACCCCAAACGGATGTACGCTTCGACCGTTTTTTGTCCCTTTAAGGTGGCAATGGGGACTAAAACAAACACACATGTCCGGCTCTTGCTTGAGGCGCCCAACGCGGCTACTAACCTCAAACTGACCGCCTCGGCCACACGCTCACGCATGCGCCTTCCCGCCCGCGAGCTCGTGCTCTCGCCACGCCGGTGCAGTGGACGAGGCTGTGACGAGCCGTGCCCCGCCGTGGTCGTCCCGCAGCGCCGCGCCCGCGCCCTGGCAGCCCCACCGTGGCCGAGCTCGCATCGCCGGCCCGCGTCGCCTCCCACCGCCGCGTCTGCCGCAGCGCCGGCCTGCGCGCGCGCCCCCTGGCCGCCCCGCCGTGGCCGTGCGCCCCGTAGCGCCGGCCCGCGCCTCTGCGCTCCGCGGCCGCCACACGCCCGCGCATGCCGCCCCTGCGCGCCCGCTCGCCGCCGCACCCGCAGCGCCCGGCTCCGGTCGTCCGCCCCGCGCGGGCGCACGCAGCGCCCCGCTCGCAGGCGTGCCCACTCCAGCCGCCCGCCGCGCGCGCACACCGCCCCGCAGCAGCGCCGTGCCCGCGCCCTCCGCCTCGCGCGCTCGCGCTCTGCTCCCCGCCCCGCGCTCACGCTCCGCTCCGCCCCGCCCCGCAGCAGCTCCGCCCCGCCCGCGCGCTCGCGCCGTCGCCGCACGCCGCGCCGGCCGCGCCGCCGCTCGCGCTCCGCCCCGCTCGCGCCGTAGCCGCACGCCGCACCGCCGCTCGCGCTCTGCTCCCCGCGCGCTCAGGCTCCGTTCCGCCCCGCCCCGCGCGCTCGCCCCGTAGCCGCACGCCGCGCCGGCCGCGCCGCCGCTCTCGCTCCGCCCCGCTCGCGCCGTAGCCGCACGCCGCGCAGCCGCTCGCGCCGTAGCCGCACGCCGCGCCGCCGCTCGTGCACAGCTCGCCCGCACGCCGCGCCGGACGGCAGCAGCGCGCGCCCCGCCCTGCCCGCCGCGAGCTCCGCGCTCCGCCCCGCATCGCCTGCTCCGCTCCGCGCCGCGCCTACGCCGCTCCCCACTCGGGCCGACGCGCCCCGCTCCGGCCTCGCATGCTCGCCGTCGCATGCAGCTGTGCGTGGGTAGGTCGGAGAGAGAGAAAAAGAAAGAGAGAGAGAGTGGTGGGGGTGGGTGGGTGACAAGTGGGGTCACCCCGGACGGGCGCGGACGGAGAGGGTGCAGAACGCGTCCGATTCTGTCTGCTTTGGCCCCAAATCCAGCCCAAGTTTACTCTGGAAATAGGGTCAGACGGACATAAAACGGACAAGATGGGCCCAGTTCATTGCGCGCTGGGTCGTGGGGTTTGTCCATTTTACCCTAAACGGACAGAGCCGGACAAGATGGGGTCTTGCGGTGGAGTTGGCCTTAGAACCAAACACATTTCTTCTCCTCCGTGTACCCCTTTCTCTTTTTTCTTTTTTGAGGATTCACCCCCTTTCTCTAATCAATAAATCCTACACCTATGAAAAGATCTTATACTCCCCTAAATACTCTCCTCCCCCTGAATTTAACTAGGGTGAGCCCCGACCATTGATCCTAATCCAATTAACTACCTCAGTAATAATCTCACGTAACTTTACGTGGGTCTAGCATTACTCTTCTCTAATTACATGACGAAAGTCAGTCAGGGAGCCCATCGCAGCGAACGCCTTCCTCCCCGTTGCAAAGATCTTGGCGCAAGCTCGATGCGACGTAGATCAGTTGTAGCCGTTCGCGATTACACGTTTACTCGCAAATGTTCTCTTTTCTTTTTCCTTCAAAAATTTCACGACCAAGGTGCACGAGGAGGGGTTCAAACTCTGACCTCCCGTGCAATGGGCGGGGGTGCTTAGAGCAACTCTAGCAGACCCCGCATCGGCCCCCGACCCATAAAATAACCGTCAAAATGTGGATACGGACCGGAAAGCCTGCCCGACCAGACTCCGCATCCTGATCCGGTCCGTAAAAATTTTTGAGGGGCGCGGCAAATTCCCGACCCCAATCCGGGAAAACGCGGGTTTCCCCCTCGCGGCTGCAGTGCCCTGCATCACGGAGAAGCAGTTGGCGGGAGGGACATTTCAGGCTCGCGCTCTTTTCCCCCTCCTTCCGCCGTCATCCGCCCGCCCACCGCCGGCGGTTCCTGCCATATCTGCGGGGGGAATCACACCGTGGGGCCGCCCCACACCCTCCCGCGCTGAGCCACTGCACCGCCCCTCCGGATCCGGCGAGAAGAGCCGCCCCCCGTCGCCGCTGCCGCCGGGGATCGACCACCATCGAGCGCACCCCCTCATCGCCGCCCGGGATCACCCGCCACCGGTTAGTCCCTTTTTGTGATTTTTGCTAGCTGTGTAGTAGATTGATGCGCCGGTGTGCGTGTAGATGGAGTTGACCCCGTGCGAGAAGTTCTTGCTATCCGATTCGTTCGATTCGGATGTGGAGACCATGCTTGCGACCTTTCGGCAGCAAACATTAGCCATGGCGCTCGCCGTGAAGGAGCATGAAGACGAGCACCGGAAGAGGAGGCGACGATCTACTGTCGGGCGTCTGTGCATTCCTCGGAATCGTCATCTTGGGAATGAGATGTTGATGCAAGACAATTTCGCGGAGAATCCTACATATCCTCCACACCTCTTCCGGAGAAGGTACCGAATGCGTCGATCCCTCTTTGTGAAACTTGTTCAAGCTTGCGAGGCAAATTGCCGATATTTTACTCAAAGAAGGAATGTCGCGGGCTTAAAGGGATTTAGTGCATATAAAAAAATCTCCGCAGCTATGCGGGTGATTGCATATGGCGTTCCGGCTGACTATGCCGATGAGTATCTTCGCATTGGTGAAGATAGCACAATTGAGTCTGTGCGTAGATTTGCAAAAGCGATTGTCCGTATCTTTGGTCCTGAGTATCTTCAAGCACCCAATGAAGATGACACAAAGAAATTGATGGCATCTAATGAGAGGAGAGATTGGCCTGGCATGCTAGGTAGCATTTATTGTATGCATTGGAATTGGAAAAATTGCCCCAAGGCTTGGTAAGGAATCTATTGTGACAAGTCTCGTGATGCAACAATTGTGCTAGAGGCCGTAGCATCCGAGGATTTATGGATTTGGCATTGCTTTTTTTGTATGCCGGGCACTCTCAATGATATAAATGTGTTGCAATGGTCTCATTTGTTTGCTAGGCTTGCTAGTGGTGATGTTCCTGCTTGCAACTACACTATCAATGGGCATGAATACACAAAGGGGTACTATCTTGCAGATGGTATATACCCTCCTTGGTGCACATTTGTCAAGAGTATCAAAGAACCCAAAAAAAATAAAACAATGTGAATTTGCATGGGTGCAAGAGGCAGCCCGAAAAGACATTGAAAGAGCATTAGGTGTTTTGCAAGCTAGGTTTGCCATTGTCCGTGGTCCTGCTCGTTTTTGGGACAAGAAAACCTTGAAGAACATCATGACATGCTGTGTTATCCTGCACAATATGATTCTTGAAGATAAGAGAGGAATGAACTTAGAATTTTTTTACGACAATGTGGGTAGCCGTGTCAAATCAGCTAGAGACCCAAACCGCATTAGAGCTTTTCTTCAGACATACAAAGAGATTGAAAATGCAGTCACACACTTTCAACTTCAGGAATATCTCATTGAGCATCATTGGGAAAGGGCTAGACAGTGACTAATTTTTGTATTCATTTGTATTTGTATTCAAGACAAGTTTTGTATTGCACTATTTAAGTTTTCTACGGTGATTTGAATAATTATTTGTAATGCGGATGATTATTGTATTATGTTTGATTTGAACAATTCAGTTTGTTTTCAATTGTTGAATTATGTTGGATTTGATATTTGCGGGCTGATGATATGCAGGTTGCAGCGGCGCAAAGAGCAGAACCCGCATAGCCGACCTGTAAAAAAGCATATTCCGCGAATATACTTTTTTCACGGATCCGTTTGGGGGGTCAGCATGTATGCCAGCCCGCGCTGGCCCGCAAAAGCGGTTTTGCGCGAACTACAAACGCGTTTTGCGGGCCGGCGGGATGCGGGGTCTGCTAGAGTTGCTCTTAGAGCACTCCAGCCGTGCCCCCAACAGCCCCCCAGGCGTTTTTTTGCCGCCGGCAGAAAAAAGGCGCAGTCGCGCCCCCAGGAGCCTTTTTTCACCGGTTTGGGCCAAAACTGCCGCCGGCGGACCTAGGCCGAACCTGGCGCGCTAGGGATCGCCTGGGGCGCCGGGGAAAGCGTTTTGGCATGAACGGGGATGGGCCCGCCGAGTCAGCGAGACGCCGCTTCGTCGTCCTCGTCGCCTCGGTTCCCATGGGAATCAATGCCAAGGTTGTCGCGCCGGTCAGCCTCCATTGTGTTGGGGAACATTGCAGAAAATTAAAATTTTTCCTACGGTTTCACCAAGATCCATCTATGAGTTCATCTAGCAACGAGTCATGGGAGAGAGATTGCATCTACATACCACTTTGTAGATCGCGAGCGGAAGCGTTCAACGAACGGGGATGAAGTAGTCGTACACACCGTGATCTAAATCACCGGAGATCCTAGCACCGAAAGCACGGCACCTCCGCGTTCAACACACGTACGGTCAGCGTAACGTCTCCTTCTTCTTGATCCAGCAAGGCAAAGGAGAGGTTGGGGAAGATGGCTCCAGCAGCAGCACGACGGCGTGGTGATGGTGGAACTACAGTACTCCGGCAGGGCTTCGCCGTGCTCAACGGAGGAGGAGGAGGTGTTGGAGAGGGAGAGGGAGGCGCCAAGGATCAGGGGTGTGTCTGCCCCCTCCCCCCCTTTATATAGGAGTGCCAAGGGGGGGCGCCGGCCCTAGGAGATCCAATCTCCTTGGGGCGGCGGCCAAGGGGAGGTTTCCCTCCCCCCCGAGGCAGGTGGCCCCACCCGGTGGACCCCCGGGACCCTCCGGTGGTCCCGGTACAATACTGATAACCCCGAAACTTGTCCCGATGGCCAAAACAGCACTTCCTATATATAATTCTTTACCTACGGACCATTCCAAAACTCCTCGTGACGTCCGGGATCTCATCCGGGACTCCGAACGACATTTGGGTTACTGCATATACATATCTTCACAACCCTAGCGTCACCGAACCTTAAGTGTGTAGACCCTACGGGTTCGGGAGACATGCAGACATGACCGAGACGGCTCTCGGGCAATAACCAACAGCGGGATCTGGATACCCATGTTGGCTCCCACATGCTCCACGATGATCTCATCGGATGAACCACGATGTCGAGGATTCAATTAATCCCGTATACGATTCCCTTTGTCAATCGGTATTTTACTTGCCCGAGATTCGATCGTCGGTATCCCAATACCTCGTTCAATCTCGTTACCGGCAAGTCACTTTTCTCGTACCATAATGCATGATCCCGTGATCAAACACTTTGATCACATTGAGCTCATTATGATGATGCATTACCGAGAGGGCCCGGTGATACCTCTCCGTCAAGCGGAGTGACAAATCCCAGTCTCGATCCATGTCAACCCAACAGACACTTTCAGAGGTACCCGTAGTATACCTTTATAGTCACCCAGTTACGTTGTGACGTTTGGCACACCCAAAGCACTCCTACGGTATCCGGGAGTTACACGATCTCATGGTCTAAGGAAAGGATACTTGACATTGGAAAACTCTAGCAAACGAACTATGCGATCTTGTGCTATGTTTAGGATTGGGTCTCGTCCATCACATTATTCTCCTAATGATGTGATCTCGTTATCAATGACATCCAAGGTCCATAGTCAGGAAACCATGACTATCTATCGATCAACGAGCTAGTCAACTAGAGGCTTACTAGGGACATGTTGTTGTCTGTTATTCACACATGTATTACGATTTCCGGATAACACAATTATAGCACGAATAAAGACAATTATCATGAACAAGGAAATATAATAATAATGCTTTTATTATTGCCTCTAGGGCATATTTCCAACAGTCTCCCACTTGCACTAGAGTCAATAATCTAGTTACATTGTCATGAATCGAACACCCATAGAGTTCTGGTGCTGATCATGTTTTGCCTTAGGGAGAGGTTTAGTCAATGGATTTGCGACATTCAGATCCATGTGCTCTTTACAAATTTCTATGTCTCCATCTTGAACATTTTTCACGAATGGAGTTGAAGCGACGCTTGATGTGCCTGGTCTTCTTGTGAAACCTGGGCTCCTTTGCAAGTGCAATAGCTCCAGTGTTGTCACAGAAGAGTTTGATTGGCCCCGACGCATTGGGTATGACTCCAAGGTCGGTGATGAACTCCTTCACCCAAATTGCTTCATGTGCTGCCTCCGAGGCTACCATGTACTCCGCTTCACATGTAGATCCCGCCACGACGCTTTGCTTGCAACTGCACTAGCTTACTGCCCCACCATTCAAAATATACACGTATCCGGTTTGTGACTTAGAGTCATCCAGATCTGTGTCAAAGCTAGCGTCGACGTAACCCTTTACGACGAGCTCTTCGTCACCTCCATAAACGAGAAACATTTCCTTAGTCCTTTTCAGGTACTTCAGGATATTCTTGACCGCTGTCCAGTGTTCCTTGCCGGGATTACTTTGGTACCTTCCTACCAAACTTACGGCAAGGTTTACATCAGGTCTGGTACACAACATGGCATACATAATAGAACCTATGGCTGAGGCATAGGGGATGACACTCATCTCTTCTATATCTTCTGCCGTGGTCGGACATTGAGCTGAGCTCAATTTCACACCTTGTAACACAGGTAAGAACCCTTTCTTAGATTGATCCATATTGAATTTCTTCAATATCTTATCAAGGTATGTGCTTTGTGAAAGACCTATGAGGCGTCTCGATCTATCTCTATAGATCTTGATGCCTAATATATAAGCAGCTTCTCCAAGGTCCTTCATTGAAAAACTCTTATTCAAGTAGGCCTTAATGCTGTCCAAGAGTTCTATGTCATTTCCCATCAAAAGTATGTCGTCTACATATAATATGAGAAATGCTACAGAGCTCCCACTCACTTTCTTGTAAACGCAGGCTTCTCCATAAGTCTGCGTAAACTCAAATGCCTTGATCATCTCATCAAAGCGAATGTTCCAACTCCGAGATGCTTGCACCAGCCCATAAATCGAGCGTTGGAGCTTGCACACCTTGTCAGCATTCTTAGGATCGACAAAACCTTCCGGCTACATCATATACAATTCTTCCTTAAGGAAACCATTAAGGAATGCCGTTTTGACGTCCATTTGCCATATCTCATAATCATAGTATGCGGCAATTGCTAACATGGTTCGGACGGACTTCAGCTTCGCTACCGGTGAGAAAGTCTCATCGTAGTCAACCCCTTGAACTTGTCGATAACCCTTAGCGACAAGCCGAGCTTTATAGATGGTCACATTACCATACGCGTCTGTCTTCTTCTTAAAGATCCATTTATTTTCTATGGCTCGTCGCTCAACGGGCAAGTCAGTCAAAGTCCATACTTCGTTTTCATACATGGATCCTATCTCGGATTTCATGGCTTCTAGCCATTTGTCGGAATCCGGGCCCGCCATTGCTTCCTCATAGTTCGAAGGTTCACCGTTGTCTAACAACATGATTTCCAAGACAGGGTTGCCGTACCACTCTGGTGCGGAACGTGTCCTTGTGGACCTTCGAATTTCAGTAGGAGCTTGATTAGAAGTATCTTGATCATCATCATTAATTTCCTCTCTAGTCGGTGCAGGCACCTCAGGAACGTTTTCTTGAGTTTCGCCATTTTCCGGTTCAAGAGGCAACACTTCATCAAGTTCTACTTTCCTCCCACTTACTTCTTTCGAGAGAAACTCTTTCTCTAGAAAGGATCCATTCTTGGCAACAAAGATCTTGCCTTCGGATCTGAGGTAGAAGGTATACCCCATAGTTTCTTTAGGGTATCCTATGAAGACGCATTTTTCCGACTTGGGTTCGAGCTTTTCAGGTTGAAGTTTCTTGACATAAGCATCGCATCCCCAAACTTTTAGAAACGACAGCTTAGGTTTCTTCCCAAACCATAATTCATACGGTGTCGTCTCAACGGATTTCGACGGAGCCCTATTTAAAGTGAATGCGGCAGTCTCTAAAGCATAGCCCCAAAAAGATAGCGGTAAATCGGTAAGAGACATCATAGATCGCACCATATCTAATAGAGTGCGATTACGACGTTCGGACACACCGTTACGCTGAGGTGTTCCAGGCGGCGTGAGTTCTGAAACTATTACACATTTTCTTAAGTGTGTGCCAAATTCGTGACTCAAGTATTCTCCTCCACGATCTGATCGTAGAAACTTGATCTTTTTATCACGTTGATTTTCAACCTCACTCTGAAATTCCTTGAACTTTTCAAAGGTTTCAGACTTGTGTTTCATTAAGTAGATATACCCATATCTACTCAAGTCATCAGTGAGGGTGAGAACATAACGATAGCCACCGCGAGCCTCAACACTCATTGGACCGCACACATCGGTATGTATGATTTCCAATAAGTTGGTTGCTCGCTCCATTGTTCCTGAGAACGGAGTCTTGGTCATTTTACCCATGAGGCATGGTTCGCACGTGTCAAATGATTCATAATCAAGAGACTCTAAAAGTCCATCTGCATGGAGGTTCTTCATGCGTTTGACACCCATGTGACCAAGACGGCAGTGCCACAAATATGTGGGACTATTGTTATCAACTTTAACTCTTTTGGTATTCACACTATGAATATGTGTATCATCACGTACGAGATTCATTAAGAATAAACCATTAACCATCGGAGCATGACCATAAAACATATCTCTCATATAAATAGAACAACCATTATTCTCGGATTTAAATGAGTAGCCATCTCGAATTAAACGAGATCCAGATACAATGTTCATGCTCAAACTTGGCACTAAATAACAATTATTGAGGTTTAAAACTAATCCCGTAGGTAAATGTAGAGGTAGCGTGCCGACGGCGATCACATCGACCTTGGAACCATTCCCGACGCGCATCATCACCTCGTCCTTCGCCAGTCTCCGTTTATTCCGCAGCTCCTGCTTTGAGTTACAAATGTGAGCAACTGCACCAGTATCAAATACCCAAGAGCTACTACGAGTACTGGTAAGGTACACATCAATTACATGTATATCACATACCTTTTGTTTTGCCGGCCTTCTTGTCCGCTAAGTATTTGGGGCAGTTCCGCTTCCAGTGACCACTTCCCTTGCAATAAAAACACTCAGTCTCGGGCTTGGGTCCATTCTTTGGCTTCTTCCCGGCAACTTGCTTACCGGGTGCGGCAACTTCCTTGCCGTCCTTCTTGAAGTTCTTTTTACCCTTGCCCTTCTTGAACTTAGTGGTTTTATTCACCATCAACACTTGATGCTCCTTCTTGATTTCTACCTCTGCTGATTTCAGCATAGCATATACCTCAGGAATGGTCTTTACCATCCCCTGCATATTGTAGTTCATCACAAAGCTCTTGTAGCTAGGTGGAAGCGACTGGAGGATTCTGTCAATGACCGCTTCATCCGGGAGATTAACTTCCAGTTGAGTCAAGCGGTTGTGCAACCCAGACATTTTGAGTATGTGTTCACTGACAGAGCTATTTTCCTCCATCTTACAGCTAAAGAATTTGTCGGAGACTTCATATCTCTCGACCCGGGCATGAGCTTGGAAAACCATTTTCAGCTCTTCGAACATCTCATATGCTCCATGTCTCTCAAAACGCTTTTGGAGCCCCGGCTCTAAGCTGTAAAGCATGCCGCACTGAACGAGGGAGTAATCATCGCAGCGTGACTGCCAAGCGTTCATAACGTCTTGTTCTGCAGGGAGAATAGGTGCGTCACCCAGCGGTGCTCGTAGGACATAATCTTTCTTGGCAGCTATGAGGATGATCCTCAGGTTCCGGACCCAGTCCGTATAGTTGCTGCCATCATCTTTCATCTTGGTTTTCTCTAGGAACGCGTTGAAGTTGAGGACTACGTTGGCCATTTGATCTACAAGACATATTGTAAATATTTTAGACTAAGTTCATGATAATAAAGTTCATTTAATCAAATTATTTAATGAACTCCCACTTAGATAGACATCCCTCTTCTAGTCATCTAAGTATTACATGATCCGAGTCAACTAGGCCGTGTCCGATCATCACGTGAGACGGACTAGTCAACATCGGTGAACATCTTCATGTTGATCGTATCTTCTATACGACTCATGCTCGACCTTTCGGTCTTCTGTGTTCCGAGGCCATGTCTGTACATGCTAGGCTCGTCAAGTCAACCTAAGTGTTTTGCGTGTGTAAATCTGTCTTACACCCGTTGTATGTGAACGTTAGAATCTATCACACCCGATCATCACGTGGTGCTTCGAAACAACGAACTGTCGCAATGGTGCACAGTTAGGGGGAACACTTTCTTGAAATTATTATGAGGGATCATCTTATTTACTACCGTCGTTCTAAGTAAACAAGATGCAAAACATGATAAACATCACATGCAATCAAATAATAAACGTGACATGATATGGCCAATATCACATAGCTCCTTTGATCTCCATCTTGGGGCTCCATGATCATCTTGTCACCGGCTTGACACCATGATCTCCATCATCATGATCTCCATCATCGTGTCTCCATGAAGTTGCTCGCCAACTATTACTTCTACTACTATGGCTAACGCGTTTAGCAATAAAGTAAAGTAATTTACATGGCGTTTCTCAACGACACGCAGGTCATGCAAAAAATAAAGACAACTCCTATGGCTCCTGCCGGTTGTCATACTCACCGACATGCAAGTCGTGATTCCTATTACAATAGCATGAACATCTCATACATCACATATAGATCATTCATCATTCATCACAACTTTGGCCATATCATATCACAAAGCACTTGCTGCAAAAACAAGTTAGACGTCCTCTAATTGTTGTTGCAAGTTTTACGTGGCTGAATTAGGGTTCTAGCAAGAACGTTTTCTTACCTACGTGAAAGCCACAACGTGATTTGTCAACTTCTATTTACCCTTCATAAGGACCCTTTTCATCGAATCCACTCCAACTAAAGTGGGAGAGACAGACACCCGCCAGCCACCTTATGCAACTAGTGCATGTTAGTCGGTGGAACCGGTCTCACGTAAGCGTACGTGTAAGGTTGGTCCGGGCCGCTTCATCCCACAATACCGCTGAAGCAAGATAAGACTAGTAGCGGCAAGAAAGTTGACAACATCTACGCCCACAACAAATTGTGTTCTACTCGTGCAATAGAGAACTACGCATAGACCTAGCTCATGATGGCACTGTTGGGGAACGTTGCAGAAAATTAAAATTTTTCCTACGGTTTCACCAAGGTCCATCTATGAGTTCATCTAGCAACGAGTCATGGTAGAGAGATTGCATCTACATACCACTTTGTAGATCGCGAGCGGAAGCGTTCAACGAACGGGGATGAAGTAGTCGTACACACCGTGATCCAAATCACCGGAGATCCTAGCACCGAAAGCACGACACCTCCGCGTTCAACACACGTACGGTCAGCGTAACGTCTCCTTCTTCTTGATCCAGCAAGGCAAAGGAGAGGTTGGGGAAGATGGCTCCAGCAGCAGCACGACGGCGTGGTGATGGTGGAACTACAGTACTCCGGCAGGGCTTCGCCGTGCTCAACGGAGGAGGAGGAGGTGTTGGAGAGGGAGAGGGAGGCGCCAAGGTCCAGGGGTGTGTCTGCCCCCTCCCCCCCTTTATATAGGAGTGCCAAGGGGGGGCGCCGGCCCTAGGAGATCCAATCTCCTTGGGGCGGCGGCCAAGGGGAGGTTTCCCTCCCCCCAAGGCACCTAGGAGGTGCCTTCCCCTTGTGGGACTCCTTCCCTTTGAAACCCTAGGCGCATGGGCCTCTTGGGGCTGGTTCCCCTTGGCCCATGTAGGCCAAGGCGCACCCCCTAGAGCCCATGTGGCCCCCCGAGGCAGGTGTCCCCACCCGGTGGACCCCCGGGACCCTCCGGTGGTCCCGGTACAATACCGATAACCCCGAAACTTGTCCCGATGGCCAAAACAGCACTTCCTATATATAATTCTTTACCTCCGGACCATTCCAAAACTCCTCGTGACGTCCGGGATCTCATCCGGGACTCCGAACGACATTCGGGTTACTGCATATACATATCTTCACAACCCTAGCGTCACCGAACCTTAAGTGTGTAGACCCTACGGGTTCGGGAGACATGTAGACATGACCGAGACGGCTCTCGGGCAATAACAAACAGCGGGATCTGGATACCCATGTTGGCTCCCACATGCTCCACGATGATCTCATCGGATGAACCACGATGTCGAGGATTCAATTAATCTCGTATACGATTCCCTTTGTCAATCGGTATTTTACTTGCCCGAGATTCGATCGTCGGTATCCCAATACCTCGTTCAATCTCGTTACCGGCAAGTCACTTTTCTCGTACCGTAATGCATGATCCCGTGATCAAACACTTTGATCACATTGAGCTCATTATGATGATGCATTACCGAGAGGGCCCGGTGATACCTCTCCGTCAAGCGGAGTGACAAATCCCAGTCTCGATCCATGTCAACCCAACAGACACTTTCAGAGATACCCGTAGTATACCTTTATAGTCACCCAGTTACGTTGTGACGTTTGGCACACCCAAAGAACTCCTACGGTATCCGGGAGTTACACGATCTCATGGTCTAAGGAAAGGATACTTGACATTGGAAAACTCTAGCAAACGAACTATGCGATCTTGTGCTATGTTTAGGATTGGGTCTCGTCCATCACATCATTCTCCTAATGATGTGATCTCGTTATTAATGACATCCAATGTCCATAGTCAGGAAACCATAACTATCTATCGATCAACGAGCTAGTCAACTAGAGGCTTACTAGGGACATGTTGTTGTCTGTTATTCACACATGTATTACGATTTCCGGATAACACAATTATAGCACGAATAAAGACAATTATCATGAACAAGGAAATATAATAATAATGCTTTTATTATTGCCTCTAGGGCATATTTCCAACACATTGATGCCTCACGGACGGTGCAGTGAAGGCGACATCGACGCGTGTCCCGCCCGCTCCCGCCACGCGTCGCCCGGCATGCAGGCTCTCACCGCCCGTCTTCGGCTATAAAAATCGATCTCCCCACCGGTAAACGCCACAGTCGCCACACCTCGCCTCGTATCGCCTCACAAAGCAGCACTCCCCCTCTTCCCGCCGACGAGCAATGGCTGAGAGCTACCCCGGCGATGCCGCGAGGCGAACAACTTCGGCCGCCACCATCTCCATAAAGAGGAGGCACGCCTCCTCTACAAGGCCAACTATTCGTCGCCCCCGGACAGGCGTGTGCCAGGGTCATGGAAGTTGAGCGCCGGCGGGGTCCCGGTGACACCGGTGCCCGAAGGGGCTGCACGGCGGGCCGAGCTCGCCCGCATCCGCTCGTCGCTGATGGAGGCGTAGTGGAACGAGTCGAGGTACGCCGCCGACAGCCACACGTTGTGGACGATGTACTTCGAGCGCCGCCGCGAAGACCAGATCGCCTCAACGCTGACGGGCGGCTCGAGTGGTGGGGCGTGCCTGGCCGCACCCTCGATGCCGTCCTCGACCACATCGAGGCCGGCAACATGCCGCGCCTCGATTACCCGCCGCGTCCGTCATTCTCTCGCCGCCGTGGCAGCTCCTGGACGCTGCGGCGAATGAAGCCAGGGACCTCCTCATCGCCGGGCTCCGGCTAGCTCTCCTCCGGCTCTCCGGCGCTCCGCCCCGTAGAGCCAGAGTCAGAGGAGACGCCACTTCGGCGCCGCACCCACAGTGACGCCCTCGTCCTCAACGAGGGCGGCCGCCCCTCCCCGTGCTCCCTCCGCCTAGTCTGGCCGAAGCCTGAGCCGGGGCTGCTCCCCGTGAATCATGAGCACGCGGACATGGTGGCCCCCGACGACGAGTCCGCCCTCAAGTGGGCGAGGGAGGACTACGTCCGCAAGCAGGTGCTCCGCCAGCGCCGGCCATACGCGCAGCTCCAGGCCTGGCGCCGCAGACGCGAGGAGGGTGGTGTCATCGTCCTCGACAATGACGAGGAGGGCGAGGCCGGGCCGTCCAACCCCCCACCGCGCGTCGGCGACCCTGGCCAGGGGTGCAGTCGGGACGGCGGCGGCTCCGGCGGGGCGCGCGACAACGGTGACGACTACACCCGTTTCTACAGGCTCCTCGACATGTAGATGGCGTGCAACGGCCGCGGCGTAGCAGGGCTAGGCGTAGTTCTAGGCATTGTTTGCATGTTTTATCTGTTTTTGTACAAATTTCTATGAAATATTGCCGAGTTTGTACAAATTTCTATGAAATATCGCCAAGTTCACGCGATTTTGGCGGCGACCTGGGGGCGTCGACTGGGAACGCAATCGCCCCTAGTCGCCAAGCAAACGCCGGTTCGGCCCCAGGCGGCTCTTTTTCGACGTCCTGGGGGGCCGAACGGATGGAGATGCTCTTACCACTCAGCTATAGTGGGTTTTTGTGAACACTTGCAACCAAACTGCTATATATGTTTTTAAAGATAATTTTGTTTTAGATTAAAAAAATCCTTCTGAATTATTATTTTTCTTCAGAAAATTGATTTTTATCTTTCAAAGAACAAAAGTCCATGTTTTTAGAGGGTTTTTTTTCTAGACTTTCCATGTGCATTTTGAATTAAAGGTAGCATGGTTGTTTCTTTTTATTATAAGTCATGCCACTTTTTTGTTCCCAAACAATGGAAAATTTTAGGTCTTATTGTAATGCCGCACGACAAGCTTTGAGAAATTTTAGCACTTATTCATGGCAATTTTGGAATTGCTTTTTTTACTTTCTCACATGGAAATTGATTATCAAGAGCATGGTATTATAATAATTAGTAGCATCACATTTTTATTATTAAGATGATGACATACCATGACCTTTTTATTGTTGATAACATGTCATTTTTGTTAATAAGAGGATGACGGTTTTATCATTAATAGGCTGGTAGCTTGTTATTGAGAGGATGACCTTTTTATTATTGTTTGCATGACATTTTTATTATCAAGAGGATGATAGTTTTATTATTGATAGGATGCCAATTTATTTTTTATTGGCATGTAATTTTTATTTTTATTTTCATTGAGACCCCATTTTTATGAATTTTTGCATTAGTGGACCCAAAAAAGCAAAAAATTACACATGGGAAATTTTTTTGGTCCATGGCAAAAATAAAGAAAATAATGTTCTCAAAAAACATGACATTTTTTGCACGGTGAAACATCTTGACGACTCCCCTCCAAAAGAAACATCTCCATGACAAATTTCTTAAACTTAGTTTTTTCTAGATAATGTAACACATTTTTCAATCATACTATTGTATTTTTATAGACTAAAGAACTGAAAGTTTTGTAAAGTAGAGTGGTATTTTTTATATTTTCTCAAAATCAAGGTATTTTTATGGATCTATCTTTTTCCTTGTTTTTTAATAGAAAAGTGTGTATTTATTTTGTTCAAGGCATTAAGAAAATAGTTAAATGGGCCTTTGGGATAATCGAGGTTCGCCCAGGCCCCACACGGACAAATGAACAAGCGGAGGGGGGCGACATGTTTGTTGGCTGCTCCTCCCCATGGTAAATGAAATCGTTTGATGGGAGTTGCTTCCTCGCGACTATTCCCCAGATATCAGGGTAAGAAAGACAAAACATGATGATATTATCCTAGATTTCGACATTTAGAAAATTCACTTCTTTTGTAACTCAACTGTTAGCCTGGTTGAAAATCTATTTCATCACTAAATCTCCTGTGACGAACCTTCGAAACTAGATCCTATATATTGGTATGTTTCGATGACTTTTTGGGGTCAAAAGTTATCACGTCTTGGTGACGTAAACTACCACACCTGTGATAATAAGTTATCATGTAATTTACACAGAGTTTTCCTAGACATAAAAAATGGTTCTCCCAATCTTCTCCTCGCATGCGCATGCATGCATGCACTAGAAGACTGAAAGTTGTCACCATACCCCTCCATTCAATGAATAAGGCATGCACACATCTAAAAATTCAAGTTTGACCATAAATTAGACCAACCATATGTGGATTATATGTAATAAAAAAATATATTGTTGAATATTTAATGAAAAGAAGTTTTCAGTGGTAATGTAATTTTTTAATCACAAAAATATATATTATTCATCAAATTTATGTCTAAAGTTGGATTTTGGGAAACATGCATGCCATATATATTGGAGTACTATATTCTCTCCATTTAGAAATTTCAAAATCCTTCCTAGCTTAAACAGTTGGTCTGATTCAAAATTCATATTGGCCATAAAATTTGTCACGAGGAGAGCCACGAAATTAGATCGCATGTTAGTATGTTTCAACGACTTTTTCCGGGTCAAAAAATATCACGCTTGGGCTATGTAAGTTATCACACATGTGAAATTTAACTTATTATGCTATTTACATATATTTTACCGGGGGCATAAAAATGGCTCTCTCACAGCACACTTGCTCTCTTGGTGGTTTTGGTAATTCATGTCAACATACATATTGTTGCACTAATGCTTTTATTTAGTGTATTTTCGAAAAGTTCAACACTAGAATGGCAAGGACATGAGCACGTGGAACCCTTCAAAATGCTAAGGGCATGGATTGACAAAGCTTCGAGACTCTATATTTTTGGTTAAGTGATCCGAGATCACATTGAGTCCATAGGAAAGTCAATACTATTAAAATGGGATGAGGTTTTGATCATGACTCAATTGCTCAAGTGCTTGATGATATTGCTCCAAAAACCCTCTACCACTTTCTCCAAGTCATACATGTCCAAACCCTAAATAGCCAACTCGGTCCCACCGAGAGCATTCCATTTGGGCCCACCGAGTTGATCATATACACTGCCAGAGCCAAACCCTAGAATTTCGGTCTCACCGAGTTGCAAAGCCAATTCGTTCACTTTAGAATCACCGAGTTGAACTGATCAAAACTACCGAAATGAAGTCTTACCTAGGTTATCGCATTTTGATCCGTCCGAGATTTCCACTTCGGTCCCACCGAGAAGCCCAACGTTCATATCTTTTACACACGTAAGTGTCACCGAGTTTTTGCTTCGGGATCACCAAGCCGAGTCAAAAGTTTCTAACGGTTGGATTTTCGGTGAAGGCTATAAATTCCCCTCCACCCCCACCTACTCTCTAAGAGATCCATCAGAACGAATCTACACTTCCACCATTGATTTTCTGAGAGAGAACCACCTACACATGTGTTGAGATCAAGTATTCCAATCCAACCATTTGAACCTTGATTTCTAGCCTCCTCAAGTTGCTTTCCACTCCAATCCTTCTCCCACCCAAGCCAAGTCTTTGAGAGAGCGGTTGACTCTTGAGGTGACTATCATTTGAAGCACAAGAGCAAGGAGATCATCATCAACAACACCATCTATTACCTTTTGGAGTGGTGTCCCCTGGTTTGGTTAGGCATCACTTGGGAGCCTCCAAGATCTAGTGGAGTTGAACCAAGGAGTTTGTAAGGGTAATGAGATCACCTACTTCGTAAAGATTTACCCTGAGTGAGGCTAGTCCTTCATGGACGTAAGCCATAGTGGAATAGACAAGGTTGCTTCATCATGTTCCCTCCGTGGGTTGAAATATCCATCAACGTTGGCATATGATAGCACCACCTATCGGAACCATGCCAAAAACCACCGTGTCTTCATTGCGTTTGATCTTCCATATCTACCCCTTTACTTTCTGCACTATTGCATGATGTATTCTTTCTATTGCTCTATCTCTAGATATGCATGCATCTGAGTTGTAGCCCCACCCCTCGGTCCATGTGGTCCCTTCCCGGGTTGTTGGGACCCATGGTGGAACCCCAAGAACCTTCTAGAACTTTCCCGGCACTCTATCGAAAATCCTGAACTTTTTCGGAACCCTGAATATGACTTCCCATATATGAATATGTACCTCCGGACCACTCTGGAGCTCCTCGTGATATCCTGGATCTCATCTGGGGCTCCGAACAATATTCGGTCTCACCAACATTAATATCCCAATACTACCCTAGCATTACCGAGCGTTAAGTATGTGACCCTATGGGTTCGAGAACATGCTGACATAACTGAGACCCCTCTCCGATCAATAATCAATAGTGGGACTGATAACCCATAAGTATAGGGGATCGCAACTGTTTTCGAGGGTAGAGTATTCAACCCAAATTTATTGATTTGACACAAGGGGAGCCAAAGAATACTCTCAAGTATTAGCAGTTGAGTTGTCAATTCAACCACACCTGGATAACTTAGTATCTGCAGCAAAGTATTTAGTAGCAAAGTAGTATGGAAGTAACGGTAACTGTCGGTGTACTAAAGTAGGGGTACCTTAGTACCCCGAACTTGTGCACGGGCAGTAGTAGCGTCCCGCGGCAAGGCTCGCCAGGGGAGCGACAAGAGTCTCCACGGCCCTTCCTGGGCCGGACGAAGGCCAAGTGATCGAGCCTAGAAGACCAAGCCCCGGCAAGAGGAGCTTGCCGGGCCAAGAAGGCAAGGTCCGGCAAGAGGAGCTTGCCGGGCCAAGGCGACAAGGCCCCGGCAAGAGGAGCTTGCCGGGATAACTAAGCCGAAGCACCAAGGCCCCGGCGGGAGGAGCTCGCCGGGACGGCCAAACCAAGGCACCCCAAGAGAAGCCCGCCGCGGCGCGCCGAGCGCCCCGGCAAGGCCTGACGAGCGGCAAGCTCTCAGGTGCGGCAAGACAACCACCGCGGCAAGCCACTTGCCGCGGCGAACCACCACCTCAGGCATGCGCTCCAGCTCACCTGCCCACGCGTCACTCTGGAGCTTCCCCAGAGGCACGTGGCGGGGCGCCGCGCAACCTGGGGCGCGCGCGTGGCATGCGACGTTGGCAGAGTCGCCCCCGTGGCAAGCGGAGGCGCCCCTAACGGTCCGCCTCGGCACTGTTCAGGCGATCCAGACGGGCATTTAATGCCTTTGTCCCCCGCCGTCAGAGTTAGGTGCGATAGCACTGTGCGGCCACTGTTCGCACAGTTCCTTGCCATTTGTACCCTCACTTGCGTCGCTACCTGTGGGAAACCCCTTAGCATATAAAAGGAGGCCCATGCGCACGTAGAGAGGGGGGATGAAGACGGAAAAGGGGACACCCAGTAGACCCTCGTCTACGTCCAGCTCCAACTTACTGTAGCTTCTTGCGCTCTAGAGCAAGAACTCGAATCAACCAGATAAGCAGCAGTAGGGTTTTACGCATCCATGCGGCCCGAAGCTGGGTAAAATCATTGTGTGTGTGTGTCGCCTCGATCTGCTCTTTGTGCAACCTCCGCCCCCCGCCGAACCGACAAGGGGCTCCGTCCCCATAGGTGCTCGTGGAGGCCGATTTCCCCCGACATCTTTGGCGCGCCAGGTAGGGGGTGCGTCGAGGTTGTGTGAACCAGATCCGGCGTCCGCGCGAGCCAGACTCTCATTGTTTGCGCCGGCATGGCGCCGAAGAAGAAAGCTCCAGAGGTGACCGGTCCGTCAGCGTCAAACCCACCGCCCCTGGAGCAGACGGGTGGTGGGGAGGACGCCGGCGGAGGAACGGGCGCCGTCGAACCAGTTCTTGGTCCCGCGACGTCCGAGCTCGCCCCGCGCCCTTCTCAGGAGTCGCGAAACCAGCAGCGTCATGGTACCCATGGTACCATACGCTCGCTGGACCCAGACCGTGCTGGTGGCTCCCAAGGCGCTCAGAACCAGCATGCGACCCAGCGTGCCGGAACGAGCGTCGCGCGGCTGCCTGGACCGGGTGCTGCTCCTTCTAACATAGTTAGGAGTTCGAGCACATCCCGCTCCTCGCGCCGTTCGCCGCCTCTGCCCGCCACCCCAGCGGAAGCTCTCGCGCGAGCTCAGCTACTCCTAGACTACCCTCCAACGGCGGACAAGCTCGACGACTGGAGGGCAACCATCCAGAGCCTCATCGGTTTCGCCAACGGTGACACTCCGCGGCAGCACAACGCGTCGCAGCCGCGGCCAGTCACCCAGGCGAGAACCGATGGCGCCAAGAATGGCGGGGGTGCGACCACCGTGCACTCCCCGCCCCAGAAGCCGCGGTCGCCGACTCGCCGGGCTCACCCCGACAACGACTCCACCGCGTCGTCGAACCCGCGAACTCGCCGCGACCAACGCCAAGTCCTTCACGAACGAAGGGAAGAAGACGCTCGAACCCGCATCGAGCGCAGAAGAGAGGCGCGGCGTCAATCAGACCAGCGCGTTGAGCCCTTTGGAAACATGCACGCACCGAGGGAACCAGGCGAACTGCCGCATTTGGTAGGCTGCCCCGCGTTCACCCGCGAGCTGCGGCAAGTCCAGTGGCCCAGCACAAAGAACTTCAAGCCCGACGTGCCCGAGAAGTACGACGGCAAGTCGCATCCGTCTGAGTTCCTCAGCATCTACACCATTGCGGTGCAGGCTGCCGGGGGACGGGACGATAAGATCCTTGCCAACTACTTCCCGCTGGTACTCAAGCCCAACGTCAGATCCTGGCTCATGCACTTGCCGGACGGCTCCATCTCCTCCTGGCCAGATCTATGCCATCAGTTCGTTGGCGCCTTCACGGGCGGCCACAAACCCCATGGCCAGGCAAGCGATCTTCATCTGCTTGTTCAGAAGGAGGGGGAGCCTTTGCGCAAGTTCATCTAGAGGTTCAGCCGTGTGCACTACAACATCCCAGACGTCCACCCCGCCGCGGTGATCAGCGCGTTCCATCAGAACGTGCGCAACCGCATGATGCGGGAGGAGATGGCGATGTGCAAAATCAAGGAGGTTAGCGAGCTTTACGCCCTGGCCGACAAGTGTGCACGGGCTGAGGAGGGGAGGAAGCTCCCCGGAGAAAGCGTTGGAGAAGGAGAATCCGACAGTGAAGGTACCGCCCCGGCAAGGAGAGGCCGGCGGCGGAACGGCAAAAAGAAGAAAAACCCAGAGGTACTGGTTGTCGAGAAGTCCGGCAGCGAGGGCTCCGCCAAGAAAGCCCAGGCGGGAGGCCCCGGCAAGGAGGTTGTCGGGTGCGCCAACTGCCGGGCGGTGGCTGCTGCCGATAAGCGAGACGGTACCGACAAGAAGTACTGCAAGATCCACCGTACCAGGGGCCACGACCTCCAGAGTTGCAAGCAAGTCGAGCGACTCGTCGACCTGCAGAAGGCCGAGTACGCACGACGCGACAAGAGAGAGCCCAAGCAGGCGGCGGGGGATCCGGCACGAAGCGTCCCGGCCCGGGGGAGCGCCGCGGCAAGGACAAGCAGCGGCAAGCAGACAGACCTCCCCGGGGACGCGACAAGGGCGAAGACGATGACGATGACGAAGACATGGAAGACCCCGAGACCAGCGAGCAGGAGTTTCAGAAAGCCACTGAGGTCTTGTGTGTGGACGGCGGTGCCTCCCTGCACGCTTCCCACCACCAGCTTAAACAGTGGGTGCGGGAGGTCAATGCAGCAGAGCCACCTGTCGAGTCACGCAGACCCCTAAGATGGTCCAGCACGCCTATCATCTTCGACATTGAGGACCACCCTGATCGCACAACCGCGGTCGGGTGCTTTCCCCAACGATCCGCAACCTCAAGGTCACTAAGATGCTAGTTGACGGCGGGGCCGGCTTGAATCTGATCTCCTCTGCTGTTCTCCGGAGACTCCAAGTTCCCGACAGCGAGCTCGAAGAAACCAGCACATTCGAAGGAATCAACCCGGGAAGGAGCAAGCCGAAGGGAAAGATCACGCTGCCGGTAACATTTGGCAGCGAGCTGAATTTCAGGACTGAGAAGGTCACCTTTGACGTCGCCGACTTTCCGTTGCCTTACAACGGGATCCTCGGCCGACCAGCGCTCGCCAAGTTCATGGCGGCCTCTCACTACGCGTATAACATGCTCAAGATGCCTGTCCCGATAAGCGTCATTTCTGTCCCCGGCGACAATAAGGATGCCCTTATCTGCGCCGACCAAATATACCGGGACGCGACAGCAGCAACGGCCCGCGGCCCGCCTGCCGCTGGAGCTTCCGGGGGAAAGAAGAAATCCGGCAAGTGCTCTGGCGCCCACTCCGGCAAGCGCGCCTCTTCGGAGTGCTGCACTGCCGTCGAGGACGTGCCATCGAGCCCCGCCGGCAAGAAGACCAAGTCCGGCAAGTGCTCTGGCGCCCACTCCGGCAAGCGCGCCTCTTCGGAGTGCTGCGCTGCCGTCGAGGACGTGCCATCGAGCCCCGCCGGCAAGAAGACCAAGCCCGGCAAGTGCTCTGGCGCCCACTCCGGCAAGCGCGCCTCTTCGGAGTGCAGCGCTGCCGTCGAGGACGTGCCATCGAGCCCCGCCGGCAAGAAGGCCAAGCCCGGCAAATGCTCTGGTGCCCACTCCGGCAAGCGCGCCTCTTCGGAGCGCTGCGCTGCCGTTGAGGACGCACCATCGAGCCCTGCCGGTAAACACAAGGAGACGGCGGCTGCTCCACCAGCGACCAAGAAGGTGCCCGCCAAGGAGAACGGCACTGGTGGTACCTTCACCATCAGTGCCACTCTCGACCCCAAATAGGAAGGCGCGCTCGTTGCTTTCCTGCGGGCGAATGTCGATGTGTTTGCCTGGCAACCATCTGACATCCCGGCGTTCCCAGGGAAGTGATTGAGCACCACCTTGCCGTCTGTCCTCATGCGCGGCCCGTTAAGCAAAGAGTCAGGAAACAAGCGGTGGAGCGCCAAGAGTTTATCGCGGAGGAGATCAGGAAGTTGGAAGCGGCAGGCCTCGTCAGAGGCGTGCTCCATCCGACGTGGTTGGCCAATCCTGTTGTCGTGCGCAAAGCAAACGGGAAGTGGAGGCTTTGCATCGATTTCATCGATGTCAACAGAGCTTGCCCTAAAGATCCATTTCCCTTGCCGCGCATCGACCAGATTGTTGACTCCACGGCCGGATGCGACCTGCTTTCATTCCTTGACGCCTACTCCGGGTACCACCAGATTTTCATGACCAAAGAAGATGAAGAGAAGACTGCGTTCATCACTCCATGCGGCACGTACTGTTTTGTGCGGATGCCTTTTGGACTGAAGAACGCGGGCTCGACGTTTGCGAGGGTTGTCCACACTGCTTTCGAGCCACAGATCCACAGAAATGTGGAGGCCTACATGGACGACATTGTGGTCAAGAGCAGAGACAAGGCAACCTTGGTTCAAGACTTGGAAGAGACCTTTGCGAACTTGCGCAAGATCAGCCTCAAGCTCAACCCCGAGAAGTGCGTGTTCGGAGTTCCCTCCGGCAAGCTTCTCGGGTTCTTCGTGTCTCAGCGTGGGATCGAAGCCAACCCCGACAAGATCAAGGCCATCGAGCAGATTGAAGCCCCAACGCGTGTCAAGGACGTGCGAAGACTTGCCGGCTGCGTGGCGGCTCTCAGCAGGTTTATTTCCAGGTCTGCGGAACGCGCCCTGCCGTTTTTCAAAATCTTGAAAAAGGCAGGTCCAGTAAAATGGACTCCGAAAGCGGAGGCTGCGCTGCAAGACTTGAAGAAATACCTTTCCTCCGCTCCTATACTTGTCGCGCCTAGACCGCAAGAGAGGTTGCTGCTCTACCTAGCGGCAACCAATCAAGTGGTTAGTGCTGCGTTAGTAGCGGAGAGGGAAGCTGATGACGAGCCCGCAACCACGGCAAGCGCGTCCGGCGACAAGCAGGGGGCTTCCCCGACAAGCTCTGGCCCCGGCAAAGGCGAATCCGCACAAGCGCAAGGGGAAGTGCAGAAGAAGAGGATGGTGCAGCGCCCAGTTTACTTCGTCAGTTCCCTCCTGCAGGGGGCTAGGTCGAGGTACTCTGGTGTGCAGAAATTGCTCTTCGGCCTCCTCATGGCCTCGAGGAAGCTGCGCCATTACTTCCAAGCACACGAGATCACGGTGGTCACTCGCTTTCCGCTTAAGAGGATACTGCAGAATCCCGAAGCAACATGCAGGATTGTCGAGTGGGCACTAGAACTGTCAAGCTTTGGCCTCAAGTTCGAGAGCACATCGACCATCCAGAGCAGAGCATTGGCAGAGTTCATAGCAGAATGGACGCCGACACCGGACGAAGAAATTCCAGAGACGAGCATCCCCGGCAAGGAAGCAACCAAAGAGTGGCTGATGTACTTTGATGGTGCCTTTTCGCTGGAAGGCGCCGGTGCCGGCATGCTGCTCATCGCGCCCACCGGAGAGCACCTCAAGTACATCGTCCAGATGCACTTTCCCAAGGAGCAAGCAACCAACAATACGGCAGAGTATGAAGGTTTGCTCGCCGGTCTCAGGATTGCGGCGGAACTTGGGATCAAGAAGCTCATTGTCAGGGGTGACTCGCAGCTCGTCGTCCGCCAAGTGAACAAGGATTACCAGTGCCCGTTGATGGAGGCTTACGTTGATGAAGTGAGGAAGCTGGAAGAGCGCTTTGACGGCCTGCAAATGGAATACGTTCCAAGAGCAGAGAACGACATCGCCGACGGCCTGTCAAAATGCGCCGCACTAAAGCTACCTGTGGAACCAGGGACTTTTGTGCTCAAGCTGACTCAGCCATCCGTGACACTATCGACTGGGCCAAGCAAGAAGAGAAAATCGGTCTCCGGTGACTATCTCCCGGCAGAGCTTCCCGAAGCCGCCGCCAAGGGAGTCCCCAAGATCGACGCCAAGAGTGTTGAGGAGCTGCCCGCTCCGGCAAGCCCCAGGGTTTGTCCCGACGAAGCAGGCGCTCCCGGCAAGCCATGCCCCGGCAAGCTTGCCGGGGAACGTCAAGCTCCGGCTGAGCCCCAAGTCCTCGCCGTAGAAGCTGATGTTCCCGCAGCCGCCGACATGCCTTTGGTCCTCGTCGTCGAGCCACAGGCTCCGACGTGGGCACAACGGATCGTCCGTTTCCTCCAGACAGGAGAACTTCCCGAAGAACAAGAAGAAGCGGAAAGAGTAGCCCGGCAGTCCAGTATGTACCAGTTCGTCGACGGCGCACTGTACAGAAGAGGACGCAATGGGGTGAAATTGAAGTGCATTCACCGGGAAGACGGACAGGAGCTGTTGGCAGAGATACACGGAGGCATATGTGGACACCACATTGGCGCCAGAGCACTTGCCGGCAAAGCGTTCCGGCAAGGTTTCTTCTGGCCCACAGCCCTCCAGGATGCAACTGCACAAGTAACCAAGTGTGAAGCGTGCCAGTTCCATTCCAAGAAGATACACCAGCCAGCTCAAGCTCTCCAGATGATCCCTTTGTCCTGGCCCTTCTCGGTCTGGGGGCTCGATATCCTCGGCCCCTTCCCCCGATCCGTCGGGGGCTTTGAGTACTTGTTCGTTGCCATCGACAAGTTCACAAAGTGGCCAGAAGTGGAACCGGTGAGGAAGGTGACTGCCCAGTCTGCGATCAAATTCTTCAGGTCGATTGTTTGCCGCTTCGGGATCCCCAACAGGATCATCACCGACAACGGTACGCAGTTCACAAGCCACGCTTTCATGCAGTACACCCAAAACCTCGGCACCAAGGTCTGCTTCGCTTCTGTTGCTCATCCCCGGAGCAACGGTCAAGCGGAAAGGGCCAACGCCGAGGTACTGCGCGGGCTCAAGACCAGAAGTTTTGACAAGCTGCTCAAGCACGGACGAAACTGGATCGAGGAGCTGCCGGCGGTTCTTTGGTCGGTCAGAACGACGCCAAATCGAGCCACCGGCCAGACACCATTTGCTCTAGTCTATGGAGCAGAAGCAGTTACCCCCACGGAACTCGTATACGGGTCACCTCGAGTGCTCGCTTATGATGAGCTTGAGCAAGAGCGGTCGCGTGAAGATGACGCACTGCTCCTCGAGGAGGATCGTCTCCAGGCTGCTGTGCGATCCGCTCGCTACCAGCAAGCTCTGCGTCGCTATCATAGCTGCAAAGTTAAAGCCAGGAGCCTCGAGGAAGGCGACCTTGTTCTTCGGCACGTTTAGTCGGCCAAGATACACAACAAGTTGACGCTGAAGTGGGAAGGCCCTTACCGGGTGAAACGAGTCACGAGGCCCGGCGCCGTCCGCCTCGAGACCGAAGATGGTACTCCGGTGAGCAATTCCTGGAACATTGAGCATCTTCGCAAGTTTTACCCGTAAGGCACGGTTGTCGGACCCCGTCCGGCAACCAACTCTTTGTACAAAAGTCTTGCCGCAGTTGCATGTAATCCTTTGTACAAAGCCAGGCGCAGACCCTGGCAGCAATGAAGCGCTGGCGCCCCCAAGTTTTAGCATGCATGCTGAGTCGAGTCTCGTCCTTGGTTAGGGTTGATAGTGCCTAACAGTCGCTAACCCCTAACTTAGAGGTCGAGTCCGCGTCTTTTTCCCGTCCTTTCCCTTTGGCTCGCAGGAATTGCATACCCTTGCCGAGCCGCTCAAGGACGAAGAAGGGGAAAAGTGCGAGCCAGCACCCGCGCCCCAGCAAGCCAGAGTTGCCGGGGGCTGCAACCTCAGATAAGTCTTTACATCCCTTATCATGCATTCTCTCGTGAGCTGCGGAATGCGAAAACCTTGCTTCCTCCTAAAAGTTGCCGTGCTCTCTTAAGCGACAAACCCCGGAGCGCGTTCCCGGGGCCCGCTTCTGATAGTAGCCGCGGCGGAAGAGGAGGAAGTAAGGGGCCAGAACCCGCCTTCTCCATGCCTCCGCCAAGAGCGTGAGGAGGGCCAAGGGGCGCGGGGAGACGGCAGGGTCCGTTGCCGGGCGGGGAAGTGTCTATCTTAACGATGCAAAGGGTTCGCTCCTTGCCGCGGGATGTACCCGCGAGACAAATGGTCCGGCAAACACTCCCTTTTCATTAAAAACATTCCACTCAGGTACAACTCAGAGAGAATGAAAAACATGAAAGATGGGTTTACAAGATTTAAACACAATTAAGGCCCGAGGGCTTACAAGATAAAAAGAGATAAGGTGCCCGTAATCCCTTTCTTGTCTCTCTCCTCAGGAGATAGGGCAAGGAGGCGAGAAGGGCAAAAGGGGCGCTTAGACGAGCTACGGATGGCAGAAGATGCCAAGAGAGCATCCGGGGCTCCGCCCCGGGGCTCCGGAGGCCGGATGGAGACGGCGGCGCCGGAAGCGGAGCTCGAGAAGGAGGCTGCGGGACGTCAACACGCTGTCGAGGGCATCTAGCCCTCGTACTCCGAGTTGACGGCCTTGCCGCTCGCCTCTCCGGCCGCCCGAGAAGACGAAGCCCCGGCAAGAGGAGCTTGCCGGGCCGGAGAGAAGACCCCGGTGGTCGTCGCCGCGAGCAAGGGTGGTGACGGCGTCTGGGGCGAAGATGGAAGACGAGGCGGCGGCAAGGCTCTTCCTCTTCCGCAGCCTCCCTACGCCAGCCGCCCAAGGAGACGACCCCGGGGAGTTCACGGCGCCAGCGACGCGGACGATGGGGGCCGCCGGTGCCACGCGGAGCTGCGACCGGCACCTAGTTGGACCCGTCATCCCGGCGACCGCTCCCCTCATCGTCGCTGTCGCTCCCCTCCTCGCCACTCTCGCTCCAGGAGGAGCCTGCGCTGTCGGAGGAGCTATGCACGCAGCACCGGGCCCGGGTGCCGAGGTCCCCGAAGGCCTTGACGGAGAGGAGATCACCCTCCATCAGCTGAAAATGGAGGGTGAACCCCTCCATCAAGCTGTGGATCCGGGCGAACGACTTCCACCCTCGGCCAAGACACATCACGCCGGGGGCTCGGGATTCGACGTGGACTCGCATACCACTGATCCCGCAGCCCCTCATGCGCAATCTCAGCGTCTCGTATTGCTCCTCTTCCAGGACGTCCGCGAAGGGAGCCGGGAGGCGGAGGCGACGGCGAGGCGCCCGGCGCAGCCTGATGATGAACTCGCAGGGGTCGTCCCCGAGATGAACTGCCGGGGGAAACGGAGCCGCCGGCGGAGGCGAGGCCGGCGCGCCGCCCCGCCCGCCTCGAGCGCCTCGGCCTCGTCCACGACCTCGCCCCCTCCCCCTTCCCCTTACGGTTGGCCCCGCCGCCGCGGGTGCAAGGGGAGGAGGGGCGCGCTGCCTGGCGGCAACCCTTGCCGCCACCGAAGAAGGACCAGGGTTCCCTTTCTCCATGACGGTTGGGGAGAGGGGACCAGGGATCTAAGAGAAGGAAGAAGGAAGGAGTGCGGTGCGGACCCTCATCATCCCCTTCCGCTCCTTATAAAGGGGCGGAGTGGGGGCTCGGCCGCCCCGCCCGACCAATCAAAGCAGAGGAAGGGCAGGCGACGGGGCCGACCCTCTACTTCGACCCGCGTCGGCCCGGCTTCCTGCCTCCACCACCGCAACCCCAAGCGCATGGAGGACGCGTGGCGGGCGAGCAGGGCCGAGGCGACAGATGAGGCGACCTCTCCCCCCCACTCGAAAGTGGGGGCGGACGTTCCGCCTCTCCAAATAAAGGAATCGTGCCCGACGTGACGCATGCCTGCGGGCCTCAAGCCCCGCGCACGCCACCCACGTCATGCACGTCTCGCACGCCTCGCCTCCCCACGACGCCGCGATAAGCGCGCGCCACTTGGGGAGGGCGCGACGGGCCCAGAGTTAAGGAGCAGCGCAACCCAGGCCACGCGTGCCCGTGCACTGTTAGGGCCTGGCCCAACAACGCTCGGCACCGTGTATGGCCCAGACCCGGGGGCTCCTGTCGGTGTACTAAAGTAGGGGTACCTTAGTACCCCGAACTTGTGCACGGGCAGTAGTAGCGTCCCGCGGCAAGGCTCGCCAGGGGAGCGACAAGAGTCTCCACGGCCCTTCCTGGGCCGGACGAAGGCCAAGCGATCGAGCCTAGAAGACCAAGCCCCGGCAAGAGGAGCTTGCCGGGCCAAGAAGGCAAGGTCCGGCAAGAGGAGCTTGCCGGGCCAAGGCGACAAGGCCCCGGCAAGAGGAGCTTGCCGGGATAACTAAGCCGAAGCACCAAGGCCCCGGCGGGAGGAGCTCGCCGGGACGGCCAAACCAAGGCACCCCAAGAGAAGCCCGCCGCGGCGCGCCGAGCGCCCCGGCAAGGCCTGACGAGCGGCAAGCTCTCAGGTGCGGCAAGACAACCACCGCGGCAAGCCACTTGCCGCGGCGAACCACCACCTCAGGCATGCGCTCCAGCTCACCTGCCCACGCGTCACTCTGGAGCTTCCCCAGAGGCACGTGGCGGGGCGCCGCGCAACCTGGGGCGCGCGCGTGGCATGCGACGTTGGCAGAGTCGCCCCCGTGGCAAGCGGAGGCGCCCCTAACGGTCCGCCTCGGCACTGTTCAGGCGATCCAGACGGGCATTTAATGCCTTTGTCCCCCGCCGTCAGAGTTAGGTGCGATAGCACTGTGCGGCCACTGTTCGCACAGTTCCTTGCCATTTTTACCCTCACTTGCGTCGCTACCTGTGGGAAACCCCTTAGCATATAAAAGGAGGCCCATGCGCACGTAGAGAGGGGGGATGAAGACGGAAAAGGGGACACCCAGTAGACCCTCGTCTACGTCCAGCTCCAACTTACTGTAGCTTCTTGCGCTCCAGAGCAAGAACTCGAATCAACCAGACAAGCAGCAGTAGGGTTTTACGCATCCATGCGGCCCGAAGCTGGGTAAAATCGTTGTGTGTGTGTGTGTGTGTGTGTTGCCTCGATCTGCTCTTTGTGCAACCTCTGCCCCCCGCCGAACCGACAAGGGGCTCCGTCCCCATAGGTGCTCGTGGAGGCCGATTTCCCCCGACAGTAACGGTGGCGGAAAATAACAGTGATAGTTTTGTAGTGATTGTAACAGTAGCAACGGAAAAGTAAATAAGCGAAGAACAATATGTGAAAAGCTCGTATGCATTGGATCGATGATGGAAATTATGCCGGGTGCGATTGTTCATGCAACAGTTATAACATAGGGTGACACAGAACTAACTCCAATTCATCAATGTAATGTAGGCATGTATTCCGAATATAGTCATACGTGCTTATGGAAAAGAACTTGCATTACATCTTTTGTCCTACCCTCCCGTGGCAACGGGGTCCTAATGGAAACTAAGGGATATTAAGGCCTCCTTTTAATAGAGTACCATACCAAAGCATTAACACATAGTGAATACATGAACTCCTCAAACTACGGCCATCACCGGGAGTGGTCCCGATTATTGTCACTTCGGGGTTGCCGGATCATAACACATAGTAGGTGACTATTGTTTTGCAAGATAGGATCAAGAACTCACATATATTCATGAAAACATAATAGGTTCAGATCTGAAATCATGACACTCGGGCCCTAGTGACAAGCATTAAGCATAGCAAAGTCATAGCAACATCAATCTCATAACATAGTGGATACTAGGGATCAAACCCTAACAAAACTAACTCGATTACATGATAAATCTCATCCAACCCATCACCGTCCAGCAAGCCTACGATGGAACTCACGCACGGCGGTGAGCATCATGAAATTGGTGATGGAGGATGGTTGATGATGATGAGGGCGACAGATTCCCCTCTCCGGAGCCCCGAACGGACTCCAGATCAGCCCTCCCGAGAGAGATTAGGGCTTGCCGGCGGCTCCGTACCGTAAAACTCGATGAATCCTTCTCTCTGTTTTTTTTCTCCCCGAACACAAATGTATAGAGTTGGAGTTGATGTCGGTGGAGCACCAGGGGGCCCACGGGGCAGGGGGCGTGCCCGGGGGGTAGGCGCGCCTCCCACCCTCGTGGACAGGGTGTGGCCCCCTTGACCTTGATTCTTTCGCCAGTATTTTTAATTAATTCCAAAATAATTATCCGTTGATTTTCATGTCATTCCGAGAACTTTTATTTCTGCACAAAAATAACACCATGGCAATTCTGCTGAAAACGGCGTTAGTCCGGGTTAGTTCCATTCAAATCATGCAAGTTAGAGTCCAAAACAAGGGCAAAAGTGTTTGGAAAAGTAGACACGACGGAGACATATCAACTCCCCCAAACTTAAACCTTTGCTTATCCTCAAGCAATTCAGTTGATAAATTGAAAGTGATAAAGAAAAACTTTTACAAACTCTGTTTGCTCTTGTTATTGTAAATATGTAAAGCCAGCATTCAAGTTTTCAGCAAAGATTATGACTAACCATATTCCCAATAACATTTAGGTCTCATGTTGACTCATGTCAATGGCATAATCAACTAGCGAGCAATAATAATAAATGTCGGATGACAACACTTTCTTAAAACAATCATGATATGATATAATAAGATGGTATCTCGCTAGCCCTTTCTGAGACCGCAAAACATAAATGCAGAGCACCTTTAAAGATCAAGGACTGACTAACCATTGTAATTCATGGTAAAAGAGATCCAGTCATAGTCATACCCAATATAAATTAATAGTAATGGATGCAAATGATAGCAGTGCTCTCCAGCTAGTGCTTTTTAATAAGAGGGTGAAGACTCAACATAAAATTAAATAGATAAGCCCTTCGCAGAGGGAAGCGTGGATTTGTAGAGGTGCCAGAGCTCGATTTTAAAGCAGAGATAAATAATATTTTGAGCGGCATACTTTCATTGTCAACATAACAACTAAGAGATGGCGATATCTTCAATGCTACACACATTATAGGCGGTTCCCAAACAGAATGGTAAAGTTTATACTCCCCTTCACCAACAAGCATCAATCCATGGCTTCCTCGAAACAACGAGTGCCTCCAACTAACAAGAGTCTGCTACGTCTCGAGCTAGCGTTGGTTTTCCCCGAAGAGGAGGGGGTGATGCAGCACAGTAGCGTAAGTATTTCCCTCAGTTTTTGAGAACCAAGGTATCAATCCAGTAGGAGATCACGCGCAAGTCCCTTGTACCTGCACAAAACGGTAGCAACTCGCAACCAATGCTTAGGGGTTGTCAATCCCTTCACGGTCACTTACGAGAGTGAGATCTGATAGAGATAATATTTTTGGTATTTTTGGTATAAAGATGCAAAGTGAAAAGTAAAAGCAAAACAAGTAAAATAAAGTAATGGAGATTGATATAATGAGAATAGACCCGGGGGCCATAGGTTTCACTAGTGGCTTCTCTCAAGAGCATAGATATTCTACGGTGGGTGAACAAATAACTGTTGAGCAATTTATAGAATTGAGCATAGTTATGAGGTTATCTAGGTATGATCATGTATATAGGCATCACGTCCGTGACAAGTAGACCGACTCCTGGCTACATCTACTACTATTACTTCACTCATCGACCGCTATCCAGCATGCATCTAGAGTATTAAGTTAAAAACAGAGTAACGCCTTAAGCAAGATGACATGATGTAGAGGAATAAATTCATGCAATATGATAAATACCCCATCTTGTTATCCTCGATGGAAACAATACAATACGTGCCTTGCAACTCTTTCTTTCACTGAGTAAGGACATCGCAAGATTGAACCCAAAGCCATGCACTTCTCCCATTGCAAGAACTACCAATCTAGTTGCCCAAACCAAACGGATAATTCGAAGAGACTTGCAAAGATGACTCAATCATACATAAAAGAATTCAGAGAAGATTCAAATATTATTCATAGATAAGTTGGATCATAAACCCACAATTCATCGGTCTCAACAAACACACCGCAAAAAGAAGATTACATCGAATAGATCTCCACGAGAGAGGGGGAGAACATTGTATTGAGATCCAAAAAGAGAGAAGAAGCCACCTAGCTACTAGCTATGGACCCGAAGGTCTGAAGTAAAATACTCACACTTCATCGGAAGGGCTATGGTGTTGATGTAGAAGCCCTCCGTGATGGATGCCCTCTCCGGCGGAGCTCCGGAACAGGCCCCAAGATGGTATCTCGTGGATACAGGAAGTTGCGGCGGTGGAATTAGGTTTTTTGGCTCCGTCCCTGGTCTAATGGGGGTACGTAGGTATATATAGGAGGAAGGAGCACGTCGGTGGAGCTCCGAGGGGCCCACGAGGCAGGGGGCGCGCCCAGGGGGGCGCCCTCCACCCTCGTGACCTCCCTGGAAACTTCTTGGAGTAGGGTCCAAGTCTCCTGGATCACGTTTGGTTAGAAGATCACGCTCCCGAAGGTTTCATTCCGTTTGGACTCCGTTTGATATTCTATTTCCTCCAAATACCGAAATAGGCAAAAAACAGCAATTCTGGGCTGGGCCTTCGGTTAATAGGTTAGTCTCAAAAATAATATAAAAGTGGAAAATAAAGCCCAATATAGTCCAAAACAGTAGATAAAGTAGCATGGAGCAATCAAAAATTATAGATACGTTGGAGACGTATCAGGCATCCCCAAGCTTAATTCCTGCTCGTCCTCGAGTAGGTAAATGATAAAAAGAGAATTTTTTATGCAGAGTGATACTTTGGCATAATTTCAATGTAAATCTTCTTAATCATGGTATGAATATTCAGATCCGAAAGGTTCAAGACAAAAGTTCATATTGACATAAAAATGATAATACTTCAAGCATACTAATCAAACAATTATGTCATCTCAAAATAACATGGCCAAAGGAAGTTCATCCCTACAAAATCATATAGTTAGGCTATGCTTAATTTTCGTCACACAAAGATGTTCCCAACTTCTATACCCCCGATGACAAGCCAAGCAATTGTTTCATACTTAAATAATCTCAAACCTTTTCAACCTTCACGCAATACATGAGCGCGAGCCATGGACATAGCACTATGGGTGGTATAGAATATGATGATGGGGATTGTGTGGAGAAGACAAAAAAGGAGAAAGTCTCACATCAACGAGGCTAATCAATGAGCTATGGAGATGCCCAGCAATTGATGTTAATGCAAGGAGTAGGAATTGCAATGCAACAGATGCACTAGAGCTAAGAATGCTCAACAAAAGAAAACTAGTGGGTGTGCATCCAACTTGCTTGCTCGTGAAGACCTAGGGCGTTTTGACGAAGCTCATTGTTGGAACATACAAGCCAAGTTCTATAATGAAAAATTCCCACTAGTATGAACAAGACAACTTATGAGACTCACTATATGAAAACCATGGTGCTACTTTGAAGCACAATATATGAGACTCACTACATGAAGAACAAGGTGCTACTTTGAAGCACAAGTGTGGAAAAAGAGATAGTAGCATTGCCCTTTTTATTTTCTCTTTTTTTGGGCCTTTTTTTTTCTTTTTGGCCTTTCTCTTTTTTTTGATTGGGCAATGCTCTAATAATGATGATCAACACACTTCTATTGATTACAACATAATGATTACAACTCGATACTAGAACAAGATATGACTCTATATGAATGCCTCCGGCGGTGTACCGGGATGGTGCAATGAATCAAGAGTGACATGTATGAAAAATATTGCATGGTGGCTTTGCCACAAATACGATGTCAACTACAAGATCATGCAATGGCAATATGACAAAAGTAAAGCATGTCATGATGATGATGATGATGGAAGTTGCATGGCAATATATCTCGGAATGGCTATGGAAATGCCATGATAGGTAGGTATGGTGGCTGTTTTGAGGAAGATATATGGAGATTTATGTGTGAAAGAGCGTATCATATCACGGGGTTTGGATGCACCGGCGAAGTTTGCACCAACTCTCAATGTGAGAAAAGGAAATGCACGGTACCAAAGAGGCTAGCAAATGGCGGAAAGGTAAAAGTGCGTATAATCCATGGACTCAACATTAGTCAAAAGAACTCATGTACTTATTGCAAAAATTTAGAAGTCATCAAAAATCAAGTACTACGCGCATGCTCCTAGGGGGATAGATTGGTAGGAAAAGACCATCGCTCGTCCCCGATCGCCACTCATAAGGATGCACAAGCCAGGTACACTTCATGCTTCAAATTTGTTACACAACTTTAACCATACGTGCATGCTACGGGACTTGCTAACTTCAACACAAGTATTTCTCAAATTCACAACTACTCAACTAGCACGACTATGATATTATCACCTCCATATCTCAAAACAATTATCAAGCATCAAACTTATCTTAGTATTCAACCCACTAAAAAGAAAGTTTCACATATCTTGAATACCAAGTATATTAACATTAAACAAATTACCATGCTATTAATGACTCTCAAAATAATCTAAGTGAAGCATGAGAGATCAAGTTTATTTAAAACAATCCACCACCGTGCTCTAAAAGATCTAAGTGAAGCACGAGAGCAAAAACTATCACGCTAAAAAAGATATAAGTGAAGCACATAGAGTAAACTATCAAGCTCAAAAGATATAAGTGAAGCACATAGAGTATTCTAACAAATTTCAATTCATGCATGGCTCTCTCAAAAGGTGTGTACAGCAAGGATGATTGTGGTAGACTAACAAGCAAAGACACAAATAATACAAGACGCTCCAAGCAAAACACATATCATGTGGTGAATAAAAATATAGCTCCAAGTAAATTACCGATGGAAGTGGACGAAAGAGGGGATGCCTTCCGGGGCATCCCCAAGCTTTGACTTTTTGGTGTCCTTGGATTATCTTCGGGGTGCCATGGTCATCCCCAAGCTTAGGCTCTTGCCACTCCTTGTTCCATAATCCATCAAAAGAATTCACCCAAAACTTGAAAACTACACAACACAAAACTCAATAGAAATCTCGTGAGCTCCGTTAGAGAAAGAAAACAAAACACTAATTTAAGGTACTGTAGTGAACTTGTTCTTTATTTGTATTGGTGTTAAACCTACTGTATTCCAACTTCTCTATGGTTTATAAACTATTTTACTAGCGATAGATTCATCAAAATAAGCAAACAACACACGGAAAACAGAATCTGTCAAAAACATAACAGTGTGTAGTAATCTGTTACTAACGCAAACTTCTGGAACCAGAAAAATTCTACCAAAATTAGACGACCTGGGAAATTTGTTTATTGATCAGCATCAATTGGAATCACTATTTTATCACGTTCTGGTGATTTTTAACAATTCGAGCACTGAGCGCAAAGATTCTGGAAATTACAGCAACACCAAATAACTATCTTCCAAGAAGATATAATAGGTTTAACTTGGCACAAACAGTAATTAAAAGATAAAACCACATCTAAACAGAATCTAGATGAATTATTTATTCCTAAAGAGAACCAAAAACAAAAAACACAAAATAAAATTGGGTTGCCTCCCAACAAGCGCTATCGTTTAACGCCCCTAGCTAGGCATAAAAGGAAGGATAGATCTAGGTATTGCCATCTTTGGTAGGCAATCCATAAGTGGCTCTCATGATAGATTCATACGGTAATTTTATTTTCTTTCTAGGAAAATGTTCCATGCCCTTCTTTAAGGGAAATTGGAATTTAATATTCCCTTCCTTCATATCAATAATTGCACCAATCGTTCTAAGGAAAGGTCTACCAAGAATAATAGGAATTGAAGGATTGCAATCTATATCAAGAACGATAAAATCTACGGGCACATAATTCCTATTTGCAACAATAAGAGCATCATTAATTCTTCCCATAGGCTTTTTAATAGTGTAATCCACCAGATGCAAGTTTAGAGAGCAATCATCAAAGTCACGAAAATCTAGCAAATCACACAAAGCTTTGGGGATAGTAGAGGCACTAGCACCCAAATCACACAAAGCATGAAACTCATAATTTTTAATTTTAATCTTAATTGTAGGTTCCCACTCATCATGGAGTTTTCTATGGATAGAAACTTTCAACTCAAGCTTTTCTTCATAAGATTGCATTAAGGCGTCAACAATGTGTTCGGTAAAGGCCTTATTTCGACTATAAGCATGAGGAGAATTTAACACGGATTGCAACAAGGAAATACAATCAATTAAAGAGCAATTTTCATAGTTAAATTACTTGAGATCCAAAATAGTGGGTTTAGCAATATCTAGATTTTTATTTCTTTCAATCCCTTTTTTATCAATGTCATCATGAGGATCTAAAAACTCAGAATTCTTAGAACGCCTTCTAGGTAAGGGAAGATCATATTCATATTCATCAAGATTCATATTGCAAAACAAAGATTTAATAGGGGACACATCAATAACTTTTAGATCTTCATCTTGATTTTCATAGGAATTAGAAGAACACGCTTTAATAAAGGCATCTTTGTAAGCACGCATCCTAGCGGTTCTTTCTTTGCACTCATCAATGGAAATTCTCATGGCTTTGAGAGACTCATTGATATCATGCTTAGGAGGAATAGATCTAAGCTTTAAAGAATCAACCTCAAGAGAAATTCTATCAACGTTCCTAGCCAAATCATCAACTTTAAGCAATTTCTCTTCAAGCAAAGCATTGCAATTCTTTTGCGAATTCATAAACTCTTTAACACTACTCTCAAATTCAGAGGGCATCTTATTAAAATTTCCAAAAGAGTTGTTGTAGGAATTTCCATAATTATTAGAAGGATTACTAGGATAAGGCCTAGAATTAAAATTCCCTCTATACGCATTGTTACCAAAATTATTCCTACCAACAAAATTCACATCCATAGATTCATTATTATTCTCAAGCAAAGTAGATAAAGGCATATTATTGGGATCAGAAGAAACACTCTTAACAAATAAATTCCTAAGTTCATCCATCTTTTCACTCAAAACATTGATTTCTTCTATAGCATGCACTTTTTTATTAGTAGATCTTTCAGTATGCCATTGAGAATAATTGACCATAATATTATCTAGGAGTTTAGTAGCATCTCCTAAAGTGATTTCCATAAAAAGTGCCTCCCGCGGCCGAATGTAAAAGATTTCTAGAAGCAAAATTCAATCCAGCATAATTTTTTTGTATAATCATCCATAAGTTCAAACCATGAGTAGGACAATTACGTAGCATTAATTTCATTCTCTCCCAAGCTTGCGCAACATGTTCATGACCAAGTTGCTTAAAATTCATAATATCGTTCCTAAGAGAGATAATCTTTACGGGAGGAAAATACTTAGAGATGAAAGCATCTTTGCACTTGTTCCAAGAATCAATACTATTTTTAGGCAAAGATGAAAACCGTTCTCTGAGCGAAAAAGGAAATAGCTTCAATTTAACGACATCATTATCAACATCCTTTTTCTTTTGCATATCACATAAATCAATAAAGCCATTTAGATGAGTAGCGGCATCTTCACTAGGAAGGCCGGTGAATTGATCTTTCATAACAAGATTCAACAAAGCAGTATTGATTTCACAAGATTCAGTATTGGCAAGAGGAGCAATCGAAGTGCTAAGGAAATCATTGTTATTGGTATTGGTGAAGTCACACAATTTGGTAGCATCTTGGGCCATCACGACAAGCAAGCAAACTAACACACGAGCAAACAAAAGGCAAAGGGAAAAAGAGGAGGAGATTGGGAAAGAGAGGGCGAATAAAACGGCAAGGGTGAAGTGGGGGAGAGGAAAACGAGAGGCAAATGGCAAATAATGTAATGCGAGAGATAGAGACTGTGATGGGTACTTGGTATGTTGACTTTTGCGTAGGCCTCCCCAGCAACGGCGCCAGAAATCCTTCTTGCTATGTCTCGAGCTAGCGTTGGTTTTCCCCGAAGAGGAGGGGGTGATGCAGCACAATAGCGTAAGTATTTCCCTCAGTTTTTGAGAACCAAGGTATCAATCCAGTAGGAGGTCACGCGCAAGTCCCCTGTACCTGCACAAAATGGTAGCAACTCGCAACCAACACTTAGGGGTTGTCAATCCCTTCACGGTCACTTACGAGAGTGAGATCTGATAGAGATAATATTTTTGGTATTTTTGGTATAAAGATGCAAAGTGAAAAGTAAAAGCAAAACAAGTAAAATAAAGTAATGGAGATTGATATGATGAGAATAGACCCGGGGGCCATAGGTTTCACTAGTGGCTTGTCTCAAGAGCATAGATATTCTACGGTGGGTGAACAAATAACTGTTGAGCAATTTATAAAATTGAGCATAGTTATGAGATTATCTAGGTATGATCATGTATATAGGCATCACGTCCGTGAAAAGTAGACCGACTCCTGCCTGCATCTACTACTATTACTCCACTCATCGGCCGCTATCCAGCATGCATCTAGAGTATTAAGTTAAAAACAGAGTAACGCCTTAAGCAACATGACATGATGTAGAGGAATAAATTCATGCAATATGATAAATACCCCATCTTGTTATCCTCGATGGCAACAATACAATACGTGCCTTGCAACTCTTTCTGTCACTGAGTAAGGACACCGCAAGATTGAACCCAAAGCCATGCACTTCTCCCATTGCAAGAACTACCAATCTAGTTGGCCAAACCAAACGGATAGTTTGGAGAGACTTGCAAAGATAACTCAATCATACATAAAAGAATTCAGAGAAGATTCAAATATTATTCATAGATAAGTTGGATCATAAACCCACAATTCATCGGTCTGAACAAACACACCGCAAAAAGAAGATTACATCGAATAGATATCCACGAGAGAGGGGGAGAACATTGTATTGAGATCCAAAAAGAGAGAAGAAGCCATATAGCTACTAGCTATGGACCCGAAGGTCTGAAGTAAACTACTCACACTTCATTGGAAGGGCTATGGTGTTGATGTAGAAGCCCTCCGTGATGGATGCCCTCTCCGGCGGAGCTCCGGAACAGGCCCGAAGATGGGATCTCGTGGATACACGAAGTTGCGGCGATGGAATTAGGTTTTTTTGGCTCCGTCCCTGGTCTAATGGGGGTACGTAGGTATATATATGAGGAAGGAGCACGTCGGTGGAGCTCCGAGGGGCCCACGAGGCAGGGGCACGCCCAGGGGGGGCACGCCCTCCACCCTCGTGACCTCCCTGGAAACTTCTTGGAGTATGGTCCAAGTCTCATGGATCACGTTTGGTGAGAAGATCACGTTCCCGAAGGTTTCATTCCGTTTGGACTCTGTTTGATATTCTGTTTCCTCGAAATACTGAAACAGGCAAAAAACAGCAATTCTGGGTTGGGCCTCCGGTTAATAGATTAGTCCCAAAAATAATATAAAAGTGGAAAAATAAAGCCCAATATAGTCCAAAACAGTAGATAAAGTAGCATGGAGCAATAAAAAATTATAGATACGTTGGAGACGTATCAGGCATCCCAAGCTTAATTCCTGCTCGTCCTTGAGTAGGTAAATGATAAAAAGAGAATTTTTGATGCGGAGTGCTACTTGGAATAATTTCAATGCAAATCTTCTTAATTGTGGTATGAATATTCAGATTCGAAAGATTCAAGGTAAAAGTATTTAGTAGCAAAGTAGTATGGAAGTAACGGTAACGGTGGCAGAAAATAACATTGATAGTTTTGTAGTGATTGTAACAGTAGCAACGGAAAAGTAAATAAGCGAAGAACAGTATGTGAAAACCTCATAGGCATTGGATCGATGATGGAGAATTATGCCGGATGCGATTGTTCATGCAACAGTTATGACATAGGGTGACACAGAACTAACTCCAGTTCATCAATGTAATGTAGGCATGTATTCCGAATATAGTCATACGTGCTTATGGAAAAGAACTTGCATGACATCTTTTGTCCTACCCTCCCGTGGCAGCGGGGTCCTAATGGAAACTAAGGGATATTAAGGCCTCCTTTTAATAGAGTACCGGACCAAAGCATTAACACATAATAAATACATGAACTCCTCAAACTATGGTCATCACCGGGAGTGGTCCCAATTATTGTCACTTTGGGGTTGCCGGATCATAACACATAGTAGGTGACTATTGACTTGCAAGATAGGATCAAGAACTCACATATATTCATGAAAACATAATAGGTTCAGATCTGAAATCAAAGATGGTTAAGGTTTGCTAACCATGGACATGAGTTGTCATTTGATAACGGGATCACATCATTAGGAGAATGATGTGATGGACAAGACCCATCCGTTAGCTTGGCATAATGATCGTTCAGTTTTATTGCTATTGCTTTCTTCATGTCAAATACATATTCCTTCGACTATGAGATTATGCAACTCCCGGATACCGGAGGAATACCTTGTGTGCTATCAAACGTCACGACGTAGTTGGGTGATTATAAAGATGCTCTACAGGTATCTCCGAAGGTTTTTGTTGGGTTGGCATAGATTGAGATTAGGATTTGTCACTCCGAGTATCGGAGAGGTATCTCTGGGCCCTCTCCGTAATATACATCATAAAAAGCCTTGCACACAAAGTAACTAATGAGTTAGTTACAGGATGATCTATTACGGAACGAGTAAAGAGACTTGCCGGTAACGATACTGAACTAGGTAGGTGGATAACGACGATCAAATCTTGGGCAAGTAACATACCAATGACAAAGAGAATTACGTATGTTGTCATAACGGTTCGACGAATAAAGATCTTCGTAGAATATGTAGGAGCTAATATGGGCATCCAGGTTCTGCTATTGGTTATTGACTGGAGAGGTGTCTCGGTCATGTCTACATAGTTCTTGAACCCGTAGGGTCCGCACGCTTAACGTTTGATGACGATATAATATTATATCAGTTGTGTGATTTGGTGACCGAATGTTGTTCGGAGTCCATGATGAGATCACAAACATGACGAGGATTCTCGGAATGGTCGAGAGGTAAAGATTCATGTATAGGACGATGGTATTCAGACACCGAAAGCGTTTTGGGGGGTACCGGGTACTTATCGGGTCACCAGAAGGGGTTCCGGGCACCCCCGGCAAAAGATATGGGCTTATGGGCCAAGAGGGGAAACGCACCAGCCACAAAGGACTGGTGTGCCCCCATATGGGTCGGCCTAGGAGGATAAGCAAAGAGGGGAAAAAGAAAGTAAAGAGAGGAATAGGATTCCCCCTTCCATCCCTCCCCCCCCGCCTCTTTCCTTCCCCTCCCGTAGCATGCACGTATGGTGAACCATTATGTGATGAAGTCGGAGCATGATTTTTTTGTTGTCTTCCTTATGAGTGGCGGTCGGGGACGAGCGATGGTCTTTTCCTACCAATCTATACCCCTAGGAGCATGTGCGTAGTACTTCGTTTCCATAACTAACATATTTTTGCAATAAGTATGTGAGTTCTTTATGACTAATGTTGAGTACATGGATTATACGCACTCTCACCCTTCCACAGTTGCTAGCCTCACTAGTACCGCGCAACTTTCGCCGGTACCATAAACGCACCATTTACCTTCCTCAAAAATGCCACCATACCTACCTATTATGGCATTTCCATAGCCATTCTGAGATATATTGCCATTCAACTTTCCATCATTCAATTTACTATGACACACTTCATCATTGTCATATTGCTTTGCATGATCATGTAGTTGACATCGTATTTGTGGCAAAGCCACCATTCATAATTTTTCATACATGTCACTCTTGATTCATTGCACATCCTGGTACACCGCCGGAGGCATTCACATAGAGTCATATTTTGTTCTAAGTATCGAGTTGTAACTCTTGAGTTGTAAGTAAATAAAAGTGTGATCATCATCATTATTAGAGCATTGTACCAGTGAGGAAAGGATGATGGAGACTATGATTCCCCCACAAGTCGGGATGAGACTCCGAAAAATAAATAAATAAAAGAGGCCATAAAAAAGGGAGAAAGGCCCAAATAAAAGAATGAGAGAAAATGAGAGAAGGGGCAGTGCTACTATCCTTTTTCCACACTTGTGCTTCAAAGTAGCACCATGATCTTCATGATAGAGAGTCTCCTATGTTGTCACTTTCATATACTAGTGGTAATTTTTCATTATAGAACTTGGCTTGTATATTCCAATGATGGGCTTCCTCAAAGTGCCCTAGGTCTTCGTGAGCAAGTGAGTTGGATGCACACCCACTTCGTTTCTTTTTGAGCTTTCATACACTTATAGCTCTAGTGCACCTGTTGCATGGCAATCCCTACTCAATCACATTGATATCTATTGATGGGCATCTCCATAGCCATCGATACGCCTAGTTGATGTGAGACTATCTTATCCTTTTTGTCTTCTCCACAACCACCATTCTATTCCACCTATAGTGCTATGTCCATGGCTCACGCTCATGTATTGCGTGAAGATTGAAAAATGTTTGAGAACATCAAAAGTATGAAACAATTGCTTGGCTTGTCATCGGGGTTGTGCATGATTGAAATATTTTGTGTGATGAAGATAGACCATAGCCAGACTATATGATTTTGTAGGGATAGCTTTCTTTCGCCATATTATTTTGAGAAGACATGATTGCTTTATTGGTATGCTTGAAGTATTATTATTTTTATGTCAATACTAAACTCTTGTTTTGAATCTTTCGGATCTGAACATTCATGCCACAATAGACAAACTTACATTGATAATTATGATAGGTAGCATTCCACATCAAAAATTCTGTTTTTATCATTTACCTACTCGAGACGAGCAGGAATTAAGCTTGGGGATGCTTGATACGTCTCCAACGTATCTATAATTTTTGATTGTTCCATCCTATTATATTATCTCTTTAGGATGTTTAATGGGCTTTAATATGCTCTTTTATATTGTTTTTGGGACTAACCTATTAACCAGAGGCCCAATGCCAGTTTCTGTTTTTTTGCCTAGTTTAGAGTTCCGCAGAAAAGGAATACCAAATGGAGTCCAAACGGAATGAAACCTTCGCGATGATCATTCTTGGACCGAAAGCAATCCAGAAGACTTGGAGTCGAAGTCTGGAACTCCATGAGGCGGCTACGAGGCAGGAGGGCATGCCCCCACCCTCATGGCCCCCTCGTAGCTCCACCGATGTACTTCTTTCGCCTATATATACTCTTATAGCCTAGAAACATCGCAGAGAGCCACGAAACTACTTTTCCACCGCCGCAACCTTCTGTACCAGTGAGATCCCATCTTGGGGCCTTTTCCGGCGATCTGCCGGAGGGGAATTGATCATGGAGGGCTTCTACATCAACACCATTCCCTCTCCGATCAAGCATGAGTAGTTTACCACAGACCTTCGGGTCCATAGTTATTAGCTAGATGGCTTCTTCTCTCTCTTTGATTCTCAATACAAAGTTCTCCTCGATGTTCTCGGAGATCTATTCGATGTAGTACTCTTTTGCGGTGTGTTTGCCGAGATCCGATGAATTGTGGATTTATGAACAAGATTATCTATGAATATTATTTGGTTCTTCTCTGAATTCTTATATGCATGATTTGATATGTTTGCAAGTCTCTTTGAATTATCGGTTTAGTTTGGCCTACTAGATTAATCTTTCTTGCAATAGGAGAAGTGCTTAGCTTTGGGTTGAATCTTGCGTGTCCTTTCTCAGTGACAGTAGGGGCAGCGAGGCACGTATTGTATTGTTGCCATCGAGGATAAAAAGATGGGGTTTATATCATATTTCTTGAGTTTATCCCTCTACATCATGTCATCTTGCTTAATGCGCTACTCTGTTCTTATGAACTTAATAGTCTAGATGCATGCTGGATAGCGGTCGATGTGTGGAGTAATAGTAGTAGATGCAGAATCATTTCGATCTACTTCACACGAATGTGATGCCTATATTCATGATCATTGCCTTAGATATCTTCATAACTATGCGCTTTTCTATCAATTGCTCGGCAGTAATTTGTTCACCCACCGTAATACATGCTATCTTGAGAGAAGCCACTAGTGAAACCTATGGCCCCCGGGTCTATTTCTTATTATATTGCATCTCTTTTATTTACATCGCATCTCATTTACTATTTTACAATCTTTACATTCCAATCTATACAACAAAAATACCAAAAATATTTACTTTACTATCTTTATTAGATCTCACTTTTGCGAGTGACCGTGAAGGGATTGGCAACCCCTTTATCGCGTTGGTTACAAGGTGATAACCCACAAGTATAGGGGGTCGCAACAGTTTTCGAGGGTAGAGTATTCAACCCAAATTTATTGATTCGACACAAGGGGAGCCAAAGAAGATTCTCAAGTATTAGCAACTGAGTTGTCACTTCGGCCACACCTGGATAACTTAATATCTGCAGCAAAGTATTTAGTAGCAAAGTAATATGATAGTAGTGGTAACGGTAACAAAAGTAACTGAAGCAAAAGTAATATTTTTGGTGTTTTGTAGTGATTGTAACAATAGCAACGGAAAAGTAAATAAGCGAGAACCAGTATAGGAAAATCTCGTAGGCATTGGATCGGTGATGGATAATTATGCCGGATGCGGTTCATCATGTGACAGTCATAACATAGGGTGACACAGAACTAGCTCCAATTCATCAATGTAATGTAGGCATGTATTCCGAATATAGTCATACGTGCTTATGGAAAAGAACTTGCATGCCATATTTTGTCCTACCCTCCCGTGGCTGCGGGGTCCTATTGGAAACTAAGGGATATTAAGGCCTCCTTTTAATAGAGAACCGGAACAAAGCATTAGCACATAGTGAGTACATGAACTCCTCAAACTATGGTCATCACCGGGAGTGGTCCCGACTATTGTCACCTCGGGCTTGCCGGATCATAACACATAGTAGGTGACTATAGACTTGCAAGATAGGATCAAGAACTCACATATATTCATGAAAGCATAATAGGTTCAGATCTGAAATCATGGCACTCGTGGGCCATAGGTTTCACTAGTGGCTTCTCTCAAGAGCATAAGTATTCTACGGTGGGTGAACAAATTACTGTTGAGCAATTGACAGAATTGAGCATAGTTATGAGAATATCTAGGTATGATCATGTATATAGGCATCACGTCCGTGACAAGTAGACCGACTCCTGCCTGCATCTACTACTATTACTCCACTCATCGACCGCCATCCAGCATGCATCTAGAGTATTAAGTTAAAAATAGAGTAACGCCTTAAGCAAGATGACAGGATGTAGAGACATAAATTCAAGCAATATGAAATAAACCCCATCTTGTTATCCTTGATGGCAATGATGCAATACGTGCCTTGCTGCCCCTTCTGTCACTGGGAAAGGACACCACAAGATCGAACTCGAAGCTAAGCACTTCTCCCATGGCAAGAAAAACCAATCTAGTAGGCCAAACCAAACTGATAATTCGAAGAGACTTGCAAAGATAACCAATCATACATAAAAGAATTGAGAGAAGATTCAAATATTATTCATAGATAGACTTGATCATAAACCCACAATTCATCGGCCTCAACAAACACACCACAAAAAGAAGAAGATTACATCGAATAGATCTCCATGAGAGAGGGGTAGAACATTGTATTGAGATCCAAAAAGAGAGAAGAAGCCATCTAGCTACTAACTATGGACCCGAAGGTCTGAGGTAAACTACTCACACTTCATCGGAGGGGCTATGATGACGTAGAAGCCCTCCGTGATGACGGCCCTCTTCGGCGGAGCTCCGGAACAGGCCCCAAGATGGGATCTCGTGGATACAGAAAGTTGCGGCGGTGGAATTAGGTTTTTGGCTTCGTATCTGTTCGTTTGGGGGTACGTAGGTACATATAGGAGGAAGAAGTACATCGGTGGAGCTTCGAGGGGCCCACGAGTTAGGGGGGCACGCCCTAAGGGGGTCTCCCCCACCCTCGTGACCGCCTCTCTGATGCCTTGGCGTAGGGCCAAGTCTCCTGGATCACGTTCGGTGAGAAAATCACGTTCCCGAAAGTTTCATTCTGTTTGGACTCCGTTTGATATCCCGTTTCTTCGAAACACTGAAATAGGCAAAAAAAATAGCAATTATGGGCTGGGCCTCCGGTTAATAGGTTAGTCAAAAAAATAATATAAAAGTGGAAAATAAAGCCCAATATAGTCCAAAACAGTAGATAGTATAGCATGGAGCAATCAAAAATTATAGATACGTCGGAGACGTATCAGGCATCCCAAGCTTAATTCCTGCTCGTCCTTGAGTAGGTAAATGATAAAAAGAGAATTTTTGATGCGGAGTGCTACTTGGAATAATTTCAATGCAAATCTTCTTAATTGTGGTATGAATATTCAGATTCGAAAGATTCAAGGTAAAAGTTTATATTGACATAAAAATAATAATATTTCAAGCATACTAATAAAGCAATTATGTCTTCTCAAAATAACATGGCCAAAGAAAGTTATCCCTACAAAATCATATAGTCTGGCTATGCTCTATCTTCACCACACAAAGTATTTAAATCATGCACAACCTCGATGACAAGCCAAGCAATTGTTTCATACTTTAACATTTTCAAAACTTTTTCGATCTTCACGCAATACATGAGCGTGAGCCATGGATATAACACTATATGTGGAATAGAATGGTGGTTGTGGAGAAGACAAAAAAGAGGGAAGATAGTCTCACATCAACTAGGCGTATCAACGGGCTATGGAGATGCCCATCAATAGATATCAATGTGAGTGAGTAGGGATTGCCATGCAACGGATGCACTAGAGCTATAAGTATATGAAATCTCAACAAAAGAAACTAAGTGGGTGTGCATCCAACTCGCTTGCTCACGAAGACCTAGGGCAATTTGAGAAAGCCCATCATTGGAATATACAAGCCAAGTTCTATAATGAAAAATTCCCACTAGTATATGAAAGTGACAAAATGAGAGACTATCTATCATGAAGATCATGGTGCTACTTTGAAGCACAAGTGTGGTAAAAGGATAGTAACATTGTCTCTTCTCTCTTTTTCTCTCATTTTTTTATTTGGGCCTTTTCTCTCTTTTTTATGGCCTCTTTTTTTTCTTTTTCTTTTTTTTTCGTCCGGAGTCTCATCCCGACTTGTGGGGGAATCATAGTCTCCATCATTCTTTCCTCACTTGGGACGATGCTCTAAAAAAGATGATCATCACACTTTTATTTTTCTTACAACTCAACAATTACAACTCGATACTTAGAACAAAATATGACTCTATATGAATGCCTCCGGCGGTGTACCGGGATATGCAATGAATCAAGAGTGACATGTATGAAAGAATTATGAATAGTGGCTTTGCCACAAATACGATGTCAACTACATGATCATGCTAGCTATATGACAATGATGGAGAGTGTCATAATAAACGGAACGGTGGAAAGTTGCATGTCAATATATCTCGGAATGGCTATGGAAATGCCATGATAGGTAGGTATGATGGCTGTTTTGAGGAAGGTATATGGTGGGCGTATGATACCGGCGAAAAGTGCGCGGTATTAGAGAGGCTAGCAATGGTGGAAGGATGGGAAAAAGTGCGTATAATCCATGGACTCAGCATTAATCATAAAGAACTCATATACTTATTGCAAAAATCTAGAAGTCATCAAAGCAAAGTATTACGCGCATGCTCCTAGGGGGATAGATTGGTAGGAAAATACCATCGCTCGTCCCCAACCGCCACTCATAAGGAAGACAATCAATAAATAAATTATGCTCCGACTTCATCACATAACGGTTCACCATACGTGCATGCTACGTGAATCACAAATTTTAACACAAGTATTTCTCAAATTCACAACTACTCAACTAGCATGACTCTAATATCACCATCCTCATGTATCAAAACAATTATCAAGCATCTATCTTTTCTTAGTATTCAACGCACTCAAAAGAAAGTTTCACAAATCGTGAATACCAAGCATATTATTATTAAAAAAATTACCATGCTATTAAGACTCTCAAAATAATCTAAGTGAATCATGAGAGATCAATAGTTTCTTTAAAACAAATCCACCACCGTTCTCTAAAGGATCTAAGTGAAGCACATAGAGCAAAATTATAACGCTCTAAAGATATAAGTGATGCACATACACTACTGGAATCAGCTACTTTGCCATCCGCCAGCTCTTTGCCGTCTGCTAGCGGACGGCAAAGAAGCTCTTTGCCATTAGATACCTGAAAGCGGACGACAAAGAACAGGCTGATGGCAAAGAAAGCCTTTGCCATCAGCCTGTTCTTTGCCGTCTGCTAGCTGACGGCAAATAATCTTTGCCGTCCGCACCCCCCTCTATCTCTGTGTTTCCCTCCCACACACGCGCGCCGCCGCCCCCACACCACTCGCCGCCGCCCGGTCGCACCAACGCCCCGCCGCCCTACCGTCCCCCCGCCCCGTCGCCCCACCGCCCCATCGCCCCGGCCCCCCGCCCCGTCTCGGCGCCGCCGCGCCCAGGCCCCCCGGTGACCCGGCCCCCCCGCGCCCCACCGCCCCGGGCGCCGTCGCTCCACCGGCCGCCCGCCCCGTCGCCTCAGCCCCCCCCGCCCCGTCTCGGCGCCGCCGCGCCCAGGCCCCCCGGCGACCCGGCCCCCCCGCGCCCCACCGCCCCGGGCGCCGTCGCGCCACCGGCCGCCCGCCCCGTCGCCCCTGCCGCGCCCCGGCCCCCCCGCGCCCCACCGCCCTGGGACCGGCGCCGCCGCTCCAGGCCGCCCCGCCCCCCTCCTCCACCGGCCACCTCCTCCACCGGCCCAGGTGAGCTCTACCTCTCCTTTTTTTCTGTTTTTTTAGTTTTAGGTTTATGTTTAGTTTAGATTTAGTTTTAGTTTTAGGTTTAGTTTTAGGTTTAGGTTTAGTTTTAGTTTAGTTTTAGGTTTAGATTTAGTTTTTTCCTTTTTTTTTCTTCTGTTTTTTTAGTTCTAGGTTTATGTTTAGATTAGATTTAGGTTTAGTTTTAGGTTTAGTTCAGTTTTAGGAAAGAAAAAGAAGAAGAAGAAAAAAACAGGAGAGGAGGAGAAGAAGAAGAGGAAAAAGGAAAGGAAGAAGAAGAAGAGGAGGAGGAGAAGAAAAAAGAAGAAGAGGAAGAAGAAGAAGAAGAAAAAAACAGGAGAGGAGGAGAAGAAGAAGAGGAAAAAGGAAAGGAAGAAGAAGAAGAGGAGGAGGAGAAGAAAAAAGAAGAAGAGGAAGAAGAAGAAGAAAAAAACAGGAGAGGAGGAGAAGAAGGAGAGGAAAAAGGAAAGGAGGAAGAAGAAGAAGAAGAAGAAGAAGAAGAAGAAGAAGAAGAAGGAAAAAAAGAAAGAAAATGAAGAAAAGGAAGAAGAGGAAGAAGAAGAAAAGAAAAAAGACCCCGACCCGGCACCCCGACATGACACCACGACCCCGACACCCCGACCCCGACACCCCGACCCCGACCCCGACCCCGACACCCCGACCCCGACCCCGACACCCCGACCCCCCGAGCCTGACCCGACACCCCGACCCCGAGCCTGACCCGACACCCCGACCCCGAGCCTGACCCGACACCCCGACCCCGAGCCTGACCCGACACCCTGACCCCGACACCACACCCTGTTGGGGAACGTAGTAATTTCAAAAATTTCCTACGCACACGCAAGATCATGGTGATGCATAGCAACGAGAGGGGAGAGTGCTGTCTACGTACCCTCGTAGACCGTAAGCGGAAGCGTTATATGAACGCGGTTGATGTAGTCGTACGTCTTCACGATCCGACCGATCCAAGCACCGAAAGCACGGCACCTCCGAGTCCTGCACACGTTCGGCTCGGTGACGTCCTCGCCTTCTCGATCCAGCAAGAGGGGCGAAGTAGTAGATGAGTTCCGGCAGCACGACGGCGTGGTGACGGTGTTGGTGAAGAACAATCTTCGCAGGGCTTCGCCTAAGCACTACGAAAACTATGACGGAGGATAAACTAGAGGAAACGGGGTTGCCGGCACACGGCTTGGTGTTTCTTGATCTCTCTTGGGTGCTAGCCCTACCCCTCTATTTATATGTTGAGCCTTGGGGTCGAAACTTGGAGTAAAAGCCTCCACAAAGTCGGTTTCACCCGAAAGGCAAGAGTCCTTCTCGGACTCCAGGGCCAGACGCCAGGGTTCCCGGCGTCTGGGCCCAGACGCCAGGGACCCTGGCGTCTGGCCTCTGGACTCCGCAAAACTTCCTTTTGCACTTTCCAAAAACCTCGCGGGCTTTCCCCTTTGGCCCAAATAAAGTGTTCTCGTGCCCAAACATTTCGGGAAACATTCGGAACCCCTTCCGATGGATTCCAGAACCTTTCCGGAGATCAAACACTACTATCCACATATCAATCTTTACTTCCGGACCATTCCAGAGTTCCTCGTCATATCCGTGATCTCATCCAAAACTCCGAACAACATTCGGTCACCAACATACATAACTCATAGTACTATATCGTCAACGAACGTTAAGCGTGCGGACCCTACGGGTTCGAGAACTATGTAGACATGACCTAGAACCATTCTCGGTCAATAACCAATAGCGGAACCTGGATGCTCATATTGGCTCCCACATATTCTACGAAGATCTTTTATCGGTCAGACCGCATAACAACATACGTTGTTCCCTTTGTCATCGGTATGTTACTTGCCCGAGATTCGATCGTCGGTATCTCAATACCTAGTTCAATCTCGTTACCGGTAAGTCTCTTTACTCGTTCTGTAATACATCATCCCGCAACTAACTCATTAGTTGCAATGCTTGCAAGGCTTAAGTGATGTGCATTACCGAGAGGGCCCAGAGATACCTCTCCGACATTCGGAGTGACAAATCCTAATCTCGAAATACGCCAACCCAACAAGTACCTTCGGAGACACCTGTAGAGCACCTTTATAATCACCCAGTTACGTTGTGACGTTTGGTAGCACACAAAGTGTTCCTCCAGTAAACGGGAGTTGCATAATCTCATAGTCATAGGAACACGTATCAGTCATGAAGAAAGCAATAGCAACAAACTAAATGATCAAGTGCTAAGCTAACAGAATGGGTCAAGTCAATCAGATCATTCGCCTAATGATGTGATCTCATTAATCAAATAACAACTCTTTGTCTATGGTTAGGAAACATAACCATCTTTGATTAACGAGCTAGTCAAGTAGAGGCATACTAGTGACACTCTATTTGTTTATGTATTCACACATGTATTATGTTTCCGGTTAATACAATTCTAGCATGAATAATAAACATTTATCATGAAATAAGGAAATAAATAATAACTTTATTATTGCCTCTAGGGCATATTTCCTTTAGTCTCCCACTTGCACTAGAGTCAATAATCTAGTTCACATCGACATGTGATTTAACAGCAATAGTTCACATCACCATGTGATTAACACCCATAGTTCACATCAATATGTGACTAACTGCAAAAGGGTTTACTAGAGTCAGTAATCTAGTTCACATCGCTATGTGATTAACGCCCAAAGAGTACTAAGGTGTGATCATGTTTGCTTGTGAGATAATTTTAGTCAACTGGTCTGTCATATTCAGATCCGTAAGTATTTTGCAAATTTCTATGTCAACAATACTCTGCACGGAGCTACTCTAGCTAATTGCTCCCACTTTCAATATGTATCTAGACCGAGACTTAGAGTCATCTAGATTGGTGTTAAAATTTGCATCGACGTAACTCTTTACGACAAACCTTTTTTCACCTCCATAATCGAGAAACATATCCTTATTCCACTAAGGATAATTTTGACCGCTGTCCAGTGATCTACTCCTAGATCACTATTGTTACTCCTTTGCTAAACACAGTATAGGGTATACAATAGATCTGGTACACAGCATGGCATACTTTATAGAACCTATGGCCAAGGCATAGGGAATGACTTTCATTCTCTTTCTATCTTTTGTCGTGGTCGGGTTTTCAGTCTTACTCAATTTCACACCTTGTAACACAGGCAAGAACTCTTTCTTTGACTATTCCATTTTGAACTACTTCAAAATCTTTTCAAGGTATGTACTCATTGAAAACTTATCAAGTGTTTTGATCTACCTCTATAGATCTTGATGCTTAATATGTAAGCAGCTTCACCGAGGTCCTTCTTCGAAAAACTCCTTTCAAATACTCCTTTATGCTTTGCAGAATAATTCTACATTATTTCCGATCAACAATATGTCATTCACATATACTTATCAGAAATGTTGTAGTGCTCCCACTCACTTTCTTGTAAATACAGGCTTCACCGCAAGTCTGTATAAAACTATATGCTTTGATAAACTTATCAAAGCGTATATTCCAACTCCGAGATGCTTGCACCAGTCCATAGATGGATCGCTGGAGCTTGCATATTTTGTTAACACCTTTAGGATCGACAAAACCTTCTGGTTGCATCACATACAACTCTTCTTTAATAACTCCATTAAGGAATGCAGTTTTGTTTATCCATTTGCCAGATTAAATAAAATACGACAATTGCTAACATGATTCGGACAGACTTTAGCATAGATACGAGTGAGAAACTCTCATCGTAGTCAACACCTTGAACTTGTCGAAAACCTTTTGCGGCAATTCTAGCTTTGTAGATAGTGACACTACTATCAGCATCCGTCTTCCTCTTGAAGATCCATTTATTTTCTATGGCTTGCCGATCATCGGGCAAATCCATCAAAGTCCATACTTTGTTCTCATACATGGATCATATCTCAGATTTCATGGCCTCAAACCATTTCGCGGAATCTGGGCTCATCATCGCTTCTTCATAGTTCGTAGGTTCATCATGATCTAATAGCATGACTTCCAGAACAGGATTACCATACCACTCTGGTGCGGATCTCACTCTGGTTTACCTACGAGGTTTGGTAGTAACTTGATCTGAAGTTACATGATCATCATCATTAGCTTCCTCACTAATTGGTGTAGCAGTCGCAGGAACAGATTTCTGTGATGAACTACTTTCCAATAAGGGAGAAGGTACAATTACCTTATCAAGTTCTACTTTCCTCCCACTCACTTCTTTCGAGAGAAACTCCTTCTCTAGAAAGTATCCATTCTCATCAACGAATTTCTTGCCTTCGGATCTGTGATAGAAGGTGTACCCAACTATCTCCTTTGGGTATCCTATGAAGACATATTTCTCCGATTTGGGTTTGAGCTTATCAGGATGAAACTTTTTCACATAAGCATCACAACCCCAAACTTTACGAAACGACAACTTTGGTTTCTTGCCAAACCACAGTTCAGATTGTGTTGTCTCAACGGACTTAGATGGTGCCCTTTTTTAACGTGAATGCAGCTGTCTTTAATGCATAACCCCAAAACGATAGTGGTAAATCGGTAAGAAACATCATAGATTGCACCATATCTAATAAAGTACATTTACGATGTTCGGATACACCATTACACTGTGGTGTTCCTGGTGGCGTGAGTAGTGAAACTATTTCACATTGTTTTAATTGAAGACCAAACTTGTAACTCAAATATTCGTCTCCGCGATCAGATCGTAGAAACTTTATTTTCTTGTCCCGATGATTTTCCACTTCACTCTGAAACTCTTTGAACTTTTCAAATGTTTCAGACTTATGTTTCATCAAGTACATATACCCATATATGCTCAAATCATCTGTGAAGTTAGAAAATAATGATACCCGCCGTGAGCCTTAACACTCATCGGACCGCATACATTAGTATGTATTATTTCCAATAAGTCAGTTGCTCGCTCCATTGTTCCAGAGAACGGAGTTTTAGTCATCTTGCCCATAAGGCATGGTTCGCAAGCATCAAGTGATTCATAATCAAGTGATTCCAAAATCCCATCAGCATGGAGTTTCTTCATGCTCTTTACACCAATATGACCTAAACGGCGGTGCCACAAATGAGTTGCACTATCATTATGAACTTTGCATCTTCTAGTTTCAATATTATGAATATGTGTCACTACGATCGAGATCCAATGAACCATTTTCATTGGGTGTGTAACCATATAAGGTTTTATTCATATAAACAGAACAACAATTTATTCTCTTACTTAAATGAATAACCGTATTACAATAAACATGATCAAATCATATTCATGCTCTACGCAAACACCAAATAACACTTATTTTGGTTCAACACTAATCCCGAAAGTATAGGGAGTGTGTGATGATGATCATATCAATCTTGGAACCATTTCCAACACACATCGTCACTTCACCCTTAACTAGTCTCTGTTCATTCTGCAACTCCTGATTCAAGTTACTAATCTTAGCAACTGAACTAGTACCAAATACTGAGGGGTTGCTATGAACACTAGTAAACTACACATCAATAACATGTATATCAAATATACCTTTGTTTACTTTGCCATCCTTTCTTATCCGCCAAATACTTGGGTAGTTCCGCTTCCAGTGACTAGTCCCTTTGTAGTAGAAGCACTTAGTCTCAGGCTTAGGACCAGACTTGAGCTTCTTCACTTGAGCAGCAACTCACTTGTCGTTCTTCTTGAAGTTCCTCTTCTTCCCTTTGCCCTTTTCTTGAAACTAGTGGTCTCGTCAACCATCAACACTCGATGTTTTTCTAGATTTCTACCTTCGTCGATTTCAGCATCACGAAGAGCTTGGGAATTGTTTCCGTTATTCCTTGCATATTATAGTTCATCACGAAGTTCTACTAACTTGGTGATGGTGACTAGAGAATTCTTTCAATCACTATTTTATCTGGAAGATTAACTCCCACTTGATTCAAGCGATTGTAGTACCCAGACAATCTGAGCACATGCTCACTAGTTGAGCGATTCTCCTCCATCTTTTAGCTATAGAACTTGTTGGAGACTTCATATCTCTCAACTCGGGTATTTGCTTGAAATATTAACTTCAACTCCTGGAACATCTCATATCGTCCATGACGTTCAAAACGTCTTTGAAGTCCCGATTCTAAGCATTTAAGCATGGTGCACTTAAACTATCAAGTAGTCATAATATTGAGCTAGCCAAACGTTCATAACATCTGCATCTGCTCCTGCAATAGGTCTGCCACCTAGCGGTGCATCAAGGACATAATTCTTCTGTGCAGCAATGACGATAAACCTCAGATCACGGATCCAATCCGCATCATTGCTACTAACATCTTTCAACACAATTTTCTCTAGGAACATATCAAAATAAACATATGAAAGCAACAATGCGAGCTATTGATCTACAACATAGATATGCTAATACTACCATGACTAAGTTCATGATAAATTAAAGTTCAATTAGTCATATTACTTAAGAACTCCCACTTAGAAATACATCCCTCTAATCCTCTAAGTGATCACGTGATCCAAATCAACTAAACCATGTCCGATCATCACGTGAGATGGAGTAGTTTCATTGGTGAAGATCACTATGTTGATCATATCTACTATATGATTCACGCTCGACCTTTCGGTCTCCGTGTTTCGAGGCCATATCTGTTATATGCTAGGCTCGTCAAGTTAAACCTGAGTATTCCGCGTGTGCAACTGTTTTGCACCCGTTTTATTTGAACGTAGAGCCTATCACACCCGATCATCACGTGGTGTCTCAGCAAGAAGAACTTTCGCAACGGTGCATACTCAGGGAGAACACTTTTACTATGATAATTTAGTGAGAGATCATCTTATAAAGCTACCGTCGAACCAAGCAAAATAAGATGTATAAAAGATAAACATCACATGCAATCATAATATGTGACATGATATGGCCATCATCATCTTGTGCCTTTGATCTCCATCTCTAAAGCATCGTCATGATCTCTATCGTCACCGGCATGACACCATGATCTCCATCATCTTGATCTGTATCAATATGTCATCACATGGTTGTCTCGCCAACTATTGCTCTTGCAACTATTGCTATCGCATAGCGATAAAGTAAAGCAATTATTTGGCGTTTGCATCTTATGCAATAGAGAGACAACCATAAGGCTTTTGCCAGTTGCCGATAACTTCAACAAAACATGATCATCTTATACAACAACTTATAACTCATCACGTCTTGACCATATCACATCACAACATGCCCCTGCAAAAACAAGTTAGACGTCCTCTACTTTGTTGTTGCAAGTTTTTACGTGGCTGCTACTGGGCTTAGCAAGAACCGTTCTTACCTACGCATCAAAACCACAACGATAGTTTGTCAAGTTGGTGCTGTTTTAACCTTCGCAAGGACCGGGCGTAGCCACACTTGGTTCAACTAAAGTTGGAGAAACTGACACCCGCCAGCCACCTATGTGCAAAACACGTCGGTAGAACCAGTCTCGCGTAAGCGTACGCGTAATGTCGGTCCGGGCCGCTTCATCCAACAATACCGCCGAACCAAAGTATGACATGCTGGTAAGCAGTATGACTTATATCGCCCACAACTCACTTGTGTTCTACTCGTGCATATAACATCAAACCATAAAAACCTGGCTCTGATACCACTGTTGGGGAACGTAGTAATTTCAAAAATTTCCTACGCACACGCAAGATCATGGTGATGCATAGCAACGAGAGGGGAGAGTGTTGTCTATGTACCCTCGTAGACCGTAAGCGGAAGCGTTATATGAACGCGGTTTATGTAGTCGTATGTCTTCACGATCCGACCGATCCAAGCACCGAAAGCACGGCACCTCTGAGTTCTGCACACGTTTGGCTCGGTGACGTCCTCGCCTTCTCGATCCAGCAAGAGGGGCGAAGTAGTAGATGAGTTCCGGCAGCACTGCGGCGTGGTGACGGTGTTGGTGAAGAACAATCTTCGCAGGGCTTCGCCTAAGCACTACGAAAACTATGACGGAGGATAAACTAGAGGAAACAGGGTTGCCGGCACACGGCTTGGTGTTTCTTGATTTCTCTTGGGTGCTAGCCCTACCCCTCTATTTATATGTTGAGCCTTGGGGTCGAAACTTGGAGTAAAAGCCTCCACAAAGTCGGTTTCACCCGAAAGGCAAGAGTCCTTCTCGGACTCCAGGGCCAGACGCCAGGGTTCCCGGCGTCTGGGCCCAGACGCCAAGGACCCTGGCGTCTGGCCTCTAGACTCCGCAAAACTTCCTTTTGCACTTTCCAAAAACCTCGTGGGCTTTCCCCTTTGGCCCAGATAAAGTGTTCTCGTGCCCAAACATTTCGGGAAACATTCGGAACCCCTTCCGATGGATTACAGAACCTTTCCGGAGATCAAACACTACTATCCACATATCAATCTTTACTTCCGGACCATTCCGGAGTTCCTCGTCATATCCGTGATCTCATCCAAAACTCCGAACAACATTCGGTCACCAACATACATAACTCATAGTACTATATCGTCAACGAACGTTAAGCGTGCGGACCCTACGGGTTCGAGAACTATGTAGACATGACCTAGAACCATGCTCGGTCAATAACCAATAGCAGAACCTGGATGCTCATATTGGCTCCCACATATTCTACGAAGATCTTTTATCGGTCAGACCGCATAACAACATATGTTGTTCCCTTTGTCATCGGTATGTTACTTGCCCGAGATTCGATCGTCGGTATCTCAATACCTAGTTCAATCTCGTTACCGGCAAGTCTCTTTACTCGTTCTGTAATACATCATCCCGCAACTAACTCATTAGTTGCAATGCTTGCAAGGCTTAAGTGATGTGCATTACCGAGAGGGCCCAGAGATACCTCTCCGACATTCAGAGTGACAAATCCTAATCTCGAAATACACCAACCCAACAAGTACCTTCGGAGACACCTGTAGAGCACCTTTATAATCACCCAGTTACGTTGTGACGTTTGGTAGCACACAAAGTGTTCCTCCAGTAAACGGGAGTTGCATAATCTCATAGTCATAGGAACATGTATCAGTCATGAAGAAAGCAATAGCAACAAACTAAACGATCAAGTGCTAAGCTAACGGAATGGGTCAAGTCAATCAGATCATTCACCTAATGATGTGGTCTCATTAATCAAATAACAACTCTTTGTCTATGGTTAGGAAACATAACCATCTTTCATTAACGAGCTAGTCAAGTAGAGGCATACTAGTGACACTCTGTTTGTTTATGTATTCACACATGTATTATGTTTCCGGTTAATACAATTCTAGCATGAATAATAAACATTTATCATGAAATAAGGAAATAAATAATAACTTTATTATTGCCTCTAGGGCATATTTCCTTCACACCCCGACCCCGAAACAACACCCCGACACCGACACGGCACCCCGACCCCGACCCGGCACCCCGACCCCGAGAACCCGACCCCGACCCCGACACGGCACCCCGACACCGACAGGACACCCCGACCACCGACACCTCCCGAAAAGGTGTTCTTTGGCCTTCCAGAGGCCGACGGGGTCATATATTTGTGAATTATTAGTTAGGTCATATATTTTTCGATTTTGTTATGAAAAACATCATATATAATTGTGTTGATCGTGTAGTTTTAAATGTGCAGTTGTTTCATCGCTGCGAGGTTTGGTGTTCGACGACCTCGCCGTGCGTTTGACGAGCTCTGCCCCTTCGTTCGTGGGTGAGCACAAATGACAAGTCCTCCTCCCCCATTAATTATTTGATCTATTCCGATGAAACTTGATAGCTAGCTATATATGTGTCTTGAATCATCAGTATGCGTAACCAATATGTGTCTCCCATTCGAAAGCATCATAGTTATAAATATGCAAGCATTTGCATATTTATAACCTTGATTCTTTCGAATTGTCCAACGCTATCCATGGACAGCCCGAGTATGTGTAGATTGGGTTCATTTTCCCATATGCTTTGCTCCAGATCCGACGCATATATTTCGTCAGTGCCTCCCCTGTTGTTCTCCGGGTACACATCCTCTCTGTTTATTGCAGAGATGTGTATCAGGAGAACAGCGGGGAGGTGCTGCCGAAATTTTGCGTTGGATCCGGAGCATAGCATGGGAAAAGGAACCCAATCTACACATACACGGGTGGGATTAGGACCTATCATTACCTATTACAGTGTAGGTTGCATGGACGTAATAAAATTGACAAAGTAGATCAACTGATGAATATATACATGGTGAATTACATATATAATTGTTGTGTGCCCGGTAGCTCTGAAAGTCAAGATGAGTGACCGTGCGTGGATGTATACCGGTCACACTGGTCAGAACAAATGGAGCGCTGAATGGTTCAAAAAAACTAAGGGGTTTGTGCAAGCCGCATTTGCAAATGGCTAAAGAAAACCTGGTGCCCCTGTTTCCGGTGCGGCAATTGGGAAGAGAAGACAGAGGCTGAAATGGGCAAACACCTACAGAAGAGTGGTTTTACGCCCGATTATACGGTGTGGACATTTCATGGTGAGTCTGCCCAACGTGACCGAGCTGAGGTGGATCGTCGTCGCACCGACGAGCATGGTACCGGGATGGAAAACATGGTGCAAGGCTATGATGATGCTCGGGATTCGGACGAGGAGATGGAGGAATCTGCAAAGGCCTTCAATGAAATGTTGGAGTCTTCGAAACGTCCGCTCCACGAGCACACTGAGCTTTGTCAGTTGGATTCCATCTCACAAGTAATGGCTCTGAAGGCTCAGTTCAACTTGGGCAGAGAATGCTATGACGCAATTATGACAGTATTTGGACGCTTTCTACCCAAAGGCCATGTAATGCTTGCAAACCTGTACCAGTCGGACAAAATCCTCCGTGCACTGAAGATGCCCTATGAGAAGATACATGCCTGTGAGAAAGGATGTGCCTTATTTAGGCTTGACTATGCGGACTTGAACTATTGTCCCATTTGCAAGTCTTCCAGGTATATTGTGGTAGACAACGGTATGGGTGAGAAGACACAGACCAAAATCCCCGTTAGGGTTCTTCGGTATATGCCAATCGTACCAAGACTTCAATGTCTTTTCATGGTCGAAGAGACGGCTAGACAAATGACATGGCACAAAACAGGCAAAAGAACCGAACTAGATGCAGATGGGAATCTGATGATGGTACACACATCGGATGGTGTTGCGTGGAAAAAGTTTGATGAATTACATGCTGACAAAGCAGCAGATCCGAGGCATCCTCGAGTCGGCGTCAGCACGGATGGGTTCAGTGTGTTTGGTATGATGGCAGCCCAATACAGTTGTTGTCCCGTATTTGTCTTTCCACTTAATCTCCCCCCCGGACAGATTATGCAAAGAAAGAACATTTTCCTGACGTTGATAATTCCAGGACCCAACTATCCGAGCAAAAATATGAATGTGTACATGCAGCCGCTTAAGGACGAATTGCAAGAAGCCTGGGATAATGGATTCAAGACATACGACGCCTTTAGCAAACGGAACTTCATAATGCGTGTCTGGTACATGTACTCGACGCATGACTTGCCGGCGTATGCGCTATTCGTTGGCTGGTGTGTGCATGGAAGGTTCCCGTGCCCCACATGCAAGGGAGCTATTGAGTTTCGTTGGCTTCAGGCCGGGCGCAAGTTTTCTTGCTTCGACATGCATAGACAGTTCCTGGATCCTCGCCATAAGTTCAGGAAAGACAAGAAGAACTTCATCAGGGGTAGAGTTGTCAAAAACTCTGCACCACCTGCATTGACAGGCCAACAGACCCTGGATCAGTTAAACGCTCTCGAGCCAGATCCACAACGTCCAGGGAACTTCAAGGGGTATAATACTAAGCACGCGTGGACTCACAAAACATGCTTATGGGATCTGCCTTACTTCAAAGACCTCCTTTGCCCACACAACATCGACGTGATGCACACTGAGAAGAATATCGCCGAGGCACTTTTTGGTACATTGTTCGGCATAGATGGGAAGTCAAAGGATAATACTAAGGCTAGAGTCGATCTGGAGGCGCTATGTGATAGGCCATTACAAAACATGAAAGAACCGAAAGGAAAGCAGAACTGGACGAAGCCAAAGGCATGGTTCAATCTTGGAAGGCCAGCTATGAGGGAAATTCTCTTGTGGGTGCAACAGGAGTTGAAGTTCCCCAATGGGTATGCAGCGAATCTAAAGAGGGGAGCGAATCTTGATAAACTGAAGATATTTGGTCTCAAGAGTCATGATTGGCACATATGGATTGAGCGGGTAATGCCGGTGATGTTGCGTGGCTTCATTCCTGAGGATGAATGGCTAGTACTGGCAGAACTCAGCTATTTCTTCCGTATTCTTTGTGCGAAAGAACTATCGCCTGGCGTGCTAGAAGAAATGGAAGAGTTGGCGCCGGAGTTGATCTGCAAGTTAGAGAAGATCTTTCCACCGGGCTTCTTTAATCCAATGCAGCATTTGATTTTGCATCTCCCGACCGAGGCAAGATTGGGGGGGCCCATGCAAAATCGTTGGTGCTACCCAACTGAGAGGATGCAGAAGACGCTTCGAGGAAAATGTAAAAATAAACGTAGAATTGAAGCATCGATGGCTGATGCATTCATCACAAAGGAGGCGGCAAACTTCGTAACAGCGCACTATGAAGCCAAAAATCGGCATTTGCATAATCCGAAGCCTCGGTACAATGCTGACGAGCCTAAAAAGGGTGGATCCAACCTCAGCCTATTCAAAGGGAATCTCGCACCAGCTAGTGTTTCACATCCAGTATCTTTGGATAACGAAGAATGGCGGACCATTTCGTTGTATATCTTCAACAACCTGATAGAAGTGCGGCCGTACATCGAGTAAGTTCTCGGTACATTGTTTCGCAACTTCTATTTCCTTTGATCTACTCTTATTCCTGGATATGTCATACAGTCGATACGTCGCCATATTCTCGTATGGAGCTGAGATCCAAAAGGATTCCGTCGAAGAGTATGAGCTTCTCGCAAAGCAAGGAGGTGGCTATCCCGGTTTCATCTCTTGGTTCAAACAAACGGTAATTTCTATTAGACAATTTCATTTCATTCGCTAATTTGTGCATAATGCAACAATCCTTTCATATGTTAAACTTGTAGGCTAATTCAGAGTCTATGGACGCCGAATTGAGACAAGTCGCTAATGGTTTTGACTATAAGGTCCGTTCATTTGACAAGTACGACATCAACGGGCATCGCTTTCGTACCTATGGCAAAGAGCTATCTATGGCCGATCGAAAGTCTACAGATTGTTGTGTATCTGCTATCGGCGAAGGAGGTACCGAGTATTATGGGAGAGTTGAAGCAATTTATGAACTTCTGTTCTATGGTGAAAACCCACCGAATGTCGTAGTCTTCAAATGTTATTGGTTTCAGCCGAAGGAGACTAGAAGGACTGATGAACATATAGGGCTAGTTGAAATCAACCAAAGCACTCATTTAGATGTTCCTGATGTCTATATTATGGCTCAATAGGCGACCCAAGTATTCTATCTACCGTGGGCCTGCCAAACTAATCCAAATCTGAAAGGTTGGGATGTCGTTTATCAAGTGCTGCCACGTGCTAGACTTTCTCCCCCAAAGGAAGAGGATTATGAACCTCACATTAACCCAGACACATATGAAGGAGGATTCTTCCAAGAGACACGTCTTTCCAAAAAGCGTTTCAAGAACCGCTATACTTCACCCCAAAAAATTGAAGTAGACAGCGACAATGAATCAGACATCACCCCAGAGGAGGAACAAGAAGAGCCGGAACAAGAAGAGGTTACTGCTGCGGATGACCTGTCAATGCTTGACCAATTATGTCAAGGTGGCCTTGCACATGTTGATGCCAATGAACCCTATGAGCCCATCATTGATTATAGTGATGACGATGATTATGCATTTATTGATGATACTGATCGAGATTATTAGTAGTGTCAGGTATTCAATTTTTTTATGTTGTACTTGATGATGATGCACTTAAGTGATATGCATATTATTATTCATGTCGGTACTTTTTTATGTTGTACTAATTTCGTTTATTCTTTGTCATGGCAGGTGTTGAAAGATGGTGGGCGCTGGTCGGGAACGCGCCAAGGCCCCTTCTTCGTCGGCGCGTGGTGTGAGGTCTTCCATTCCACACGCACCTCTCCGCCGAGCGTTGCTGGACAGTATGGCGACACCGCCGGGCCCTTCTTCGTCGACTGCGGTGCCCAGCAGGGGACGAGGTAAGAAGAAGAAAGGAGGTGGAGCACGTGGTCGCGGGTGAGGAGGAGGTAGGGTGACTCTGACGGCGCCTTCCTCGCCACCGCCCCCAGCTGTTTCACCCGAGCACATGACTGCTAGGGTGGACTCGTCTGAGGAGGAGGCTGCACGGACTCCGGTCCACGAGCCTCCGGTCCACGAGTCTTCGGCCCACGAGCCTCGGGTCAACAGGCCTTGGGCCCACGAGACCCCAAAGGAGCACACGTCTGGATGGGGTACCTGGTCGGGTCAGCCTGAGCATGGCAGGGAGCCGAGTGGCCATGCTGATGATGGCGGGGAGCCGACCGATGAGGAGGGGAGGAGGGGGGCAACGTCTACCAGCGTGGTGCTACACGGCTCCCGTCCATGCCGGTGACTCGCGAGCAGAGGTGGTTGATTTTCCCTGATGGGGAGAGGTACGTAAGTGCATTTAATATTTTTGTACCTTCTGCATTCATGTTTCTTCAAATAACTAATGCGTTGGCCTTGTCATGCTGCAGGGGTTGGGACCCCCATCATAGTGTCCGCCGGCCCAACTCCGTCCTTGGAGTTCTTTGCCGGCAAAACTTCCCGGGGTTTGTCACGTTGCCTGGTGAGGGTCGGCTTCTAGAGCTTGGATTGAGCTGGGAGCACTGCATGGCTGCCCCGGCCCCGCCGGATGAGATTATCGACGATGTCGTGTGCCACACGAGGGCAGACATGGTGATCAGAAAGTTCTGGGTAATTTCTCCTTTACACATTTAAAAATCTTCAACTAGCTAGTTATTAATTGTACTAATCAATATTGTCTCATTTGATTGCAGACATTCTACAGGTGTGAGGAGGGATACGAGGAGGACGCGGCACATGTTATCGAGAAAGTCTGCAAGCGCCTACTCCAGAACTTACGGCACGAGGCTCGGGTGCAGGCTGTTCGAGACTACTACGCCTTGCGTGGTATCAAGAAGACCAAGCCGGCGTGCCGCGATAAGTTCCTGAGTAAGGAGCAGTACATGAAGGTAATTCTGAAGGCCTTCTCTACTTAAGTTCCTTCATTTAGTAATTCTTAGCCGTAGCGCTCAAGTTTCTATTTGCTAACTTAGGCGCCTCCGAGATGGTGTGCGGATTGGATGGATTGTTGGGAGGTGTTGGTCGATGAGTGGTGCTCACAACAATGGCTAGCCCTCCACAAAGAGGCCAAGGACAAACGTGCCCAAATGGAAGGCGTGCCACACCATCAAGGCAGCTCCAACTTATATCAGTTCGGGCGCAACTGGGTATGTGGTTTGCTTCATGATTCATGCAATTCATTCATCATGCTAGCTTGAGCCCTTTAATTACTAATTTTCATTGTTTCTCTCTTTCAGGCACGCTACGATAAGGCAGATAAGGTGCCAGAGGTGTACGACCTGTATGCCATGGCCCACACTGCCTCTTTCAAGAAAGTCAAGGCTTTCTCTCAGTCTGACCGCGATGATGCAAACAACTTCACCAACATCTCCTCCCACAACAAGCTCGTGAGATATAGAGATGAGGGGAAGGCGAGGAAAGGGGAGGAATTTAACCCGAGCCAGGGTCCCATTGATCCAGAGCTGGTGATGATATCTGGTGGCGGGAGGTCCCATGGCTCCATAGCCATTGGAGATGGACTTATCCGTTCTCCTAGCACTCTCCCGGAGATCAAGGCGCGCCAGTCGAGCTCCGCTCCTGAGATAAGGCCTCGTGAACGGCCAGTGCAACTCGCCATCAAGGTTAGTGATACGTACTCAGTTATCTTTCTCCATTACATTGTGTGCGCTTCCGTCAATGATTACAAATGGTCATGTGAGTGGTGTTTCAGGCTGCTATACGGAGTGAGAGAGATAGAACGGAGAAACTTCTGGCGGAGGCGGCGGAGTGGCAGCGGGAGTTGGAGGAGAGGACGGCAAAGATGATGGAGGAGGAGAGGGCACGGAATGACATGCAGGCAAGGGCCATGTACGAGCTCCTTGTGGTCAGTTTCTTCTGCAGATTAGCCAAAACATTCATGTAGTGTTTGTCTCATTACTAACTAGTATGACTGAGTCATCAAAACCAAATGTGCAGTCTATGTGCGAGAAGGCAGGTCAGACCGCTCCGCCGATGCCAGTGATTGCTCCTGGGACCACGGTGAGTTTTATCTGAATGGACATTACTTGCTAGTCTTAACATTTGAGTGTCATCATGCTAACAAGACATTGGAAATGATCTTTGGTGCAGCATAACTCCAGACAAGCATCGCACGATCCTTCCCCAGCTACCGACACGAGCCACCCCGCTCCTACACCTCCTGGATCTTGGTAAGTTTATCTAGTGTTTTGCTTAACACATGCATAAAGACCTAGACTTAGCTTTATTTCCTCCAATGCTTACCATAATGACCTAGACTTAGCTTCTTCTCCTCCAAAATGACTTAATAAGCTTACTGACCTCCAAAACCATCCATTTTACCTAAGTTAGCTCTAAAACGATCTGTATTTAGCTTACTTATGTCAAAAATTGCATAATTAGCTTAGTTAGCTCATAGACGATCCATTTTACCTAAGTTAGCTCTAAAATGACCCATTTTACCTAGGTTAGCTTATAAATGATCCGGTTCATCCAAGTTAGCTCAAAAATGACCCATTTTACCTAGATTAGCTCCTAAATGATCCATTTTACCTACGTTAGCTTTAAAATGACCCATTTCACCTAGGTCAACTCCAAAATGACCCATCTTACCTAGGTTATCTCATAAACGATCCATTTCAACTAATTTAGCTCATAATCGATTCATTTCACCAAGTTAGCTAAAAAACGATCCATTTCACCTAAATTAGCTCTTAAATGATCCATTTCACCTAAGTTAGCTCAAAAGGATCCATTTCAACTAAATTAGCTCATAAATGATCCATTTCACCTAAGTTAGCTAAAAAACGATCCATTTCAACTAAGTTAGCTCATAAATGATCCATTTCACCTAAGTTAGCTAAAAACGATCCATTTCACCTAAGCTAGCTAAAAATGATCCATTTCACCTTAGTTACCTAAAAAATGATCCATTTCACCTAAGTTAGCTAAAAAACGATCCATTTCACCTAAGTTAGCTAAAAACGATCCACTTCACCTTAGTTACCTCAAAAACGATCCATTTGACCTAAGTTAGCTAAAAAACAATCCATTTCACGTAAGTTAGCTAAAAAACGATCCATTTCATGTAAGTTAGCTCATAAATGACATACTCTTCTTGTTCTAGTCTTCTTCTTGTTCTACTCTTCTTGTTCTACTCTTCTTGTTCTAGTCTTCTTCTTGTTCTACTCTTCTTGTTCTAACTTTCTTATTTTTCATTTTGCAGATTTCATTCACTTGACGAAAGCTTGCATAGATGGAGTGCTCCTTATCCCTTTCTCTGTTTCTTTTGTATCGTTGAACTATGCATGTATCGTTGGATGAAACTATTGTAATATATATGGTTGGATGATGAAGTTATGTGTTGGATATCTTATATGTTTGCTCTGTAATGGCCTTTTGAAATATATCTATATATGTCATATATATTTGTGATGAAAATTGTTGGATTTAATAAAAAAACAGATAAAAGAGCCAATATGCAGGCTCTTTGCCGTCTGCCACCGACGGCAACGGGCTCTTTGCCGTCTGCCACGGACGGCAAAGAAGACACGTGGCATCCAGCTGTGCTTCCTGGGAGCTGACCCATTTGGCCAGTTTGCCTACAGTGGCAGACGACAAAGACTTTGCCATCAGTGGCAGACGGCAAAGAACCTGCCATGTAGTGACGTGTAGATGACATCATACGGCGGACGGCAAAGACACTAGAAATTTTGCCGTCAGCGGCGGATGAAAAAGACATATCGTTAGGCACTTAACGGACTGACAGCGCAATTATTGTCCTCCGCTCTCTTTGCCGTCCGCCGCAGACGGCAAAGGGCCTTTGCCGTCAGCCGCCAGGAGGCAGACGGCAAAGTAGCTGTTTACCGTAGCCTACTTTGCCGGAGCCTTTTGCCGTCCTCCGTTCATGCCTTTGCCATCCGCCGTGGCAGACGGCAAAATAGCTGATTCCTGTAGTGATAGAGCAAAACTACATAACTCAAAAGATATAAGTGAAGCACATAGAGTATTCTATCAAATTCCAATTCATGTATGGCTCCCTCAAAAGGTGTGTACAGCAAGGATGATTGTGGCACACTAACAAACAAAGACACAAATAATACAAGACGCTCCAAGCAAAACACATATCATGTGGTGAATAAAAATATAGCTCCAAGTAAAATTACCGATGGAAGTAGACGAAAGAGGGGATACCTTCCGGGGCATCCCCAAGCTTTGAATTTTTGGTGTCCTTGGATTATCTAGGGGGTGCCATGGGCATCCCCAAGCTTAGGCTCTTGCCACTCCTTGTTCCATAATCCATCAAAAGATTTCACCCAAAACTTGAAAACTTCACAACACAAAACTCAATAGAAATCTCGTGAGCTCCGTTAGAGAAAGAAAACAAAAGACCACTTCAAGGTACTGTAATGAACTCATTCTTTATTTATATTGATGTTAAACCTACTGTATTCCAACTTCTCTATGGATTATAAACTATTTTACTAGCCATAGATTCATCAAAATAAGCAAACAACACATGAAAAACAGAATCTGTCAAAAATAGAACATTCTGTAGTAATCTGTAACTAACACGAACTTCTGGAACTCCAAAACATCTACCAAAATTGGACTACCTAGAAATTTGTTTATTGATCAGAAGTAATTGGAATCAGTATTTTATCACGTTCTGGTGATTTTTAATAATTCGGGCACTGAGCGCAAAGTTTCTAGAAACTACAGCAAGATCAAATAACTATCATCCAAGACGATCCAATAGGTCTAACTTGGCACAAACACTAATTAAAACACAAAACCACATCCAAACAGAAGGTAGATGGGTTATTTATTCTCTAATAGAAGAAAAACACAAAAAAACTAAAAATAAAATTGGGTTGCCTCCCAACAAGCGCTATCGTTTAACGCCCCTAGCTAGGCATAAAAGCGAGGATAGATCTAGGTATTGCCATCTTTGGTAGGCAATCCATAAGTGGCTCTCATGATAGTTTCATATGGCAATTTTGTTTTCTTTCTAGGAAAGTGTTTCATGCCCTTTTTTAATGGAAATTGAAATCTAATATTCCCTTCCTTCATATCAATAATCGCACCAACCGTTCTAAGGAAAGGTCTACCAAGAATAATAGGGCAAGAAGGACTGCAATCAATATCAAGAACGATAAAATCTACGGGCACATAATTCCTATTTGCAATAATAAGAACATCATTAATTCTTCCCATAGGTTTTTTAATAGTGGAATCCGCAAGATGCAAGTTTAGAGTGAAGGAAATATGCCCTAGAGGCAATAATAAAGTTATTATTTATTTCCTTATTTCATGATAAATGTTTATTATTCATGCTAGAATTGTATTAACCGGAAACATAATACATGTGTGAATACATAGACAAACAGAGTGTCACTAGTATGCCTCTACTTGACTAGCTCGTTAATCAAAGATGGTTATGTTTCCTAACCATGGATAAAGAGTTGTTATTTGATTAACGGGATCACATCATTAGGTGAATGATCTGATTGACATGACCCATTCCATTAGCTTAGCACCCGATCGTTTAGTATGTTGCTATTGCTTTCTTCATGACTTATACATGTTCCTATGACTATGAGATTATGCAACTCCCGTTTGCCGGAGGAACACTTTGTGTGCTACCAAACGTCACAACATAACTGGGTGATTATAAAGGAGCTCTACAGGTGTCTCCAAAGGTACATGTTGGGTTGGCGTATTTCGAGATTAGGATTTGTCACTCCGATTGTCGGAGAGGTATCTCTGGGCCCTCTCGGTAATGCACATCGCATAAGCCTTGGAAGCATTGCAACTAATGAGTTAGCTGCGTGATGATGTATTACAGAACGAGTAACGAGATTGAACTAGGTATTGAGATACCGACGATCGAATCTCGGGCAAGTAACATACCGATGACAAAGGGAACAACGTATGTTGTTATGCGGTCTAACCGATAAAGATCGTCGTAGAATATGTAGGAGCCAATATGAGCATCCAGGTTCCGCTATTGGTTATTGACCGGAGACATGTCTCGGTCATGTCTACATTGTTCTCGAACCGTAGGGTCCGCACGCTTAAGGTTTCGATGACAGTTTTATTATGAGTTTATGTGTTTTGATGCACCGAAGGAGTTGGGAGTCCCGGATGAGATCGGGGACATGACGAGGAGTCTCGAAATGGTCGAGACGTAAAGATCGATATATTGGACGACTATATTCGGACATCGGAAAGGTTCCGAGTGATTCGGGTATTTTTGGAGTACCGGAGAGTTACGGGAATTCGCCGGGAGAAGTATTGGGCCTTATTGGGCCATACGGGAAAGAGAGAGGGGCTGCCTAGGGCAGGCTGCGCGCCCCCCAAGGCCTAGTCCGAATTGGACTAAGGGGAGGTGCTGCGCCCCCTCCTTCCTTCCCTTCTCCCTTCCCCTTCCTTGTCTCCTACTCCTACTACATGGAAGGACTACTAGTTGGACTAGGAAAGGGGGAATCCTACTCCCGGTGGGAGTAGGACTCCCCTAGGGCGCGCCATAGAGAGGGCCGGCCCTCCCCTCCTCCGCTCCTTTATATACGGGGGCAGGGGGCACCCCATAGAAACACAAGTTGATCTTCGTGATCGTTCCTTAGCCGTGTGCGGTGCCCCCCTCCACGATATTACACCTCAGTCATATTATAGCGGTGCTTAGGCGAAGCCCTGTGACAGTTGAACATCAAGATCGTCACCACGCCGTCGTGCTGACGGAACTCCTCCCCGAAGCTTTGCTGGATCGGAGCCCGGGGAGCGTCATCGAGCTGAACGTGTGCCAAGAACTCGGAGGTGCCGGAGTAACTGTGCTTGGATTGGTTGGACCGGGAAGACGTACGACTACTTCCTCTACGTTGCGTCAACGCTTCCGCTTCGGTCTACAAGGGTACGTAGACAACACTCTCCCCTCTCGTTGCTATGCATCACCATGATCTTGTGTGTGCGTAGGAATTTTTTTGAAATTGCTACGTTCCCCAACAGTGGCATCCGAGCCTAGGTTTTTATGGTTTGATGTTATATGCACGTGTAGAACACAAGTGAGTTGTGGGCGATATAAGTCATACTGCTTACCAGCATGTCATACTTTGGTTCGGCGGTATTGTTGGATGAAGCGGCCCGGACCGACATTACGCGTACGCTTACGCGAGACTGGTTCTACCGACGTGCTTTGCACACAGGTGGCTGGCGGGTGTCAGTTTCTCCAACTTTAGTTGAACCGAGTGTGGCTACGCCCGGTCCTTGCGAAGGTTAAAACAACACCAACTTGACAAACTATCGTTGTGGTTTTGATGCGTAGGTGAGATTGGTTCTTCCTTAAGCCCGTAGCAGCCACGTAAAACTTGCAGTAACAAAGTAGAGGACGTCTAACTTGTTTTTGCAGGGCATGTTGTGATGTGCTATGGTCAAGGCATGATGCTAAATTTTATTGTATGAGATGATCATGTTTTGTAACCGAGTTATCGGCAACTGGCAGGAGCCATATGGTTGTCGCTTTATTGTATGCAATGCAATCGCCCTGTAATGCTTTACTTTATCACTAAGCGGTAGCGATAGTCGTAGAAGCATAAGATTGGCGAAACGACAATGATGCTACAATGGAGATCAAGGTGTCGCGCCGGTGACGATGGCAATCATGGAGGTGCTTCGGAGAAATGGAGATCACAAGCACAAGATGATGATGGCCATATCATATCACTTATATTGATTGCATGTGATGTTTATCTTTTATGCATCTTATCTTGCTTTGATTGACGGTAGCATTATAAGATGATCTCTCACTAAAATTCAAGATAAAAGTGTTCTCCCTGAGTATGCACCGTTGCCAAAGTTCGTCGTGCCCAGAGACCACGTGATGATCGGGTGTGATAAGCTCTACGTCCATCTACAACGAGTGCAAGCCAGTTTTGCACATGCAGAATACTCAGGTTAAACTTGACGAGCCTAGCATATGCAGATATGGCCTCGGAACACGGAGACTGAAAGGTCGAGCGTGAATCATATAGTAGATATGATCAACATAGTGATGTTCACCATTGAAAGCTACTCCATTTTCACGTGATGATCGGTTATGGTTTAGTTGATTTGGATCACGTGATCACTTAGAGGATTAGAGGGATGTCTATCTAAGTGGGACTTCTTAAGTAATATGATTAATTGAACTTTAATTTATCATGAACTTAGTCCTGGTAGTATTAGCATATCTATGTTGTAGATCAAGAGCTCGCGTTGTTGCTTCCCTGTGTTTATTTTGATATGTTCCTAGAGAAAATTATGTTGAAAATATGTTAGTAGCAATGATGCGGATTGGATCCGTGGTCTGAGGTTTATCCTCATTGCTGCACAAAAGAATTATGTCCTTGATGCACCGCTAGGTGACAGACCTATTGCAGGAGCAGATGCAGACGTTATGAACGTTTAGCTAGCTAAATATGATGACTACTTGATAGTTTAGTGCACCATGCTTAACGGCTTAGAATCGGGACTTCAAAGACGTTTTGAACGTCATGGACCATATGAGATGTTCCAGGAGTTGAAGTTAATATTTCAAGCAAATGCCCGAGTTGAGAGATATGAAGTCTCCAACAAGTTCTATAGCTAAAAGATGGAATAGAATCGCTCAACTAGTGAGCATGTGCTCAGATTGTATGGGTACTACAATCGCTTGAATCAAGTGGGAGTTAATCTTCCAGATAAGATAGTGATTGACAGAATCTCTAGTCACCATCACCAAGTTAGTAGAACTTCGTGATGAACTATAGTATGCAAGGGATGACGAAAACGACTCCCAAGCTTTTCATAATGATGAAATCAATGAAGGTAGAAATCAAGAAAGAGCATCAAGTGTTGATGGTTGACAAGATCACTAGTTTCAAGAAAAGGGCAAAGGGAAAAAAGGGGAACTTCAAGAAAAACAGCAAGCAAGTTGCTGCTCAAGTGAAGAAGCCCAAGTCTGGTCCTAAGCCTGAGACTAAGTGCTTCTACTGCAAAGGGACTGGTCACTAGAAGCGGAACTACCCCAAGTGATTGGCGGATAAGAAGGATGGCAAAGTGAACATAAGTATATTTGATATAGATGTTATTGATGTGTATTTTAGTAGTGTTTATAGCAACCCCTCACTATTTGATACTAGTTCAGTTGCTAAGATTAGTAACTCGAAACGGGAGTTGCAGAATAAACAGAGACTAGTTAAGGGTGAAGTGACGATGTGTGTTGGAAGTGGTTCCAAGATTGATATGATCATCATCGCACACTCCCTATACTTTCGGGGTTAGTGTTGAACCTAAATAAGTGTTATTTGGTGTTTGCGTTGAGCATGAATATGATTTGATCATGTTTATTGTAATACGGTTATTCATTTAAGTTAGAGAACAATTGTTGTTTTGTTTACATGAATAAATCCTTCTATGGTCATACACACCAACGAAAATGGTTTGTTGGATCTCGATCGTAGTAATACACATATTCATAATATTGAAGCCAAAAGATGCAAAGTTAATAATGATAGTGCAACTTATTTGTGGCACCGCCGTTTAGGTCATATTGGTGTAAAGCGCATGAAGAAACTCCATGCTGATGGGATTTTGGAATCACTTGATTATGAACCACTTGATGCTTGCGTACCATGCCTTATGGGCAAGATGACTAAAACTCCGTTCTCTGGAACAATGGAGCGAGAAACTGACTTGTTGGAAATAATACATATTGATGTATACGATCCGATGAGTGTTAAGGCTCGTGGCGGGTATCATTATTTTCTGACCTTCATAGATGATTTGAGCAGATATGAGTATATCTACTTAGTGAAACACTAGTCCGAAACATTTGAAAAGGTCAAAGAATTTCAGAGTGAAGTGGAGAATCATCGTAACAAAAATAAAAGTTTCTACGATATGATCGCAGAGGTAAAGTATTTGAGTTACGAGTTTGGCCTTCAATTAAAACAATGTGGAATAGTTTCACAAAATCATGCCACCTAGAACACCTCAGCATAATGGTGTGTCCGAATGTCATAACCGTACTTTATTGGATATAGTGCAATCTATGATGTTTCTTACCGATTTACCACTATCGTTTTTGGGGTTATGCATTAGAGACAGCTGCATTCACGTTAAATAGGGCACCATCTAAATCCGTTGAGACGACACTATATGAACTGTGGTTTAGCAAGAAACCAAAGTTGTCGTTTCTTAAAGTTTGGGGTTGTGATGCTTATATGAAAAAGTTTCATCCTGATAAGCTCAAACCAAAATCGGAGAAATATGTCTTCATAGGATACCCAAAGGAGACTGTTGGGTACACCTTCTATCACAGATCCGAAGGCAAGGCATTCGTTCCTAAGAATGCATCCTTTCTAGAGAAGGAGTTTCTCTCGAAAGAAGTGAGTGGGAGGAAAGTAGAACTTGATAAGCTAACTGTACCTGCTCCCCTATTGGAAAGTAGTTCATCACAGAAATCTGTTCCTGTGACTACTACACCAATCAGTGAGGAAGATAATGATGATGATCATGTAACTTCGGATCAAGTTACGACCGAACCTCGTAGGTCAACTAGAGTGAGATCCGCACAAGAGTGGTACGGCAATCCTATTCTGGAGGTCATATTACTTGACCATGACGAACCTACGAACTATGAGGAAGCGATTATGAGCCCAGATTCCGCAAAATGGTTTGAGGCCATGAAATCTGAGATGGGATCCATGTATGAGAACAAAGTATGGACTTTGATGGATTTGCCCGATGATCGGCAAGCCATAGAAAATAAATGGATCTTGAAGAGGAAGACAGACGCTGATAGTAGTGTTACTATCTACAAAGCTAGAATTGTCGCAAAAGGTTTTCGACAAGTTCAAGGTGTTGAATACGATGAGAGTTTCTCACTCGTATCTATGCTTAAGTCTGTCCGAATCATGTTAGCAATTGCCGCATTTTATGAAATCCGGCAAATGGATAAACAAAACTGCATTCCTCAATGGATTTATTAAAAAAGAGTTGTATACGATGCAACTAGAAGGTTTTGTCGATCCTAAAGGTGTTAACAAAATATGCAAGCTCTAGCGATCCATCTATGGACTGGTGCAAGCATCTCGGAGTTGGAATATACGCTTTGATATGTTGATCAAAGCATATAGTTTTATACAGACTTGCGGTGAAGCCTGTATTTACAAGAAAGTGAGTGGGAGCACTACAACATTTCTGATAAGTATATGTATGACATATTGTTGATCAGAAATAATGTAGATTTATTCTACAAAGCACAATGGAGTGTTTGAAAGGAGTTTTTTCAAAGAAAGACCTCGGTAAAGCTGCTTACATATTGAGCATCAAGATCTATAGAGATAGATCAAGACGCTCGATAAGTTTTTTCAATGAGTACATACCTTGACAAAATATAGCTCCAAGTAAAATTACCGATGGAAGTAGACGAAAGAGGGGATGCCTTCCGGGACATCCCCAAGCTTTGAATTTTTGGTGCCCTTGGATTATCTAGGGGGTGCCATGGGCATCCCCAAGCTTAGGCTCTTGCCACTCCTTGTTCCATAATCCATCAAAAGATTTCACCCAAAACTTGAAAACTTAACAACACAAAACTCAATAGAAATCTCGTGAGCTCCGTTAGAGAAAGAAAACAAAAGACCACTTCAAGGTACTATAATGAACTCATTCTTTATTTATATTGGTGTTAAACCTACTGTATTCCAACTTCTCCATGGATTATAAACTATTTTACTAGCCATAGATTCATCAAAATAAGCAGACAACACATGAAAAACAGAATCTGTCAAAAATAGAACAGTCTGTAGTAATCTGAAACTAACGCAAACTTCTGGAACTCCAAAACATCTACCAAAATTGGACTACCTAGAAATTTGTTTATTGATCAGAAGAAATTGGAATCAGTATTTTATCACGTTCTGGTGATTTTTAATAATTCGGGCACTGAGCGCAAAGTTTCTAGAAACTACAGCAAGATCAAATAACTATCATCCAAGACGATCCAATAGGTCTAACTTGGCACAAACACTAATTAAAACACAAAACCACATCCAAACAGAAGGTAGATGGGTTATTTATTCTCTAATAGAAGAAAAACACAAAAAACTAAAAATAAAATTGGGTTGCCTCCCAACAAGCGCTATCGTTTAACGCCCCTAGCTAGGCATAAAAGCGAGGATAGATCTAGGTATTGCCATCTTTGGTAGGCAATCCATAAGTGGCTCTCATGATAGTTTCATATGGCAATTTTGTTTTCTTTCTAGGAAAGTGTTTCATGCCCTTTTTTAATGGAAATTGAAATCTAATATTCCATTCCTTCATATCAATAATCGCACCAACCGTTCTAAGGAAAGGTCTACCAAGAATAATAGGGCAAGAAGGACTACAATCAATATCAAGAACGATAAAATCTACGGGCACATAATTCCTATTTGCAACAATAAGAACATCATTAATTCTTCCCATAGGTTTTTTAATAGTGGAATCCGCAAGATGCAAGTTTAGAGTGAAGGAAATATGCCCTAGAGGCAATAATAAAGTTATTATTTATTTCCTTATTTCATGATAAATGTTTATTATTCATGCTAGAATTGTATTAACTGGAAACATAATACATGTGTGAATACATAGACAAACAGAGTGTCACTAGTATGCCTCTATTTGACTAGCTCGTTAATCAAAGATGGTTATGTTTCCTAACCATGGACAAAGAGTTGTTATTTGATTAACGGGATCACATCATTAGGTGAATGATCTGATTGACATGACCCATTCCATTAGCTTAGCACCCGATCGTTTAGTATGTTGCTATTGCTTTCTTCATGACTTATACATGTTCCTATGACTATGAGATTATGCAACTCCCGTTTGCCGGAGGAACACTTTGTGTGCTACCAAACGTCACAATGTAACTGGGTGATTATAAAGGAGCTCTACAGGTGTCTCCAAAGTTACATGTTGGGTTGGCGTATTTCGAGATTAGGATTTGTCACTCCGATTGTCGGAGAGGTATCTCTGGGCCCTCTCGGTAATGCACATCGCATAAGCCTTGGAAGCATTGCAACTAATGAGTTAGTTGCGAGATGATGTATTACAGAACGAGTAAAGAGACTTGCCGGTAACGAGATTGAACTAGGTATTGAGATACCGACGATCGAATCTCGGGCAAGTAACATACCGATGACAAAGGGAACAACGTATGCTGTTATGCGGTCTAACCGATAAAGATCATCGTAGAATATGTAGGAGCCAATATGAGCATCCACGTTCCGCTATTGGTTATTGACCAGAGACATGTCTCGGTCATGTCTACATTGTTCTCGAACCGTAGGGTCCGCACGCTTAAGGTTTCGATGACAGTTTTATTATGAGTTTATGTGTTTTGATGTACCGAAGGAGTTCGGAGTCCCGGATGAGATCGGGGACATGACGAGGAGTCTCGAAATGGTCGAGACGTAAAGATGGATATATTGGACGACTATATTCGGACATCGGAAAGGTTCCGAGTGATTCGGGTATTTTTGGAGTACCGCAGAGTTACGGGAATTAGCCGGGAGAAGTATTGGGCCTTATTGGGCCATACGGGAAAGAGAGAGGGGCTGCCTAGGGCAGGCCGCGCGCCCCCCAAGGCCTTGTCCGAATTGGACTAGAGGGAGGGGCTGCACCCCCTCCTTCCTTCCCTTCTCCCTTCCCCTTCCTTGTCTCCTACTCCTACTACATGGAAGGACTACTAGTTGGACTAGGAAAGGGGGAATCCTACTCCCGGTGGAAGTAGGACTCCCCTAGGGCGCGCCATAGAGAGGGCAGGCCCTCCCCTCCTCCACTCCTTTATATACGGGGGCAGGGGGCACCCCATAGACACACAAGTTGATCTTCGTAATCATTCCTTAGCCGTGTGCGGTGCCCCCCTCCACGATATTACACCTCGGTCATATTGTAGCGGTGCTTAGGCGAAGCCCTGTGATAGTTGAACATCAAGATCGTCACCACGCCGTCGTGCTGACGGAACTCCTCCTCGAAGCTTTGCTGGATCGGAGCTCGGGGAGCGTCATTGAGCTGAACGTGTGCCAAGAACTCGGAGGTGTCGGAGTAACGGTGCTTGGATCGGTTGGACCGGGAAGACGTACGACTACTTCCTCTACGTTGCGTCAACGCTTCTGCTTCGGTCTACAAGGGTACATAGACAACACTCTCCCCTCTCGTTGCTATGCATCACCATGATCTTGTGTGTGCGTAGGAATTTTTTTGAAATTACTATGTTCCCCCACATAGAGAGCAATCATCAAAGTCACGGAAATCTAGCAAATCACACAAAATTTTAGGGATAGTTGAGACACTAGCACCCAAATCACACAAAGCATAAAACTCATGATCTTTAATTTTAATTTTAATAGTTGGTTCCCACTCATCATAGAGTTTTCCAGGGATAGAAACTTCCAACTCAAGTTTTTCTTCATAAGATTGCATCAAGGCATCAACAATATGTTCGGTAAAGGCTTTCTTTTGACTACAAGCGTGGGGAGAATTTAGCACGGATTGCAACAAGGAAATACAATCAATTAAAGAGCAACTTTCATAATTAAATTCCTTGAAATCCAATATAGTGGGTTTAGCAACATCTAGGGTTTTATTTCTTTCAATCCCACTTTCATCAATTTCATCATAGAGATCTAAATACTTCGAATTTTTAGAACGCCTTCTACGTAAAGGAAGATCATATTCAGTTTCATCAAGATTCATATTGCAAATAAAAGATTTGATAGGGGACACATCAATAACTTTTAGATCTTCATCTCAATTTTCATAAGAATTGGAAGAACACGTTTTAATAAAGGCATCTTTGGAAGCACGCATCCTAGCGGTTCTTTCCTTGCACTCATCAATGGAAATTCTCATGGCTTTGAGAGACTCATTAATATCATGCTTAGGAGGAATAGATCTAAGCTTTAAAGAATCAACCTCAAGAGAAATTCTATCAACGTTCCTAGCCAAATCATCAACTTTAAGTAATTTCTCTTCAAGCAAAGCATTAAAATTCTTTTTTGAATTCATAAACTCTTTAACACTATTCTCAAATTCAGAAGGCATCTTATTAAAGTTTCCATAAGAGTTGGTAGGAATTTCCATAATTATTAGAAGGATTACTAGGATAAGGCCTAGGAGTAAAATTCCCTCTATACGCGTTGTTACCAAAATTATTCCTACCAACAAAATTCACATCCATAGATTCATTATTATTCTCAATCAAAGTAGACAAAGGCATGTCATTAGGATCAGAAGAAACACTCTTAGTAGCAAATAATTTCATAAGTTCATACATCTTTCCACTCAAAACATTAATTTCTTCTATCGCATGCACTTTCTTATTAGAAGATCTTTCAGTGTGCCATTGAGAATAATTAACCATAATATTATCTAGGAGTTTAGTAGCATCTCCTAAAGTGATTTCCATAAAAGTGCCTCCCGCGGCCGAATCTAAAAGATTTCTAGAAGCAAAATTCAATCCGACATAAAAAAATTGTATAATCATCCACAAATTCAAACCATGAGTGGGGCAATTACGTATCATTAATTTCACTCTCTCCCAAGCTTGTGCAACATGTTCATGATCAAGTTGCTTAAAATTCATAACATCGTTTCTAAGAGAGATGATCTTAGCGGGAGGAAAATACTTAGAGATAAAAGCATCTTTGCACTTGTTCCAAGAATCAATACTATTTTTAGGCAAAGACGAAAACAAAGCTTTAGCACGATCTCTAAGCGAAAAAGGAAATAGCTTCAATTTAACGACATCATTATCGATATCTTTTTTCTTTTTCATATCACATAAATCAACGAAGCTATTCAGATGGCTAGCAGCATCTTCACTAGGAAGGCCGGCGAATTGATCTTTCATAACAAGATTCAACAAAGCAGTATCGATTTCACAAGATTCAGTATTGGCAAGAGGAGCAATCAGAGTGCTAAGGAAATCATTCTTGTTGGTATTGGTGAAGTCACACAATTTGGTAGTATCTTGAGCCATCGCGACAAACAAGCAATCCAACACACGAGCAAACAAAAGGCAAGCGAGAAAAATGCAAACGGAAAAAGAGAAGGAGAATGAGAAGGAGAAGGAGAGGGCAAATAAAATGGCAAGGGTGAAGTGGGGGAGAGGAAAACGAGAGGAAAATGGCAACTAATGTAATGCAGGAGATAGGGATTGTGATGGGTACTTGGTATGTTGACTTTTGCATAGACTCCCCGGCAACGGCGCCAGAAATTCTTCTTGCTACCTCTTGAGCTTGCGTTGGATTTCCCCGAAGAGGAAAGGATGATGCAGCAGAGTAGCGTAAGTATTTCCCTCAGTTTTTGAGAACCAAGGTATCAATCCAGTAGGAGGCCACGCTCAAGTCCCTCGTACCTACGTGATTAGGGGTTGTCAATCCGTTCACGGTCACTTACGGGAGTGAGATCTGATAGAGATGATAGATAGTATTTTTGGTATTTTTTGATATAGAGATGCAAAGTGAAAAGTAAAAGGCAAAGTAAAAAAGCAAAGAAAAATTAAAGTGATGGAGATTGATGTGATGAGAATAGACCCGGGGGCCATAGGTTTCACTAGTGGCTTCTCTCAACAGCATAAGTATTCTACGGTGGGTGAACAAATTATTGTTGAGCAATTGATAGAATTGAGCATAGTTATGAGAATATCTAGGTATGATCATGTATATAGGCATCACGTCCGTGACAAGTAGACCGACTCCTGCCTGCATCTACTACTATTACTCCACTCATCGACCGCTATCTAGCATGCATCTAGAGTATTAAGTTAAAAACAGAGTAACGCCTTCAGCAAGATGGCATGATGTAGAGAGATAAATTCAAGCAATATGAAATAAACCCCATCTTGTTATCCTCGATGGCAACGATGCAATACGTGCCTTGCTGCCCCTTCTGTCACTGGGAAAGGACACCGCAAGATCGAACCCAAAGTTAAGCACTTCTCCCATGGCAAGAAAAACCAATCTAGTAGGCCAAACCAAACTGATAATTCGAAGAGACTTGCAAAGATAACCAATCATACATAAAAGAATTCAGAGAAGATTAAAATATTATTCATAGATAGACTTGATCATAAACCCACAATTCATCGGTCTTAACAAACACACCGCAAAAAGAAGAAGATTACATCGAATAGATCTCCATGAGAGAGGGGGAGAACATTGTATTGAGATCCAAAAAGAGAGAAGAAGCCATCTAGATACTAACTATGGACCCGAAGGTCTGAGGTAAACTACTCACACTTCATCGGAGGGGCTATGATGATGTAGAAGCCCTCCGTGATGACGGCCCTCTCCGCCGGAGCTCCGGAACAGGCCCCAAGATGGGTCTCGTGGATACAGAAAGTTGCGGCGGTGGAATTAGGTTTTTGGCTCCGTATCTGTTTGTTTGGGGGTACGTAGGTATATATAGGAGGAAGAAGTACGTCGGTGGAGCTTCGAGGGGCCCACGAGGCAGGGGGCGCGCCCTAAGGGGGTGGCGTGCCCCACCCTCGTGACCGCCTCTCTGATGCCTTGGCGTAGGGTCCAAGTCTCCTGGATCACGTTCGGTGAGAAAATCACGTTCCCGAAAGTTTCATTCCGTTTGGACTCCGTTTGATATTCCGTTTCTTTGAAACACTGAAATAGGCAAAAAAACAACAATTCTGGGCTGGGCGTCCGGTTAATAGGTTAGTCCCAAAAATAATATAAAAGTGGAAAATAAAGCCCAATATAGTCCAAAACAGTAGATAATATAGCATGGAGCAATCAAAAATTATAGATACGTTGGAGACGTATCAGCGGCATACTTTCATTGTCAACATAACAACTAAGAGATGGCGATATCTTCCATGCTACACACATTATAGGCGGTTCCCAAACAGAATGGTAAAGTTTATACTCCCCCTCCACCAACAAGCATCAATACATGACTTGCTCGAAACAACGAGTGTCTCCAACTAGTAACAGTCCCAGGGGGAGTTTTGTTTGCAATTATTTTGATTTATTTGCATAAAGCATGGGACTGGGCATCCCGGAGACCAGCCATTTTCTCGTGAATGAGGAGCGGAGTCCACTCCTCTTGAGAATAACCCGCCTAACATGGAAGATAAGGGCAGCCCTAGTTGGTACATGAGCTATTCGAGCATACAAAACAGAATGTTTATTTGAAGGTTTAGAGTTTGGCACATACAAATTTACTTGGAACGGCAGGTAGATACCATATATAGGAAGATATACTGGACTCATATGGAATAACTTTGGGGTTTAAGGGATTCGATGCACAAGCAGTATTCTCGCTTAGTACAAGTGAAGGCTAGCAAAAGACTGGAAAGCGACCAACTAGAGAGCGACAACAGTCATGAACATGCATTAAAATTAATAAACATTGGAAGCAAGCATGAGTAGGATATAATCCACCATGAACATAAATATCGTGAAGGCTATGTTGATTTGTTTCAACTACATGTGTGAACATGTGCCAGGTCGAGTCACTTAAATCATTCAAAGGAGGATACCACCCCACTATACCACATCACAAACATTTTAATAGCATGTTGGCACGCAAGGTAAACCATTATAACTCATAGCTAATCAAGCATGGCTCGAGCAACTATGATCTCTAATTTCATTGCAAACATGTTTATTCATAATAAGCTGAATCAAGAACGATGAACTCATCATATTTACAAAAACAAGAGAGGTCGAGTTCATTCCAGCTTTTCTCATCTCAGTCAGTCCATCATGTATCATCATAATTGCCTTTCACTTGCACGACTGAATGAAGTGAATAATAATAAGAGCGCACGTGCATTGGACTAAGCTGGAATCTGCAAGCATTCAATAAACAGGACAAGACAAGGCAATATGGGCTCTTGGTTAAATCAACAATAATGCATATAAGAGCCACTTCAACAATTTAATCATGGTCTTCTCCTATCGACCCCCAAAGAAAAGAAAAGAAAAGAAATAAAACTATTTACACGGGAAAGCTCCCAACAAGCAAAAGAAGAACGGGAAATATTTTTGGGTTTTCTTTTTAATTATTACTACTACAGCAAGAAAAGTAAACTACTACTAATTTTTTGGTTTTTCTTAAAGTTTAACAAACACACAAGAAGAAAGCAAGAAAAAGAAAATAAACTAGCAAGGATATTACAGTGAAAAAGTATGAGCACCGACATCTAGCAATGAGTGTGTGTAAACATAAATGTAATGTCGGTGGGAAATAAGTACTCCCCCAAGCTTAGGCTTTTGGCCTAAGTTGGTTCATTGCCAGGGATGGCCTGGCGGATATCCGTAGGTGTAGCTGGGGTCATACTGTGATGAAGAGGACTCTGACTGCCACTGGCTGGCAGCCACCTCCGGATCCCAAGAGTAATAAGATTGTCGTGGAGGCTCAAATTGTGGTTCTGGATTCGGGGTTGGTGTAGGGTTCCGGTAGGCTTGAACGGCCGCCCACAGAACGAGATACAGACCTTCAGATAAATTAAACAAGGAAGGAGCAGGCAAGGTAATAGTCTCAGGGTGATGTTTATTAAAGTACAATTTATATTTAAGCTCCCCTTCCCTATTCTTAACAATAAAATCATGCGCTAGCATACTCTTATAATCTAAATAAGCACTAGGCAGCAATTTTTCTTCTTTCTCATAGAGCCTAATAGGTATATTAAAATGTGCAGCTAGGCGTGAAGCATAAATACCCCCAAAGATGGGACCCTTAGTACGGTTCAAACTTAACCGTTTAGCAATAATTCCGCCCGTACTAATAGTGTTATTGCGGAATAAACCATGGAACAAAATGATAATATCAGGAACACTAAGGTTTCCACAGTTTCCGCGACCAATTAAGCAACGACTAGCAAATATAACAAAATAGCGTAGAGCAGGAAAATGTATGCTAGTGATTCATGCATCAGAAACCTTCCTGGTTTCTCCCACAGTGATGGTGTCAATAAATTCTTCCACATCCTTACGGTGTGGTTCATCTAAGGTACCCTCAAAGGGTATTTTGCAAACCTTGCAAAATTCAGCTAATGGCATCTTCTCAACAACATCATATAAATGAAACTCTACTAAAGGAGCTGATTCCTTAGGAAAATAGTAGAAGTTTTGCACAAAAGTATTAGTGAGTAAGAGATACTGATGACGTTGGTCGCGGAGGAAGTCGGTGAGTCCAGCATTCTCAGCCAATGAATATAAATCTTCATAAATCCTGGCTTGTCTCAAGAAGTCATCGGAAGGCCATTCACACTGCCGGACCTCCGCGGTACGAGGCAAATTAAATTTGGGCCTCTGTGCTTCATCATTTTGCTTTTCCTTCGAGCTTCGGCTCGATGAGCCCCTAAAAAATCTCTTCATTATTTTCTGAAATTTTTAGTAACTTCAAACCATAGTGAACCAAGCTCAACAAAATTGGTAGGAACAACTCCTACAAGTGCCTAGAGGATATATCATGCATTAGAGCTACTTGGAACCATATAAATTTGACAAGCAAGCTCAAGAACATGGTCACCTATGCAGCACAAATTTGCAATGAATAAGGCACTAGAGCAAAAACTAATTGGACCAATGGAGGAGTCACATACCAAGGAACAATCTCCCCAAGCAGTTTTGTGAGAGGTGCTTTGAGCAAGGAGATCGAAAATCGCAGCAAAGTGAGCAAGAACTCGTGCTTGAGCTGGATATTGGTGTTTGTGGGAGGAAGAAGAGTTGTATGGGTGCAGGAATAAGTGGACGAGGGCCACTGTGGGCCCATGAGGCAGGGTCGCGCCCTGGGGGGTAGGGCGCGCCCTCCACCCTCGTAGCCAGGTGGTTCACCCCCTAGTGTGTTCTCAGTTCCATAAATCCTCAAATATTCTCGAAAAAATCATATTTCATTTTCAGGGCATTTGGAGAACTTTTATTTTCGGGGTATTTTTATATTGCACAGATAAAATAGAAAACAGACAGGAAGATACAATTTTTACTTTATTTCAACTAAATAACAGAAAATAGAAGGAGGGTACAGAAGGTTGTGCCTTCTAGTTTCATCCATCTCATGCTCATCAAAAGGAATCCACTAACAAGGTTGATCAAGTCTTGTTAATAAACTCATTCCGAATAACATGAAACCGGAGAAATTTCGAATAGCACTATGTTACCTCAACAGGGATATGCACATCCCCAATAATAAGAATATCGTATTTCTTCTTGGCAGTAGGAAGAGGAAATTCAAAACCTCCAAATATTATCGATGGAATTTTTCCAATAGAGTTGATACTATGAACTTGAGGTTGTTTCCTCGGGAAGTGTACCGTATGCTCATTACCATTAACATGAAAAGTGACATTGCCTTTGTTGCAATCAATAACAGCACCTGAAGTATTCAAAAAAGGTCTTCCAAGAATAATAGACATACTATCGTCCTCGGGAATATCAAGAATAATAAAGTCCGTTAAAATAGTACCGTTTGCAACCACAACAGGCACATCCTCACAAATACCGACAGGTATAGCAGTTGATTTATCAGCCATTTGCAAAGATATTTCAGTAGGTGTCAACTTATTCAAGTCAAGTCTATGATATAAAGACAGGGGCATAACACTAACACCGGCTCCAAGATCACATAAAGCAGTTGTAACATAGTTCCTTTTAATGGAGCATGGTATAGTAGGTACTCCTGGATCTCCAAGTTTCTTTGGTATTCCACCCTTAAAAGTATAATTAGCAAGCGTGGTGGAAGTTTCAACTTCCGGTATCTTTCTTTTATTTGTAACAATATCCTTCATATACTTAGCATAAGGATTCATTTTGAGCATATCAGTTAATCGCATACGCAAAAAGATAGGTCTAATCATTTCAGCAAAGCGCTCAAAATCCTCATCATCCTTTTTCTTGGATGGCTTCGGAGGAAAAGGCATGGGTTTTTGAACCCATGGTTCCCTTTCTTTACCATGTTTCCTAGCAACAAAGTCTCTCTTATCATAACATTGATTCTTTGATTGTGGGTTATCAAGATCAACTGCAGGTTCAACTTCTACATCATTATCATTACTAGGTTGAGCATCATCATGAACATCATCATTAACATTTTCACTAGGTTCATGTTCATTACCAGATTGTGTTTCACCATCAGACATAGAGATATCATTAGGATTCTCAGGTGGTTCAGCAATAGGTTCACTAGAAGTTTGCAAAGTCCTATCATTTTTCTTTTTCTTCCTTTTAGAAGAACTAGGTACATCCATATTGTTTCTCTGAGAATCTTGCTCAATTCTCTTTGGGTGGCCTTCAGGATACAAAGGTTCCTGAGTCATTCTACCAGTTCTAGTAGCCACTCTAACAACATATTCATTTTTCTTACTATTCATTTCATTGAGAAAATCATTTTGAGCTTTAAGTACTTTCTCTACTTGAGTGGTAACCATAGAAGCATGTTTGCTAACAAGTTTAAATTCACCTCTAATATTAGCCATATAATCACCCAAGTGTTTAAGCATACCGGAATTATATTTCAATTGTCTACCAAAATAAGCATTGAAGTTTTCTTGTTTAACAATAAAATTATCAAACTCTTCTAAGCATTGTCTAGCGGACTTATAGTGAGGAATGTCACCTTCATCAAATCTATAGAGAGAATTTACCTTTACTACCTGTGTCGGGTTATCAAGACCAGGAGGTTCTTCAATAGGTAATGGATTAAGATCATATGTTTCTTCAACAGGAGGTAAGTTCTTAACATCTTCAGCTTTAATACCTTTTTCTTTCATAGATGTCTTTGCCTCTTGCATATCTTCAGGACTGAGAAATAGAACACCTCTCTTCTTCGGAGTTGGTTTAAGAATAGGCTCAGTAATTGGAGCAGGAGTTGGCTCGGGAAGTGCCCAATTATTTTCATTTGTCAACATATTATTCAATAGAATTTCAGCTTCATCCGGTGTTCTTTCCCTGAAAACAGAACCATCACAACTATCCAGGTAATCTCTGGAAGCATCGGTTAGTCCATTATAAAAGATATCAAGTATTTCATTTTTCTTAAGAGGATGATCAGGCAAAGCATTAAGTAACTTGAGAAGCCTCCCCCAAGCTTGTGGGAGACTCTCTTCTTCAATTTGCACAAAGTTGTATATTTTCCTCAAAGCAGCTTGTTTCTTATGAGCAAGGAAATATTTAGCAGAGAAGTAATAGATCATATCCTAGGGACTACGCACACAACCAGGATCAAGAGAATTAAACCATATCTTAGCATCACCCTTTAATGAGAACGAAAATATTTTAAGGATATAAAAATAGCAAGATCTCTCATCATTAGTGAACGGGGTGGCTATATCATTTAATTTCGTAAGATGTGCCACAACAGTTTCAGATTCGTAGGCATGAAAAGGATCAGATTCAACCAAAGTAATTATATCAGGATCAACAGAGAATTCATAATCATTATCGGCAACACAAATAGGTGAACTAGCAAAAGCAGGGTCAGGCCTCATTCTATCTTTAAGAGATTGCTTATTCCATTCATCTAATAACCTCTTGAGTTCATATCTATCTTTGCAAGCTAAAATAGCTGCAGAAGCTTCCATATCAAAAACATAACCCTCAGGAATAACATGTCTATCTTCATCATCACTTTCATCAACATAATCAGTTTCAATAATTTCTTTCTCTCTAGCCCTAGCAATTTGTTCATCAAGAAATTCTCTAAGGGGCACAGTAGTATCAAGCATAGAAGTAGTTTCATCATAAATATCATGCATAGCAGAAGTGGCATCATCAATAACATGCGACATATCAGAACGAATAGCAGAAGCAGGTTTAGGTGTCGCAAGCTTACTCAAAACAGAAGGTGAATCAAGTGCAGAGCTAGATGGCAGTTCCTTACCTCTGCTCGTAGTTGAGGGATAAATTGTTGTCTTAGCGTCTTTCAAGTTCTTCATAGTGTCCAGCAGATATAAATCCCAAGTGACTCAAAGAATAGAGCTATGCTCCCCGGCAACGGCGCCAGAAAATAGTCTTGATAATCCACAAGTATAGGGGTTTGCAACAGTTTTCGAGGGTAGAGTATTTAACCCAAATTTATTGATTCGACACAAGGGGAGCCAAAGAATATTCTCAAGTATTAGCAACTGAGTTGTCAATTCAGCCACACCTGGATAACTTAATATCTGCAGCAAAGTATTTAGTAGCAAAGTAATATGAAAGTAGTGGTAACGGTAACAAAAGTAATGGAAGCAAAAGTAATATTTTTGGTGTTTTGTAGTGATTGTAACAATAGCAACGAAAAAGTAAATAAGCGAGAACCAGTATAGGAAAAGCTCATAGGCATTGGATCGGTGATGGATAATTATGCCGGATGCGGTTCATCATGTGACAGTCATAACATAGGGTGACACAGAACTAGCTCCAATTCATCAATGTAATGTAGGCATGTATTTCGAATATAGTCATACGTGCTTATGGAAAAGAATTTGCATGGCATCTTTTGTCCTACCCTCCCGTGGCTGCGGGGTCCTAATGGAAACTAAGGGATATTAAGGCATCCTTTTAATAGAGAACCGGAACAAAGCATTAGCACATAGTGAATACATGAACTCCTCAAACTATGGTCATCACCGGGAGTGGTCCCGATTATTATCACCTCGGGGTTGCCGGATCATAACACATAGTAGGTGACTATAGACTTGCAAGATAGGATCAAGAACTCACATATATTCATGAAAACATAATAGGTTCATATCTGAAATCATGGCACTCGGGCCCTAGTGACAAGCATTAAGCATAGTAAAGTCATAGCAACATCAATCTCAGAAAATAGTGGATACTAGGGATCAAACCCTAACAAAACTAACTCGATTACATGATAGATCTCATCCAACCCACCAACGTCCAGCAAGCCTACGATGGAATTACTCACGCACGGCGGTGAGCATCATGAAATTGGTGATGGAGGATGGTTGATGATGACGACGGCGACGAATCCCCCTCTCCGGAGCCCCGAACAGACTCTAGATCAGCCCTCCCGGGAGGTTTTAGGGCTTGGCGGCGGCTCCGTATCGTAAAACGCGATGATTTCTTCTCCTTGATTTTTTTTCTCCCCGAAAGCAAATATATAGAGTTGGAGTTGGCGTCGAAGGAGCTCCAGGGGGCCCACGAGGTAGGGGGAGCGCCCTAGGGGGGCGCCCCCACCCTCGTGGACAGGGTGTGGTCCCCCTGGTCTTCATCTTTGGCGAGTATTTTTTATTATTTCTGAAAAGTTGTTCCGTGAAGTTTCAGGTCATTCCGAGAAGTTTTGTTTCTGCAGATAAATAACACCACGGCAATTTTTCTGAAAACAGCGTCAATCCGGGTTAGTTACTTTCAAATCATGCAAGTTAGAGTCCAAAACAAGGGCAAAAGTGTTTGGAAAAGTAGATACGACGGAGACGTATCACAAGGTTCTTGATTGTTTGTGCGGGTACTAGGTGACTTGTGCATTATCTCCAACTGGATTGATACCTTGGTTCTCAAAACTGAGGGAAATACTTACGCTACTTTTCTGCATCACCCTTTCCTCTTCAAGGGAAAACCAACGCATGCTCAAGAGGTAGCAAGAAGGATTTCTGGCGCCGTTTCCGGGGAGATCTATGACAAGTCAAGACATACCAAGTACCCATCATAAAGTCTTCTCCCTCGCATTGCATTAGTTGCCATTCGCCTCTCTTTTTCCTCTCCCGCACTTCTAAAGCGATTTTCGAAAACCTTTGCCTTTTCTTCGCCCTCTTTCCGTATGCCTTTTTGCTCGTTAGCTATCTTTGGTTATGTTGCCATGTGCCTTCAATTTGCTTGCATCTTTGCTTGCTAAAAATCTATTGATATGGATTCTCATCCAGTTTCTAATCTTTTTAAGAGATCCAATTATGACGAACCAATTTCTAGTGAGTTTTGTGCACTAGATTATCTTTATGAAGTTTTGCTTGAAATTCGTGAATCTGAAAATTGTGATGAAGAAATTTATGAAGTGATTCACGATAGCTCCTTGAATGAAAAGCATGATTGCAATGGTTTTACTGTAAAATCTATTGATGTAAATTGTGCTAATAATATGCAAAACCCTAAGCTTGGGGATGCTAGTTTTGCTATGTCCACTACTTGTTGCAATGATCATGATTGGGGTGATTCTTCATATGATCTTGAAATTTTATTTAAGCCCCATGATGAATATGAGATTGATAATAATGTTTGCAATAATATTGAAAGTGGGTTTTGAAGAGTGTCAACTTTAGATCCCACATATTTGGATAATATCTTATGAAGTTTTTGATAAAAGTGGGTTTGGAGAGGTTATGACTTTATTCTATGATAATCCCACTATTTCGGAAGAGTGTCAACGTTGCATGCATGTGGATCATGAAAATAAAATTTTATATGTGATATTTATATTGTTGAGTTTGAATATGATCCCACATGTAATTATTATGAGAGAGAAAAATATGGTTGTAGAAATTTTCATGTTACTAAAATTGCCTCTCGTTATGTTGAGATTGCTATTGTTCTTTTCTCCTTCCTTGCATATGCTAGTTTTTGCTTGCCTTGATAATTTACTTGCTTATAAGACGCCTATTCATAGGAAGTATTTTAGACTTAGATGTGTTTTTCACATGCTATATGATGCTCTCTTTGTGCTTCAATTCTTGTCTTTCATGTGAGCATCATCGAAATTATCAATGCCTAGCTAGGGGCGTTAAACGATAGCGCTTGTTGGGAGGCAACCCAATTTTATTTTTGTTCTTTGCTTTTTGCTCCTGTTTAGTAATAAATAATTCATCTAGATTCTGTTTAGATGTGGTTTATGTTCTAATTAGTGTTTGTGCCAAGTAGAACCAATAGGATTTTCTTGGGTGATAGTTGTTTGATCTTGCTGAAAAACACAGAAACTTTGTGCTCACGAAAATAACTGCTAAAATTCATCAGAACGTGATAAAATGCTAATTCTTTTTGCATAAGATCAATATAAAAATTATCCAGGATTTCCTAATTTTTCAGAATTGTTGGAGTTCCATAAGTATACTAACAAATCATATTGCTACAGACTGTTCTGTTTTGACAGATTCTGTTTTTCGTGTGTTGTTTGCTTATTTTGATGAATCTATGAATAGTATCGGGGGGTATGAACCATAGAGAAGTTGGAATACAGTAGGTTTAACACCAATATAAATAAATAATGAGTTCATTACAGTACCTTAAAGTGGTGGTTTATTTTCTTATACTAACGGAACTCATGAAATTTTCTGTTGAAGTTTTGTGTTGTGAAGTCTTCAAGTGTTTGGGTAAAGATTTGATGGATTTTGGAATAAGGAGTGGTAAGAGCCTAAGCTTGGGGATGCCCAAGGAACCCCAAGGTAAAACTCAAGGACAACCAAAAGCCTAAGCTTGGGGATGCCCTGGAAGGCATCCCCTCTTTCGTCTTCGTCTATCGGTAACTTTACTTGAGGCTATATTTTTATTCACCACATGATATGTGTTTTGCTTGGAGCATTTTGTATGATTTGAGTCTTTGCTTTTTACTTTACCACAATCATCCTTGCTGTACACACCTTTTGGGAGAGACACACATGAATCAGAATTTATTAGAATACTCTATGTGCTTCACTTATATCTTTTGTGCTAGATAATTTTACTCTAGTGCTTCACTTATATCTATTTAGAGCACGGTGGTGGTCTTATTTTATAGAAATTATTGATCTCGCATGCTTCACTTATATTATTTTGAGAGTATTTTAGAACAGCATGGTAATTTTCTTTGGTTATAAAATTAGTCCTATATGATGGGCATCCTAGATGGGTATAATAAAAACTTTCATAAAAAGTGCATCGAATACTACGAGAAGTTTGATTCCTCATGATTGTTTTGAGATATGAAGATGGTGATATTAGAGTCATGCTAGTTGAGTAGTTGTGAATTCGAGAGATACTTGTGTTAAAGTTTGTGATTCTCGTAGCATGCACGTATGGTGAACCATTATGTGATGAAGTCGGAGCATGATTTTTTTTATTGTCTTCCATATGAGTGGAGGTCGGGGACGAGCGATGGTCTTTTCCTACCAATCTATCCCCCTAGGAGCATGCGCGTAGTACTTCATTTCCATAACCAACAGATTTTTGCAATAAGTATGTGAGTTCTTTATGACTAATGTTGAGTCCATGGATTATACGCACTCTCACCGTTCCACAGTTGCTAGCCTCACTAGTACCACGCAACTTTCGCCAGTACCATAAACACACCATTTACCTTCCTCAAAACAGCCACCATACCTACCTATTATGGCATTTCCATAGCCATTCCGAGATATATTGCCATGAAACTTTCCACTGTTTCATTTATTATGACATGCTTCATCGTTGTCATATTGCTTTGCATAATCATGTAGTTGACATCGTATTTGTGGCAAAGCCACCATTCATAATTCTTTCATACATGTCACTCTTGATTCATTGCACATCCCGGTACACCGCCGGAGTCATTCATATAGAGTCATATTTTGTTCCAAGTATCGAGTTGTAATTCTTGAGTTGTAAGTAAATAAAAGTGTGAAGATCTTCATTATTAGAGCATTATCTCATGTGAGGAAAGGATGATGGAGACCATGATTCCCCCACAAGTCGGGATGAGACTCCGGACAAAAAAACAAAAACAAAAATAAAATAAAATAAAGAGGCCAAAAAAATGAGAGAAGGCCCAAGAAAAAAATGATGAGAGAAAAGAGAGAAGTGACAATGTTACTATCCTTTTACCACACTTGTGCTTCAAAGTAGCACCATGATCTTCATGATAGAGAGTCTCCCATGTTGTCACTTTCATATACTAGTGGGAATTTTTTTATTGTAGAACTTGGCTTGTATATTCCAATGATGGGCTTCCTCAAATTGCCCTAGGTCTTCGTGAGCAAGCGAGTTGGATGCACACACACTTAGTTTCTTTTTGAGCTTTCATAAACTTATAGCTCTAGTGCATCCGTTGCATGGCAATCCCTACTCACTCACATTGATATCTATTGATGGGTATCTCCATAGCCCGTTGATACGCCTAGTTGATGTGAGATTATCTCCTTCTTTTTGTCTTCTCCACAACCATCGTCTATTCCACCTATAGTGATATGTCCATGGCTCACGCTCATGTATTGCGTGAAAGTTGAAAAGGTTTGAGAACATCAAAAGTATGGAACAATTGCTTGGATTGTCATCAGGGTTGTGCATGATTTAAATATTTTGTGTGATGAAGATGGAGCATAGCCAAACTATATGATTTTGTAGGGATAAGCTTTCTTTGGCCATGTTATTTTGAGAGGATATAATTGCCTTGTTAGTATGCTTGAAGTATTATTGTTTTTATGTCAATATTAAACTTTTGTTTTGAATCTTATGGATCAGAATATTCTTGCCATAATAGAGGAGATTACATTGATAAATATGTTAGGTAGCATTCCACATCAAAAAATCCGTTTTTATCATTTACCTACGCGAGGACGAGCAGGAATTAAGCTTGGGGATGCTTGATACGTCTCCAACGTATCAATAATTTTTTTATTCTTCCATGCTATTATATTATCTATCTCGGATGTTTGATATACATTTATATGATATTTTATATGTTTTTGGGACTAACCTATTAACCTAGAGCTTAGTGCTAGTTTCTGTTTTTCCTTGTTTTTGAGTTTCACGGAAAAGGAATATCAAACGGAGTCCAATTGACCTTAAAATTTACGGAGAATATTTTTCAAAAATATAAAAAATAATGGAACGAAAAGGTACCGAAGAAGTGTCCCGGGGCCACCACAAGGGTGGAGGGCGCCCCCCGTCCTTGTCGTCGCCTGCTGGGCCCCCTTGACTTGACCCCGACGCCAACACCTCCTATAAATCCCAAAACTTCTAGAACAGAACCTAGATCAGGAGTTCCGCCGTCGCAAGCCACTGTAGCCATGAAAAACCAATCGGGAGCTTGTTCCGGCACCATGCCAGAGGGGGAAACCATCACCGGTGGCCATCTTCATCATCCCGGCGGTCTCCATGACGAGGATGGAGTAGTTCACCCTCGAGGCTGAGGGTATGTACCAGTAGCTATGTGTTTGATCTCTCTCTCTCTCTCTCTCTCTGTCGTGTTCTTGATTTGGCACGATCTTGATGTACCGCGAGCTTTACTATTCTAGTTGGATCTTATGATGTTTCTCCCCCTCTACCTTCTTGTAATTGATTGAGTTTTCCATTTGAAGTTATGTTATTGGATTGAGTCTTTAATGATTTGAGAACACTTGATGTATGTCTTGCATGTGCTTATTTGTGGTGACAATGGGATATTCACCTGATCTACTTGATGTATATTTTGGTGATCAACTTGCGGGTTCTGTGACCTTGTGAACTTATGCATAGGGGTTGGCACACGTTTTCGTCTTAACTCTCCGATAGAAACTTTGGGGCACTCTTTGAAGTTCTTTGTGTTGGTTTGAATAAATGAATCTGAGATTATGTGATGCATATCGTATAATCAAACCCGCGGATACTTGTTGTGACATTGGAGTATCTAGGTGACATTAGGGTTTTCATTGATGCGTGTCTTAAGGTGTTATTTTAGTATGAACTCTAGGGTTGTTTGTGACACTTATAGGAATAGCCCAATAGATTGATCATAAAGAATAACTTTGAGGTGGTTTCGTACCCTACAATAATCTCTTCGTTTGTTCTCCGCTGTTAGTGACTTTGAGTGACTCTTTGTTGCATGTTGAGGGATTGTTTGTAACATCCCAAAATTCTAAATTTTGGAAATGTTATATTAAATAAATAGTTTTGATTGTTTGTTTGATTGTGGTGTGGTTGCTTGAGTGAAATTGAGTGCAATTCGAAAGTTTATGAAAGTTAAATGAGAGGGAATAAAAGGACTTTCTCAAACTTTCATTTTGCATTTATGATCTCCATGAATTCAAATTCATTTCATCATAAAACCCTAGAGATAAGATAAAATGACTTCTTCCATTTAAATAAATGAAAAGGGTTTTGAAAAGATTTGAATTCCATTTGGAAATATTTCAAATTCAGAAACTTTAAGCAACTCAATGATTTTCATGAGAGAAGATAAAATGACTTCTTCAAAACATCTGAAATATGAGTTGGAAGTTTCAAACAACAAAATTTAAAGTCCCTTTGATATTATTTTCAATTTGGAGTTATTTGGGTTTTATTCAAATTATTTTTCTCCAACAATTAAATACATGGAAAATAGGGTAAAATGATTCCCTACATCAGAAAATTGGAGAAAAATGAATTTCAAATTATTTTGGTATTTTAAAATAATTTTATTTGGTTTTTAAATAAACCAGTTGCAGTGTTTGATTTATTAAAAATTTTGTGGATTTTATTTGACGCTAGAAAAATGTTCTTGTTGTAGAAAAAAATTCTAAATTTTTTGATATATAATATGCCTACATTATATTTTTTATTTATTTTGTTTTTATTATTTTATCTGTCTATGTTTAAAAATAATAATAAATAAAGAAAAACTTCTTCTGGACCGAACTGGGCCGAAGGCCCAGCCGGCCCAGCATCCCGTCCCCGAGCTCCAGACGGAGACCAAGCCGCCGTCGACGTCGTGCCATCCTCGAGGCGGACTCCCGCCGCCGCCTCTTGCTTGCCCCCTCCTCCAAGGCCGCCCTGCCCCCCCCCCTCTCCGCTGCATCTTACGCCGCCGCTGCACTTGCCGCCGCCGCTGCACTGCGCGTCAGCCGCCGCCGCTGCTGCTTCCCACCACCACCTCTGACCCAGCCGCCCCGCGCCACACTCGCCGTCGTCTCCACTCGCCATCGCAGTCGCCGTCGCCGGAGCTCGCCTTGTCGTCGCTAGAAAGCCGTCGACGCCGCCGACGTCGAAAACCGCCCAAACCGGTAAAAACCGCCTGGTCCGGTTTATCTTTTTTAGGGTTTAGGTTTTCTTTGGTTTTTGTTTAAAACTCGGTTTTCTTTTTCATTTAGTTTAGTTAAGTAACGAACGTTTTCTATTTAGTTAGTTTTAGCAAACGTTTTCGTTCTGTAGATCGGTTCAGCGAGCGTTCGCCCGTTAGTTTTTTTATTTCCTGTTATTTTACGCCAGGGACCTATCTATAATTTCTTTTCTTACAGATTAGCCTCTGATCTTTAATCGAGCACAACTTTTTTCTCGCATATTCAAATCCAACGAAACCAACGCCCACTTCTTCGTTATGATCCCCTCTATCCAGATAATCAACTTAAACATGTTTTTGAAAGTTCAAAATTTCTTTTCAGACAGATTTAATTTGAATTTCGTTGATCATAACTCGAGTTCTATAACTCCGATTTAATTGATTCTTTTAGCTAATTGAAGCTCTTGACCTAAACTTTCTGATAAGACCAAATCCACCTAATTTTGGTACAGTTAGAAATTGTTTTCTATTGCAAGAGTTAATTGCTTGGTTTCGAAGTTTTCCGAGATCTTTTCTTCGATTCTTTTGCATGAGTGCTTATGTATGCAATTGCTTGCTCATGATGGGTTGAACGGAGTGTGACGAGTAGAACTATCAGGAGTTATGAGTGCGAATCATCTTCATCAACAGTACAAGGCAAGTTCACACTTTGATCATACTCTTTTATACCCGGTTTTAATTGCATTAGTTTCACCCTCAAACATTGCATGAGTAGGATTGGGAATTGGGGCATTGCTATGTAGTTCATGAGGTAGGAACCTATTATATTTTGATCACCTCGGGAATATACGCTTTGTTACTTATTGCTTAGCCATGCTCGTAGACGTTGATTGGTATGTGAGATTCTTGGAAGTTGAGAGAGTAATATTAAGTAAGGGAAATTTAAGGTGGCTACTTTAATACACATCTGGGTGGAATGGTTGGGGCACCCTAGAGCACCCAGTGGTTTGCCCGGGCACCTGGGGAACCCAGTGCTTGCCCAAGGGAATCCCAGAGTACCCGTGTGATCACCCTATGGAATGCCACATAGGCTCAAAGGGATCATAAGATCATTCATGCTAGAAACTTCTGTGTGCAGCCACAAGCCATTATGGGCTCTGGCATAGTTGAGTATGTTGTGTGAACTCTTTCAGTGGTAGGCTAGCAGATGTAGGGGGAAGTAGGTGGTATTGTCTACCCAGAGTAAAGAGTTAATGCTTCGGAAAGGCCGTGTGTCGATCATCCGTTTCTCAAACATCATGTAGTGCGAGAAATCCAACGGAGGAGATCGAGTCTTGTCGGGAAAAGTGTGCAAACCTCTCAGAGTGTATAAACTAATCATGATTAGCCGTGTCCCCGGTTATGGACATCTTGAGTATATGGTACTTGAATTATTGATTTGATCTCATCGCTTTACTTAATGAATTTGTTGGGGTAATATTATTATTTTGGGATTGAGTTGGAGGAACTTTCTCGATAATGGCATATACTTGGTAGTAAAATAAAAATGTATTCCTTGTTGTAGGAAAAAATTAGCTTTGTGCAAAATTAAACTTAGAGCCTCCACCAGCCAAATATGCATGTAGTGATAGCCATTATTCAGCATTGCTCTACAGTGTGAAATTGTCAGTACATTCAATGTACTGACCTATATGGCTACAACGTCTCATGTTGTTGGAATTATCCGACGAGTAAGTGATACGTTAGGGTTACGATGTCTGCACTCAACTTTGCCATTGGTGTTGATGGGAATCCACGACCTATTTGTTACTTCCGCTATATGGATTGAGGTAATAGTGTTTATGGTATTTTATACATGTGATTTACCTCTGTTATAAATCCTCGAGTACCGTGTGTGTCAGCATACCGATCCAGGGATGACACCTAAGCACAGAGACTTGACCCATTCGGGTCAGGTCGCTACAAGATGGTATCAGAGCACATGTTGACTATAGGACGTGACCCTTAGAAACTGGCAAGCCCATAGGAAAAGATTTTCTCTAAAACTTTAATTTTCAAAAAGATCTTTTACCTCTCTTCTTTTCTGAGCTTTACCAAATATTTCGTTTTAGTTGGAAAATACCCCTTTCCCCTTTTGACCACACAAAGATTCGACTGATAAGACCACTCCAAAAAGTACAAGATATCAGACAACTAAGTCCACTATGGAATCAAGAGGATTTTACAGAGCATTACAATAATGGAAACTACAACGGTTGAATACTCCGAAGACTAGGAGAAATTTGAAGGCTCTGAAGAATTTCCAGAGTGGTATGACCTAGGAAGGCTACCCTTATGGAACTTGTCAGACTATTGAAGCTGCCAATACCTGAGATCAAGGTGTGTCGGAAAAAGACCGGAACATGGAGCGTTAAAACTCAAAGCTTTGTCAAGAAAACCCTAAGGCAGGAGATGTCAACTATGGAATGATAGCTCATGGCAGTGACATGGGCATAATACGGCTATCCGTGATGTCATCGCCTACTTATGCTATTGTCACCGTACTGAGTTAAGCATGCATTTCGTCGGAAGGATTGGATAAGGGCTAATGGAGCACCTATCAGCAAAAGACAAAGTTTTAACCTTAGCTGGTGTATCACCAGGATCTTGAGAATTACATCAAGAAGTTTAGGGTGGACCTTTAGGAGGCCGTATTTGACAAGGAAGTATTTCATGAAGAACTCAGGACCCAGAAGCTAAAAGTAGCCAAGCTAGGGGAGCAAAACCTTGAGATACCGGAGATACGTCGGGAACTGAAGGACAGTAAGACCATGGTTCATGCCAAGGATGTTGAAACCCAGAAGTTTGGAACGCAACTCCAGAATATTAAAGGACATCACGAGAGACTTCGCATCAACAGAGATGATCTGGCAAAAGAACTTGAGAAGGACAAGCATGATCAGAAGAAGCCATCGGAGACATGAACAAGACTTGAAGAGTTTGGTGACTTTGAAGATTTGTTTACCTTTAGAAGACCAAACCCCTGTTATGTACTTACGTTAGATGCGACGATTGTGAGTTGTCATTTGTTTGATGTTTTTTTTTCGACAACCACAAAATAAAATTTGTCTTTTCAAAACTATTATTTGTATTGTGCGTATCCCTCTCTATCTCTCTTATCTCACCCCAAAACCCTTGGAACCAATAGAGGATGAATGGATATGAACTCATATTTTCTGGATCAATGACTCAATTGGAGACGGACCAATGGATTCAGAACATGGAAGATCACATGAAGAATAACACTATAGCCGGAAAGGATATGGCCCAACATGCTCTTCAGTGATTTGAAAGAGGTGTTGCTACTTGGTGGAGGATGTACCAAACCATCAATGGATGGCAAAGAGTAACCACTTGGTAAGAATTTAAGTTGACTCTGCTAAAGTCTCGGCTTGTGTCCCAGAAATTGAAACCTTATGAAAATGATATGAAGAAACCTTGTGCATGCAAGCTCTATGGAGAAATAGGACACAACCATAAAGAAGCAATGAAAGGAGCCCTCGTGGAAATTTTAGAAGAACATGTGATGAAGGAAGAGGTGGAGGACACACCCGAAGAAGACCCAATTAAACCCTGCACCAAGTCATGCTATTCATGTGGAGAAGAAGGATACATCTCCCAGAATTGTCCGAAAGAGTATCTAGTAGAATTCCCGACAATGGAAGTAGATTATGACCCACAGGAAATAGAAGTCCTGATTGGTACGAAAAAGTCCAGGAAGAGAAACAGAATGTATCCCAAGAACAACCCAATTTCTACAAAGAAGGACCTAAGTCATATCACGTGTTACAGGTGCAAGGATTTAGGTCACTACGCTTATAAATGTCCAGAGAAGAAGCTAAAAAATATCCAAGGAGCCTACATAATCACAAATAAACCCCGAGACATGTCGGAAGTCAATTGTTTTCGCTGCAAAGAAGCGGGACATTTTTCTAGGGAATGTTCAGATCAGATGAAAGCTGGAGCTGAGTAGTTGAGATTTCGATATGGATAATAAGAGTAGTAGAAAGTAATTTTATTTTCATAAGTTCGATGAGTTGAATTATGTAATGGGTGCTCAGAGATTGTAATAAATTCATGAAATCAATAAAGTTCATGTGTCATGATTTCATACGTTGGATTTTATGAGTCGTTACTCTATGAATAAAGATTTTGACCATTTTCGAGGATATGAGAAATGTGGTCTATGAAAGAATTTGTGCATTTCAATGGTGGTAGTACCCTGTGAGGACACTTGACCCCTGGAAAAGATAATGATATTCCACAGAGTGGACTTCGGACAAAATAAGTACGATTTTTATCTCGTTATATGAGATACCCCAAGAATATGAAGGGATGAAGTACTATTGGATATAAAGGAGGTATAATGTTGGTAATATGGAGCAATTGTAACCCCAGGATGAGTTGAAGCTATAAATCTGATAGGATGGACCATAACCCACAGGCTCCAGGACCTTCCAAGAAGCAAGCACACTCTTGCTGAAGGAAAAAAACCCTGGAAGAAGTTACGACTTTATCAACAGACGATCTTATAGGAGTACGCAAAACCTGAGAGATGTGAGGAAATGATAGATGTTCGTTTGGCTTGCAGAATCCATGGATTTATCCGAACTTAGTTCGTCGACAAGAGAAATTCTGCAATGCTTGTGAGGATGACCGAGTGTTAGAATGCGAGATTCGCTAAACCATATACAAGGTAATGATTTGGGTGCGGGATGGATTGATCACCATACCAATTTACTCTTATTATTCGCCTTACTATATGGGATGGTAAATCTGATTGACTTACCCATAGTAGAGCGACGGCGATCAAAACCTTGTTTGAACCTTAGAATGGTATGACAATATTTTTTCCCTTGTACCAGGCAGCTGTTGGCAATCGTAGGTTATACGGTGAGGACAAAACCCAGATCCGGTTTATGCAGGATAAACCATAAATTGATGACCACCATGAGATATCGATAGTTGTTTAATATTGGCGCCAGACCCGTCAGCTAAGAAGACCCAGTCATAGAAGAACCGTACCAAGATAAAAGGACACAGGAATTGAGGAAAAAGGTTATGCCACTACAGGAAGAGCCCACAGAAGGAATTATCCTAAAGAACTAAGAAGACTGGCACTGTCAAGAATAAGGATGGAGTATATGAGTTTTTGATGGAACCGTAACAATGCTTCTAAGGGTGGTAGCACCCCAGACCCCAGTGGCGATCGATGGATTTTGAGAAGACCCCCGAACCTAACCCATTTCTTGCTAGCCTCTCCTAATCTCGAGGACGAGATTCATTTTAAGGGTGGTAGGTTTGTAACATCCCAAAATTCTAAATTTTGGAATGTTATTTTAAATAAATAGTTTTGATTGTTTATTTGATTGTGGTGTGGTTGCTTGAGTGAAATTGAGTGAAATTCGAAACTTTATGGAAGTTAAATGAGAGGGAATAAAAGGACTTTCCCAAACTTTCATTTTAGATTTATGATCTCCATGAATCACTTTCCCAAACTTTCATTTTGCATTTATGATCTCCATGAATTCAACTTCATTTCATCATAAAACCCTAGAGAGAATATGACATGACTTATTCCATTTAAATAAATGAAAAGGGTTTTGAAAGGATTTGAATTCCATTTGGAAATACTTCAAATTCAGAAACTTTAAGCAACTCAATGATTTTCATGAGAGAAGATAAAATGACTTCTTCAAAACATATGAAATATGAGTTGGAAGTTCAAAAGAACCAAATTTAAAGTCCCTTTGAGATTATTTTCAATTAGGAGTTATTTGGGTTTTATTCAAATTATTTTTCGCCAAAAATAAAATATATGGAAAATAGGTGATTCCCTACATCAGAAAATTGGTGAAAAATGAATTTGAAATTATTTTGGTATTTTAAAATAATTTTATTTGGTTTTTAAATAAACTAGTTGCACTCTTTGATTTATTTAAATTTTTGTGGATTTTATTTGACGCTAGAAAAATGTTCATGTTGTAGAAAAAAATCCTGAAAATTCTGATATATAATATGCCTACATTATAATATTTTTCTTTTTTTTTGTCCGTGTGTGTTTTTAAAATAAATAAATAAATAAAACTTCTTCCGGACAAAACTGGGCCGAAGGCCCAGCCGACCCAGCGCCTCGTCCCCGAGCTCCACCCGGAGACCAAGCCGCCGCCGACGCCATGCCGTCCTCGAGTCGGACTCCCGCCGCTGCCTATTGCTTGCCCCTCCTCCAAGGCCGCCCTGCCCCCTCCCCTCCTTAAATACCGCCCTGCCCCCCTCTCTTCGCCGCATCTCGCGTCGCCACCGCACTTGCCGCTGCCGCTGCACTTCACGTCAGCCGCCGTCGCCGCTGCTTCCCGCCGCCACCACCGACTTCGCCGCCTTGCGCCGCACTCGCCGTCGTCTCCACTCGCCATCGCAGCTGCCGCCCCAAGCCACCGTCGCCCGAGCTCGCCTCGTCGACGTCGAAAACCACCCAAACTGGTAAGAACCGCCCGGTCCGGTTTATTTTGTTTAGGGTTTAGGTTTTCTTCAGTTTTTGTTCAAAACCCGGTTTTTTTATTTAGTTTAGTTAAGTAACAAATGTTTTCAGTTTAGTTAGTTTTTGTGAAAGTTTTCGTTTTGTAGATCGGTTTAGCGAGCGTTCGCTCGTTAGTTTTTTATTTCCTGTTATTTTACGCCAGGGACCTATCCGTAATTTCTTTTCTTACAAATTAGCCCCTGATCTTTAATCTAGCACAACTTTTTGCTCGCTTATCCAAATCCAACGAAACCAACGCCCACTTCTTCGTTATGATCCCCTATATCATGATAATGAACTTAAATATGTTTTCGAAAGTTTAAAATTTCTTTTCAAACAGATTTGAATTTGAATTTCGTTTGATCATAACTCGAGTTCTATAACTCCGTTTAATTGATTCTTTTTGCTAATTGAAGCTCTTGACCTAAACTTTCCGATAAGAAAAAATCCACCTAATATTGGTACTATTAGAAATTGTTTTCTGTTGCAAGAGTTAATTGCTTGTTTTTGAAGTTTTCTGAGATCTTTTCTTCGATTCTTTTGCATGTGTGCTTATGTATGCAATTGCTTGCTCACGATAGATTGAACGGAGTGTGACGAGTAGAACTATCCCGACTTATGAACGTGAATCATCTTTATCAACAGTACAAGGCAAGTTCACACTTTGATCATACTCTTTAATACCTAGTTTTACTTGCATTAGTTTCATCCTCAAACATTGCATGAGTAGGATTGGGAATTGGGGCATTGCTATGTAGTTCATGAGGTAAGAATCTATTATCTTTTGATCACCTAGGGAATATACGCTTTGTTACTTATTGCTTATCCATGCTCGTAGACGTGGATTGGTATGTGAGATTTATGAAAGTTGAGAGAGTAATATTAAGTAAGGGAAACTTAAGGTGCCTACTTTAATACACATCTGGGTGGAATGGTTGGGGCACCCTGGAGCACCCAGTGGTTTGCCCGGGCACCTGGAGAACCCAGTGCTTGCCCAAGGGAATCTCGGAGTACCCGTGTGATCACCCTATGGAATGCCACCCAGGCTTAAAGGGATCATAAGATTATTCATGCTAGAAACTTCCGTGTGCAGCCACAAGCCATTATGGGCTCTGGCATAGTTGAGTATGTTGTGTGACCTCTTTCAGTGGTAGGCTAGCAGATGTAGGGGGAAGTAGTCTACCCAGAGTAAAGAGTTAATGCTTCAGAAAGACTGTGTCTCGATCATCCATTTCTCAAACATCATGTAGTGCGATAAATCCAAGGGAGGAGATCGAGTCTTGTGGGGAAAAGTGCGCAGACCTCTGCAGAGTGTATAAACTACTCATGATTAGCCGTGTCCCCGGTTATGGATAGCTTGAGTATCTGGTACTTGAATTATTGATTTGATCTCATCACTTTACTTAATGAATTTGTTGGGGTAAGATTATTATTTTGGGATTGAGTTGGAGGAACCTTCTCAATAATGGCATATACTTGGTAGTAAAATAAAATGTATTCCTTTGTTGTAGGAAAAAATTAGCTTTGTGCAAAATTAAACTTAGAGCCCCCACCAGCCAAATATGCATGTAGTGATAGCCATTATTCAGCATTGCTCTACAGTGTGAAATTGCCAGTACATTCAATGTACTGACCTATATGGCTGCAACGTCTCATGTTGCAGGAATTATCCGACAAGTAAGTGATACGTTAGGGTTACGATGTCTACACTCAACTTTGTCGTTGGTTTTGATGGGAATCCACAACCTTGTTGTTACTTCCGCTATATGGATTGAGGTAATAGTATTTACGGTTTTTTATACATGTGATTTACCTCTGTTATAAATCCTCGAGTACTGTGTGTGTCAGCATACCGATCCAGGGATGACACCTAAGCATAGAGACTTGACCCATTCAGGTCGGTTCACTACATTGTTATATGATCTAATTATGTTATCATTGTTGAGAGAACTTCCACGAGTGAAAGTATGAGCCCTAGGCCTTGTTTCCAAGCATTGCAATACCGTTTTCGCCCACTTTTGTTACTAGTTACCTTGGTGTTTTTATTTTTGCAGATTGCGAAAACCTTTATCTACCATCCATATTGCAGTTGATCACCATCTATTCGCCGAACTAGTGCACCTATACAATTTACCATTGTATTGGTTGTGTTGGGGACACAAGAGGCTCTTTGTTATTTGGTTGCAGGGTTGTTTGAGAGAGAACATCTTTATCCTACGCCCCCACTAATTGATAAACCTTAGGTCATCCACTTGAGGGAAATTTTCTATTGTCCTACAGAACTCTGCACTTGGTGGCCCAACACGACTCTACAAGAAGAAGGTTGCATAGTAGACATCAAAGCACCAGCTAGTTGGGATATTCTCCTCATGTTGGATTTGATTGTGGTGTTGGAATTCCTGTTGGTGAGTGGTCTCATTGAAGAAAATGCAGAAGGTTCGTTCTTCTTCATGAGCTTAGTGTGATAATTCCCATGCTTGAATCCACGACAATTGAGTGCATTCCGTCTCCTACTAGGCTTGACCTCCATTTCCCATGTTGACAGTCGATGATGTAATGACCAAAGTTATTTCACTTGTAGCATGAACAATCTATAGATCAAGTTTGAGTTTAAGTTTGAGTAAAAAAGTTTCAGTACACAAAAATGAAGATTCTAAAGTTTGTGAACAAAATGAAATATTTGAACGATGGAGTGAATGAGTTTAAGTGAAGTTTCCGAAGTTCAAAATTAAGTTTAAATGAAATTTCTGAAGTTTTAGTACACAAATGAAGTCTTTGGACAATGGAATGAATGGAATATAAGTGAATGAAGTGTAAGTGAATGATGTTCTGAACAATTCAGTAAATGAAGTTGAAGTTTTAGTGCACAAAATTTTAGTAAACTGTAAATGTTCTAAACAATCTATAGATGTTCTGAACAAAGGTTAAGTGAATGTATAGTAAAGCTGTATATGTTCTAAACAATGGAGTATTTCTTGTTATACAGAAATTGAGAATAGAGTATAAGTTACCAAAATTCAGTTAGAGCAAATAAATTCAGTTAGAGGAAAGTGTTGTTTTGCATAAAGTAAAACTACTAAAAAACACCTTGCGTTTTTATACTCCATCACTGAATTTTCAAACTGACATTTCTGAGAATGATATCACTAAGAATCGAGTAGAAATGGCTGCTATGGCAGCCTTTTTAGTGTGGTTGCCATGTCAGCCATTTCTAGTTTGGCTTCCATGGCAACCAAACTAGAAATGGTGGCATGACAACCTTTCTAGTTAGGCTGCAACCATTCATCTTTTCCTTACTAGCAAACATTGTGTCAATAATGCTTCATTTGTTGCCATTATGGTGCTAACCACATTCATCTTTTTATTGTTTGTCATTGATCATAAATAGCCGTCGAGGAATTGATCTAAACTTGACTCATCTAGAAGAAGGTGATGATCTTAATGTAAACTACCGCTAGCCACAGTAACGGGTTTCGTGGGTGTGTGTGTGTGTGTGTGTGTGTGTGTGTGTGTGTGTGCGCGCGCGCGTGTGTGTGTGTGTGTGTGCGTGTGTGTGTGTGCGCGTGTGTGTGTGTGTGAGAGAGAGAGAGAGGGGGTGGTTCCTCCCTACCCCCAGCCACTTTGACGGTATGGTTTACCAACCTATCGCCCTGCATGTCTGACGGTAGGACGTTAGTCCACGCCAGCCCCACCAGCCAGGTGACTGCCGTTAATCCTACCGCCAGAGGCCTCGGCGGTAGGCAGTTATACCCTACCGTCATCGACCCGTCGATAGGAAAATGAGCAGATTACGTATTTTTTTCAAAGCAAGGTCAAATTTTGCTCAAGTTTTTCAAAAAATGGTTAAAACACTGGTGGCCTCTTGACGCAGGATCCACGTGCCCCAGACTTTTTTTCGATAAAGAATATTTCATTCAATTGATGTATCGAGGTGATACAACCGCATTGAAAGAATGTCGAGCCTCTGCATAGCGTGATGCACACAGCCAACAAGTACAACAAGCCTAGAAAAGTATATCGTTTTATAGCAAAAATAAATCAGTCCAGCCTAGGGTGGGGCAAATCCTATCCGGAGATTATGCCGCCATCCATGTTGGGAGAAAACCTTCCTGACCGTATGCTCCAGCTGTGTAGACACCATCGTAAGAAGGTCTCTGTCCTCCGGCCTCTGCTGGGTAGACCACATATGGAGCCATCCCGTACGCGCATGAATAACCCGTAAAAGAGATGAAACAAATTTATTCTTAAAAACCACATCATTCCTGGTAAGCCACAATGCTCAACATAAGACTATTGCCCCATGAGTAGATGTACAGAAAATTATTTATCGATACCCCGCAACCAATTGCCGAACATGTTTCGTGCCCTACGTAGGGGTACAAATTTGAAGCTACTTGAACTATGGCCCAGACTGCACGAGCAAATTTACACTCAAAGAATAAGTGTTTAATGAACTCGTCGTGGTGGCAAAAGACACATGTCTTACTACCATGCCAGTTGCGTTTGGTCAGGTTATCTCTAGTTAATATGACCCCTCTATATAGAAACCAGAGGAATATGTTCATTCTTAGAGGAATTTTAAGCTTCCATAATTTCTATTATCAACCGGAACATCAGTGTGAGGCTGTGAGCCATTGCATCATACAAGGATTTGACTGAAAAGCTACCGTCCTGATGTATATTCCATCGAAACTTGTCTGATTCGCCTGA